>OV884031.1:2567000-3850500 GCA_930367265.1 Catocala fraxini
ATTATATTCAAAGCTTCCTCCCCAAAACAGGATGCTATATCTTAGTTTTGACTCGACTAACGCAAAGTATACCATTCTTAGGTGCTCAATGCTAACTTCGTGCCGAAGACTCCTGAGTACGTAGCAGGCCGAACTAATGGAGTTCTCCAGATGTTTTAACTCTGCTTTCCAGTTAAGTCTATCGTCGATGTGAACTCCTAGAAATTTTACTTTTTACTACCGACCTGGCCTGACCATTTTACTACCGACTACTAATACGTTCTGGTCATATTCCATCACGAAAGTTTGGATATCTTATGAAAAAAGTCAGTTCACCTAATTGTGAAGTATGTGGCAAGATAGACGATGTCCAACTCCTACTGATGGAATGTGAGAAGAACCAAAGGGAGAGGGAGTCAGTGATGCAGAGATTTAACATAAATAAATATGACGTTGGGATTTTTATAAAGATTTTGTCAGAACCTTTATCGCCGGCAGCAAGGTGTATTTATGACATGGTATCTGCAGCACTGTCTGCCTCTCCCTCATAGTAATAAGGCATGCATATAATTAAATATAAGAAAAGGGTAATTTAGGGTACGATGAGGCTGGCATACCTTTATAAGGTAAAAGCCTCTAAATAAATCAGAATAAAAAAAAAAATTATAATTGTAATAATACTACTTCGCGCTAGGGTAATTCCTGTATCGTGAAGGCCTCTACAAGCATTCAAAGTAATCCAACAACTGTTTGTAGATCACATAAATTTGGCTCATATGAAAATTTACCCTACAATGCTATATTTGCAGTCTAATAATGACATTAAAGGTTTATTATCTTTTTGCAATACCATATTTGAATATGCATTGTATTATTTCCAATACCATAACACGTAAAGTATTTATTCAATCATTTAGTCTAATCCCAAAAATATCGCAAAATATTATACTAACCCAGACATTGCTGAATAAATTTCAACTCCATTAAAATTTGCCGAAGGCTCTCAATCCGATTAGAGTACTAAAGTGAACGTTGAGAGGTTCCTTACAAATATACCAACAATTTGATGAAACCACCCCTTTAATGACTGATAAATATTTATCGACTTGGGGTTAAAGCTGAGGTCATTGACTTCAAATATAGAACTTTTGCAATTCGGTGACAGGTGAAAACGGGTCATGAGAACTGGTGTGCTGAATTATACAGAAATTTGTTGACTGTATCCAAAGTTTACATTGTAGGCTGGCATGAATGACCTATTTACTCTAGCCAAAAATACAAGATTATATAATATGATCATTATATATTGCAGAAATTTAAACTGTAATTTCTCACTTGATTAACAGCCTTGGTGGTGGGACTGCTGTGCAAAATGCCTCAGGCCCGATTCCTGGATAAGGAAGTGTTATTACAACTAACTCTAAAAAAATCTTTCTTTTTGAAGTCTGGTACTTTGGTATATTGTCTTCTGTTTACGCAAATGTTATTCATTGAAATTAACCTACTATATTCGGATTTTATCGCGTTGTTTATTTTACACTTTATAACATAATTTTGAAACTGTTACACTACTACTAGATACTATTAAACTTTACTAATTTTTAAGCTAATTAAATTATTAAAACTATTTATATTTAAGTTTACACTTGCCCGATGTTTCAAAATTATGTAATAAAGTGTAAAATAAACAACGCCATAAAGCCTGGTACTTTGCCCGTTAGACGGCAATAGATTCGCTTCTTATTATATTATACTATAGATAATAGATAATACAATAGTGGGAGGTATTTATATATAAATACTTTTGTTACGTAAAAAAAGAGCAGCGATAGCTCAGTGGGGAAACCAACAGACTGCAATGCACTCCAACCCACGTCACGCACCTCCGACTTTCGTAAGTTATATGACTTATCGAAAGTATGTGCGTATTGATTGACAATTATCGCCTGCTCTGTGCCTCGGAGAGCACGTTAAGTCGTCGGTCCCGGCTGCCATGGACATCTATGGCAGTCGTTATTGGGAGAGTGTCGACACTAAAGATCCCACTGGGTCGAAGTGTCGCCGGTCTGCACTGACTGGCCCCCACATAAGATACATACATACATGTATATAGTCTATCGCCAACATCCTGGAGAGGCTACAAGGCATATATGTAATAGAACCGCATTGCACCATGTGTTGTGAAATAGACACAGTTTCAGTCTACGTGCATCTACAAATTCCAATAACAATTTGCCCGATACGGAAATCGTATCCGAGTCGTCACGGATAGCAGTTGTATTCACTATCACTGCGCATCTAGCTGAGTATAACATAATTCCCCAAAGTATTCCCACATTATATAATCTAAACCACAGTTAAGCTAATTAAAAATAAACATAATATATAAGGAATACTATTTTTATAAGGTCAAAATTATTGCGCTTCTCTTATAATTATTTTGTGTAAAGACAAAACATTTTAGACATAAATAAATTACTAATAATGACTGACTATCATTACACTGAGTAACATACTCAGATAATAATAATAATAATATTAACTAATTCTTTTGGGCAAAAATTCACTAAAAAATAGAAAAAAATCCTTTTTTTGAGCACCATTTCAGACAATAATCAATATTTCCCCTTTATAATAATATTAGAATAGATTACCAAGGCGCGCATCTCTGAATTTTCGAAGTTATGTGCGTATTAAATAGTTTGTTTGCTTTAACGGTGAAGGCAAACATCGTGGGGCAATAATAATAATAATAATATTCTATCACATACACGCAACACTGTCTAGCCCAAACTAAGCACAGCTTGTACAAGGGGAATTAGACAATGGATAAACATACATATATACTTTTCTTTTTGTAAATACGTACATATTATACATAGAAACACCCAGACCAAGACAAACATCCATGTTCATGCACACAAATGTTTGACTTGTGCGGGAATCGAACCCGCGACCTCAGGCGTGGCAGTCGGTTACACTAACCACTACGCCACCGAGGCCGACGACGACGACAATAATAATAATAGTTTCCTTTTAGAGTTCGAGAAAACTCTTATACATACAACAGCTTTGTCCGTCCGTCCGTCCGTCTGTTATACAACTTTCAACTCAAGAACCGTAAGAGCTAGAGACTCGCGGTCAACGCCATTCGACTCAGCATAGTCGATATATATATAATATATATGCAAAGGTCACGTGGTATCACGTGACCTTTGCATATTATTGAACCATTTTTTTTTACGGCAATTCATTGCCGATTCTCACTTGTTTAGTAATTTATTTATTTCTAAAATGTTTCACATTGTTTTTACACATCTTAACAAAATAAATATAAGGCGTATTTATGTACATTAACAATTTTTACTATATCCCTGGAGCTGTAGGCGGAAATTTATTTTAAATTATGACTATACGAATGTTGTAGTGGTTTAAGAGGTTGACTCACCGCTGCCGCTGCGCCGAGTGTTGTGGGTTTGATCCTCACACGGGACAAAAATTTGTGTGATCCACAAATGGTTGCTCCGAGTCTGGGATGTGAAATTCATTCTACATTTGTCTTGCAAAAAAGATGTTTACGCATTATCTATAACATGTACAATATTAAATCGCTTAGAACTGTTTTTTGTGAAAGGGCTTTCCTTACGCTCACAGGTATTTATATTTTGCAGCTTTGTCTATTTATAAAAAATAACATCACGTTTTTTGAACTTAAGTGTAATTCCAAACCCAATGTACGCAGTAAATATAAGTATAATTTAAATTTGCCGAATATAAAAAACATAACTTATTATAAATATTATTTAATACGATGTGAACGCTGTGTTTATCCTTGATAAATTGTATACCTATGTTATAATTTAACATGTAAGAATATATGTATGTATGGTGTACAGTTGTAGATGAACCAATAAAGTAAAATAAAATAAAATAAAAGTAAAATAAAAATAAAATAAAAGCGCATATATAACAGCGATTAGGGTATTTAACCATCTACCTGTAGATATAAAAAAATTGGAAGGCAAATTGTTTAAAAGTGTCTTACAAAAATGGTTAATCAAATCTGTATTCTACGATATGCAAGCGTATTTTGCTTTCAAGTGATCCAATGGAAAATGCCACACTTTTGTAAAATTTTATATTTTTATTATTATATCCATACTGCTAAAATTTACTTTTAATTTATACTATTGCAATGCCCGACAGGGTAGACTGTTGAAACGAAATCTTATTTTAAGAACACATTTCATGTACCTACACAGTTTAAGCAATAAATGTCTTTGTCTTTGTCTTTGGGTGTTCTTTTTGTCCGTTGTTTGAATGTTTGTAAAGTCCCCCGCGACACAGTAATTACTCCTAGTGCGGAAATAGTCCTTGAAAAAAAGGAAAACTCGTTTTGCCAGGTACGATTTTCGGTCCCACGTTATAGGGTGCGAGCCTCTTAACATGTACTAGGCACAGTTCGAGACCCCGCCCTACTATTATTACATTCTGGGCAGTCAAACCGAATGACGCTTTGCCCGACACGGGAATCAAATCCATGACCAGCATTACAGCATCAATATGCTGCGCCACCAAGAGAGGTAAAATAAACTAAAGTATATTAAAAGAACATGATATCGTACAAAACTTTCGTAGCAGTGCTGTTTTCTTGGCTCCTACTGAGAAGTCAGTGTCAAAATGAAGTAGATAATAATGTCAAATAGTAATAACCACCAACTCACCATTAGCATTGCGAATATTGCATAATAGTCCTTACTTTGTCTACATTAAGATATATAACCTCACGCTCCGTTTAAAAGCCTTAAACAAAAAATACAAAAGACACACATGCTTTGGAAACGTGTATCTCTGTACTAATGTACCTTTCTGAATCAGTACTTTTTCTAATGGCAATAATATTTGGCATATTGGAATCCGACAGTATTAATCCGATGCAATTCCCGTTCCACGTAAAACTAAGCTCCATTCATTCAATAAAACAACATACAAAGCAATAAAATTCAAATCAAACAAAGTTTACAAGCGTTTGCACAGAAAACTAATAAATTTAATGGCTTTCGGGCACACAGGATTATCTCGACGGATTCTGCAGACTTTTTTTTAATGTAATTTTTCATACAAACGCTATGATAAAAATACATTGAATTTCCGGTGAAAACTGTTACGCATTGATACACATCGCATTGAATGATTTCTCTGGAAATTTATAAATAAATGCTTGTTTCATGGATACACCTGAACAAAAGCTCATTAGGCAAGCTTGCCATATTAATCCAGAATATATTGTTGCGTCATGATTTTAAAAAGAAACGCTCACGTTTCTATAGCACAAAGAACTTCTTCTCTCTTAGCCTTTATTATTCCCAAGTCACTTGGGGTCGGCTTTTCTGGTCTAACCGGATTTGACTGGATATCAGTTTTTACACGGAACGGCTGCCACCTGACCTCCGCAACCCGAAGGCTAACGATACCCTAAGGCTAGACCAGTGTCAGGATATTAGAGGGTACTGACTTTCCCAATAACGACTGCCATAGATGTTCATGGCAGCCGGGACCGACGGCTTAACGTGCTCTCCGACGCACGGAGCAGGCGATAATTGTCAATCAATACGCACATAATTTCGAAAAGTCATATAACTTCCGAAAGTCAGAGGTGCGCGACGTGGGTTCGAACCCGAGACCCTCTGCATTGCAGTCTGTTGGTCTCCCCGCTGAGCTATCGCTGCTTATGCTTATTCTATAGCACAAAGAACAAATTAGAATAATAATTAGTAAGTCACACAATATTTTGAATTTGAACATACAAGATTTGATTTTTACGAGGCAACCATTGTGGTCGTCTTGTGTTCATAATAGTTTTTATTATATATAATTACTAGATTTTAGCTCGCACAAATGTAGAGTCATGCCAGCAAAATTTAGTAATAGGTGTATGTCAATTTTCTATTCTTATTTTACAAGTTTAAACGTATTGTACCCTTGAGAACGTGTGTATGAAATTTTATGATGAACTCACATTCGCGTTTATAACATTAGATTTTGCCTGTGGCTTTGCTCGCGTTAGTGTAGATTTTTTTTTATTCTGACATATATACAGTAATACTGTAAAGTTTCATCAAAATCCGTTAGGTAGTTTTTGCGTGACAGAGTAACAAACATCCATCTATCCTTACATACTTGTTTTTTCTTTATACTTCTCGGGTGGCAAACAAGCATACGGCCCACCTGATGGTCCAGAGGCATCACTTGCGCGTTGCCGAAACCTTTTAGGAAAGGAAGTGGGAATGAGAAAGAGCGGGAATGGGGGAAAAGGGGTCATTGGGCCTTCGGCACTCTCACTCACCGAACGAAACACAACAGTAGGAATACCGGTATTTCACGTCGATATTCTGTGAGAGGGTAGTCCTTCCCCGGTCGAGCCGGCCCATTCATGCTGAAATCAGCGAGGCTCTACTACTCAAAAAAACTTTCACATTTTATAATATTAGTAGAATTTGTTAGAATAAGATCTAATCAGTATTTATTTTGAAAGTGGCAGTAACCTGATGCATAAGGCATTGGCCCTGGATTCAAGGGATCGTGCGTTCGTATCCCAACTATTTCGCTATCAACATCAACCCACTAACCAAGTATGCCAGCTTAGCTGGAGGGATTTAAAAGAGAACTAGTAAAATTAATAATCATCTATATCATGAATAAGGTCGATTTTATTGCCTTACCCTGTACAAAAATTCATCTATCATCATTCTGAAAGCAGTCTCGGTACTACGATCATAGTTTTTAGACTACATTCTTGCGTCTACATTAAAAGCTTTTTAAAAACCCTTATCACTCTTACTTACTTTTGCCATTAGATCTATGAACCAGTTAAATATGTATGCATAGTACCTACCTATAATTAGACATTTTGTTAGTAACGTTTTCACGTCCAAAGCTTGAATCAATTTAGATATGCCAAAGCCTACTTTTAACATCGCAAGTAAAGTCATGTGTAGTAACCAGTTTATTGTAAGAGCAATGCAAAAGGAATTTAAAAATAAACGCCAATTCAAATATCACAGCACAATACATACATCATAATATTTGATTCGGCGTATCAATCGAAACAGTTTCAATTGCCGACAATACGCCGGTAACATTACAATATGGTGACATTAGGTTATGTAAATACGCCGCTGACTTTCAACGTAACCTTTAGGCGTAGTATTCACTGTTTGATTGGTACGCATGAGTGTGCACTGATATTTTCGTAGCCGTAATTTTTGTATGTTTTATTTAGTCGATGAAGCAAATAATGCCGTGATTTTATTCAATTCAGAAATGGTTTATTTCGCAGATAATAATATAATATAAATAAATAATTCCATGATTTTATTCAATTCAGAAATGGTTTATTGTTTTAGAATTATGTCAGTTAGCAACCAAATTTATGGAAACCAACTTTTGATCGAATATGCGAATTTAAATCTAGTTTCAATAAAGGGTTAAAAAAATACTAATACTACAAATACTTTACATTGACGTTCATAAATGTTACATTGTGGCCGATATTAATAAATTATCTTTAATTTTGAAAATATAAATCATAAATCAAGTCCCTCTGAATAGATGAATTTTCATCTTGGTAATCATCAGTTGTCGTCAATCTGTCAGTCTTTATTTTTCGTGCCATGTCATAACATTTTATAAATATATTATTTTTATATTCAAAAGTCTTTTAAATTTCAGGTTGACATAATTATAATATAAAACAATTGACACAAAAATCATCCAACGCTCAATCAGATCGCATAAAGTTTAATTATTATTTTGCACGTGAATTAAAATCGCATTATTGTAAGTTTGGTATATTTGTAGTGACATTGTCCAACATGACGCATTCCATGTAATTAAATTCAATACTCAACTTTGGTTGGTTTATAACCTTTTTATGAAAAGAATATATTTACAGTAAATTACACTTAATTTAACGGTCACTATAGAAGATGTATTGTTCACGATCACTTGTGACCGGCACGGCACTGAACGTGTTAAATGGTACTCAAGAATGTTCAAGGTTTATCTAGATGATTAAAAGCTCTGTATATTGTCTGCCGGTGATATAAGGGAAAATATTTAATCTAAGTCGTGGGCAAATGCCAAGTATTCGCCATATCCACATCGCAACGACCTGCAATTTCAACTAACTGATGTGCTTCATTACTGCAGAGCATTATCTATTCCCTGCATGCGGGCGTTTAACAATTTCTATTGAAGTGATTAAATAACTAGTTAAATGTTAGACTACACTCGGTGTAGTGCTCCATTATACGTATTTCATTTGTTTAATTATGTAGCATGGTATTTTCAGGCTTCAGTCCTTAGTTATGACCTCTTTATAATATTATTAGTTTGTATAGGCTTTGTCCGCTTCACTTTCAAGAACGTACTATATTGTGATAAATACTTTCCAATGTATTAATTCAGAACATAGTCTATTTATGGGCTAAGTTTCAAGCGAATCCATTGAACGATTGTCGGCCTCGATGGCGTAGTGGTTAGTGTAACCGACTGCCACGCCTGAGGTCGCGGGTTCGATTCCCGCACAAGTCAAACATTTGTGTGCATGAACATGGATGTTTGTCTTGGTCTGGGTGTTTCTATGTATAATATGTAAGTATTTACAAAAAAAAAAAATAAGTATATATGTATGTTTATCCATTGTCTAGTATCCATAGCACAAGCTCTGCTTAGTTTGGGCTAGATGGTGTTGTGTGTATGTGGTAGAATATTATATTATATATTATATTATTTACGCCTTATTGAGTTAAAAACAAGCAAAAATTTTCACAAACTTAGACATTTATTATATAAGTAGGATTGTACATTAACTTGTTGTATAAATATTTATTTCTTGAGGCTCTATTTTATAGTATGTTATTAAAACGTAGACATAAATGTATTTATACATAAATAGTTAAATGCGATTTATTCTGTTTACCTATATTTAATTTTGCTGTCCCTTGGTATACACGATAGAAAATCTAATGTTATATATACATATAAAACGTAACGGGTATGTGCATGATCGCGTTAGATGATGCATAATGTTTACCTTTTCTATGCTTGAAGTTTCGACCAGGTTACAACGGCCATGGTCACAAACTGACTGGTGCCACTGCTGGTGGTCATGTAAAAAAAATCATAAAAATCTTTTTTATGTTTTTTAATTTATTAGCTTCTCGCACTACTCTTGGATAAAAGTGGCAATCGGTGGAGAGGACTTCCGGTGGATAAAATTCTATCCAATGATTAGTACCCGATTCCAGTATGTGTTCTGCAATTGCTGATTTGCTAGTCTGCCGGTTCTCCACAGCAGCGATGTGTTCTTTAAACCTCTTAGCAATAGTACGCTTGGTTTGGCTTATGTAAGAACTCCCGCAGCTGCAATTTATTTTGTAGACACCTGGCGTTTGTCACGTATTGTATGTATATCATGCAATGCGAAAGTTTAAAAGTTATTAATCTAATATTATGTTTATAATGATACATCGGACAAGCAACTTATTAAACGTATAGTTTAGTATTACGAAATTAAAGTACAGTGACATTTTAGAATAACATCTCTCAACTTTATAGCATAACAGTTAAATAGAATGGGCGTGACGCGCAAAGAGCAAATATCACCGACAAAAGTATAAAAATTCCGTATATGAATCTTAAAAATCGTATAATATATAGATCTCATTCATACCTGTACTTAAAACTAACTTTTCAACTTTGATCGTACGTGACATACCGATAAACTGACATTTACAACCAGCATCACCCATTCCACTCACCCATGAGAGCATCCGTAAAAGTTAAACTCGTGTTTATATTCTCTCTCGCTTCGTATCACCGCAAAAACATCTTTAGTTTTCAATATCAATAACCCTAAAATTGCCAACCGATAAAATGTTACGAGTACGCAACTAAGTGTTTCACCACTATCATATAACGGGCTTTTTATTCGGAAGGTAGTGAAACGAGTTTTTTCTAATACACGTACTTGCGAAGGTGCTTTAAACACCCTTTCACGTGACGGGAAATCTTCCCCTTTCAATGAAGCCTCCAAAACCTCGTCTACATAATAATATACTTAGTGGAAGTGGAGTCTTCCACTGTGAAACGCGATACGCATACGAAATGTTCAGTTTGCACTTTTGACACAGCGTTTCATCTGTGTGCACGGAGCTTTATTAGTAGTACTTAAAATTATATAATTAAGCGTGTAAATAAAAGTGGGTTGTAAAGTAAAGGAAACTGGAAGGTTAATTTAATTATCTTCTAAGTTTTCTTTTGCCATATGGTTTTGGGTATATGGTTATATAACAAAGATTGAGATCGCTCTTTTAGCAGAAAGTTACCGCAGTATATGTTTATACGGAGTTGTTAGACAAAACCTCAATGCAAATTCGTGTTTAAGTTTTCTGAATTGTTTCAGCCTGTATAGAATATAAAATAGGGCAATTTGTGTGGGTTTTCTTTTGACGATTGCTTTAAAACTGAAGTTGCTGACTTGACTTGACAGTGAATTCCTTTTAAATCTAGAACACGAGCTCAGGCAAGATTGTGCCCAAATAACGTTGTGTATTCCCTGGGTAATTGTTATTCAGAAAGTTCCTAAACTATGAAAAGCACCTGTGTGTTGTTTTCTAGTTGTGATGGCATAGCTGCTTTGTTTATTATAGAGTAACGAAGGATTATTCTTATTCTTGTCTTATGTGGGGGCCAGTCAGTGCAGACCGGTGACACTTCGACCCAGTGGGATCTTTTGTGTCGACATTCTCCCAATAACGACTGCCATAGATGTTCATGGCAGCCAGGATTGACGGCTTAACGTGCTCTCCGAGGCACCGAGCAGGTGATAATTGTCAATCAATACACACATAATTTCGAAAAGTCATATAACTTCCGAAAGTCACAGGTGCGCGAGGTGGGTTCTAACCCGAGACACTCTGCAATGCAGTCTGTTGGTCTCCCCACTGAGCTATCGCTGCTCATCAAGGCCTACTATACTTTGCTATTGTGTATATACGCCAAGATTATCTAACACACGCGGTTACCGTAGCCTATTTAAAGATTATTTTATGGTAACCATTAACTATATGCTAAGTTCTACACTACTAACAACATAATGATACGTTGTAAAGAAGTCTAGGTTACTTCGTCCAATTTTGTGGCTTGGATAACATAATAAAATATATGCCTTATACTGCCTCCGTGGCGCAGCGGTAGTGAATGTGACTGCTGTGCATGAGGTCTTGGGTTCGAATCCCGGGTTGGGATAACGAGTTATTGGGTTTTTCTTTTAAGAAATCTCAATAGCAGCCTGGAGTTTTGAAAATTGGCGGTGTTAGACACCCTCATGCCCCGGCAAGTACATTAAGCCGTTGGCCCCGCGCCTGACCTCTCTCTGGTGGTTTCGGATTACTACTCTGTAGGATCATAAGAGTTGTGGAACAGAGACTGCACTTGCGTTTGCGCACACATGAGTACACTTTAATATCTCCTGCGGAGATGGCCAGTCTCCGTTAAGATTGGACGCCGTGATCGAAATTCGGTCTGCACTACGTTATTGTTAAGATCAAAGAGTGCGATGGCGTGATTTTTCGTCAACAAATTTAATAATGTACATATATGCATTACATGATATTATATGATGCGATAACTTTTATGTATGGGTAAAGAAGCAGTGCGAGGGCTTATATAGTGTTGCCAATACATCGAATATAATTTCAGTAAGTTGTGCACATCGCTTAATTAGATTTCATTGACGTCATACGCTTAGGATATTTTATGCATCGACACACATTTAAAGATATTTTATATTTTTATTGGTCCAATAATTCAGGCTAATCGAGTAATTTTTCTGAAAAACATATAAGAATAATGTCCTCCAGACTGAATTACGATCACGGCGGCCAATTTTAACGGAGATTGGCCATCAGCGCAGGAGATGTTATAGTGCATAAGTGTGATGGCAAAAACAAGTGCAATATTCCCTAACTCCCATGATCCGTTGGGACGGGGATTCAACAAGCCCAGAGAGAGATCAGGCGCAGGACCAACAGCTTTGCGTGCTTTCCGAAGCACGAGGATGTTCAACCCCGCCAACTTGCCAAGTCTGGGCTGCTAGTGCAATTTCTTATAAGAAGAACTCAATGACCTGGGATCAAACCAGTGACCTCACGTACAGCAGTCAAATTCAAGACCACTGTGCCACAGAGGTTAAACAGAGATTTGACAATTAAAAATGTATTATAACCACTCATAAATTACAAAGAAAACCTTAATCTTTACATTGCAATACGATGGCCAAAGTGTGAATTCTCTGCCACTAGTGCATACGGTGTCTCCACTGGGCAAAATTCAAGCGACAACACGAATAACTTTTGATAAGGCAGCAAGAAAAGAAAAAGGTAAATGACTCGTTCCTTTCATACTTCAATCGATAAATTTATTTAATTGTATAATTAGGTTAAATATTATTATATATATCATTGTTATTAAAATCCTACTTGTTACACATATTTGGAACGAGATTCAATTCCTTAAACAGTCCTCTAATATGTCTCTCGTTTTTACCTGTCATGCTGTATAACTAGGTACATTCATAACGAATATTATATATGTATATTATTATATCGGCCTCGATGGCGTAGTAGTTAGTGTAACAGACTGCTACGCCTGAGGTCGCGGGTTCGATTCCCGCACAAGTCAAACATTTGTGTGCATGGACACGGATGTTTGTCTTGGTCTGGGTGTTTATATGTATAATATGTATGTATTTCCAAAAAAAATGTGTTTATCTATGTTTATCCATTGTCTAGTACCTATAGTACAAGCTCTGCTTATTTTGGGCTAGATGGTGTTGTGTGCATGTGATAGAATATTATATTATTATCAGCTCTGTATATTAATTCTCGGGTCTTTTATCAGTAAGGGAAGGGTCAGACTATGGTCCATCACGCTGCTCCAGTGTGGATTGGTAGACTTCACATATCTTCGCTAGTATTACAAAGAACTCTCAAGCATACAGGTTCCCTCACAAGATTTTCCATCACCGTTACAGCACGCAATTATTATATTTTTAATGCGCCCATAAATTCAAAAGGTCGGAGGTGTGGTGCCTTGTGATCAAACTCGAGACCTCTGCGTGGCAGTCCCACTTGACTATCGCTATAACCATTATTATAGTCAAGTAGAAAGAACTACAATCTTAGTCAGAAGTATAATGGCCCTTAGGATAGTATCAAATACAAGACTTCAATATCTTTTTAAGCGTGCAACTTCAGAGATGTTTCAGTAAACATTGTACTAGCTTATGTTGTTGTTTAAATGGTTTTCAGCTGAAGCTAAAAACTTCAACTCGTTCGAATGTAATAGGTTTTTAAACTGGTGTTTTGTGGTTGAACTAAGTAGTAGAATAATATAATAGTTTTCTCAAGTAAGTTGTGTTTTTATTGTTATTTTTAGAGTTTAGTTAAAACTAGTTTAAGAGACAGTGAAATACGGTTTAACTTTTCTGTTAGTAAGTTATTGGAATACTTCTTAAGTAGACATTAGTTGGATAGTATTGTAGGTACTGACAATAAATATTAATATTCTATCACATACACACAACACCATCGAGCCCAGACTAAGCAGAGCTTGTACTATGGCTACTAGACAATGGATAAACATACATATAAATATTTTTTTCGTAAATGCCTACATATTATACATAGAAACACCCAGACCAAGACAAACATCCATGTTCATGCACACAAATGTTTGACTTGTGCGGGAATCGAACCCGCGACCTCAGGCGTGGCAGTCGGTTACACTAACCACTACGCCATCGAGTCGTCATAAATAATAATTATATACCTACCGTTATCTTATATAATAATAATAATAATAATAATAATAATATCAATATTTAATATCCAGATGGCAAAAGGCAGTACTACTCGACACGGCGCGTATTGTGAGGAGATGCCTCTCTCTGGGGCCCTAACCACCGGCAGCTTGGACTCTGTTCCCGATGTCGGTGGGTCATTTCAGTTTTTATATTTTTAAATATGTATAGTTTTTATATTTATATTTAAAAATGTAATTATTTGAAAAAAAAAGAGTAATAAAGAGAATAATAATAAAATTTTATTGAAAAATGCAATTACATTGTAGTTATACACACAGTCTTATTGCTATACACGATGATAGTATACATTAACTACGATAATGGTGGGTGGAGTACTGTTCTCCTAGATAGGCTACTGAGCAGCCTGTGTTAAGGAGGTACAGTGCCGGCCCCCTCTACTTGTTGTCGAATTTTATCGGTACACGTCATACATGCCTAGATTTGTACATAGTTCAAAATTTATGTTCTACACAAAGGCATTTCTTTTATTTAAATTAGTGTGCAGTCTTGTGTTAATTGGTGTGTGAGTGTTTGTGTATGTGTGTGTGTGTGTGTGTGTGTGTGTGTGTGTGTGTGTGTGTGTGTGTGTGTGTGTGTGTGTGTGTGTGTGTGTGTATGTGTGTGACAGGACAAATTACATTAATTTTGTTATATAAAAATGGTCCAAGATAGATGACAAATTTCTTAATAAACGTACGTACATAAGACAGCGTGACCTTTTATCGTACCAAAACTACAAGTTAAACTTATTTAACTAAACTGTTCCATATAATTACTTTGTCGTAGCGTACTAGCTCGAGTCGACAGTAAACGTTGCTCGTTAATTCATTCACTACACATATACGTACACACTCTCATACATACACACATACGCGTATGTGTGTACGTACAAGGAAAATTTATCACGGCTTCAACCGCTTAAGGAAAACATCGTGAGGAAACCCGAACGTTAATAATATATGCCAAAATGTTGGGTTTGAACTATTTACGAGTGTATTCTGAATTTACGTAGAGTGTATGTGTCTAGGGTGTATGTAGTATAGGAAATAGGTGAGGTAATGAACTGCTGTCCTAAATAAACATTGAAGATAAGTATATGTACTGAGCGTACACGACTCAACATCTCTTAAAAATACTCTTCTCCCTAGCCTTCATTATGCCCAAGTTACTTTGGGGTCGACTTTTCTGGTCTAACCGGATTTGCCTGGATATCAGTTTTTACACGAAGCGGCTGCCACCTGACCTCTGAAACCCGAAGGCTAACGATACCCTAAGGCTAGACCAGTGTCAGGATATTGTAGGGCACTGACTTCCCAATAACAAATGCCATAGGTGTTTGTGGCAGCCGGGACCGACGGCTTAACGTGCTCTTCGAGGCACGGAGCAGGCGATAATTGTCAATCAATACGCACATAATTTCGAAAAGTCATATAACTTCCGAAAGTCAGAGGTGCGCAACGTTGGTTCGAATCCGAGACCCTCTGCATTGCAGTCTGTTGGTCTCCTGAATAAGCTATCGCTGCTCTCTTTTATTTCAACTACGTCCACACGTTTACGTCCTGTGTCGCAATGGCCTAAACAAACGTAGAACTAACGGACACAAAGTACACCCAGACTCACAACAATCATTTGAGTTTGTCAACCGGGATTCGAACCAACAACGCTCAGTGTGGTGGCATCTACAATGCGAGTTCTTACCCGCTACGCTATCTGTGCTTGGTTCGCCATTTGAAATTCAATAAAAGAAGAAGTCCAGTAAATCTTTATAGCGATGTTCAGTGAATAAAATATCGAATTTCGACCTAATAGATGCAAGATCAAATCTTACCTATACCCTATCGAATTAGAAATATTCTTATCACAAGTACATAACTCATTTGTAGGAGTCAATCATTGAGTTAATACACACTAAAACCCACTATCATTAACCCTACAACTAAGCTCTGTTGGCCGTGTCAGAATTACTGCAAAAATAAAATAAAACATTTCAATAGCATACCCGCTCTTCATCCAATTATTTACATATTAAGTTATATCATGAATACTTTGTAAACCAACTACCCATTATAAAATTATTATATTAATAAAAGTAAAAGTCCGGGATACAATACGTTTTAACATTTTCCATCAGAAACTTAATTTCAGAAGCCAGTGTTCGATTCAGTTGCAAAATGCATGTAAATCAGCGAGAATATTACATTTTTCGAGTTTTAATTTAATATTGAATAAAATAAAAACGACTGGTGCTTTTATTGAATGGTTTAAAGATTGAAAATGCGAGTAAGTATATATTATTAAAGAGCAGCGATAGCTCAGTGGGGAGACCAACAGACTGCAATGCAGAGGGTCTCGGGTTCGAACCCACGTCGCGCACCTCTGACTTTCAGAAGTTATAAGACTTTTCGAAATTATGTGCGTATTGATTGACAATTATCGCCTGCTCCGTGCCTCGGAGAGCACGTTAAGCCGTCGGTCCCGGCTGCCATGAACATCTATGGCAGTCGTTATTGGGAGAGTGTCGACACAAAAGATCCCACTGGGTCGAAGTGTCGCCGGTCTGCACTGACTGGCCCCCACATAAGATACAAGATACAAGTATATATTAAAATTTATTCTTTTCATAAAATATAATGAAATGTCCTTACCAATGCTGCTTTATTAAATACATTGAAATAAATTTATTTTGTTAAGCATAACACACACTGAAAAACAAAAGTCTGCGTTCACTTGGAAAAGTTGAGAAAATTTTCTCGTGTCAAAATATATTAACATTTAATGATTGCATTATTTAATTCTTTAATATTTAAAAGTACACAACTTTAATATGAAAATATCTATATTATTTTAGATTTTCTTTGAAAATATAGATTTTCATTTTCTGTGAAATTTGTAATTTAAAGAAATGCGAGGATTTGGTTAATGTTAATATTTTTATTCATTTTAATTTGCTTTTATTTACAAATTCAATATAATATGACTCTTTACCTGGCTTGAACGCATGCGAAAATCATCCTGGGCATGCTGTAGATTAAGTTGTCCAATAGTTCTTGTGGTAACCTGTCTCATTCTTGAATGGCGGCTTCCTTGATCTCTG
Source organism: Catocala fraxini (assembly GCA_930367265.1). NCBI lineage: Eukaryota > Metazoa > Arthropoda > Insecta > Lepidoptera > Erebidae > Catocala > Catocala fraxini. The sequence continues at coordinate 2,584,004 of OV884031.1, forward strand.
ACAGAGTTCTTGGAGGTGGCTGACGATTCCAAGCAGCTACCTTGAGAGAGTGTTCGATTGGATTTAAGTCCAGAGAGCCGGCAGGCCAGTCTTACTGCGTGATTTCGTACTCCCGGAGAGCAGCGCTCACTCGTTGAGCTCAATGGGCCGGCGCATTATTGTCGACCGATACGAAATGGTTACCATAATTTATCTTGAATGGTCTGGTGATGCCACAATAACAGCTGTCTTGTACAAATATCTGTCATAGAGCCTTAGTACGGGATAAAAGGCGTTCGAGTTATTTTATATTAAGTATAAGTTAAGTATAAGTTATTTACATTATACGCATTATTGATATTTTTTATGCAGAAATAAATTATTCTTATTCCTATGTACAGTCACCTGTAATAGTGCGTGGATAACTTAAGGTCCTAAATCCTGTGAACACTCGAATTAGAATGAATATGAATGAACTAGATGGTGTTGTTTTACAAATTTATAAGAAATTATAATCTCAACCGATAAGGCGCTCTAACACAGGGAGAGAATAATGTTTGCGTACGAACAGAATAGCGAGTCATCGAAAGTATCTATAAAATAAACTACCCGCTACAAATTTATAAATTCATTTGTTATACTTTGCTTCTTCTTCTTCTTGCCCTGAAATGTGTTCTTTTTTAAATAAACAACAATAAATGGAGATTAAATTTTTTTTTAGTAAATTCATCAAAATTGAGTTATTAAAAAATCTATTTCTTTTAATTTCATAGTAGTGCACCGCCGTCTATTACGATCTAAATAAACCACTTCACAGTTCTCGTATCGATTTCCGTTAGATGGCGTCAATTATCGGCTTATACCATTTTAGTTTTGAAATGGGTATGCATGTTTGCAGCTCACTGTACATACAAAGACTCATATCTATACAATGATAAAAGAGGCGTTTCATACTCCATATTTCTAGCTATTGTTTTAGGTAATAGAGGTTTTTTGGCTGCCTCTGCGGCGCAGCGCTAGTGAATGCGACTGCTGTGCATATGGTCTCAGATTTGAATCCCAGGTCAGGCCAACAAAAAGTTATTAGGTTTTTCTGTTACTAATACTCAATAGCAGCCCGGAGGTAGGAAGTTGGCGGTGTTAGACATCCCCGTGCCTCGAAAAGCACGTTAAACCGTTGGTCCTGCGGCTGATCTCTCTCCGGTCGTGTCGGATTACCGTCCCATCGGATGATGAGAGTTAGGGAACAGAGAGCACTTGTGTTTGCGCACACACTTGTGCACTATAATATCTCCAGCGCAGATGGCCAGTCTCCGTTAAGATTGGCCGCCGCGCCGTGACGAACTGCTGAAATTCGGTCTGGAGGACATTATAATACAGGGATTAGCGTATTGTTACGAGTCTGAGTATTTCTCTGTCCGTTGTTTGTGTAATGATTTTTGTATTTATTTATAATTAATTTGATCAAAATTAGGTTACTGCATTTAGTTGTGATTATGACTACATAATTATTCTAATGTACTTATTTAATAAATCTATTTCATACTGTTTTGTGTAAAATATTTACTGTATAAAAACTATTATTTTTAAATAAATTATAATGTATTATTTACAATTTAGCAGTTCAATATGTTACGAGGCTGACATTTTGTAAGTCAATAAAAGGATAATAATTCGAATCGTGAAATAAAACGCATTTCCGGCAAATAGAATAAAATAATGATGTTGACTGACAAAAGGTCATTCTGATTCGTGAGCTAGCATGGTAAGGATCGTTTTGGAGTAGTTTAGTGAAAACTGGTAAAATTGTTTGGAGAATAAACGTTTGGGTGAATCTAACGACTGGAGTGTTTTATTTCATCACATTTGTATAGCCCCGGCGATATAAAACTTATTTCGGAGCAAACTTCTAGGAGTTCTTTTTACTTTATATGTACACCACTGCATCCATATAATATACATGTCAAATCATGTAGGTAATATATAACATTGTGCAAAATATACTACTTCAGACTTCCTCAAGAAAATAATAAATCTTCTTTTAAAAGTCCAAGCCAATTGGGTTGGAACATCAACCAGTGTTGGCCTGCATCCAAATCGATTTACCATGTAGAGAACGTTAAGTAAAAGTAGGTACTATTAAATGCTTTAATTTACAACTAAACTCTAAAATATTACTAGAAACTACAACAACGTAGTAATATCGTTAATGGAACAGAAATAAAAAGTTACTTAAACTACTCTCGAGTCTGTGTAAATTTTGTTCAAAGACTTCTTAGAGCACTCGAATAAAAGCCGCGCATAAGTTTTAGAAGGACACTCTTAGAATTTGAGTTCAGATGTTGAAACTAGGAAGTGGAATGTGCATTATAATATTACGTTACAATCTTTGAATTCTGTCTATTAAATAGCTAATTTCAGCCTGCGGATTCACCCGAATTATTACCACGGGAACGTTTACTTAAATAAAAAGTATTATTATATGTATTAATTCAGGACATGATCTATCCGTGTGCAAATTTGTATTGTAATTCATTTTACGGTCCACGCGTGGTTCAGTTACGAATATCTTTGCAAAATTTCATAATTATAATAATAATATAATATTCTATCACATACACGCAACACTATCTAGCCCAAACTAAGCAGCGCTTGTACTATGGATACTAGATAATGGATAAACATACATATATACTTTCTTTTTTGTAAATACATACTTATTATAAATAGAAACACCCAGACCAAGACAAACATTCATGTTCATGCACACAAATGTTTGACTTGTGCGGGAATCGAATCCACGACCTCAGGCGTGGCATTCGGTTACACAAACCACTACGCCATCGGGTCGTCGCCGTCGGGATGTATTTTAACTTTATGTTTAATTTTGATTTCATGATAAAATAAATGAAATAATGTTATTCTACAGTCATATAAAGACGTATGTCTTCATGCTCGAGAGAATAAGCAGATAAATCCACATTTCTAAAGCTGTTGGTATGGTGTAATGTTGATTTACTTTCTAACCTTTCTAATATTGTTAATGTTAAGAGTATGTGAAGACGTCTGGATGTTTGTTACTCAATCACGTGGTATCCGTTAAATAGATCCGGTTTAAGCTTGGCACGCAAATAGATCATGGTTTATGTTCGTGTGTGCCAATTTTCCTGTGTCCTATATCACACTTAAGATACTTTTTATACTAGCATGTGCTGTCTTGGGTTTTACGAGAAAGAAGCCATCAGTACATTACATTAAAAAAATCTGTATGCATGTATCTTATGTGGGCCAGTCAGTGCAGACCGGCGACACTTCGACGTAGTGGAATCTTTTGTGTCGACACTCTCCCAATAACGACTGCCATAGATGTTCATGGCAGCCGGGACCGACGGCTTAACGTGCTCTCCGAGGCACGGAGCAGGCGATAATTGTCAATCAATACGCACATAATTTCAAAATGTCATATAACTTCCGAAAGTCAGAGGTGCGCGACGTGGGTCCGAACCCAAGACCCTCAGCATTGCAGTCTGTTGGTCTCCCCACTGATATATCGCTGCTCAAAAAATCTGTAACTGTCTAACATATTTCAAGATCGCTAGTTTAAATAACAATAATAAATAATAATAAAGATATTTATTTCCTCTTTCACAAAGGTACGTACTTATTACCTAATACAATACATGTTCTCATTCCTTTTTGAGAGGCAAATGTCAATAATTAACAGTCGTGCTTGGGTTAGACAGGTTTCCTAATTCAAAACTTGGAAGTAGGACGTATACCTATATACAAATTTAGTTTCACCAGTACAAAGCGAATAAACGTAATTAATTTTCTGACCTTTAACCCGCCGATATCGTATTCAAAATGGGCAAATGAATCATAAAACACTATTGTCTTATAACATATAATATGATAACAAGAAATTAAAATTTTAAAAGTTTATTTCAATAGGATTCAAATTGAATTTCATGTACAATATAAAATGAATAACACAATGTAACACAAAAGTACCAAATCACAAAGAATTGCGGATCAAGAACAAAAATATTTTAATTAAATCTCTCTTTCGAGAATGTTCCGTTTTGCGAAGCCTCTTGAAAACTCGGCTGTCGTATTCCTAAGAAGTTTGACAGAATTGAGGAAACGAATCCGATTATTTGCACCGGGGGTGATTCCCTCCCTTTCACTTTTCCCCTACTTATTTTTTAGGTGTCGAATACCCAGCGTTATTATGTCAAAGTTGTCAATCGTGTACAAGTAAGTGGCTCAGTTATTTTGGTACAGAAAAGATTGGAGTAATATTATTTAAACTTATTTATTGGATGCTTAAATATTTTAGGAATTAGTGATCTTTATTGGTAAGAGTTTTTTTAAGGGCAATAAACAACGTGTGAAAATTAAGCTCATGCCAAGTTTATTGGGCGTCGATGGTTCATTTAGCCAATCGCGACAATTAACTTGTGTTAACATTATATAACTCGAAAAACTTGACAGTCTTTTATGAAATATTCGTCTTAATTTACCTTTTAACATTCGGGTGTTAATGTTGGATAAACATAAAGTACATACACAGTCTCACGCTTATATCGCTGAACAGGTATGCAGTGATGTATTAAATACACACTTCGTAAACTGCGGTTTCTGGTTTCACAAAATAGGAGGCGAGCCTATTTATGTGTACTGGATAAAATGCTAAACTCTATATATATCTATATGGATATGTCTTATCCGAAAGCCACACTTTGCTTGGTTTTGGAAAACTAAAGACCTAACACAACAGTCACTGTCGCTGCCATACCGATACAGTCTATTATAGCCTGGTTCCTATATTGAAGAAACTCGTTTAAGCTACGGAAAGTTACATTTTGACATATTTTACTTAGTCCCGGTTTTTATATTCTGAAACGCCTCGTTTTAGCAATATAATGTGTGGCAAAAATTAACTGTCCGTGAGTAAAACAACTCGTGTTTTGCATATCGGTACGGCCTAAGGCAAAGTATTTGTCATGTAAATAGTGAAATACCTAGGTAGGTATTAAGCTCACGAATTCTAATTTATAACGGTATTCGTATAGTATTTTGACTATTGGACCAACATCGATTAACTAGTTGCTTTTATCTGATTTCTTTAGATAATCTTCTTTTTTTTTTTAATGTCTGCCGCACTTGTAGTAAGTACTGCGTCGCGGGGGACTTCACAAACATTCAAAAAACGGACATAACACCCAGACTAGGGAAAATTATTTGTGAATCACACACATTTTTGATCCGTGTGGGGTCGAATGTTCATTACTCGGCGCGGTGGCCGGCGGCCGTGGCGAAGCGACCTCTAAAACCATTACGCCATCCATGCAGTTGACTGCTATATATGCTGACGTTCACAACTAAAATAAAGGCAATTAATCATCTAAAATGAGACAATGCTATAAGAAAATTTGGTAATACGTTATCTACGTGACAGAAATATTGGAATATTCAACTGTCTAATATTGTCTAGTGATATGTCACGTCATTGTCGGTTAGAAAACCAGCTATGTGTGTTGTGACTCTGTTCACAAGGATAAATTGGGCTTTAAGATTCTTGTAAACTCTTTGCTAGATACATTAATATATTATTAATACCTATTGTATACAATTAACTGCTCCAGGCATCGCTAGAAGTTATTCAGGAGGATTGAACAGGACTCAATACCTTATAAATTCATTTAAATTAATTTTATTGCATTTGCCTGCACGGATGGCGTAGTGGTTTATGTGATTACCTCGCCGCTGCGACTGCGCCGAGTGTGGGTTCGAATCCCACACGGGGCAAAACTTTGTGTGATCCACAAATGGTTGTTCCGAGATTTTTCTTTTTTTTATACTACTATGGTGGCAAACGGGCATATGGCCTACTTGATGGTAAATGGTCACCGTAGCCTACCGTAGCCTATGGACGCCTGCAACACCACAGGCATCACTTGCGCGTTGCCGACCTTTTAGGAATAAAAGGAAGTGGGAAGGAGAAGGAGCGGGAAGGGGGGGCAGAGGGTGATTGGGCCTCCTGCACTCTCACTCACCAAACGAAACACAGCAGTAGTAATACTGCTATTTTAAGTCGATATTCTGTGAGAGGGTAGTTCTTTCCCGGTCGAATTGTTTGAATGTATGTAATTTTTTATCATATCAGTGTAATAAGAAGCAAACTATCTATTCTTAAAGTTCGCAGACACCTCCTTGACCAAGTGGTTTTATTTAGGCTTGTGAATGCCGTCCTAAATTGCCCTCAATTCTTAAAACGGATTACATTTAACAGACCGCTGAAATTGCCCCGAGGATCTAGGTACTCCGTCTTTGTACCTAAAAAAGCTAGAAGCAATCTGGGTCACTATTCACCAATAAATAGTTTTCAGTCTCAGTATAACACTTTTACTAAATCTTATGATTGTACTGATATTTTTGGACAAAACATAAATAAATTTAAGGCCACAATTCTAAATACAGCTTAGCGTATTGCTAAAAAATAATAAATTGTATTCTCTAAAATAATTATTTAAAGATCTGCATTACTACTTTCTGTTTAACTTATTATATAGTATAGTATTATTGTTTTGCTATATTTAAGTACCTTCTAACTGTATAATATGCACGCCGTGCCAACCTTTAAGTAAGGTAGCACTAACCACGAGCTATAAGTACTAGCCTTAAGAGCATGTTACAGTTTATACCTTGTTGGTTGTCCGAATTAAATAAATAAATGAAGTCCCCCGTGACACAGGTTGTATTCCTAGGGTGGGAGTTGTCCTTTTAAAGAAAAATACTATTTGAATTGCTCGTAGAACTTTATCAGGTGGCAGAGTCAGGTATGAAGCGTCCGCAGACGATTAAAATGGCTTGCTGTTGCCAATTCTATGGTTACGGTACGAAAAAATCGGCTTGCCTATGAAGTACCAATTAATATAAGAAAAAAGAATTATTAATTGCAAAATTCATAATTCTAATTTCCTTTCCGTGAAAGCAGCGATTACCTAGCGGGAAACAGTTGGACTGCCACGCAGAGATATCGAGTGCGATCCCAAGGTACGCATCTCTGACTTTTCAAAGTTATATGCGTAATAAATATTTCAGGATCGCTCGCTTTATTGGTGAAGGAAAACATCACGAGGAAACCTGCATGTCTGAGAGTTCTTTATTATGTTCATACGTGTAATCGGCTAATCCGCACTGGGCCAGCATGGGGTCTGCCACTTTTGACAATGAGTAGAGGCCCGTGCTCAGCAGTGAGACAGTTTAATACACGGCTGATATTATTATAAAATTTATTTTAATACTGTTTTCTTTCTGCCTGGAAGGCAAAATGCCTCTTTCCTCTACCCTTAGGGCGCTGTCACATCGCAAGCTCTAGACAATTTTTTCATAAAATCAATTATTATTTTATGTGTTTTGCCAACAGTAAATATATAATACACAAAAGTGAAATAACTGATACATTTGCTAATTACAGGTTACATTATAATTGATTGACAATTGTCGCCTGCTCCGTGCCTCGGAGAGCAAGTTAAGCCGTCGGTCCCGGCTGCCATGAACATCTATGGCAGTCGTTATTGGGAGAATGTAGACACAAAAGATCCCACTGGGTCGCAGTGTCGCTGGTCTGCACTGACTAGCCCCACATAAGATACATACATACCGCTTACCATCATGTAAGTTAACGCGGTGTATACAACTATCTCGACTACCACCAAAGTGAATACGATTCTGTGGATCAAACAATTTATTGTCTTGTAAGAGGATTAAAACTGTAATCGTCACTGCCGTAGTCACAGAACATATAAGAGTAGCTGTAGTAGTAATAATTATGACTGAATAAAATTGCGCCATCTATGTAGCTGAAATTCTTTAAATGTGACAGTTTGTGAACATGTTTCAATGTTTGTTATTCAATCATTCGTACGTAACAGTTGGTTTAAACTTATGACTGATGACACACTTATGACATCGAGTCGTCTTTTATTTTTTGTCCTGTTGAATTGTGACGTTATGCTAGTCAACCCGCTTTAGTAACGTGGTTCACCTAGGATTTTAATTGAAATTATAGATGAACAACGCGATCAATAAGCATATATTTTCACTTACAACAGGTGTATAAGAATAAACAGAACTACAATTAATTTCAACTAGATATTTAGTGGTATTTCAGGGCGTGGTTCAAGATGAAGGCTTGTTACATGGCCCCGGGTAGAATGGATCACTTAACTTCAGTAGGCAGCGCAGCGGAAGGAGCCGGCACCAGGGCGCGTTGCGAATATATAGGGCCACCACTGGGGAGGAGAAGCCGATGGAGGGGCGCCGCGAGCACGGCCGCTCAGCAACGACCGGTCCGCGTCACAGAATGCTTTTCATGGCTCAACACATAGAATATTTTCTATCTCGGTGTGCGTTGCTATGGGATTTACGCAAGAGAAGCCGTGGGAAGAAACTAATTATAGGTATTATTAAACGTGTGTACCTATCAGCTTAACAAGGGATACGATAAGATATTATTATCTTGCATAAGAAAAACACAGTACACTGCATATATTTTCCAAATTATGGATACACAATATAGCTTCGGGCTACATACTTCTTGCTTAAAATAAGTTGAAAAGATTACTTGTCGCCTGTACTGGTTGAAAACTGTATCATAGGAGACAGGCCTTCAGGAAAGTTGACAGACGTAAAAATTAAATAAAATTTAAATATAAGTACAAGACAATAAATAATTATATAATATTAAGACATAATAATTAAAGCATTTGTCTAAACGCTGGCTTATTTCCGCTGATGGGCAAATAAAAGTGCTTAATAGGCATTATAAAGACCAGTGGCACAAAATAGAATAATTTCTTTATAACAAAACAAATATTTCATCCGAATACGCAAATAATATTTAAAACAACCCCAAAACGCTTAAAGTTCCCCCAAATTGAACGAAATATAAAGAGCGTAGGCACTAAATCAAACGCCTGAGCCTGGTCTAGATTTAGAGATTAAGACTTATAACACCTAAATGCCTAAGCTCTGGAATTCTGCGAGTGTGAGACGCGCTTAGCATACATTACAATATCAACGTTTCGGCGCTAAACACTGCCAATGACCTTGAGTTTGCCACTCACTATGAGCTCGCATATATCGCTGTATAAAAATGCAGTGACTTAGCAATTTTGAAGATAATAAAAGAAAGTTGCTGTATCAGCTGATGCATTAGAAATAATACATTTATTCACAGAAAAGTCAAACAAAGGATACAAAGACTATTCGCTCTTGGAACTATTATATATTGAGACAATTTATCTACAGTCTGATGTGGGGATCAAACCCATAACATGCAGCGCACAACAAGTGATGATCCTTTGAGACACAAACTTATAGCGACGATAGCCCAATGGATATGCATTAGATTTGCGATCAAGAGTTCGAGGTTTAAGTTCTACTATAACCAACATTACCCCGCAACTAAATCAGAAAAATAAAATGAAATAAAACTCGTTATTCGGTTTGTCGACAATTTCTTTGCAGCAGTAGGGAAACGACAACGGCAATCGGTTAGCCTCTTACGAAGGACTTAAAACATAATTGGCAAAAAGTGCAATGTACTTCTGCTTACCCCTTCAGGGATACAGCCTTGAGACTATATAAGTATATACAGAGTCTCCAGTAATTAATGGATAACCTTGAAATGTCTTATAGTAGAACTGAAAGCCGTTCAGAAAATAATGAAAAATAATCTATCCTAATTACTACCTGAGATATGATTTTTTTTAAATACGATTTTTGTCTTTCTTGTACACTACGTCCATAAATTAATGAATTCCATCGGTTTTTGTTGTTTTATTATTAAACACTAATTATGCTCATAGATAGACAGTCAAAAGTACGACTAGCTATTGTACTTTTAAAATATTTATTTTTTATTTTTCTACTATAAGACATTTCAAGGTTATCCATTAATTACCGGACAATCTGTATATGTAACGAAGGGTTGCACGGCTACTCACTTTTGACATATTGAAGCAACAAAATATAGGCGTGGTACTAATGATAGGCGAATACAAGATTAATAAAACAATAAAGGTTGATTGTGTTTATCTTCGATTTGATCGGTAACGCAGCGAGTTCGTCACACCGAATGTGTCCGCGCACGCGTCTCCAGCGCTTATATAACGTCAATATGACACTGACAGCTATAACTGTCACTCCAACTGACACATAGGCTCTGTGGCGACCTCACTCAAGCTTACGCTTGATGTTCCGAAACAAACCAATAGATAGCGCTTTATTCAACTCCAATTACAGAAATAAATTGTATTCCAATGATTATTTTCTTGACGCTTCGACATATGTATTATGAAACACGACATATATATTATAAAATCGTATCATAATTTCTTATATAACACTAGTAGTTTTCCCGCGGTTTCACCCGCGTAAGTCCTGGTCCCGTGTGAATATCGAGTTTCACCCCTTTCACCCCCTTAAGGGTGGAATTTCCAAAAATCCTCTCCTAGTGCACCCCTACACTCTCCAAGGAACATCCATGCCAAATTTCAGCTTCTTGCGTTCAGTAGTTTCGGCTGTGCGTTGTCTGTCAGTCACTCAGTAACGGAAGAGTTTTATATATATGTATAGATTATTAAATTCTGCAAACTAATTACTTTCACCAACACAGATTTAAGCTTTTGATTGTAAATGTTATAATAAGAAACATTAAGATATAATTACGAGCTGCTCATATATATTCATATTTCATGAAACCGCCGACATGAAATTCAGATTACGACATACATAACATATTCCATTTTAATTGATTTATACTTAATGATTGCGTATCAAATTACAAGGAGAAATTTGAGGTCGAAACAACTTTCTGTGGGCTTTGATATCAAGGTACGTTATTACGAATACGGGGAAGGTGACATTGGTTTCTATGTTTCTTCAGCCGTATTGATTGCTTACAAATTACTGTATTTTTTGTATACAACGTGTAGTAGAGAGGTGTCGTTATATTTTAGGACCGTAAAAATATCCTACCTTTTTTTTTTTTTTGTTTTCGCCGGGGAATGCCTTTGCGCACACCCACTCCTGTCGACACGGCTGGAAAACCGCGCTGGCAACAGTGGGTAGTGTCGGACTCGCCGGATGCCACGGAATACCGACTAAACCTAACTGCGGCGCTCTTCCCATCTATCATGGAGCGCCGGAGAAAAATATCCTACCTGCCCTATACCAGGATCAAAACAAAAATTATGACATGTACAAACATTTCATTCATTTATTATTTACACTTCCAGTTAGACGCGTTAAACATGATCAAAATTGCGCCTTGTCAATTTCGGAATCACGCAAGTTATTGAGTCAGCTGCTAATGTTGTCTAAGTATTAATTAGAATGTGCTGATATTGATAAGTCGATGAATAGGAAATGCTATATCTCAGTGAAAATAATGTATACGCATTTATTGGTCACTAGCTGCGCCCCGCGGTTTCGCTCACGTAAGTCCCGATACCGTGAAAATATCGAGATAAAAGTAGCCTATATATCAATCCAGGTCTCTAGCTATCGACATACTAAGTTTCATCGCAATCCGTTCAGTAGTTTTGCGTGAGGGAGTCAAACCTCCTTCCATCTATCCATCCATTCATCCATTCATCCTCACAAACTTTCTCATTTAAATTATAAGTAGGATATATAGGGGCTATATTATGTGACGCATTAATATTACCACACCTTTCTTTCACACGTTGTATATGTTGTAATGTCTGCTTTCCAGAGGGGTTAAAAGTGATTACAAGGTATTGATAATTTTAACTGTGGAGGCACAAAACATGCACAAATGGCGAAGTGGTTTAAGTGGTCACTTCACCACTGCCCTTGTGAGTGTTGTGGGTTCGATATCCACAGGTGACAAAAAATTGTGTGAACCACAAATAGTTGACCCGAGAATGGGTGTTCTTTATGTCCATTGTTTGAATGTTTGTAAAAGTCCCCGCGACACAGAATTCATTAAAAGTGCGGCAATTTTCCCGAAAAATAAAATGCAAAATGAATTTACTTTACACAATACTCATATTATTCTCTTTTACAATAACAAATATCTAACTTTTCACTGGAATACTAAAATAAATAACCTTGACGAGTCAAACAAAATTGAACAAATGCAATCTGAAACAAGCAACAATTAATTAAAAGCAATTCGAAGTTTTAAAGTGCTGTTCATATTTTATTTATTTTAACTTAAATATATATGATATTATTTTTGAGTAAAATATTTGATTTGCACGTGAAGGTTTATTCAAAACAACTAAAATGTTCCATTTTGAATATTTTCGCGAACGAACTCAAAACATAAAATATATACTTATCTATATATTAATAATATTATACAGAGAAAAGTTGTTGTTTTTTTTTATGTACGTGTACCTTATGTTTGTTTGTTTTTTGTAAGGGCTTTACTCAAAAACTAACCAACCGATTTCAAAAAATATTTCACCATTAGAAAGCTTTTTTTATAGTTCGAAAATATTCTTATACAACAGCTTTGTCCGTCGGTCCGTCCGTCCGTCTGTTATACAACTTTCAACTCAAGAACCGTAAGAGCTAGAGCATAGTCGATATACCCCTGAAATGACTATGACCTTTGACCTCTGACCTCAAGGTCACGTGGTATCACGTGACCTTTGCATATTACTTGAACCATTTTTTCGAACTCTAATATTTACGGCAATTCATTGCCGATTCTCACTTGTTATAAACTTAAAAACAGCACGGTCTGCATCAAACAAAATATGATCGTATAAAAATAAACTTATTCTGTGTCTACTAAGGTGAGCTCAAGAATTCTTTGAGGAGGCGCTGTGAGTACCAGCAGAGACACCTATACTTTAGTATTGGTGAAACTGCTGGTAACATAGAAAGAAGGTATCATTTTTTTTCATTTTCTTTCCTTTTCAAAAGGCTTCTCCAGCAGTAGGAATAAAGCGTGTGTCGCCGGGGCCTTTAAAAATATTCAAACAACGGACCCAAAGAACACCCAGTCTCGGAACAACCATTTGTGGATCACACAAATTTTTGTCCCGTGCGGGATTTGAACCCACAACACTTGGCGCAGTGGCAGTGGTGAAACAACTACTTAAACCACTACGTTATACGTGCAGTCAACACTATTTTAAAATATATATATGAATTCTAGAGTATTAGAATATTATATTAAATACATATCTCGCCTAATAATGTCCACCAGACCGAATTTCGGCTACGGTGGCCAATCTTAACGGAGACTGGCCATCTGCCTAGGAGTTATTAAAGTGCACAGGTATGTGGGCAAACACTCATAAAGTGCACTCTCTGTTCCCTAACTCTCATGATCCGATGGGACGGTAATCCGACACAACTGGAGAGAGATCAGGCGCAGGACTAACGGCTTTACGTGCTTTCCGAGGCACGGGGGTGTCTATCACCGCCAACTAACCTAACTTAACCTAAACCGGGCTCGTATTAATATTTCTAAACAGGAGAATCCAATATCTTTTTGTTGGCCCGACCCGGGATTCCAACACGAGACCTCATGCACAGCAGTCGCATTCACTACCCCTGCGTCACGGATCGCCTATAATATACCAGAAAGGATAAGCAGAGATGTATAACATTCACATTTAGTAAACTAAGGTTTATGTCCCGCTTTATAGAAAAGGTTATAATCGTCTACCGCGCATAGATCCGGACTCCGTGTCGCTATAAATTTTAATAACATTTGTCCGGTCCAAGTTTCGTGCTGCCATTGATATTAATTTGACGAGAATTGGATGGAAAAGCAAATAATATTTTGACCGACCTTGAAATTGAGCCCTAAAGCTCATGCACAGCAGTCTGCATTTTATATTTTTATAGACAAGTGCCTAAATAATAGTGCCTATAATTCCAATTGAGTAAAAAATTGGTAAAGGCGTAATAAGCGTAACGCCTACCTGATGGATTCCATTAGTATACAATAAACAATTATTTTTATTGTATACTATAACCCTTTGCAACTTCAGCATTAATACTTGCACGTTTCTCTTACAATAATATAATAGCAGCGATAGCTCAGTAGGGAGACCAAAAGACATTGCAGTCTTTTGGTCTAGAAGAGTCAGAGGGTCTCGGGTTCGAATTCACGTCGCGCACCTCTGACTTTCGGAAGTTATATGACTTTTCGAAATTATGTGCGTGACGATTGACAATTATCGCCTGTTCCGTGCCTCGGAGAGCACGTTAAGCCGTCGGTCTCTGCTGCCATGAACATCTATGGCAGTCGTTATTGGGAAGTCAGTGCCCTATAATATTCGGCCACTGGTCTAGCCTTAGGGTATAGTTAGCCTTCGGGTTGCGGAGGTCAGGTGGCAGCCGCTCCGTGTAAAAACTGATATACAGTCAAATCCGGTTAGACCAGAAAAGTCGACCCCAAAGTGACTTGGGAATAATAAAGGCTAGGGAGAAAGTTTATTTTACAATAGCAAAATTTATCGACACCCTTGCGTAAGGGAAAACTATTCCAGATATATTCTATATATATAAAACTGTTCCGTTACTGAGTGACTGTCAGACAACGCACAGCCGAAACTACTGAACGCAAGAAGCTGAAATTTGGTATGTATGTTCCTTGGAGAGTGTAGGGGAGCCCTATGAGAGGATTTTTGGAAATTCCACCCTGAACGGGGTGAAAGGGGTGAAACCCGATATTTACACGGGAACGGGACTTACGCGGGTGAAACCGCGGGAAAACTACTAGTCATTTATAATTGTTATTGTTTAAAACTATTTGAATTGTATACTTAACTATATATGTTTGGAGTACATGTATAAATGTTTTTTGTAGACCCTTACTTTTTAACAGTACAATAAAAATTTAATATTAGAAATAGCCTAAAACACAGGTCTCTGACCTAGTTCCGATAATACAATGTAAAAACAGACTTCATAAAGAAATCTTTTTGTGTCCAATATTGAAATTGTATATATTGTTTTCCTTTAGATTATTGATAGTTTTAATGTGAACTTAATACAATAAGTAGCCTGTAATGTGTTTTATAAAGACTTTCATTTATTGAATAAAAATGTATTATTATTATTATATTGGCAGTACAAAGCTTTTGCAAGGAGTTCTAGTAATCATAATTACGGCAGACCCATAACCCAAAATTATTTGGTTATAATAGGTACTCTATAGAATAAAAGCCGAAATAAAATTGTATGCCGAATACCATAAACATTAATTATATCATGATATCACTCCTTATTTCGAACATCGGAAGAAAATACATAACTCCCCAACAGCCAAACTAAAGGCCGTCACATCAGCTGTCAAAACTTAGAAAATAATAACACACCAATAATTTCTATATAAGTTGTGTCATTCTGTCCGGCCCATTTAATAGAGGCAATGGGCCATAAACGTCGGTTCACAGTGAACGCGGTCGTAACGACATTGTTTAGAGCTCAACCGTCACGCCAAGAACCGTCGCGGCTCGCGAATTAATGTTGTCGACTGACTCACACGAACTACTTGAGGTTTATGGTCAAAATATACTTGAAGTTATGAAGTAGAACACATCACATAACTTTGTATATATCCTTGTATTTTGACTTATTTTTGTATCAATAGGCATTTCACAGATATTGAAACAACAGACACAAAAATACATACAGATTTTATACAAATTCGGAGCATCTTTTAATATTATAAAAGCTTTTCCGTGCGGCGCCGCCTGCTTGACACTACAATCTACATCAATAAAAAACCTGTCTTTCTCTAGATTCAAACTATCTCTGTACGAAATTTCATCCAAATCACGTAAGTGGTACCTTGAAGAGGTAGTAGACAGATAAAGTTACTTTCGAAGTTATTAAATTACGTAGAATTGTCTTTCCTTTACGCGAATGTTATACATTGAAATCAAACTGCTATATGCAGATTTTATACGTTGATTTGTTTTAAGACACTATTTTACTTTTTCTATGGTGATGGAACTAAGTGCATTGACAATGGTGAGTTGACCACTTATGGCGCCAAAATCAAAGTTCAGTGTTTCTGTGGTAATTACGGTTGCTAGACAACACCCAACATGGAATAATTATTTTATTTTGAGAGCATTTACAAACATTTAAACGAACACATCGAGAGATTCAAGATTTAGAAGATCAAGTTAATCTACGTATACTGACCCTATAGTCATTTGTAAACTGACTTGAGAAGATAATGAATATGAACTATATAATTAATATTTCTGAGAGAATCGTATAATGGTATCAAATAATATGTAATCAATATTTATATGATTACTAACACGTGACTGTCATTATAATTATTATTATAGTTCTGCGAAGTTGAAGCCATTCGAAGTAATTTGATCAACCAAATTTAAATGAAGACTTACAGGTAAATAATTTTAATTATTTAAATTGTTATTATCAAGTAGTAGACATATGCTAATTAAAATAGTTTAATTATTAGGTAACACTCAATTAATAAGTTCTATGTAACTCATAAGGTGGCAGCTGGTAGCTATAAAATTAAAATAAATATCACGTTAAATTTATTTTTTAATTTTATGAAAGTATACGAGGCAGGTATTAGCTCTAATCAAACCTAGCTTTTTCCAGTATAGAGGTACTTTTGTGAACCACCCGAGAAGTATTTCTATATACTGAAAAATAATCTCCTCAGTGTCAAAGGATTCAAAGTTTAATTATGGTAGAGAAGAGTTTGAAAAAAAACATTATGTTTACGAATATTGACTATATAGAAAAAATAACTAGTATTGCTGTTAAATGCTCCAACTAAGCTAGTTGTGGGTTTATATCGGTGGTGCAGAGAGTGGGATTCGAACCTATGACCTCTCGGTTGGAAATCCAATCCAATCCTTATATTAGTGGTTAAAGTATGAAATTGCCGATTCGTACTAAAAAATTGAAACTCGTTTTTTTCTAAGATGTACCATATTTATTTAATCAAAATATTTACCCTCATTATCTATACATTACTGCCATCTAAACGGAAGTTCATTTATGCCTTTACTATAAAACGCCGTGGATCTGGATTCGGCAAACTGTCTGAAAGCATTTTGTACTGCCTCCTGGAAAGAAAATTTTTATCACGTGGAAAATTGTCCAAATCATGGAAAAAATGGTAGTCCGTTAGAGCAAGGTCTGGCGAGTACGGAGGATGACGTATCCTCGATACGGCATCCTCCATCGATCGATCGATGATCCAAGTATCTATTACTATACAACGGCAACTTCATACTTAAACCCCTATTACATTAATATTTTACTTTAGCTTTTTGCCTTTTTAGTAAAATCATAATTGTTCAATCAAACCAGGATCGTCTGGGTTTGTCTATTTATTTGTTTCTCATCCAGTTTTAAATATAAATGGTTTCTATATGATTTCGCCTTTATATTTTCTCAAAACATGGAAGAAACCTATTACATGCACAATATCAGACTTTATACATGACTTTTGGAGATCATCATCGCAAGTGGTTCATGTGAGTCTTAGCCACACAGTTTCAGTTTGTTTCGCCCGCGTATATCTTTGTTTATTCCGGTCACATAGCGCATATTTCTACCAGTGAAAGTAAAATGTACACAACTAGTAGTTTGAAAGTATAATTCTTGAACGGCCTTCATGTTTACGCGTCCAAAACCGCACTATGGACTTTCATTGTTGTAAATTTTGGGATTTTATATTACCCTTGCAGATTAAATTATTATTTTTAAGGTATCCTGGGTATAAAAGATTGACTGTTGTTTCTGCATTGCCAGACTTGATTTACAACTAACTAAATAAACTAACGAACTCAAACTACACAGACTCAGAACAATAATTAAGACTGCGCCGAACGTAAGACAGATAATGATAGAGCTCGTGCGGCGCATATTCAAATCGGCGCGCGGCAGCCATTGTAAAATTGTATGGAGGATTTGAAGTGCTTTTTTGGTAATTATGTATCGTTATTGTCAACCAACAACTTAAATATTTGGGACGGACAAATTGTAATATAACTATTTATGTTTCGTTTAAGCTGTTAAATAAGATAGATTTCTACTGTTATAATCTGAAAATCACGTAACACGAGCTTACGTTTTTGCATTTTTCGTGCAAGTTTACGTAATTTTGTAGGTGAAAATATTAATTATTTTAAGTTTTTTACACGGAGTAATTGTAAACACATTCATTGATATGGTAAATGTATTTATGTACTTACACTTAACTGTGACCGCCTGTTTTGGCACATTTCTCACAAATATTGTCCAGTATGTAATTCGAACTGGTAACATCCAGTGCAACGGCAAAGACGTAACCACTTGCTAAAGTCAAAGGGAAAAATCATTAATTACGTAGGTCACAAAGTAATACTTATGAACGTGACACTTTTGACGTTCATAATTCATTAGTGAATGTTGTAAAATTTCTGAATTTACATTTATGTTAGTTGCTAGGTTTAGGCAAAGGCTTGAGCCTGTAAGAAAATATCTGCATCAAACTCACGGCCCCTCTTTTAACACCCGCTGCGCAATCCGTGTAGTCAATTGTCATGTAGACTATCCTAATGCGTGTATTATGGCCCTGTTATACGACCAACAGCAGCGATAGCTTAGTGAGAGACCGTTGGACTGCTACGCAAGGTCTCGAGTTCGATCCCAAGGCGCGCATCTTTGGCTTTTCGAAAGTATTTGCGTATTACATAGTCAATTATCGCGGTGAGGGAAAACATCGTGAGGAAACCTGCATGTCCGAGAGTTCTCCATAGTTCTCGAAGATATGTGAAGTCTGCCAATCCACACTGGGCCAGCGTAGTGGAGTATGACCTAACCCTTCTCACACTGAGAAGAGGCACGTGCCCAGCAGTGTGACAGTTTCAATTAAGGGCTGATATTATATACATTATTATTATATAAACCAGTCTAAAGACATTTAAGGCCGATCAAAGGTTGTTAACTTAGCTCTCCACTAAACATACAGTCGTACATACATAGATTCACGCCTGTTTCCCAGAGGAGTAGGCAGAGACTACGGATTTCCATTTGCTACGATCCTGACACACTTTTCGGGCTTCATTCACTTTCATCACATTCCTCATACACGCCCGTCGGTTCAAGGTGCTCTTAACCTGGCCTTTGTCCAGAACGCCTCCGATCTGATCAAGAAACGTTCGCCTAGGTCTTCCTCTTGCGACTGTTCCATTCACACTAGCCTTATAAACTTTCTTAGTCAGTCTTTCCTCGTCCATTCTTTCTACATGCCCAAACCAGCTTAACATACCCTTTTCTATTCTTGTCACTATATCCACTTTCATGCCGCATCTCTCTCTAATCACTACAGTCGTACAATAGTGTATATTTGTTAGCCAAAGAGGCTTACATTGGCGCACAAATATTCCATACCATGACATATGGTGGTTGGTGAGCGAAACACATAAATAAGTGGGCATTGAATAAATAGCATAACATATGTATGCTTTATGTCTCCAGCGACGCGTCTGTATGCACAGAGTCGCATGCATAAGTAGGGAAGGAACAGCAGTACCACTTACATATTCTTTATGATTCTTCTTCTTCTTCTCCCTAGCCTTTATTATTCCCAAGTCACTTGCGGTCGGCTTTTCTAGTCTAACCGTATTTGACTGAATGTCAGTTTTTACACAGAGCGGCTGCCACCTGACCTCCGCAATCCGAAGGCTAACGATACCCTTAGAAGGCTAGACTAGTGTCAGGATATTAGAGGGTACCGATTTTCCCAATAACGACTGCCATAGATGTTCATGGCAGCCGGGACCGACGGCTTAACGTGCTCTCCGAGGCACGGAGCAGGCGATAATTGTCAATCAATACGCACATACTTTCGAAAAGTCATATAACTTCCGAAAATCAGAAGTGCGCGACGTGGGTTCGAACCCGTGACCCTCTGCATTGCAGTCTGTTGGTCTCCCCACTGAGCTATAACTGTTTTTATTTTATTTATTCTATTAATCTAATATTTAATATTTATTCTTTATGATACTGCTTAAGTCAAATTGTTGTCAGGGATATTTTAATTATTTTCTGGATTTTCTTTTATTGTATATATAACTTGATATATGGTCTCGTTGGTTTTCTAACTAATATTATAAATGTAATATATATGACTTTGTTTTTTTGTTTGTTACACTTATACGCCTTAACTACTCGACCGATCATCATGAAATTTGTGTCAGGGGTTGTCAGGGGAACAGAAAAAGACATAAGGTGGTACCTTTTATTCAGGAAAAAGTGATCTAACCTATATATACGAGCGAAACCGGGGGCAAAATCTAGTTATGTTTGCGATATGTTTGGGTTTGATTATATGGTTTTGTATGGATCTTCGCGTCAAACAAAGTGCTATACAGGTTTTTCGTTAGGAAACTAATAGTAACGGTACATAGTCTGAAAATGAAGCTTTACTAGTGGAATAGGCTCGTCCCTACTTAGAACTTAATCTTAACTAATACTATAAATGCAAATGTAAGTTTATTTGTTACGCTTGCACGCCTTCACTACTCGACCGTTCATAATAAAATTTTGCATTCACGTTGTCAGAGGCACAGAAAAGGATATAGGGTACCTTTTATCAAGAAAAAGTACAAAAGCACTCTTATTTTTAAAAAAAGGTACTCTTGTACTTTTTCTGGATAAAAGGTCTATAAATATTTTCTAAATCTCTGACAACGTGTATGCTATACACGTGATTTTGACATTTTGTTAATAAATTTGTATCCGTCAAAAACATGACGGATACTGACAAAAACATTAATTAAGTAAAACCGCGGGCAAAAGCTACAGCCACCCACATACCACCCACTATATATTTATAGTAGGTAACATGTGAGTGCAATTCATTTGCCCACACATTCGAGGATATACAGCTGGTATCAGAGTATGTTATACATAGATTGAATCTTTTATAAATCTGTCTTAAGCAGAGATTAACTGGTACAAACTTAACTTATGCCTTGTGACTGCCGCAAATATAAAAGAATTACTTCTGTTTAATTTAGATATATGTATTGGCGAGTAAATATATTGAATTGCAAAGTATAAGGAGCTAGATCTCGAGGCCAACCAAAGAAACGCAGGGCGCAACGCAAGAAAGTAAAATCAGGAAAAGTGGACTAAGCCGACAAGCTGAACCGATCTGAGCTTCTTAAGAAGAAAATTAAGTGCGACTTTTTTAGACTGGCGTAGTCTATAACTCAAGATTTAATTATTTTATTTAAAATGCGCCTATAACAATTTCTTATATAACACAGGGTTTAAATAAATAGGTAAATATGTGAACCTACGCAACTTTTACTTTCCGGACGAAATGCACTGACCACTATGACGGCTGCGGTTTCCTACAAGAGAATGGCACTTCTCTGAGCACGCTGGGTCATTTGTTCCGTAGCCAAATAACTGGCTACGTCGGGCTCATCCAATCTACTTCGTTTAGATATTTGGGATCTCTACTCTACAACACGTTTGCTGCAACGGCCATTGGTCCTTTGGAAAATTCGAGAAGCCAACCTATTCCCACTTAGTTACAACAGCAGATGCTAGTAGATTACTATTAGCAGACCATTAGACTGTGAAGGTCACGATTTTAATCCAAAGACCTCTGACTTTTCGAAGTTATGTGCGTATTAAATAGTTAACTGGTCGCTTATTGGTGAAGGAAAACATCGTGAGGAAGTTTGCATGTCCAAGAATCCTTATTAATGTTCTTAACGATATATGAATTCTTCGGTCTGTTCTGGGTCAGCGTTGATAATGGGTTACTCCACTACACTGGGAAGAAGCCTTATTAGAACCCAGCATTGGGACAGTCGATATACAGAGCTGTTATTATATGATATTTATTATCTCTTGAGCTTATGCCGTAAGCTATATCATGAATGCTGGTTCCTTGATGCATAACCTCGTTCTGAAGCTTATCATTCAAAGAAACTTCAAGCAAAGCTTATAGTGCAACATCAAAATTAATTCCCGCCGTTAGTATATATTTCAATATAAACTTGGCCTACTGCAATTTGTTCATCCAATAACCGAACACTCCAAGTATTGTGAAAGGTCATTTATCTAGAGATTGCACCTTCGCCTCGTCATAAATCATTATTGACGTATCTTATAACGCTAGTCAGGCGAATAATATCGCTCTAAAATGTGTTGGACAACTAAACTTTGCTTATAACTCATACTGTTTGAATATAGAGGGTTTACTTGTTTGAATTGGAACGTGGTTGTGTGGAAGATTCTGGTGGCCAAGTTCTTGGTGACAGGCAGCTTAGCTTCTGTGTATATCAACAAAGATGGCTAACAAAAATACTTACTCTGCCGTCATAAGGAAAAAAGACGTCTCAAATTTTATTTCCGATATTCATATTATACACAATAAAAAAGACGTATCTGGCCGTATTTTTATATTAAATATAAAATATTTTCAGATACATTTTTTGTCCTTATGACAGTTGTTGGCAGTGCTGTCCAATGGTAAGCGATCACAGTAGCCCATAATCGTTTACAATTCCATACGACTTGAATTTTTTGAATTATCGATTTGGTGAATAGCGATCTAAGTAATTATCCTTTTTGTAATTGAGAGGTTTGTGATCGTATGAATAGCAAGGAGTGTGAAAATTGGTTGTGTTTTCAGTTCCCTGCCTTATACCTCTAGAATCGTGACGTAACACGAGTAATTACTTTAGTAATAGAACGTGTTTCAATGACGCAGTGCTAGTGCGTACATTTTCGGGTCGATCTCCAGGTGAGAAAAACTATATTAAGTTTTCAAATAAGTAGAAGCACTGAGTGTGACACCTTCTGCAGTAAACGTCAATAAGCTCGCTCTCTATCATGTAGGACCTAAAAGCCACGTTAGCGAAATGTGGGTATATTACACCTCTGCTTACCTCGTCGGACTCCAGCCTAACCCATCTCACACTGAGAAGAGGCTCGTGCCCAGCAGTGGAACAGTTTAATACAGGGCTGATATTATTATTACCTCTTCGTGGACGGCTGACGCCTATTTTCTCGACATATTATATTGTCGGAAGTATTGAATCGAAGGGGTATAATAATATAATTTATAGTGTTGCGAATGTTTTGTTAAATATATTAAACAAAACAATCACAACAATATACATTTATTGAAATGTGGTTAACCTGAATCCAAATAAAGTGATCATCCAGTGATTAATGGTAATCGAAGAATTGTATGTACATTAAACTGTACCAGTATAGTTCATTTTGTGCATCATTACCGGACAGATAATTGCGATTATTACAATTGTCATTAATTTTATTTTCATTTAGCTCGTTTGTCACGTTTGGGAATCGGGATTATTGTTATTGTTTCATCAGCTGTCGGTAATGAGGTGGTCTTTGTGCACATTATTTTGGCTATTAATTTATAGTATAACAAGTTTGATTGACAATTATCGCCTGCTCCGTGCCTCGGAGAGCACGTTAAGCCGTTGGTCCCGTCTGCCATGAACATCTATGGCAGTCGTTATTGGGAAAGTCAGTACCCTCTAATATCCTGACACTGGTCTAGCCTTAGGGTATCGTTAGCCTTCGGGTTGCGGAGGTCAGGTGGCAGCCGCTCCGTGTAAAAACTGATATCCAGTCAAATCCGGTTAGACCAGAAAAGCCGACCCCAAGTGACTTGGGAATAATAAAGGCTAAGAGAGAAGAAGAACAAGTTTATTATGTGGTTGTTCTGAAATAATTGTTGTGGATGGCCGATCTTAACTGCGGCGGTAGCTCATTGATAGTGAATATGATTGCTGTGCATCAGGTTTTAGCTTATCGAAACCAAAACCTAATATTTAAAAAACATAATAACTTTATGTAGTTTCGGGTTTTCCATCAAGAAATTCTCAATATCAGCTTGGTTAAAAAGTTGGCGACGTTGTACACCTCCGTGTCTCAGAAACACCGGAAACTGATGGTACCATGAATGATCTCTCTCCGGACATGTTGGTATTGCGTCACATCGGACGAAGAGAGTGACGTGTGCTCATGTATTTGCGCACACACTTGTGCACTATAATATTTCTTGCGCAGTTGTATAATAATATCTCCGTGAAAATTGACTTTTGGTTAGAAGAAAGATTTAATCACAAAAACAATTACAAACCAAGCAAAAATTATACAAGTCCGCTATCATCTTCCCAATATTTCTTGCATTCTACCAATACGCTTCAAACCCTATATCCAAAGAAATAAAACACAAACGTTAATAGTACAAATAACAATAAAATGGTAGAGGAAGAAAACGTAGAAAAAAGTTCCCAACATAGAGACTCCGGGTTCTTTGTAAATTGAATTCAGATATTATTATGTTTATTCGGCTATGAGTCCTTTAACTTTATTGAACAGAATTGTTAACGCGATTTTGGGGACAGGATAACGAAAAAGCTGTCCAATTGTTTTTCGTGGTTCGCGTAACTAGAAATACGAAATAATCGTTGGATTTATCTGTGAGAATATAAAAGGGGTATATTTTAATTATGTTTATTAATAGGCTGTATTCTGTTCTATAGATAAGTATAAGTCGTCTCAAAAAATAGCATTATATAGATCAGGTCTATATATTATATTTCTATAGCCAATATTAAAAGCATTTAAACAAATTTGGAATATAATGTGTGTAACTTTAAGATACTGTAAAAATTAAGTAAATATATTAATGAAAATAAAAAGTCGTGGCAATGTGAGACAACGTGAAAATTCAAGGTTTTCTTATAGAAGATATTATACAAGATAAGTCAAAAAATTACCGTACAACTATTAATTACTTAAAACAAATGTTATGAATTTCGATACCATGCTAGGGTTTGTGTACCCACGGTTTCGCTCACTTGACTGAACCATGGGAACTCGCTCTTACGCTCACACGACTCAACCGATTATCATTTTCGCTTACACGTTGTCAGTGGTACATAAGAGAAGTACTGCTCCCGAGTAAAGCCGCAGGCAAAAGTTAGTAAAAATGATTAAATAATCACATTGATAAATTCACAGCTACATTTTTTGTGTTAATATTAGAAAGCAATATAATTTTAAAATATATAGGTATTTAGAAATAAATCTATTCGCATATTGGCTACCGTTCGTTTATATGACTGTTACAATATTCATTGGTACATTAAATTTTATATTACGTTTTCTATTATTTACATGAACAAAAGCAACAATTATAATTTACAACAAAACTTACAGGTATTCAAAAAAATTAAAAGGTAATTAAGATGTCATTACTCTTTTAAAAGATAAAAAAGAAAACATTATTACAAACCTCTATGTCTAGCGTAACAAGTTTAATCTCTTTAAATAAACTTAATTATAGATTTAAGTCGAATGTAAAATTTTAGTTGCCTGCCTTAATGAATTGCAACGCAAGTTATGGGACTAATAAAATGAGGTTTGGCCCTAAAATTAAGCAATCATGGCGGAAAGATTCATTATTTCAAATATTAAAACTAATTTATTGGTTCCGTTCTGGCAAGATAATTAGCTTGATAAAATAGATTGCATTGAGAGAATATTAGACTGTGAATTTATCAGACAGATAAATCAACAAAGGTGGATAATATCGCCAACGTGTCTGATCAGCAAGGATTTTTGTTTGAACACAGAGAAAATACCGTACTGGTTGTTATTATTTTTATCGAAGACGATGACTCCAAATTTATGATGTTCAAATATGTGTGCAAAGTTTTTGGTGAAATTACTTAAGTCACTGTACTATATTTGATATCGTAGTTTTTTTTAGATATGGATTTTTTATTTATTTATTTATTTATAAGAATCGCCAACAAATGATACACAACTCTTACACAGAATTAAAGGTGTTACAATAATACATGCCTTGTGCTCATTCTGTTATAGGCAACCACAACTAACACAGGAAATACCAGTACAATAAACTATAATATAAAATAATAAAAATATGAAAATGAGAAAAACGATAATAAGTGTTTAAAAATGGTAAACAGTGTAAAAATACAAGTTAATTAACTTGTATTTTTGGGATTCTCTAATATTACTTTTTTAAATTTAGGCATAGCATCACAAAAAATGTCTAACTTAAGCAGACGAGCGAGTTCGTTATATAACTTCGTCAATCTAGTTATTGGCGAGTTAAGCCCTAGGTTGGTCTTATATCTAGGTGGCTAACGTGAATTCTGTCGGACTATTATTGCGGCATAAACATAAGCCGTAATTTATTGATTTGTATAGACGACTATTTTTTATTGTCAACATTGTTTTTATTTTTAAATATAATTTGCCTCTGTTATGCAACTACGCTCATTCGCTAAACGAACTTTGATTAAATTTGGCACACGGGCAGACCAATGTCTGAATTAAATTACGTGCTATCATTACATCGGTTTATCGCTCACTTACAAATTCTTGTTATTGTTTGATCCCTAATATTATAAGTACGAATGTGAATTTGTAGGTTACAATTTCACAGCTTAACTATTATTATTTCGCACACATGCTTTCAGGGCTACAGGAATGATCATAGTTTGTTGACATTTTCGAGTGGGTAAAGCTGCGGTCAAAAGCTACCAATAAATTATATTATATATAGGTACTTGTGGAACCCGGGTGACAGTTATTTAGATAAAGGATACATTAATGTTTTACAAATTTCTTATATATTGATTTGCACAAAAAGATTGACTACAGACTGCGCCGAGCGTAAGACAGATAATGACAGAGCTCGTGCGGCGCATATTCAAATCGGCGCGCTGCCGCCGTATTAAAATTGTATGGAGGATTTGAAGTGCTTTTTTGATAAATATGTATCTTTATTGTCAACCATAACTATTTATGTTTCGTTTAAGCTGTAAAATAGGATAGCTTTCTACTGTTATAATTTAAAAATCACGTAACACGAGCTTACGTTTTTGCATTTTTCGTGCAAATTTACGTAATTTTGTAGGGGAAAATATTAATTATTTTAAATTTTTTACATGGATTAATTGTAAACACATTCATTGTTATGGTAATTGTATATTTTATATTTGTATTATACAAAAAGTGTTGATTTTATTCACTTAACTGTGACCGCCTGTTTTGGCACATTTTGCTCGGCGCAGTCTTAAGTAGTTGCCTCGCTGATACGACTGCACCCAGGATTGTTGATACGATTCTCATATTGCACAAAACTTTGGGTAATCCTCACTTGCTCTGAATCTGGGTCTTCTATGTACCTGTAGCCTGAAAAATTGTAATGTCACCGCGACATAAGTACTTGTGCTAACGCAGGAATTCTCTTTTTAAAAGAGAAAAATTATATATATTGTGTTTTGTTCAGATATTTTAAACTAAAAGCATAAAATAAATATGACACGCACTCAGAACAAGAAATTCGACATGCTACTTTGGTGCGTTAGTAAAATCTGCATAATATAGCTATGAACCTTTGAAGCACAGTTTCATTTCTGTTGTTATTGTTATGGCAAAACTTTTATACGACATCGATGTTTCAACGCAAAATGGCTCGCTGCAACACTGATAGTTTTGATGAGGCGTGATAAAGATAACGATAGCCAGAAACATAAAATTATTTTGCAAATATGTATAGTAAAATAATCGTTGTGAAACTAAAACTAATACGAAAAATTATGTTATATAGCTTCAGTATTGTGTTTATATTACTATAATATATATTTCTTGGGTCGCAGCAGACTTCATAAACATTTAAACTAGGGAAACACAGAAGACCCAGATTCAGAATATCTATTTGCGGATTACACTAATTTTAGTTTCGTGTGGCAACCCATGTCCGTGACAGCAGTGCCATGGTTTTTTTCTCTCTCTTGACTCGGTAATCAGCAACCTGGTTATGATGCCCACAATTAAGTGATGCTGGTTTATTTTTCATCAACAATACATTACCATAGTCATACACATAAGCTTTCTCTGACTTGAATCGTCAGAAAACGACCAGTCGCGGCACGCAGATATTTAATAGTCTCCTGACCGATTCATGCAGTCTGCATTTGGGTGGGATTCAAACTCATGATATCTCGATAGCCTGTCCGATGCCTTACCCAATAGGCTCGACCGCTTTTAGTTTCTACCTATAGCTTCGGGAATATAGGCGTGACACTATGTGTGATATCTAATTAGACCATCATCTCGATCCACTAAGATGTGCTACACTAATAACGTCTGTAATCTATCAAATTAATTATTGATTAGTATTATCGGCGTTAGCGTCATTGATTGTGGATAAAGTACATTCAGATTCAGCGCAGCGCACTATTAATTATACAGTGTAGTTACACAATCTGGAACTGGTAACTGGTAAACATTTTCGTGAGTGTGCATACGATATACATACATAAGTAGTCTCACGCCTATATGGATATTCATAAGGGGTAGGCAGAAGTGTATAACACCTACGTTTCGCTAGCTACAGTTTTAGGTTTTATGTAGAGTGAACTTACCAACCTACCCCTAAAAGTACGCAGCTTTACAATAAATTGCCAAAACATGTTAAAGATACCAAAACTATAAAAATCTTTAAAAATCTATTAAAGACGTACCTACATAATAATAATTAACTTTCTCGTCAAACCACGTCTAGTAACTTTAGCTCCGTGTACGTTATACTCGTGTCTTGTTATAACTTACCTACTGTGAAGTGTTAAATTTATTTATTCACCCATAACCTGTTCTGTTTTAGCACACTCTGATTGTGTAAACTAATATTTTTTTTTGATGTAATATTCTTAAATAAGTAAAATGTCAAATTATTTTAAGAAATTATCTTTAAACCGAACCTATTGCTGTCTACTGAGACGACCAGTCCAATCCAGTCTTCTAGAGTTGCTACTGTTGTCTTGGCTGGAAAACATAATTTAAAAATCTTGCACAGTGGTTACCCTGCAACTCTAAATTTTCAGTGTGCCATTTGAAATAAAATTACGCTTCACGTTATATGTCTTTGCTACTTGTTTTTATAAAATAGAAGTAGCTAACAAGCGTACGGCCAGCCCGATGGTTCACGGTTACCGTAGCCTATGATTACCACCCACTTGGGCAATGCCGACAATGATAGGACAGGAATAAATGAGATAGGTATGTAAGCCTCCGAAATCTTTATGTACCGGACCGAAAACGCAGGAGCAATGGTAGTACACATATATTAATTTTCTGTAAGAACATGCAACTTCCCTGAAGAAGTTTTTGCCCCATGTCGGGATCTAACACTCGGTGCAACAGCAGTGGCAAGCCGAACACTTTAATAATAAATATAATAATAAAAATAATTAAGATATTTATTCACCAAATAGTCGGCCTCGATGGCGTAGTGGTTAGTGTAACCGACTGCCACGCCCGAGGTCGCGGGTTCGATTCCCGCACAAGTCAAACATTTGTGTGCATGAACATGGATGTTTGTCTTGGTCTGGGTGTTTCTATGTATAATATGTACGTATTTACAAAAAAAAAAGTATATATGTATGTTTATCCATTGTCTAGAACCCATAGTACAAGCTCTGCTTAGTTTGGGCTAGATGGTGTTGTGTGTATGTAGTAGAATATTATTATTATTATTATTATTATTATAAATAAAGAAATACACATTCTCAGATGTTAATTAATAATATAACTAAGGAAAAGAATTTATTGTTTTGCCAAAGACTTCCTACACTAGGCTAGGCCTTTCCTGTAGGTAGTCTTTTTATTCACAAATACCATTTATTATTCTTGACTCGACGTAAATAAATATATCATATAAAATGTAACTTTAACCAAAACGCCATCCATCATGCAATTGTGCCAGTGAGTTGGGAATTAGCGCCCTTACAGTATTTAAAAATCCAGACATTGGTAGTACTCTTGGTACAAGAAAAGTGCGTGGATTGAACCTAGAGCCTCTTCAGATAAACGGCATATTAATAAACTATCATAGCTACTATAAAAATTACGACTCTAAATCTAGACAAAATTATACTGGAATGTACTGCATAATTTCGGGATTCCGATGCGCAGCCATGTTGAACATTCGCAAACCTAATTATTGCGCAAGCACACATGCGTTATTGTAACAGGGTACGTTCTGCAATAAGCGCGTTAAGCTCAGACGTAATATGATGTAATCCAATCACGTTTCACTGGCGCATTTGAATCTGCTACGTATTAACATTAGTAATAACAGATATGAGTAAATTGTCTACGGCGTAGATTAGCTACGACGTAGCAGTCTAAATCGCTAAGATATTGATATGGTATTACCACGCATAGTATGTAGTTATCAAGCTTTTGTTTGTGACTTCACTTGTGATAGTTTAAGTTCATCTGTAACACTAATGAGGTGGATCACATTACGCTCCATGACTCCAGGTGTACTAGCGATCGGACGGTCTACGAACTAACGGACTGACGGTCAGACCCCACGAGGGAGTTACGGACTACCAGACTGCCGGACAAATAAATAGATAGACAGACGGACTGATGGACTGATGGACAGGCGCATAGATGGTGATGGACTATCAAACAAAGACAAAATATAAAAATCATTATTTAATAAATAATCTATAAATAAATAATCAATTAGAATATTTTGTTATATAATTTCAATGTATTAAAATTGTCATTATAGTTGCATAATAGGAAAGATAAAAATAGAAATAAAAGGTTTTACTATTATTTACAAAATACGTAATATGTACACGTACATTTGTAACAATTCTAACAAATGAAACATAACAATAAAAATAACAATCTAAACTAATAGTGCGGTGCTGTGAGGTGGGGGGACTTTACAAACATTCAAACAGCGTACACAAAGAATGTAATAATTACCGACCAATATAGTACAGCAACATATCATAGTAAAATAATGCTCGTTTAGAATCATGTACAGTAATGAAATTAAAAACAAAGGATGCACACTAACGTTTATTATTCAAATGTATAGAAAAAGCACAAGTAGTGAAACGAAATAAAGACGCAATATTATATCATTATTGGATGTCATAATCGTTTCAGAAAACCAAGAACATGGTGTACGATGCGTATCAGTTGCTATACATGAATGTATCTGACGATCATTGTGCAGAGTCAAGGTTCAGCCAAATAGCTGCTTTGAGAGTGAGTGTTTACTGAGGGGAGCTGAGGGAAATAATATAATAAGTATTATCGATTTGTGCGTCACCTGATGCTGTCCAGTGTAGTGCAAGCCACATAATAGTAGCGAACCTATTGTCATCTAACAGACACAGCTCTGGAGCGTAGTCCGTTAGATGACAATAGGCCTCGCAGTCTGGACTTCGTAGAGCTACTAAGAACTTCTTGACAGAAAAACTAATTAATCTTTGCCCAACCTGGATATGAACCCGAACCCGATCATGGACAGCAAACGCATTTACTGCGTCTGAGCTGGCAGCCACCGAGGTCCCACTCCAATTCTGTTTATATAATATAATTACCTAAAGCATTGATTAATGCCACGAGATCAATGGAAGAGCGATTAATAAAAGCATGCAATTTTTATTACTCTTAGTGTCAGACAGACTACCAAAACTTCAAATGAGCTGCTCACGGATATGGCTTTGTTTGTGTATAAACACATAAAATTTAGTTGCATCCACCAAATATCTGCACCGTAATATTGCCGATCATCCTACATTCGGTTAACGTCTTGGAAAAATTCACCCCTTCGATAGCAATTTCAACCCTCAAATGTAAAGTGCAAGGGAGATCAGATAGACAGTCTGTATAAACGTAGAATTTTATCTCCCGCCAGATCTTATCGACGCCGTATAATTTTATTTTAGGTACATTTGAACGTGTTAAGACGCGATATCTTATTTTCCTAATGGTTTCTTAAACGCCACATATTAAGCTTATCGTGACGGTTTCGTTTTATGAGGCAAAGTAATGGGTATTGCATTTTACTGTTAAAAAGTCGAACTTTAGGAATTTTAAGCCGATAGATACGGGTGCGTTACGATGGTTCCGTGATTGATCAAACGCACTCTGAGGGAAACAAGATCTTTTTATTTTGTTTCATATACACAAGCCCTTCACCGTGTTTCAGGACATTTACATTTACAATAAAATAATGGCAGTTTCTGTCGTACGATATTCTTCGTATCTTTTGGAAAGTCAACGTCCGCACAGGAATAATTCCTTTTCCGCAGGGAACTCTACAAACAATTAAACATCGGAAACATAGACCACCCAGATTCTTAATCAACTATCTGTGGATCACTGAATTTTTATCCTCCGTGGGATCGAACCAACAACACTTTGCGTAATAGCAGTCGCGGGCTGGCCACTAAAATCACTACACTATCCGTACAGTAAAATATCAACATCATTGTTGTCGACACGACCCCTATAAATATTTGTAGGCGTTGGAGGCAGTGAACAGTAAATCTGGCCACAAACATACGGTTTACTGATCAGGTTTCCGAAACAGGGATTCAGATTCGTCATCCCGTCAGCTTTGCGCAGACGTTGGGTTTTTTTTCATCAGGAATTAGTATTACCAGTACATACGGTAACGCCACCCTGCTAATGTGTCTAGCTAGCTCTGATGTATTCAGAATGGAAATTTCCGTTCGTGTGCGGCGGTACCTACAGAATGTTAGTGAGCGCTGCGTTCGAAATGACGTCATTCGGTTTTTTTCCGTTCTTCATTCAGAACACACCGGTGAGATTCCGAATCGAACGACGGGAATTATTCTCGCACGGGCAATATAAGAACATGTGCGGGATATAGCAAATTCGTATAAAAAGTTTGTATTCGGGTATCTGAATCTGAATACCGGATTCGGAAACCTGATCAGGAAAACGTACGTTTGCGGCCAGCTTTAGTGTTTATACGTACCCATTACAAGTTTGGCGGCAACAAGACCGTATTTTTATTTATGTTCGAAAGACAATTCTCGCTTTAAAAGTAATACCTGTGTCACAGGATTCTTCACAAATATTCAAACAATGGTTGGAAAGTTTGACTGGACGGTTATCACCCTGCGCCACTGCGCCGAGTGTTGTGGGTTCGAATCCCACGCGGGACTTAAATTTGTGTGATCCACAAATAGTTAATCTGAACCTTAGTAATCTTTATGTCCGTTATTTGCATGTTTATAAAGTCCTTCCAACACAGGAATTCTTCTAGTACGAGAGTTGGCGTTTTTTAAATATAAAACTTCACCCAAACATAAAACTAACATTAATGTATTACCCAAATAAACGTCCCGTATAGGATTCGAATTCACAACACTCAATTCGGCCGTCATGTAAATATTCTAAACGTATTTTAATACTTGAAACGACTGTTGAAGAAGTTTATAAAGTCATATACATTTCTTCACTATAAGAAAAATAAATATACAGAAATTCCTCCTCCTTATTGCAATGCACTGCCAGCAATCAAAACTCCTTCACCGGTACAAAACAACGAAACAGAATCACCCCTTTAAACGAAAAAGTCTTCAAAATATTTTAATATCACTACGTTCGTATTAAGTTTGGTCTAGAAACTTCGTCTGTATCTACAGCAAAACATATTTACAAGGGAAAGTTTGTCCGTTTTCCGAGCTAGCGATTTTAATCGAACTTTCCCGAATTTCGATACAAGGTCTAATCTTTGTAGGTATCTTGGAGGAAATTGAAAAGAGATAAAAATGTTTTGCGACGTACGCCGAACGCTCACCTGCCATGCCTGCAATTGCTGAGGAACGCGCCGATGCACTTTCGAGGAGCTTTGAGATCTTATGGGGTGAACAGTACTGTTAGCGGTTTAGCTAAAATTTGATTTTGTTTGTCCTCCTTTGACTCCTTTCATTTAATAGTTTTATAGACTAGCAACAGTACAGCCTGTAACAGACTGAAACTAGATTTAGCCAGCCACGTTATGTATGACAAATACATAATAATATCAGCCCTGTATGAAACTGTGTCCAACTGCTGGGCCTCTACTCAGTGTAAGAAGGGTGAAGCCATAGTCCACTACGCTGGCCTAATGCGAGTTGGCAGACTTCACATATCTTCGAGAACATTATAGATGACTCTAAGATATGCAGGTTTCCTCACGATGTTTTCCTTCACCGTTGAAACGAGCGATAATAAAATTAACTATTTAATAGGCATATAATATAATATTCGAGAAGGCAGAGATGGGTGCCTTAGGATCGAACTCGAGAGCTCTGCGTGGCAGTTCAAGCGTCTCTCACTAGGCTATCGCTGCCTATTTAGGACAAAGGTAAAAGGAATTTTTGCCATGTACCGGTGACTAAAAACCAATAACACTTTTCTCCAGTCAGCAACAGGTTGGGACCAGTAAGGCAGCTTCGTTTGTACAGTTAAAGTATTGTGTACTTAAATTTAATACTAAATATGACAACAAAAATAATTCGATAACTTACATACATAAGAATTAAAATATTTTTAATTTGAGTATCATTTATCCCTTGTCTGCGACTCTTCAAAAATATTCTTACCTAAAAAAGTATTCAATTTAAAATATATATTTGCATAAAACTAAAAGGTCTCAAATATAAAATTGGTCCAAAAATATAAATTTCATGACAACACTCAACTTTTTTATTATTAGTAAAACTAATTCTAATATTTTTACTCCAAATTAGTGTTTCAATAAAGTTGTGGTGAAAAGATAAAATTAATGTAACTTTAAAGAGCGTCGTTGAAGAAAGCTCACAAATATTAAAACAAGACCTCTTTTTGTTACTTAGTTATATTTATACTTAAGTTCGGCGGACAGGTTTGATGCAAACTGAAATTTTAGACTTGCGTAGTTACAATTTAACCAAATTTTTTAACCTATACAACGTTTTGAACTTTTTATAAATGTGAATTATATAATTACTTTTAGTACATACGGTCATATAACTTATTTAAAATATTGAAATTAAACTATTATATACGGATTTTATCTCATTG
The DNA here is from genome assembly GCA_930367265.1 of Catocala fraxini. NCBI lineage: Eukaryota > Metazoa > Arthropoda > Insecta > Lepidoptera > Erebidae > Catocala > Catocala fraxini. The sequence goes on from OV884031.1 coordinate 2,618,975, forward strand.
TTTATTTGACACTTTATTACATAATTTTTAAAATAAACAACGCGATAAAATCCGTATATAGTAGTTTAATTTCAATTAATAATATTCACGTAAACAGAAGACAATATTATTTAAAATATTTATAAGATATTATATATATTTTATAAAAAAAAATCTACAAGTGTTAAAGGGGCCAGATCTGTAGCTCCTTATCACAGGGTAATCTGTAGTCTATTTAGGAGGACCTTACTACACCCACTAAAACTTCATGTATTTTACATTTGTAATACTTACAATCATATTGTTTTACAAATATATATATTATAAGAATATCAGTAATGTTTAAAATATGTATATAACTTTGTAATACAACATTTTGCATAAATTACTACGGTCAGTGCAACTTGTCCAAAACATCAAAAAAATCCAAAAAATGTGAATGTCTAATACTCTCGCGTTTATTTCCATTCATCATATCAGTAAAAGTTTGTGAAAATGTATAGATGTTTGAAAACCACTTTAGATTCAACTTAGTTCATTATAGTAATATTTATTTAGTCTACATATATTAATATTATATTGCGGATGTTTGTGTTGTCATTTATAATGACCTGAAATTAATAGTCCTTTTGAAAATTCTTTCAATATTAGATAGCTTTGTTAACCAGAAGTAACATAGACTATAACATCTCGCTATGAGTTACACAGAGCAGTAATAATAAAGGCGGGTAAAACTGCGTGAAACAGCCAGTAATTAATAAAATTTAATTGGTGTTTCTATTTACGCAGAATGAGTTCAAAGTATTATAAAAATAGTTTTGTAATTTAAATAGCTTAAATAGAAGTAAATAGTAACTAGTAAAAGTGTTTAACATAGTAGTTTAAAGTTTCAAAATTATGTAATAATAGAGTTTTATAAAAAAAATTACAACACGATAAAATCCGAATAAATTTGTTTTATTTCAATGTATAACATACGAGTAAACGTAAGAAAATATTATGAGAATGTGCTATTTTACTTATAATAAGTTTAAATTTAAATTTTTTTATCGTACGCATGTATTAGTAAAAAGTATAAATAAATTATTGAAAGAAAAAAAAGAAAGAAAGAAATCATTCTTTATTGCCACAAAGAAATATGATTACATATTTTTCTTACAAAATAGACAAAATAATAAAAAATACAATTAAATAAACAGTTAGTAATTAAAGAAAATATATATATATACATATTATGCTATTGTGGCAACAAATGGTCTCCATTCAGCATTGATGTTGCGATAAAACCGATGTGATATCGCAACGCTGATTTTCAATGGAGACCACCGTTACGCACGGACATCAAGCCAGCTGCATACAATTTTACAACTAACAATAAATTAGAAAATTTCAAAGATACGTACCCAGAGAAAAAACAAACTATTACTCAACCCATATAAAAAGAAATAAATGACAAAAAAAATAATTAAAAAAATTAAACCTTTACAGTATGCACGTATTGTCTCATGCGGTGATCCAACCCACAACACTCCCCACCGGCAGAGGCAATCTATATATCTATACAATCTATTTGTTATTGTTACTAACTACTAACTTGCATTTCTACTCACAAACAATTTAAAATTACTCAGTAAATCCTAAGCTTAGAGATTTAATTAACAATTCTACAATTATAAATTAGTTTCACGTTAAAGTATACTGTTTAACGTGGAAGTAATTTTCGTTTAAAAAATAACTTTACATTTATAACTAAATACTAATCTGATGTTATTTAATCCACGGACGAAACAAAAAGCTCAACTTTTGCATATTAATAAAGGCATTTTACCTTAAAAGTAATAAACAAAACGTATATTCGGGACAATGCTAGAGAATTATGAAATATCACACGCAACGTCGCTTATTTTGACATAAAAAAATTTACAAAAGCTAACAATATTTTGAAGCGGACAGCAACTGTATCGGCCGCCCTATGTGATATTTATTTATCGAAAAATATGGCGTTCGCGATTCGATGCTGATATCGTTTTGCTGCGGCCTCGTGATTTCCGTGACTAGAATTGTTTGTAGACATACCGTTTATTTGGTGGCTTTCATTGAAATGTTTTAATGCTCAATGTTTTTGTTACATTGCTGTATAAAGATTTCAAATATCAGGCATAATATTATTAAGTTGACTTCGCGATTTGCGCTTTTATAAAATAATGCTAGGTAACGAGTCTTTCTGTGAGTCAACCCTTGACCACGATCGATGCAAGTCGGTCGAAACGTCGGGCATTCAATAGGTATTAATTAACTTTTAAATATATTATCGCGAGACCCATTACCGTTCAAAAATAGTAATGTTATAGTTCAAAATTGTGTAATAAAAGTGTTTTAAAATAAACAACGCGACCAAATCCATATAAAGTAGTTTTAATTACAATACTTATTTAATTTAATTACAATAGCAAATAACCGCTAGTGCCACTCTGTTTCATTTTCATTCACTCAAAGTAAAAATGTATTATATTACAGATTGTATTAGCTTCGGTGGAATCAAAGCCTTTGCAACATTGATGGACATTAGCTAGTTCTATTATATATTCTACTGCGAACGCAATAATTAATACTACACGATTTGTATGGTCAATACGTGGTGTAGCGTTCCATCAGTCACTATTAAGTTACAACTTGTGTTATTGTGATATATGTATGTACTTATACTAAAATAATAATAATAATATCAGCCCTGTATTAAACTGTCCTACTGCTGGGCACGGGCCTCTTCTCACTGTGAGAAGGGTTAGGCCATTCACCACGCTGGCCTAGTGCGGTTTGGCAGACGTCACATATCTTCGAGAACATTATGGAGAAGTCTCAGACATGTAGGTTTCCTCACGATGTTTTCCTTCACCGTTAAAGCAAGCGATAATTAACTATTTAATACGCATATAACTTCGAAAAGTCAGAGATGCGTGCCTTGGGTTCGAACTCGAGACTTCTGCGTGGCAGTCCAAAGGTTTCCCACTAGGATAAAGCTGCTAAAAAAATAAGTAGCCTGCCGTTTCATACGGCTCACAGTGGTCCGGATTTGAAAATTGACCTATCGCGTTGAATTTTTTTTGCTTACTCGTTTTGATAATGGAAATAACTTGTATTCCAGCATTTTTACAATAAAATACTTTTTCATACTAAAAAACAATTCTTGTATTTTTTTTTGTATGGAGAAAAAGTAGTAATTGTGAATATCTCTAAAACGGTAATAGTATTAAGCGGGCGGTTAGTAGGCATTATAATTGGCATAATCTTTGATATTTCGTGCCTTGGGATTATTATGACATCTCTGCCGCTTTGGCGTCCAGAACACTTAGAAAATAGTGTCTAGTATATATATTTATGAAGAAGCGAAATTTGTTAAATGTAATTTAGAATAGTTCGAAGTTAAAGATAATAAGAATAAGCATAAAATTAACCATAACTATTTTAAAATGCCCATACCTCGATTAGAGATGTTTAGAGTAAGTTGTGTGTACATATATGGCGCCACTTATTTTTAACGCGATACCTAAACATATAGGTAGTAAAACTACCATACAATAAATTTTGCCCTGCACTAAAAAAATGGCTGATTGAAGAAAGTTTTTACTCCGTAAATGAATTTCTAAAAAAATTTGCCTCACAGTTTATCATTTTAGAAATACATTGGGTTAATAAAAATATTAAATTGTGTAAATGAAACCTTTAATACTATAAATTGTACTCATTTAACATTTGCATGCTATTATATTATGGCGAAATGTGTTTTATGTTCTTTGTTTTTCTTCATCTTTGTATCCACCACATTTTATGCACATAAATTTATTATTATTATTATATAATATTTCCATACAAAATGTATGAGTAGAATTAACTTCATTATTTCCGAAATATTGTATTTTTAAGTATATAAATCAGTTCAAGAGCGAGTCGAACATAAGAACTCTGGTCTGGATATGAAAAAGTGGACGTGGATTTTGACTATATTTTATTACCCTTCCGAATAAGTTGTATTATAACGGCGTTTTTCAAATTTAGGCAATGGTAAATTAATACTATTAATATAGGTAGTTTATTAAAAAAACGTATACCGAGTCCCGCAAATGTATTGTGAACTTTATGTAAACGATGATATGGGCCTACTAACTTATGCTTATTTCTAGTGTTTACGTTATGGATATCACTATTCTTATTATATAAGTGAATATTATGTTTAATAAACATAATGTTAGCAAATATATATTGCGACGCAACAGTAAGTATGCCTATTTCTTTAAATCGATCTTTCAGGGAAACTCGTGGTCCTAAATTATAAATGCTACGTACTGCATGCTTTTGATGAATAAAAATTGTCTCAATATTAGTTGCCTTGCCCCAGAATAACATACCGTAGTACATTACACTATGAAAGTAACTGAAATATACTGGTCTTGCAGTATCTACATCAGTAAGCTGTCTTACTTTCCGAATTGTGTATGCGGCTGAGCTAAGTTTCCCTGCAAGACATGATATTTGAGCCCCTACTGAACTTTATGATCTAAAGTGAATAAAAAAAAACTGTAGATTGAACTAAAGTAATAATTTCATCATTTATATTCATATTCACGTTAGGATCTTTTATCTTTGGCAATGTAAATGGTTATTTATCATATATACATAGCGACCCAAAAATATTTCTGTTACACCCTGTATTTTCATCCTTAAGGCATGTGAAGCCGCGGGCGAAATGTAGTACTAGTTATGCTCATAAAATAATAATCGTAGCTTACATACAACGCCATTTTCTTTATTACTCGTATAAAACATGTAGCAATTATTTCAGTAAAGCTATGATAATGCTCATGTAATTAGCTCCAAGCTCCGATAATCTCTTACCGGCGAATATTTCGTGAATTTGAGGTAGAAACAGAAACTATGCTTTCTGAGGAATAACGAGATAAGTAGAATGCAGCGGCGAAGTATTTTGAATTACAAACGTGATTGTTGTTTTAAAGTTGGAATTCGAATTATTTGACGTTTTAGACTTTCGCGATTTGTACACATATTTAATACAATACAAGATAACGGTTCTTACTCGCAATGAAGTATTTGAAAGGTAATGAATACCTAATAATAACAATGCTCCAGACTAAATTTTCGGTCACGGCGGCCAGTCTTAACGGAGACTGGCCATTTGCACAGGAGATATTATAGTGCACAAGTGTGTGCGCAAACACAATTGCACTCTCTGTTCCTTAACACTCATGATCCGATGGGACGGTAATCCGACACGACCGGAGAGAGATCAGGCGCAGGACCAACGGCTTTACGTGCTTTCCGAGGCACAGGGGTGACTAACATCGCTAACTTCCTAATTCCGGGCTGCTATTGAGATTTCTTAATAGTAAAACCCAATAACTTTTTGTTGGCCCGACCCGGGATTCGAACCCGAGACCTCATGCATAGCAGTCGCATTCACTACCGCTGCACCACGGAGGCAGTTAATAATACCTATTGATTGGCCAACGTTTCGACTGACTTGCATCGATCATGGTCACGGATTGACAGGTGTAAAATTATTTAAGTGCACGAGTGGCGTAATGGTTGTTTTCCGCTTCGTGATTGCTACTGGACCGAGTGCTGTGGGTTCGTTCATACACGGGACAAAAATATGTGTGATGCACAGATAGTTGTTCCGAGAGTAGGCGGTTTTTGTCCGTTGTTTGAATGTTTATAAAATCTCCTGCGACGTAGTCATTAATTGTTCCTAAAAAGGTAACTTATTTAAAAAAAAAAGGAAGCTACGTAGTCATTAATCGTTCCTGAAAAGGTAACTTATTTAAAAGAAAACGAAGCTGTTGTGTGCTGTTTATTTGCTTACATAGTAGTACATATCATACATATATTAATTCCATTATATATTTTAACAATAAAATTATAAAATAAGTTTATTTTCCACTAAACACAATTTTACAATTTCGCACAATGTGATATTTCATATCATAGCAGCATTAGGTAGGAAAGTAAATGTAACAAGTAGCGTATTATGAGGGTTGGACCTAAACTAGGGAAACCCCTTTTTCTTGGTTTTTTCTTTTATTGTGAGACTTAGAGCCATTTTGACTATGTCAGTCCCATCGGGCTTACAAATACTACAAACAACTTAAAGTATAATAATAATAATAATATAATATTCTACCACATACACACAACACCATCTAGCCCAAACTAAGCAGAGCTTGAACTATGGGTACTAGACAATGGATAAACATACATATATACATTATTTTTTTGTAAATACATGCATATTATACATAGAAACACCCAGACCAAGACAAACATCCATATACATGCACACAAATGTTTGACTTGTGCGGGAATCCAATCCGCGACCTTAGGCGTGGCAGTCGGTTACACTAACCACTACACCATCGAGGCCGACTATCCTCATATCCTCATCCTAGCATCCAAGACTACTGGCTACATAGTTAAGTTGAAACTACTTCTAAACAACAAAATTTTATCTATTATCTAATTTATAAATAAGTTTATATAAAGCAACTGCTGCGTCTGACATAGGTTCAGATATGATACTTAAAAATACTCCAACATCATTCACGTTAATATTAAAATTATCTTTTAGGTGATCTCTCAGATTATCAGTTTGGATACATACTGTTCATAATGGTAAATATCTTCAACAACATTACATGTAGGGAAACCCTGTATTTCAGGTCTATTGGACACTAACCCGTGGCTTTGTGAGTGTTTGTTCTACTTCATAAGTTTCATGAAATCTGTGCGAGCGTGTGTCAATGTGTGTGAGCGTGTGCGTGTGTGTGAGCATGTGCGTGTGTGTGAGCGACAACAATGGTATTAAGCTCATCCTCTATTACGTGGTAACTTAGCTGATAAAAATATGTGGATGTAAAGCACCTTTGCCTACTCCATCGGTTGTATAGGCGTGAGATTATGTATGTAGGAATATGTATAATAAATGAACCTTCGCATAAACCTGGATAGCCTTACTAAAATGCTAGAAACAAAATATTTATGATCGGTGGCGCACCGGTAGATTAGAAGGTAAATTTCTGTAGCATTGCAGATTCCGGAACTATGCTGGTAGAAAGCAAATGGCTCACCACATTTTACGTGGGTCCCCAAATCATACCTGATGACATATGGGTATAATACAGCTTCAAATACTCTATAGTCTATTGCCTCAAAAAAGTATAGATTGAAGACTATAAAAATGGTTCGAGTAATATGCAAAAGTCACATGATACCACGTGACTTTTGAGGTCAAAGGTGATAGTCATTTCGGAGTATATCGACTATGCTGAGTCGAATGTCGTTGACCGCGAGTCTCTAGCTCTTACGGTACTTGAGTTGAAAGTTGTATAACAAACAGACGGGCGAATGGACGGACGGACAAAGCTTTTGTATAAGAGTTTTTTCGAACTCTAAAAACGATAATTCAATACCTAAATATTAAGTGTATTTAGGTACTGAATTAACGTTTTTTTTGTATTTTAAAAGAATTAAATACATATCACTAAGTTGAAATTAAACTCGTATATACGGATTTTATCACGTCGTTTATTTTACACTTTATTACATAATTTAGAAACTGTTACACTACTACTACTAGATACTATTAAACTTTACTAATTTTTAAGCTAATTAAATTATTAAAACTATTTATATTTAAGTTTACACCTTCCCCGACGTTTCGGTTGCTTTTCAGCAGCCATGGTCATGGGGAGACTAAGATGGTAGTTATCTCAATGTTCCAGTGTAGTTATTTCAAAGTAACCGAACATAATTTAATCATTGGTGTTTCTATTTACGCAAAAATATAATAAAAAGCCCTATACAAATAGGTACTTAAACGGTGAATCTCACCACCATCCTAAAGAGTTTTAATAGTTTTAATAACTTAATTAGCTTAAAAATTAGTAAAGTTTAATAGTATCTAGTAGTAGTAGTGTTACAGTTTCATTATGTAATAAAGTGTAAAATAAACAACGCGATAAAATCCGTATATAGTAGTTAAATTTCAATGAATAACATTCACGTAAACAAAAGACAATATTACATCACTACGTTATTCCAAGCTATTCACCATTAATTCTACTCATTCACATTAACTTCAAATTTGTCTACAAACCTATAAAAGCACGAATGTATATAACCCAGTGAATGGCAGTTGAAACCATAAATATAATCCGCAGACTTTCATTAATTTATCTTCGTTACACACCCAGTTACTTCGTTTCCTTTCCCTAACGATTCATTCAATAACTTCAAAGACGTCCCCACACACATTCTTACACTCACTCACACATACGCAATCAAATTTTAAGCTCACACACACATACAATGGCCCACACACACTACACGTATATTGCTCACAGACGTATACATAAATTCACTAACACACACAAAGCCAGACAAAACATTTCACCGCGGTGTCCGAATACAGCACACATAGACAAACGTTAAATGTATTACGATTGATGAAATTGAATCGCCGCATAATCCGGGATTATAGCTCAGTGCTCAGTGCTACTCCCATTACCAAACATATTAATATTCTGAGACCTGTGTAGAACCTTTTAGGTATTAACCTGTTTGTGAGACATGTTACATGGAGCCTACACGTCGAATTGACTATGATCTGGATGTAGTTGTAATTTTTTGGTAAGGTTTGTTATTTGAAAAGGCTAAATGTTTCGGAGATAATGAGGGATTATGTTTTAGGTTTAATATGAGTAATTTTTATGATGTAACTAGTTTTCCGCCCGTGGTTTTGCCCGCGTGAAAATCCACGTGTAGAACTTTCATATAAAAGTTTTTCACCCCTTTCACCCCCTTTGGGTTGAATTTCCAAAAATCCTCTCTTAGTGCTCCCCTACACTCTCCAAGGAACATACATGCCAAATTTCAGCTTCTTGCGTTCAGTAGTTTCGGCTGTGCGTTGTCTGTCAGTCACTTAGTAACGGAAGAGTTTTATATATATAGATTATTTATCTTTATTACTGTCGCAGTTGGGGCAGAAAGGTTCTGGAGTTGCGGCCACGCACTGGAAGATGCAGCAGAGGACAAGGTGGATTGATGACCTAGCAAGCGTCGTGGGGAGCTGTTGGATGCGGGTGGCCCAAGACCAATCTGTGTAGAAAACCTTGGGGCAGGCCTATGTCCAGCAGAGGACGTCTTTCGGCTGAGATGATGACTGTCACAGTAGTTCCGTGGCTTAGGACTGCGGTTGTTTGGGTGTGAGGTTCTGGGTTCGATTTGCAGGCCCGGTCAAGTGTGTTATTCATGAGCAGTACAGAGTCTGGAAACGAGTCTAGGATATGAGCTGCTGAGGTGTAGGAGAAATACACTTGTGTCTTGTGTCAGATATATAGATGTGAGATTATAATTATGTGTATATTATTTCTAAACGTATAGATATTTTGAATATCTATACGATTATTCGATAAAATTGCTTACGGATATAATAAGTATGCTGTATTTCCTTGAAGAGTTAGAAAGAGGTATACCTACTATTATTGCGAAGACGAATATTGCCCATTGCGTAATATTTTACACACTAGTACAATGGATGGTTCCTGTATTGCGTTAGAATTAACTAACATTCAAATGACGTATACAAATAACAACATTTGTAGAACACACAACCTTTCATCCAATGGATTAAACACACAACTCTCGGCGCAATAGTACTGGCGAGGTAACCTTCACCATCCGTACATTTATACCATATAAATATGCTTGTATAAAACTTACTAACGACGTTTTGCACGACTAATGACTGCATATTAATGTATTCTCTTTTAACAGGAATTAACGCGTTATGGCTGACTAAGAGTATCAGTCAGCTTGTTGGGATCGGGATTTTATATCGAATGAAGATTAAGCCACGTTCCTCTTACGTATACAGAGAATGCAATTTTATCTGACATGTTTCCTGAAAACTTATTATCCTTCGCTTTTTATCAGGTCAGAGATACTAAGAAACTGAGGACGTATAATGCGATAAGCTTAATGGTTTACGATACAAGCAATTTGTGTAAGCTACATTCGCGATTTCATATTGTACAGTTTACTTGCATGAGTAGCTCGCACATGATACCTGTGTCGTGTACAAAAGCTTGAGGAATGTCTAGGATACATTAAAGAAGTACCTTTATTGTTTCAATCGTGTTGGAGCAAATGTACAGGTAATTCAGCAGCTATATTCTACTTCAATCTTCGAAAGTATTTAATTAAAAGGGATATGTTCCATTTTGGCCCTAAAGGACACTGTAATAATAATTAGTATCCGCTACTGCCTCAGACCATTTGATCAGGTAATACACCAATCGGTGGGGGAGAAAAGCTCCCGTTCCCGGAAACAATTTCTATCAACCATTCCATTCGGCCCACTAGATCGATAAAGGTTGAAAACGGACAATCCGTATTTCTTTATTTTGTGGTTTTAGAAACTAAAATCATCAATCTTAACGATAGCTCTTTGGACAGGATAAATAATTCTGACACTAGAGAAGGGCTCAACAAACATAGTACGTTCATCAATCAGCGATCAATGCCACACTACAAGCCGATCATACAAACAATCGCGCTAATGGCACTTGATAGACGCCATTCAACGAATAATCGACTCGTTGAAATTCGTGCGCCGCCCGCACATTACTACATATTGTTTGCGACGAACATTGACAAATCTGATCATGTGAGAGCGTAATAGATTTAGGAACTGTGTTTCCATCTGTTTATACACAACGTTGTCATTAATTGTCGACTGAATATTATTATTTATATACATAAATATGATGAATGATTAATGTCAATTGAAGCAGAAAATTAGCCTCCTCCTGCACTCAAAGGGTACACCTACGTCTACATTCATAATATTCCATTGATATACTATTGTACAGGATGATCGGATACAGTTTTAGGCTCTGGAGAGACCATGTACAACAGGTGTATGCGACTGCTGGCTGCAACTGCTGGCCTCGGGTTCAAATCCCTGGTCGGACCAACAAATATTTACTGGGTTTCTCTGAAAAAAAAAATCCCTATAGTAGCCCAGAGTTTCAAGTAGCACATTAGCGGTGTTATACAACCCCATGCGTCGGAAAGCACGTAAAGCCGTTGGTCCTGCGACTGTTCCATCTCCGGACGTGTCGAATTGGCATCCCATCAAATTATGAGCGTAAAAGAATAGACAATGCACTCTTGATTGCGTACACACTTGTACACTATAATATCTCCTGTGCAGGTGCCCAGTCTCCGTGAAGTTTGGCCGCATTGACCGAAATTCAATCTAGAGGACCATACAACACTGACATTTACTCTATAATTAAATAAAATATTTTAACTATATTCAATCTAAGAGTCGAACTACATTAGATATATCTCAGGAAGGAATAAATTGACTATAAGAATCTTATAATTAACAAAGTACATTGTTTAACACATTATATTCCAACTTTAAATCTAAACTAAAATTATTCTACCTGTTTAAACTCAGCTATAGAGAATTGTCTCCTACACTGAAGTAGCTATTTCAGTCCTTGTCAAGGCTGATTTGCATTGCACCGCATCGAGAGCTAAGGCTCGAATTTAGCACAGCTTTGGGCGCAAATTTAGTGGCTTGTTTAAGTTTATTTCGGAATTGCTTCTCACACGCTTCGCTGTATAGAGATCCGGGATATTGTGCTAAGATTTGTCTTCGATAGGATAATGGGGGTTTTGCCAAGTCATTGGTATGTAGCTGTGTGTTTTGTGGTACAACTGCGTCGCTTTCCATGTAGATATCCTTAATTTAATACAATACAACTAGATGTCCCCGCGGTTTCACCCGCGTTTTTTATTACTGCGCCGCCCCTGTGGGTTGTAGTGTGATGTTATATAGCCTATAGCCTTCCTCGATAAATGAGCTATCCAACACTAAAATAATTTTTCAATTCGGACCAGTAGTTTCTGAGATTAGCGCGTTCAACCAAACTAACAAACTCTTCAGCTTTATAATATTAGTGTAGATAATAAAATGAAATAATCTTAGGATATTAATTAATTTTACTATTTGAATATTTGAAACCCATTCATTAATTAAGTTTCTATTCACGATAATTTGGCACATTTTGCTCAATATGATTTTATGTATCTTATGTGGGGGCCAGTCAGTGCAGACCGGCGACACTTCGACCCAGTGGGATCTTTTGTGTCGACACTCTCCCAATAACGACTGCCACAGATGTTCATGGCAGCCGGGACCGACGGCTTAACGTGCTCTCCGAGGTACGGAGCAGGCGATAATTGTCAATCAATACACACATAATTTCGAAAAGTCATATAACTTCCGAAAGTCAGAGGTGCGCGACGTAGGTTCGAACCCGAGACCTTCTGCATTGCAGTCTGTTGGTCTCCCCACTGAGCTATCGCTGCTCAAATATATGATTTTAAGTCATACATAATAGAGGGCGGGCCTATTGACGTCTATAAGACTCAGTTCTAGACTCCATGCCACTCAGAATTTTTTGACAGAAAAACTCAATAACTTTGTCTACTCTAACTTATACACACAGCAGTCGTTTGCTTGTTATCTGGGTGAAATCTTTTTTTCCCTTGTGACGCGTACCGGTCGTTACCTATGCCGTAATTAATAAATAACTGCTAATTGCTTTGTTTACTACTATCGTGCTAGTTCTTTTGCGTTTAAACCTTAGGTAAACTTTATCTAATCTGATTAAAATTGTTTTGTAGACAGTAACTACACCACACTTCCACTACTGTTTCACGGTACCGAACGGGAGCTGCTGCCGGAGGAGCAGGGAGTCCTCGGGAGACCGAATTTTCACGAGGAAAAATTCTCCCCTAACGAGGGGGGTGTGTGACGCGGACCGGTCGTTGCTGAGCGGCCGTGCTCGCGGCGTCTCTCCATCGGCTTCTCCTCCCCAGCGGTGGCCCTATATATTGGCAACGCGTCCTGGTGCCGGCCTCACTGCGCTGCCTACTGAAGTTAAGTGGACATTTCTACCCAGGACCACGTAACAAGCCTTCATCTTGAACCAGGCCCTGAAATACCACTAAATACCTAGTTGAATATAATTGTAGTTCTGTTTATTCTCATACACCGGTTGTAAGTGAAAATATATGCTTATTGATCGCGTTGTTCATCTTTAATTTCTATTAAAATCCTAAGTCAACCACGCCTCTAAAGCGGGTTGACTACCATAACGTTACACCCTAGAATCTTACTGTCGAATATCGAAGCTGGAAAACATTCTGTTGTGTTTCTGTATTTGGTAAACCTTTTGAAACCTTCCTAAAAAAGCTTTGTAAATAGAGGAAATAATAGTCTATGCCAATTGTACTAGCAGCTATATCTTAAGTATTGTAAGATCCCTGCATAGCTCATAATATATAATAATAAAGTAACTTCTTCCTATCTAGACATCTAATTCATTTTCGCCTTTATATCATAAAAAAGACTATGTATTCAACTTAATATTGTCATCAAATTGCATGCAAAATAGTCCAAAATATTACTAATTATCTTAGTCCACAGCTTCGCTATGGAACAGTACCATACGTTCTTTTCTGTGCGCCTGTTAACGTGTATAAGAAATTTCATGACATTTGGCCGAGTAGTTAGGGCGTGAAAGGGTAACAAAAAACTCACATTCACATTTACAATATTTTCTTACTTCATTTAATACTTTACAGCTTTATATTCTGACCCAATCATCACAATGATTGCAAAATTAACAAGAATTCAGAAAACCTGCCACAATTTTTATCCGCAATACTTAATTGCTTATCGAGTGCTGACTAGAATCGGATTACTCAATATAAAACGGGAACAATTTAAATTTTATCCCCTTTCCCTCGGCACAAAAGCTCGTTGTGGCCTTGTTCCGCCCTAAAAATCGTAAAAGCTTACACCGGAAAGACGGTAATGAGCAAAATGAAATAAACTGAGCATGACAACACACAGATGCTTCGGGAAACACCTCTCATTAGGAACTGCGGAGATAATTTATAACTGTTATCGTCAGAAAAAAGGCTTAAAAACGCTGGAGACTGAGCGTTGTATAACGTAAGCTGTCTTTAACAGTATTTCCTGAAACTGTTTGTTTTTACAGCACGGTTTCGCTTGGGAGCGTAAACAAGTTTATTATTTATTTTTTGTTCTCGTACTTCTGTTGCTTTATAAACAATGAATATATCGCTTCAAAGGATACACATTCGGAACAGCTATGTGAGGTCACACATATATGCGATTAGTCCGTGCCGTTTTACATTGGTAGTGAGCACTTACGTATTGCTACAATAGGGCAATCAAATAAATGTTTGATAGAGATGACACAGTCACATTCTATGTATGTATATTTAGGAAGACCACAGAGCTAATAACAGGTCTTCATGAATAAAAAATTATCTTTATTATTTCTTATCCTTATCCTTAACTTCAAGCCCTATGAATGACAGCCATCCATTAAATCAAGTTTAACCGAATATTAAATAAAAATCTCAACATAGACTTAGAAATTATAAAAGGTATAAAAATAAATGGATTTAAATGCTTTAGAAAGTCTAACATCATGTATACGTATATACGTCAAAGTTTAGTAGTTAATCACTTTACTTGAATCACTTAAATGAAATCAACTAACAACGTATAATAAAATCTCTATCTCTTTTAGTAAATACATTCTACCTATAAGAGATGCACATCTACACCACTACAGTTGTTCGCAATATGAACAAAACGCTTGAAAATATCTTGTGACCATAAAATCTGGTTAAAAATTTTACAAACATGGGTAAGTACAATCAGAGATGGCACAACTATAATTTGGATTTACGAAACACATTAATGTTTAATGTGAAAGTGTAGTCATTGCACGTCGTGCTTCGGTTAAAGCCGAGTCAACCACATTCCCGATGCGCCAAGCGTGCAGCCAATCAGACTTAAAAATATCGTTTAAGCGTGAAAATAGCAAAAACGGAATCCTAATAGTTCCAACTCGTCCGTGTGTAAGTCACAGCAATTTTAATGAAAGAATACTGCTGCTAAATACAAAATTTGGGACTTAGTTGTCTATGAACCAATGTTATTTATTTAGGTTTAGGCTTGCCAACTAAAATACATACAGAACAATGGCTTATAATAAATTAATGGTAAACACAACATTGTAATCGAAAGTGAGTTTCACAATGTTCATTTCATACAAATTCTAACGCACTTTCAATAAGTAGATACAATTATTATAGAAAATTAAATGAAATGTAATGAAATGAAAAAGTTTATTTACCAACATAAACATACAGTACACAAACAATTAAATTATTTAAATAGAGGTGGTAAAATAGGCATCTGCGTCAGCTATTGTTGCAGTTTAACTGCAACGCTGGTATTCTCGCAGGCCTAACATAAAATAAAAGCCTTAAGATTAAAATTTCTTAAAATTATATGATTACATTATAAATTATATATAAATATACCTAATAATATTATAATTTTAAATATAATATAACAACAACATGCAAATACAGAATAAATAATAATAATATATAGATAATAATTATAAATATTTATTACCGCATCTTGTAAAACGAGGTTTACGAACGCAGCATACATGCCAGACTGACATCTGTCAATGTCAACAACGTCAACAGTTACCACGATAGACATAATAATTAAAATTATCAACATTGCAAGCGGCTTGGGTTATAATGACCTAATAGTACACAATTACAGAGTAAAGAATATACTAATACGATACAAAAGTACACATGGTTCCTTACAAAATTGAGAAAGATGCGCATGCGCAAATTAAAACTAAATAATATCGAAATAATACAACAACAAATAGTGGCGTATTGCACTTCATGTAAGTACATATTATGAACGCAATGATTTTAGATTACGATCCAAATTCATTGGATCGTAATTTATGTTACAGGATAAATGAGATACTCAAACTACATAAAATGCTTTGCATGCAAAGAAGTCAGTGTGGCGCACGAACTAAACTAATCGCCTCATTTAGTTTGCAAGCGGTATAATTATTTACGTAATCACAAATGTTTGTTTCATGTCTGGCTATTTGTGTACTGATATAAACAAACTTAGAATAATTATTTGTTGCTATGTATAAAACAGGATAACATTTGTTGTTATATGTAAACAAGATTTATACCTAGTGCTGAGTGGAACTGTTTATAACCCAATTGCCCCTTTAAGGTAGCTTATAGGGGCGGTTGAGTTACCAGTGTATTTTTAGCCATAACCAGCTAGTACCTACCATCTTTGTACGAGTAGTAACCGCAACCTAGGGATACTGGCTACAGCATAAATAGCACTTCTACTATCCGAGCGCTACGAAACAAACTCTTTAAAATAATAGGCTCAAAGCAGCAATATTGAGCCTTACGTCAGATACAAATAAACCACGCAACGCAATGCTAAGCGAATTTGCGTGGGACGTATGTCTAGCAATGCTCGTGCTACCGATCCAACAATACAAAACTCATTACGCTGCACCCAAAAACCACAAATTTTTATTTTAGCAGCTTTGCTATAGAATACAATATTTGGCTGCAATGTCCTTTAAGATGAAAATATTCTGATAAGAAGTCATATCGCACTATTTACCAATATGCGCATGAGTCATATCTCACTATCTTTACATTCCAATATTTGTATTTTTCACAATGTAATTGACATAGATTTTAATACCATGTACTAATTAAGCTATTAAGTCGCGGCGGCACACTCGCGTCCAGACACAATAGGTTTTCTATGATGTCTGGCATTCCAAGAACTGACAGTATAATAGCAGCAAAAACTTATGTCGATATGCAAACATTCGTATAATAACTTCAAAAATGCAATTATGGGAACGGCTGCGAGCAACTCATTATAAAAATAGCTGTTTATTTCATGCCTGGTCATGTAACATGCTGGAATCGCCCGAATACATATTGTGTTTATCCGACAGCGTCCAATAAAACAAAGACAAATGCCAGCCTTATTCGCGTGTGCCATAAATATTGGTTCGATTTTTGGTTAACCACTGCAATTCAGATAATTTTAGTTTGATATTAAACGAGCACAAAATATGGTAAATGTAGCAAACAATTTGCTGTGTTGACAATTTGAATATATATTGTTATTAATGAACGTCATAAATATTAAGTTACTGAGTGTTAAACGAATGTTAATTTTAATGGGGCAGTACGGTTCAACATGACTTTTTATGTTGTGGTTTATAGGTATATGTTTTATTTCTTATGACTGCCCTGGTAGTTTCAGGGCAGCGCAGATTGTTTAAGCTTTTGTTTTGAGTTCCAGGTCTATTGTGTGATGGCTATTTTTGGTAATAAAATCGTAGAACCAGCATTATAGTATTAGGGTAATCGTAAGGGAGGTGCCTCATTAGTGCGTTGCGTTGCGTAGTCGCAACTTTTCAACGCATTGTATGCCACACCTGCGCTGCAACGACGCACGACGTCGCAGCGCAAATATGCGACGCACGCACCTCAGGCTTCAGGCTTTATTCCATTATGGATCGGAACACTGTCTGTCGTCGCAATGGAACTCATCACTCTAGCCCCCGCTTCGTCTCTCGTCTGTTGATCCGTTGAAAAATCGCGTGCGACGACGCAACGCATTAATGTGGCATGTCACAAAAATTATAAATATAATTAAAAAAAAAAACACACACACAAAAATTATATTTAAAACGATGCAGCGTCAATGCTGCAACGACGCAACGTAACGCAACGCACTAATGAGGTACCTCTCTAAGTGGTGTTTTCGGTTTTTTCCTGTTTGTTATAATATTCCTAAACCTTGGCAATGTGCCCGGTATAGAAAACCAGTCCAATGACATTTCACCCGACTCAGGTATGGAATTTGAGACCTGAAGCACATTAGTCGCGTTGAAGATGCTTCGCAAATGATGTTAACAAGATAACATTTTAGATTAGAATCTATCTAAGAAGAAATATTATAATAATAAACTATTTTAATCCTAAATCAGACTATTGAAGAGGTATACAAATTAATCAAAGCTTTGATTGAGAAATAATTATTTGGTTACTTGACAACTAAAGAGAAATTGTTTACACAAAAACAATTTTTAGAAGCGAATTAATTTTAATTAATGGCCTAACAAATATTTCGAACCCAACCTAAGTCTGCCTGTTAGTTACGTTTTCATGGCCACAAACAGTCAGTTTCACAGATTTTAATAAAATAAGTTATGAAGATAGCATATAACATAAAGAAAGACACAGCCTAAAGACGTGACAATCACTTGTAACGTCTATTATGCAAAATAACTAACTAAACAAAATATCTAAAAATAATAAAGTAAAGTAAAATTTAAGCAATAAGACGTAATCCATATAAAAAACTTTGTAAAAGTGCCAAAGTAAAACCGCCACTTTTACAAAGTTTTTAAGAAATATTACATTTATTTTAAATTTATTCATTTATAGTTTTAAAATGAATCTCTTGTGCCTAGATTATTTACACTTAGTATCGCGGGGGAGTCTATAATACAAGATCTAGATCACACACACAAACATTCTATTCAAATGTAAATCATATAATAATAATAATAATTAAGAATTTTATTTAAATTAAAACATATTACAATTATTTTAAACCCACCAAACTGCATAACAGTTTGTCGGCGGAATTAGCGCTCGATTATAACATATATTCAACCAGTTTTACGCTCTCGGTTAATACAGTGACTCAACAATTCAGAGTATCTAATGGTATTACCATTAGATACGCTGAAATGTTTTTTTTTACAATTAAATAAAATGCAAATAATAAAGCACGAAGTTTTAAAAAAATTAAGCGGTTCCGCAATATATTTTTAAGTATGCTTCTAACAGATTGTTTCTTCATTAAATTAACATTTGTTCTCAGCCAGGCATGTTTGTTAAACAATGTAGGGGTCAAATACTTGCTGGTTCTTTTTCCATAATAATTTCTTACTGTAGGTATTACAAATTTATGTTGTCTAACGCTTTTAGTATTATAAGTATTTTTCACATTTATTTTAAACTTATCCTCATACAATTGTTCCAAGACCACCGAGTAATCGACCCTTTTATGTTTAGAAAGTACTTTACAGATAGATAATATTGTTATGCCCAGTGACATCTCTCGGCATTGTGGGAAAGACTCGGCAGTCCCGTCCAACAATTTATTACACCGCCATCTATTGACATCTTACGGAACTACGTAGTGTGAGTACGCGAAGGGTAGAGAGAACGCTGGCACTTTCTTGAATCATCATACTGTTAACATACCGAGTATAGCGTTACTAGAAAACTCTAGAAACGCTTTACCCGCGTATAAATAGAGTGCACGCGCACCGCCATGTCAGTATACAATCGTAAGTGGTCAAATGTTCATCGAAGCGAACGGAAGCGGCAATACTACGGAGTTTAAAGCAGTTACAGTGGAAAAATGCAGTATAGTGTTTGTAGTGTTTTAAATTTAATTGTGTGTTTGAATAAAACGTGTTTTAGTCGGTAATATTGTTTGCATTCTTATCTGTCGAACCTAGCACGTAACAATAATATATTCTACTTAAGATTATATTAAAACAATCATGCAAGATATAAGAAGCAAGACAGGCAAGGAAAGAAATAGAAATCGCTCAGATAACCGATACTTTCTATGTCTATTCAACGATTTAGAGATGCAACTCTTGTATTAAAATTATATTATATAAAGTTATATTATATATATAAAGTTGTCAACATAATTAAATATAATTCAAATACACACACATCGCTCTTACAACGATCGATTGATTGATTGTTGTAGCTATGTACCACGGGTTTACCCACGTTTTGCTCTTCTCCGGTGGCTGGTAGCGTGATATTATATACCATATAACCTTTCTTAAGCAGCGATAGCTCAGTGGGGAGACCAATAGACTGCAATGCAGAGGGTCTCAGGTTCGAACCCACGTCGCGCACCACTTACTTTCGGAAGTCATATGACTTTTCGAAATGATGTGCGTATTGATTGACAATTATCGCCTGCTCCGTGCCTCGGAGAGCACGTTAAGCCGTCGGTCCCAGCTGTCATGAACATCTATGGCAGTCGTTATTAGGAAAGTCAGTACCCTCTAATATCCTGACACTGGCCTAGCCTTAGGGTATCGTTAGCCTTCGGGTTGCGGAGGTCAGGTGGCAGCCGCTCCGTGTAAAAACTGATATCCAGTCAAATCCGGTTAGACTAGAAAAGCCGACCCCAAGTCACTTGGGAATAATAAAGGCTAAGGGAGAAGATAACCTTTCTCAAGAATAGCGCTATCAAATGCAGGAATATTATTCAAGTCTGACCAATATAATAGTTCCAGATTACGATTGTTATTATTTTTATCATCAGAAGAACAGAGGAATCGGACTTTCTATATTGATAATATTACAACTATGTCTTGATGTGATTGTTGTAAATATTTGTAGGAGTTGGAGGCAGTAAACAGTACTTATTTAAACGGTTATCCATTCAGTCAAATCTGGAATTAATAAAAACGCATGAACATCCTAAGAGAACAGTTCGGTAAAACTAAGAAAACACAGACATATTGATCAGCGCTTACTACTCACCATGAGTAGCTAGCTCCCTATTGGTTCACCACTAGAGGCAATAAAAACACAAAAAATACAGTCAGAGATAAAGACAATTCCGAAAATAGAACATTCAAAATACAAAGAAACGATACTATTGAAGAGGGTTGAAATTCGGCAATTCCGCCACCAGTATTTAAACAATAGTCTTTATTTACTTTTATATAACGTTGTACTATCAGAAACCCTTTCATTAACGAACTCAATGAACCCTTCAGATCCGCAAACCCTACAAATTTTACAAAAACAATACCCCAATGTCGATTTTGTATAAAATACAAAGATGTAGTTATGTTTTTTTTTTTGCTTTTTATACGATTCTTGTAAAAATAGCTGTGCGTGCGAAACCTTGGATTAACAATTAAGATTAGGGTGGCTAAATTAAAGTCAAACAAAAGGCACTGTTAGAAGCCTTTGCGCCAGAGATACAAAAAAATGAATAAATTGTCCAGAATTACTAAGGTCACTTTGAGCTTTCGGCTAGGGTCGGGTGTGAGTACAGCTTTGTATTTATCAAAGAATTAATTAATTAATGATATTTGATCTGAGGTAAGAGATTCCCGTAGGCTATGTATATGCTATACCACTTATTTTCACCTGAGTACTGTAAGTCTATAAATGCCATCAATACTTGGATATTACTTGCACATTGCCAAACCTTGTCCGAAAGAAATAAAAGAAAATATCTACGATGTGGTTACGTGGATCTTAGGGACTACTTCTCATCGGGTTTCGGACTAATTGCTACTTACAGATACTGTTAGACATTTCTAAGTAGCAACACAACTTGCCACTTTAATTTGTGATACGTGATACTTAAAATACAGGTAGCAAAATATGCCTCTGCTTTCCCCTTTGACGATACATATGACTATGTGTATAATGTAAGTATTTAGGATTGATTTTCACGTTTGATTTTGCTTAATACATTTCATTTATACTTACACAAATAATTTTCATTTACGAATATACGTAAAGAATTTAATTCATTTATGCTAAGCGCAGCAATATAATATAGAGCATACTGATGAAATAAACTCTTCTTTTAACACAATCTTTATTTTAACTTTATACGAACTTAACAAATTACATTTTGACACGTCTGGATTCGGTAATAAAATTGTTTGAAATACAGCTAAATGTATTTAGAAATATTTTCTAGCGCTTCACTTTTTTACGGTTTTGTGTTGTAGTACATTCGCCTCGAGAAAATATTGGCTCATCATTGCTTTCTGTAGTTTATTTGTATAATTTTTCTTTTATATTAAATAAATTAATTAAGAAGCAATAATAGTCTAATTGAATTGCAAATTTTGCATAAACGTTAAGATAACATATTTTAAGCAATAGTAAAGATTTTCTCTCGTTGTATAACGCATATTAAACCTTCATGGGAATGGCAGAAGTATACTATAAGGTGCAAAGTACAAACTATGTTTATTTACTACCTAATACTATTACCTGCAACTACATCATTGAGATTCCGACTAACATAAGAAAAGCTTTAGTCACACAGGCTAGACTTTTCATACATTGGACGTCCTGCCCCGTGAGAGATTTTACACTAATTACAAGATGTTACAAATGCCATTAGTATGGTCACGCAGCGAAATCTTGCAAAGAGGTTACACCTACGTGTGGACATTGTGTTGAAGCTGGACATTCGATGACCGAATGTACAAAGAAGGAAGATGCCCCTAAATGTGCTTCATGCTCTCGTTTTAAGAAGCCTAGCAACCACAAGACGGGGGTGTAACTGATTGTCCAGCCAGAAAACCAGCTGAATGTAGATATATAAACTCAGTAGATTATGAGGGAGCCTAGATCGCCGTTTATTTAAATCTTTATCACGTACACTAGTTAACTTAGATTCCCATTATATGACATATCCTATGTAAACATAGGATATGTCTAATAATGGGCAATAAATTTCTTAAATATTATATATGTCAACTATACAAAATTATATAAATAAGTTATAATATTTTCATTGTAATAGTAACTTATTATAGAACAGCCTATATTTGTTAAATATTGTTAAGAATGCCCTTCCTATTACACTATAATAGCACATAATCTTCGCCTGTGATACAGGTATAACCTAGTACAGGCGACCAGAGTAATGTATCCTATTTTAAGTATTTTTAAGACCTATTGTTATTCATATTTGTGCCAACTTAAACTTAATAAACAATTATTATATTATTATTATTATATTTAGGTACCACAGTAATATTGGTACAAAATTAAACATCTTTGCCTTGTGTATTCTGTGGTGATGGGATTCAAGCCTATTGATATTTTCACGACACATAATGAGAATCATTTTTTTTGTATACACATCTAAGACGCTGACTGGCTATTGATAACAATAGAACCTTTAGAAGTTGTTTGAGTAGGAATAAGCCATCGTTTTTACGTGCATGCAGAAATTACCGCTGAAACACAGCGTACTGGAAAGCAATAGCGTCAAGTGGCAAAGATAAACCCTACTGCAGTGTTGAGTAGTACCTTATTCAAAAATCTTATAACTTTTTTCGTGGTTTGTTTTTCAGAGCTGCTTTGTTGTCATATGCATGCTCATTAAAATAAATTACGTCACTCTATAATCCACTTTACAAGTGTCTTACGCAACTATCTTTTACTATTCCAAACGTAACCCATTTAATATCCCTCAAAGCACATAACACAATTTGTAAACGAGACACCGGGCTCGTTTGCATTCCATTTTATTACATGTACAACAGAAGCCGTCTGAAAATAATCACGAGTTTTAATAACGCTGGTAGCTGCTATTCTGCTATTAAACGAGCCTTTGATGCAAACACTACGAAATTAAAATTGCACCGAAGGTTGACGATCGTAGTACAAATTGATACTTATTGCTTAGTATTTTTAAATTGATAAAGGTTATTAGGTTTTGAAGAGGCTTTTGAAAGATTGGAAGGATAACGCTTTATTTTCGTGAAATTCTAATTGATTTAAGATTTTGTGTATTTATTAGAAATAGAAATCTTTATTCGCTTGAGACATGGTATAAAAAAAAGGTGTTACAAGTTTTTAAGGTTCAAACACATTTCGCCCTTAATGGACAAGCGAAAATTTTTAATTTATATAATTCTTTTACTAAATTACATCATTATTTATTATACTATAATGTTTATTTTAATTAATATAAATGCTTATAAGCCTTTTAGATGGTCAGTGTTTTTACTGTAATATTTTAACTGTAGTCCGGCCAGCTCAAAAACATTAGAATGCATCGGCTATTCCAAATATAATTCTTTGCATATCCATATGCAAAATATTGACAACCGACACATGTTTTATATAATAGGACTGTTTTTGCCAGCCAGTATATTATCAGTAGCAGTCACACGTAGAATCAAAATATAATGCCCGTTCAAAAATCCCATAACAATAATTTTATTTAGCCATGTCCAAGAACAGTGGTTATTGTTTGCCATTAGATGGGTCGCTAGTTCGACTGCCACAAGTGATAATAACAAAAAGGAACAAGTGAGAAACGGCCATGCATTGCCGTAAATCTTAGAGTTCAAAAAATGGTATCACGTGATCTTGAGGTTAGAGATCAAAGGTTATAGTCATTTCGGGGGTATATTGACTATGTTGAGTCGAATGGCGTTGACCGCAAGTCTCTAGCTCTTAGGGTTCTTGAATTGCAAGTTGTATAACAGACAGACGGACGGACGGATGGACAAATCTGTTGTATAAGAACTTTTTCGAACTCTAAAAACCTTATGCTATATTCCAGCGGTATATATTTCCCACAGATCTTTTAGGAGACGCTGAGATGTTAGAGGATGTTAGTTAGTTTTTAAAACTGTACAAATATAAAGAACAATGGCAGGTCTCCATCCTAAAAAATGTCTGGGTTCAAATGGCAGCGTCTTGTAATGAAAAATATGTCAAAAGATTCGGCGTTAGTTCCAGACACTATAAATGAAACTATTTTCACTTGGGAAAGCCGAAAAAATTTGATATTGTGGTTTGAATTGTTTAGGTTACGAACTGTGTACGAATATAACAATTGTCGTAATAATGAAACAAACATTTTTTACCATCAGTTTAATTAAAAATAGAAGAATTACAGTGCTTATTAATAAAGATTCAAAGAGCAGGGATAGCTCAGTGGGGAGACCAACAGACTGTAATGCAGAGGGTCTCGGGTTAGAACCCACGTCGCGCACCTCTGACTTTCGAAAGTTATATGACTTTTCGAAATTATGTGCGTATTGATTGACAATTATCGCTTGCTCTGTGCCTCGGAAAGCACGTTAAGCCGTTGGTTCCGGCTGCCATGAACATTTATGGCAGTCGTTATTGGGAGAGTGTTGACACAAAAGATCCCACTGGGTCGAAGTGTCGCCGGTCTGCACTGACTGGCCCCAAGATAAGAAAAGATAATAAAGATTCAAACAAACTCAATTAATCCATATCGATCATTCGTTTAATTTAATCGATACAGATAACTATAGAATACTACATGTACTTACACCCCTATTTGTATGGTTGACATATTGAAGGTAATTCGTAATTCGTACATACGTCATTTAAAATACCTTTATTAACATAAATAAGCTTTACGGCTTTTAGAAAAATGAATGAATATTTGATAAATCTTAGTAAATTAATTTAATTTCTTTGCTATAAATGAAATCTACGGACGTCGAAAAAACACTAGACAAAATTCTGCCATTGTTCTTTCAACGTATCCTTAAAGAGAATATGAACTTATTCGACTTTGAAATAATACTTGCTGTCTGTCCGATTAATAACAGTAACCATAGCTTATAGATATTTGCCTCCCCATGCGTATTACAATTAAAGAGCGCATCGACTGTATAAAGAACCAAAACCGCTGGCTCTCCTGTTGACCGAACAATGCGTCTTTGTTGTTCTCTAAAACTACTCGTCAAAGGAATATAAGATTATTTTAGCTGTGATGTTTTGTAGATTTTAAGCACTAACGTCTACCAACTTCCAGTGCTGTAATAATTTTTCGTGAGCCCTTATGCTTGGCAACTCGTATATTTTCTTTTTAATTGTATTGCATCTACTAGCTCGACGGTGTAAAGGCGCATGAGTCTACTATGCATGAGGTTCAATGCCCCAGTCGGGCAAAGTGTTATTGGATTTTTCTATTAAGGAACTCTCAGTTAATATAATAATAATAGCAATAAGCTTTACTATTAATAATGGAGGACCTAAACCATAGCTAGTGAAAAGTGAGTACGATACACCTTTATCGAAACTCTTCAGAGAAATAGATAGTATGAACAATGTTTATAATATATTAGTGTAACCAACTGCGGCGTGGCAGTTGGTTGAGGTCGCGGGTTCGATTCCCGCACAAATCAAACAGTTGTGTGCATGGACATGGGTGTTTCTCTTGGTCTGGGTGTGTCTATGTATAATATGTATGAACTTACAAAAAAAAGGTATAAATGTATGTTTATCCATTGTCTAGTACCCATAATACAAGCTCTGCTTAGTTTGGGCTAGATGGTGTTGTGTGTATTTGATAGAATATTATTATTATTCTCTATATTACTCTTTTTTTTTCTAATAATTACATTTTTAAATATAAATATAAAAACTATACATACATATATAAAAATATAAAATCTGAAATGACCCACCGACATCGGGAACAGGGTCCAAGCTGCCGGTGGTTAGGGCCCCAGAGAGAGGAATCTCCTCACAATACGCGCCGTGTCGAGTAGTACTGCCTTATATCTTATTATTATTATTATTATTACTATATATTATTGTATTTAATTTAGTTGGACAGCCCTACTAGATATGCTTTGATTATTCCTTGGATTTTGATTAGTATTCATTATTTAGCTTTGCTTAAGCATTTGGTAAAGTTTTAAATATCTACCTATCATGTTACAAATAATATTCGCCATTTTAATTACTACTACGCATAGAAGCGCATCTATAAAGCGGTCTCGGACATGTCCTGGTTGAATTGGAAATCGAACTGCGAAAATGAAGAGCGCGTTCTTTGGGCGAGTTGTTTTGAACCGGCTTATTTTCATTCTTCTATACCTCTGAATCTGTGCTCAAATGATTACCAAAATGATTATAACCGTATAAAATTAAACCCTTTTAACCTCTATGTTTTTATCTTTTTAAGGTTAATTTCAATTAAAAATAAAACTGTGACCCATTTGGCAACAAATCTGTGTCATTCAAATCCTAATTAAAATGATTTTGTGGGACATTTGGAATGTTTAAAACAACTTTTCAATTTAGCAAAGGTCTGCAAAAACACATTTGGGCTTGGAATTGTCCATTGTCCAGGTAAAGGGCAGCTAAGGGACTCGACGCGTGACGTTTTAAGCTTATTAGCCACTGTACTGTCTTGTCTCCTCTCACAAATGTCGTGTGTAATGATCCTTACCGTGGGGCTAGGAAACGTGATGTTTGTTACAGAGAAATCTAAATAAAGCTTCTTGAATCGTCTTAATCTGTCAATTGTTGGAATGACAGACATAATTAAAAACCTATTGTGTTTGGTGTCGGTGTCCCGCTGCGAATGAATAGTATCTTATTATTTCTTATGCTTGAAGCTTCTATGTTGAAATAATAAAGCATGTGGTTAAATCAATACCAAAATACACTACGGACGAATAAAAATCTTTTGTAGAAAAGGATTGTGTTATTGAGTCTTTCTTTCATTACTTTCAGAGTCATATTTACAGGTTTTAATGAATATTTTTGAATCAAAGTTAAGGGTTTAGGAATGGTATGTTTGCTGGCAAAATTGATGGTAATTTTGAATGTTCAAATAACTTTAACTAATATAATGTCATAAAATACACGTAGCGGCGTGCCGCAGCTATACCATCCGATGCGTGATATGGGTCACTTCACATAAATATCATTATTTGTAATATAATAGTGTTTTGAAAATAATCATACTTGTTAATAAAATTTAATTTGATATCAAATGCAAAGTAATATGAGTAAACATAGCACATATATTAAAATAAAATCAAAATAGAGAGTATTTTAATTTTAAACTACTATATACGGATTTTATCGCGTTGTTTATTTTACACTTTATTACATAATTTAGAAACTGTTACACTACTACTACTAAATACTATAAACATTACAAATTTTTAAGCTAATTAAATTATTAAAACTATTTATATTTAAGTTTACACTTTCCCACACGTTTCGGTTGCTTTTCAGCAGCCATGGTCACGGGGAGATAGTATCCCCGTGACCATGACTGCTGAAAAGCAACAAAAAGTAGTTTAATTTCAATTAACAACATTCGCGTAAACAGAAGACAATATATATTTTGATTTTATTTTAGTAGGTCACATAATTATTTGAACTGGTAATTTATTTGTATGAATGCATTTCCACTCTATTGCTAATTTCTATATAGTGAAATACTTTAAAACATTCAAACAACGAACGCAATTAACTTTCAAACCGTTATTATCCATTTGAAGATCATACAATTTGTTCTTATCCTATAACACTAGACGTAGCGGCGAGGCGAGCTCTTATATAATATATTATTATATAATATAATATTTATTATTATATATTATATTTTATTAACACTTTGTGTTAATAAAAATGATCGTAAATATTTGTATAAAAGGGAAAATAGGGAAAATAGGGCCATGCCACATAACAGAAATCGCGAAGCAAAGCCACCCGCCATTTTTCTGGCTCCATACTAACATCGCGATCCGGTCGCATTCATTAACTGAATTGAGCAGCAGTGACCACGCTTAACGTTTATGTACTGTCCTCCTCTGACCCCGCACTGTCATGGTAATGAGCTGGACTTTTTATGGTCTCCAAGTACCACATAAGTCTTAATACAGGACAATGGGCTTTAAGGTAAGGTAAACACAAAATGGGTTGCGAATTTCGGAACGAAAAAGTGCTCTAAGCCACATAAAGTGTAATTAATCTGAAGGTTAATGTTTAGTATGAACATGATGAAATAATAATATTAGGCCTGTATAAAACCTGACCCACTGCAGGACACGGCCTCTTCTTAGAGTGAGACGAGTTGGCCTTCCTTTAGTGAAATATTAACGTCAATATCGCAAATATCTAGACCAAATATCAAAAGCCAAATAATGTAAGAAATTATTACAAAAACTGCCCACCCCGGTGACTTTTTTAAGTTATGTACTTATCACTCGCTTTAACGATAAATTAAAGACAAATTAAATTAATAAACGTGCGTGTCTGAGAGTTTTGCATGATATTCTCGAAGATATGTAAAGTATGCCAACCCGCACTGGGCCCGAGTGGACTGTAGAATAACCCTTCCCATATTAAAAAGCCACCTGCATTGTGACACCTTATAACAAAGCTGATATTATAATATGTATAAAACTGGATATTACGCATAATTAAATTGTTACTGGCTATTTTAAAGTGTAATTATATGCCTTTAATAAACCAGAGACCGGATTGTTTTAAAGCTGTTTAAAATTACATCAATTTATTTTTGATTGCCATTGTAGAGTTGTAAAATAAGAGATACAATACAAACAATTATTATGGAAAGCTCTCTGGCTCATCGACGATCAAAATACCGTCCTACAATTAATTTATCAACAACATCGCCAATGGTACTTTATCTTAGATCATGATATTATTGTTTTAATTCCAGTCATTGCCCTTCTTATTAATTTATTCTGTTCTATCTTTATATAAGTTTTTGAAGCAGTGATAACCTAGTGGGAGAGCGTTGGCTGCCACGCAGGTCTCGAGTTCGATCCCAAGTTGAGCATCTCTGACTCTTCGAAGTTTTGTTTGTATTAAATATTTACTTAATGCTCGCTTTAATGGTGAAGGATCACTTCATCAGAAAACCTGGACGTCTGAGAGTTCTTTATAATGTTCTCAAAGATATGTAATATCTACCGACCCGCCAGCGTGGTCGACTATGGCTTAACCCTTCTCACACTGAGAAGAGGCCCATGCACAATAGTAGGCCACTTTAATACAAGGCTGCTATTGTTATTATATCTTTTTATATAATTATTTTGAATGTGTGTATGACACTGCACTCCTAAACGGCTGAATCGGTAGTGGTTATTTTTGTGTGTGTTTGAATGAGTTCTGGATCTCATAGATGGCGCTGAGATTGGTTCGATCAAGCACGACAATGTCTGTTGATAACAATGTCAGTGTATTACATTTAAGATATTCTGAAAAATTATTACAATAGTAATTTTCAGAATTCTCATTTGTCTGTCTGTTTCTTCTGGAGTCACGTAAAACTAATAAAATAATTGATGATTGATGCGGTTTTAGTTTGGTAGTTTAGGGTGCAACTTTACCCAAAAGTTCATAATATTTCGTTCAATCGAAGCGTGATAGAAGCAAGTTGTTGTGCATTAACGAATGTCGCGTTTTAACTCAGATACTGCGGCGGGACTTTCAAAAGGCCTAAAAAAATGTTTTTTTTTCTACCTGCATTTTACGTATTATTTTAATAAATTGTCATTGATATTTAAACTATCATGTTACTTAGTACCTATCACCGTTTAATTGAATGCAGTTACGTATTTGATTCGTTTCAAGTTTTAACGTCCTTTTTATCTTTTTGAAGAACTTGGAGTTTTTTTTACAATAGCTGCACAAAGGTAAGATTTTACTATATTTCTATGGTGAATTTGTAGGTATGTCGTTTAGATATATGACTTTAGATATTTTATCTAAAATTAGACTCTAATATTGAATATACGGATTTTATCGCGTTGTTTATTTGACACTTCATTACATAATTTTGAAAACTGTTACACTACTACTACTATTAAACTTTACTAATTTTTAAGCTAATTAAATTATTATTAAAACTATTAAAACTTATATACTTATAATTTTAATTTTACTCTTTCCCCGACGTTTCGGTTGCTTTTCAGCAGCCATGGTCACGAGGGATCTCCCTCGGAATAACCCTGACCATATTTCTTTCTTGTTAGAATTATTTTTTGGAAAATTAATGTACCGTTTTTTTCGTGAAATGGTTTCAGATAGTCATATGTTAACCACCCGAGGTAATATTAATATTTTACTAATTAAAAAAAAAATCTATCCCTAATTAATGTCGTAAATAATAACGGGCGGTCCTTTTTATTGCCCCTTATTATTTATGACATCAGTTATTGTTATGTTATTTTTTTAAATTAGTTAAATATTAGGATTCTGTCGGGTGGTTAACATATGACTATCTGAAACCATTCCACGTAAACAATTCGTACATTAATTTCTCCAAAAACATAATTCTAATAAAAAAAAAATTGTCAGGATTATTCTATATCACCAGTAGAATGCGCGGTTAAAAGGAATTACACGATTTCAAAATCACCCTGTATATACCTCAAAACATACAAGTATTTACGGGTACCCTGTTTCAACGTATGGAATGTGTGACTTCTCCAATTAATTCGTGTGTGAATGTAAGTTTATACCGACGCAATTATTTCAAACATTAGCACAATTATTATAAGCCTTCGGAGATAAAGGCCTTGTGTCATTGAACATAGAAATGTAACAAGTATATTATTTAACAATATTTTGGTAGTAGTCGATATTACATAGGTACTAGGTGCGATAAAACTGACGTTATATCGCAACGCTAATTTTTAATGAGGACCACCGTTACGCACGGACGTCAAGCCAGCTGCATACAATTTTACAACTAACAAAAAATTTGGAAATTTAAGGTTACGTAACCAGAGAAAAAATAAACTATTACCTACTTAACTTATTATTATAAAAAAAATAACAAAAACAAAAAAAAACCCATACAGTATGCATGTATTGACTCATGCGGAGATCCAACCCACAATACTCCCCACCGGCAGAGGCGAGGCACACAAACGCGCCATCCGTGCCGTCAGGACAAGAATAATAATTTTATATTGTATTTTGATTTAAATTAATATATGAGGCCTGGGTGCCAAATGCGAGTTGTTTTTATGTTAACGTGATCTAAAAGTTTACCGCGTTGGGTTCTCCGATTGGTTAAGAGCTTGGAGCGGGTCAACTAGAGCGCCTAGTCATAAACGTGTCGAACGCGTTAACGTAAAAAACTCGCACTAGGCACTCAGATAAAACATAGTTGACGAAATGTGGATGTACTACTGCTTTATCTACCGTTTCGGGGAATAAGCGTACGACTTTGTATGTATATTATGATTACTTCGTTATATAAACAAATTAAACGATAATTGAGAAAGTAATGAGAGAGTATCCAATTCCTACCTATGATTAATATATTATGTACATATCAGTTACATCGAGGGAACACGATCGTTCCGATGAAGTGAAATAACTAATTGAAATTAATACTCAGTGTGATATTAGAATCGAATCCGCTTGAATACAAAGGGAGATATTAATTAAAAGGCAAAATTATTAATTATATGAACATCCCTTCACGGTCATATGGTTTTGATTAAATTATGAGTTGGGTTTGCACCTATATGAATATTGTGTAAGAGGTCCGAATTACTTTGTCAATATTGTCATTATAATATAATTCCTAGTTTTGTTTTTCGACTGCCTTGGTGGTGCAGCCATCGTTAATGCGACTATAGTTCTCGGGTTCTTAGGTCCAATTCCCTGGTCAAGTAAAATGTTGATATTTTGTATGTATCTGACAATACCTTTACAGTAAAAGTAAGAAATATGAAACTTAAAGCGTGGACCTTTGTATATCTTTAGATTACGTAACCCATTTGTGCATTTTCATAAAGAATCAAAGTATATAAATGGGCGCAAACAAAACCACTTTCTCCTCTTTTTATATATATAATTCACGTGTGTATGTCACTGAACTCCTCCTAAACGGCTGGACCGATTTTGATAAAAAAGATTGTGTGTGTTCATGTGGATTCGAGGATGGTTTAGATTTGGGATTTCTTTTTTCGTGTGTACAGGACAACGTCTGTCGGGACAGCTAGTAAATATAATATTATTTTTGTTTTGTTGCTATTTATGAGCTTTAGTGTTATCAGTAAAATGAAATAGCGAAACGGTGAGTTTCTTTTACATAAGTTTGGCATAGTGTGAGTTCGTATATGTTTTCATCAAATTTTCAATGATGATTATGGTCGAATTTCTATTACTGGGCAAACAGTAGTCAGTAAATACATTCCTGATTTGAATAGAGAAATAAACATTCAAACAACAAGGCATTCATTTATATGAAAAATATTCCACAGAAATTGGACGACTAATTTGGAAAATCAAATCAACCTTGTATTTCAAAATAGTTCGAATAATAAAGGCGAAATAAACCCACTTCTAATACTTTGACTGTATGGTAAAGTGGTTTAAATGGTCTTCTCGCCACTGCCACAACAAGAAACGCTTGTGTTCTCATCCTCTTTCACACTTCCCGCTCCTTTTCCTTCCCACTTCTATTTTCTCTTCTTCCTTTCCTAAAGAGTCGGCAACGCGCAAGTGATGCCTCTGGTGTTGCAGGCGTCTATAGGCTACGGTGACCACTTACCATTAGGTGAGCCGTATGATTGATTGCCACCTTAGTTGTATAAAAAAGTGTTACTGTAATTTTGTTCTTTGTACCCGTTGTTTGAATGGCTGCAAAGTCAAGCAAAAACAAGCTAATCTATAAAATATTCATATATATATATATATATTATATTATACATATTATATTTGTCGGCCTCGATGGCGTAGTGGTTAGTGTAACCAACTGCCACGCCTGAGGTCGCGTATTCGATTCCCGCACATGTCAAACACTTGTGTGCATGAACATGGATGTTTGTCTTGGTCTGGGTGTTTCTATGTATAATATGTATGTATTTACAAAAAAAAAAAGTATATATGTATGTTTATCCATTGTCTAGTACCCATAGTACAAGCTCAGCTTAGTTTGGGCTACATGGTGTTGTGTGTTTGTTGTTTTTTCTCAGCTCAGGGCTGGTTTTGTCTACATTAACGGGCCGAAACCAAGTAAATGTAGCGTGCGGTGTATTTAAGGTCATGTAGATGAAGTGTTTTGTGTAACCTCGTTTTCATCAAGAGACATAAACTTTCTAACTATTCTGCAGGTGTTCAGAATATTATTATTATTAATAATAATTATTATTAATAATAATAATTATTTACGAGAGCGAAGCCTCGGACAAAAACTAGTAAAGTGTAAATTTTAAGTTTCTATAAAATCCTTTCTATCCACATTATCTTCGCTGTACCTAGTCATTATAAAATCTAAATAATATCTTCGTCTAATAGCGGCAGCGAGGCGAGTGAATTGCAATTAAAATTCAGCCTGCCATTATCACTGATCGTTATGTGCATAATACTGCCATATTAATTTCACGATACCAGCGTTATTTATTCATTGGGGAACCTGTGAGCCTATCGTATTTGCTGTGTCAGGCTAAAAGTTACTCCTGACTGTATTATGGGTTTCACACTAACTGACGTAGTTATAGTTAACAACTATATTTCAGTTATACGTAGTCGAATCACATCAATAATATGTTTATTCATGTGGGTCACAAAGTAACATGGACGTCAAAGTTATAGGTACATTAGGCGGCCTCGATGGCGTAGTGGTTAGTGTAACCGACTGCCACGCCTAAGGTAGCGGGTTCGATTCTCGCATAAGTCAAACATTTGTGTGCATGAACATAGATGTTTGTCTTGGTCAGGGTGTTTCTATGTATAATATGAATGTATTAACAAAAATAAAAATGTATATATATGTACACATGTATGTTTATCCATTGTCTAGTATCCATAGTACAAGCTCAGCTTAGTTTGGGCTAGATGGTGTTGTATGTATGCGATAGAATTCTTCTCTCTTAGCCTTTATTATTCCCAAGTCACTTGGGGTCGGCTTTTCTGGCCTAGCCGGATTTGACTGGATATCAGTTTTTACACGGAGCGGCTGCCACCTGACCTTCGCAACCCGAAGGCTAACGATACCCTAAGGCTAGACCAGTGTCAGGATATTAGAGGGTACTGACTTTCCCAATAACGACTGCCATAGATGTTCATGGCAGGCGGGACCAACGGCTTAACGTGCTCTCCGAGGCACGTAGCAGGCGATAATAATTGTCAATCAATACGCACATAATTTCGAAAAGTCATATAACTTCCGAAAGTCAGAGGTGCGCGACGTGGGTTCGAACCCGAGACCCTCTGCATTGCAGTCTGTTGGTCTCCCCACTGAGCTATCGCTGCTTTCGTGTATGTATGTGATAGAATATTATAATATTATATTGTACTTGAAATTAGAATTTACATTTACGTTTAACTGTCGCTATATATAGTTAGTACGTAAATTAACGAATGAAAAGAATTTTTATTTTTTTATTTTTTTTTACTTACAATATCTTTTATTTTACTAATGTTCTCGAAAGGAGTTGCAACCTATAAGTAATAAGTTTACTGGTCATTGTGATTCGAGCAGTTTTAAAATAATTACAGTTTAATTTAATTTGTTGCGTCTAATTTGCTCTTATACATACATTACCTGTTCGTTGGCATGATATTGTTTATAATAGATAACCATTCGACTTATATACTATTGAACCTTTTATCTGTGGACAGTATAAGCAATTAAGGAGATTTCTAAATGCCCAATTATTTATTATTTTAATCTTCGATGCAAGAAGCCACAGGCTATGGGTGCTGCGGTTAGAGCGCTCTTTAACTTCAAACGCGATGCGTTGTTGTGACATCAGCTACTCGGCGCTTTTATAACAGCGCGAGTGTTACCGTGCGCCGACTGTGGTGCTGCGTGACTTCCAAATTTCGTAGCCTCACACATCTATTGCATAAAATAACTACATATTTCGACGAAAACCCACTTCGAATGGGTCAAACATTGATCGGCTTTCTTCATGTAACCAAAACGTAAATAGAACTAAGTGTTGTGTTTAAGTCTTATTTTTAACGGATCACTTCAAATACACACATCTAGCACACGTATTTATCACAAACCATACCTCGTCTCAGAGTTGTGAACCCAGCTTTCAAATTACATTTCTGGCATAACAGCATATGTAATAAAATAAAAACGTTTCCAAATTTTTTTAAATTTATTTTGTATACTTATTTTTACTATAGTCGCTAGCGATTACTTGTGGTAACTTATGGTAGGTCTACTGATGATTATTTTGGCCGCGACGTGAGGTAATTGGTTTTTGTTGTGAGAATTCGATCGGCTGTTCAATATTTTTATGATGTTTGAGTCTTTAAAGGGTTCGATGTATTTGGATGACTTATTAGAGTAAGTGCTATACTTCAAATGTTTAAGGAACTCGTATATTGTTGTTTGACCTATGGATATAGCCATAAACTTGTGTTAAATGTTAAGAAGCATGAAAAAAGGACAGGATACTAGGAGGCATGTGATGGTGGAATTATGTAGTGCCATAAGGAAACTAAGGTGCACTGAAATCTCCTATAAAACCTGAAAATCTCGTGTGTACACCATATTGAAGCATGCTGTTAATTTACTCCATAAATCTGATTACCGATATACGCGGATATAGAAGTAAGACATAAATATTTAACTTGCTTATTTATGATTCTAGAAAGTTTGGAATATTCATAAATTCTCTTGCGGCCCATTGAACTCTTCCAGTGTAAAAATAATTCATAGTTTCGGTAATTTAGATCAAATATCGCTAAATAGCTAACTCTAAAACACGTAATTGTTACGTACGTAAATTGTTTTTCAATTATCTGCATAATTGTGTTACGGACCATGGGTTTCTCTTAACAAAACGAATTAATTTCATTCTACACTACAATCACGAAATTCCGAACATTCTGGAGCACTCAAACACTGAGTCCATTTCCATTGAAACAATTGTAAAGTTGAATTCCACACAGTAACTGCACAAATGTATTTGGAAAGCTCTGAATTAATTCTGCTGTCGAGAACTACACTTTCAGAGACATATTAAACAGTTTATTGCATTTAAATGAACATTCAAACCAGTAGGTATGAAATGTGTGATGATGTAAATTTTGTGAAAATAACAACCATTAGTGAGTCTCATTATCAGCTTTGCTTATTAAATATACCGCTCTTTGGAGATGGACTTCTACAATAAATTAATGAAGCTACGCATAGCCCAACACTCTGGATATGCAAGACAGAGTTGCATTCTAAACAGCCTCTGTGAAATAATTTATTTTGCTAGTTTAACCATATCAAGACAAAATTATAAAACAATTGTGTCTGATTGCCGGTGAGGGGACCAAATCCCACAATCCACCACGTTGGTCTAGTACCTGTTGGCCGACTTCACAATATATGTCCGAAAAGATCATGGATAATTCTTATAGAAGTAAGTTTCCTCGCCACATTTTCCTCCAATCAATCAAATCAGCGATTATAAATTATTTAATAATGTAATTGTTATTTTGATCACTGAACACTAAAAATATCCAAACTTAACGAAAATATATTCCTTATCGCTGTAGGTATCACTTTCTGGATCGAACATAAAGCTCTCTCAATGACTAAATAATTCAAGTCGATATTAAGACTAACTCTTTGACATCGTAAAGTCTCCAGATATTTCCTTTAGAATAAAAACGTTAGATATTCAAAACGACAATGTAGACTTAACCACTGGAGCATAAAGTGAGATTAGGCTATCAATTCTGAATGCTAAATCCTCAAAAAAAATAAGCTAAAATCGTCGATCTCAGGCCATTAAACAGAAAAGTTAAAAGTGCTGCAAATCATGCTTTTTATCACAAATGATCTCGTTTTCTCCCTTTTAGGGTTCCAAACCATAAAGGCAGAATACCAAATGTTAGTAGAATTACATCTGTTTGACTGTTTATGAAATACGCCCGCGAATTCGTCCGTGTGGGTTACATTGCAGCATTTTAAATTTTTTACATGTACTTATTATGCAAATAATACTCAAAAAGCTGCTGTGGTTTATCACAAACAGCATATTTTAATACATTTTAATAAGTTACGTTTTTTATTTTTCCATCCTTTGCTAAAACATAAAGATTTTGCCGATTTGATACTTACTACTATTGAAATAAGGGGAATTAAAACATGTTCCCTTTTTGCCATTCCATTCATGATTATAGCTTTTGTAATATTGCGACAGGACTGGAGCACCAACTTTTAGCCTCAACTTATGGGAAAGCACTTCTGACAATTCTAAAGAGTTGAAAAACTCTATAGGGTACGATGTAACTTGTTTAGTGTCCATAACATTGTCTACTGAGAGGTACACGACAACATCCTCCTCTACATCTGACATAATTTGTTCGTTTATTTGGTCTACTGTCATTTGTCGGTGGTTTAGGGTGTGAAAGCGTAACAGACGGACAAGCAGAGTTACTTGCATTGCATTTATAATATTAGTAGGGATAAGAATGGTAGGCCGAAATTTCAAAATGCTAAAACAAATATTTATTTACTTCTTATCAAGTGCCTAAATACGAAGTTTCATGGTTTTATCTTCGATAATGACAAATTCCCATACAAACTGTCATCCCTTATTTCAACCCCTTCATGTCATTTTTTACAATAAAAGGTAGCCTATGTCCTTTCCCAAGGTCTACTCTTCCTCTGCACCAAATTTCATCAAGATCGGTTCAGTGGTTTAGGCGTGAAAGCGTAACAGACAGACAGAGTTAGTAGAGATAAATAAATAAAATCCACACTTGTGTACCTAAAGTGATAGGCAGAAGCTTACTAATACATATACGTACGTTTTGGGCTCAGCGTAATAAGAGGCGAATATTTGTGATCACATCATCGTGGCCCGGTTGTTGGCAGTAGCCTTTCTTCCTGTTCAGAATTTACTAATAGAAACAATCAATAAAGTATTAGTGCTTCAGCTCAGAAAATTTAAGCT
Source organism: Catocala fraxini (assembly GCA_930367265.1). Classification (NCBI taxonomy): domain Eukaryota; kingdom Metazoa; phylum Arthropoda; class Insecta; order Lepidoptera; family Erebidae; genus Catocala; species Catocala fraxini. Next base: position 2,657,545 of record OV884031.1, read on the forward strand.
CGAGACTGATTGCCAAATTTACACTTATGATTCAGGGATACATCTCTCTCAGCCTTTATTATTCCCAAGTCACTTGGGGTCGGCGTTTCTGGTCTAACCGGATTTTGACTGGATATCAGTTTTTACACGGAGCGGCTGCCACCTGACCTCCGCAACCCGAAGTCTAACGATACGCTAAGGCTAGACCAGGGTACTGACTTTCCCAATAACGATTGCCATAGATGTTCATAGCAGCTGGGACCGACGGCTTAACGTGCTCTCCGAGGCACGGAGCAGGCGATAATTGTCAATCAATACGCACATAATTTTGAAAAGTTATATAACTTCCGAAAGTCAAAGGTGCGCGATGTGGGTTCGAACCCGAGACCCTCTGCATTGCATTCGTTTGGTCTCCCCACTGAATTATCGCTGCTCGTTATGATTCAGGGACTGTATACATAATAATCATAAATTAGGATTATGTTACGTTACTGTTCTTAAATACGCCAATAGGCTTGTCACGTATTATGTGGGACCTGAAAACATAGCTGGCTTCGGTTGTAATACACATCTGCCTAACCGTTCGGGCATATAGGCGTGAGACTGTGTATGTATCAACTGCCTCCGTGGCGCAGCGGTAGTGAATGCGACTGCTGTGCATGAGGTTCGGGTTCGAATCCTGGGTCGGGCCAACAAAAGATTATTAGGATTTTCTGTTAAGAAATCTCAATACCAGCCCGGAGTTAGGAAATTGGCGGTGTTAGACACCTCTGTGCCTCGGAAAGCACGAAAAGCCGTTGGTCCTGCGCCTGATCTCTCTACGGTCATGTCGGATTACCGTCTCATCGGATCATGAGAATGAGGGAATAGAGAGTGCACTTGTGTTTGCGCACACACTTGTGCACTATAATATCTCCTGCAGATGGCCAGTCTTGCTAGATTGGCCGCCGTGACCGAAATTCGGTCTAGAGGACATTAATTATTACTATTATGTATTCAAGATATAAGGGTTACAAATGGATTTGAGTCTAAGATTCTATATGCCGTATTTTATTCAAAAATCTCTCATACCTAGTAAGATCTTATCTGGAATCATGCTGCAGCTTATCTCTTTTAATTCAAAATAGATTATAAACACTAATTTATTGTACTTTCGCCATAAATCTCAACTCGTACGTGTAGTAACAAATGTTGTATTCATATTCTGAACCCTAAAATTCAAAGTTTATAATTAATGTGGTTTTAGTAAAAGTTTCATATGCATTTCAGTTGGTAAGCAAATAAATAAATATTAGTTTGTTTCGTCAATATATTCATTAATTTAATATCGAAACTTCGAATGAGTATTGGCTTTTTGCTTGTGACTAGTTTTATTGTAGAGTCAACTTGTAATGAAAACTGTGGCTAATGTATGTATGTATGTATCTTATGTGGGGGCCAGTCAGTGCACACCGGCGACACTTCGACCCAGTGGGACCTTTTGTGTCGACAATCTCCCAATAACGACTGCCATAGATGTTCATGGCAGCCGGGACCGACGGCTTAACGTGCTCTCCGAGGCACGGAGCAGGCGATAATTGTCAATCAATACGCACATAATTTCGAAAAGTCATATAACTTCCGAAAGAAGTAATATGACTTAATGTAAATTAATATGTAAGGCAATATTTGTTTAGTTTTGTAGCTAAAGCGCTCCTGGTAACAAATGTACTTACACCTATTCCCTTGAAGACATAGGCAGGGACTAAGGATTTTTATTTGCAGTGGTCCTGATATGTCGCTATTACTTCGTTCACTAACATTACATTCTTCATGCACGCTCGTTGATATAAAATACCCTAAACCTACCCTTTCACCATAATGTGTGTCTATACTTTGGTCAAAGATATTACTGGTATTCTTGGTAATCCAGTCAACTAATTTAAGTTTTCGTGGTTGAATATTACTAGTTTAAGCTGCTTGAATTCGTAGTTAAATTAATATAAGTTTCAACACGGACAAAATCGCCCTGAACTCAGACGGATTTAGAGTCGCCGCCATACATGTGATCAAAACATGGCTGTCAAAATATGGATCTCATACAAGTCCATTTACCTCCTTGGCGTTATTCAGACGTCTGACCGTGTACCAATGAATATAATACATACAAAAAAACCGCAACAGACCGCTATTCTCTGTAAAAAACATTTTCATAACATAATACACGATGAGCGTAACGACTTTAGAGTTTCGTCAAGGAGTTAAGCAAATATATGTATACGTAGGTGCCCATAGCATGAGTTGATCTGACCACATGTCCATACCACGTCTTACTTCTGAAAACTACCTAAAATAAAATATTCTCAATAATAATATTTTAATTCTCAGCAATCCAACCTAGCAGTATTACCGATACGGAATCCTTACACAAATTAAACTCACACTTTTATCTGTGGAAATTGTAGAGTTCCTTAAAAAGTAAGTTTAAGTGTAAAAGTTTCTACCCTGGCACCTGTGCTTGGAGTACAAGAGAAATAAGTTCAAGTCCTTTCTCTGTGGCCTGGTTAGATAATGCTAAGTTCAACAAGATAGTAAGCACCGGATGTTACATTCTTAAGACCTATTACAAAACTTTGTAAATGAGGAATGAGATAGTACAGCTGACTTGTTGCCCGCGGCTTTACTTAGGGATTCTGTTTATTTTTTGTTTGTGGCCCAGTACCATTGAAATAGCTCAGTTGAATGTACTAATGACTAAGATATTATTAGTGTTGAGAAATCTTTATATAGATAGACATATGCCCTTTTTATATACATATAAAACAGATATTAATCGATCATACTCAGTATTTATATGTCTGTTGGAGCAACGAAATATAGGCGTAGTATTATACTTCGTACGTATGTATACTAATGATAGGCAAATACAAGAGAAATAAAACAATAAAGGTTGACTGTATTATCTCTGATTTGATCCGTAACACGGCGAGTTCGTCACCCGAATGTGTCCGCGCACGAGTCTCCGGCGCTTATATAATGTCAATATGGCACTGACAGTTATAACTGTCACTCTAACTGACACATCGGCTCTATGGCGACCTCACTCAAGCTTACGCTTGACATTCCGAAACAAACCAATAGATGGCGCTTTCTTCAACTCTAATTACAGGAATAAATTGCAATACAATGATTATTTTCTTGACGCTCCGACATATCTTTTTAAAAAGCTTGACGTTTCAGCCAGATTGCACAATTCGAAAATTCAAGCCTTTCAAATACCCGTTATATAAATAATGAAACGTGAAAGTTTTAAAATTATTACCTAAAGCCAAAGGTGACAAATGAGGTATAATAATCCTCGGTATCGGTATAATAATATGTAGGCATACATATATCATATAAATCTTCTTCCTAATATCGGCGTGACATTTAAAATCTGTATATAATAAAATAGTGAACTGTGAAAGACACTCATGCGTAATTCAATACATACATATTTCCCGTAAATTTCCATGCCTCGCATATCTCTTTTGCTTCGTTCACCCTTGTTACATTCTTCATAATATATGCTTGTCGGTTTAAACAACTCTTAACCTGGCCGTTCTCCAAAATATCTCTGACCAAGACAGCGCCAAAAAAAAAGCGGCCGCCAGCTCCTATATCGAAATCGCAATCACGTCACCACCGAAAAAGTATCAAAACTCGTGGACGTGTCTAAACACATTAGATCAAATAATATTCTGGATATTCTCACATACATACCTATCACAATATAGTTTATAACGTAAGCGGAGCGAGACAAAGTAGCCGACGGCGACAACGCACGTGACTCCAGTCGAGCTCACGTTACCACGAGTTTAAGGTGGAAAAATGTGAGTTACCGATGTTTGAGAGATGTGAGTTTACTATTTGTATTTAGACATGTTTGTATGTGGCCTCAAAATGTAGTGTGTGTCAGTCACTATCATTGTCGGCTTCGATCGTAGTGGTTAGTGTAACCGACTGCCACGCCTGAGGTCGTGGGTTTGATTTTCGCACAAGTCAAACATTTGTGTGCATGAACATGGATGTTTGTCTTGGTCTGGGTGTTTCTATGTATAATATGTATGTATTTACAAAAAAAAAAGTATATATGTATGTTTATCCATTGTCTAGTACACATAGTACAAGCTCTGCTTAGTTTGGGCTAGATGGTGTTGTGTGTATGTGGTAGAATATTATTATTATTATTATTATTATTAGTGTGGTTTTGTGGTTCAAACTTAAGGTAGGAAAGTTAACAAAATTAACTACCTAGCAAACAATGTAACAAATATATTCAGACGTATCTTCATTTGTTATTATAACATATTTATTTTGTTTTTGTTAAATAAGTTAAAAATAAATAAATATGTCGTTGAAATTAAACTTCTATAGAAATACGGATTTTATCGCATTGTTTATTTGACACTTTATTACATAATTTAGAAACTACTACTATTAAACTTTACAATTTTTTAAGCTAATTAAATTATTGATACTATTCAAACTTAGTTTACACTTTCCCCGACGTTTCGGTTGCTTTTCAACAGCCATAGTCACGGGAAGAGTAAGATGGTAGTTGTCTCAATATTCCAGGACACTGGAAAATCCGCATATCTATAGTAGTTTAAGGGGACACCGCGAAAATTATCGTTTAGAATAGCGCCGCCCATATCCGCCCCAACGACACTCATTGTGTATCAATCCTTAAATAGCGGTCATAAGGTCTAAAATTGCAATGCGCCCACAACGATCGAGAACGCTTAGAAATTGTTAAAAAAACTCAAAATATTATTTAAAAATGATTGGTTTTAGTTATGGAAATAATGAGCTAGCAAATCACTAATATTGATGTTACGAATATATTTGAGTAATTCCTAAGCATAATGATAGTGTAACTTCCTTGTAATTTCAAAAATATTAATTTTTCAGAGGTGTTTTCGAAAATAATTATGATCGAGCCAAAATCACAATATCGTGTTTTTGAGCTAGGAAATTCTAGTTAAAGACATCAATTTACCCATATCAAAATTCTAGATTAATTGGTCTTCTCATAGTCCTATACTATTCGATGAAAGTTAGTGCACTTTTTCAGTGTGTCCTCTTAAATTCAATAACATTTGCGTAAACAGAAGACAATATTAAATATCGTATTATGTCATGTAAGTTATTTTAAACTTATTTAAAATAAAATAAATACTTTGTGTTGTATGTTAGTATTATTGTTTATTTTTATTGAGTAACGACCTGGATATTAAAGGCTAAATACAGTTTCTGAACAAATTTCTTTTTTAAACTGCCTCGTGAAGACTTATTGTCTTTGTTCCTGGTTCGAGAAAAATAGTGCAAACGACTGCACGGATGGCGTAGTGGAATAAGTGGTCGCCTCGCCACTGCCACTGCGCCGAGTGTTGTGGGTTTGAATCCCACGCGGGACAAAACTTTGTGTGATTCACAAATACTTGTTTCGAGTCTAGGTATTCTTTGTGTCCATTTTTTTAATGTTTTTATAGTCCCCCGCGACACAGGATATAGGCCTAGTGCGGGAGTTGCCTTTAAAAATAAAAAAGGCACCACAATTTGGTCATACGAGTTGATATAGTGACAAGAATAGAAAAGGGTATGTTAAGCTGGTTTGGGCATGTAGAAAGAATGGACGAGGAAAGACTGACTAAGAAAGTTTATAGGGCTAGTGTGAATGGAACAGTCGCAAGAGGAAGACCTAGGCGAACGTTTCTTGATCAGATCGGAGGCGTTCTGGATAAAGGCCAGGTTAAGAGCACCTTGAACCGACGGGCGTGTATGAGGAATGTGATGAAAGTGAATGAAGCCAGAGAAGTGTGCCAGGATCGTAGCAAATGGAAATCCGTAGTCTCTGCCTATCCCTCTGGGAAACAGGCGTGAATCTATGTATGTATGTATGTAATTTGGTCATCATTGCGCTGGAAATGTACATGTACGCCAATTTACGGCAACAGGATCTTCCCCTATAACGTGGGATCTAAAACCATAACTGAAGAAATGTGGGTGTGGTATACCCTTAAATCAAACGATTACCTTTGTACTTGGCGGAGAGAGCGAAGGGTCACATCAACCTCTGTTTACCCCTTTCGGAGATATAAGCGAAATAATACGTATGTATTATTGTGCTAGGAAAACAGCTCTAAGCATTAATAATAATATCCTCCAGACCGAATTCCGGCCACAAACACGAGCCGCGCAAACACAAGTGCACTCTCTGTTCCACAATTCTCATGATCCGATGGGGCGGTAATCCGACACGACCGGAGAGAAATCAGACGCAGGACCAACGGCTTTACGTGCTTTCCGAGGCACGGGGGTGTCTTACACCGCCAACTTCCTAACTCCGGACTGCTATTGAGATTTCTTAACTGAAAAACCCAATAACTTTTTGTTGGCCGGACCCGGGATTCGAACCCGAGACCTCACGGAGGCAGTTATATATAGTTAGCTAGGCATTACTTCAATAGTAAATAACTGCCAACAGAACACGCCTAAGCCTGATATCTACCAATATTAGAATAAGGTCAAGCTCGTCATAAACAGATCACATTAAACTCGCTTAATACTATTTTCTCTGCATCGAAGCTTCACTGCACTCTCGAAACGCCACCAATATTTCCGCTCGAACTCCCCAGCGCACTATACAGTCAACGTGCAGACGTATTAAAGTTCAAGCATTAACAATGGTTCAATAAATGCAATATGGACGGATATAAACAAATTGACTGCATCAGGAATATATAGGGTATACGTTTAATCAACTGCATACTTAAGTACGGTGTAGTACATACATACATACATTCATGCCTGTTTCCCAGAAGGGTAGGTAGAGACTACGGATTTCTATTTGCTACGATCCTGACACACATCTCTGGTATCATTCAATTTCATCACATTCCTCATATACGCTTGCCGGTTGAAGGTGCTCTTAACCTGGCCTTTATCCAGAACGTCACCGATCTGATCAAGAAACGTTCGCCTAGATCTGCCTCTTGCGACTGTTTACATTCACACTAGCCTTATAAACTTTCTTAGTCAGTCTTTTCTCGTCCATTCTTTCTACATGCCCAAACCAGCTTAACATACCCTTTTCTATTCTTGTCACTATATCCACTTTCATGCCGCATCTCTCTCTAAACACACTATTCCTTATTCTATATTTCAGAGTCACGCCACATATGTCTCTCAGCGCTCTCATTTCTACAGCATTTATTCTGCTCTTTTGGCATAGGTACCCAATTTTCACTTCCATGCATAAGTGTAGGCACTAATAGTCCTCTATGAACAGACAATCGTGCCTTATCGGATAAATTTCGACTGTTCATAAAAGCGATGTAGTAGTGGTTTAATTATAAATATTAAGATAATTGTGACGCCACATAATATATGTAATCATATTAGCATTCATCTTAAACAGACTCAAATAAGATGCGCAACTTATTGTACTTTGACCCGGTGCATTGTATTTGACCGCACGCAAGTTATCGTATGATCGTAGAGGGTTCATATAAATATTTTTGGGATAAACCTCGTATTGAAAATTAATTGTTATTTAGAAAAATAATTAAGATACTTTTTTGCTGGTATCAGTATATAAATGGTCTGATTTTACTGTTTCAATTTAACAGATAATGATAAAAGACGTTTTTGCTTCTCATATTAGCTGCTATGTCTACGATTAAAATATGTCACAATTAAATTTCATAAAGAAAGATACCTAACTCTACGACAACACACTGTTTGAAACTGCGTAGAGACCAACTCTACGCAGTTTCAAACAGGGCCTAAGATATTTGCTCCAAACTTTAGGTTTCTGGACCGTTCGTATTCTGATAACGCATTACATAGTGACGATCGATGTATGACTAAACTTTAACATTTCGCTTTGAAATATGTAGACCGATGAACGGTAGAATATATGAACTCAATTATTAACATTTAAGAAATTAAATGTACGATATTCCTGTCGATTCAACTGATTTTCGTCTCGTGTGGATAGAATAGAAATATGTTTTTATTCTATCCATATAAGATAGAATAAAAAAATATGAACATTTGTATGATCCACAAATAGTTGTTCCAAATCCGGATGTTCGTTGTATCCGTTGTTTGAATGTTAGTGAAATACCCGTATTCGGTGTGGAGATCAAACCAACATCACGGTGGCTGTAGCCACTTAAACCATTACACCATCCATGCAATCAAACGCATTTGCAACCATGTCATTGTTGAACCCATCCCAGTTCAGTTTTAGCCAACAACATTATCCGTCAACGTCACAAGATAGTTTGTGCAAAATGGTTTCCAACGTGGTCAAAGGGAATGTTATAAAATTGAGGTGGAGCTGAAACTGTTTCGGACGTTTGCGAAGTAAGTAATGAAATGCAGTCTCGGTACCGTTGTGACTGTTTGTTGAGTGACTTTTGTAATGTAAATAGTGTTGGAGCTTTGGATAAAAGTGTAATGTCATCTGTTTTGTGAATATCGTTAAGGTTGCAGTACTTGGGTATACTTATAATTTTTTTTAAATAAGTTTTTATAAACGAAGTTGTCGCTTTGTACAAAAAAATCGGTAACGTTGTGATTTTCATACTGTCTACATATCTCGTTAATATTTTATTTTATAATTGGTTGGCCAATTCGAAATTCTAGATTTTCTTATAAATATATTTTCCTGTATTTACTCACTCACTGTCACTATTTTTTTTTTTTTTTTTTTTTTTTACGTGGGGGAATGCATGACGCGTACCCCTCCGCGGGGGCGGGCGGAGGGGTTATGTCGGACTCGCCGGGGTAAAATGAGATGTTAAGATGATAAAGTACCTCCCGGAATACCGACTAAACCTACCACGGTGTTCCTCGATAAAACCACTATCGACGGGGCCGCGCGAATCACTTTCGCATGCGGTCGCGACCCCGCCGAGGTTTCGGCCCGCCGTATGAAACGGCAGGCCACTACACGAAAGACCTACCCTAAAGGCACTTCTACCACTCCCTACTGTCCCCCCTAGAGGGGAGACGGACTCAACACAGAGGCGCGCGTGGGAACACGCACGCCGCCTCTCGGACCTGGTGCTGAACGGATGGCGGGCAGGCCCACAAAGCCCGCCACCCCCAGGTCAAACCTCAGGGTGGCTGGAGGTCGTCCCGCGCCCTCCGGCGCCCGGCTCTGCGGTTGGGGAGAGGGTTCAAACGCTCCCTCTCCCGCTCCGCCGCCTCCTTGATGGAAATGACTTCCTCACAAAAGGAGGCGACGGCGTTCCACGACCTCTCACTCCGGACCATAGACTGAACTACGGCCGGGAGCGAGAGGGCAACCAATCCGACTGCCGCGATCAATTCACGGCGCTGCGATGCCCAGGCGGGGCAAACCGCCAAAGTGTGCAGCGCCGTGTCCTCAACTACGTCGCGGCAGTCGCCGCAGTGGTGACAACCGGGCGTCTCTTGCCGGCGTATACGACACAGGAACTGGCCAAAACAACCGTGGCCAGTCATTACCTGTGTCAGCCGGAAGGTGAGGGCGCCATGGCGCCTCTCCAGCCACTCCTCAAACACGGGACTTACCGCCACGATCGTGGCGTGCCCGACTCACTGTCACTATGGTTTGTCTTAAATTAACTAAAACATCAAACATCATGTTATTATGGCGAATCGAAACAACGAATTGTATAAAACTTTATCTTATATAGGAACATAATTTATCCTCAAAACGTATATGAATTTCTATAATAACCATTGCTTTTTAAGCGCAATAACCGTGAAATTAGATGTAGGACATAAACGGCAATTTCATAGTTGAAAACCTAATATAAGCAAGAACATAAAGGTCATCCTGATGATGAGATAACATTGATTAGTGTAACCGACTGCCACGCCTGAGGTCGCGGGTTCGATTCCCGCACAAGTCAAACATTTTTATGCATGAACATGGATGTTTGTCTTGGTCTGGGTGTTTCTATGTATAATATGTATGTATTTACAAAAAAAAAAGTATATATGTATGTTTATCCATTGTCTAGTACCCATAGTACAAGCTCTGCTTAGTTTGGGCTAGATGGTGTTGTGTGTATGTGGTAGAATATTATATTATTATTATAGACTATAAAAAGAAAAGTCATTTATACTGAGTTAAATAAAAAATTGTCGCTTTATACAAGGTTAAATAAATAAATGCTAACATTTTTACACTGTTGTCTTCATTACATCATACTTAACAATGTATGTTCTACGACTTTTTACAGTACTCAATAACTGATCCAAGAAAATAATATTAATATGTTTTAAGTTGCCTGCCTGCCTTTTAGTGATACGACTCAATTCCAATTTTACTCGAGTGACAGGAGTTATTGTTAAGGTTGCAGTATAATACTTATCAGATTAAATTATTTTTTAAATAAGTGTTTAAATAAATAATAGAATTCCGCTTTCTACAAAGAAATCGGTAACGTTGTGATTTTCATACTGTCTACATATCTCATTAATATTTTTTGGTTGGCCAATTCGAATTCTATGATATTTTCTTTTAAATATATTTGCCTTTACTTAGGTCACTATGGTTTGTCTTAAATTAACTAAAACATCAAACATCAAACATCATGTTATTATGGCGAGTTACTACTAGGAGTTACTACGGTAAAAACCATATTCGAATCAAAAAACGATCGACTAGAATTCACTCGGACTGCAGTTCAATCGGTGTGTGTGTTATAAGCCTCTCTGTGGTACTATAGTTTAAAGTTGACGAAACAGAAGGTGACTCGAATCGACTGAATGTTCGAGTGACGTGAGTACTACTCGAGTGACTCGGGACTCGAGTGATATTCGAGTGAAACCGTAAAATGGCTCATAGATTGTACTCGCAACGTGCGGAGCATTGTTTAGTCACGCGACTGATTTCTTTTGCGACCACGTGTAGACTTAAGTCTCAGACGTGCAATTAGAGTAACCAATTTCAATATTTCTATGTTTGTATCTTCATCTCCCTAGCCTTTATTATTCCCAAGTCACTTGGGGTCGGCTTTTCTAGTGTAACTGGATTTGACTGGATATCAGTTTTTACACGGAGCGGCTGCCACCTGACCTCCGCAACCCGAAGGCTAACGATACCCTAAGGCTAGACCAGTGTCAGGATATTATAGGGTACTGACTTCCCAATAACAACTGCCTTAGATGTTCATGGCAGCCGGGACCGACGGCTTAACGTGCTCTCCGAGGCACGGAGCAGGCGATAATTGTCAATCAATACGCACATAATTTCGAAAAGTCATATAACTTCCGAAAGTCAGAGGTGCGCGACGTGGGTTCGAACCCGAGACCCTCTGCATTACAATCTGTTGGTCTCCCCACTAAGCTATCGCTGCTCAATCCGTTGTAAATAAACACAACAGATTTCGATTCGCCTTCTGATTTAATAACAAAGTGATGTGTCCAATACAAAGTCCATGATAACAAGCTGTAGCCAGCTTGTTCTAGTAACACCTCCTAACAAACACGACATAATTAATCTAGAGCCATTTTGAATTGTACTTCGGAAAACCCAATTTCTGCAGTAATAGATTACCACAGAAATTGGGATTGCCGATGCAATCTAGCTTAGGAGCTAAATTACGGTATAGAACCTTTTGTGACAGCCGCCCAAGCACCGATGCTGGTTACGTAATCGGATACTGCCAAATAAAAGCAAATCATTACACCTTGGGGGTTATTCTCGTGATACGACGTGATATGTTTTAAATAGAGTTCCGTTTGTTTAATAAGCATCGAAGGTGAGCTAAAGTGCAATTTATGTTCACTTTGACGTTTTTTTATTACAAGAGAGGAGAAACACCATTTGTAATATTTATGACGTTGAATTGAAACTATATTTTGAACAACTTTTACTGAGAAAATTGGCTTTCTGTTTGTAAAACCACGCACACAACAATGACAATGTTGAATAAAATTGCATGAAAATGCTAATTTTATGCGATATATAGATTAAGTAGAATATTTACGAACGTCTTTTAAACTTACTCTGTATTTTACTACTACTGAATAATGAATAAATCCGTATGACGTATAAATAATTATCTAAGTATTATGTTTTCGATTAGGGCTAGCCTAGTAAGAGGATCATTAAAAATGTAGCTTCAGCTTTAGAAATGAAGTCAATATGGTGTTTAATGCAGCAATTAGTGCTGTATTAGCCTTAACTGGCGCATAACAAGGATATGTCGGAAATAAAGTAAAGTTGAAATTAAACTACTATACACGGATTTTATCGCGTTGTTTATTTGACACTTTTTTACATAATTTAGAAGCTACTACTATTAAACTTTACAAATTTTTAAGCTTATTAAATTATTAAAACTATTAGGACTATTTATATTTAAGTTTACACTTTTCCCAACGTTTTGGTTGCTTTTCAGCAGCCATGGTCACGGGGAGACTAAGATGGTAGTTGTCTCAATGTTCCAGTGTAGTTATTTCTTTGAAATCAATTTACATTAAAATTTCTTTGATGTAAAGTTTAATAGTACTAGTTTCTAAATTATGTAAAAAAGTGTCAAATAAACAACGCGATAAAATCCGTATATAGTAGTTTAATTTCAATAAATAACATTCGCGTAAACAGAAGACAATATTAATTAAAGTAAAGTCTATTCTTTCACTTTTATCGACATCTACCCATCTGTTACGATATTTTTGGTACACTAAGGGCTTGTCCCACCACCTCTAAATAGCATTTATCTATAAGATAAAAGTCTCGCCATCTCTCTTCTTTAACCTAACAAGAGTGAGACATCATGCGATTTATCTTTCGGATAACTTTTACTTGTTAGTTGTGGGACTGGCCATTAGACTGTGACTTAATTCCTTTTTTACAAAAGTATTCTGCTATAACTCCTCGGTATTAAATGACATACATACATAGTCGTCCACAAATATACCTGAGTGGCAATGTGTTAATGAGTTTCTCTGCCTAGATTTTCTCAGTAGCGTCAGGGAGTCTGAAACTGTGCCCGGTAAACGGTAATAGGGAGGGTAACCCTCCTAACGTTGAACTTAAAACTATGGCTGGGAAAAAATGGGTGTAGTATACCTTCTGCCTTCCACTTTCGGGATATAGGCGTGAGACTATATACAGAATGTCCGGTAATTCATGGATAACCTTAAAATGTCTTACATTAGAACTAATGGCCGCTCAGAAACAAAAAAATTAAAAAAGTGCAATAGCTGCTCATACTTTTGACTGTCTACCTATTAGCATAATTAGTGTTTAATAATAAAACAACAAAAAACCGATGGAATTAATTCATTTATGGTCGTAGTGTACGAGAAAGTTAAATATGGTAATTAAAAATAAATCATATCTCAGGTAGTAGTTAGGATAGATATATATTCATATTTTTTTCTGAACAGCCATCAGTGCTACTATAAGACATTTCTAGGTTATCCATTAATTACAGGACACCCTGTATGTATGTATGTAATTATAACATTGCAGTTAAATTTATCATGACGTTGAACATTATTCTGTGAATACAATCTGAGTGCATTTCAACGAGCACTCTAGAATTGAATTCAAGTCCAGATTTAGTGCAAAGTTTGAGCATCGCTGACTGTGATCATGTTACGTAGTTTGTGCGAATGCTTTTTGGCTAGATTATAACTAGGGTTGTGAACAAGATGAAAGCATTTTGTAAATATAACGTCGGTATAACTAGCAACTGCAACCTCGAGTTGGGTAGTGTTGAAAAGCCTGACCTGCGGGTCTACCGTGAAAATATTTTTACGCAATGACGTGCCGAAACGAATTACAAAAGAAATAATAAGCATATACCTACCATGAAAACACTTCGGATTTTTCAGGACGTACAAATGTCATACGACGTAATTCATGACGAATGTCGCCGCGAATGATGTTTCATGGTAAGAATAAGCACTAACGAACGTACGCAATTGCGTATAACGCGTTTCACGGTAGAGTTCCAGTTCCCCAGTTCTAAGAAAATCCTTCTTCTTATTCTTTCACATACACGCAACTCCTTCTAGCCCAAACTAAGCAGAGTTTGTACTATGGGTACTAGACAATAGATAAACATACATATATACTTTTTTTACATACATATTATACGTAGAAACACTCAGACCAAGACAAACATCTATGTTCATGCACACAAATGTTTGACTTGTGCGGAAATCGAACCCGAGATCTCAGGCGTGGCAGTCGGTTACACTAACTACTACGCCATCGAGTCGTCAAAATATCATTACAATGCATCTCGTACAGTAGGTACGTTATGAGTTACTATATCGCTATCGTAGGTTATGACCAACTATATCGCTCTTGTCGGCGATATATACGTCCTACGTTGAAACGGCCATCCCTAATGCCGTTTACCAAACACTTTCAGAGTAGTACTGCTACGGAGAAATGCATGTATGTCTTCTCCCTAGCCTTTATTATTCCCAAGTCACTTGGGGTCGGCTTTTCTGGTCTAACCGGATTTGACTGGATATCAGTTTTTACACGGAGCTGCTGCCACCTGACCTCCGCAACCCGAAGGCTAACGATACCCTAAGGCTAGACCAGTGTCAGGATATTAGAGGGTACTGACTTTCCCAATAACGACTGCCATAGATGTTCATGGCAGCCGGGACCGACGGCTTAACGTGCTCTCCGAGGCACGGAGCAGGCGATAATTGTGAATTATCATGTATGTAATATAAGAATATAGTATCGTAATTGTTATGACTGTTAATTTTCTGATGGGTAACATCAGAAAATTAACAGTCATAACGATTTATTATGTTCAATTCTTTACACAAATACAAATTTCCTTGAAAGCAACTCCCGCACTAGGTTTAATATAAATCGCAGGGGACTTTACAAGCAAAACAATCGACGAACTCAATCAAACTATGGACACAAAGACAACCAAGACTCGGAACAACTATTTGTAGATAAATTTTTTGTTCCGTATGGGAATCAAATCAATTTTTTTTTTTAGCATCTGTAGCTCAGTGTAGAGATCAACAGACTGCAATGCAGAGGGTCTCGGGTTCGAACCCACGTCGCGCACCTCTGACTTTCGGAAGTTATATGACTTTTCAAAATTATGTGCGTATTGATTGACAATTATCGCCTGCTCCGTCAAGCCGTTGGTCCCGGCTGCCATGAACATCTATGGCAGTCGTTATTGGAAAAGTCAGTACCCTCTAATATCCTGACACTGGTCTAGCCTTAAGGTATCGTTAGCCTTCGGGTTGCGGAGGTCAGGTGGCAGCCGCTCCGTGTAAAAACTGATATCCAGTCAAATCCGGTTAGACCAGAAAAGCCGACCCCAAGTGACTTGGGAATAATAAAGGCTAAGAGAGAAGACGGGAATCAAATCTATTGTACTCGGCATAGTGGCAGCGACGAGGCAACTAGTTTATTGACTCTGATATCTGTGCAGTCCCTGTATAATATCTTCATTTCAAAATGTGGATGATAACTTTTGGTTTATATTATCATATTTATCGTAAACAACTTATTCATGTAATATATATGCAAATGGATACTATAAAAATGCTAAAGAATCACTTAAAGAAACTTGGAATCACAAAAATATTTAATTCAATTTGAGGTCCCCTTTATAACACTTATATTCTTTATGACAGATATAACCCTTTATAACAAAATCAGCAGCTGAGCTGAGCGGAGACTGTTGGACTGCCACGCAGATGTTTTAAGTCCGATCCCAAGGTACGCATCTCTGACTTTTCAAAGTTATGTGCGTATTAAATAGTTAATTATCGCTCGTTTTAACGGTGAAGGAAAACATCGTGAGGAAACCTGCATAACACTCAAAATTCTCCGTAATGTTCTCGAAGATATGTAGAATGTGCCAACCCGCACTGGGCCAATGTATGGACCTTGGTCGTGGGACTGTTTAATACAAAGCTGATGTTATATAACCCTTTATAATTTTATATATTTGATTTTAATATTTGATTTGTATTATTTGCAAATCCCCGAAGAAGCAGTCAAAGGTGCTTTATACTCGTTAGCTATGTGTTTAGGTTACACGAAATAGCAGACGAGCCTATTACTGTCTAACGGGTACAATCCCAGTCTGTGCTGCTACTAAAAATTTCTCAGTTGACAAGCCCAATTTCAATGTCAAAAGGACCTGGGAAGCGAACTTGAGACCAAGACATGCAGAGCAATCACATACTACTCAGGCCAATCATATACCACTGTATATATATCACTACTCAGGCTCTATTAATAGAACGCGTAAGAGACAGTACATATGAGCGATAAAGCGGACATCAGTAGAACGAAGATAACATATTGACAGATCTGAAAGGCGTTACCAACGTTTCCAAGGTGTATTGTGATTATGCAAGTTCCTGATATCACATGTCTGTATCCTCTCTTTCTGTTAGGGAATCTCCACACAGCATTACTCTCTGTTTTGACATGGACAATGAAAAAAGACCTGCGGACCAATTTTCGTAATAAAAACTATTTGAAATGGAGTTCTGATGTAACCTGACTGTCATAAATATAACAATTAATGGTATCTACAAAATAAAAATAAACGTAAAATATAAACGCGAATATATATATATATATATATATATATAAATATATATATATATATATATATAATCATGAAAATAATAATTCATTTTACTCGTACTAATAATGTCATAATTTCTGTTCACTTTTGACGTTCATTAGACTCGATCGGTACTTTATTTTGAACACTTTTATTACAAAAAATGACCCTCAGATCACAAAATAATGAGCAAATCTAAAAATATAGAGTATTGTATTATTTGAGGAATCCTTTATTATTAGTTATCGTTACTTTTCTAAAGAAATACACAAACCGATTGCCAGAGAGGTACCTAGGAAGTGCTTACGCATTTCATCTTGCTACAATCCTAAGATATCACTTAACTTACTTTCATATAAGTAAAGCCATCAGGTCTTGCTTATCTAAAATAAATTATTACAGAGCCTATCCACACCATACAAGTAAATGTGGAAGAATAAAGAGGAAACAAGAAGAACATGCAGTTTATTCTTAAACATTCTTGCATTACATACTCATACACGCTCATTGCTTTAAGGTATTCCTAAACTATCAATTATTAAAATGCCAGACACAATATGCAACTTGGTAGACTTCACAAATATTTCGAGAACATTATGGAGAACTCTCAGGCATGCAGGTTTTCTGACGATGTTTTCTTCACCGTTAAAGCAAGCTATAAATAACTATTTAATAAGCACACAAATTTAGTATAGTGGTTAGTGTAACCGACAGCCACGCCTCAGGTCGCGGGTTCGATTCCCGCACAAGTTAAACATTTGTGTGCATGAACATGGATGTTTGTCTTGCTCTGGGTGTTTCTATGTATAATATGAATATATTTACAAAAAAAGAAAGTATATGTGTATGTTTATCCATTGTCTAGTACCCATACTACAAGCTCTGCTTAGTTTGGGCTAGGTGGTGTTGTGTGTATGTGGTAGAATATTATATTATTATTATTTGGAAAGTCAGAGTCGCGTACTTGGGTATTAAACTCGAGACCTCTGCGTGGCTATCCAGCATTCGCCCAATACGGTGCTCCTGTTTTTTTTGTCTCCTGAGCAATATGATCAGCAAGTACATATACCGAAAGTAATAGTAATTGCTGTTGATGACGCCATCCAATTGATTTTTTTATCACATTAAGCTACTATCACTAAGCTATCGGTTCCCGTGTAACTGAGCAAAAACAACCAAACGTATTTACAAACTTTCACAATAGAATAACTGCTTAAATAATTAAATTCACTATCACGATCATCAGTGCATTATTAATGCTGCTTCAAAGAAAACTAGTTAATCCATTCTAATAGCTATGAAAACCCAGCAAGAAATAAAGTTATTCGAGTATACTGCGCATCCATTGATCCGGTATTACATCTGCATCAGCTTACGTAATCAGACGCTGAGCAAACAGACGTCTGTGATCCCTCTTTATTGCTTGTGTTCTATTGTACATACAGCTGCTGCATGTGCCATGTAATGAGGTATGACGTAACAATATGCACGGGTGAATATATAGGTAGTTCAGGTTTTTAGAATTAGAATCGAGATTTTTGAGTGCATAGTTGGCGCAGCGGGCAAGCGGTGGCCTGTCCGCTGTTGCGACGCTGAGCGTTGTGAGTTGGAATCCCACACGAGACAGTTTTCGTGAGATCAACAAGTTATTGTTACGGCTCTGGGTATACTTTGTGTCCAGTAACCTATTAAGTCGCAGCGGCACACGGGCGATCAGAAACAATAAGTTTTTAATTATGTCTGATATTTCAAGGCTTGACAGAGTAATTTTATGTTTGTAAAGTTCTCTGAAAGTCAGGGTTTAGGTATCGTTATGTAAAAAAAAAAACTTTATAGTTATTTATTTTGGACAATCTGCCGAGCACATTGCCAAACTCCCTGCTGCTACAGAGAATTTCTTCACAGGTACCTCGACCCGGAAATCGAATAAGAGACTTCACGATTGCACGCAAACATTAGCACAAACTTATGCCACAAGATCAACGAAATAGTTTAAAGTATTACTTCACCTATTGGGTCACAACAGGATACTGGCGGCTAGACACAATAGGTTTTAATTATATTTGGCATCCAACAATTCACAGGTTAAGACTAAAATATTACTCACACTATAAAAAAACAACAGTTATGCGTAAACGCAACAAACGAGTTGATCGTGTTTTCGGCGATAAAGATCAATTTCATTTATATTTAAATTTTAAATAACACGTGTGAACTGTGCAAGGATAATCAGATTGCTGTTTTTAACAAGTAGTGTCGTTCAATGGAACGTAACCAACGTGAAGTGTTACCCAATATACCTATATCAGGTATCGGTAAAAGTACTACATAACTCAATATGTACCTAATATTGAGTTAAGTGGTACCTTTCATATGTTTGAACAATAGTGAAGTTACATAATAATCTATATATATATAAAACTCTTCCATTACTGAGTGACTGACAGACAACGCACAGCCGAAACTACTGAACGCAAAAAGCTGAAATTTAGCATGTATGTTCCTTGGAGAGTGTAGGGGAGCACTAAGAGAGGATTTTTGGAAATTCCACCCATAAGGGGGTGAAAGGGGTGAAACCCGATATTCACACGGGAACGGGACTTACGCAGGTGAAACCGCGGGAAAACTACTAGTATATTATAATTGAATTAAACAATATAATAATAATAATATTCTATCACATACACACAACACCATCTAGCCCAAACTAAGCAGAGCTTGTACTATGGGTACTAGACAATGGATAAACATACATATATACTTTTTTTTTTGTAAATATATACATATTATACATAGAAACACCCAGACCAAGACAAACATCCATGTTCATGCACACAAATGTTAGACTTGTGCGGGAATCGAACCCACGACCTCAGGCGTGGCAGTCGGATACACTTACCACTACGCCATCGAGTCGTCAATACAACATATAGTCGTCAATACATACAATATAAATATCATATTATGCATTAACAATTAAATATATGTATTCTTAGAGAATTTATCGGCTGATAAGGCGGGGACGTCACGTGACTGCTATGACGCAGTAAGTGGAGGGGATCGTTCGTGTTGAACGCTTATTCTCATTCCTCTCGTCACTTTCTCGGACGCTCGGCTGTGACGGACGCGTATTAGATCGTGGCTATAAAATATTTCTGTATAACAGTTGATTGGAATTGTGTGATTTTTGTTCTATAATTTAAATAAATGCCTAGACGGTAGATGGTGTCTCTTTTTTAAAAATCAAATACCCTTCTGTTCAATAAGAGTATATAATACGTAACGGGTATTAACGCGATCATGCAATTTGTTTACCTTAAGATACTTTATGTCACAACTGGTTACACGGGCCGTGATCTCAAGCTGACTCAGCTCGTGTGCGAAGCTTGTATAACTTGCAACGCGAACATGTAAAAGTTACTATAGATATATCTTCTTCTCTCTTAGCCTTTATTATTCCTAAGTCACTTGGGGTCGGCTTTGCTGGTCTAACCGGATTTGACTGGATATCAGTTTTTACACGGAGCGGCTGCCACCTGACCTCCGCAACCCGAAGGCTAACGATACCTTAAGGCTAGACCAGTGTCAGAATATTAGAGGGTACTGACTTTCCCAATAACGACTGCCATAGATGTTCATGGCAGCCGGGACCAACGGCTTAACGTGCTCTCCGAGACACGGAGCAGGCGATAATTGTCAATTAATACGCACATAATTTCGAAAAGTCATATAACTTCCGAAAGTCAGAGGTGCATGACGTGGGTTCGACCCGAGACCCTCTGCATTGCAGTCTGTTGGTCTCCCCACTGAGATATCGCTGCTACTATAGTATATACTATAGATATATAAATAAGAAAATTAATAAATAAAATTCCATTTACTAAAAGTATATTTTACAATTTAGTTAATTGAAGTCACCTGTTAAGCAAAACAATATGCTTGTGGCTTTGCTCTTTAGAAGAACCGAAATATATTATTATAGAAACTTTTGTGTCTGGTTATCATATTGTGTTCTCTGTGTCTGTTGTTTGAATGTTTAAAGAGACCCACGCGACACAGGAATTATATCTAGGACGGGACCAGTCCTTAAAAAGTAAAAATAATATAATTTAATGTATAACTATATTAAACGGTTGAACTCACTGACTGACTTGGCGGAGTCAGATGTTTTACACAGTCAAGCGCCAGAGCGTCGTGGTCATTATCAAAATATCCGAATGGGATCGACACGGCGGAGTCAGATGTTATACACAGTCAAGCGCCAGAACGTCGTGGTCATTATCAAAATATCCGAATGGGATCGACATGGCGGAGTCAGATGTTTTACACAGTCAAGCGCCAGAACGTCGTGGTGATTATCAAAATATCCGAATGGGATCGACACTAGATAAACTGAACAAACAGCATGCGAGTTTAACTGTTTAATAATTACATTATAACTAGCTATATGTATATTTGAATACTTACGTAATCTATATAAATAAAAATCAATTGTCATATGTATGATGGAGCCTCACTTAAGAACAGCTCGACCGAAATTCTGTTTTATTTTTGTAGTGTTTGTAATTGTCAGGACAAGGTTTTGCATGAACGAAAATTTGAGATGAATGTCGAAACTCTATATTAATAGGCGTTTTGATATTGAATTTAATTACATGAAATATATTTTTGTATAGATTGACAGGACAACGACTGTCAGGTCAGCTAGTTGTAAAATATAAATGGTGGCGTAGAAGTACTAAATGCGAAAGAGATTTTCAGAAGCAGCACAGTGCCTGGAACTGCGCGGTAGATGGCAATATGATAAAAAGAGTTTTTTTTACTTGAGACTTAATACGTTAAAGTGTGAAATGTGGGTACACACCACTTTTGACTACTCATGTGTGTTCTAATACATACATTTACTATTGTACACAACCTTAAGATTACACAGAAAAGAAAAATATAACATTTATTATCTCTTCCGTATTTTATCCGTCAGTGAATAAAATAGATTTCCTACCAAAGTTCAAGGAATACGATGTCTTTATTTATTTATTGACAGGATTTGTCGCTTAGCTACCATATTATCAAAATAAAACTTCCTATCTCAAGGACGAGAATACTTTACTATATGTATGGTTTCTTTAATCAATAATAGGGGTTAAAGTATGAGGTTGCCGTTGTATAGTAATAAATACTTTGAATTGTCATAAAACCTTCACGGTGTGAGATTTTTGAGTGAAACTGTTTTCACATGATACCTATAAGATTCTTCTTTTAAAAATGTGCAATATTCGATTTTCGACATTCAATTGTTTTTTTTTTATTCAGCTTAGACGGGAAAGATAGATATTTCGGAAATCTGAGTCATTTTTGAATACGAGTTCCGACGCGCAACTAACGCGACGGAAACGGCTCGCAATATCAACGCTGCGTTTGGAGAGGAGACTGCTAATGAACGCACCGTGCGTTTTTGGTTTAAAAGCTTTCGTAATAGAAATTTCGACTTGAAGAACGAACCATGTGGAAGACCGCCCACACACGTGAATAACGCTGAATTGAAAAAGATGGTGGAAGTCAAACTACCCAGGAATTAGCGGCATGGTTTAACGTAACCCTACCTACAATATTGTCTCATTTGAATCACATCAATAAGATAAAAAAATATGAAAAATGGGTGCCTCATAATTTGACTGATCTGCGGAACGAAATGCGTGTTGAAACTTGTATTGCCTTGTTGAATCGGTACAGAAATGAAGAAATATTGGATCGAATTGTGACGTGTGGCGAAAACTGGATTCTTTACGATAACCGTAAGCGAAAAATGCAATGGCTGACCCCAGGTCAAACACTGCAACAGTGCTCAAAAGCAAAGCTTACTAATAAAAAGGTAATGGTAACTGTTTGGTGGTCTCGTCATGGTGTTATTCACTATAGTTTTCTCAGGTCTGGTCAAGCAATAACAGCAGATGTTTACTGTGCCAAACTTCGAACAATAATGGCAAAACTGGTAGTAAAACAGCCCTGACTCATGAATTGATCTTCACCATTATTGCTTCATGATAACGCAAAACCTCACACTGCACGAGAAACCCTTGTAATTCTACAGGAGCTACAGTAAGAAGAGTTTTTTCGTGATTTGGACAATTTTCTACATGGTGAAAAATTTTCTTCCCTGGAGGCAGTACAAAATCCTTTCACTCAATTTGTCGAATCTAGATTCCCGGAGTTCTATCGTAAAAGCATAAATTAACTTCCGATTAAATGGCAGCAATGTATAGATTATGAGAGTAAATATTTCGGTTAATTAAATATGGTACATCTTAGGGGAAAACGAGATTCAATTTTTTTGTATAAATCGGCAATTTCATACTTTAACTCCTAATAACAACACTCGGACCGCATCGTTGACGCAGCGATGTTGAATTCGACTGTTGTACCTGTGTCGAGTTCAAGTCCCGGATTAAATTAAACGTTATTAGATTTTTCTATCAACCAGTTGTTTTAAACCGTGACCGTAAGATGGCAATAGGATCGTCCCATTGTCAGAGTAACAGAAAAAAAAATCTTTCATCCAGAAAAAGTTACTACTACTTCTTACTCGCGTAAATGTAGGTTAGTTTGTCACACCTAAACTACATTTACGACGACCTCGATGTCGTAGTGGTTAGTGTAACCGACTGCGATGCCTGAGGTCGCGAGTTCGATTCCCGCACAAGTCAAACATTTTTGTGAATGAACATGGATGTTTGTCTTGGTCTGGGTGTTTCTATGTATAATATGTATGTATTTATATTTGAAAAAGTATATATGTATGTTTATCCATTGTCTAGTCTAGTACAAGGTCTGCTTAGTTTGGGCTGGATAGTGTTGTGTGTATATAATAGAATATTATTATTATTAATTACGCGAACTGCGGGCAAATTTTAGTTATTTATTATAATAAGAATTATCTTATATATCTTATCATAACTAATATTATAAATGCGAATGTGAGTTTGTATATTTGTTACGTTTTCACGTCTTAACTACTCGTCCGATCATGGTGAAATTTCGGACACATATCTTCAGGGGTTCAGAAGAGAACAAAGGATACCGTTCACCCTGAAAAAGTACTGTTCACGAGCTGACATGAATAATATTTTCCTGTGATATGTTATATTTCAACTGAATTCACGAAAACATTTTTGCAGCTATCAGAGCAGTCTAATGGCTCTAATCAATGTCAAAACATTTTAAGTTAAAATGTTACAAGCTCCACTTCCATATATAAAATTCTATCACCAATAGTTTTAAATCACGAAAAATATTAGAGTTAAAGTTTAGAACACAGAAATTCTCTCAGCGCTACTTATCACGGCGAACGTGACCGGTGAACGGAGTTGGCTTAAATATCCTGAAAGTTCTATAATAGAGCTGAAACTAGCCATAAATATGTCGGGACGTATGTGCGTTTGTGTGTGATTTGTGTGTGGCTAACACAATACACGGATGGGTGGAGTAAGTCGTAAAAGTCATTGCAGAAAGTATTGCTCTTGCGTTGCCAGGTAGACAACCAGCTGGTATTGTATTTGCAACTTGATGTATGTAGATACCTGCCTGTTGCCAAGCAGAAACTACCATCAGTCAGTTTCTGATAAGCTCAAAAGCCCAGCTTGCCTTATTATAAGACTAGATTTAGAATATATAAGAGTTTATTATACGTAACGTTTTTCAGTGTTTTTGGTTCAAATTTATTTGTACTTTTGTGAGCTCAACGTCATCATGCTAGTAAAATTGAAAAATGAAGATTATCTTTTACTCATCTCGGATGAAAGAGACTAAATTCCACAACACCAAGTATCCTAGTGCATGGTTCAGTGTTATGTTAATTATATACCTCGTTACCATTGTACTTAAATAAATAGCTTTGTAATTTGTAAATCTCCGGTTTGGTCAGAAAACGTCACAAATTATTTTTCCGAGTATCGAGTCCACTTTTATACTGTTTTAGTCAATATTTTTTCTATCTGTATATTACGTTTGTACTACTAAATATAAACCGATTCATGCGCACCTCGAACATGCAGCAGCCAATGCATGATACCTGTGAAATGACCATTCAATTCATTCATTCTACACATCATAGTCATAATATTGCATCACTAAATTATTTTTTATTTTATTGCATATTTTTTGTAATTTACTGCAACAGTTATGGAAGTCTCCCCGCGTTTATGGCTCTTAAAAAGTTTCCAAATCGTCGAGAATATACGAGTATCGATATAAATTTATAAATAAATAAACCGTACCATGTACCATAACCGCTAGTTCATGTTATATTTTATGGTATTAGAATGGATATTAACTTTATAGTTGCTCGTAGCTACTATCTAAAGTATTATTTACAGTATTGTTCTTTCTAAATAATCTTAATTACTTGATTTCGCTTTATCAACGTTATATAACTTGTGCATGGTCTGCTTGCCTTTAAAAGCCTACTATACTATCATGTGATGAAGCAGCGATAGCTCATTGGGGAGACTAACAGACTGCAATGCAGAGGGTCTCGGGTTTGAACCCACGTCGCGAACCTCTGACTTTCGGAAGTTATATGACATTACGAAATTATGTGCGTATCGATTGACAATTATCGCCTGCTCCGTGCCTCGGAGAGCACGTTAAGCCGTCGGTCCCGGCTGCCATGAACATCTATGGCAGTCGTTATTGGGAGAGTATCGACACCAAAGATCCCACTGGGTCGAAGTGTCGCCGGTCTGCACTGACTGGTCCCCACATAAGATACATACATACTATGTTGTTGTTTATTTATATAAAATAAAAATGTGTTAGTGTAAGCAGTTGTCGGTAAGCGTATATAAAAATTATATAAAATCTCATAAATCCGCGTAAAGGTAACAAGACAATATTCAGTTTAAAGTATTTAAAATATTTAAATCTTATTACATACAATAAGTAGAAACAAATGGCCCATCAGAGTGCATTATTAATCTCACTTTATTGCTAGCACACTTGCATATTTCTTCCTCTTTGCTTATTGCACTGAAATATTCAACTTTCATAGCGAAGTGCAATCTTACAACTGAGAACAGAACAGTTCTGATTATACCTTTGTTTCGGACTCATTGGAAGTTTTCCAAGTAATCTACAGATGATTAAAGGATACCAAATAAAGTTATTATTTTTGAAGTAGGCGGTATTGGATTTGTTTCATACATACATAGATTCACGCCTGTTTTCCAGAGGGGTAGGCAGAGACTACGGATTTCCATTTGCTACGATCTTGACACACTTCCCTGGCTTCATTCACTTTCATTACATTCCTCATACACGCTCGCCGGTTTAAGGTGCTCTTAACCTGGCCTTTATCCAGAACGTCTCCGATCTGGTCAAGAAACGTTCGCCTAGGTCTGCCTCTTACGACTGTTCCATTCAAACTAGCCTTATAAACTTGCTTAATCGTCTATTCTATCTGGATTTGTTGCACGTATATAATAAGATACAATTTCAATATAAGGCTGGCTTCTTTAATCCAGCCAGCTTTGTAAAAATGAGCGTATACGGCTCTGTCAAAGTAAGGTTTCTAGACTTTAGCAGAATGTTATTGGACTTTTGCTTAAATTTTAATACAATATTATGAAAAATAATAATTATTATTAGCAGCGATAGCTCAGTGGGGAGACCAACAGACTGCAATGCCCTCTGCATTGAAACAAACAAGATTATTACTTAATCACACCAGTTTCAATAAAGCTTTGCACACAGGTAGAGCATATCTTATATTAACACATAAGCCACTTTTTATCTTGGTATACATTCCTTTGGGATTTGCGAATGAAGCAGCATGCAGTAACTAGTACAATATAAATTATACCTAAGCCGGGTACTAGGTAACCGTATACCTCTGCGGGTAATATCCCTGTGTTAATTAATCGTATGCAACTAATTAAATTAAATAAAATACCTTTACGTGGTTTCCGGAGCTACGTGAACTAGGTCGGCACTTAAGCTTCGTTACATCAAATATAATTTATTAATATCGGTATTATTAATGACTCTTTTGCATTTGCCACGTGAAGACTTTATCGTGAACTAGTTTCTGCTTGCGGCGTCCCACGTGATTTTAACGGAGACGTATATATGTATATACGTACCGCAATAAAAGTATTCAA
Organism: Catocala fraxini; assembly: GCA_930367265.1. Taxonomy (NCBI): domain Eukaryota; kingdom Metazoa; phylum Arthropoda; class Insecta; order Lepidoptera; family Erebidae; genus Catocala; species Catocala fraxini. The sequence goes on from OV884031.1 coordinate 2,684,294, forward strand.
AGTTATTTTCAGATTTATAATTTTAGTAGGATTATTTTAATGTGTAATTTTTTATTGAAAGCAGTACAACTGCAGCGTTCCTATCGATTATAATATAATAACATGATTTTTCGATATAGTGTTTATTTACTCGTAGTTATCTTCGAAGGTAAAGGTGGATAACACTCATGTTCCGGGTGCTAAGGTTTAAGGTACTACGTAATAACATTTATATGAGCACAGTGTGATAATCAGTGCTGCTACTCGCAGTAACAGCACTGAATATCACTTTGTGACCAAAAAACACAAAAGCACATTGCTGGAAATCGAACCCGTGTCTTCATACACAGCAATTGCATTTAATACTGCTGCGCCATTGAAGCACGTACAATACTCGAATTATAGGCAACAATATATCACGAAAGAAACGTTCGCCTAGGTCTTCCTCTTGCGACTGTTTCATTCACACTAGCCTTATAAACTTTCTTAGTCAGTCTTTCCTCGTCCATTCTTTCTACATGCCCAAACCCGCTTAACATACCCTTTTCTATTCTTGTCACTATATCCACTTTCATGCCGCATCTCTCTCTAATCACACTATTCCTTATTCTATCTTTCAGAGTCACACCACATATATTTCTCAGCGCTCTCATTTCTACAGCATTTATTCTGCTCTCCTGCTTCTTTTGCCATACCCAACTTTCACTTCCATACATAAGTGTGGGCACTAACTTAGTACACTGCTCAATTATGTCTTCTGTCACGCCTTAGACTAGGTTTTTACTAAAGCGGAGAGGACTAAGTGACAACCAGCGACGTACTGGAGTGGATGTTGCCACCAATACGGTACGGAAAGTAAGCTAGCTAGAGCCAACTAAAGCTGTCACCAATTGAAGAAGCTCAGGCTCCGCCGCACATATAACATGTTTAAGTTGCTGGCTGCACTGGCTGCACTGAGAACTACGCGTCATACACAGCCTACGTCTTAGCTGCATATGTGCTTAGAAAAATAAGACTTCGCCTCTCTTCCCCAGTAGAACAATGTCCACCAAAACTAAATAACAATATCTGATTGTAATATATATATATTTCTAGTTCGAGGTTTTACGCGCGGCATCATTCGCGTTAATCTAGATTTTGTCAATAAATTTCTATCTCTCAATAACAGACTTTGTATTTATTTTGTGGTTTTTTATACGACTAAGGTGGCAAACAAGTATACGGCCCACCTGATAGTAAGTGGTCACCGTGGCCTATGGACGCCTGCAACACCAGAGGCATCACTTGCGCGTTGCCGAACCTTTAGGAAAGGAAGTCGGAAGGAGAAGGAGCGGGAAGGGGGAAAGAGCGTGATTGGGCCTCCGGCACTCTCACTCACCGAACGAAACATAACAGTAGGAATGCTATACATCTGGATAAAAGTTACCCTATTTCCTATTCTTTACCCCTGCTCCTGGTTGAGTAGTTAATGCGTGAAAGCGTAACAAACAAACAAACTCACATTCGCATTTATAATATAACTAGATTTTACCCACGGCGTCACTCACGCAAATGTAGGTTAGTTTAGTAACAGTACTTTTTCTGGATAAAAGATACCCCCTTTTTCTATTCTCTACCCCAAAAAAGGTGTATGTAAAATTTTATGATGATCGGTCGAGTAGTTAAGATATGAAAGCTTACACATTAAAACGTATCGGGTTGGTGGAAAGAGCACCTTACGTACAACCAAACAATCAACTTGATTTAACTCACCTCTTAACCGCAAAGAGTGCAATAAGCTACATATAACTAATGTCCAAGAATAAAACCCCTGTTACACGAGTGAAAAATATACAGTTAGTGTAACGTGTAACCGGGTCGCTGTGAACTTGGCGCCCAACCACAGAACATTAATAAGGGCCGTGAGGAAACGTGCGGTGTTCACTTTAAACTTATTTAATTCTATTTGTTCGTTTAAAACTGTAGTTTACATTATATATTAGCTAGTTTATTATGGAAAGAGCAGCGATAGCTCAGTGGGGAGACCAACAGACTGCAATGCAGAGGGTCTCGGGTTCGAACCCACGTCGCGCACCTCTGACTTTCGGAAGTTATATGACTTTTCGAAATTACGTGCATATTGATTGACAATTATCGCCTGCTCCGTGCCTCGGAGAACACGTTAAGCCGATGGTCCCGCCTGCCATGATCATCTATGGCTGTCGTTATTGAGAGAGTGTCGACACAAAAGATCCCACTGGCTCGAAGTGTCACCGGTCTGCACTGAGTGGCCCTACATAAGATAAAATAAGATAGTTTATTGTAGACACAGTGAACACAAATGCGGTCATGGTTAAAACTGGGTTAATCAATTAGTGTGGTGAGAAAATTAATTAGAATTTGAGGTACTTAGTATTGCCTGCAAAATCATATACATTATGAAAAAGAATTAGCCTATTCTATTCAAAGACAAAATTAGCTTGCTAGTCTTACAGCAGGCTGGCCTAGTCTTACAGTAAATGAAGAACCTGAAACTGGTAAAACAGACCAGATACTTAGGCATATACTATCCTGGGTGGTGTATACAATAACTTGGTTCAATCTAGGTCATATTTTTATCAGTTTTTAAATGTCCTATATATAGGCAACACAGATACAAGTATAATACCAAGAGATAGCGTTCTCTTTCTTTAAAAAAATAAAATCTATAATATTGTCTTCTGTTTACGCGAATATTATTCATTGAAATTAAACTATATATCTCCATCACACCCAGGATTTATAAGAGGTTTGTAGATGATACTTTTACAATATTACCAACAGATAGTGCAAGTGTATTCCTAGAACATCTTAATTCCATTAATAACAACATCCAATTTACTATGGAATTAGAGGCAAATAATTCATTAGCTTTCTTAGATGTACTTGTCATCAGGAATCCTGATCATACTTTGAGCTTCACTGTGTATAGGAAAAAGACCCATACAAATAGGTACTTAAACGGTGAATCTCACCACCATCCTAAACAGTTAGCTACCGTGGGAATGTCTTTGTTTCAGAGAGCCCATGGGATCTGTGACAAGAAACACCTGGACTGAAACAGCTTCAACATGTTAAGCAAGTATTGCAAGACAACAAGCTCCAACAGCCGCGCCGCTGTCACAGATCCCGAGAAAAGCCAGCCACAGTCGAGCGCCAGCCTGCTATACTGCCTTATGTAAAGGGTGTCACTGACAAGATTGGCTACATCTTGAAGCGAGCTTCAATCAACACATACTTCAAGCCGCCAACGAAGATAAGTCAATTTTTACCATCCGTCAAGTGCCAACTACCTTTACAAGATGCAGGGGTCTATAAAATAGATTGTGACTGCGGACTCTCATATATTGGTCAAACCAAGAGAAACATAGGCACCCGCATAAAAGAACACATAGCTGATATAAAACACCAACGCTCGTTGAAGTCTGCTGTGTGTGAACATGTGCAACAGGGGACCAACCACTACCTGAGATTTGACAAACCACAGATTCTCGCTAAAGAACATCGATTCCTACCAAGGATGCTTCGCGAGGCTATTGAAATCAAAAAACATCCTAATTTTAATAGAGAAGATGGTTGGAATGTACCACCAGCTTGGGATCCAGTTATACAAATAGTCAAACCCAAGAAGAAGCAAACCACAGCTAGACTTCATGATACTTTGAGCTCATTCTGCGTAAATAGAAACACCAATGATTAAATTATGTTCGGTACTTTGAAATAACTACACTAGAACATTGAGACAACTACCATCTTAGTCTCCCCGTGACTATGGCTGCTGAAAAGCAACCGAAACGTCGGGGAAAGTGTGAAATTAAATCAAATCTAAATAGTTTTAATAACAATATAATTAGCTTAAAAATTAGTAAAGTTTAATAGTAATAGTAGTGTAAAAAAAATTCACAATTATGTAATATAGTGTCAAATAAACAAAACGATAAAATCCGTATATAGTAGTTTAATTTCAATGAATAAAATCTATGCTAAATATTTCAGCTATTTTCTTTTATGCTGTGTTTCTGTGTGGCGAGAGCACCCTAAAGTGTCTTCAAGGTGTAAAAAGAACGCCTTTAACATGGCAATGTTAAAAGGCCTGTTTGCAAGTTCCATAAGGCATGAATACCTCTTCGATTGCAAGCGACCAAAATACACATATTTTGGTCATTATATTTATATATCACTTTTATAATAGCACAAAATAGAGACAAACATCCAAAAAGGATATAATACAAATGGAAACATGTTAAGACAAGTTCAGCAAAAACAAATGTTCTTTGTGCGTTATCCTTAACGGCGCGGCGGACACAGGGTATAAATAATAAAAACGAGTAGAATGCGCCACAAATAGGTTACCTTATTTCAATATCCGCTGACCCGAGGGCCCGTGGCTCGCGGTACAGCACTTTATTTCCCTACCCAAAAACCCTTTATGAATGGTTTAAAATACCAAAGAAAAGCGGACAAGATGTTGCAACCTGCTTCACGGATTTTCACGAAAGGTATAGTGTAAGTAGTTGCCTAGCCGAGTTAACCTAAACATTGCGCCGAGTTTTGTGGTTCCACATTGGCAAAACTTTGTGTTATCTATCTACAAATGGTTGTTCCGAGTCTGGGTTTACTTTGTGTTCGTTGTTTGAATGTTTGTAAAGTCCCCCGCGACACAGGAGTTATCCCTATTACGAAAGTTCTCTATTAGATCTAAAAGAAAAATAGATACACAGACTCACTGTGTATCTCTGGTTAATTGTGGATCATATGTATTTGTTTTGTTTTCTTTTATCCATAGGATATCCACAAGTAACTAGCTATAGTTTAGAATCCACAAAAAATGTAAAACGTAAAACTCTTTACCTGACGAAGAATCGGAACTGGTTCACCACCATTGCTAGACTTAAGCGCAAAATGTAGGCTAGGTAACCAACGAGGCCAATAACGAGAATACGAGAAGAACATGCTATCGAATAGTTCGATTAGCTTTCTAAACGTTCTAAATTAATTCTACAGATACAACTGAATATAAATTTTCTACGAAACAAATGACAGCTGACCTCTGCATCCCAAGGCATAATTATATTGCGAAGATCCGAAGGCTTGGCCAATTATCAGACCATTTGAAGAACTATCGAGCTTCTTTATCCACAACACTTTTTATATGCTATGGCGTTAAAGGCGATCATATTACTTTCATCGACGTCGGCTGTACAAATAAATGCCGTGAGTTTCTTGATACATATACCTTTTACGCTTTGAATAAAAAGCCTAAGTAAAACAGCCTCGTTCATGGATTGTCTCTAATAATTTTTCTCATTACATGGTTATATAATAGAAAACGAGGATTAAATATCAAGCGTCTTCAAGAGGTACTCGAGGTAATCGCATTAATTCCCGTTTTATATTCTACAAAGAATGCTGAACATTTTCTAAATTCCTTGAAAAGGAATCGCCATATGAGTTGGGGGGTGTCTACTAATCTCCAGTTGAACTGTTCCAGAGCCTGTTAAAACTAACTAATTTGGAATCTTTGGATAATGCAGTAACAGGATATAACTGTTTATGTAATCTACTGACCTTTATGCTTACCCATTGATGAGCATATATGTCATATCTCTAATAAGCGTGCCATTTACCATTGATTATGATCCTTGTTAAACCATGGCACCTCCGGTACTTTGGCTATCAGTCCATCTTGTCTTGGCCAAGTTGTATTTTGTCATCCTTATCCAGAGCTCCATTCAGTTTGCTACTTGCTTGTGATTTGATCTGCCAATTATCACTTCGTATGTTGAAGGACGTCAGCAATATCGGATCCTCCTTGTTTGTCGATAACTTGTCTTTGCCCTATTCTGCTTACTGCATTCTGAGAAACGCTCATATTTATCCAGTGTACATCAGCCTGGGCATATAAGACACGAAAATAAGTATGAAGAATAATTCCACACTCATAATTATTCACTTCATCTGAAAAGCAATACCTAGTTTTCTTTGCTCCGGCTCACTCACAGTCAGTTTTGAAGTTTCCAAATAGTCTCTATAAGTTCTTAACCAAAGGGTCCAAGAGCAGACCAAATAGCGGTTTAAAGAGCCTGGTCAGAGATTGCATTTAACTAAAATCTAGGAGAATCGAGTAAATTTCTGCAATGACTACTTCTGCAATTTCCAGATCTTAACACTTGTACCGTACAGAGTGTAAAATAAGAATTTATTATTGGATTCGTGAGGTTCTCAGCTAGTGACCTCGTTTTATTGGCGCACTGGACATCGCACTATTATGGGCCTAACCGGCTGTTATTTTTTACGTTACTGCCATACACGAACTGTTTAGATCGAATGTAATATAACTTTTGTTTAGTTGAACATTTATTTAAGTTTAGATGTTTATATTGATAAAAGTAATACAGAGGGTAAAAGTAGGAGGCGACAAAACAATGAAGGTATGTATCCTCTAGACTAAATTTGTGTTACAGCGGCCAACCTTAAAGGAAGTCTTCTTTAAGGTTGATCGCCATCACTCCACCTCTGCAGAAGCCATATCCGTAGGAGATGTTAAAGTTCACAAAAGTGTGCTAAATACAACTGCACTCTCTATTACCTTACTCTCATAGCCCAATGCGCCGGGCTATGAGAGTGAGGTAATCTGATACGACCGGAGAGAGATCAGGTGCAGAGCCACCTGTTTTATGTGCCTTTCAAAGCACAGCGGTACACAATACTGCAAACTGCCTAACTCTGTTATGGAGAATTTCTCAATATTGTTTTGTTGGCCATACCAACCAACTGAACCCAAATGCACAGCATCCACATTTAGTACAGTCATATTTGTGTAGCTTATAAAAGAAGCGAATCCTGTGAGGGAATTCTTACTAGCAGCAAGGAGTTAATAAACCTCGTAGAAAACAATAGGCTGGTTCCATATAACGTGGATTTACCTACCTTTATCTATATGAGATTTGACATTTATGTATAACTAGCTGTGTCCCGCGGTTTCACTCCGTAAGACCCGATACCGAGGCAATATCGGGATAAATGTGTAATGTTAATCCAGGTCTCCAGCTATCTACATACCAAGTTTCATTGCAATTGGTTTAGTAGTTTTTGCGTGAAATAGTAACAAATATCCATTCATCCATCCATCCTCCAAAACTTTCACATTTATAATATTAGTAGGATTATGCATTAATATCTCTCTGTCTGTTAGCCATATTCTGAAATCCTTTTCAAACTGCAATATTACATAATGCGTAACATGTTTGGCACAATTTCGATAGATACCTGATCACGCACAGAACGTCTCGTAGCAATAAATTATCGTACTCGTGACCACTCAGTTGTCTATTGATTTATTTTGGTTACGCGTGTTATATTATATGAGATATATTATAATCTATCAGATTACGAAGAAGGATACCCTACATAAGTAACAAGACAGTGGAGGAGATACTATCTCTGAATAGGACAGAGCCAATTTTGCCAATTATTTGGTGACGGTACGAAATAACTGTTTGCACTGGCAAGTTGAGAAGATGGTTATTCTCCAGAATTGCCATCCTGTTATAGGAAGCTGGCTTAAGAATAATAATGATGATACTGCATTTTGTCTGGTGGAGAAGTGGACATGGCTTACATCTCCGATTTATTTTCTTTCACCCCATTTTTAATTAGTTTTCATCTGATTCGGTGATGAATGGTTGATGCCTCTAGTTTTAGAGTAATCCTATGATTACTCTTAAACTAAACTACTTCACCTATATGATGGTACGGGAAATTAATTGACAACCGTAGTCAAATCATCTCTATGTCTTATATTACGTTTGTGTGATTCAACTTTTACACTAACGTTGATTAGGTTCCTCTTGCGGTGGTAATACAGTTATGTTGTCAGTCCACTGAGCATAGCGCCAGGTTCCGAAATGAGAATCATCAAAAAGCAAAATCCAATTATAATTAGCTCGTTCCAGGAATCGAACTCGGCACCTCATAAATATAAGCAGATACAGCTACTGCTACAGGATCAGAGATGATTAGAATAACGATCAATAATTCGAATACATTTGAATTACTATCAACGTAACGCAAAATATCACTAAGCGCCAAAAAATATTCAGAATGTATACAAACATGTTTTTAAAATGACCACTCAGAATAACATCTTCCACAACGCCATAATTTGCCGTGTAGCAACTTTTCTACAGGTAAATGCTATTAAGTACGATGAGGATAAATAGCATGAAGCATAGTCTCAACGACGCCCCTGGGATGGAGGATCCATTTGCACCCGGAAACCGCACGACATAGTCATTTATATACCCAAGGGGACCAAGCAAATAAATATATTAGGCGATAATGAATACGTGATGTAATATAATGTATATTTCCGATACTACCTCTTTGGTGCTGTAGCATAAATTGGTGCTTAAGTTTTCAGCTGATCTTGGACTCCTGGCTTCAAGTAATGAAATGAAATGAAATGATGATTTATTTGTATGAAACATGATAAGTTGTTCAAATTGTACATGATAAAAAATGTTTACCCGACATGCAAAGAATTTATAATAATTATAAGAAGCAACGAAAGTTTAAAATCAATAATTTTTCGGTGATACGTAGGTCCTAATATGAAGCATATATTTTAAAGTCATGTCAAAATAAGATTTGAATGCAATGTCAATAATTCATATAAATACAATCAAAATAAAAAACTAAAAATGTATATAACGTCAAGTAAAATATAATTAAAGTGTCTCGAATCAAGATTTGTAACAGTTCATCTACCTTATAAAAGAGAATTTTCTAACATTACCTTATAAAATATCATTTAGTGCTTTCTTGAATTTCCCATTTGGCAATTCTATTATATATTTTAACGGTCATGACATAACAATGTTTGTGAGACAAGGCAGTTAAATAAAGGTTAGCATGATGTTAATGTATCCACTGTGCATATATTAGGTAGTGTTATTGCCATCTCCGTTAGAAAATTTAAAACCAGTACTGAGTCTGAGCAGTGACAGGTAGGTCAGGTTGGTCTGATATTACGTGGGAATAAAAATATCTAAATAAATATGTGAATAATATAACCCCGCCAATCCTTTTGGAAAAATACACTGTATCAAATTTAATCGATAAATATTTTCTAACAAAGTGGCAAAGAAGCATACGTACTTTAAGTAAGTAGTTCGCGTCATTCGCGTGTTAATAATCCTTACTAAAATAAAATAAATATGGGATGAAATTAAAGTTATGGGAGATGTCGTTATGCGAGCCTGCAGATTACTTAATAGGCGAAATGTAAATCAGTATCACTATGCCAAGCATGCTTAAGAAGATAATACTTACCCGCGCCTGCATACCCGGTGGTACCTATAATAAACTGGAGTATAGTATTGAAATTAAACTTGTTGACACGGATTTTATCGTGTTGTTTATTTAACACTGTATTACATAATTTAGAAACTGTTACACTACTACTACTATTGAACTTTACTAATTTATAAGCTAATAATATTGTTAAAACTATTTATATTTAAGCTTACATTTTCCCCGACGTTTCGGTCGCTTTTCACCAGCTATGGTCACGGGGAGACTAAGATGGTAGTTGTCTCAATGTTCCAGTGTAGTTATTTCAAATAACTCGGCCATAATTTAATTATTATAACAGAAGACAATATTATGGAGTATAGTAGTAGTAGAATATCAGTATGGCAACTACCACACTAAAAAGAAAAACTGTTTCGTACCTAGATACAAACTTACATCTATGTATGCAAAGTTATGCCCGCTATATAATAATTAATTTAAACTATTTGAATCCTAACTTTCTAGCTAATATCATAACTGCGGATGTGAATTTGTTTGATTTTTTTGTTTGTTACTATATTACAATTTTACGTCGTAAGTACTCAAATAAAATGTTGCCCATACTTTGTCAGGGGTACAGAAAAGGGCAAAGAATACTTTTCATTTAGAAAAATAGTACTGTATCCGGACGAAGCCGCAGTCAAAAGCTAGTCTTTACATATTCATTTCTCTTATTGTTCATTTATTAATTCATTATTCAATACAAAACTCGTTGGCAGAAACAACCCCAAGCAACACCAACAAGGGTATAAACTACAAAGCAGAGTCCTAGAATCCAGCAAAATGTAACAAATATTTTTGCTCCCGGTAGAATGGTAATATTCTTTGAAATAAAATGACATATTTTCATTAGCATAATTATCTAATATATCCATTAATATTTTTGTCGATATTTTATCAAGTTATTTCAATATAGAGTAGTCCAATTACTTCGTCCAGTTTATTCCGTACTCAGCCAATGAAGTAAGGTGATTATATCCACATAAATAACTCGCTAAATGTCAAGGATAGTAGGTGGGCGTGACAACCGATCTCCTCTATAAAACTTCTGTAGATAAAATAAGGATGATCCTAAATTAAATGTCACAGGTCAGTGGCATTTAAATCACAGAAATGCTCTGAACGATTGAACATTACATTGTAAGAGCAGCGATAGCTCAGTGGGGAGACCAACAGACTGCAATGCAGAGGGTCTCGGTTTCGAACCACGTCGCGCACCTTTGACTTTCGGAAGTTATATGACTTTTTGAAATTATGTGCGTATTGATTGACAATTATCGCCTGCTCCGTGCCTCGGAGAGCACGTTAACCCGTCGGTCCCGGCTGCCATGAACATCTATGGCAGTCGTTATTGGGAGAGTGTCGACACAAAAGATCCCACTGGGTCGAAGTGTCGCCGGTCTGCACTGACTGGCCCCCATATATGATACATACCTACATCCATAAGACGATTCGTCAGAAAATTAAAATTAGACCTGATTTAGAAGAAACTCTAGAATATGTCCTTTCTTTTTGAAATTTGAAATCAATTATCAATTGATGTGGTATTAGTTTAAACGAACGCTAGTAACAATAATATTTTTTACAAAAAAATAGATCAATTCTTTCTAAACATTTCCAGTACTATAATGTCTCTGCTCCAAAAATGTTAACTTGTCGATCGAATGGTTTAAGTACATAGAGGTGATCTTATAGATCAAATCTATAAATACTACACAGACTAGCATTTACTTTAATTCATAAATGGGTGTAAGACATTTTCTCAAAACGAAGCTTGTATTCGTACAAAATAAAATATCAATGATGTATTAACAGCACGAGGACAATGCGCTTAGAATTTATTTCTCCAGTTCCGACGTGACGACATACATAAATAAGGCTGTCGTCCACAACACGGCGCGACCTGTCGTCGCATCAACACCAATTAAAGTGTCCCTTGTCTCACGGCCAAGTTGCCAAGTTCAAATTAAATCTAGCTCTTTGTCACAACACCCCAAAACTTTAGCAATTATAAAAGTTTAAAGTGTATTTTTTGCTCGATAAATGGGAGAAACAGGACGGAAACTTTATCATTATGATACAGGAGGGTTTAATCCGAAGTCATAGTTCAAGGGGAGGATGCACAAAATGGACGTCATATATCTCGTGCACAAAGCTGTGAGAAAAAATTCGCGTCGTGAATCTTCCGAAAGAGGAGTTCGGTTGTTTAACGAATGCAGACTAGACGCTTTTTGTTACTGGATTGTGTGTATAATTATCAAATAGCTAATGTCATATTCAACTATTCACGATTCAATTATACACGATTCTATGAACTCATTTAAATCCAAAATCCTGGAATCCCGGACAGAAAATGTAACCACTTAACCACTGATACCCCTTGTACTCTTTACCTATATTATTGTATTAAGTTTTTAATTTACGTAAATTGTAACACATCACAATATTGTTTAACCTGTTGGATATTTAATTATGTTAGTTTTAATTTCTAAATAGTACCTAATGTTACTTGATGAATGTTGGTAAGCCTGTAACCTTTAAGTTATATAAAAATTAAAGTACATTGTATGCACAAGCTGTGGGAAGAGCTGAATAAATAAATAAATAATAATAATAATATAATAATAATAATATTCTACCACATACACACAACACCATCTAGCCCAAACTAAGCAGAGCTTGTACTATGGGTACTAGACAATGGATAAACATACTTAAATACTTTTTTTTTTGTAAATACATACATATTATACATAGAAACACCCAGACCAAGACAAACATCCATGTTCATGCACACAAATGTTTGACTTGTGCGGGAATCGAACCCGCGACCTCAGGCGTGGCAGTCGGTTACACTAACCACTACGCTATCGAGGCCGACAAATAAATAAACTATTACGAATACAAATAAAGTATAGTTTTGTTTAAAGTAATGCTGGAAGCATTTATTTATATTATGTTATATGATTGTATTACCGTAGCAATAAAAATTCTGTACTATACAGTTTTTCATATTTATTACAAAATATATTCTTTGTCTATAAAAATGACGTACCTAAAGCACAAGTTAATAATTGCTCAAATCCAGTATCAGAGCTAAAATCATTTGTTTAAATGATCACGTCTTAGTGATTAGTTAGTTTGTGCGAGCTTTAAAAAACAATACATTTCCAAATATATACTGTGTTAATTATCACGCAATGTAAAATATGGAGGAGCGGATTTTTTGACTACAAGCATAATTTGCTTAAAAGAAGATTCCGAATACAACTTTTTGTAAAAAATTATATGACACAATAAAAAAATATATATATATACAACTAAGTATATATGTATGTTTATACATTGTCTAGTACCCATAGTACAAGCTCTGCTTAGTTTGGGCTAGATGGTGTTGTGTGTATGTGGTAGAATATTATTATTATTATTATTAACTCAAAATAGCTCGCTCGTGTTAGAGTAGTTTCAGGTAAAAAAATATTTCAACTGTATAATTTGTTCATTTGATGTCTCTATAACGTGGCCTATGTGGCATAAGTCACCTACGGACATGGAATCCAAGGATGTCCTTGGATTCCATGTCCGTAGGTGACTTATGCAGCATGTAACATATAATTTGGGAGTATCGTTGCTGCCAAAGTTATTATTTATTTACTAGTAACCTTTATTTATTACTTTATTAAGCAACAAAAAGTTGCTAGTCTGTCCTTTATACGTAGTTTTCTATAGAGACAATAGTTACAACTTTATTGGAGCTCTTCGTCGTGTAACTTTACGCTTGTGTACTTTGGGGACTAACTGACTTAGTGCTTGTCTTTTAAGTCGTGCGTATCGTACACACGTCTTATTTTGTTTTTTCTTTTAATTATAATGTTTAATAGGAAATACTATTGCCTAGCTGAGGTTAAATATTAAAGTTTTTCAGTGGTCTCAGAATACTTCCCGTAGATTTAGGGACTCTGGGTTCTAAAAAGCTTTTAACTGTCGGTACGACTATGACAAACAGCCATGAGAATTGGAATATGAAGGTGACAGTCTCAAACTATCCTGACAACTTTTTTAATAGTAGTAGAGCTTTGCTTTTGTCAGTATGAATAGGTCGACTGGATCATAGACGTATTATTTTCCGACAGAATATAGACGTAGCAGCGTTCCTACTGTTGCGATTTTGGTTGAGTTAGAGCGGTGGTGGTCAAATAACGCTTTCGGTTTTTACCGTTGCCACCTACAACTGAGGTATTTTTTTAGTTTTATGTGGCAGCCTGCAACTCATTCAGTCGATGTTAAAAGCACATGTAGGTCGCTTCGTTGTTCACTTTTACTACTTTTGAGTTCACAGTGAAACACGAACAACTTCTATGATATAAGGATTTGGCTGTGCCATCCATTGCTCGAGAGCACCTTCCGGGACCTGTAGACAGGTCTTGTCTCCAAATCTGAGGATTCGGTTGTCGTAATAGCTCGCTGCCTCGTACCCAAGTGACACTACCTATTCTCCAGATAGGTACCAGAGCAATAAAGCCGCTCACCACCCGCAACTCTGAGAGCTGCTAACGATAACCTTGCTAAAGCTGGCGGAGAACCGGCTCCCATATCTCCGGTATTAGGAAAGTACAGTCATATTCAAGAGTCTTGGATATCGTTTACCATCAGCTGAGCGGAGAACTCGTCTGTCAACAACAGCAACAGAAACCCGAGCCTATTGGATTTAAGCACTAGGGAAAGTACTACCAAAAATAATCAAAAAAACATTTAACTTTAAAACGTTTCCGGATTTTAGTATATATTCACTTAACTAACTCCAGCATTAAGTTTCATGGCACCGATTTTAAAAAGCTAAGTTCCATTTATCTCTAAGTAGCGTTTGACCATTAGTCTGGTAGAACTCTCACATTATCGTAGAAAACAGTAGCCGACACTAAGAAAATTAACCTTAATTAACATCACAAGTTCTTTACCCTTATCATTGTCTCGTTCTAATAAAGCCCTGGTTAGGGACCACATTAGCACCCTTTAAGAAAACGACTACAAATTAGTGGAAATGCTTGACATTCTTTTTATAGAAAACTTAAAGTTTGAAGGGTCAATCAATGAAGTTGATAGTCATGTATTAATAATTGTGGTCTGAAGTGTATTTTCCACTAAAGAATATCTAATACTTTTTTACTATGACATGCATAAGAATGGCTGAGAACTCTCATAAGGTCTGGCAATCTGCATTGAGCCAGTATGTTGGCGCATGAAATAACCCTTTTCCTAATGTGAAGTAGCCATGCTTTAGTAATTGTTTTGAGGTTCTAACCTGCAGTTATATTATATCCTGGATACCCGTGGGAATAACGCTGGAAATCCGCAGCCAAAAACTTATTATATACAACATGTCACAGATATAACGCACAAACTCAAACATCCACATTAGATTATTAAATCGTAATAATAATATAATCATTGAAATGTTAATTTTATGTATTTAAATATTACTTCTCCTTATTGTGCGCGGATAGTATAGGTATATTAAATCTAACATTATTGCCTTTATTGCATCAAAAACCTTATAGCCTTGAATTATAATACATTTTCGTTTATTTCAGCTGTTTAATAAATGGGTGACTATAATTTAATTCGTTTTATTTATTTTAGGGATTAAAAATTACCTACATAAAAAATTGCTGGAATTGATTCAGTAGCCTATTTTGAACAAACTACTTTCAGGATGTGCGTTTATTATGTTACATGTTGTATATACCTTTTAATCAGATTTGAGTTAGATCATCCAATTAGGAAAACGGCAGTGACTCAGCTCTGTTTTGTAGGTTACAAGTGAATTTGGTGCATACGGCAATCAAGTGATGCAGGTGGTATGCATGTTGGCGCAACAAACAGTGACGCGGATGTACACCGGTCTGTTTGCCATATGAAAACAACCGCACAGTTGCGGATACAGTTTGTAGCCGTGGTGCTACACAGCTGGAGAATTAAAGTTTTGTTTTAGCTTTTACTGTATGTTAAACTATATGCATCTATACTAATATTATAAAGCTGAAGAGTTTGTTTGTTTGTTTGTTTGCTTGAACGCGCTAATCTCAGAAACTACTGGTCCCAATTGAAAAATCTTTTTAGTCTTGGATAGCCTATTTGTCGAGGAAGGCTCTAGGCTATATAACATCACGCTACAACTAATAGGAGCGGAGCAGCAATGAAAAATGTTGCAAAAACGGGGAAAATTCTCTTATGTGAAGCAGACGAAGTTGCGCGGGTCAGCTAGTCCGTTATATGGAGATAAACAACGCATGCATATTTGCTAGTTTGGAATAAAACTGATTCTATTAAGGCAATCATGGTCTTTTTGTAACGTTGCTGATGAAAATTAACCAACAGGTTAACTGTTACTTATTACTGTTTAATTTTTACACTTTCCTCGACGTTTCGGTTGCTATTCTTCCCCGTGAACATGGCTGCTGAAAAGACACGTTGGGGAAATTGTAAAATTAAATAAAAAGTAAATAGGTTTCATATTATTAATACAAGTAAACAGTAACTAATAACAGTGTTTAACAATAGTTGTTTAAATATTTGTAATAAAGGAAATTATAAAAATGCGATAGTAATAAAATGGGATTAAATATAATGACCACCAAAAATACTAATTGCGCAGCACAATATGCCTACTAATATATATCATAACGAGCACCTATACGCCTCAAATCACTGCATTCCGTCTCGGAAGGGTTAGGTTATGTTAGGTTCCTTCTTAAACCCACCCAAAAATAGGAGCCGCGTGAAGCGAGGCTCCGTTACCTTATTTTGATCACTTTAAATATATTTTTTTTTTTAGGATTAAAGAACTTTCTTTTTTCTTAAGAACATTACATTTCACTTATGAGTATAGTACTATACATTTAAGATACTTATTAAAACAGATATAACAACAGTTCGACCGTAGGTATATAGGTAGGTAATGACTCAGAAAAGAGATGGTAGCTATTAACAGTAAAGTATATTATATATTTGTCTTGGTCTGGGTGTTTCTATGTATAATATGTATATATTTACAAAAAAAAACCCCTTGTTTTGGCACATTTCGCTCGGCGCAGTCTTAATAATACACATGTGTTTACGCACACCCTTATGCACTATAATATCTCTTGCACAGATGGCTAGGCTCCATTAAGATTTGCCGCTTTGACCCAAATTCGATCTAGAGGACATTATTATTAATTTAATAGCGACGAAGTTTATTGACGTTTACCGGGCACATTTACAGGCTTTGTATGAATGACGCACTATTGTAACTAGCCGCCAAAGGCATTAACTCTAGTCTTCATTATTTAATTAAATATACCTACATAATTATGTTATTTTGTCGGCCTCGATGGCGTAGTGGTCAGTGTAACCGACTGCCACGTCCAAGGTCGCGGGTTCGATTCCCTTACAAGTCAAACATTTGTGTGCATGAACATGGATGTTTGTCTTGGTCTGGGTGTTTCTATGTATAATATGTATGTATTTACAAAAAAAAGTATATGTATATGTATGTTTATCCATTATCTAGTACCCATAGTACTATCTCTGCTTAGTTTGGGCTAGATGGTGATGTGTGTATGTGATAGAATATTATTATTATTATTATCTAAAGTAATAGTGAATTTTGGTGATCATTTACTATTTTTGACTATTATATTTACTATATCTGGTGATAAGTTAAACATTAGCTAATAAAATCCGTATTAAGTTGTTTAATTTCAATGTATAACATTGGCGTAAACGCTTACGTTTACATAATATTGTCTTAACAATATTATGTAAATCAGTACGGACTGGAAACGGCAACAAACATACGCCGGTTGGAAGATCTAGAAACTAAGTGCGCAAGATATGTAGCATCTTTAAATTTTACAATAACTAGTAACAATATTAGTTCATAGTTTTTTAAATTATGTAATAAATGTATTCTTTTTTAATGAAACCCGATAGAAGCCCTATAAAGTAGTTTGATTTCAGTCGAAACAACTATTTGTGGATTACACAACGTTATGTTTTGTGTGGAGATCGAACCTTTTACACTCGGCGCAGTGTCAGTAACAAGGCGGCGCGTCCACTTAAACCATTACGCCATCCATGCATTCAAATATTGGCTACTGAAATGTACTACCTCTTAATTTGTTGGTATTGCTAACGATTTTTATTTGTTTCCATCGGCATAGCAAGACTACAAGCTAACAAAAATGTATTGGATTGTGAATTTTAAAATAATATTTTCTTTGCAACTTAGTTGCCATCGTGGTAAATAGTTTACGTGTTGGCAACTGCGTATTAAGACTAAACATTCGCCTATCGCAACTAGTTCCCTTGCAGCTGCTTGCATAACATGGTTGCGATGACGGCTGAAAGGATAAAAATTCGTTCATAGCCAAGTAATATTATTTTTTACCGGTATTCAGTGGTCTCACACTAGGCAAAGCCTCCTATGGGTACCTGATTCGTTTACAATTTAAGTTTCACTGTTTGCTCGGTTGACATTATATAAATAACATTGATAATAATTTAACGTGATTTCATTATACTGTTCACTTACTAACATCACAAAACAAAAGTAATAATAAAGTCTTTATTAAACACTAGCTTATATTATTATATAACAAAAAATTAATAATTGTTAAATGTATAGTATCTATTATACAGAATGTCCCAGAATATGTGAATCAAATTGTAACTGGAGATTCCTTAGACAAGGGCCTTACAAATGTGCAAAATAAAAAAATATAATATTATGGCATTTGAATAAAATAAAAAATAAAAGTTTTGGTGCAAAAAAATACAGCAAAATAATGCTGCAATAACAAAATTAGGTCAGTTTAAAAAAAAAAAATGTTTTTTTTTGTTTGACGAATCAAACCTTCACAAATAAAAATAGTAAAAAAAAATTTTGTCATAAACGAAGTACCTGTAGTTGAAAGTCTGAAAAAGTCGTACTTTTTTTAAAAACTTAGATTTTTTTCTCTTTTTTCAAATCTCATATTTTTTTGCACATTTGAATGGTCCTTACCTAAGGAATCTACCGTTACAATTTGATTCACATATTCTGGGACACCCTGTATAAACTACTGGATTATCTGTACATATCTTATAGATATGTTATATATATAAGATAAACAATCACACGTTTATTTTTTATTTTTTATATTTTATAAGTTTTTTTTTAATAATCTAAACAATTTCTTTGTTGCAATTCATTGTTTTGCATTATATAATATTCGTATTTTATTAATTGTGTATAATAAATATTATAATCTTCAAATTCCATTCAATGTTTAATTGATTTTTATTATGATCACTATTTACTAATTTCTTATTTTGTGATTATTCAATGGGAATGCAACCTAATTTTATTATTAATTTATATTTTATTATTATTTTTATTTTATATCAATTGTGTTGAATACTTTTATTTAATGACACACTGCAGTTTATTGTTTCAATGATTTTGAGGAATATGTTTTGCATTGTAAAGCAAATACCAAGAAATATCCTATTTCTGGGCGGAAGGCGCTGACGACTGTAACACAATTTAATATTAGCACGGTCGTCAACGGCAACCTCTTAAAGAATGTACCATTGCTCGGTTTTATTTAGAATCAGTTTAAGAGAAATTTGTAAAACTATTTGTTGAATAAATTATTATTATTATTATTATTATTCTCTTTATTACTTTTTTTTCTAATAATTACATTTTTAACTATAAATATAAAATCTATACATATTTAAAAATATAAAAACTGAAATGACCCACCGACATCGGGAACAGGGTCCAAGCTGCCGGTGGTTAGGGCCCCAGAGAGAGGAACCTCTTCACAATACGCGCCGTGTCGAGTAGTACTGCCTTTTGCATCAAGGACTTGATCCAGCCATCTAACGCGAGCCTTTGCAGGTGGTGGTCGAGGCTCTTAGGTATTAAACCATTGACTGTAATGACTATCGGCACAATGATCGCCGAGTCCACACGCCACATGTCGACAATCTCGTGAGCTAGGTCTAAGTATTTCAACTCTTTTTTTTTTGCAGCTTTCACAAGATTCTCGTCATGCGGAATGGTAACATCGATGATCATTGCTCGGCGCTCCAATCGGTCTATCAGCACAATATCTGGCTTGTTCGCCACAATTGTCCTATCAGTGATGATAGACCGATCCCAGTACAAAGTAGCACGACCATTTTCGAGAACTGGATCGGGCACATACCTGTAATACGGCACTTCAGATTCCACAAGGTCATACTTTAAAGCAAGTTGCTGATGGACAATCCTGGCTACTTGGTTGTGTCTATGCAAATACTCTCCATTGGCAAGACGAGAACAACCGGAGATAATATGTCTGAGAGATTCTCCGGGCTGGTGACATGCCCGACATATGTCAACCGTCCCATCCTTCAGGATATATCTCCGGTAGTTGTTCGTCATAACAACTTCGTCCATTATTGCACATACAAAACCTTCGGTCTCAGCGAAGAGATCGCCGAAACGTAGCCAGGACACCGATGACTGAAAATCTATGTCGGGCCCATTCAGGGCCCGAAAAAAGCGTCCATGCAGCTCTTTTCCTTTCCATACATCCCTGCGCTCGTCAGTTCCAAGCATAACAGGTTTGCGCCAGTTCTCCTTAGCCAGAGCAAGCGGGGTAAAGCCCGTATCCACTGCGACTACATCGCGATGCACGCCCACATCGGTTCGGAGAAAATATTCTCTGAGATTGCACACTTCACGGTTGTGGAGGGTCTTGGCATTTAAAAAACCGCGACCCTCACACTTCCGTGGGATGTACAATCTCATTACCGAGGAGCGCGGGTGGTGCATTCGGTATGCAGTCAACAGTGTACGCACCTTTCTATCCAGGGCATCTAATTCCGTTTGCGTCCATCTGAGTATGCCAAAGGAGTACATAAGGATCGGCATGGCCCAACCGTTACAGGCGCGCACCCTGTTGCCGCCTGACAAAAGACTTTTCAGTATTTTTTTCAAGCGGCCAAAGAAGCACTCCCGCAACGTCCGTTTCATACCGTCCTCAGTGATACCTAATGCCTGTGACATACCCAGATATTTATAGGTTTCGTTTGCAGAGAGAGACCTAAGTCTAGTAAAATCTGAGAGTTCAATGCCATCAGATTCCACAACCCTGCCTCGCTTTACATACATAACTGCACACTTGTCAACACCAAACTCCATCCTGATGGAATTACTGAAGGTTTCCGTTACCTTAAGTAACGCCGTCAGTTGGGGTCTGGTGGAGGCAAATAGTTTTAGGTCATCCATGTAAAGAAGGTGGGATATAACTTGACCATCTCTCCGCAATCGATAGCCTAGCCCTGAACTCTCCAGTAAAGTACTAAGAGGGTTCAGCGCTAGACAGAACCATAAGGGACTCAAACTGTCGCCCTGAAATATACCTCGCTTGATCTTGATAGATACACCGCTTTCCCCGATCTGGCGACATCCTGGATAGCGTAAAACCGTTCTCCACTGCCTCATACATGACTTCAAGAAAGTGCAAAGAGTTGCATCAACTTTATACAACTCCAGCACCCTCAAGAGCCATGCATGAGGTACAGAGTCATAGGCTTTCTTATAATCTATCCAGCATGTCGCAAGATCTTTCTTAAGGCGGTGTATTTGTTGACTGATGGTCATGTCAATTAGGAGTAGCTCTTTAGTACCACAGGCCCCACTTCTACATCCATTTTGAGATACAGACATGATGTTATTTGCTGTAATATGTAGTGAAAGTTTAGATCTCAAAATGGATGTAAGAAGTTTATAGACCGTCGGTAGGCATGTTATCGGTCTATAATTTTTTGGGTCCGTGACACTACCTGATTTGTAGAGCAGATGAGTGGTGCCAGTGGTCAAAAACTCAGGCAGCGATCCTGATTCCAAAAATGACTGGAATAGGGATGCCAAGCATGCATGCGCACTGCGGAACCATTTCAACCAGAAGTTGTGCAGTCCGTCCGGTCCCGCTGCTTTCCAGTTTGGTAACGAACGAACCGCACAAGAAAAGTCTTCTGGTCGTATGTTTATTGGCTCCATTTGAGGTATAGTGTCGCATGCCTGCCTAACATCCCCAAACCAATCCCCCTCTTCGTGGTCGACGGGCGTCGACCAGATACTACGCCAAAAAGCAGTCGTGGCTTCTGTATCTGGTAGACAACCATCCCCACTAGAATCAGGATGCTCCCACCTTCTGTACACCCACCTTTCATCTCTCTGGAATGCACGATTTTGGGCATATCGATCAGCTCTTTTTTTGTAGCGCCTCACTCGGCTTGCCCACGCACAAATTCTCTGCTTCAGGAAGTCGATGTGTTCTGTAACCCGGGCGACATAATCTTGGGGACATACGTCAGTCCCTGCAAACGCCCGAGTCACATAACGCATCACTCTCGGTCGTGTATTACCCTCCCTGAAACAGATAAGCTTGCCGATGAGTGCCCTGGACTCAGCGATACGACGCTCAATCCTGCACTGCCACGCTGGCGTAGTATTTCTGGGTCGAGCAGCTGTCATTATGTGTGGATTTTTAATACCAGCCACTCGACATGCCGCAGCAGCCGCACAGTACAAGATTGAGTGTGCATCGCTAAAACTTTCACTGTCCACTAGATAAGCGGGCAGTAATGAGTCCAAGGCACACACCAGCGCTAAATTCTTTTTGTGCGTAGGCAATCTTGGCAGACGTGGTCTATTTGCCGCATAAACGTGCCGATATTCCCGCAACGTGCACTCCAAAGTACTCCTTAATTGTTCATTGTACTGGGTACTTACACGTGTGTAGCCCTGCTATCCACCTCTTCACTAATATTGTTATCATTTGGCCTCGATGCCTCATGAAGTCTTGGAGGCATTATCTGGACAGAAGAAGTGACGGGAGGGCTACTTCGTACGTCGGAGCGTAGCCTCTCAAGTGCGGCATCGTCCAACAACCGACACCGTTGGATGGCACGCACTTGGTCCGATAGTCTTTGAGCCGAGACGTTAACGGCCGATTCCAAGTCCTGAAACAGAGGCAGCATTCGATCACGGTACGCACTGAGATTGATTCCCCCCTCTGTTGCCACAAAATATGCCCGCATGACATTTTCATTCATAGATTTAGTCCACTTCATGCGGCGCACATTACCACCGACAGCGGGGACCCTGTTCGAGGCCGGTAGGTCTCGGGGTCCCAAGCAGGACGGTGGCCGGCGTATCCCTCGCCGACGTACAGGTGTTGGCGACGTCGGCGGGGAAAAATACTCGTCGCTCGATGGGCTCGACACCTCATTGCACGTCGGGGTCGCAGGTGCAGGTGCCGACGGTTGCGAGGTGGAGCTGAACGGCGGGTCCGGTGAACGTTTTTGTGCTGCGGCTCTCCTGGCTCTTGTTAGCATGTCATTTTATTTCAATCTTTCCTGTATTATTTGTTTTGTTATGGATTTTTCTTCTTGACGTTTATTGTCATCTTGTTGTCTTTTATCATTTTATTTATTTATGGATTTGGTTGGGTTTTTTATTGATATTATTATATAGGTGGATAATGTGAATTTGTAGTTTTATTAATTAGATATTGTAAATTATGTTGAATTGCAATATATTAGGAAAATAAATAAATATTTTTTTATAAATGAAATGACATGTAACTTGTCTGGTGTTGCCAGTCTTATTATTATTATTATTATGTGCAAAGAGTTTTATATGCATTTTATATCACGTTTTAACAATATTACCTCAGTTTACAAAGTAAGTTGTACAAATATAAAGTACCGGTTCTTTTAATATTCGAGTGACATATTAATTTCAAAACTAACTTGTTCAATTAATGAAAAACGAAAGCATCTGAGCCATATTTTGTTTATTGTTAAAATCTTCGAAGTTGCGCTGAGTTCCCTTATTTCCTGCACCTGTTTGTAAAATTTAGATTTGAACTTTTCAAGTCATGAATTCATTTTAACTTTATAAACTGAGGACCTTTTTTGTCAGGGAATTTTTTTTATTATAATGTCGGAAATGGTACACCGTTTGCATATTTATATTGTTTCATATTTTAAGTAATATAAGTACAGAAAATAGTTGTATGTCATACTAAATTATGCCCGCGGCTTCGCTTGCGTCTAGAAATTTCAGTCCCTCGGGAACAATACTTTTTTTTGGATGATGGGTACCATATGTTCTTTTTTGTACCCCTGACAACGTGTATGCAATTTTATGATGATCGAACGAGTAGATAAGGTGTGAAAGCGTAACAAACAAACTCACATTCGTATATATAATATTAGTTATGATATTTTCATATATTTATATACCGGTGTAGTTATTATTATTTAAGAGCAGCGATAGCTCAGTAGGGAGACCAACAGACTGCAATGCAGAGGGTCTCGGGTTCGAACCACGTCGCGCACCTCTGACTTTCGGAAGTTATATGACTTTTCGAAATGATGTGCGTATTGATTGTCAATTATCGCCTGCTCCGTGCCTCGGAGAGCACGTTCAGCCGTCGGCTGCCATGAACATCTATGGCAGTCGTTATTGGGAGAGTGTCGACACAAAAGATCCCACTGGGTCGAAGTGTCGCCGGTCTGCACTGACTGGCCCCCACATAAGATACATACTATTATTTAACAAGTTTCAAAATTAATCTTTTAAGTTTGATGTTACTTTACACTTTTGTCGTTTAGTTAATGCTAGTAATAATATAAAAGTGTCATTACTTTTTTGAGTTGTGGAGCCTCGCTGATTTCAGCATGAATGCGCGAGTTCGACCGGGGAACGACTACCCCCTCACAGAATATCAACGTGAAATAGCAGTATTCCTACTGTTTTGTCTCATTCGGTGAGTGAGAGTGCCGGCGGCCCAATTCTCCTTCCCACGTCATTTTTCCTTTCCTAAATGGTCAGCAATGTGCAAGTGATGCCTTTAGTTTTGAAGGTGTCCATAGGCTACGGTGACCACTTACCATCAGGTGGGCCGTATGGTGGGCCGTATGTCACCATGTTTGTATAAAAAAACCCGCGTAAAAAGTTAAACGGATTTGGATAACACTAAGCACAGGGATAGACTATGTCCTCAATTAACACACTACGGAATATGAAGTTTTTTATAAACGAACATAGTGTTACTATAGTGTGGAATTTTCATAATATATAATTTTTTTAAGCAATGTATGTATTTTGCCGCTATCAACTCCTCAATCCTGTAAATTGTCCAAATTATTACCGCAATACGCAAACCGAGTTTATTTTCTCCGAAACTGACTAAACCGCAACAACATCGATCATAAAATAAACAATAAAAAAACAATGGTGCCCATAAATAGCATAAATCCTCTAACTGTGATGGTAATCGCGTGCAAAACCCGCCAAGTCCTTGGGCAATTAAGGCGACAGCACGACAGAGGGACATCGTCGTAACTGATTATTTAAATCAAGTCGATTGTATGTTCCTTCACGACTGAATAAAGCGTGCTATGGTAATGGCTTTGTGTACACAGGGAAAGCGAGAAGCGAGTCACGGCGAAGAAAAATGGCCTGTCACTTTGTATTAAAAGTGAAGTAATTTTAATGCAGCGCGTAATATTTTTAAGTCTCAATGCAAAAAGTGGAATGCTTTAGTTTCAGTCTTGGTATTTTTGTGTCTTGGATACGAAAAGCTATTTTAGTGAGACTTTGTTTATTTAAAAAATGTTTTAATAAATCACATTTTAAAGATAATACATACATACATACATAGATTAACGCTTGTTTCCCAGAGGGGTAGGCAGAGACTACGGATTTCCATTTGCTACGATCCTGACACACTTCTCTGACTTAATTCACTTTCATCCCATTCCTCATACACGCCCGTAGGTTCAAGGTCCTCTTAACCTAGCCTTTGTCCAAAACGCCTCCGATCTGATCAAGAAACCTTCGCCTAGGTCTTCCTCTTGCGACTGTTCCATTCTCACTAGCCTTATAAACTTTTTTAGTCAGTCTTTCCTCGTCCATTCTTTCTACATGCCTAAACCAGCTTAACATACCCTTTTAAAGATAATGTATAGAAATATAGCGTTTTAGAAATATTTGCTGTTAGAAACTTTGGGTAAAGTTCGTTTATAATAAAATCTATGACTAAACGCACGACCAAGATAAAGATATAGAACTTTTAAGCAATTATTGGCGTTCTATGTATGTGTGTTTATATGCGTGTGTATTTAATAGGTGTTATTATTTTTGCTTAAATACCGCGTGCTAATTTCTGACGAATACATTTAAATACGTTGTGGCGGGTCTAGGTGATGTGTAACTGTATACCTGGCAAGGTCTTATTAAACAGGAACAACTGTTTACTGTATAGCTTGCAATATCATTTTAAGTTTTTATCATATTTGCTATAAATTTTACTCTATATCTATGGTTAACGTAAATAACGCTTTTTTTAAATATCACGGTACCCTCGACAGCTCCTCACTTGTATGTCTAGACTGCGTCGCGGCAAGCTACAGTGATTTGTGTGGTTTGTGCGAAACGAATGGAATAGAAAATAAGATCATTTCGTCTTCCGCCTCGCTTTACAATAACTCCTCTTTTTGTGTAGTACTTGGCTCTGTGTTACGTGCGCCCTGAGACCGTGTCGTGTGTACGTCCTTCTACAAACGACAAACTAGTCCCCGTACGAAGTAAATCGTTGGGGAAATCTAACGTTTCATCCAAAATGGCTATTGAGTAAAGAGCTTATTACTTTTGATATGTTATTAGTATTATACGTAGCTTAACGTACTTAACTCGTATTATAGTAAAGTAGCTTAAACGGGAATTCAGAGTTATGTCATACCAACAAACCGTTAATTTATTTTTATACTACTTATGTGGCAAACAATCATACGGCCACCCGGCCCACTTGATGGTAAGTGGTCACCGTAGCCTATGGACGCCTGCAACACCAGAGGCATCACTTGCGCGTTGCCTACCCTTTAGGAGAAAAAGGACTTGGGAAGGAGAAGGAGCGGGAGGGGGGAAGAGGGTGATTGGGCCTCCTGCTCTCTCAGTCACCGAACGAAACTCAACAGTAGGAATACTGCTATTTCACGTCGATATTCTGTGAAGGGTAGTCCTTCCCTTTTCGAGCCGGCCCATTCATGCTGAAATCAGCGAGGCTCTACTACTCTAAACAGTAAACTTAACTATGTTTATACTTCTTAACTATGTTTTCAGATTCAATGTAATAGGCGGCGAGCTATTACCGTCTCCTGGGGTATGCCCAGGAGACGGAATCTCGCCACCCATGTAAATATTTACAGAATATGTGTTGTTATAATAATCTCACAGAATTCAATAACATTTAGCTAGACCTGGAAATTGAACCAGACACCTTAAAATCTGCCGCAAACACGGACTGCACGGATGGCGTAGTGGTTTAAGTGGTCGCCTCGCCACTGCCACGGCTCCGAGTGTTGTGGGTTCGAATCCCACACGGGACAAAAATTTGTGTGATCCACAAATGGTTGTTCCGAGTCTGGATGTTCTTTGTGTCCGTTGTTTTAAATGTTTGTGAAGTCCCCGCGATACAGGAAATATTCGAAGTACGTTGTAAGTTGTCTTTAAAAAAAACAGTACTCAAAATTTATGCCATGGGACTAACAAGGCAGTAGATATTAATCCTACGGTGGCTAAGAGAGAAGAAGACAAACACACATATTATTAATGGTTCCGTACATCCTAATATTATAAATGAAAATTTAAGTTTGTTTGTTAGTTACACTTTCACACCTTAACTACTTGACCAAATATCATAAAATCACGTTGTCAGGGGAACAGAAAGGACATATTAGAACCTTTCATCAGGTAAAAGTAATTCACTAAATCTGTTAACGTAAGGAAACCGCGGACATAGTCTAGTCTAACATATTTTTGAAAACTTATTGGATCGTCGAGTTTCATATAATTCCGTAATATTACAATTAGTGCTATAGTACATAATACGACCAATATAAATGAAGTAGTAGATTAACTACTATACAGCAAAAGTCCTGAGTAAATCTAGTAAGCAAATAAATACTAATTAATGTCATCAAACTGTCCACTCGTAATTTTAACGGATACTATTTAACTTAATTCTGTTTGCTGACAAACTATTTAAACAGCAAATAGTACAGCTATTTAGGGCTTGAATGGTATTTTGGTAACCAATTTACATGCTATCCAGCGCTTTAACTTTATTTTACTAGCAAATTAACAGTTCATAAGTTTGTTAAAGTAGAACTTGATTCAATAATTTGAGACAGATTTTAGATAGGTTATCAAAGTCAAACATCATTTATTAATTTAGGTCACAAAGAAGTACTTATGAACATAGGCAATCGGTTAGTGACTTTACTAAAGTTGCTGAATTTACATTTATGTAAATGTAAATTCTAGGTTTTGGTAAGGCAGGTTGATAACGTGATCCATACGCACATACGAGTGTACTACTGCCAAGTTGTTCACGCAGAATGAGGATATTAAAATATAGAAATGTCAAACGCTTGAAACTATTTTAGAAGGATAATAGACCTTATAAAAAGGTGATCGCTGTCGTCCGCATGATAACATTGTGAGTACGATAGTACGATCGATAGACCAAGATCAAGCTATGTCATGATCAAATCCAGTTTCGAACATTGGATTACGATTCGACCAATAATTACTGACGAAGAATTTATCAAAATTTAGATTTCTATTTTACCAAAAGATAGAGGCAAAGTGTAACATTTACCAATTTTTATTTTTTTTATCCCTTAATTGTGTTTAGTTTGATTGTAGGTAAATGGTATAATGGTTGCAGTTCCTTACAGAAATATTTTATAAAATAAGTAGCATTGTAAAATAGCAATTATGCAGGGTTGCCACACAATTCTAGCCTGTTTGATACTCATAATTATACACTCACTGAGGTAAATAAGTTCAGTGAGTGTATTTTTGATATTCAAATGTGTTGCTTTGAGAGCAAAATTAATAAAGAAACAGATTTTGATGCGGTGTTATACAATTTTCGAATATTCGATTTTTCGTCGATAGCAATCACACATGCTACTATTTAAGTATTGCATTATAAGCATGTTCTAAATTTTAGAGGATGGTAAAGTGCTTCATATAATCTGGAAGACAGAAACGATGGAGATTATACCGCTCTCGTGCAAAGACTATTTATTTTTCTGAATAAACTATGTTAGTCTAAAAGCAGCTTCAGTGTCTTTTATAACTCTTTTATTTGCCTCTTAAGCACAAGTAAATGTTTATCTATTCTTGATGCTGTTTTCATAGTTTAGTAACTTGGAACTCTACTAAAATACTAAGCTACATACATATATTGAGCACTAGCTTTCGCCTGTGACTTCGTAAGCGTTGAATTTGGATGAAGGTACCTATCTAAAACTCGAATTTTAGGCGGCGTCTCAAAAGGAAACACACTTCAAATTTAAAGTCGGACTTTCAGCAATCTATCACTGCAAGCCGTATTCAATTACATGCCCTATTTTTACATAATGCGCGTTCAAACAGACAGACGGACAAAATTTCTAAAATAATTGTTTTGGCTTTTAGAGCTTGATTTTCTTAAATATATCCTATGTACAGACATCGACCAGTTACAATTTTATTATTTGTAGATATAGATATGGTGAATTACGCATAAATTACGGTTTGGATGAACCGTAACTAGATGTCTATTCGTTAAACAGATTATGAAGAAAGTTGGGACATAGATATAATGATGATAATAATGACAATAATGATAATGATAATGACAAAAAATGTATCACCAAGTTAAATAAAAGCGCACAAACCGCAGGGCAGCTTGTGGCGAGCTGAATGTGAGTGGCTACACTGCGGTCCTGAATGCCACAGAGAGTCGGTTAGAGCCTCGTCCCCAGCTTGCCGTTACTGGTTAGCTGGGGTGGAACTTCAAGAGCGCCCGTAGGACTCAACTCTGGCTTGCCTTGGTGGCAGGTAGAGGGGGGCCGCTAGAGCTATATACTTGGGAGTGAAAGTGTCATTTTCAAGGGCATAACTACGGGGAAACCCGCTCCGGGACTCCGTTGTCACGAGACTCTTGATGGTGAAACCAGCGCCGCACCGCTCGACACTTCTAGTCACTCTCACCGGCGTTGCCCTCTGCTGCTGGCTTGTATGCCTATGGTGGCTATTCAGGGGGCCTATCTAGTGAGTTGGCGAGTCACCGTCTGCCCATGGCATTGAAGCTATTAGAGTATTCAGAGCAGACGCCGTTTTCCATCCATAGTCAGCAATATACCGGTCCACCAAACACCCATACCTATACCCCATATATTAGAATCCATACGTAGCAATAGTCCTACGTCTGTTGCGGCTAGTGCCGCTGTAGGTGTTCCATCCCACCTTTGATTAAAACTCTCGAAGGGCCTCTTCATGTTGGATCCATGTCTCCGTGTAAGCCTCCCAAAGGGCCAGGTATTTTCTAATATAATATGTTAGAAAGTACCTGTGTTAAGAGAAACATAATAATAATATCCTCCAGACTGAATTTCGTTTACGGCGGCCAATCTTAACGGAGACTGGCCATCTGCGCAGGAGATATTATAGTGCATAAGTATGTGCGCAAACACAAGTACACCCTCTGTTCCCCAACCCTCATGTTCCGATGGGACGGACAATCCGACACGACCGGAGAGAGATCAGGCGTAGAATCAACGGCTTCACGTGCTTTCCGATACACGGGGGTGTCTAACACCGCCAACTTCCTAACTTCAAGCTCGTATTGAGATTTCTTAATAGAAAACCCCAATAACTTTTTGTTTAACCCGGGAATCGAACCCTCATGCACAGCAGTCATATTCACTACAGCTGCGCCACGGAGGCAGTTCATAGATATAGATGGACCTTAAATCCTGGATAAATACAGAGAATATTTTTAGTTCGGTACGCGTATTTACGCGAGCGGACACCGCGAGCGGAAACTAGTAATATAATATAAAACTTGATATAATTACACATTTTTGCTATATTATACATAATTATTATCATAATAGTTGTGACTTTCATTATGTACTATTTATAAGCGATATTTACCATATATTAATTATTAATTAAAATCAGAAGCCCAATCTAAAATTAATCCTTTAATCATAAGGATTCCCCAAAAACATGTTATTGAGACAACGTCTATTTGAGACGGCTTGATATGTAATGATCGGACAATCTGTTCTTTAAGTTCAATCTGTCCGGTCATCCATAAGCCTATCTAAAGGTTATATATGTAATAAACTATTCGAAGAAATATTTCACGCCTTGCGATCCTTGCAACCTTTGAAAGATGTTCCACGAATCGTTAGCTGGCTTTGCACCAATTACAGCCTTTGACCCCATGAGATGGGTTTAAGCGACCGATTGCGAGATGCCGAATCCAATTCCTCGGTTATTAGAATATTCCTTTAGGAAATTCTGATATCAGCATGGAATCTGAAAATTGAGTATATATATATACATATACATAGGTGGAAAAAGGCACCCCATATTACGTGAGACCTTATATGATTACTAACATAATGTAGGTATTTACTACTCTATAAATGTTCATGTGTATTAAAAGTATATTCGTTGCTTTGTTCTTTCATACAACAAAATCGACGATATTTTTTGCGTAATGATATTTTATAGGCCAGTGAGTGATATAGGTTTTGTCAGGTCAAATCTTTGTCAGGTTCCCTTGAGCTTCTTTAGATTATATTAATATAAAGCTGCCATCTTTTTCGGCGGTATATATACATAGCTGACCTGCGCAACTTCGTCTGCGTCACATAAGAGAACATTCCCCGTTTTTGCAATATTTTTCTAATGAAACGACTACCACCAATAAAATAAACTACGACCAATAAAAGCGAAGCATCAAATCAATGTTCAATATTGGTAGTAGCGTAATGTTATATAGCCTATATCCTTCCTCGTTAAATGGGCTATCCAACACAAAACAATTTTTTGAATTCGGACTAGTAGTTCCTGAGATTAGCGCGTTTAACCAAACAAACAAACTCCTCAGCTTTATAATATTAGTATAAATAGTCTCACGCTTTTATCACCAAAGGGGTAGAAAGAGATATATCACACTCACTTTTCGCTTAGCTTAGCTTATTATATTTTAGATTCTACGTAATATCAGGCACACGAAAATAATAATAATATTCTATCACATACACACAACACCAGCTAGCCCAGACTAAGCAGAGCTTGTACTATGGGTACTAGACAAAGGATAAACATACATACCTATATACTTTTTTTTGTAAATTTATACATATTATACCTACATAGAAAAACCCAGACCAAGACAAACAATGTTTGACTTGTGCGCGAATCGAAACAGCGACCTCAGGTATGGCAGCCGGTTACACTGACCACTACGCCATCGAAGGTCAAAAATGATTTTGTCTTTACAGCCGGGTACATTTTTAGACCCTGTGCTACTACTGAGAATTCTTTAACAGAAAACCCAATAAGGAATAGCGCGACCCGTGAACCGAACCCGAGACATGCGCAGTCGCATTTACTGGCGGTACACCACCAAATATAGCGTGATATGATAGAAAGGTACGCGTATACATGAAAATATACGCCATATTTTCATGTATACGCGTACCACTTATTTCATAAACAACTTGAAGAAAACAGTCGCATTTTCTTTCAAACATTACGAAGCATTAAAAACGACAAGCAATATATAACTGTCAGTTATTATTTATTTCATGAAATATAGCACAGCAAGTCCACCTTAGACGATACATACAAATCGCAAAATAATTGGCCGTCACACGCAGAGCGAGTGCCCACGCCACTCGGAGTTAGTTGTATGAAAAATATGAAATAAAAATATTGAGCCGGGACCAAATTGCATGGCTCAGTGACGTTCGACGCTCGTTACTGGGGCTGGGAGCTACAGAAAAGATGGAAGAGACTTTGAAGCCTGTGTTCCGGCTGTAAAAGATGCATTTTAAACTCTCCACGGCATTGAAAGATGTAAAGCTTTTATCTGCCAGACTGCGAATTGATTTTATTCAATTTTTATTTTCTTGTTTTTGAAGTGGGTTGAAATAATTGCTTTTGATAGTTAGAATATGATTTTATATGCGTTAATATTTGACTTTATATGAGTTAGTATATAATTTTATATGTTTGGATAGTAGTGACATAGAAAAGTTTACATACCTGCGCGTAACGTCCTAGGCTTGTCGCAACACAGTTAAAACTATTTATTTATTTTTGACTGCAGGATGTAGTCGACTGCACGGATACCATCGCGGTTTACGAGATTGCCTACCCAATATATACTACATATATATATGTATATATGTATCTTGTGGGGGCCAGTCAGTGCAGACCAGTGACACTTCGACCCAGTGGGATCTTTTTGTGTCGACACTCTCCCAATAACGACTGCCATAGATGTTCATGGCAGGCGGGACCGACGGCTTAACTTGCTCTCCGAGGCACGGAGCAGGCGATAATTGTCAATCAATACGCACATAATTTCGAAAAGTCATATAACTTCCGAAAGTCAGATGTGCGCGACGTGGGTTCGAACCCGAGACCCTCTGCATTGCAGTCTGTACTACATATATATACTAACTGTTATGTCTTTGACTCACATGTAGGACAAAAGGAAAAGTGATCTACAAATATCTATTCTTTGAGTAGTAGAGCCTCGCTGATTTCAGCATGAATGGGCCAGCTCGACCGGGGAAGGACTACCCCTCACAGAATATCGACGTGAAATAGCAGTATTCCTACTGTTGTATTTCGTTCGGTGAGTGAGAGTGCTGGAGGCCCAATCACCCTCTTTCCCCCTTCCCACTCCTTCTCCTACCCAGTTCCTTTTCCACTTCTTCCTTTCCTAAAGGATCAGAAACGCGCAAGTGATGCCTCTGGTGCTGCAGGAGTCCATAGGCTACGGTGACCACTTAACATCAGGTGAGCCGTAGGTATGCTTGTTTGCCACATTAGTCGTATAATAAAATATATCTCTTCAGAGTAAAACAATAATTCGTACCATGTGGAGAACGGCGCCGTCGTTGGCTTGGTAACTTCGACAATATAGGTTTTGAATTTGCATTTTTTGTGTAATTGTCACTGACTCGCTTGAATTTCAAACACTAAGACAAGTTTTAATAGGAAGCTAGAGTATTCCGTGCTTTGTATTGAGTAATCGATTCAGTGACGTCTCCAGTCCTGCAAAAATGAAATAACCTTGCTAGGTAACCTCTCTCGTACAGAAGATGAGCATGTTCTTAAGTTTTGTAATGGAAGTGATTGAAGGTATTAGAATTTCAAGTGCTATGTAATCAGTAACAGGATCTGTGGTTTTAAGGTATCGCGTATATAATAATGCAATCACTTGCCATCAGGTGAGCTTATTGTTACTGAAGTAATATAACTGCTTACTGTTAATATATAGTGATCCTATATCATAACCATAAGTTCGATTTAAAGATTATGCCACCTTCGGTATATAATGTACCCTAATACTACGAGCGTGCACGAAGAATATAATCTGAGTGAATGAAGCATAATAATAATAATAACATTCTACCACATACACACGTCACTACACGATACTAGACAATGGATAAACATACATATACATATACTTATTTTTAGTGAATACATATTATACATAAAAACACCCAGACAAAGACAAACATCCATATTCATGCACAAAAATGTTTGACTTGTGCGGGAATCGAACCCGCGACCTCAAGCGTGGTAGTCGGTTACACTAACCACTACGCCATCGAGGCCGCCTATAAGTATAAAGATACATATGTCGGCATCGTAGCAAGACGGCACGTATGGCGCAGTGATTTATGTGGTCGTCACTACATCGAGTTTTGTGGGTTCGAATCCCACACAGGACAAAAATTTGTGTGATCCACAAAATGTTGTTCAATGTCTGGGTCTTCTTTGTGTCCGTATATTGAATGTTTGTAAAGTCCCCCGCGATGCAGGAATTATACCTAGTGCGGGAGTTGTCGTTTTAAAAGAAAAAAGAAAAGAAAGCTTGTGGAAATCCTTAATCCCTGCTTATGTCTTCGCGAAAACAGGCGCAAATCGGGAATCGACCTTTTTTATAGAGTTCTAGTTATTTGGGGCTATGCTAGATCGCTTGTAGTAGAAGCGGGTTCACGTCAGTAGTGCAGTGGGTGGCATTCAAACCTGATACCTTATCCATTGAGATACCACCGCTTTACTGCCTTTATTTACGGTAAATGTGCGATTAATTAGGAACGGTGTGTTATTTAATTAAGTTAGATAAACTAACCGTTAAGTAGTATGTGTGATGGCTTAATTAGTGTGGCAGACGCACAGGCTAATTAAGTTAAGGTATGTATGAGAACTATTTGTTTAGCGATCTAAACGAAAAAGATTTTATGATCTTACATATGTGAAAACTAGCAATTACCTGAAACTAAGTTCTTGATTTAATGATAAAATAATTTTACTGGTCTAGTAGGGTAACACTTCAACAGTGATTGCCTTGCTTCTGCCACAGTTCCGACTGTTGTGGGTTCGATCCCCACACGGGACAAATACCTATTTGTGTGATCCACAAATATTTATAGAGAATGAGTTTATAGTTATGGGTTCGTAAAACACTGGCAATTGCGAAAATCAATACATTCAAGATTCACATTATCGCCGCCATACTTATAAATGAAAGATCAGTTACAAAAGTCTTCACCGTTAAGTCCCTATCTTGACTGTATATCACGGCGAAAGTGTCGAGTCAGTACTAGCGGAGGACGATTATTGTTAAAAAATCGAATCAATTGAATCTTTAAATAAATAAAATAAAAAATAGTAATAATAATAATAATAATGATCATCGATTTTTACCATTCCGCATGACGAGAATCTTGTGAAAGCTGAAAAAGAAAAAGAGTTGAAATACTTGGACCTAGCTCACGAGATTGTCGACATGTGGCGTGTGGACTCGGCGATCATTATGCCGATAGTCATTACAGTCAATGGTTTAATACCTAAGAGCCTCGACCACCACCTGCAGAGGCTCACGTTAGATGGCTGGATCAAGTCTTTGATGCAAAAGGCGTACTACTCGATACGGCGCGTGTGAGGAGATTCCTCTGTCTGGGGCCCTAACCACCGGCAGCTTGGACCCTGTTCCCGATGTCGGTGGGTCATTTTAGTTTTTATATTTTAAATATCTATTGTTTTTATATTGATATTTAAAAATGTAATTATTAGAAAAATTGTAATAAAGAGAATAATAATAATTTATTTATATCAGAAAACTGGTTCCAGAGGCATTTAAACCTTTAACATTCATTCAAATGCATGCATCTCTAATATTGATTGAATGTCAATATTATTTATTTATTAATTTATTTACTTGTAGATGTATGTGTGGTGATAACTATGTAGTGGTATGAAGTAAATGAAGTCCATATACCAGCACAAGTAAAGTTTATTGTTTACACACGTTTCACAGAAGAGAAAGTTCCACACAGCACTATAGAATAAACATAGAAGTAGATATGAAGGAGTAGAAGTAGTTAAAGCGATAATATGTAGAAAACGAAAACACGTATAAGCTTATAATGTACGAGAATACAAGCGAGCGTTTGGTTAGCGGGCGACTCGGGCTTCGCGTGAGAGGTCTGTGGGCCGACTGGCGCGCGCGGTCATCGGGCTGCGCACGCGCATTGTTTTTAACCAAACTAGTTACGGCAGGTAATTGAGTGCGTTTCCAATGCACGATATGAATATTTTATAATAATAAATAAATAAGATGATATGTGACTGTAATTTGATAATATTGTAATATAATATATATGTATGTATTGTTATAAATGAATGTTAAGGTAATGTGCTGTATATAAATATAATAATTGATATATGTGTATGAGTAGGCCACATACTTAATTAGAACGGCCGCAGGGTACGTATACTAATTAAGGATAACCTTTTCACAATATTCCTTACACACTGACAGTATCTTCTTCCATTCATCCGCAAACATATGACACTGAGTGTTGTCAACAAGGAGAGCGTTGAGTGTGGCGAGAGACCGAGGTAAAGGCGAATTAGCACGGGCTAACTGTGTGACAAGCTGGTAAGGCAAACAGTTTGTGCTTATGTCAATATGTTATTTCTGGCAGTATCAGAAATGGCATAGTATAATCGTGGGTGAGACTTTTCCTTGCTTAATTTTTACAAGAAATACTTAATAACACTTTTTTCTCCATTCGGCAATCGAACCGAGAACTTATGCACAGCATTCGCATTCACTAACGCTACTTCACCGAGGTCTGTCTCGGTGAAGTAGGTAGCACCAATGACCAAAAATAATACACGAAATTTAATACCTTCGGCATACAACCATAAAATGCAAATAACGCAGCCTAACCGTTAGCACAACATCAGCTAACGATGTTCAAAGTGACCACGTTCGATTTAACCCTGCCGCTTCCACGGCTCGGTCTTTATAGTCCACGTCAATGTCAAGTGCACAGAGTGCAACAGACCGCGACCACGGCGACGGTTGATTGCGACCACTCAAACGATCAACGTTTTTCACAAACAACTTTGGTTAGCTAGTAATTAGTTTACGAGAAGTTAATTAAAGTTTCAACGAGTAAACGTTGAGGTCGATTTTAGAAGAAAATGCATGTTACGTAATTTTTGAGAGTTTCGAAGCAAGTTGTCAGCTCAGAAAATGTCTGAATGATATATTTGCTTTATTGTAGCAATGAAATATGACATGGCTATTTTGACTACCCAGTGTCGTTGTCTATCTATGATGGAATTTGCTGTTTGATGTTCAATCTGGGAAAAGCACTTTTCGTTTATAAATAATTAGATTTTGCCTGCGGTTTCGTTTGTGATTATCTAGGTTTTGACAATTTATATCCCTCGGGTACAATACTTTTTTTCTAGATGTAAGGTATTTGCTTGTCCTTTTACTATACCCATGATAACGTATATGAGAAATTTCATGATAGTCGGTCGAGTAGTTAAGGCGTGAAAGTGTAACAAACAAACTCACATTCCCATTTATAATATTAGTTATACTACACTGCTTTGACTATCTAAACATTACAATCGACTTGCATCGATTGTGGTCAAGTGTTAACTTGTGTGAGCGCCTCCATAAAATGTAGGTTTCGGCAACTACCCTCACTTGGTAATTATTAAATATATTTGCACTGTCATTACTTTGGCACACAATGACGAGCTGAGTCACTGCGGCGATGGCTACTGCTCATTAGTGGATTCCAAGATGTAGACGAACAGTAACCAGCCTCTCGGTTGAGATTGTTCTTGTTTCTTTATTTCAACCGCTTCACGTACTATCCTTGAGTAACAGTGACGTTTGGTGGATAAGACCTATGCTTGAGGTAGTACCTTCCAGTTGTTTGATAAAGATTTCAGCAAAGGCTCGGGTACAGGAGACTTGTTGATTGACTGGTTTTTAACAGCGGTGCTGTGTTTATGTTTCCGCAATATGACTTAAAGAAAACTATTATTGAATTCAAACTAAGTTTTCTTGGGTAGAAATGGCCCTGGAATAATGCCAGCTCAACGGCAATAGGCTTTTTCATACGTAGGTGCTACGTAGGTGCTAAACAAAACTAACAGAATAAGGCTAGAGCCAAAATTTTCCAAATACCAATATGATATGATACAAATTAATTTGCAAGGTTCTGCAAACAGTTCATGAAGAGATTTTGTACATACTCTGGACGTCGTAAGACCAGCGTAGTGGACTAAGGTTTAGGTTTAACAGCCTTATTTATATAAATATGTTCAGCAAATACTCACATAGGAACTTCTCAAGTAAATAGCTCTCAAGTCCTTGATCAATGATAAACTATTGACCAAGCCCACCGTTGATTATTCAACTAATACTTTTCGCTAAGAAGCGTTTATAGGTAAGATATTTTCAAATTAAAAGTTAATTAATACTTAGCTATTTCTCAAATATTTGATAGTAATTTGTAAGTATAACTAACTAAAGACCGACCATTACGGTCGGTCTGTTATACAATCTGATAACCGTACCCTAACAAATAACATTCAAACCATTTGCCACAATGAAGTATAAAACTTGAATCCAAACTACTTTAGGAGCATCATCCATAACGTGTGACGTCACAAGTTCGATCACGCGCCAGTTATTATTCGTTGCGCGCGCGACGCGACACGTACAGTAATTCTGTTGGGCGTCTTTGTCGCGGCGACAACGAAGTTTTGCGAGCGACAAACTCGCAAATAATACGTGCTTCAGTTCCCGCTGTTTGGGATTCCGATGGCGGATGCCGTATCATCTCGCGTTACCTAAACTTGTTACTTGTTTGAAGTTAGCTCTTTGCTAGTTTTGCTTGATAGCCTATTGGCTGCTTTGTTGCTGTTTTATTTAAGTATATAACTTCCTATTGTATTCAATTGCTATTTACTTCATAACGCAACATTGTATCGAATAGTCTATGAGACCTATGATACATATCAGATCATACCTATGAGACGTGCCTATTTTAAAACCTCCTGTAGAGCAACGTGTGTTCACGCTGAGGAATTACAGACACGCACAGAGGTGTTTTGCACCTTCATTTCATCTACTATATTTGAATCCTACGAAATAGTTTACCTTTAATACCTTTTTAACTTTAATTTGTCATAATATTGTCTTCTGTTTACGCGAATATTATTAATTGAAATTATACTACTATATACAGATTTTATCGCGTTGTTTATTTGACACTTTATTACATAATTTTGAAAATTATTACACTACTACTAAG
Source organism: Catocala fraxini (assembly GCA_930367265.1). Classification (NCBI taxonomy): domain Eukaryota; kingdom Metazoa; phylum Arthropoda; class Insecta; order Lepidoptera; family Erebidae; genus Catocala; species Catocala fraxini. Next base: position 2,723,471 of record OV884031.1, read on the forward strand.
AAGCAAACCACAGCTAGACTTCATGATACTTTGAGCTCATTCTGCGTAAATAGAAACACCAATGATTAAATTATGTTCGGGTACTTTGAAATAACTTCACTGGAACATTGAGACAATTACCATCTTAGTGTCCCCGTGACCATGGCTGCTGAAAAGCAACCGAAACGTCGGGGAAAGTGTAAAATTAAATTAAATCTAAATAGTTTTAATAATAATTTAATAAGCTTAAAAATTAGTGAAGTTTAATAGTAGTAGTAGTGTAACAATTTTCAAAATTATGTAATAAAGTGTCAAATAAACAACGCGATAAAATCCGTATATAGTAGTTTAATTTCAATTTAATTTGTCAAATTATATGCTAAAGATTTCTGAAGTACCTACATGTTATTTTCACAATTAATTGTGACAACATTAAAAGAATAATTGGTGGGTAGTTTCACAAAGGAGGCACACTTAAATTGTGTCATGTAATTTTTCAAAGTGGATAAGCTTCATTTGGTGCCTCGCAGATAGAAAATCTAGAGTTTATCTGAATAATGGGATGGATTCCTACGATGACTTCACTCATCCAAAGCAGAGTAGATTAAGTTGTAGGTAACTGATTTTTTAGTTAGTGGGTTAAGTACGATTATTTTTCAAACTTATTTTTCTTGCAAGTACGATTACCCATTGGATGGTATTAAATTTATTTATCGATGTTTGTTCGATTTTCAGACGGAGTCAAATTAAATTCAGTTATGTAAGTAAAACAATAAAAGAAGGCATCCTTACGTAGTAAACTGATTTTACTACGTAATATGTAATATATAATAAATAAAACATTTATACACTCACACATATTTACGCGCCCACAATATTTCTATGTCAAAGCTTTGTAATTGTGATAGTGTTCGTAATTTTTGCTAGTAAGCCAAACATTAAAAGAAGCATTATGTCTTGCCAACGGCAAATCGCTGCAGCTCGGGATTTTAATGAAGATATAAAACTTGGCAGCTTTTGTCAAGAAAATACATATTTATTGCTTAGATAAGCTATCTCATGTTCGCCAAATTGGCACTAAGTAAAGTAATCATATTCATAAAATATCGTAAGTCATGGTAATACTTTTCAAGCACCGATGTCGCAGCGAGTAAATTCTCACATCTCCGCTGCCGCTAACTGAATATTTCGGTTCGAATCTCAAGTAGTAGTTTTACGTCTGTATGTACAGTAAGCAGCAATAATACATATCCATTTCAAAACTAAAATAGTATAATCCGGTAATTAACGCCATCTAACGGAAATCGATACAAGAACTGCTAAGTAGTTTATTTATATCGTGATAGATGGCAGTGCACTACACTAAAATAAAAAGAATAGATTTCTTAATAATGCAAGTTTGATAAATTTACTTTTAACTATTTCCCTATTCATATTAATTTATTTTAAAAAGGAAAACATTTCAGGGTATTTACAACAAAAAGCAGAGCATTACTAATAAATTTATAAATTTAAAGTGGGTAGTTTATATTATAGATACTTTCGATGTCTATGACGATGACGCTATTCTTCGTACGCAAACATTACTTTGTGCCTGGCTTCGAGTGCCTTTTCAGTTGAAATTATTTCTTATAAATGTCACTTATTTGCTAAAATGAGTACGCGTTGCAATATTTATAAAACAACGCCATCTAGTTCATGCATATTCATTCTAATACGACTGTTCACAGGATTTTGGGCTAAGGTATCCATGCACTATTAAAAGTGACTGTATTTAGTGTACGTTATTTATGTTTGTAAAGTACGCTACTAACATGCTGGTGTTATCTTTTTACATAAGAAAACACACTTGGACATGGATCTCGGCCACCGGAATCCTTGTCAATAACACTGGAAGATTTATAGCCTACCAGCAGATAGCAATTAAAAACATAGTAGACCTATGTTTTTAATTGGGTGCGTCTCATAACGTATTAAACTCATTTGGTCTAATTTCATTTTATTATCGGTCATAAGATATAATCATCGTGAGATATACCAACCGTTGATATAATTTCTTTACATATTTTATTATAAATTATAAATAGCCTAGGCTGTCCCACTGCTGGGCAAAGGCCTCCCCCAAACTCTTCCATGCCTCTCGATCCAGCGCCACCTGTTGCCAGCCCGCCTGGTATGTGCTCAAATCGTCACGCCATCGCTTTCGAGGCCGGCCCCGGCGACGCCGTCCATCTTCAGGTTCCCATTCTGTAGTGATCTTTGCCCAGCGGTCAGGATGCATACGGATGACATGACCCGCCCAATCCCACTTCAGCCTAGCAGCCTTTTTGCCTACGTCCACTATACCCGTTTTAGAGCGCAGCGTGGTGTTACGCACTCTATCTAATCTTTTTACGCCCAAGATACTGCGCTCCATTGCTCTTTGGCAAATCCCGAGGCGGAATTTCTGCGATTCGGTCAGAGACCATGTCTGGGCACCGTAGGTTAGGATGGGAAGAATACACATGTCGACGAGCCTTCGCTTCAGGGAGATTGGTAAGTCTCCCTTCATTAGCGTCTTCATGGACCAGTAGCTTTTCCAGGCGTTTTCGATGCGGCGATCGATTTCTTTTTCCTGCCTGTTTTCGAAAGTTGTTAACTGGCCCAAGTAGATATACTCGTCGACATAGTGTATTTCCTCTCCATCTACCTCTACCTTACGTCTCGTGCTGTTGGACATTACTTGGGTTTTGGACCGATTCATCGCTAGTCCCACCTCGAGGCTTGCGGCGCTAAGTTCTTGGAGCATTGACTGTAGTTCCAGGGCTGTGTGGGCGAACAGGACAATGTCGTCGGCGAATCGGAGGTTAGTTAATCTTCGGCCGCCGACAACAACTCCCCTGTTTGACCACGAGACTGCCAGTTTACGAAAAACTTCTTCAAGTACGCTGGTAAAAAGTTTGGGAGAGAGCGGGTCTCCTTGTTTTACTCCTTTGAGGATTTGGAATGTGGGTCCTGTAGTGTTAAATTTTATGTTTGCGGAACTATTGCTATAAATTATTTTAAGGAGGTCTATGTAGGTGGTATCAATGTCTTGATTATGGAGTGCAGAGAATATAGCAGAATGTTTAACGCTGTCGAAAGCCTTCGTGTAATCCACGAAGGCCAGATAGAGGGGTTTGTTGTACTCTATATGTTTCTCAAGGAGTTGATTCAAAGTTTGTAAATGGTCCGTTGTAGAAAAGTTGTGGCGGAAACCTGCTTGTTCAGGTGGTTGCTGCTGGTCTAGTTTACCATCAATACGGTTCAGTATGATTTTTATAAAAGTTTTGTATAAATGTGAAACTAAACTAATTGGGCGGTAGTTACTGATGTCGTTTTTTGCACCTTTTTTATGGAGTAGTATTAAGTTGGAATGGCACATGTTTGTTGGAAATTTTCCAGTTTGAAGAATTTTATTGAATAGATTGGTGATAAAGGGCAGTAAAGTTGGTAAACCTATTTTAAGCGTTTCGGTACTAATGCCGTCTTCTCCAGGACTTCTATTGTAGGGCATACTCTTCAAGACTTTGTGTACTTCTAATCTGGTAATTTCAGGGATGGTATCTGGGCAGGTGTAATGGAAACTATGCAGGTTGGTTTGTGGGTTATCGTTATACAAGGTCTTATAAAAATTGGTGGCAATTTCCATAATTTTGTCTCTGCTATTGTGAGTATTTCCTTCGTGGTCTTTAAGGCTATTGATCCAAGACTTTCCTTTAGTTATTCCTTGTTTTAAAATTTTTAGTGATGTTTGTTTTTGTAAAGCTGTTTTAACTAAGTGAGTGTTTAGATTCCTAATGTCTTTCCTAATGCTACGTTTAACTTTTTTATCTATGTCTCTATATTCCTTCGAGCCAATTTCCTTTTCAGTTCTTTTTTCAATTAGGTCTATTGTTTGCATGGTGAACTTATTTTTGGTTTTAGGTTGTTTTTTAATATTTTTGCTACTCTTACTAATTCCTGTTATTATTGCGTTGTATTGGGTTTCTGCATCTGTTTCGTCTAATTGTAAGTCTCTAAAATGATTTGATAGTTCTAAGTTGAATTGATCTGAATTGTTGATGAGCGTTTCTTTGGAATGATTATGGATGTGTTTGGTGAAGGTTTTGGCGCGGTGAATTCTGAAATTGAATTTGATTCTTGCTCTCAGTGGCCTGTGATCAGAGCTGTATTTGATTTGGTTGATGGTGCCGACATCGTTAATTATTTGTTTATCTGATGGTAAAATAAAATCTATTTCATTGCGTGTTTGTCCGTCAGGTGACACCCAAGTCCAGCGTCTTTGTGATTGTTTGTAAAAGAAACTATTAGCAACATATAAGTTTTGTCCGAAAGAGAACTGAAGCAGGCGATCTCCTCGTTCATTACGGGACCCTAGACCGTATTTTCCAAGAATAGTGTTGTTGTCAAGTTCTTGTCTGCAGCCTAATTTTGAATTAAAGTCACCGATGATGAGGTTCCAAGTGCTTCTGTTCTCGTCACAAGCTTTGTTCAATAGATCGTAAAACTCTTCTACGTCTTCGTCTGAGTAACCAGATGTTGGTGCGTAGACTTGTATCAGTGTTAGTGTTTTATTGGGTGTCAGGCGGAATTTAAGTACTGCGATACGTTCAGAATAGCCGATGAACTCCATAATGTTATTCTTCCACTTCTTTGCCACTAGGAACCCCACACCGTGTTGTCCGCTAGTCTCGCCATAGTGAAAGAATATAGAGTCTTCTCTTTCTTCTGTGTGTTCCCCTTTACGTCTAACTTCAGCAAGCCCTACTATGTCCCACTTAATATCTTTAAGTGCATTTTCTAATTCAATAATTCTTTCGTCTTTAAGTAGTGTGCGAACATTGTAGGTAAATACATTCAGCTTATCGGAGTCCTTTGTCATTTATCATTTTGGGGGGTTTGGACCGTAACCCGTCACGCTGGTCCAGTGCGTGTTGGCGGGTCGCCAGAGCCTCGTCCGTTGGTCAGCAGGGTGTACCACGTGCAGGGGAGGTTGGCTTGGGTCTCTGAGATGTTGGTGAGACCCCTTACTTCTTCACATATAACATTTATTTATTCTAAAATTTAATTAGTAAAACGTTGTTTGATATAACGTTTATGTAATCGAAAATCGTTTGGTCTAACGTTTAATATGTATATTGTTTATTTAATCGAAAATCATTAGGTGTAACGTTTAATATATATAAAAAACGTCATTACGGTTAACACCCCGACTCAGATAGGTTAGGTTAGAAGGCTAAGACGGGAGCGAAGCGGAGCGGAGCTCCCGCCTTAGCATTCGTGGTAATTTTTTTTTAAACCAACGAGATACAGGAGCCCCGCGCAGCGGGGCTCCGTCGATCAATCTTAGCGCAGGTGGTAATCAGTTACTAGTTATATTTAATATCTACTTAGGTTACTATTACCTATAACTATTAGACCAAATAAGTTTTATATCTTTTGAGTGGTATGTCAAACGATTTTATATTTAATGTATGTTATGTCAAACGATGTTATATTTAATGTATGCTATGCTTATAAAAATTAGTTATTTTAAAATTATATCAATCGTTTATAATATTAACTAATCGCTATATTAAATAAAATTATAGGTTCCGTTGTTATGTGTTGTTAATATTAGAGATTTTGTTGTTATATTATCTATTACTTACCCTTTTTAATTGCTATCTGCTGGTAGGCTGAGATAAGGATACATAGAATATATAGTAATAGGTGGTGTTAGGTAATATTATATATAATAATATAGGTGATATTCCTTTGGATCTCACACCCGTTCTTGGGCCAGTGGAGTTTAGCGAAGCCTTAATAGTTAATTTGTGCCAAGGCGTCGCTTCGGAGTTGTCGCCAGCAAACAATTACAGAAATGTATTTATTTTCATCTTGCTTATGTTGGTGAATAATTCGTTAAAATGTCATAACAATATATATGTCTCCTTGTTGTCTATACAATACGTATGTCAGTAGACAACATTCATCCGGAAAATAGGAATAAAACACAAGTTCTACCAACAAAAATACAACTCACGCGAGGGATAGTTGTCCCCGAAATATTATGTTCATAACTTATGAATACACTACCACATTAATGTTTACCTGCGAGCTTATTAAAGGTTGCTAGGATTACAATGCTGCGGATTACACCAAAGCGAACGTGGGAACGATAAATAGGCACTTTTTGGAAGATATTTCTTTATCTGTTATCCGAGAGAAAGTTATTCATTATTCATTATTCATTTATTTACTTGCGAACATGGGTACATAAATGTTGATATAATAGGCGGTAGGTTTCTTCCACATTCAGCCGTTTGGCGTGCAAATACAGTAATTAGGTATTCATGCATTCATTATACAAAATCAAACATAACAAAATTTAATTAGGGTTTTCTGTGTACTACGATCGTTTTTATTATAATAATGTTGAATAAATGAAAATAATAAAGTGTCAAAGTTCAAATTAATTAACAAATGTCAGGATTGTTACATGTCAAAAATTATAAGTTGTCAATTACGCTTATCTGCCTATGTCATTAGTAATATAATAAATAAAAAATATAACAATGTCACTATTAATGATAATATTAAATTTTAATTTTTAATTTTATTCAAAATAATAGGGGAAATTAATAACTTTTATTACGTGTGCAAATGTAGAAAAAAAAAAAAAAAAAAAAAATGGAAATGTAGACCTAGGAAATGCTCTTATCTTCTAAAAATTCTCGAAGTGAATAATAACATTTCGTTATGAGCAATTTTTGAAGATCCCGTTTGAAAATCTGTATATTTTCAGCGTTCTTTATGGATTTTGGTATATGGTTATAGATACGTGGAGCAGTGCAGAAAAAACTTTTGTGCATCAATGCAGTTTTGCTTGCCACAACACATAATTTGTCAGCGTGACGTACCCGTGATCTTTTTTCAAATAACTGCATATTTTGTCTGACAAACATGGCACACACCAAAATGTAAATGCAGGGCAAAGTCATAAGTTTATGTTCTGTAAAGTAAGATTTACAGCTATCGGGCAATTTGATGTTAAACATAGTCCTAATGCATCGTTTCTGTGATTTAAATGCTAGTTGCCAGTCTGTTGAGTTTCCCCAGAACACGATTCCATACCGCAGCGTTGATGTTACCATACCATGATATGCTGTTATCATTGTAGATATGTTTGAAGTATTTCTTAGTTTATATAAGCAATATGCATACTGACTTACTTTCGAGCAAATATATTCTATATGCGCTTTCCAGTTCAGTTTGTTGTCTATTTGCAACCCTAAGAATTTTGTAGTTTCATTTTCTCCAAATGTATGACCGTTATAATTAATGTTTAACCTACAAGTTGACATTTTATCTCGTTGCTTGAAATCTATAAATTTGGTTTTATCTAAGTTAATTTTAAGGTTATTTGATTGCAACCATTGTATAATTAATGAAATAGAAAAAATAGGAAAAACATCACAAACACAACAAAGTACACAGCAAGGACTTATTCCCTATAATATAGTAATATAAATATATAACATCAGCCCTGTCTTAAACTGTTCCAATGCTGGGCACGGGCTTCTTCTTAATATGAGAAGGGACTTATAATCTCACCTAAGATTACCAAAAGAAAAACCATTAAATTAAAATAAGGACATTTATGTGCCCCACGTTCGTTGCAAAAGGTATACAGTTCAGCATTTGCCAGAGTGCTAGCTGGCTGACGCTGGTTTTCAATATTTTAATAAGCAGCGCTAACGTCTCTCACAGTCTCCCCGTGAACATGGCTGCTGAAAAACGACCGAAACGTCGGGAAGAGTGTTAAATTAAATCTAAATAGCTTTATAATTTAAATAGCATAAATAGTCGGCCTCGGTGGCGTAGTGGTTAGTGTAACCGACTGCCACGCCTGAGGTCGCGGGTTCGATTCCCGCACAAGTCAAACATTTGTGTGCATGAACATGGATGTTTGTCTTGGTCTGGGTGTTTCTATGTATAATATGTATGTATTTACAAAAAAAAAAAGTATATATGTATGTTTATCCATTGTCTAGAACCCATAGTACAAGCTCTGCTTAGTTTGGGCTAGATGGTGTTGTGTGTGTGTGATAGAATATTATTATAGAATATTATTAGAATATTATATTATTATAGAAGTAAACAGTAACTAGTAAAAATGTTTAACAATAGTAGTATAAATTTACAAAATTATATAATAATAGTGTTTTTCAAAAAATAAACAACGCGATAAAATCCGTATATATTTGTTTACTTTCAATGTATAACTTACAAGTTTATAATTGTTATTAATTTTATTATTGTTCAATTGTATGTATGTATCTTATGTGGGGGCCACTCAGTGCAGACCGGCGACACTTCGACCCAGTGGGATCCTTTGTGTCGACACTCTCCCAATAACGACTGCCACAGGTGTTCATAGCAGCCGGGACCGACGGCTTAACGTGTTCTCCGTGGCACGGAGCAGGCGATAATTGTCAATCAATACGCACATAATTTCGAAAAGTCATATAACTTCCGAAAGTCAGAGGTGCGCGACGTGGGTTCGAACCCGAGACCCTCTGCATTGCAGTCTGTTGGTCTCCCCACTGAGCTATCGCTGCTCTTCTTGTTGTTCAATTGTAACAAATCTTTTCATCACAATGTATATTGTTAAGACATAAATTACTTATGACTTACATACGTAGTCTGACACGTAGGTTTAGAGATCCCGGAAGGTTTATTTTCGTCTCCATCAAAGCCACAGCGTGCAGTTTTACTCTGAGCACTAAACAAATTTTAATTAATGTTGTCAATGTAACTGATAGCACTGTAAAAAGTTGTTAAAGTCGTATTGCCTAAGAAAATCATGGACACTAGACAAATATTTTAACGATGTCATTTCATGACAGTATACGTTAGAACACATCAAACAGTACTTTGTAAATGCTCAAAGTTTATACCTACCTACCAAACATCAGGCATTATATACCTATAGGTTCTCGGAACCCTTTTACTCTCGCTTAATTGTCCGTTAGACGAAGGACAGTCCTTCCGTCTGTCTGTCACTACCCTTTAGCGTTGAAGACGTATAGTATTATTTACTTGGAATAATAATTTACTGAGAATCATATCATAATTGATCTCACTTCACTCAAACAGTTTTATTATTTTATTATATTTGTAGCTTTGAATATATTTAAAAAGTTACTCTATATATATAAAAATCAATTCCTGTTCGTTTGTCTCGCTAAAACTCGAGAATGGCTGGGCTGATTTAGCTGATTTTGGTTTTGAAATGTTTGTCGTAGTCCAGGGAAGGTTTAAACGGTGATAAAATATAAAAAAAATAGTTTATACGAAGTACACCGGGTCAGCTAGTAGCATATATTATTTTTGGAAAAATACTATTCAAGTAGTGGATTAAAATATAAAAACATAAAATAATAATTATAAAACCGCTTAAATTATTTTTTGGATTTTGGGAATGGTTACTCATTAGAAGAGAGATAAGACATTATTTTGACATGGTGTGACGGAGTCACGTCTACGCCAGGTCGACATCAAAACTAGTCGGACAAACAGCAGGTTAGCTATTTATATACTAGTTAGTGGTAATAACTATTACCACTCACGTAAATGTATAATAATTATAATAATATTCTATACGAAAGGTTGCTTTTTTTATAATACCTACATAATACGCTTGCGTTTGACCACGATCTCACCTGTTTTCAAGTGACGATGCAGTTGATGATGGATAACGCTTGCCTCGAAGATACCCATTTACTCACGACTTGAAGACACCCAGATTGTACTCATCGGGAAACACAGACTTAGGTAGCGAGTTCCGCTACTTTGCGGTATGCATTATTAAAGTGGAAGCAAAGAGCTTTGTCCGTAAATGTGGTATATCCATCATGTACCTGTGTCGCTGGTCTGATTGTCTGGTCGTCCGATGGTAGAATGGAGAAAGAGGAATCACATTATGCAGTTATTCTGCACACTCTCCAAAATGTATCCGATAGAAAACCGAGAGACTTACGACGATGCTCCAATTCGTGTATTGACTAGTTGGTCATCGCCGATAAGTTTCCTGGCCTATGGAGACAATTGAGCGGAAGCTGAATTGACTTTAAAGCCTCCAGCTGATATTTTGCAGAGCTAAAGGTGAGAACAGTACTCCATGCAGGACCGAAGCTGTGCTTGGTACAAATTAAGCAAATGTTCTGGCATGAAATACTGCCTCACCTTATTGAGGATGTCCAGCATTTTGGCGGCTAGTTGGACTTTTGCCTTCATATAGGAGCCAAAGTTAAAGCCAAGGGGTTGGAGTCAATGACATACCCAGAAACTCAAGGCGATTAGTTATCGGCACGGATACATCTCGTAAAGTTGGAGCCAGTTGGAATGGGTTCTTTTTTGGTAAGATATATTATCTTCTATACCCCTGACAACGTGTATGCAAAATTTCCTGATGATCGGTCTAGTAATTAAGGCGTGAATAACAAACAAACAAACAAACTCACATTTGCTTCTATAATTTTAGCTAGGTTATGTGACAATAAATCGTTCAAATTCTAAAACGTTACGCACTGGTCTAAATGCGTGTTATTTGTTAAGTAGGCGATAGTCACGTAACGGGTTGTCGTCCGGGATGACATCACGAAGAGCGTTATCATCTCACGCCCACAGATACACTACCGACTTCATTAACTATATACATCATATATTATAGCGTTTGTATCATGTAACTATTATTTTATTTTATTCTTGTTTTATGCCCTTGATGCAAAAGAACAAGTGGCTTATTTTGCCAGGAAGAAGTTACGGCTCCACAATACCATACAGCGTGTAACAGAAAGGTGTGGTCATATTTTAAGGCCGTGATATATATCTGAAAAATAACCTAACGTGCCCTATTCCCGGTACAAAAAAACAATTTTAAAGGGCCATGCCAGTATTAGGCCCAGAGGTGCACAAGAAATTTGCTATACTAAAAAATATATTAATAACTATCTTAGTTTTTCCTTGTATTTATTATACTGTATAAGTCGGTTATATTTTGACGACTCGATGGCGTAGTGGTTAGTGTAACCGACTGCCACGCCTGAGGTCACGGGTTCGACTCCCGCACAAGTCAAACATTTGTGTGCATGAACATGGATGTTTGTCTTGGTCTGGGTGTTTCTATGTATAATATGTATGTATTTACAAAAAAAAGTATATATGTATGTATGTTTATCCATTGTCTAGTACCCATAGTACAAGCTCTGCTTAGTTTGGGCTAGATGGTGTTGTGTGTATGTGGTAGAATATATTATTTTCTAAAAATATTAAACAAGAGAACGACTAAACTATGTGATAGAACTTGGAAGCAAGAGTACACTTATGTGAAAATGTTGCCTTCACACAAAATATGTTGACAGGTAATTAATCGAAATAGTCATTTACCATTGCTATGTTATATAATTATTAAGTAATACAAAAACTAATAATAAAAATAAAAAGAGCAGCGATAGCTCAGTGGGGAGACCAACAGACTGCAATGCAGAGGGTCTCGGGTTCGAACCCACGTCGCGCACCTCTGACTTTCGGGAGTTATATGACTTTTCGAAATTATGTGCGTATTGATTGACAATTATCGCCTGCTCCGTGCCTCGGAGAGCACGTTAAGCCGTCGGTCCCGGCTGCCATGAACATCTATTGCAGTCGTTATTGGGAAAGTCAGTACCCTCTAATATTCTGACACTGGTCTAGCCTTAGGGTATCGTTAGCCTTCGGGTTGCGGAGGTCAGGTGGCAGCCGCTCCGTGTAAAAACTGATATCCAGTCAAATCCGGTTAGACCAGAAAAGCCGACCCCAAGTGACTTGGGAATAATAAAGGCTGAGAGAGAAGACAAAAACTAATAATAATTATTAGTTTTATCTTTGCAAGATTGCTTTGATTAACTTAAAGTAATGTCTATTATCGATGTATCGAGGTTTTGTGTTTATTATGGCAACACCATCTCTAACTTGTATGACGGCGGAAAACGTAAATGTCAATATCATTGCTTGTTTTGCAACTCCATTGTGACGGTTAGTGTTTATTTATTGCGGTTAATATCGACGACTTTTACCTATAAGCTTTAAAACTGCAATGTATTCTGTTTTATTTCATTCCTAATAGATTGCATTCATAAATAAATTAAAATAATGTGTAAAATGATGTAGCACATATTTAATATAAATTTATTGATGAGATATAAGAAGATTTGATAGCTTTAAAATGCCAAGTTTTTTGTAAGTCACTTCTTATGCTAATTAATTATTGGCATTGCTTACTATTATTATTATTAGCCTTTATAGGTGTGCACCGTGGGCCCGAATTACTATAACATCTTAGCGTGCCCCTTTTATGAAATTTTATTTATTTTTTGTTTAAACATCGAAAGAAACGCATTATATCACTATCCAAATAGCACATGGTCATTTTCGGGATCACAGAGATCACCCGAGTCAGCTTTTAGTTAAAGTATCGACTAGAATATGTGATATAGTATAGTCGATAAAAAAATGCTGTATCTTAGTTAAAATAATGTATAAGGATTCATCTGTCGCGGTTTTCCATTGTACAGGGGCTATATTATGTGATGTTTGAATGTGACTACACCTTTCTGTTACACGCTGTATAACCATGCCATTGTCTATCATGATAGGTCTTTATTTAGTTTTTAAAAAAGCTGCTGAAGCTTGGATAATTATTTTTGTGTGGTACACAACGGATACAAATATATTTCAGACTTGCAACAACCAATATTGAAGACATAATTACACACAGTTGTGACAAGGTAACTATTTAAACCATTACATTATCGGTGCGGTCAAAAGTACATATAGATAGGACAGTATATAAATAGACAAGAAGATACTATAAATGCGTATCGCTTGAATCACTGTCTGCTAAAAGATTGCAGTGTGTGTGTGGGGTATGCATGTTTGCGTCCATTTGTACATTCGTATAAGATTGTGTGTTCATAATCAGAATAATAACAATAGAAGTAAAAAGAAATATTTGCTCTGATAATGGAATAAAAAATCCCTCGAACAATCTACACAAACGGCTGTTAAATCAAACTCTTAACTAAATAACAAATGGAATGGATTTGAAGGTGATTTTCAGATCGATTTATAAACCCAATGCTGCGAGCGTGGTATACTCCAGAGTATTACCGGCTACGTCCTCATCTGCATTCAACTTTTCAAATGTCAAGCAAGTCAACATACTTCTTTTCTGTTACGACTCTTCAACCTATGGAATGAGAGCCAAATTTCGTAATAAATAAATGTACGAAATGGAGTTCCAATCTAATCATAAATAGTAATAACATATTTTTTTATATAATTATAATATGTAACGGGTATTAACGCGATCATGCATGTTAACCATTTTTAATGCTTGACGTTTCGACTAGGTTACACCGGTCGTGGTCACAAGCATTTATATGTTAAATTAAATATATATTCTCTGATATTAATTAATCAATATTACTAAAGAATAGTTCAGTTCAAAGTCGCTCAGCGAGCTATGGAGAGAGCTATGCTCGGAGTTTCTCTGAAGGATAGGATTCGTAACGAATACATCCGACAGAGAACCAAAGTCATCGACATAGCTCAGAGAATTAGCAAGCTGAAGTGGCAGTGGGCTGGTCATATCGCGCGAAGAACCGACAACCGCTGGGGTAAACGTGTTCTTGAGTGGAAACCGCGACTCGGCAAACGTAGTGTAGGACGCCCTCCGACCAGATGGGATGACGATCTGCGAAAGACTGCAGGCAGATGCTGGATACGGCAAGCCGAAGACAGGGCGCTATGGCGCTCATTAGGGGAGGTCTATGTCCCAGTAGTGGACTATTATAGCCCGATGATGATGATGATGACTAAAGAATATAATATCTGGTCTAGTCTTAGTAATATCACAAATAGTACTTGCTTAAATCAACATAAACGTCAAAATATGTGAACATAAATCGCATTTCATTTCACATTGCGTGAATTGGTATTCGGATTAGAATAATAAGTAACGTGAGTAGTGTTTATTGGTCGAATAATTTTACAGTAGATCCGTGTACTTAATTCGTTAAATATGTAAGGTTACGCCAGTAACCAGTCTAGATTCGGAGTTAAAGGGTCCTAGTTATGAGCAGTGAGTCTTTACAGTCGTCGCCCGCACGTTCGTCACACACTAGTCACTCTGCTCACGACTATAGGATATCGGTTCATAGAAAACTAGTTCAGCTAACCCGAAGCTCGACTAATAAAGTACTTTAGTTCTTAAGTACAAAAAAAAGAAAAGATCTTCAAATCGTCGGTGTGTCCGTTTTTCAAGCACCTACAAATTGAGAGATATCTGTGGGATAGATATTCATTTTTTGTAGTAATATACTAACTATGTGACCTGCATTGCGTCGCAGGGATCTAAGGAGCGTACACCCAGTATGGCGCCGCCATGCTGGGTGGCCGCAACGTACACCCAATCCTAAAACAATCTTTTGTGGATCACGCAAATAATTATCGTCTGTGAGATTCAAACCTATAACACTTACTCGAAGTTGCGAGGCAACCGCTTGTCAGCCGGGATATCCCTGCAAACCTTTTAAAACATCAAAGTTACGGATATAACCTAAGTATATAAGTGTAAGTACTTGAAATAGTAAAGAAGCTCTACAATAATGTCAACGCCACTACTGATATTATGTATATTTAAGTGATCGCATCCTTGAATTGTTTAACAAATATCTCCGCATAGCTGCGACCTATTTGTAGCTATCGGCTTCAATGGAGGTTCACTCAAACAATTATTTATTCACTGTGATAGAATAATCATGTCAATGTGGATTTGGCATTGCAACGTAACGAACTTAACATTATCTCTGTGTTTCCCCGAAAACTGGAGGATAGATATGAAGCATTGAACAGATATTTAGAACGTGGTTTAATCAGCAATATTATGTGACAACCGTATAATAGAGGTCACTCGATTAGATACAGTTTTAAAATTCGTAATGCTTCTGAAAATGCCTTAACAAAAAGTCGCAGTCACACTTTGCATACACGGGTAATCGAATTCGAGATCTAACGATTGAACGTATTTGTAAGTACAGATATTATGTACATGCGATGTGACCTATGAAGCAGTTAGCTTAAGAAAATTATTGTAAGGTTTACTAGAGCTGGGCACTCATCATCGATCGTACATACATACATTATTGTGTAGATTTACGCCTGTATCCCCGAAGGAGTTGACAGAGCTGTATAAAACGCAAGATATAGCTTTAGATATCTCGTATTATTAAAATGCGTTCAGCAGTTTTTACGAGATGTTGAATCAAATAAAAATTCTTCAAACGATCATTTTGGATGCAGACCACTCTGGACTGTTGATTCAAATTAGTTATCAGTTTCACCATAAAGATCCATCTCCGATATACGTACACCAGACGAACGTATAAAGAATGTAATACAAATTAATGTAGCAAAGAATGCGATATAACAGAATGGTAATAAGTGTCAATTCGAATTCACAGCTTACCTCTCCGGGAAACAGGTTTGAATAAAAATGTAAGGTCTTTAGGTATGAAATTACCGTTTATTTCCTACATGCAATTTCGTAATATCATTACAAAATGCAATGGTTATTTTAAAATAGTTTATGTTTCGAGAAAAGATTTGTTTTTAATTCATATAATGACAGACTCCGACACTTCAATATGATCTCACTCGAATCTCGCCGAACTATTGCAGATCTAATATTTCTATATAAATTATTAAATAACTTTATAGACTGCCCGGACCTACTAGCAAAGATAAATATTAATGTTCCCTCAAGACCTCTTCGCAATCGTCTCGATCTACTCGTAGCCCCTAGACATCGCACAAATCTGGGTAAACACGCTTCAATTGCTAGACTCACATCGACTTATAATCGTGTATCGCGTATTTCGGCAGATAGAGACGTCTTCGGCAATGGTTTGGAGAAATTCAAAAAGAAATTGTATGATCAGTTAAGGATTAGTTCTTAGACAGATGTTTATAGTTCCTATTTTTTATATTTTGCCTCATGTTCTGTTTTTATATAGAGTTTATTTTTGTTAAATTACTATGTTATTTTTTTTTTTATTAGCGTAAAATTTTTATTTGACTGTGTTTTGGTGAATTTGTATTTGTATTCGTGTCAATTTACCAAACTGTATAATATCTTATACATTTTTTTTTTGTATACACTCTGTATTATGATGTACTCACGACGTGTTCTCCTGTAATTGAAGGAGCACAAATCATCAAACAACTATCAAACAACTTTTTTTAATTATTGCATGTACTGTGTATTCTTTGTTGGAGTTCCTAAGATTAAATAAATAAATAAATAAAGTTTTATCGCTTAGTGTCTACCCGTATTCGTTGTCTCAATTTGCCATAATTACATGATGGTTGATGTTTTTGTTAATTTGAGACGAACCATAATAATAATATTCTATCACATACACACAACACCATCTAGCCCAAACTCAGCAGAGCTTGTACTATGGGTACTAGACAATGGATAAACATATATATATGTACTTTTTTTTGTAAATACATACATATTATACATAGAAACACCCAGACCAAGACAAACATCCAAGTTCACGCACACAAATGTTTGACTTGTGCGGGAATCGAACCCGCGACCTTTGGCGTGGCAGTCGGTTACACTAACCACTACGCCATCGAGTCGTCATATAGACCATAGAGGCCCTAATACAAAACAACCAACCCAACACACAAACATTTAGCATTTGCACATAAAAAGAACAGAATTCGAATGAGCCACTAAAAATATTGATGAAAACTTGAATATGAAAACCACAACAATACAGATTTTCGGCGAAAGCGGCAACTTTATTTTTAACTCCATTTTTAGATTATTAACATACATAGCATAGCCTGATTACTTTTTTACAAAAGTACCTATATAATATGGTTAGATATTATATTATCCTGCGCCTATTCATCTATATAAGAAAAACGAAGTAGTGCTAATGTTTTTAAATTTTAAAAGTATTGACCTTTATAGAAAAATGTAGAGCCATGTTCGGCTAAAATCTTTTAATAATCTTAAGTTTATTTTAACAGGATTGAAATTTTGTTACATATATTTAGGTAGACGTGTAACCCGAGAAGTACCATCAATCATAGCGGCTATCGGAGAGAGCAGGGTGGGCGGACACGCGGGGGTGACAACACGGATGTGGGTAGCGCGCAGGATCATCTGCCGAGAGCAGGGAGCAAAATGTCTTCTTTATTTCTAGAGAAGGATAGTAGTCCACGATTGATTTAGTACATTGCATACTCTTACAAGCTATTTTCTCTTGCAAATAGCTATCAAGGAAAATCTTTTTGTGCAAATAGTGTCGAAATTAATTGCAAAATAAAGGAGTAATTAATATTTTAAATTTTGGATATAAGAATAACTGTGATCGTTGTGGGATATCTGAATCTCCCCGGGACAACTGCGTATTTTTTTAATCATAAACAGCTTTTGCTGTAACTAAACTACATATTTATCGTGGATCTTTTCGTAATGTATTGGGATGGATATGCATAGCCTAATATTTAATGTTTCTATGTGAAATTATTTGTTTTAATTTAAATGAAATCTCAATACAAAATTATAGTTTTAGAGTACGTTAAGGCGCCATCATGTCTGTGGGGTTCGATGCAAAAACTCGCCGAGTCCTGATTAATTGCAACATCTCGCAAATCATTAAACGACAATTTACTTTTCTCTGCAAAGAATACGACACTCGTCAAATAATAAAAATTGTGATTATGAAGACATGTCTACTATTCGGCGAATGTCAAGCCGAGCATTACGTCATTAGGTGAGCGTACGACATTCGACGAATCTCGCATATCTAGCCACACCTTTAGGATATTATGAAGATGATCCATGGTCGCGAGTAGAAGACCACCGGCACATATAGTTAGGCAGCCCCCTTCGCCCGACTCTGGCCTGTCGTCACAACTAGCGGTAGGTTTTACCATATGATTGGTTAATTTAAGTGTTAGGGTTTTAAGTTGCTTTACGTGTGTTGCTTACATTTCAAAATGTGAAAAAAAGAAATGATCTAAAAATATGTAAGCATGTAAGATTATAGTATAAATTATTATTCCAAATTCCGTAAACTATAGTAACACATACGGAGTACCTACTGCATGCATTACAAATACACGAAAGAAAGAATAATGCCTGTTTACATATAGATAGTTTATTATAGCAAATGTTGTTCATATCTTTTTTAGCTAAGTAATACATAGAGATATAGCAGCGATAACCTAGTGGAAAACCATTGGACTGCCACGCAGAGGTCTCGGGTTCGAACCCAAGGCGCACATCTCTGACTTTTCGAAGTTATATGCGTATTTAATAATTAGTTATCGCTTGCTTTAAGGAAAACATCGTGAGGAAACCTGCATGTCTGAGAGTTCTCCATAATGTTCTCGAAGATATGTGAAGTCTGCCAACCCGCACTAGGCCAGCGTGGTGGACTACGGCCTAACCCTTCTCACAATGAGAAGAGGCCCGTGCCCAGCAGTGGGACAGTTTAATACAGGGCTGATATTATTATTAATATATTAATACATAGATAGTACGACACTTGCATTATAAAACTTGTCTCATGTCAAATGGTGCTGAATTTTCGTGGTGAATGAGGGACAGCGCCACGTGCAGACAGCATCGTCAGTTTGGTAATAAATACGTGTCATGTTTAACGTCGTCAGTCTAGTTGTTACCATGGAATTAGTATATACTCGGTAAGGACTTATTAATTTCATGTTTGTGACTTACGGACAAATAGAGATATATCAAATGAGACGTCTCTGGTAGGAAGCATTTCCATTACGCTCACCTAATGTATAGTGCTTGTTCATGCTTTTGTTCATATAAATAATATAAAATAAATATGTACCTATATAGTGACGACATCAAAGATGATGATGACGAAATCAATATTATTTTTGTATAACTTTTTATATTTGCTTGAATTTTTTTAGTTGTTTATTATTATTAATACTTTTGCAATATTTAAGTAACAATTGTGCTGTACTACTTCGATACATGTAGCTGGACTTCTGTTCTTCACTTATTCATTGTCAGCCTGGTTCCTGTAAGACGAATGGAAACTGCAAGTTACGAATGTTTCGCATTTGTCGCCGGTAATCTTGACGTGTCGCATCGGTCTCCAGTTCACAACATGAAATGTTTATGTTACAAATAGTTTGCGCTTTGCAAGTTACAGTTGTATCGCTTGACCAGATCCTATTAAGTATTTTAACTATTATTAGCTATTAGTAATAGAGAGCAATGATATCTTATCTTATCTTGTTACGGGAGCCAGTCAGTGTAGACCGGCGACACTTCGACCCAGTGGGATCTTTTGTGTCGGCAATGATATCTTAGTCGTGGACCTCCCTCGCCTCTAGTGGTGGTCTAACAATCTACCACAAGGCTTCTTGAGCTCGATACTAATGCACGCGTCTCTGACTGTTCAAAGCTATGTGCGTATTAATTAGTTTATTATCGCTTGCTTTAACGGTGAAGGAAAACATCTTGAAACCTGCGTGACTCAAAGTTCTTTACAGAGTTCTCAAAGACAAGATGTGGACTCACACAACCCGCACCAAAGTAAACATGGTGGACTATGGCCTCTGACCTATGGGTCGTAGTGGGGATGTCTAACTATCTCCCTCGCACAGGTGTTCTATAGCGGTTACGTTATAATTCGTATTGTGCATCCTTTTCACGTTATTTGACAACTACCTACAACTAGATTTGAACCGCTTGTATCTTATTTATAAATGAGTAGATTTTAAAAATTTATCTGTACTTTAGAGTTTGGATAAAGAAATAATTAACTTAAGTAATCAAAAAAAGGGAGTCAACTACAATCTTAGGCTAGCTTCATATTACGGGGATTTAAAACTTAGCTAATTAAATCAAAGCTGCCAAAACGGACTGCCTGCCCTTCTTAATATACATATACACACATACATGTCTAAGTTTATGTTTGTAATTTATAGGATAACTCCCGCAGTAGGGTTAATCCTTCTGTCAATTTACATCCATAGTTCAGCGAAGTAGAGTTTGATCTATGTAGGTCCAGTACTTAACAACCATTAATAGTTACGGAGTACCAATAGGGCGATATTCCCTTCGTAGACTTGAAGAGAAAATTGAACTATTGATACTATCAACAAACATCGTTCAGAAGATTGATCAACCCTAGAATTTTCAAACTCCGAACGTTGTTCCAATCCAATTTGTTCTAGTAAGAGCTTACTGTTGGCATTTATTCGTAAACAGTATGAATGAGTCATTACGCCCGGAAAGTTGTCTCTGTGTCAAACATAACTACCTCATCCATTGCTCAAATATTATTAATTTTTCTTTGTATTTTTATAAAGACGACCCTCGCATTATGTGCTATACATAATTCCTTTTTTTCGAAGGTCAAGACCGCGCGAGTTATTTTTATTTTAAGGAAGGCAACTACCGCGGTAGGAATAATTCCTATATCGCGGGGGACTTCACAAACAATCAAACAACGGACACAGAAAACATTCAGACTAGGAACAACAACAACAAATATAAAATATATATTTACCATAACAATGAATGTGTTAACAATTACTCCGTGTAAAATCTTAAAATATATTCGCCTACAAAATTACGTAAATTTGCACGAATAACTCAAAAACGTAAGCTCGTGTTACGTGATTTTTAGATTATAACGGTTGAAATCTATATATAAGAGCAGCGATAGCTCAGTGGGGAGACCAATAGACTGCAATGCAGAGGGTCTCGGGTTCGAACCCACGTCGCGCACCTGTGACTTTCGGAAGTTATATGGCTTTTCGAAATTATGTGCGTATTGATTGACAATTATCACCTGCTCCGTGCCTCGGAGAGCACGTTAAGCCGTTGGTCCCGGCTGCCATAAACATCTATGGCAGTCGTTATTGGGAAAGTCAGTACCCTCTAATATCCTGACACTGGTCTAGCCTTAGGGTATCGTTAGCCTTCGGGTTGCGGAGGTCAGGTGGCAGCCGCTCCGTGTAAAAACTGATATCCAGTCAAATCCGGTTAGACCAGAAAAGCCGACCCCAAGTGACTTGGGAATAATAAAGGCTAAGAGAGAAGAAGAACGGTTGAAATCTATCCTATTTTACCGTTGAAATGAAACATAAATACTTAGTTATATTACAATTTGTCCGTTCCAAATATTTAAGTTATTGGTTGACAATAAAGATACATATTTATTGAAATTAAACTACTTTATACGGATTTCATTGCATTGTTTATTACTATTAAACTTTATTATATAATTTAGAAACTACTAAAATTAAACTTTACTAATTTTTAAGCTAATTAAATTATTAAAACTATTTTTATTTAAGTTTACACTTTCCCCGACTTTTCGGTTGCTTTTCAGCAGCCATGGTCACGGGGAGACTCACGGGGAGAAACAACGCGATAAAATCCGTATATAGTAGTTTAACTTCAATGAATAACATTCGCGTAAACAGAAGACAATATTAAAGATACATATTTACCAAAAAAGCACTTCAAATCGTCCATAAAATTTTACTATGGCTGCCGCGCGCCGATTTGAATATGCGCCGCATCTCTCTGTCATTATCTGTCTTACGCTCAGCGCAGTCTTAAAGTATTTGAACCAATGCCATCCGTGCCGTCTGTTCGAGCAAACGTTTCTATTTAGCAATATGCCTATTACATGACACCTAAAAAATTTGCTGACGCAGTGTGGTTGTAGAACAGTACTACCTACCCTTTACGCATACTAAACAAGTATTACAAAACACCACGTATTAAATAAATCCTAACGCGTGTAGTTACCGCTGATAGTGCAATTATGTTTGTTTAGGCTAATTGTGAACACGACCTAAACGACGTTGCCGCAAGCCCGCGTTCTAATGTAATGGCATAATTGAATGTTGTTGTGTTCTCAGGCATGTTATAAACTGTCTCACTTTTGGGCGTGGGCCTCTACTCAGTATGAAACGTGTTAGGCCATGGCCCGCGTTTGCCAATGCAGGTTAGAGGACTCCACATATCTTTGAGATAAACAAATTTATATGGATCCTGTTCAAATTTCTGTTACTGGACGACCATTATATAATATAATTTATCATCGCTTGTTAAACGGTAATGAAAAATATCGTGAGGAAATCTGCATGTATGCATATTCTTCGTACACTATAAAAAATCTAGCGAAGCGAGCGATGACTAACTTTACTATGTAATGATCACCCAGTGGCAGACATTGAAACGTGATATGATAACGTATATATACAGCATGTAATTTAATTCAGTGTTTTCCCGAAACGTATGTAGTCAGTCAATGATATAGAATATTTCTGCATCGTTAATTATAAAAAACACTTAATGAAAATTAATCAAGAATAGACACTATAATTTTTGTCGAAAACACATGATTTTATTTTAAACATGACTGCAACACAGTAATGCATAACAATTATAAAAAAGCCACTACATATGTGTGTGATTTTGATGAAAAGACCGGATATGAAAACATTTTATTTTAATTTTTTTATGAAGAGTAATTGCAGTGGAAAGCTTTTAAATCATGGACCGAGTACTTTTCGGGAAAACAGTGAATTAGATTCCATGGTGTATATGTAGGTATTATATATTGTTATTTATTGATTTTTGCAGCTTTCTCTATATAATCCTCACCAATAAAAAATCTCACATTCCTCTTTGTGCGCAATATGGACGCCCTATAAATAACTTTGGCATCGTACGAGCGATACCTCTGGTGTTACAAGTTATCATAGGCTAAGCTAATGGGTTACCATGATATAGGCCGTAGCTTATTTGCCGCCCACCATCATGTAGGCCGTATGCTAGCTTACACTCAGTTTTGTCAGTAGGCTCATTCGTTGCAAAACGGTCCTGAAGATGCCTCGCACTGAGGCGAAATACGTGTCGACGCATATTTTGTGTTCGAAACGGAATACTGAAAGTTGGAGTACGCCCGGATCCTACGACGTGACTGTCCCCATCCAGTGGAGTTCGGCATTGTCAACCTTTTTCTATTGCAAAAGTTAGGGTGGGCGATCCGAGAGTGCGTTGCGTGTTCCTCTCTTTCCAGTAATTTTATTACTATGGATTCCCGCCAAGTAACGCCTAATTCGATTCTATATAGCAGTATGCTTGTTTACAGTAGCAGTATTATGAAACCAATTCTAATTTAAATATCAATATTAGATAATATCTTAAATAAATACATCGACGTTCTAGTGGGGCACTAATTGGTTATAATTAGTGCTTGTTGCAATATAGTTGCAGTAGTTAACGATGCTCGCGCTCCTGCGGATCCTATCGCATACATCGGATTACTTTCACTCAAAGACTAAGATGGAGATTATTGTAGATGTGACATTTGTGCAATGCAGGATCACAAAGTGTCATTGGATTTTTCGATAAAGAAATTCTTAGTACCACGGAGTCTAGATCTGCGCTCGGTAGACGGCAATATACGAGTATATAATAATAATAATTTCCTTCAAATCGAATTTCGACCACGGCGGCCAGTCTTAACGGAGACTGGCCAACTACGCAGGAGATATTATAGTGCACAAGTGTGTGCGCAAACACAAGTGCACTCTCTGTTCCCTAACTCTCATGATCCGATGGGACGGTAATCCGACACGACCGGAGAGAGAGCAGGCGCAGGACCAACGGCCTCACGTGCTTTCCGAGGCCCGGGGGCGTCTAACACCGCCAACTTGCTAACTCCGGGCTGCTATTGAGATTTCTTTACAGCAAAAGCAATAACTTTTTGTTGACCCGACCCGGAATTCGAACCCGAGATCTCATGCACAGCAGTCGCATTCACTACTGCTACGCCATGAAGGTAAGTTATATATTTATCTCTAAAGATATAATTGGTGAAACGTGGGTGATACACCTCTAACTACGCCATTGTGGTAGATTATATGTAAATTTTAAAAAGCAAATATTTATCAAAGTATAACTTAACATATAAATATAACATACACAAACCAATATATTTATAAAACATTCAAAGAGTGCCATTTTTACTTTTAATTGTCAGGTTTCTGGTTTGCCTGTACTTGGAATCAAACCAGAAACCTGACAGTCAGAAAAAGAGTACAAACATCGTACTAGATTTTGCACGCGGATTCGCTCGCTTAAATGTAGGTAAGATTAGTAATGTCGGATATGTCTAGTTCTATGTTCTTTTCTGTTGCCCTAACATTTTTCACTATATGCACAACTGCTGTCCTCATTAACTCATTTGGAAGTAAAGAATGCCTTATACATAAGTTTTACAACATAGACAATATTCTAGGCAAATACGGACCTGCGTACTAAAAATGTTCTATGCTCAGGTTATCGTGACCCGGAGACTTGCCCCTAGTAATAGCTTTATATTCCTTACTTCCGTTGCTGAAATATTAACGGGCATACCAGATGTTTTGATCTCCGTGTTACGATCTTTCAAATCTAGCATGTGGGGCTGCGTTAAAGTGTCTCCTGAACATATTTGCAATCCCTAGAGACTCGGTCATGCCATTAACGCTCACCGCATTAGCTGGTTTGGGACTCAACCTCTGGGTAGACTTCCGAAATTTGTGAAATGCTTTTATGTTCTTTCGCCAAAATATGCATCTAAGTTTGTTCTTCATTGTCCAGACAGAATTTCAGCTGTTGTTTAAAAATTTTTCGCTTCTTGGTCATTTCAACAAACAAACGTCTATTCCGCGGTTTTCCATGCCATACCCAGTTTATAAAGACCCTCCTCGCATTGCTGTGAGCGTTCTTGACATAAATGTCCCACCCAATTATTGTTAAAAGTAAAGTAAAGTTCTTATTACTTGTGTATGTGATATCAAAATATTACATTTTTTATTATAATTCTTTTTTAATGTTTAATGCTCAATTTAAGTTTTATCAAAGTGGTTGATTGACTAATTATAAATATTCAGAATCGCTTCTGTTTAAATACCTACTTGGTCTATGATAGTTACGTAAACAACGTGAACATACAAGGTATTCTAAGTTAAGCGTATTGTATGTTTAACCTGCCACCAACGCCTTCAACTTTGACGTACACGATACATTTTATACAGGTTAACTTCATCCCTCAATTTCAACCACATCATGGCAACTAGTTTTCGTGTTATTAGTGGATTATTTTATATCTTGATATTAGTGTTAGGTAAAGGATTTTTCCAGCATGAGAAGGGTTAGGTCACAGTCGTATGTGTGGAGCGGCAAATTCTCACAAAGTAGATAATTTGTCAAGTATTTCGTATATCTTTATATTTCGCTTTGGTAAGAAGTAACATCGAATATTGTTCCATTGTGTGGTATCCTATGTACCAAAACAATATGCAGCGAATTGAGAACATACAGAAGAAATTCGTGAGAAGACTCTCAATACTGTCGGGTATTCGGCGCTCGGTTAGAGATTATGACGATAGGCTTCAACATTTTAAAATGAAAACGTTGTACTGGCGCAGAGATTATCTGGGTTTGTTATTTTTATACAAACTAATCAATCAGGCCATAGACTGTCCGCCACTCCTAGCCCAAATTTATTTGAATGTACCTAGACCATCTGCAAGGTTAGTTAACTACAAACCGTTCGCTATCAAAAGCAGTCGTAATAATTATGGCAGTAATACACCTCTCTCATATATCCTCCGCAAATGTAATACAATCTTCTATAAGCTTGATATCGACATATTCTCAGCAAAGATTGGTTCCTTCAAAAAAACTATAAATACGGAAGTGCCATAAAGGTTAATTTCGTATATTATTATATTTCTGTGTTTTTATTAGTATTTTTATTGGTTTTTTATTAGTTTATTATTATTAGTATTTATTACCACCTATTGTATGTAATTCTTGCATAATAGTATGCTCACATAAAGTATAAAATGCTGTGCTAACCTTTAATTTAAAAGCATACATAAATATTATATAATAAGTGTTATTTAGTTAAATGTCTGGTATGTATTTTAGTTTGTAAGCCTTATTATTAAATAAATAAATAAATAAATATATTATTATATATTAGTAAGAATAAAAATGGCTAATTTAAAGAAACGGCGGACCAAACAATTCCAAGCCAAATTCGCAATTTAAAAATATGTCTTCTCTCTTAGCCTTTATTATTCCCAAGTCACTTGGGGTCGGCTTTTCTGGTCTAACCGGATTTGACTGGATATCAGTTTTTACACGGAGCGGCTGCCACCTGACCTCCACAACCCGAAGGCTAACGATACCCTAAGGCTAGACCAGTGTCAGGATATTAGAGGGTACTGACTTTCCCAATAACGACTGCCATAGATGTTCATGGCAGCCGGGACCAACGGCTTAACGTGCTCTCCGAGGCAAGGAGCAGGCGATAATAGTCAATCAATACGCACATAATTTCGAAAATTCATATAACTTCCGAAAGTCAGAGGTGCGCGACGTGGGTTCGAACCCGAGACCCTCTGCATTGCAGTCTGTTCGTCTCCCCACTGAGCTATCGCTGCTACTAAAAATGCAATTTAAAAATATGTATTTCGTAAAGATTATCTGTTTTTATTACCCCAATATCTGCATCAGCAGATATTGTGGACTACTCATATTGGCGAGTGGACTACACGTATCGACGAAAAGATTGTAGACGGTATTTATTTAAACAATATCTTTAAAAAAAAAGTGAAAGTATGTATACACAACAACACAAAGCTTAATCCCAAGTGCAGATCCTGTCTTCTAAATAAAAACAATACGACTGGTTTGTATTAACTTTAGAAGATAATAAAATGGTACATGAATAACATTATTAGGGATTAAATTCGACAGTCGTTACGTAAAAATACAGTCGTTGCTTAGGTAAACGATGAAAATGTATTGACATAATTTTATTGTATTAATTTAATATATCTGATATTTATTTTCTTGTATAATAAGTACTCATGGAAAGGGTCAGCAGAAGTGTAGTATCATCTTGCCAACTATTTTCAAATCGCATGTAATAGGGGTTTAAACTGCTGGCGTTTACCAGGCAGACTATTAGAAAATGCAGTAATACATTGCCTGAGTCCGGCATTGAACCCGGGCAATGGAACTAACGACGCAGACGAATATAAATGAAAGAGCAAAATTTTTGGGACTGAGTTGCACTGTTAATAATCTCTGGGAGTGCCACACAGACACTCCACGTAACAAATTATATACAGCGTACTGAAAACATTCTAATTCTATATATATTATGTGTAAATAAAAGTATAATTAATTTTGATTAATTCATAACGACTATAAAATTCATTGAAATTAAACTGCTATATACGGATTTTATCGCGTTGTTTATTTGACACTTTATTACAAAATTTTGAAAATTGTTTCACTACTACTACTATTAAACTTTACTAATTTTTAAGCTAATTAAATTATTATTAAACTATTTAGATTTAATTTATTTTTACTTTTACACTTTCCCCGACGTTTCGGTTGCTTTTCAGCAGCCATGGTCACGGGGAGACTAAGATGGCAGTTGTCTCAATGTTCCAGTGTAGTTATTTCAAAGTACCCGAACATAATTTAATCATTGGTGTTTCTATTTACGCAGAATGAGCTCAAAGTATCATGAAGTCTAGCTGTGGTTTGCTTCTTCTTGGGTTTGACTATTTTTATTACTGGATCCCAAGCTGGTGGTACAATAAAATCCGTATATAGCAGTTTAATTTCAATGAATAATATTCGCGTAAATAGAAGACAAGACTATAAAATTGATGTGGCAAAATTTTTTTTTTTACCTTTCGTGTACTAATAAAGCAAGCGAAGACTGGCAGTTATCATACATTATATTTCTATTCTTTCAAAGACAACTCCCATTGTAGTCTTCCATTGTAACAATGTCCAGTACTGAGATGATTTATAAATAATATTGAGACATTTAGTATGTCTTTTACGACCCTACATGGTTTGACAGCCCAGTTTTTCTACTGCTAATCCGCGCAGGCTGTTAACAATGGCACCAATGTAGCGTGGCAAGACGGGATAAGTAGGATCGTCACCTGATAACGATCCTTATCAGGCAACTTATATTAGTTTACCTAGAATATATATACATGTTGCGAATTCAGCGTCTTCAATTAGAAAAGATTTTAGTTACTTTTTACCTTTCCATCAGAATATTTTTTTACTAAATACATCATAATTTTACTATATATCCCAGGAGAATATTATCGAAAAATGGGTCGTGTATCTAAAAATATTTTAAGAGAAACGCAAGTTAATAGAGGCTGTGATTAACTGTTTATCTTGCTTAATGGAGGATTAAACAATTCTCGAGAGAGAGAGCGAGATACATTGATTCGACAAATATTTAAAGTTGATAATGGATTTAGACAAAGGAAATGCCCTTACTGGGCGTGTGGATATAAATTCGGTAATATATAATGTCTATTTTGTTTTGTATACTATTGGTATTCACGGTTTCATTCGCATTTTAGTATTTTATATCCTGTTGCTGATGCCAAATTATTTGCAAAACTATTAAATTCGATAAAAACCGGTTAAATAGCATAGCAGTGAAAATGTAATTAATTTACATTCACTAGCTACATTCACTTTTATAATACTGATATGGATATACTAAGCTTAGCAGTGCAATGACTTTCTTTTCACAGCGACCTCGGTAGGACGAAAAGAAAGAAAGAAAAAAAAGAAAAAAAGAACGAAAGACAAAGAAAGAAAATGGTATTCAGGGTTCCATCCCACTCTTCAACCGCCATCACCTCACTACCTCACAACCTAAACTTAGACCAATCAATTGTTTCAAGTTTATGTATTCTTTGTATCATTTGGTGAGTGTTTGGAAAATACGCCGCCATAAAGGCAGTGCGCAAAGACAATGGGAAACTTTTATGAAAAAGCATGAAAAATTAAGTGTTAGTAGAATACATATTTTACCATAATTCATCGTAAAATTATCGATATAATCGTTTTCTTCGCATATCGATATTAATAAAGACGTGTATACCATAGCACAGAAATTAAATTATCATAGAGATAAGATTCTCCAAAGCATTCCTCGTTATTCATTCTTAACTCGAGATAAACAGTTAAGAGCTACTGTTCCTCACAGATAAAGAACGCGATGTTTTAATTACAATATTAATAATTCAATAATTACATAATCAGCTTACTGTTTCGACATGAATATTTCATAGTCGTAATTATTCTCAGCTCTCGTTGTCGGTAAGTATGAAATTCTTGAGCCAATTTATTTATATACCTGCTAGTATTCTGATATTTAATATAATTGAACTGTACAAATATTTGGTTTATACTGTAATATTATTAATTTCTGTCTGATTAATAAATAAATATGAAATTTCCTAATAGGAGACAATAGTTGTCCAGGGTTGAAATAACCTTGTAATTTGGGGCGGGATGGTGATTGCTAACGCGACCCCATCCCGCCCCACTCCGTCGGCGGAGGGACTGCTCACCCCAGGTTTTTAGTGTGTATACCGACCCCCTTCAGGGGCGGAGAGACTCGCATAACCACCCTTCCCCCCCTCGGGGGAGCGGGTATCCATAAAGGATACACCTGGGTAAAAAAAAAAAAAAAACCTTGTAATTTAGGAAACGGTGGAGCGGTAGAGGGATCGCTCAAACCCTCTCCCCAACCGCAGAACCGGGCGCCGGAGGGCACGAGATGATCTCCAACCACTCTGAGGTTTGACCTGGGGTTGGTGGGCTTCGTAGGCCTGCTCGCCACCCGATCAGCACCAGGTCCGTGAGGCAGCGTGTGTTCTCACGCGCGCCTCTGCGTCATGTCTTCATCCCCTCACAAGGGGCTGTCCGTTTCACACGGCGCGCGGCGGGCCGAAACCTCGGCGGGGTCGCGATTGTATGTGAAAGTGATTCGCGCGACCCTACCGTCTGTGGTTATGTCGAGGAACACCGTGGTATTTTTAGTCGGTATAACAGGGGTATCTTTCCCCCAGTGAGCCCGACATAACCTCTCCGTCGTCCTGCGTAGAAGTATGCGTTAAAGCATTCCCGCACGTAAAAAAAACCTTGTAATTAGCTATACGAAAATTGTATGCACATTTGAATTTTCATATAACATATTACCTTCACTATACTTTGATACAAATTGTATTTTTTTTTACCGACGGTGTCTCATTTACTGTCTATCGCTCTAGGAATAAAGTCTATCTCGCGGAGGACTTTACAAACAACGGACAGAAACAACATCTAGACTTGAAACACGGCTACGCCACTCGTGCAGTCAAAACATATGTTCAATTTACAGACCCAGATTTGTAATAGTTCAATAGTACTATAAATCTGTGATATGTCGGGCTCGATGGCGTAGTAGTTAGTGTAACCGACTGCCTCTCCTGAGGTCGCGGGTTCGATTCCCGCACAAGTCAAACTTTTGTGTGCATGAACATAGATGTTTGTCTTGTTCTGGGTGTTTCTATGTATATTATGTATGTATTTACAAAAAAAGTATATATGTGTGTTTATCCACTGTCTAATACCCATAGTACAAGCTCTACTTAGTTTGAGCTAGATGGTGTTGTTTAGATGTGATAGAATATTATTAATATTATCATCTACACAGTATACAAAGTATATACCTACATGCATACATACATAACGGTGACATAGAATAGTTGTCTAAATCTAGTGTCAGACCTTTTTCGTAACTAGTATTGATGGTCACACCAACTTACTAATCATGATCGACTTACCAACCATCTGACACTTAGCGAGAAACACTCAAACTTTCGGGACTTTTACTTTCGGGACGATAGGACGCGAAGTGTGTGTAATTTATTTGTGTTCAAGTGAATTTATGGTTCTATAGTCTTGAACAATCGTCGAGCATAATGCTCCAGCATAGGTATCCGCTAAAGTATTAAAGTGCGATTGAAAGGTTGTCGGTTCGAATCCCGGCCATTGTACTACTAACGTGAATCCATTCTAAAAGCATTGTAACTTATCTGCAGAGGGTAATATAATTCTCTGTTCAATATTCCAGCTCACACTTCTAGTGTGTGTCTAGCGTCGACACTTTTTTTTGGTACACACATGTTATGAGATACATCCAAAAGGTCAAAATGTTAAAAGTAGGTATGCCAACAGAAATTTAAATTGATCGTTTAGAACACACACATTTTGTAACGCGTGTTTGCCAGGCACGAGGTAACATTACGACACACACACTGATGTGGACCCAACCTGATGGTGACTGACTGATTGAACAATACACAGCTTATACTGATAGATCCAAAGCAAAAGACTTTGCCCATAATCTCCTTAAAATGAAAATTGGTGTCTAAGCTTCTATTTAAAATTGTCTCTCTTAGTCTTTATTATTCCCAAGTCACTTGGGGTCGGCTTTTCTAGTCTAACCGGATTTGACTGGATATCAGTTTTTACACGGAGCGGCTGCCACCTGACCTCCGCAACCCGAAGGCTAACGATACCCTAAGGCTAGACCAGTGTCAGGATATTAGAGGGTACTGACTTTCTCAATAACGACTGCTATAGATGTTCATGGCAGCCGGGACCGACGGCTCAACGTACAAAGTTTTTGCTTCACGTATTAATATATAGATAAATATGGTCCACGTTATAGGGTGAGTTTTTACCGTCTACTAGCCACAGTACCTAAATTCATACAAGATGGTCTATATTAATATTATAAAGATAAAAAATCTGATATTTTTGCTTGTTAGTACAGATTTAACTCAAAAACTAATAAACCGATTTCAAAAATTCCTTCACCATTATGTAATTGTATTATCACCGAGTAACATAGACTATATACCTCGTTTTTTTAAAGTATGTTACTGACATAATTTAAGCTACTTTTACGCGACTGAAACTGCGGACAATAGCTAGTCACAGATAAACAGCACACAGTATCTGAATTAGTACAACATTGTCATGGATAAAACAACACTTTAGTACATTTTGAGTAACTAGGTAACTTTGAGGGCTGTACTGAAGAGATTCTATTTATTTTTATTCTCAATTCAAGCATAAGCTATATTTTATCCAGCAAATTTATCGTTCGCTGACAAACTTGTGGAGAAAGCAATCTAGAACTACCATTTTCACTTACAAACGAGTTGAGATTGATCTCCTCTCGCTTACAGCCTGTAAATATCCAAGTATTATAGAATTTCGCCAAATTTGGCAGACTGGCAGGCTCGTTTCAACATAGAAACTACAACAAGTAGGGTTTTGAAATAAATGTACATATATTCAGCATGTTCTGGATGACTAGCTTTTATGGGGCCTACTTTGCATGGTATATCATCATGCTGCGTGCATGTATCTTGCAAGCGCGATATATGATAACGAACTTATTATAATCCCGTTTATAATAGCCCGCTGCTGGCCACGGACCCTTGTAAAAGAATATATTTTTACTGAGGGTAAAGATTAGGAGAAGATAATAAATTTTTCTTCTCCTTCTCAAAGGTATTTTTTTCGTTCTCAGTTTCTATTCTGGGATCGGACAAAGTGTGATTGAGCTTTTCTATCAAGAAATGCTATGAATAGCAGCAAGAAGTCTAGTGTTGTGCCTCGTAGACGGCAGTAAGCTCGCTCCCTGTATCTTGGGACTTAAATCATAATTGGCGTAAAACAAGTGTAATACACCACCAGTAGATACTAATCTCTCGCCTACATACTCGAACGGCTAGTTCGAGTAGGTATGTAGGCGAGAGATTAGTATCTCGCCTGCGTACTCTAAATAACAAATTTTACATACGTAATACATAGGTACTACGTATGTAAATTTGTTAAATATGAAAAGAGTAATCTTTAGAACTTCTGAACATATTAAGAAAGTTTTCTTAATAAATATCTACTCTGTCTCAAAGTAATACGGATTTAGTTTTAACAACATTATGTAGGTATACTAACGCTATCAAAATCGCGATCAGAATGTAGTTATACAGAAGTACGTTCGGTAAGTTAAAACCGATTCCCTAGTAATTCAAGTTATCGGTAATCTAAGTCTGTGTTGCGAAATTGTCGGAACTTTCTAGACTTCACGATGTCTTATCATAAGCCTTGTAGTATAGCTGAGGTACTCGTAAAGATTTTTAGTAAGTATTTTTAGCAGTCTAGAATAACCCACCATTAAATAGCGGCCACCGGCATGCATTTACTAGTGTAAACACTCGCAGTTGCTTATTATTAAATGATGGCACTTGAGTCAGGTGGTCCAGTGAAGTACCCACTACTAACAGAAAAAACGACAAAAAAAATAATGACTTTTATACTTGCATGTTTTCGCGAAATTATTCTTAAGGCGGGATTAAGAATAATTTTGCATCGCAAGTGACTTAATAGATATTCAAACAACGTACAAAAAGAGCAACAGTGTTCGGATCGAACTTATAAGTTCGCCGCAATGGCATTGAAAATCACTACGCCATCGGTGCAGTACATTTTCATTTTTATTTTTCTTTAACTGTAAGTATAAAAGTGTGTAAAATTGTATATCTGTTTTTTGAAAATAAATATTATTATTATTATTATTATTATTATTCATTAATATTATTCTCAAGGTTTCTACGTTTCGCTTTCGTGTAACAATCCCGAAGGCTGACAAATCCACCTCCTCCATTCCGTTGCTTTCATACAATGCATAAGACCTTTTACACGGTTCAGCAATGTGATAGTCCAGGGATTGCAAATATCATAAGTTAAGGTAAATGCTTACCATCAGTCAGGTGGTTCGCCGATTGTCAATATTTTTTTCTAATCTGCTGTCAAAATTTATTTGACAGAAGTTACTAGTATGGAACCTGAGACCTCATATACAGCAGTCGTTTACAGCCGATGTATCACTAAGGCGTACATACATACGTGCCTGAAAGGGAAAGCTAATAATACTTTATTTAGCTCAGCTAGTTATTTTAGTCTCTTTAAAATATTTAATTACAGTTCTTACAATACAAGCTGAGCTTACATCGGTAAAGCTACTTCCTTATACGCAAACGATCGACGATATTCCTGCACATTTTACCAAATTGAAGTCACATTAAAATATTGTATAATATTGGAGTATTCTCAACAATTTTAAGCAGCTTTCAGGACGCAGCATTTGTAATCTTATTAACGTTCTGATTAATATATTTCGGTCAGCTTTTTATAAGGTACCGTTTCAAAGCCGACTGCGTCTTCCAATAACAATTTAATATTTAAAGCTGATTGTATTTCAAAGATTAAATAATGCGATGTAGGCATAGGCGTTACATTTATTTAAAGGATATTAATATACGTAATATGAAATAGAATTGACATGAGCCAGTGACGTAAATGGCTCTTGGACACGGCGTGAGTATCATGTGTATGTAGATGCACCTACGCTAGTGCTATGCGTCATGACGCAAAACGTTACATATAAGGCTTAAAGCCGTCCGCTGCGTTAGGCGGGTGAAATAAATAACATAGTAATAAAACTTGACCCGTGTCACGCGGACCCGTCGCGCCACGGCGGCTGCGCGCGCGTCGCAGTGGTGGCACCCCTCTCTCGATTTCTTCTTCCCAGCGCCGGCCCATATACCTATAAGCCGGCCGCGCCCTGGTTCCTTTGTAAAGTCTAATTACAAACCTTTTAATTGCGAAGTATATGTTTTAATTATCTCCGCTACACAACTACCCTGAGCAATCCCGTCCCTAAAGCGAGATTGCCTAACTATAACGTTACACCTGGAAGTCAAATTTGGGACGTCACACACTTATTATAATTAATTATGAGCTTCATTAGCCACTGGGCCATCAAAGCAATAAGTATTTACAGTAGTTTAAATACTACATACATAGTTTCACGCATATATTGCAAAAGATAGCCGGTTATATTATAAATATATTTTACTAGCTATGGTTTTAATTTCTAGTTATTAAAGTACCTAGAGCTGTCTAGCAGTTTCCAACTCTATACTGCAACATACATACATAAAAAATTTCTGCACAGAAAACAGAAAATAACAATTTTCCCAACCCGAAAACTAGAAAGAAATTTTAGGTGGGCACAATGTGTTTCAAATAAAAAAAAATTATAAGAAAAGTAAAAAAAAAACAAACGAAAACAGAGTAAAGTAAAGAATAAGAAAAATCTAGTGACACATGCGACCCACAGCTGCAGCAATCAGGACCCTAGTTCAGCATTTGCCTGGGCCTAAGATCCAGGCACTGGCCTTCCACTGGAGCCTGTCATAGTGACGTACAGAAGCCAATAAGTATAAAGATACATACATAGTTTTATATAATACGTACTGCGCCACCAAACCTACGTTCAAAACAAAATTAACTTATCATAATATTATCCAATACAAATTATTTAAGACTCCGAGTACGGTGCTTCATCCTCAACTTATCTTATTGAAAAGAAACATAAAGAAAAGGAAGGACGTCATAAATTATCATTATTACAGCATGATCCAATCATAGTGACGCAATTACTAGAATTCATATCGGTAATAACAAGACAAGACGAACGGTGCTCTCCGAATCGTACCAAAACAAGGATTTCTCGTAAGTATCTGAAGGGTCTTATAACGATTACAATGAAAATATACAGGTAAAACGATAAAAATAAATGAGAAAAATTATTATAAATGTAAATTTAATTCACATTTGTTACAAAGCTGGTACATTCCGTACCGTTAACACCGAAGAAAATTTGCTTTAGGTACCTATATTTTTTTATACAAATATAGTTCCCTGGACCTAATTTCGGTTACGGCGGCCAATTTTAGACTGGCCACTCGCAGAGGAGATATTATAGTGCACAAGTGCGTTGATACAAGTGCACCCTCTGTTCCTTAACTCTCATAATATGACACAAGCGAGAGAGAAATCAGGCGCCCGGCAATCGGCTTTTCTTGCACGGGGTTGTGTAACGCCGCCAAATTTTTAACGCCGGGCTGTCCCTGTGCTCTTGCTCTTAAGACGAATAATATCTTATCAAATACAACATAAAATATCTGTCTTAAAAACATTTATTATGATTGCAAAGCGTAGGCATATACTTTATAACAACAAACATCTAGTTTAATATATAAAGGGGCAGGAGGGCCTTCATCAGTACTCATCTTGTATGATATATGTAGGTAGGTAGATAGGTAGGTGAGCGTGAACAGAGAAATCGCAGGTCCTTGTTACAATCACAGTTTATTTAATCCGCACAATGGTTAATCGAGAAATATATAGCCAAATGATTAATATACAGTCTTCGTAAGACAGCAGCAACTTAATCGAACACTAGATCGTACTTTTACTTAGATTCAAAGCGATTCGTCACAAACGTGGTGCGCGGGCGCCGTCTCGAAACAGTGTGTCTCAAGATGGCCGCCCTCACAACCATCGACAAAGACGCTTCGCTAGGCTGACTTTGACAATTAAAAGTCAACCTGACGTATGACATTGACGGATGCGCCGTCATATACATTTACTAATTAGTTCTTCTTATAGCAAGAAAATAAATAACATAATAGTTAAATTCCTTTAATAAGCACTGTCCATTACACTGCTTATTAAAGGAATTTAACTTTGCCGGTTAAAGTGCCGGCGTTAATGGCAGTGTTTATTTATAGTTTCTAATGATTGTTTGCTCGGTCTTGCGACACTGAAGTGTTTCTCATTAATCGCACACTTTTTGTGATAGTTAATTAGAATTCTTTCTCCTAAGATTTTGCCGGCGTATTTTTTGATATGCTGTCAATCCCTGAAGTGCAGACGACTGCAGTTCAAGATGGCTTTAAGATATTGCCGGCATAATTTATATTTATTTGCCAATAGCTGGAATGCCAGACTATTGCTTCTTAAGATGTTGTAAAAGCAACGAATGTTGCGCTATATTTAGTGATTTTGTATTAGAAGTATACTAGGTTTTGGCTGTGGTTTCGCTCGGAAACAATACTTTTTCTGGATGAAAGATATCTATCTTATGTCTTTTTATGTTCCTTTGACATCGTGTATACGAAATTTCATGATGATCCGTCGAGTAGTTAATGGGTGAAAACGTAACAAACAAACTCACGTTATAATATCAGTTAGTATGCTGAGCGATAATCATTTTGGTCACGCATAACTCAAAGACAAAAACAATGAATTCCATTAACTATTGGTTAATGAACTACTAAATTACTAGATATCGGTACATTTACTATAATTTCTATTGTCAAGCAAAGGGAGGATCCTATGAGAAGACACATGTAAGCAACTCACGGCTACTCTTTTGAATCGCCATAAATCATACATTTCTAGATTACCTATTTTTCAAACCTTTTAACTGTCTTCACTTTAAATTAAAATTCTGTATATTAGTTTTAAATAGTTAATTATCGCTTGCTTTAACGGTAAAGGAAAACATCTTGAGGAAATCTGCATTTCCCAAAGTTCTCCATAATATTCTTGAAGATATGTGAAGTCTGCCAACCCGCACTGGGCCAGCGTGGTAGACTATGGCCTAACCCTTCTGACATTGAAAAGAGGGCCGTGCCCAGCAGTGGGACAGTATAAAACAGGACTTGTATTTTTATATTATATATGTATATTAATTTTACCGAGTGAACATTCGGAAAATGGAAAAATATAAATTTAAAGAGTTTTAATAGTTTTAAACAAGTATTAATTAACGAATTGCGATAAAATCTGTATTCAATATCTTAATAATTACAATGTACCTAAGTACGTTCGTGCAACTTAATTTTTAAATTATATGTATGTCATGTTATATAATTGCGATTATGTGCGTGCGTAATATAACCTTCTGTATAGCTGTTATATTGTTGCTTAAGAATAAACACGCATTGAAAACCGAGCCGTCTCAAACCGAACCCGGGCAACGATCCTTGACCTCTTAAATCAACCAATCACTGGCGTAAGCATTAAGCGAGTTTTCACAGATTTAACAGACTAATAAATTAAACCAACACGCACAATTAAGTCTGTTAATTAACAAAGATAGGATGGGCATTTTTACATCGCTAAATTAGATTTTTTCACGTTTTCCTTACTATAACGAGATGTAACTAGAGCTTTCGTTTTGTCATTAATTGGATGTTCGAGACTTTAAAACTTAAAGAAATATCCAGTATTATTTATAATTTACGTTCCAACAAGACTTGGAGTCTTGTAGGCACGTAAATTATAATAGACTCAGCAACATAAATCGATACACACTTGAGAGATTGATTTCTTCTATCTTTTAAAACTATAACAAATGTTAGTTTTATATAACAGGAAGTTAAGTATAATTGAATTATTCGCATTTCAAAAATATATATTAATGATTAGGATGTGTTATTTATATAATACAATTACAAATTTGTTTAATATTTAGTTATTCATATTTCTAACTGTCCAATTCTAAGTCAAACATTGTTTTTTTTTTTGGATTCTTGTCTGTTAAGATGTCTACCAAATATACAGCCTGGTTAATGGTTAGTGGTTATCGATTCGTAACGTATATTTCGCTTGAAACACTAGGTTTGTTTCATAAAGTTTATAGTCAAGTTTGCCGCCAATCAGAAAGGTTTGACTTTAAAATAAAGCAAGCGTTATTAGATTTGCTTAAAGAAAAATGCCTCCGTTCTGTGTCTCCAGAAGCATAGTGTCTGAAAACGTGCCTGCGCCGTAGATGGTAATAGGTTTAACTCTTAACACGTGGCTGTTTACGTTATAGTCTTTTCTAATCATATGACAATCTAGTTGAAAGAAATGTAATTGTTTCAATCTAATGAAATCAAAGAATAACTGACTGTCCAAACAAGCCTCTTTAAAAGATTGAAGAAAAGAGACAAATGCACAAGTATTTTTGACAATTATGTTGTCTAATCCTAAATTTGATAGGTACCTATCCATTAGGTAATAAGTCAAGTTGAGTAGCCTTTTTTTGGGCTCTGCATTTTTTTTAATCTTAATAACCCCTAGTCTCTATTATGTTAATTTTCCCAGTTCTCTATTAAAGTAGGTGGCTTTGCAAATATCGACATAGGGTATCTTTAGTCCTGAAAAAAGTACTGTTACTAACATAACCTTTTTATTTTTGTAACGTTGGAGGATGCATTGACGCATACTTCGCCGCGGAAAATCGGAGCGGATAGGTCCAAAGTAAACATAGGTTTACTTTGTAATAAATATTCTATGGAATCTAGGCATTGTATTTATTTATGTTAATAATTGATCAAACCACACATGTTCTATCAAAATGATTTTTACTACCTTAATAAAATACGATTACATATTATATGTATTTGTCGGTCTCGATGGCGTAGTGGTTAGTGTAACCGGCTGCCACGCCTGAGGTCGCGGGTTCGATCCCCGCACAAGTCAAACATTAGTGTGCATGAACATGGATGTTTGTCTTGGTCTGGGTGTTTCTATGTATAATATGTATGCATTTACAAAATAAAAGTATATATGTATGTTTATCCATTGTCTGGTACCCATAGTACAAGCTCTGCTTAGTTTGGGCTAGATGGTGTTGTGTGTATGTGGTAAAATGTTATGTTATATATATTATATGTTTGTATACCTAAAAATGCTTTTAAACCTGAATGTACTTTTCTCGAAAATTTTTTTGATTCGTAAGGATGTCAAAACTCGTCTGCTACATAGTAAAATGAATAGCGCCCGCTGAAAGTATGCTTTCTAGCAGTGATAGTTTGATCATTGTTTTCTCCTAAGTCTTTGTAGTACATTTCTTTTTAATGAGCGTATAATTTCGTAAATTATTTTATGTGAGTCTCAATTCCGTACGATGCTATGTCACCGTTAGAAACGATGACACGATAAAGCAATCAATCAGGAATGTAACTAAATTACAAAAACATCCAAAACTAATATAATATGTATAACAAGAGAATTGCCAAAAAATCCACAAATAATAAATTTTATCCATGCGTAAACTGCAGCAATATTATAAGAGTAAACGTTTAATCTAGAGATAAATTGATGTCAACAAGAATACAGTTTACAAAGAAATGCAGCGAATTTATTTCAAACGTGCAAATAAAAACCGTGTTTACTGGTATTTGTGAAGTTTTATTATTTTGTTTATTGAGCTGTATTGTTAGGTCTCGAATCGCTTTAAGGAAAGTAAATATTAAAAATGTTGTTCTGTTTAGTCTGCACAATTAGTATCGGCTAAGGCATTTATCGTAATATATATGTGCTTCAGTTCGCGGCTTTACCTGCGTGAAAATGTTTATTACAAAAGGCATACTGTGTGTTTAATCCAGGACATTTTTTTATACTACTATAATGGCAAACAAGCATACGGCCCACCTGATGGTAATTGGTCACCGTAGCCTATGGACGCCTGCAACACCAGAGGCTTCTTGCAACATTTGTGCGTTGCCGAAGCTATAAAAAAATGGTCTTGTGGGAAAATCTCGACAGGAAGTTTATTCCACAACTTGAGCGTCCGTGGGAAAAATTCCTTTGGAACTGTTTGGTGCTTAGTGTTTATTTATATTTAATATATTTACATTTGTAACCCAAATCGAATCTACAGTTTACACATTAAAAGACGACGTATGTCCAGGATCTTCAGATATATTTACATTTTTAAATAATAGTAGAGCAGAATAGAATACAGCACCACATGTTTTAATAATCCTCGCTTTTACAATGATGCCGTAGCAAGCTCGTAGCTGTCTCGTAGCATCCTCGTACCGGACACGTAGTGGTCTCGTAGCGGGCACGTAGTATCTAGTATCGCATTATACTGAACGTAGGCTTCTTCGGTAGTTTTTTAGAGTAATAGAGGCTCTGCTTCTTTATCAGGTTTACGACTTACGTAGACTGTAAAAATAGCAGCGATAGCTCAGTGGGGAGACCAACAGACTGCAATGCAGAGGGTCTCGGGTTCGAACCCACGTCACGCACCTCTGACTTTCAGAAGTTATATGACTTTTCGAAATTATGTGCGTATTGATTGACAATTATCGCCTGCTCTGTGCCTCGGAGAGCACATTAAGCCGTCGGTCCCGGCTGCCATAATCATCTATGGCAGTCGTTATTGGGAGAGTGTCGACACAAAAGATCCCACTGGGTCGAAGTGTCGCCGGTCTGCACTGACTGGCCCCCACATAAGATACATACATACGTAGACTGTAACGGCAGATTATCCACCCATGACATTTTTATTAAAATCCGGCTTTTGTATGTACTGTGATAATATTAGATTGGCCTGTTTGGTTGTGTGACTTATTAATTCTCTGGGATGGACTAAATGTCTAAATGTAGAAGGTATGTAGGATCATTTATTAGGTAGTTACTAAAATTAGAACGTTCTAACGAGAAAACTCTTGAGCTTTATAATATTAACTAGATTCTGCTTTAGCTTCGTTTGCGTAAATGTAGGTTCGATTAGGTTAGATTAGTAACAATACTAGTTTTCGTGTAGTGGCCTGCCGTTTCATACGGCGGGCCGAAACCTCGGCGGGGTCGCGACCGCATGCGAAAGTGATTCGCGCGGCCCCGTCGATAGTGGTTTTGTCGAGGAACACCGTGGTAGGTTTAGTCGGTATTCCGGGAGGTACATTTTCTTCTTAACATCTTTCTTTATCCCGGCGAGTCCGACATAACCCCTCCGCCCGCCCCCGCGGAGGGGTATGCATCAATCATTCCCCCACGTTAAAAAAAAAAAAAAAAAAAAGTAACAATACTAGTTCTGGTAAACCTTAAGTCTTTTTATGTTCCCCTGACAACGTTTATTCGAAATTTCATGATGATTGGTCAAATAGTTAAGGGGTGAAAGCGTAACAAACCGACAATCAAACAAACGTATAGACTAACATTTCTATTTATAATATTAGTTAAGGACTACTTAGCTACTTTATTTCCAAAAAGATAATACAAATTACAGTACAACATTGACCCCAAAATTAATAAATATATTTAGAATCAGAATCAGAAATTTATTTGCTAAGAATGCAGGTAACATATTGATGGTGAAATTGGTATTACATAGAAGCCAGTACATTCTACCATTTGGCATGCAAATCTATAATGTAATATAAGTTAATAATGTGATACATTTAAATAGGCATATTAATAATTCACAATAAAAATCAATATCAGTAAAAATCTATTTAATTAATGGATTTGTTTACAAATGTATATCTATATATTAATACGTGAAGCAAAAACTTTGTACCCCTTTTTACGAAAATTGCGCGGACAGAGAAGTATGAAATTTGGCACAGTTAAAGTTTATATAGAGAAGGAGGAGCGAATCCTAATATTTTTATAAAATATGCATTAGAAATACGTTAAATTAATGAAAAAACACTACACGCACACAACCATGCATTCGACACATGCAGTAGAATCGCGTTCGTAGTATTTCGGCATTGTTCGTCTGGCGTCGTACAATTCTTTGTAACTATGGTAACCTATACCTTATTTATATATAAGAAAGAAAAAAAGAAAACATAGTCGCAAGCTTAGGAATTTTGGTCGAATTTGGACCACTAGGCGACCGCTAGTATCATGTAAATATATAATTTAGGCTATTATAAAGTTCAGTGAACCAAGCTATATAATTATCCACCGAGCAACATCCTAATACTCAAACTCCATAGCGAGACAAGTTGATATCGTGCGATCAAAACTTAGTTAGTCTAGGAACTAATATAACTAGTATCTGCCTCTAGTAATTACTGATAAGCTATTCAGTGTATATGAGGTATATGCCGGTCTGAAGAAAATTGGCAATGCCTTGTTGAAGCTTGGCTGCGTAATGATTCGAGCAGTCACTTTGGGTGAATAGTGGTAATTAATATTGGTTTAACTCTTTGATGACGAGAACATTTATTTGTCTGACCTTGTTGAGACTGGTTATCCGTTGTTTCTATTATCCTTAAAGCTGTAATACAGTGATACAGAGTAGACCAAAAGCTTCTGCAGATGATAGATAATGCATAGCGCATTTTGCAATCCGGAAACACCTAGAATAATATACGGTATAATATACAGTACACATGGAGCGCAAAAAGTCTACCGCAGTAATATTGAAAAATAAGTCCGTAGTCCAAATAGAGTCTGTCATCTGTTGTAGAACTTATTGTGCCAAGAAGGCGCCGCTTAGTGATAATTATGTGGCGAGACATAGTATTCTCAGATTTTCTAGTGAAGCTTCCCAGGGTAAAAATGTATGTTATAAACCCGGGTGTCACATTAGCTTGGATTTAGTAACATATAAATAACAATATCAAGACTCCTAAATGTTTCTAAAGATGTTTAAAAGGTTGTAAAAATGTTTTGATATTTTGCTTACTGAATCTCGCGTACAATAGATCATGTCGTTGAATAACTCATAGAATTATTTTCTTCCAGGAATAAACTCTGGGCGGAAGCTAGTTATTATATTATAATAATATAAAAGTTTAAGTCATCATCATCATCTCAGCCGAAAGACGTCCACTGCTGGACAGAGGCCTACCCCAAGGTTTTCCACACAGACCATTCTTGGGCCACCCGCATCCAACCGGTATGTATAAAGTTTAAGTAACATGTATAGTATAAGTAAAGTTAGTTTATATAAATACATATGTACATATCTCATGCCTCTATCCCCGAATGTGGAGGTATGAAAACCCACTTTCTGTCAGCTATAGTTTCAGGTCTTACCTAATAGGGTGTAAACCTAATGCCGTTGACTGGCCACAGTTCCAGATGCCGTTACTAAGAATTAAATGACAGAAATATCCAATGACACTTTTCACCGGGAATCAAACCTGAGACCTCATACACAGCATCTCAATCACTACCACTGCGCCACCAAGACGGGCGAATTTACGTCATAATGTCCTTCAGACCCAATTTTGACCACGACGGCCAGTTTTAACGGAGACTGGCCATCTGCGCAGAAGATATTATAGTGTACAAGTGTGTGCGCAAACACAGGTGCTCTCTATTCCCTAACTCTCATGATCCGATGAGACGGTAATCCGACAAGACCGGAGAGAGATCTGGTGCAGGACTAACGACTTTACGTGCTTTCCGAGGCACGGGGGTGTCTAACACCGCCAACTTCCTAACTCCGGGCTGCTATTGAGATTTCTTAACAGAAAAACCCAATAACTTTTTATTGGCCCGACCCGGGATTCGAACCCGAGACCTCATGCACAGCAGTCGCATTCACTACCGCTGCGCCACGGAGGCATTATTATTAGCAACAGCAGCGATAGCCTAGTGGGAAACCGTTGGAATGCCACACAGAGGGCTCGAGTTCGATACCAAGGCGCGCATCTCTAACTTTTTCGAAGTAATGTGCGTATTAAATAGTTAATTATCTCTTGTTATAACAGTGAAGGAAAAGATCGTGAGGAAACCTGCATGTCTAAGAGTTCTCAATAATGTTCTCAA
This sequence comes from Catocala fraxini, assembly GCA_930367265.1. Lineage (NCBI taxonomy): Eukaryota > Metazoa > Arthropoda > Insecta > Lepidoptera > Erebidae > Catocala > Catocala fraxini. Next base: position 2,767,977 of record OV884031.1, read on the forward strand.
AGATATGTGAAGTCTACCAACCCGCACTAGGCCAGCGTGGTGGACTATGGCCTAACCCTTCTCACACTAAGAAGAGGCTCGTACCCAGCAGTTGTTCGTAGCTGCTCGTACCGTTTAATACAGGGCTGATATTATTATATCATTATCAGCAAGATATTATGATCATGAGATCATGTAGCTGATTAATGAGCATGATATTATGATTTCTAAAGAGGAGATCGTTGATTTTGAGCAACTTTAAGTCTAACTTAAATCGTAAAGTCAACGCTTATCAATCCAGTTAAAATCACGGTCAACGAAATGCAGCCTGAAAAATTGCCGACCGCTTTTGTACATCGTAAACATACACATTAAATCCTGACCTGCGCCGTAAACTTGGTTGCCAAAATGTTTTCAGAACAAGAATATCCATCCCTTTTTATTATACCTGATAGAAAAGAGATAGATATATGAAGTTTTCGGGACTACCCGAATCCACATGGATATGTCAGTTTGTTCTGTTGTTACATAAAGACACTACGTCTTTAACGCTATATATTTTATAATGATACTCGTTTTGCTCACGGCTTTGCTCGCGTAAATGTAGTTTAGTATTTTTTCTGAATGAAAGGTTAAAATAACTATATAATAGATGAGATATAGCATCGCCTTAGATGCTAAACACAGGCCTAATTTTAATCCCTCAAGTACTTATTTGGCAAAGCGACACAGTTTAATAAGATATGGTTAAAATCATACGCAATGTTATATTTTGAAAGGAAATGATCTACATATATTAATACCCCGTTGGTAGTGTTGCTAACATATGCCATATAATTTAGAGTTCTATAAGTGAGGTAAAACTTGCTTAATTAAACCAATATATTAAAACAAAATATTTACGTTTGCATACTTGCATACATAAACTATACAAAACACTTTCTCTTCGTATTCCCATAGTGCCACTACCCCAAAAGAAACACACCTAATCTCACACATTCGAATGTTCTTCTTCTCCCTTAGCCTTTATTATTCCCAAGTCACTTGGGATTGGCTTTTCTAGTCTAACCGAATTTGACTGGACCACATTCGAATCTATTATAATATTATAAAGCTGAAGTTAGAGTTTGTTTGTTTCAAATCAGGAACTACTGGACCGAATTAAAAAATATTTTAATATTGGATAGCCCATTTTTCAAAGGAGGCTATAAAACATCACGGTACTGCCAATAGGAGCTGAGCTTCAATGGAAAATGTTACAAGTTCTTTTATGTGACGCAGACGAAATTGCGCGGGTCAGCTGGTCCTAACTAATATTATAAATGCAAATGTAAGTTTGATTGTTTATTACGCTTTCACGTCTTAACTACTCGACTAACCATGATGAAATTTCGCATACACGTTGTCAGGAGAACAGAAAAGGATATAGAAAAAGGACATTTCATCCAGAAAAATACCTGTTACTAACCTATCATAGCCTATATTTAAGCAAGAAAAACTGCGGGAGAAATGGGGTCTAGTATATATTACCATTCAATTGATATTTATATCACATTAAGATACCTAAACGTAAGAGAAATAAAAAAAGAGAAAGTTCTTATGATAAAATATGGCGCATCATATTTTAACGGTATCCGATCCTAGCCCGGACTTATCTGAATAGTTCGACCTACTTCCGAGCTTCTATTATTAGTGTAAGGCCCGGCGCACATTGGCGCACGGCACGGCAAGAGATCCTTCGGCATCCCTACATGTAAGCGCACACTGGCGGTAACTATGCTGTGACATCCTTAGGTATGCCGCGACGTCCTTAAGCATACCGAAGCGTACGACAAGGACACGTTTCGGCATGAACGACGCTAAGCTAATGAAGCTACGCGCGGAGCCGCGGGTTACGGGCGGGCGCTATCTTGCCGCGGTATCCCGAAGACTGCCGAAGCGTTCCGAGGGATGCCGAAGCATTCCGAGGGATGCCGAAGCGTTCCGAAGGCTGCCGACACGGCATGCCTAAGCATACCACGGTATTATTTTTGTACTTACGACTGTTAACATTGAAATTTCAACTTATTTCCATACATTTAAGTCGTATTTTTATTCGTCGTCTAGAAATACCTTGTCATGCCATGACGCCAATGGGCGCCGGGCCTAAGCGATTTAAATATCCAATTTCTTTTATACTTAAAACATTTTTACATATAGTATAATATTAATTTTAGACTGCTAGCTGATTTGTTGTGTAATTTTGAGGTAGCAATAATATTAACTTATTCAGTAGAAGCGTCACACCGCTGGTCAAACACAATAGGTTTTCAATTATGACTGGCATTCCAACAATTTAAAATAGGTTATACATCAACATATTAATTACATAGTTTTAAATAGATCGAGAACTAACAAAGACTGGTTAGGATCAGATTTTATTAATTTTTGAGCATTAATCTTTTAACTATTTTAGACAGCATGCAGATGCTGGATGCGGCAAGCTGAAGACAGGGCGCTTTCATTAGGGGAAGGCTATGTCCAGCAGTGGACTATTATAGCCTGATGATAACGAATCTTTTAACTAATACAATAATGAAATTACTTTAACCGGACCGTACACTATTTAAATAAGTTTAACTAATTGGTAAAACAGTACGACGGACAAATTTAGTCTGCCAACCCTCTGGTACAGTGTCTGTCAGTCTGGCACAGTGCGCCAGCGTGGTGGACTATGGCCTAAACCCTTCTCATACTAAGGAGAGACCCGTGCTCGGCAGTGATACTGTTTATATACAGAGCTGTTATTATTTTTAAATTAAATTTCAGTAAAAAAAAATATGATTTTAAGTATAATGCGGAGTACTGACACTTTATATGAGTATAACTGTTGAAGAAAGATAGGACTGAATGTTAGTTAGTCAATAACAAACAGGTGGCAGAGCAAACGTCCAGTTATTGTTATTGTTTCTGGTTCGGTTCCCGCACAAGTCAAACATTTGTGTGCATGGACACGGATGTTTGTCTTGGTCTGGGTGTTTCTATGTATAATATGTATGTATGTATTTACAAAAGAAAGCTCTGCATAGTTTGGGCTAGATGATGTTGTGTGTATGTGATAGAATATTATATTATTACTAGTAGTTTTCTCGCGGTTTCACCCGCGTAAGTCCCGTTCCCGTGTGAATATCGGGTTTCACCCCTTTCACCCCCTTCAGGGTGGAATTTCCAAAAATACTCTCTTAGTGCTCCCCTACACTCTCCAAGGAATATACATGCCAAATTTCAGCTTCTTGCGTTCAGTAGTTTCGGCTGTGCGTTGTCTGTCAGTCACTCAGTAACGGAAGAGTTTTATATATATAGATATACTAAAATATATATTGTATATTATCAACCAATGCAGTCCATTAAATGCCATCGCTTCGCTGTCCTAAATGAAATATTCGTTCTGGTTTTGACATTATGTTGGTTTTCAATGTGTTATAAATGGCAGCATATGTCACGCGATACAAATGTTATAAAACAAAATGTTTTGTTTGAGTTTTGAATGGATCGTTTCGGATTTCCTGATTTACCATGTATATTTTTTACGCATCGGTCATATTCCGTGACATATCCCTGCGTTAAGAAATAACGCTGAAGCAACTATCACAAAATTAAAATTTTTGGAAGATCTATATTTTAGATTGATTTTATTTTAGTGACACGTCTCGCTCTGAGATTGGTTCCTATGCCACGGAGATCTTTACAAACAATTAATGCCCGTGTGGGGACTGAACCCAGCAGCTGAGACGACGAGTTATCTGTGCAGTCTTATTGAGACTTATAAAATACTTACTGAGTACGATGGTGTTCATGGGGTTGAGAAACTGTATGCTCTTAATGAGCATCCGCAGGAACACTAATTGAAACTATCAAGAACATCTTCCAAAGTAGCTTCCTTTAAAAGATTTTCTATATAGTTTCAATTGACAATTTAATTGACATTTAAGAGTATTAGAGCCTCGCTGATTTCAGCATGAATGGGCCGGCTCGAACGGGGAAGGACTATCCTCTCACAGGATATCGACGTAAAATAGCAGTATTCCTACTGTTGTGTTTCGTTCGGTGAGTGACAGTGCCGAAGGCCCAATCACCCCCTTTACCCCAACCCGCTCCTTCTCCTTCCCACTTCCTTTCCTAAAGGGTCGGCAACGCGCAAGTGATGTATCTGGTGTCGCAGGCGTCCATAGACTACGGTGACCACTTACCATCATCGTATACATGTTTGCCACAAAAGTTGGATAAAAAATAAATTTACTCATTTCTTACTAATCCGAATGGTCACAGCGTGAAACAGGCTGAAAATGTGATAAAGGCATCATCACCGAACAGATTTAAGAAATGATTTCAAATTCTTTAAAAATGAAAATACACACGTATAATCCCTTTGAGCCAGCAGCGTGTGTTTATCAATATAATAATCATATAATATAATATATAATAATGATATAATATAGTCTAGTTGGACACCGTTGAATTGCCACGCAGAAGTCTCGAGTATGATACCAAGGCGCGCAACTCTCTTGTCCACCAAGGAGAACACTTTAATAGGGCTGATATTATTATTATATTACGCAATAACACAAGTATACTCCAAACTCAATTTCATTAACACCAATAAGGCCTTTGTTAACCAAGCTTTAACATAGTAAAAATATACATACATACATACATAGATTCACGCCTGTTTCCCAGAGGTAGGCAGATACTACGGATTTCCATTTGCTACGATCCTGACACACTTCTCTGGCTTTATATACTTTCATCACATTCCTCATACACGCCCGTCGGTTCACGGTGCTCTTAACCTGGCCTTTGTCCAGAACGCCTCCGATCTGATCGAGAAATGTTACCTATATTGTATTATATAATATAGGTGCAATACTCACTCTCAGACATTCACTCAGAATTACAAAAGTGCAACGATTTCCGGTAAAAATGTTTTCAGTGTGTACGTGAATTTTAGCAGCACCAGTCCTAAGCAATCAGTGGCAAGACTTGAACATAAAACTTTATTTATTTCAGCTTACACTTGAACTTTCATCTCTTTGCAGCACTGCAAGCATACCCGTACACTTACATACTTTACTTGCCAGAAGGAGATTAATAGTGTTGACGTTTGCGTTTTTAACTGCAAAATCCTGATGTGAAACTTGTAAAGTTCTCAAAGAAAACGCTGAATATATTCAAGAATGTATTCTCAGATTTTAGTTCGGTCTTTTTGTGTTTGTTGAAAGAACCGTCGGACGTGATACGAGTTGAAAGTTTGTAGTTTTAGTGCTTGTTCGAGTGTGCTGCATACATAAAACATGCTGCATTCTGTAAAAACATGTTAACGTTATTAATGTATAAGACTGCTTCGACGGTCCCGTAGGATGAAACTGCACTTTTTCCGTCAGATCCCGGGTTCGATCGCGGTTTCAGTAAATTGTTATTGCATTTTCCATTTAGGATTTTGCAGTATCGGCAGATAGTATATGTGCCTACTCACCCTCATCACGAAAGACCTAGAAAATGTGGCATATTTTGGATATAATTCACCTATTTAGGGCGATGCATCAGTGTATGTTTCGTGTGAGTGCTCCTTGTTGTCATGTGAGTGAAAATCCAGCATATAGGTTTATGTGATACATATCTTAGCTAAGAGTCTTCTCCCTTAGCCTTTATTATTACCAAGTCATTTGGGGTCGGCTTTTCTAGTTTAACCGGATTTGACTGGATATCAGTTTTTACACGGAGCGCCTGCCACCTGACCTCCGCAACCCGAAGGCTAACGATACCCTAAGGCTAGACCAGTGTCAGGATATTAGAGGGTACTGACTTTCCCAATAACGACTGCCATAGATGTTCATGGCAGCCGGGATCGACGGCTTGACGTGCTCTCCGAGGCACGGAGCAGGCGATAATTGTCAATCAATACGCACATAACTTCGAAAAGTCATATAACTTCCGAAAGTCAGAGGTGCGCGTCGTGGGTTCGAACCCGAGACCCTCTACATTGCAGTCTGTTAGTCTCTCCACTGAGCTATCGCTGCTTCTTCTTGATCTATATCTTAGCTAGAGTGGTTTATAATAAAGAAGAAAATTATACTTTTCTTTTGTATTTTAAGACGGATGGCGTGAAGAAGCGGTTGAGTCGCCGCTGCTAGCGTTGCGCCGAGTGGCTGATTAATTTCATATAAGACAAATATTTGTGTGATCCACAAAATCATTATTTTAAATCTGGGTGCTTTGAGCCCTTCCTTGTATAGTTATAAAGTGTCCAAAAACCTCTGCTTAAGTAGTCTTTTTAAAAAACAGATCGTTTTTATCTTATCTTATGTGGGGGCCAGTCAGTGCAGACCGGCGACACTTCGACCCAATGGGATCTTTTGTGTCGACACTCTCCTAATAACGACTGCTGTAGATGTTCATGGCAGCCGCGACCGACGACTTAACGTGCTCTCCGAGGCATGGAGCAGGCGATAATTGTCAATCAATACGCGCATAATTTCAATAATTCATATAACTTCCGAAAGTCAAAGTGTGTTCGAACTCGAGACCCTTTGCAATACAGTCTGTTGGTCTTCCCACTGAGCTATCGCTGCTCTCAAACAGATAGATAAATGTTGAATACTCGCTACATATCTTTTATCAAGTCATTATTAACTTCATTAAAAACTGTAATCCTTTGAGATAAGTTTATAGCTTAACCGAGGAACCAGACCCTAATGTCCAGCTCACAGTTGAACAGAGTTTCTTTGAGCAAAGTGTCTCTTGTACTAGTATTATTGGCAGGAGTGAGCAGGCTGCAAGACTGGTTGCGGTAACCATGCTTTGTATAATTGAACAATGTCATTTAGCAATACGATTGTCCCGGACGAAAACGAAAATCATTACGAAAGATTTGAAAATTAACCGGTTCTGGTTTTGAAAGTCATGTTCTGTGATATCACTGATTGATTTATTTATTTGGCTTACATTGCAGGTTACAGTCATACAGAAGTAAAGTATACTGTTTGAAGATACATGAACTATTATTGTTATTTAATTAATCAATTATTCGAATTATGTATGTACATATATTTATGTAAATTTGGTGCATTTGCTGACATCGTTTGAATCTTTTATCTTCTTTACTATGATTGAAAACATCTTTGCTTGTTACATCAAGATTCAAGGCGATTTTTATCTATATATGTATATGTATTCGAGTAACGACCATAAATTCGAAAATATTAAAACCACTTGAACATTAGATAATTACAATGTGTAATCGTTAACCGCACATACAGGGCATGAGTCTGCACTCAGAATAACAATGGTGGATGCCGAAAACTGTTAAAACTTCCTAAAAAGTGTAGATTAACAAAATAAGCTTTTGAGCTATTTGAACTATCAGATTCATTATAACATAGCTCTTATTAAAGTAATATTCGAGACAAACGGACAACATATTACATATAAAAAACTAACACAATTTTAGCCGTTTTTTTTTTTTTTTACTTGGGGGAATGCTTTTACTTATACCCCTCCGCGGGGGCGGGCGAAGGGGTTATGTCGGACTCACCGGAGTAAAAGAAAGATGTTGAAATGATAAAGGACCTCCCGGAATACCGACTAAACCTACCACGGTGCTCCTCGACAAAACCGCTATCGACGGGGCCGCGCGAATCACTTGCACATGCGGTCGCGACCCCGCCGAGGTTTCGGCCCGCCGTATGAAACGGCAGGCTACTACACGAGAGGCCTACCCTAGGCACTTCTCAATTTAAACCCTACTATCTCCCCCCTAGAGGGAAGACGGATTCGACATAGAGGCGCGCGTGGGAACACGCACGCCGCCTCTCGGACCTGGTGCTGAACGGATACAGGAACACAATTTTCGCCCAACATAACACAAGACAAGTCAAAATAAAATACATTTGAATCCTAATTACTCCACAGCAATGTGTTTGCTTGACAATATTTATCCAGCAACAACTCGTTTTTTTAGCCGTAACTTTAAAAACTAATTACAGCGGCAAACAGAAAAACTGAAACAACTGTTGTTTTTAAACTTGGTTGACACTTTTTGTCCGAGTTTTTCCGTCAAGATGTACACCCTAGCTGGTAAGGGGCAAGTTTAAACAAGTTCCACAGTTATATTAACTACCTCTACTAATAATAAGAAAGAACTCACATTAGGGCTTTAGTGTAAAAAATCTGCATGATTTAGTATTCCAATTAAAGTTTGCGAAGTTTTTATTGAGAGGTAGAGATTGGACGCTATGAACCGGCACTTAAGCATCTTGGCAGATTTTAAAAGTTAAGTTTAGAGAAGCTATCGCCAATTTTTGTTGTCCAAGTTATTGTGTTCTTTTTTTCTAACCTTAACTAGATTTGAGCAGCATTTGCAAAAGCCAGGGTATGACCTGATCAGTCTCATTCTATACGATTTATTAAAAGGTAACTTGAAAGTTCAAACCTTAAACAGTAAAGCAGTACCTATATTTTTTATAGTTACCGGCAGTTTGGAATACAAATTAATCGCATTCATGTTATCCTTTTCTGCCAAGTTAGTATACTTGGGTTAGAAATGAGTTCACGTTGATAATGCAATGGGTAATCCAATGCTTTATTCATTGGGTCACTGCCGGTTTCTATTAATTGAAAATATTAAATAGGTTAGCTTTTTCATTGTAAGACATTTCTTACATGTAACTTATTGAACATGAATAGTGCTAAATCGAATCTTGTCTTAATACGACATTGTTTTGATTACTCATTTTGGTAATCCTACCTTCGTCTGTACGCAACTCCAGACTCTTTGCACTAGAATTAAACTGAAAATTTCTTGACAGATACTTAATAACCCTATGTCTGATCCGGGAACCGAACCCGAGACCTGATGCCCAGCAGTTGTAGTTGTGACGATAATCGCCTAGACGCCCGGCGAACGCGGGCGCACGTCACTAGCCACCTCTCGCGACCGGTGGTGCCAGACTATATAAGGAATGGACGGTGTCAGTCGCGTCTCCTTGCGGCCCGGCTTCACACTCCCAGCTAAGTGTCCTGATTATACAAGGACCACGAAGCAAGTCTTTAGCGAACCACGCCCTGACTATAGTTATATAAGTAAAGATTGTCTCTTTTATTTGTATCTTAATACATTAAAAGTGTATTTGTTATACCTTCTCTCATTGTACTTCCTAATTATATCTACATTTCTCCTAAAGTAAACCCTAAAGGTTACATAGTTTCTCATACATTTTTATTTTAGTAAGTTGAGATATGCGTGTTAAATTGGTGACTAATCTCACGTACCTCTGATAGTTATGCACATATAAAATAAATAAATGAATTAAGAAAATACTTCTTAAAATTAATTAATTGGAATGTAATCCAATTTAAAATAACTATCACCGCCTTGTGACGTCACAAGGTAATATTTGACAGACCTGGCCTTGAATATTATTAATTATTTGTGTGTTAATTAATGTCAAGTACATGTCGTGACACTATATTATGCAAGTCAACTATGAATTGGATTTTAATTAGTATTTATTGTCTATCGTTTACTAGAATGTTACACATTTAACTTGAAATGAAAGTTACGAAACGGTAATTAGTTATTGAAATTAAACAACTTTATACGGCTTTTATCGCGTTGTTTATATTTTATAAAACATTATTGTTACATAATTTTGAAACTTTAAACTAATATTGTTAAACACTTTTATTAGTTCCTGTTTACTTCTGTTTAAGCTATATGAATTAAAAAACTATTTAGATGTAATTTTACTTTTTTCCTCGATGTTTCGTACACACTACTAACAGTAACTAGTAAAACTGTTTAAAAATAGTAATTTAAAGTTTCAAAATTATGTACCTAATAATAGTGTTTTATAAAAAATTAACAACACGATAAAATCCGTATATAGTTGTTAAATTTCAATGTATGTATGTATCTTATGTGGGGGCCAGTCAGTGCAGACCGGCGACACTTTGACCCAGTGGGATCTTTTGTGTCGACACACTCCCAATAACGACTGCCATAAATGTTCATGGCAGCCGGGACCGACGGCTTAACGTGCTCTCCGAGGCACGGAGCAGGCGATAATTGTCAATCAATACGCACATACATAATTTCGAAAAGTCATATAACTTCCGAAAGTCAGAGGTGCGCGACGTGGGTTCGAACCTGAGACCCTCTGCATTGCAGTCTGTTGGTCTCTCCACTGAGCTATCGCTGCTCTATAATATAATTTATCTCTATAATTTCAATGTTTAGCATTCGCGTAAATGTAATACAATATTAGATGAATAGTTAATTATCGCTCGCTTTAACGAAAAACATCGTGAGGAAAGCATGCATGCCTAAGAGATCTCCATAATGTTTTCAAAGATACGCGTAGTCTGCCAACTTGCAACTGTAGCATCGTGGACTATGGCGTAATCGATATCGATAAAATAAGTATACGAATTGTGCGTACTCCGCCTAATATTATGATTTCAATAGAACTATTTAGTTATTTTTCTTTGGATCGTGACGTCTATTTTTGGAGGACAAAGAATGTTCTATGAGTAACTTATCAGCACATTTTTCTAGCCGCAAGCCCTAGAACTCAGGACAACCTAGATGAGAGTCTCACAAAATATCGACGTGAAGTAGCAATATTTTTCTATATATAAATTACTTAGTGTCTGCCTTCTTTGTTCTAATCCCTTTGATTCATTCTCTTCACATAAGCTACGGCAACTGTTTATCATCTAGCAAAGCTTGTGCTTGATTGCCACTTATGTGGTTTACGGTAGCCAGTGCCTTGTTTGTATTCTTCAAATCGTTTCTAGAAAGTACATCCATATCCCTTCTTACACCGAGAAGAGGCCCGTGCGCAGCAGTGGGATAATTACGGGGCTAATATTATTATATAGGCATATCCATATGTGGTGATCACCACTTATCATCAGTTGGGCACCTGGTTTGTCTGCCACCATCAGCAATAAAACATATGCTTCGAGTCTAATGAAGCAATCATATTATTTTTTGTTTTTACTTCTTCGAACGTGCATGAACATAATTTTACAAGGTGGGTATTGATCGCGTAACCCTTCGAGTAAGAAGATATACTTCGTACCATGGCGGTGCTGGTACTATCAAGGGTTGGTGGTTATCGATTATACGGGTACGAGTGGAGTTGCGGCTTGCTCGCGATTTGATTAAGTGAATTTTCTTTTGACGAGTTGTATAGGATTGTAGCGCTTTTATTGTACTATGTTTTTATAAGTTATATGGTGACCTAATTATTTTATTATATTGTCTTACCTCTACTAAAATTATGTTGGTAATAATCTTCTTCTTCTCTCTTAGCCTATATTATTCCCAAGTCACTTGGGGTCGGCTTTTCTGGTCTAACTGGATTTGACTGGATATCAGTTTTTACACGGAGCGGCTGCCACCTGACCTCCGCAACCCGAAGGCTAACGATGCCTTAAGGCTAGACTAGTGTCAGGATGTTATAGCGCACTGACTTTCCAATAACGATAATATATATGTTGGTAATAATAATATTATAAAATAGCGCGATAAAATCTGTAGAAGGCGTTTATTATCAATCTAATTATTTTAATTGGCACGGTATAAATGTATACACATTTAAGTAAGCAGTGTCACTTTTCTTTATCCAAGAAATAATAATAATACCAGTTCTGTTAATCTGTCCCACTGCTAGGCACGAGCCTTTTCTTAGAGTGAGAAGAGAGGTGAAAGTCCAACAACCTGACCCTACACATCTACAGACTTTAATGAAAAATACTTATAACCTTTTACCCGTGTCATCTTTATATCACACATGACAATTTCATTCTACCACTTTAAAATATAAATATATATATATATATATATATATATATATATATATATATATATATATATATATATATATATATATATATATATATATATATATATTGACAAGTTAAAATTTGTATACGCTTTGCACAATACCTAGCATGTAACACGACATTTTGCAACATAAAACCTAATCTTAAGTCTTAATAGTGCGATTAGAGCAACCATTACATATACCAATTTGTGGCAGTGCACAAGTGGTTTATTCTTTTATATATAACCTTTTACCCGTGACTATATATATGACTCACTCACATAACTAAATTAGTATTTTTCAATTACCCTTCATTAACTGATCGATTAGGACATCTACCCGAAACCCATACAGTCGGCCACAAACAAATGCAAAATTATGTCGTTCAATATCACTCTACAAAAGTATGCATCCTGACAAACATAGGTTCATGCTACTGTGATCGCGTGTATACTGGATATTATTAATAGGGACATACTAATGACGTCACAGCTCGATACTAAAGCTACAAACAAATGAGTCAGCGTAGCCAAACTGAAACTGTGCCGCGTCACTACATTCACCCCAACATTTCCTACTTGTAATTAATAGTTGTGCTAACAGTCTTAGAGCGATATCGCCAATGATTTTAGTTAAAATAACTTCTAACTTAACATAGTAACTGACTTAAATATAACTTTAGTAAACTTACTAACTGGTAAAAATACTTTGACGTTTGTTACTTTGTGACATAATATGTAAATGAATATCTGATTTTTGACTTAACTAGAATAGTTAAGCTTAAAACAAACTGCCTTTCACGTTGACGCAGTAGTATTGAATGCATAGTCTGCCATACAGCTGTGTCCAGGGGGCGCTTCGATATCACGGAGTACCTTTTTACCTGGAGCGGCTGGTGGCGGACTATCTGAAAAGCAGGAGTGTCCTCCTCGATGTTCGAGTCGAGGTTTGGCGGCGGCCCGTGTCGTGCGGTGTTCCGCAGGGATCGGTTCTTGGTCCGCTCCTGTGGGACATGTATGATGTATTGAATGCAACTGCTATGCAGTATGACCAAGTCATTTGGGAGCTGAATATAGCTGACGGAACTTGAATGTTACATATGCCTCTGCCTATAATATAATCAGGGACATAGAAACGATATATAATGATTGTATATACTGGGTGTATGGGACAGCGTATCGAAAATTTAAATATTAGATTCAGACCTAAAATTGCTGGAATTTTCATTAGGGAAATTGCAATTTTATTCACTACAATTTAACTTATTCTGGTTGTGAATTATAACATAGTTAGTTAGTTAGTTGGAAGTGTGTTATCCGCACTTAGCCCCACAATTGGGCCATTGTGCGTAAGTAACCGACGCGAAATATTGTTCGGTTACTTATATCATCTCAACTCCGTCCAAAAAGATAATAGATAGCAGTTTGCCTAAGGATGGAAGGGCTTCCTTCGTCTGTCTACATTCCTTTGTTTCTAAAAACTCTTTTTCGTGCAGTTTCGTGGTTCTAGCGCATAATTATGTTTTGAGTTGGCAGAAGGGTATCGGGACAATTGGTTCGGGTCCTACCATTTTGGTGTTCGATCCTCTCTTTGCCAGTTGATCTGCAGTATCATTGCCAGAAGAGTTGCTGTGGCCGCGTATCCTCTGCAACGTTATCCGATTTTTTGTTGCAATACTTTGCAGCTCACGGTGACACTCCAGGATGAGACTACTGTTAAAGCAGTTGCTCTTAAGAGCTTGTAGTACCGCGGCACTATCCAAGATAATGCGTATTGGTATATCGCTTATACCCCTTGATGTAACCGCTGTTGCAGCCCGGGTGATTCCAACTCATTCTGCCTGGATGATAGTGTTGAGGTTTGCCAGGGTCGTTGAGTAATTGATGTTTAGATCATGAGAGAAGACTCCGATTCCTGTGCCTGATTTTATTTTAGATCCATCCGTGTATATTTTCACTTCATGTATGCCAGAGCTATCTTTAGATTCCTCATGAAGTTGGATGTGGTATTTTTTGTCAAAGGCAAAGGTTTTTGCGATGATATCACATGTCGTCCATATCATTGGAATTTCTTTGTATACTAACTCCTTTAAGCGCGCATGAGTTATTGGATTATAACATAACTAGATTTTGCCCGTGGCTTTGTTCGTATAAATATAGGTCAGGTTAGTAACAGTACTGTTTTTCTGGATGAAAGGTTCTCTATGTCCTAATCTGTACCCTTGATGGCGTCTATGCAAAATTTCATGATGATCGGTGGAGTAGTTAAGGCTTAACAAACAGATAAACAAACTCACTTTCGAATTTATAATATTAGTTAGGATGCGAAACCAGTCCATTTTATTAAATAACAAGTGAGAAACGGCAATCAGTTGCCGTAAATCTTAGAGTTCGAAAAATAATATATACAAAGGTCACGTGATGCCATGTGACCTTGACGTCAGAGGTCAAAGGTGATAGTAATTTCGGGGGTATATCGACTATGCTGAGTCGAATGGCGTTGACCGCCGGTCTCTAGCTCTTACGGTTCTTGAGTTGAAAGTTGTATAACAGACGGACGGACAAAGCCGTTGTGTAAGAGTTTTTCGAACTATAAAAACAACAAACCACTAACCAGCAGTTATTACTAGTTGACATATTTATAAAACGGACATGTGTAGGTACAAAAATAGTCTAGCCAGTATTGAATTCATAATAACCCTCCTTCGCATATTAGACAAGGATGACCTTTTACTTTCAAAGATCACAAAATGAAAGCAAAAAGATATCGTCTAAGAAAATAATCATTTCATACATGTACTTCCATTTCTTTTATATAACCTATTTTTGTTATGACTATCTGTCTAACACAACCTATGCTCACGTTTGTCGTAGGAGTTGTAAAAGGTCACGAAGTAATTATGATTCTCGATTGAATATAAATAAATATAATTTACCTCGATATTAAATTGTGGTAATAAAGTGTTTTAATAGCATGTAGCGCAAGAAATCATTACTTTACATTACTAATATTATTTTAGCTTTACCCGAATTTTATACAATTTAACTACAGTATACGGATTTTAAAATAAAATCGCTTCATGCAGTTTAATTTCAAAATCATCATCTATTTGTCCTCCAAAAGATTTACACAACAATTGATATTGGGCAGCCGCTTCAAGCAGTTGTTTCTTTTTGCGACTGCAATCCCATGTCTTTCTACGTAGAAAGGCAGAACATCAGACATCAGCGGAGCTTTCATAATTGTGTCTGTCAATAACCCGTCTGATTTTGGTTATTATAAACGGTTCTGGATCATATTACATAAAATTTTTATCTCTGCTGTTTTTGTAATGTTCAAAAGGCAAGGGCCATACATTAGTATTGTACGTTATTACTAACCATTATGACTTTCATATATTATTTATCAGCCTTGTAATCGTCCCACTGCTGGGAAGAGGTAGGCTTTAGTCCAATACGCTGGCCCAGCATGGGTTAGCTTTCTTCACATAACATTATGGAGAATTCTCGGATATGCAGGTTTACTCACGATGTTTTCCTTTACCATTAAAGCGAGTTATAATTAAATAAACAAAATAAAACTAAAAAAATTGTTTATTGCCAAGTAATTTTACAGTAATACAGTAATATTCAGTAGTCCCACACTAGGCAAAGCCTGTCCTGTGGGTACCTGATAGGATTATAATTTAAGATTCACTATTTGCTCGATTGACATCTTATATTTAAATATCATTGAGAATAATTTAACGTGATTATATTCATAAAATAAAAGTAAAATAAAATCTTCATTAAACAATAACTTATATTATTACAAAACTAAAAATTGATACTTGTTAAATGTATACCATTATATATATTACTAAATTATCCGTACATATCGTTATTACTTATTATTATGTTATATAAGACAATAGAACAATCACGTCAGATGTACAACGAGTGTTTCTGTTGAATCATAAGTCAAAGAAGTGAGCCATTCTGTAACCTTTAGTTTTGCCTCGTGTACTGAGCACTGTTTTATGTCGCATGCACTATTTGTTTTATTATATATGTAGTGGTCCTTGTATGGACTAAAACGTCTGGCAAAGCTTGTGTTTACTACAGGCTCCGGTAGTATGTACGCCCGGCGCTTCAAAAGATCTGTGTAGCCTTCCGATTTAATCACTTCTCTGTGCACGCTGAGAACAGTTTTTAAAATAAATAACTGACGTACATTCAGCAATTTACTTTTTCGGTATAGTTTAGATGTAGGGTACCTGAAAAGCTTCTTTAGCTTCTCTCTTAGCCTTTATTATTCCCAAGTCACTTGGGGTCGGCTTTTCTGGTCTAACCGGATTTGACTGGATATTAGTTTTTACTAGGAGCGGCTGTCACCTGACCTCCGCAACCCGAAGGCTAACGATACCCTACGGCTAGACCAGTGTCAGGATATTAGAGGGTACTGACTTTCCCAATAACGACTGCTGTAGATGTTCATGGCAGCCGAGACCAAATGGCTTACCGTGCTCTCCGAGGCACGAAGCAGGCGATAATTGTCAATCAATACGCACATAATTACGAAAAGTCATATAATTTCCGAAAGTCAGAGGTGCGCGACGTGGGTTCGAACCCGAGACCCTCTGCATTGCAGTCTGTTGGTCTCCCCACTGAGCTATCGCTGCATTACGCATTAGCACCTGAAAGGCTTCTTAAGCATTGTTTATTATTAACTATTTAGTACGCACATAACTTTAAGAAGTCATAGATATTCGCCTAGGATTCGAACTCAAGACCTCTACCTGGTAGTCCAACGGTCTCGGTTATTGCCGCTTTACCATTTTGAATATTTTGTTTAAAACAAAAGTATTTCGTGGTTATTTGTTCGTTTTCTTCCTCTTCGACGGCGTCTTTTGCAAACGTCATTCTGGAAATTGAAGCTACCGAGCTGGATCCTGGGTGCAAGCATCAACAACTTTGAGCGTAGTAATAACAGATACCTCTGTAAAAGAAAAAAGGGCAGATAGAATTTCGCATTACACCTTCTTCTGAAGTTCTTAAAGGTGTACCAGAGAAATCGGCGAGCCTTTTGTCTGTATCAGCATCATTGCCAGACTCTATAAGACTGTTTTTTTGTATACCTTGTGTTTACTAAAGGAGATTACGCGAATTTAAAATTGCTCCATATAAAGGCCGTTTAGACTTCTATTACAGTTCTTTGAAACATGATGCTCGTGGGTCGTCTTCTATCAAAATTAAACTGCGTGAAATTTGAATTTACTTTTAATTAAATTCTTGTCGTGTTATTAACAACATTCAATGTTTATATTAAGTACTTACTTTCCTCCAGAATGTCAAGTTTGTCACATTCTTGACTTTCTAATAAACTTATTTGCCTTTTTGATCACCTGAGACGTCTATGAAGACCCATGTCGGCTGTTAAGGATGAAATTTGTAATATATATATATACATATAGAGATTAGTTAACAAAGTGACACGGTTTGTCGAGGTCGCAGATCCAAGTCCTGCTTCCTGTAAATTAATTGGAATACCTAGTATATTAAATATAACTGCGAGGAAATCCATATTAAATAGTTGAAGGTGAAGTAAAAGCGTAAACGTAGTATTTCTATGAAACGTATTTATTATTAAATAAAAATTACCACACACACACTTCGATGGCGCTGGTCTTAAATCCCACGTAACAGAAAGCCTATTGCCGTTTACCAGGCACAGATCCAAACTCAGAACTGTCACACAAAATTTCGTTACAGGAAAACCCAGTCAATCTGATTTTGTTAATCCCGATTTCGAATTAGAACCTGAACCCCATGCACAGTAGTCACACACAATACCGCTGTGCCACTGAGACAGTCGAAGAGAAATAGTATTTAAATTTTATTTTTACTAGTGAGTAAACTACAAAAATCATCTCCTGACGTTACTATCGTTTCTAGTGATATAGCGTTAATATATGTGTGGAAACTAACTAATGATAACCTTGGCAGTGACCATCTTGTCATTAAATTTGCTACGTACACGTCTCCATTGACAACTGTTTTTTAAAAGCGCAACTATTAAAAAGCACAACGGAGAGAATATACAGGTTACCTTCATGATATATTCTCTGCTATGACAGTGGCGGCTGATCCTCAGGCTGCATATAACCAATTCATCGATGCAATAAATACGGCTGCAGATTTATTTATTTCTGATTTGAAAACTTGTCAAGATCCACGACGTATTAAAAAATGTACGCCTAAGCCATAGTGGAACATGGACATTTCTCAAGCGGTTGCGGAATGAAGACTTGCTTTGGCGACATTTAGAGGCAATCCCACACCTCAAAATTTAATAAATTTACAAATTAAAGTTGCGGCAGCACAAATAATTATACGAAAATCCAAACGAGGGGACTGGCAGGCATTCTGTAGTAGCATCGATGAAACTACATCGGTTAATAAGATGTGGCGCAAAATGAAGTGGTAAAAACGCTCCAAGACCGCATGTTGACAGAGATACATCCAATAAGTTGTTGCATAGCTTGCCGCCAGACTATGTTTCGCTGAAGACTCCACTCTTTTGTTCTACTAACCAAGTATTAGCGAGTAAGATCTCACTCCATGAATTAAACCGGGCTATCAAGACCACAGACACAGCGCCCGGCAAAGACGCTATATCCTTCTTAATAATATAACATTTACCTGTTGTTGGTAAACAGATAATTATTACAATATTTAGTGCGTTTCTTGCTATAGGATTTGCACCTGAGCAATAGAGAAAATCTAAAATAGTTCTCATACCGAAACCTGGTACCGATCCATAGGCACTTAGTTCTAATGTTCGTCCAATTGCTCTTATGTCCTGCCCTTGTAAAATTTTCACAATATCTTAAAATATAGGTTAGAATGGTTCTTAGAGAGTCAGGGATATTTTTCGGAGAAAATGGTAGGATTTTCTCCGAAAAATATCAAATAGAAGCAACCTCAATAGAAGTACCTTAGTTACTGCTTTCAGGATTCGTTCCGGCCACATTCCACTTAACAAGTTCTCCTTCTTAATGAAAAAGGCGTCGTCACCAAATTGTACAGAGTGTGGCATGATTGAGGACGTGCATCACATTTTAGTGGAATGTGTGGACGAAACTAAGACGCGATATATTTAATAATAGTAATATCTATATGTGTATATAAAACTCTTCCGTTACTGAGTGACTGACAGACAACGCGCAGCCGAAACTACTGAACGCAAGAAGCTGAAATTTGGCATGTACATATGTTCTTTGGAGAGTTTAGGGAAGCACTAAGAGAGGATTTTTGGAAATTCCACCCTGAAGAGGGTTAAAAAGGTGAAACCCGATATTCACATGGGAACGGGACTTACACGGGTGAAACCGCGTGAAAACTACTAGTTGTTAATAATGTAGGTGGTTGCAACAGAGTGTTGTCTCAACCAGACTCAAAGGATACCAAAGCATTATACAAATTAATGGAGGTCTGTTTAAAGGCAAGATCCTGAATAGATAATAAGTGTAACTAATAGTATAAGAAACCAAATTATCATGTATGTAAAGTGTAATCTAAATGTTAAGTACGGTAATTATTGTACGTTGTATTACGAGGACGACATGATCGCTTCTTTATTGTGAACCAAGTCTTCTAAATAAATAAAGGTTAAAAGAATATCGAAATGGTGCCTGGTTATCCATCACACAGGTTTTTAACCTAGTTTGGAAACCAGTGCTATGTTATTAAAACAGTTTATACCTATTTTTGTCAACTGGGAGAAATAAATAAATATAATTAGTGTGTAAGTTGCGCCACGAGAGACGAGACTACCTCAATCACAGATAGGAAAAGAAAAAGATAAAGTAAACATAGGGCTGTTTATCTTTCTTTGAGTCATGCCAATGTTTAACTTCCATCAAGTTTTCAAAGCAAATGTAAATATAATTTGTGAATGTGGGCAATATCGAAGTTACTTTAAACTTTATACACTTCTGACATTGATAGCAGTACAGCCAAGTAGACGGACAATTTCATAGCATACGATTTATATGTACATACATACATACATATATTCACACCTGTTTCCCAGAGGGGTGGGCAGAGACTACGTAAATACGTAGTCTCAAATGGAAATCCATTTGCTACGATCCTGACACACTTCTCTGGTTGCATTCACTTTCATCACATTCCTCATACACGCTCGTCGGTTTAAGATGCTCTTAACCTGGCCTTTGTCCAGAACGTCTCCGATCTGATCAAGAAACGTTCGCCTAGGTCTTCCTCGTGCGGCTGGTCCATTCATACTAGCCTTATAAACTTTCTTAGTCAGTCTTTTCTCTTATATAAATACATATAGTCTCACCCCCTATATTTCCGAAGGGCTTTGCCGAAGAGTATATACCCAAATTTGCCAGCTAAGTTGGGCCTCAGGTAATAATATACATAGATGGTGAACTTATTGCCGTCTATCGGACACGGTTCCCAACTCCGTGCTGCTAAATACATCTTCTTCGTTGGTACCGTGATCGTGGCCTGATTTTGCGCATGATCGTAAGGCCTTAGGTTCGATTTCCGAGTGGGCAACAGTGCTAATTGATTCTTCTGTTTCAATACTTACAATAGCAGCACGAGGTCTGGTAATGCGTCCAGTAGACAGCAATAGACCGGTGCGCTATCAAAAATGAGCTGTTGAAATTCTTAAAGACTCACTCTTAAAACTGTAGTGTTAAAATTCACCTGCCTTGTCCACGGCTTCGCTCGCTTGGGAATAGTACAGTAAACCTTTATTATATACAGCATCGTTATTAGAGAAGCTAGCATTCTTGTGCATTACATACATACATAGATTCACGTATGTTTCCCAGAGGGGTAGGCAGAGACTACGGATTTCCATTTGCTACGATCCTGACACACTTCTCTGTTCTCTCTTCATTTTCACCACATTCCTCATACACGCTCGTCAGTTTATGCATTATTATGAATAATACATTTTAGAATTTCTGCTCATTACGTCATTATAGCCCTTGCGTTTTTTGCAATTTAGGTTGCAATTCCTCGTATTCCTGTTTACCGCTCCGGCTAATTTAAAGAGGTTGTGTAAGATGCAGGTTCACGACTAATGGAATCGATGGGATTAAAAACTTTTGTATCGCAAGCCTTATTGTATCGATCATTATGAAATTATGCATACACTTTCTCAGGGATACAAAAAATACATAGGGCTTAGGACCCATCCAGAAAAAAGAACTATTTGTGAAGCAACCTACAATAACGCGAACGAGGTCGCGGGAATAATCCTGTCTCTAATCACTTCTACTCAATTTGAACCGTATTTACCGTTAATCACTTGATACAAACACATTACAAACTCCGAGCACCTCTAGACACGTTATCCAATAACCATTTTCTTCTTACTTAAACCTTAATACTCCCAACTTAAACATGCATACTAACTACACGATATTTCCATATTAAATCGCACACAGTACCCTCTCTCATTACGCCATCCTAAGGCTCATTTTAGTTTATCTATTATCTGCGGCTTAGCCTAAATTTAAACGTCGCCATCGTCTAGTACTGCGGGCAATCTAGCTTAGGATCGACTACAAATCTCTTTCAAAATTCAACCTTATGTAATACAATGGAAGGTTGATTTTCGTTTGTAGATTGATTACAATTGCAAAATCCTTATTTTATAGCATGTAATCGCGAGAGAAGTGACACAAAACGTGTCGCCTAAGGTTTAAGGTGTAATCTTACCTAGAGATATTCTGATATACCTATTATAATGTATGTACTGAACGTGTGATACATATGTTACGAATTTCATGACATTGATATAATAAATTTGATATATATTTTTTTTTATACAACTAAAATGGCAAACGATTATTCGGCCCACCTGATGGTAAGTGGTCAGCGTAGCCTATGGATGCCTGCAACACCAGAGGCATCACTTGCGCGTTGCCGACCATAGGGTGAGCTGTGGCTGACCAAAGGAGGAAGTGGGAAGGAGACCCTCCGGCACTCTCACTCACCGAACGAAACACAACAGTAGGAATATTGCTATTTCACGTCGATATTCTGTGAGAGGGTAGTCTTTCATCAGTCGAGCCGACCCATTCATGCTGAAATCAGCGAGGCTCTACTACTCAACATCTGATGAGGTACATTCTTGTATAGCTTGAGCGAGACGTCCAACATTTGTAACCTTGGTACGGAAACTACTAATGGTAAAAATTCTTACACTCACAAAAAACTGCACAATGGAGAGCAATGGAGAATCCTACGTCTATATTTCCAAAGGGGTAAGCAGAAGCGTTAAACACCCACTTGACTGGAAACCCACCGGCGTCACTTCGACCCAGTGGGATCTTTTGTGTCGACACTCTCCCAATAACGACTACCATAGATGATCATGGCAGCGGGGACCGACGGCTTAAGGTGTTTTCCGAAGCACGGAGCTGGCGATAATTGTCAATCAATACGCACATAATTTCGAAAAGTATATAACTTCCGAAAGTCAGATATGCGCGTCGTGGGTTCGATCCCGAGACCCTCTGCATTGCAGTCTGTTGGTCTCCCCACTGAACTATCGCTGCTCACTATGGGTACTAACTAGACAATGTATAAACAAACATATATACTTTTTTTTTGTAAATACGTACTTATTATACATAGAAACACCCAGACCAACACAAACATTCATGTTCATCCACACAAATGTTTGACTTGTGCGGAAATCGAACCCGCGACCTCAGGTGCGGCAGTCAGTTACACTAACCACTACGCCATCGAGGTCGTCAAACAACTGTGATACAGGATTTATTTCTAGAACAGGAGGTGTAGATATTGATGAATAAATCCTGTAGCACAGGGGACATTACAAGTATTCAAATAATTTACACAAAGAACACCCCTAGACTCAAAATGATCATTTGAGTATCATACAAATAAATATCCGTTTTGAGATTTGAACTCACAAAACTCAGCGTAGTCACATTAGCCAGAGCACCATTTAAGCCATTACACCATCCATGCAGTATAAATCCAAATGATGTATTATGAACATAACTTAATATGTAAACAGCGTCTCGTAATAGCTTCTATACTCGTCACAAGTCTAGAACCTATTACAAGCCCGCACCATAAACCCGTTGCCTTCAGCAATAAATAAGTCATTGTAAAACCTTCCAAAAACCCGCCATACCCTACGTACCTCAACATTTACCGCTGGTATGTAGTAGAAGGCGTGTCAAGCTGTTGGCCGGCAGCCAGCGACGCCGCCAACGCTCAATAACTCCACGCCTAAGGCGAGACTCTACAGTATTACCATGATGAATTCACGGAGCTTTTATAGCGGATCCTGAGAAGTTTATATCGAACTAGTTGTTTAGGACAGAATTGTTATGTGGTGGGTTATTTGCACAATTGAATATTGGAAAGCTAGTTTTTGATAAGGGATCGGTGGTTATTGGATTGGGAGATAAAGTTGGATTGCAATGTGATTGAATGTGAAGTTTTATACATTTTACGCTAGCTGTCGCCTACAGTTTTGGCTATAGAATACAGAAAGACGGGTGGAAAATGTGTAAATAGCGGTGTTTTTATTTACTTGTATTTTAGTGGTATGTTCTATGTGAATTTTGTCACGGATCTTAAACTATGTATAACTGTTTGAGCAAACCTTGCTAATTGTGAACCTTAATCGTACATGAGGTTAAACGCTGTGTAGCGCTTTGCGAGGCACATAAAGCTATCAGAAAATGTAGGTACATCTATCGCCATCAAAACAGTGCTTTTAAAATATTCCTATTTTAAATATTCATATTTTAAACATTCATATTTTAAATATTCATATTTTAAATATTCATATTTTAAATATTCACGCTTATTTCAGGTTATGTACTAGGAAGAGGTATTGAAAAAATTATAATAAGGACTTAAAAGCTTGGCCTGGAAATAGGGCTGGTAACAACATGTTTGCCTACCTGCGACTAGATAGTGTCTTGCAAGTACATATTAAGGACCTAAATGAAATAAATTATACAGGATTCGAACAACTTATCACTACTTATATTTTTGCTAAAGCGTAATTGAGTTGTCTTCAATATTCGAGCGAATATTTGTTGTAAGGTAGGCATACTTTGTTATAAATTACACCATCATTTAAAATCAAGTGAAGTAAAGGTCAAACAAAACCCTATTTAAAAAAACTGTCATAAGAGATTTTAATTCTCATAATAAAAGCTGCAGAATAAGACGTTTATTAGACTAGATTGGCACTCTATATTAGATAGTTTTATTGCAAGAATTCCTTCGAATTGGCACTTAACTTACCATCTATTACATCTTCAGGATCAAAGCACTGAATTGACCCAAAATTCCATATCACCATGATCCTTTATGGTATGAAATGGGAAACGAGTACTTCTCAATCCTTATTAAACGATTAATAACCTAAATTCCATAATGATTCCAACGTTTGATCCGATTTGCACCACTGTATCAACCAATTCGATATTGTATCAAGTTACAACGGCGGTTCATAAATACCAAAAACACAATTACACTTTAAAACTATAAATTAAACTTTACTACGATTGTAATAAGAGTTATGTTGAGTGTTTCTCTAAGTGGGCAGACAGTTTATTGTTCAAATATCATGTTACGTATTTAATAAGAGGGTTTCTACTTGGACTCCAAGATTACGTAGAACTGTCAAAGTTGTTTACAATAGCACTCAGTTTCGTAATTATTATATTTATAAATTAATTAATGTAAAAGGCGATGTTTCATTATGAACGTATATTATGTAAATTTTACAAAGTACATACATACATACATACATAGATTCACGCCTGTTTCCCAGAGGGGTAGGCAGAGACTGCGGATTTCCATTTGCTACGATCCTGACACACTTCTCTGGCTTCATTCACTTTCATCACATTCCTTATACACGCCCGTCGGTTCAAGGTGCTCTTAACCTAGCCTTTGTCCAGAACGCCTCCGATCTGATCAAGAAACTTTCGCCTAGGTCTTCCGCTTGCGACTGTTCCATTCACACTAGCCTTATAAACTTTCTTAGTCAGTCTTTTCTCGTCCATTCTTTCTACATGCTCAAACCAGCTGCAACATACGCTTTTCTATTCTTGTCACTATATCCACTTTCATGCCGCATCTCTCTCTAATCACACTATTCCTTATGCCATACCCAACTTTCACTTCCATAGATAAGTGTGGGCACTAATAGTCCTCTATGAACAGCCAAACGTGCCTTTTCGGAAACATTTCGACTGTTCATAAAAGCGTGTAGAGCTCCATTCACTTAGTTTCCCGCAATCGTTCTCCTTTCAATATCTCCCTCATGTTTAAAATCCCTTGTAAACAAAGTACCCAAATATACAAACTCTTTCACTTGCTCCACTTTTTCTCCATCAATCATAATATTACACATCGTCACGCACTCTTCCTTTTCAAATACCATTACTTTCGTCTTGCTTACATTTATTTTCATTCCTTTACTCTCAAAAGCACCATGCATAATAGTTACCATCGCCTGCAACTCTTCTGCTTTTTTACACAATATACTGAACTATTTTACATAGTATACTGAAAAATACAGGTAATGGTCAGGAAAAAACTGCTAAATCGCTAAATAAATAATATTATTTAAGAAGCAGAAAATTCCGTGTGATTAACTTCGAAACACTTCTGTTCAAACATGACAGAAAATGCTTGTTAGTTTAATATTAATGGCATGACAGCTTATGTCAAAATACTTTTAACCGTAGTCAGTTATTCCGAGTTATTTCGTGAATGTGTTGATTGCGTTTTGACATAATATAAAGGAGTGAATATACACTTTTATATGTCCAAAGTGTATGTATTGCACTCACATTCCGCCAGACTTGATCTTATATGTCCCACGAAGGGAGAGAATCTATTGCTGTCTACCAGACATATTTTCAGACTATGTATTGTTACTAAGACGTTTACAATTTTACTTAGCCCAAATAATAAGATAATATTAGACTTGTATTTAAACTGTCCTATCGGTGGTTATAAGACTTCCTCAGCATAAAAAAGTTAGATCATACTTAGTCTACCACGCCGGCCCAGTACGGGTTGGTAGACTACATTTATATTTTCGGGAATATTATGGAAATCTCTTAGACGTGTAGGTGTTCTCACGATGCTTTCTTTTACCTTAAAAGCGAGTTATGTATAGTCCTCTGACTTTCGGAAGTTATATGACTTTTCGAAATTATGTGCGTATTGATTGACAATTATCGCCTGCTCCGTGCCTCGGAGAGCACGTTAAGCCGTCGGTCCCGGCTGCCATGAACATCTATGGCAGTCGTTATTGGGAGAGTGTCGATACAAAAGATCCCACTGGGTCGAAGTGTCGCCGGTTTGCACTGACTGGCCACCACATAAGATACAAAAGATATCTATATTAATATTATAAAGAGGAAAATTTGATTTTTTGTTTGTTTGTTTGTAAGGATTTAAATTAAAAACTACTTAACTATTTCCTGCAAATAGAAAGCTATATTATCACCGAGTACGTGGGCTATATATCATATAAAAAAGAAGGTACTATTACATAACGTAAATTAGCCTGCTTTTACACGAGCGAAGCCGCAAACTTAAATATTTTAATACAAAAAGTCAATGGTAGTGCGTGCCAGTCTAATGGTCGTTCGTGCTTATACTACTATATTTATTACTTTGCCCAAACTAAAAATCAAACCCGCCACCTCACGAATAACCGTAAACATATGCCAAGGGTTAGCCAAAAGGCAGAAACCCTTATACTTTTGACGTAATAATTCATAAATACTACAAACATCAAATAACGATTAGCACTTGCCAAGCGTGACTGTAATGGGTATTCCGGATCGTTAATTTTTGTGGTCTGTGATACGTGAGACAGTTATAGTCCATTCTGATTGATTGACAAAGGTTAATCGGCTTACTCGCGTAAGCGTGAACGATAATACTTCACCAACATTCATATCGATAACCTTCATTTCTCACATAGAAATATTCCTAGAAGTTTTTATTGAATCATTTGTGTAAGTTATCGGTCCGGTGAAGTTGGTGAATGAATAACTATATTGATGGGAACAGTTTGAATTTGGAATAAAGGTTACATGTTACATTGGAAGTCCCCATTTTATGAAACAAAAAGCTATTTACTAACGGACTTCTAAACGACCATTATTTTCTGCAACGTATGACTGCAATATATATATATATATATTATATAACGAAAAAGAAAACAATAAGAACAGACGCTCACTTTATGGTGAAAGAGAACATCGCGAAGAATCCTTTATTATGGAGAGCTCTCAGACAGCTCTCCATAATGTTTTGAATATGCGCGAAGTCTGCCAACCTGCCCTAGGTCACCATGGTAGACTATGGCCTAACCTTTCTCACATTGACCCCGTGCTCAACAATGGGACAGCTTACATACAGGGCTGATAATAATGATTACTGTATTATATCATTTGTATGTGTGTATTTGGAACACCCGAAGGATTTAAATGTTTTTGAGCTGTCCGGTTTAAATTGTCTGTAATAAAATTGAATTGGCTCGCTCGAGCAAGTGACACCTTCTTGCAGAAAACACGCGAAAGAGTAGTAATAAAAAGGTCTACAGTCTCACATACTTAACTCTACCATCACTTTTTTTTTCTTTTAAAGTCATTTCTCGCACCAGTAATAATAAGACTGTGTCACAGTGAGCTATACCAATATTCGAACAACGGACATAAATAACACCAGGGTCAGAACAATCGTTTGTGGATCACAAAAAATTTGTACGAGTGGAATTCGAACCCAAAACACTCGGCGTAATGGCAGTGGTAATAATCACTTTTTATTAGAGGTTAGTAAGCGTTTTACACATGGTAATGCAAATAAATTGTTTGCCATTTTGATAGTATACAAATGTGACTCGAAATTAACGATATCTATTCCCAACACTTAAATGCACAAATGTACAAACTGATTGCTTGATAGATTCAAACTTTGGACTTGTAACAATCCACTAGTCTCTATGATTATACAAATGATTGATATGATTAACATATGGTTTGACAAATACGATATGATTACAGCTGTACTTTGTGAAATCATATTGTATTTGTCATCCATGACACAGGGCTTAAATCTTAATGCGGGACTTGTCTGTAATATACTCATTTCAGTAAAGAGACTAGTGGACTATTAAACGTCCAAAGTTTGAATCTATCAAGCAATCGGTCAGTATGTACAGTTAGCCAAAAATGTGCTTAACTAACCTACGGTTGAGGTTCATTTGAACGTCATGAAACAACAAGGCCGATTTTCCCTTGCAATAATATTATGACAGTTAACATCGATCTCATTTATCTTATCCTATCTTGTGGGGGCCAGTCAATGCAGACTGGCGACACTTCGACCCAGTGGGATCTTTTGTGTCGACACTCTCCCAATAACGACTACCATAGATTTCATGGCAGCCGGGACCGACGGCTTAACGTGCTCTCCGAGGCACGGAGCAGGCGATAATTGTCAATCAATACGCACATAATTTCGAAAAGTCATATAACTTCCGAAAGTCAGAGGTGCGCGACGTGGGTTCGAACCTGAGACCCTCTGCATTGCAGTCTGTTGGTCTCCCCACTGTGCTATCGCTGCTCTCGCTCTCATTTTAAAGCATGATTAAAAAAATTGCGATTCTTAGATCTCACTGAATATTTGACAAAACTGGTAGACCGCTTTCTTGGCCGACTACAGTAAATTACACATATAATTATCCCATGTGGGATTTGAACCCACAACTTTTATCACTGTAGCAGTGATAAGGACACCAGTTGCCTATCCGTGCCCTCAATAAAAAAGCAATTAAAGACTTCGTACACAATCACAGTTTGAACAATACGAAAAGCAAACATAAACATGTCGTTTATTAAGCTGGCACATACTTCACAAGGCTGGCTAGCACACCGCACACAATTAATAGCTTTCAAATAAACTTAACGAGTGGTGTATGTCACCAAGCATTCTTGGCAAGTCTGCTGCCAGCTTTACAGCGTACTCTGTTTTAGTAATGTTATTAGAGAGTAGATATATTTAGTCCTAGTCTGCTTAGGTTGAGTGACTGGTAGTACGAAAAATCTAATAGAAAACTCTTTTATTGAAATGAAACTACCTTTACGGTTTAATCGCGGTTTATTTTAAAATACTACTTTTAGTCTATGAACTATTAAGCATACGTGGTCACGGGGAGACTGCTCCGTAACTATGGCTGCTGAGAAGCAACCGAACCGTTACGTTAAGTGTAAACTGTCATACTTTAATAATAGTAAAAATGTTCTTTGTGTCCGTTTTTTTAATTGTCTGTGAAGGCCCCCGCGATACAGGAATTACTACTAGTGCGGCAGATGTATTTAAAAAAAAAGTAATGTTTAAAACATATTCATTCATATAACACATATTCTATGTATAACATTTCCATAAATGCAAGTTAATATTAAGCACTTTTATGTGTCTCAATCAAACAGCGTGATGAAATAATTTACCTGTATAAATTGCTGACTTTATTCAAAACATAAGAACCTACCAACTGAGTAACAGTTCAATAAAAGCTTATTTTAATGATTTGTGATTAAACATATAGCTACTTGACATTATTTCTAGAATAAATACTTTTTTTTTTTTACGTGGGGGAATGCTTTAAGCATACCCCTCCGCGGGGGCGGGCGGAGGGGTTATGTCGGACTCGCCGGGGTAACAGAAAGATGTTAAGAAGATAATGTACCGCCCGGAATACCGACTAAACCTACCACGGTGTTCCTCGACAAAACCACTGTCGACGGGGCCGCGCGAATCACTTGCACATGCGGTCGCGACCCCGCCGAGGTTTCGGCCCGCTGTATGAAAAGGCAGGCCACTACACGAACAGACCTACCCAAAGGCACTTCTCACAAATTATCCCTACTGTCCCCCTAGAGGGGAGACGGATTCGACACAGAGGCGCGCGTGGGAACACGCATGCCGCCTCTCGGACCTGGTGCTGAACGGATGGCGGGCAGGCCCACAAAGCCCTCCACCCCCAGGTCAATCCTCAGGGTGGCTGGAGGTCATCTCGCGCCCTCCGGCGCCCGGCTCTGCGGTTGGGGAGAGGGTTTAAACGCTCCCTCTCTCGCTCCGCCGCCTCCTTGATGGAAATGACTTCCTCACAAAAGGAGGCGACGGCGTTCCACGTTACATTTTGGTTTATCTTATTGTAACCACTTTTTAATACGTGTATTAAATATCATGTTATTCATGAATCTAAAATGGGTCAACATTAAAATAAATTATTCCTACTTCATGTCAATTTAATAGAAACTTGTTAAAGTTCAATGATGAGCTGTTTTTCTAAGCTACATGTTGCAACGTCAAGATTCCAGATAGACTCAACCTGTCGACAAATTAGCTTATAATACCCATATGACGTAGGTCTGGCGGCTCTAGGATACTATAAGAATGTTATCCAAAAATTAATTTATTGGACCCGAAAACCAAGTCCAGAACCATACGATCGACGCATACTTCCTATTACATCAATGAATTTAGGAGATAGTTAGTAACGTTGAAGTATGAAATGATTTCGCTTGTTAAAACGTCTACGCGTTGATTGTTAGCATTCCGCCTGGCTGGACATCTGGCCGCACGCTATCAAACGAATGAAACCGCAGTGCTCGTACCTACTGTTTGTGATGTGGTTTCATGCGTTTGACCTATCGTCTGACTGGATGCTTTATAGCCAGTTAGGTAATTATAAGCTTTGATGGAGGCTAGCTTTCTTTGTGTTTAAATTTAACATAGTATATTTTAATCCATAGATGGACCAGATAGTGGTTTACTCGGTATAGCGTAGGACCTACAGCATGGCAGATTAAATGTGTTTTTATAATACCATTGGAGTATCCATTCGGAAATAGATAATAATATTCTACCACATACACACAACACCGTCTAGCCCAAACTAAGCAGAGCTTGTACTATGGGTGCTAGACAATGGATAAACATACTTATATACTTTTTTTTATATACATGCATATTATACATAGAAACACCCAGACCAAGACAAACATCCATGTTCATGCACACAAATGTTTGACTTGTGCGGGAATCGAACCCGCGACCTCAGGCGTAGCAGTCGGTTACACTAACCACTACGCCATCGAGGTATATCTATGTATATCTATGTACTATGTAAATCTATGTATTGGAATATTTTATTATTTGTAATGATTGTGTGCTGATATACCTTAGTCTTCCATTTTATAACCTTTTATTACCTTACTGTATTTTCTTATGGTCGCTTGGTAATGCACCAGTGTATTACTTAGTATTTATTGCAAGTGAGTGTAGTCTTTAGTAACTACTTACTACCAGTTAGCAGCAGCGATAGCTCAGTGGGGAGACCAACAGACTGCAATGCAGAGGGTCTCGGCTTCGAACCCACGTCGCGCACCTCTGACTTTCGGAAGTTATATGACTTTTCGAAATTATGTGCGTATTGATTGACAATTATCGCCTGCTCCGTGCGTCGGAGAGCACGTTAAGTCGTCGGTCCCGGCTGCCATGAAATCTATGGTAGTCGTTATTGGGAAAGTCAGTACCCTCTAATATCCTGACACTGGTCTAGCCTTCGGGTATCGTTAGCCTTCGGGTTGCGGAGGTCAGGTGGCAGCCGCTCCGTGTAAAAACTGATATCCAGTCAAATCCGGTTCGACTAGAAAAGCCAACCCCAAGTGACTTGGGAATAATAAAGGCTAAGGAAGAAGAAGAAGAAGAAGTGTAGTCTTTAGTAACTACTTACTACCAGTTAGGCTATATTTACAATTACCTTTTAAATTTTATCACAATACATATTATTATAAAACAACGTCCACCACCGCGTCTATTCGCGATAAGCTCAAAAACTACTGAACGGATTTTCATGCGGTTATCACCAATAGACAGAGTGATTCATGAGAAAAGTTTGGGTGGGTTTTGTACTACCCGTACGAAGCTGGGTCGGGTCGCTAGTAATATATAATTATAAGGATCACTTGTTACAAACAATATAATACGTGCCCAATACATAATATTTGTGTTTCTTGCATGAATACTTTAAATGTTTAGTTGCTCTGTATCACGATGATCACACACTTGAACAAATAATACAAATACTTCCTAAAATAATCACAACAATCTGTAGATCACTCATTTTTTTTGCTGCATTGTTCGAACCTGCTATAATCAGGGTCACTGTTAACACGAAATAACTATCGTGTCATCCATGCAATCAAATCACTAAAAGTAACAATAAAACTTACCACACGACACGAAATCGACCACGTTTAATTTAATTATTGCACGATTCGCAGAACTCCACTAATTGTTGCAATACAAAGCGATACACAACACTGTGTACTGCTGTGCAGTAGCGATACACAGCAGTACACAAAGTGCTAACTGCCACATGACTGCACAGACACTCAGCCAAATGTAATTGATTAATTTCGATATTGCTTACAGATATTTTGCTGGATGTGAATATTTTAATATATAACATATGCAATGTTTTATAGCGAATTTTACTGTTTAATTTAAATAGTACACGAATAAGTAAATGCTCTATTTTCTTCTCTCAACCGCTTACCCCCTAGCATATATATTTCTCGGTGTTGACGGTGTTGCCAGCGCGAATCCCACGAGAAAGCATACCGAAAAAAACCTGTGTCCATCGAAGACTTCGGTCTATTTATGTGACAATTTACATCCAAATCCGTTTAGCAATTAACGAACAATTAATTATAATAAACATTCAAGACACCATTGTTTATAATAAAATTCGTAAATTTTATTACTTCGCTAGTCAAAAAATAATTTGAGTATAGATTCGCTAGATTAACTATAACTTAATAACAGAAATACGTTTTTAAACAGTTTATAGCAAATCTACATAACATATAAAAACTTAAAATTAACACTGACCTTCCAAGTACAAATACATTTTATACACTTTTCTAAAAATGCAATACAAATATCCTCTTTTTAATATTAAAAACAAACCCGTTCGTCTCAAGCCAGATTAAAATATAATTTGGAGGGCGCAGGTAAAACAAAATACAATTTTTTGGTAAATAAATCAAAATGTTGTTTTTATCTGAATACAGCGAATGAGTTGAACTTACGTAAAGTGACAGTGAGCACTATATTCATGGGTGTTTTTTATAATTTACTAGCTGACCTGGCAAACGTTGTTCTGCCATATCAATTATGCTGGATAAGGACACCCTAGTCACCTAGCGGTATGAAATATACCTTATAACCTATTCTCATACCTACTAAATATATGTACATATAAAAATTGGTCGACTCGTTTCGGAGGAGTGCGTACTTACAACAAATACCGTAACATGAGATAAAAATCTAGTCTATATATAGGGTGTCCGGTAATTAATGGATAACCTTGAGATGTCTTATAGTAAAAATATGGAAAAACAGTCAAAAGTATGACTAGTAATTGCAATTTTTTAATTATTTTTAAAATTTTTCTTTTTGACGACCGTCCGTTCTTCTATAAGACATTTCAAGGTTATCCATTAATTACCAGACACTCTGTATATAAACTAGATTTTGCCCGCGGCTTCGCTTGCTGAAATGTAGGTAAAGTAACCCTACCTTAAAAAACTACTGTTACCAACCCTGGTAACGGTACTTTTTTATGGATAAAAGGTACCCTATGTCCTTTTCTGTTCTCCTGACAACGTGTATGAGAAATTTCATGATGTTCGGTTGAATAATTAAGGCGTGAAAGCGTAACAATCAAACTCACTTTCGCTTTTAAAATATTTATGAGGATTAAGCGTATTTCTTTTTATTTAATTATCTACCAATTTGGATCACAGATTATTAGTAGTCTCGTTAACCCCTCCAGCTAGGCTGGACTGCCTGTCTTAGGAGGTTTCACGTCGGTAGTATAATAGGTGCATTACCGTTGCCTATTATCGCTTGCAATAGTTACCGGGGTATCACTCACGCGTTGCCACCCAAGAGAACAGTGCTTAAAGATTGGATAAAAAGAAAAGAATAGAAGGGACAGATTATGTGTCGTAACTCTTACTTACCGAGTGCAATACCAATACGTGAGTAACAGCGATATTAATCTTCATGATTTCTTTCGAAACGGAGATACTTCTCCATGCAAGGCAGCTTATTCGTGACGTCACCTAATACTTAGCAACAATTTCTTCGACTTCAACAAGACTATTGAAATATGACAGTAATATAATATTGTCTTCTGTTTACGCGAATGTTATTCATTGAAATTTAACTACTATATACGGATTTTATCGCGTTGCTTATTTTACACTTTATTACATAATTTTGAAAACTGTCTGTGTGAACATGTGCAAAAGGGAACCAACCACTACCTGAGATTTGACAAACCACAAATTCTCGCTATTGAACGATTCCTACCAAGGATGCTTCGCGAGGCTATGGAAATCAAAAATCATCCTAATTTTAATAGAGAAGATGGTTGGAATCTACCATTAGCTTAGGATACAGTAATACAAATAGTCAAACCCAAGAAAAAGCAAACCACAGCTAGACTTCATGATACTTTGAGCTCATTCTGCGTAAATAGAAACACCAATAATTAAGTTATGTTCGGGTGCTTTGAAATAACTACACTGGAACATTGAGACAACTACCATCTTAGTCTCCCCGTGACCATGGCTGCTGAAAAGCAACCGAAATGTCGGAGAAAGTGTAAAATTAAATTTAATCTAAATGATGTTAACAGTTTTAATAATAACTGAATTAGCTTAAAAAAATTAGTAAAAATTTAATAGTTGTAGTAGTGTAACAGTTTTCAAAATAATCTAATAAAGTGTCAAATAAACAACGCGATAAAATCCGTATATAGTAGTTTAATTTCAATAAATAACATTCGCTTAAACAGAAGACAATATAACAGAGATATTACTCTTCTCATGGCTTTCTTCAAAATGGAGATACTTCTCCAGAAAAGGCAGCTTATTCGTGACGTCACCTAATAATGAGCAACAATTTCTTCGACTTCAACAAGACTATTGAAGTATGACAATAACATATTTTTACGTACCTTTTGTAAATATAGTGTAAAGTAACTCCCTGTAATAAAGCTCTTGGCATGGACTTTATAAAAGCTACAAAATTACTTCCCTTTGACGTGTACATTTTCGGTTTTGACTATAAGCTGCTCTTTCAATCACTTTGGATACACATTATAATGGTAGCGTTCAATGTTTAGCAATCTTCATTAAATCCTCAATTTAAACTAGATTGCGTGAACTCTTTGAAAGACCATTATATAATAAACACGAAATCATGGATTAAAACTAGTATGTATGTATGTATCTTATGTGGGGGCCAGTCAGTGCAGACCGGCGACACTTCGACCCAGTGGGATCTTTTGTGTCGACTCTCTCCCAATAACGACTGCCATAGATGTTCATGGCAGCCGGGACCGACGGCTTAACGTGCTCTCCGAGGCACGGAGCAGGCGATAATTGTCAATCAATACGCACATAATTTCGAAAAGTCATATAACTTCCGAAAGTCAGAGGTGCGTGACATGGGTTCGAACCCGAGACCCTCTGCATTGCAGTCTGTTGGTCTCCCCACTGAGCTATCGCTGCGCTTAAAACTAGTAAATGTAATACCATTTTGGCTTTAACCGACTTAAACGTAATTTCCGTCAGAAATATAGTTTAACTGCCTCCGAGGCGCAGCGGTAGTGAATGCGACTACAGTGCATGACGTCTCGGTTTTGAATCCTGAGTCAGGCCAACAAAAAGTTATTGCGTTTTTCTGTTAAGAAATCTCAATACGAGCCCAGAGTTAGAAAGTTGGCGGTGTAAGATACCCCCCTGCCTCGGAAAGCACGTAATGCCGTTGGTCGTGCGTCTGATCTCTCTCCGGTCGTGTCGGATTATCCGTTCCATCGGATTATGAGGTTTAGGGAACAGTGACAGAGCACATGTGATTGCGCACATACTTGTGCACTATAATATCTTCTGCGCAGATGGCCAGTCTCCGTTAAGATTAGCCGCCGTGACCGTTATTCGGTCTGGGGGATATTATACCCATAGTACAAGCTCTGCTTAGTTTGGGTTAGATGATGCTGTGTGTATGTAACAGAATATTATTATTATTATTCTCTTTATTACTATTTTTGATAATAATTACATTTTTAAATATAAATATAATAACTATATCTCTTATCCTTAGCCTTTATTATTCCCAAGTCACTTGGGGTCGGCTTTTCTAGTCTAACCGGGTTTGACTGGATATCAGTTTTTACACGAAGCGGCTGCCACCTGACCTCCGCAACCCGAAGGCTAACGATACCCTAAGGCTTATATAGTTTGTATGTATATATTTGTATTAATATAGAAACTATACATATATAAAAATATAAAAACTAAAATGACCCACCGACATCGGGAACAGGGTCCAATCTGCCGGTGGTTAGGACCCCAGAGAGAAGAATCTCCTCACAATACGCGCCGTGTCGAGTAGTGCCTATTATTATTATAGTTTAAAATTATATTAATCCTAAGTTGGCGTTCGCACCCCGGCATCCATAAACAATTCTTTTTTATTATATGTAGATATGGTTTTATTGACTCAACAAGCTAATACGCTCGCTTTAGGAGTGGGTCCACGTCAGCAGTGCAACGAATGAGAATCAAACCCACGACCTCGCGATCCCAAGTTTGATGGCTGATCCATTGCCCTACCGCAGTATAATAAACTTAACGTTCTGACGTCGTCGACGTTCACCTAGACTATTAGTAATAAATATAACGTTCTTTGTATACAAATTACTAATTAGTATTTCATATTAGTGTAACAAACTAATTAGTGATTATGATCTAAATTATATGTTGTGCGGCTTGTGGTCATGTATTAATTAAAATAGTGTTTCGGTATTATCTGAACGACAATGGTTACTGAATAGATCGACGATTTCATATTTGTTACTATTCATACATAAAATGTTACTTTATTAATTTTATTCATTACTAGCTTTTGGTCACGGATTCGCTTGCGTAAAAGTAGGTTATGTTATTGTATTGTTGTACTTTTATTTTAAATAAAGTATATCCTATGTTACTTGGTGATAATATAGCTTACTAAATCATAGCGTTTTTGAGTTAAATCCTTACAAACAAAGAAACAAAAATCAAATCTTTCCTCTTCATAATATTAATATAGATATAGAAAACGACGTCTACAGCATATCGCTGTCTTTGTATCTCTGAAGGAGTAGGCAGAAGGATTACACATATTATATAGGACCCACGTAAAAGGAGCGAACCTACCGCCGTCTATCGTGGACATAATATATCACACATATTTTGACTTTGTCCTTCTGCTTAAGAATTGCCAACCAATTGACCCGGAACGCAGAATCTTACGAACGCATACAAACATAAGCGCAAACTTATGGTTACAGGACTATCAAGGTAGTCACAGTAATTAATGCTAAATCCCTAATTAACATATTACCCTAGTTTCAGAGTTATCATCCTTGAACACAGGCGGCTCCTCCATTTAGCCTTTAATTGTTACTCAAAGTAGATCTGTCCTAGGACAGTATCACAGCCATAATGAACATTGCGGACAAATAAACTTATTTACTATTTTAATTTATATTTATTCTTTCACCGACGTTTCGGTTGCTCTTTAACAACCAAGGTCACAGAGATTTTCCGTATAACATGTACAACATTCGTGTAACCGTAAGATAATTATAGCTCAGCATACCTGTTTACCACTCTAGTAATACAAGCGTAGTTTAATCAATAGATGGCGCTGTACTTAATGAGAATTTTAGCAAACCAAATACAAGCAAACTGAAGTCCTTTAATAAAACTGTTGTACGGATCTCCAAGTAATATTGAAGTGAAGGTATCCTTGTCTTTTAATCTAGCTAAAAGCTGACGTGCTTACACAACTGGTTCCAACTGGATTTAGACAAAGTCTAAAGTTAAATAAAAACGTAGGTAGTTGCAAGTTGGAAAGGATTGCGTTCTCTTTTCAAAACTTTTCATTAGCGTTTGAATGAATTACATGGTAATGCTGTGTAGAAAAAAGGTTTCAGGCTGGTTTAGAATTGAAATGGTATGCAATTCTCTTTCACAGGTTTAGTGTGGTTGGCTGCATTTGTGTTGAGTTTACTGTGCTTTAACGTTGTGTTTACATTTAGTTTTTTTTTAATTGTAGACAAACATGACTGGCAGTTAGAGCAACTGAACATGGAATTATGCGATTCTACCAAAAGTGCAGTATACATTGACGACAATAATTGTACGGATTTATCACTGCTTATTTTATTTATACTTTCAATATTTTTAAGATGCATCATATACTGAGAGTCGACGCACGTTTCGTGGACGCACGTGTCAAAGATAACGCACATACAATTAACACACAAAGTTTTCAAGGCTCATAACAATTATTTGTGAATCGAGCCCATGGGTCTCAGTAATCGACGTGACGACAGCGACAAGGTGCATGACTCTACTTGCGAACTATACCATCCGAGAGGTCAAAATAAACCACGAATGAATCCATTGAAAATTGTTTAATTTATAAAATTATTTGTACCCTGGGTAGGTCTTTGAAACAAGGCATAATTTTAATATTAACGAATAACTTCGAATTTATTTTCGACTTGTTATGATAGCTCATAATTATTTTCATAGTTTTTATTAATCTAATATTAATACGTAGGTATTCTTAATTATACGCAATACAAACCAGAACTAAAGTTCTAAATAATTATTTATTATAAATATTTTTGGTAATATTTGTGTCCATCTGCCGAATATCTGTATCTACCAATATTATAAAGATAAAATATTTATACACATACATATTGTCTGGGGTACAAACAAAACAGAAGATATCTTTCATCAAGAAAAAGTACCTACTATTCTCAAGCGAAGCCGCGTGAAAAAGCTAGTATCTTAGTATAAAAGTTCGAAGTAAAGTTAGTAGAAAATTTCGAGAAGCTTAGAAATCGATATCCTCGCGAGAGACGGCTATTATGAAGCTATTATTGATGCTTGGCTTCATAATAGAGTTCTATCGTTCCCTAGACTAATAGGCTATGTATAGTGAATAGACTTGGGTTGACTTCAGCGATAATTGTTGCTTAAGTTACGCAGGATCAGTCAATCCAGATTGTGTTACATAATTTTAATTTTTTTTTAAATGCTATGCCCGCCCTTTTTCTAATTCCTGTATCGCGGAGGATTTTACAAACATTCAAACAACGGACACAAAGAACACACAGACTCGGAATCACCATTTTTGGTACACAAATTTTGGTCACGTATAGGATTCGAACCCACAACACTATGTGCAGTGGCAGTGGCTAAGCGAGCACTTAGACTACAACGCCATCCGTAGAGTCATATTTATTTTTAGTAATTTTTTTATGTAACAGCAACTTTTATGAACTCTGGAAATGCCCCTTGGTAAAGGACAATAGGTTCCTGGTAGGATCTAAGCCGTAGCTATGTGGCCGTGTAATATATCCATGCCTACCTTGATGGATATAGGCAGGGATATATTACACGGCTGCTATGAGGATGGTGTGGAAACCACTGCTCTTAGACCACACGACAGCTTACCATTAGGCGGAGTGTGGTCATTATGACGAGCAAAATAAAAATAGGCTTGAGTATATGGTATGTTACTACGTTTATATTTAAAAGCCTGCCAAGTGTAGAATAGAATTCTCCTACATTACCTCTAAGGTCACAAATAAGTTGAACAATTAGCCGTCCCGTATTAGAACAATATTGTTTATAGACTACAACTGCCGCTCTAGGAATAAATCCTTTGTCGCGGGGATCTTTACAAGTATTCAAACAGCGAACACAAATAACACCCAGATCAGAGAAAATCTTTGTCCCGTCCACACGGGATAAAGATTTTTCAGTGGTGACATGACCACTTGCCATACGCGCAGTCATATATACTCGATTTGTTTAAATCAGACGTAATAGAACAACCAATTACCGGAATATAACACATACTCGCATCTATATATCACCAAAGAGGTGGGCATACTCTCACATTTTGCTACATTTAGTGGTACCACGCAACTACGGGTGAGCCGATTGTCGCGGTCATTTCCAGACATCACCAAAGTAGTACACAAAAGGTATTAAACACGCATACGCATAATTCGATGACTATTTTTATAGATCTGTCGTAAGAGTTCGTCATATTTTGAGCAGTAGAGCCGCGCTGATTTGAGCATGAATGGGCCGGCTCGACCGGGAAAGGACTACCCTCTCATAGCATATCGACGTGAAATAGCAGTATTCCTACTGTTGTGTTTC
Organism: Catocala fraxini; assembly: GCA_930367265.1. Classification (NCBI taxonomy): domain Eukaryota; kingdom Metazoa; phylum Arthropoda; class Insecta; order Lepidoptera; family Erebidae; genus Catocala; species Catocala fraxini. The sequence goes on from OV884031.1 coordinate 2,808,252, forward strand.
GTTCGGCGAGTGAAAGTGCCGGAGGCCCAATCCCCCTCTTTTCCCTATCCCGCTCCTTCTCCTTCCCACTTCCTCCTTTTCTAAAGGGTCGGCAACGTGCAAGTGATGCCTCTGGTGTTGCAGGCGTCCATAGGCTACAGTGACCATTTACCACCAGGTGAGCCGTATGCTTGTTTGCCACCTTAGATGCAGAAAAAAAGAAAGCACTATAGTTGCGCGATTGACAGATAGATCTACTGCCGTCTACCGGACACATTGCCAGACTTTGTTGACCCTTAGAATTTTCTAAGAAAACTAATAACACTTCACCTAATTCGAAAATCGATTCTGACACGATCAACTGCAAGCATACACACAAACCTAAACCATAAAACTAACGGGATAGCCTCCCTCTATCCATATCTTGTATCATAATCCTAACTAATATTATACACAATACAACCGATAATTATAAAATTTTGCAAACACGCTGTCAGGGGTACATAAATGGACATTGAATATCTTGTATCTAGAAAAAAGTGTGAAACGGTCATGAATTGCCATAAATCTTTGAGTGCGAAAAAATGGTATCGTGACGGTTAGAGGTCATAGATCATAGTCATTTCGGGGGTATATCGACTATGCTGAGTCGAATGGAATGGCGTTGACCGCCAGTCTTTAGCTCTTACAGTTCTTGAGTTGAAAGATGGTATCACGTAACCTTGAGGTCAGAGGTCAAAGGTCATAGTCATTTTGAGGGTATATCAACTATGTTGAGCCGAATGGCGTTGACCGCGAGTCTCTAGCTCTTACGGTTCCTGAGTTGAATGATGGTATCACGTGACCTTGTGGTCAGAGGTCAAAGGTCATAGTCATTTTGAAGGTATATCGACTATGCTGAGTCGAATAGTGTTGACCGCGAGTCTCTAGGTCTTACGGTTCTTGAGTTTAAGGTTGTATAACAGACAGACGGACGGACAGACAAAGCTGTTGTATACGAGTTTTTTCGAACTCTAAAAGTACTGTTATTAACATAACCTAAGGTATGTAAAATGTAGTCTTCTATTATAACAAGTTGCAACTACTCATCGTTACGAATTTTTTCAAACACACTGTCAGGGTTACAGAAAAGGACATAGAATAAAATATCCAGAAAAAAATTACAGTTATTAACCTAACCGAAGGTACATATGTAATATCTAGTCTATTCTATAATAAAAAGCTGCAGAATAAAAACGCACAGGACCTATTAGATACACTGTCTCAGCCCGTTCTTCCTACAACTTCGTAATTGATCTGCTTATCCATCAAGTGGCAGTACAATGTATAAGAACGTCAAGTTAGTGTCAATACGCCACTACGGATGACGTTCGATTTATTAGATAGTACCATTCGAGACGGGCAATCTAATCTTGCTACTATATGTTCAGTTTATTGCAAGCGCTGCAATGTCAGAAAGCGTGATGGCTGTAGCTTAAGACATACGTATATATTAATGTGGGCAGACAATTTTGTGCCTCTTTGAAGCATACTGCGCAAAAAGCAGAGATAAGATTTGGAATTTTAAAGTTTATATGAAGAAAGAATGCAAATCGGCCTGTATGTTCATTTATCACCAAAGTAGTTAAAAAAGTAGCTACATATATGAATATTGTACAAATCACCACGATATTCAAAACTGAACGATAAGCTTTCACGCTTTAATTACTTGAACTATCATCATGACACTGCGCATACACGTTGTCAGGGATATTGACAATGATATAGGGTACCTTTCATCCAGAGAAAAAGTATTTTTCCAAGGCATAGCAATTTATTTAAAAACAAACATAAGAGCGAATTCGCGGTGAAAAACTAGTAATATTATGGATGCGAATGTGAGTGTGTTTGTTACGCTTTCACGCGTTAACTTCACGACCTATCATAATGAAATTTCGCATACACGTTGTCAGGAATGCAGGGTACTTTTCATACAGGAAAGAGTTCTTTACTCCAGTGATTAAAATTTATTGACCAAATCTAGTTCTATGCAAACAAACCCGTGGACAAAATAACAAATATCTACAGGCAACGACATTTAACAAAAATACAATTTCGCCATAAAAATGAAATAACATGGTCTCAATACAATTTAAATAAAAATTAATAAAAACATAACCTAAAAATATAAATTCAAACCTAGCCTAGTATGGTAACATAATTACCGAAACCTGGAACCTAGGTATTCCTTAATGTTTCTTAAATCTTAACAAGTTATCATTATCACTAAAGTTATCCAAATCAGCCAATCACTGGAAACTATTATATGATTTGGCTATTCTTGTTAAAGGTGAATCTCTACGGATATTGAGCAGCTTGTAGACACCCAAGCGCGGTAGCCTTCTTAAAACAGAGATATTAATTTTGGACAGTAATTCAGGACAATCTATTCTATATAAAAATAATAGATTAAGCTATGGAGACCAAACCTGGTAGCAGTATTCCAGTATCCCTTTCAGACCCGGCGAACACGATTGTGATGTTTGTTTCTAGCAAAAAAAATCATAGTAATTTTATGAATATCTAAACGGGCCTAACACCGTACGATTGTGACGGCTATATTAACTGACATATTGTAAAAAAATCTATTGTTTAAATTTCTTTGCTACGAATATCAAATATCGGTTTATAATTTAGTCCATCACAGTCACAATGGCGAACCGATTTACATTTTATCGCCAGTCAAAATGTACCGCGGCGAATGGTCGGAAAAAATGTGAAATAGAAGGGTTGAGGTAAGGGAGCATCCATTATATATGCCAGAGATTTAGCAATAAAGTAAAATTATTTCCTCTTACAATAATAAAGGAAAACAAAGCTTAAATTAAAACATAACATAGCCGGTATCCCTAAATCAACAAACCAAGTTAATTATTTAAAACGTAAATTGATTCTATAGAAAACCGAACCTATTAAGTAAAACCAGCTCCTAAACAAAACACACAGAGATATACAGGTACATATTTTTTTTTATAAAGACTATTAGCGCACTAAAAGAAAATCCTGTTTCGCGAGTGACATTTAAACAATGGACACAATCGGCGCAACTATTTGCGGACCTTACGTCTAGACGCTTCTTCTAATAATCCTACTACCCATTTTTTACTTTATAACAACCTTACATAGACTACCAAGGGTCGATAGCAATTTATAATATCAGCTATGTACTAAGCTGTCCCACTGCTGGGTACGGGTTTCTTCTCAGCGTGGGAAGAAGTTAGGCTATATGCTACCACGCTGGCCCAGTGCGGGTAGGCAGATTTCAAATTTCTTCGAGAACGTTATGGAGAACTCTCAGACATGTAGGTTTCCTTAAAGCAAGCGATCTTCTTTCTTTTCTTTCTTTTCGTGTGGTTAGTGGCCAACCTGTTGTCAAGAGTTGTTCAAGCCGCCAGTAGGCCTCTGACATGGCTTAACGATTGCTGTCAATTTGACAACAACCGGGACCGACATTTTACGTGCCCTCCGAAGCACGGAGATGCTTAGATGAAATAGACTGACCGCACCCAACGTTGCTTAATCTCGCTAATCGTTTACCGATCAGTGAGTGCAACTGGCTATGAGTGCCCATTAACTATTTCAATACGCACATAACTTCGAAAAGGCAGAGATGCGTGCCTTTGGATCGAACTCAAGACCTCTGTGTGACAGTCCAACGGTCACCGATTAGGCTATCACTGCTATTTAAACTATTTATACTTTACCAGACGTTTTGACTTCGTAAAAATAATTTAATATAAATGTGTAACAATCGCGAAAACGTAACACAATATGGTCAAAACGATTATTTTAACATAAACATCACCAGTCCCCATGTAATTTGACTCCCTTTTTCGCATTTGAACTCTAAGTTGGTCCATTATGCGTCAACCAATCCCCATACTAACACATTTGTTTACCTGCACCTGAACTTACGAGGGAACAAATCGAAACATATGTTATGGCTATCGCGGGCGCGATTCGACAATTTGCAAATGGCGGACGGTAGGACAGGGCACGACCCTACGATTTATCACCCACCTCCAACGCTCCTAGTCCCCAATGAAATGGATATCGGCGGCTAATTTACGCACCGCTCGACGGACCGGCGCCCACAAAGCCTTTTTACACATTTTTCAATACCCACGGTGTTCCAGATACAAGTATTTTTACCTTTACTTTGTTATAGCTATCGGTTTTGGGGTCGGCACCTTGATGAGAAAATGTTCGATTTATTATTGAACATTTTTACTGGCAGCGTTGATTTCTTATGTTTGGGGATGGTTGCGAGTTAAATCCTGGGTTGCAAAGTTGATATGACATAGACATATGATGACTATATGTTATAGATAAATGTAAAAGTAAAACATGCTCTAACTATAGGTAAATCATGATATAAGTACTGTAGGTTGAGCAGCGATAGCTCAGTGAGGAGACCAATAGACTGCAATGCAGAGGGTCTCGGGTTCGAACCCACGTCGCGGACCTCTGAATTTCGGAAGTTATATGACTTTTCGAAATGATGTGCGTATTGATTGACAACTATCGCCTGCTCCGTGCCTCGGAGAGCACGTTAAGCCGTCGGTCCCGGCTGCCATGAACATCTATGGCAATCGTTATTGGGAGAGTGTCGACACAAAAGATCCCACTGGGTCGAAGTGTCGCCGGTCTGCATTGATTGGCCCAACATAAGATAAGATATAAGATAGGTAAAGCATGTTTCAGTATGTTTCATTGGCAGTTGAGGGATAAAGGCTACTCCTTCCGATTAACCCATGAAGTTGGTCTTACCTGGTTATTCTCATAAAAGCTTTAAGCCTTAAACTTGTAATAATAGATTAGAATTTATAATTGATGTATCCACAAAACAATAAATAATTCATTGAAATTAAACTACTATATACGGATTTTATCGCGTTGTTTATTTGACACTTTATTACATAATTTTGAAAACTGTTACACTACTTTTACTTTTAAACTTTACTATTTTTAAGCTAATTAAATTATTATTAAAACTATCTAGATTTAATTTAATTTTACACTTTCCCCGACGTTTCAGTTGCTTTTCAGCAGCCATGGCCACGGGGAGACTAAGATGGTAGTTGTCTCAATGTTCCAGTGCAGTTATTTCGAAGTACCCGAACATAATTTAATCATTGGTGTTTCTATTTACGCAAAATGAGCTCAAAGTATCATGAAGTCTAGCTGTGGTTTGCTTCTTCTTGGGTTTGACCATTTGTATTACTGGATCCCAAGCTGGTGGTACATTCCAACCATCTTCTCTATTAAAATTAGGATGTTTTTTGATTTCAATAGCCTCGCGAAGCATCCTTGGTAGGAATCGGTGTTCTTTAGCGAGAATCTGTGGTTTGTCAAATCTCAGGTAGTGGTTGGTCCCCTGTTGCACATGTACACACACAGCAGACTTCAACGAGCGTCGGTGTTTTACATCAGCTATGTGTTCTTTTATGCGGGTGCCTATGTTTCTCTTGGTTTGACCAATGTATGAGAGTCCGCAGTCACAATCAATTTTATAGACCCCTGCATCTTGTAAAGGTAGTTGGCACTTGACGGATGGTAAAAATTGAATTATCTTCGTTGGCGGCTTGAAGTATGTGTTGATTGAAGCTCGCTTCAAGATGTAGCCAATCTTGTCAGTGACACCCCTTACATAAGGCAGTATAGCAGGCTGGCGCTCGACTGTGGCTGGCTTTTCTCGAGATCTGTGACAGCGGCGCGGCTGTTGGAGCTTGTTGTCTTGCATAATTTTTATGGAAATAAATATATTAACTTCAACAGCTATGTTTCTGAGTATATGCAGATAGCTTTAATTATTATTCACAGTTACAGATTTATATCAACATACACCCACACGATATGATCACCATACATCCAATCAACAGCTAACGTTGAATATTTCAAAATGGCCGCCACATAAAAGAACCGCCGCGCTAGAACGACGAATGCTAAACGTTTGACGCATTCACAGCGTGACAGGTGAATCGCAACGTGATGCGCGAGCCAAATTATTGGCACATCACTCACGGTCTGTCATCGCGTGCTGGTACATTCTGCCCGTTTAGATCATTGTTCGCCATCATTCGTAGCTATATGAACTATGACTATGACCTATATCACTGTATAGGTAGGAAGAGGTTCTGTTAGCAACTTCACTTTATAATAAAATATCTTGCGTTATTATTAGGTTTGGGTACATACTATATAGATTTTAATAATTATGAGGTGCGAGAACTTTGCTTCAGCGTCTAATTACTAAATTAAATGACTGCACGGATGGCTTAGTGGTTTAACTGGTCGCCTCACGACTGCCACTGCGCCGAGTGTTATGGGTTCAAATCCCACACGGGACAAAACTTTATGTGATCCACAAATGGTTGTTCCGAGACTGGGTGTTCTGTGTCCGTTGTTTGAATGTTTGTAAAGTCCCCCGCGACACAGAATTTATTCCTAGGGTGAAAGTTGTTTTTTAAAGAAAAAAAATTATATTAATAGGGTTTAGGATAAAATTAATGTTATTCTAAAAGAGGTTTTACAAAAATGAACGGCCGCATCTCGTTTTTAAAAAGCATACTTTGCACACTTTTTGGTAATGTTCGTACTTTTCACATGACTATACATTTATATTGTCGTTTAGTCAAAAAAACGTAATTTAAAATAAATATTTCAAGATTTACCTGGTATTTTCATAATCTATATATATAAAACTCTTCCGTTACTGAGTGACTGACAGACAACGCACAGCTGAAACTACTGAACGCAAGAAGCTGAAATTTGGCATGTATGTTCCTTGGAGAGTGTAGGGGAGCACTAAGAGAGGATTTTTGGAAATTCCACCCTGAAGGGGGTGAAAGGGGCGAAACCCGATATTCAAACGGGAACGGGACTTACGCGGGTGAAACCGCGGGAGAACTACTAGTATTATATAATCCCACGTATCAAGCAAAGGCATTAGGCAAAGGCCATCTACCGCACGTTTTTTCAGATTTAGTTCTGCTATAAAACATACGTAATTAGTTGCAAATAAAATCACAAAATTGAGCCATGAATCAATAAAAGCAAAGAAGTAGAAAGAAGTAATTAGGCTTTTATTTTCCGATAGCTATTAAAGACTGTCTGGGTAGCGTAGTGATAGTGAATGTGCTGCTGTGCAGGGTGTCTCTGTATTGGTTATTTCGTGCAATTTATGAGGTATTGTGGCATATATATTTTCTCCCGAAAAATTCTTGGTAACAGCACAGAGTCAACTGCAACCAAACCTCGCGAAATTTGGATGTAATACAACTCTGAGTCTTCTTCGGATATATAGGTGTGCGACAATGTTTGTAAAGAGCCGTTGTGCTGGCAGCAGACAGCACCGTAATTTTTATCATTTGTGCACTACCTCCAGTCCACTCCTTTAGCAGAGTCAGTAATGATATTAATGTTTTAAGTATCTATAGACACTTACCATCATCTACCATCTGGCGACCAGCCAGCGGTATTTAATCCAGTAAATAAATCTAAATTCTATATTACTGCACACGTACACTCAACAATGATTTAATACATTTTCTGCATGTAAATAACGAGAGTTTTGGAACTGGCAATTTATTGCTAAAGTTGTTTATTATCCAAGATAAGAATTTGTAACCTCTAACCACAGAATACTAGCACAAAATGTACGAACCGATAACGAGCGAATACAAGTACTTAACAGAATATTTACGCACAAATACGTTACCAGTAAAAACATAGAACATTAACTAGTGCCCGTGGCCTTGCCTGCATTTATCCTACCTATATATTTTGACGTTTATAAGTGTTATTTTGTCACCTAAATGAATAAATGATTTATAACTATGTTAATCCAAGACATGGTCTATCTGCTTGCCAAATTAATCCCAAAAACCGTTCAACAATTTACGCGAGATTGACTTACAAACAGCTTTACGAGTTTTCACGTTTAAAAATAATATTGTCTTCTGTTTACGCGAATATTATTCATTGAAATTAAACTACTATATACGGATTTTATCGCGTTATTTATTTGACACTTTATTACATAATTTTAAAAACTGTTACACTACTACTATTATTAAACTTAACTAATTTTTAAGCTAATTGAATTATTATTAAAACTATTGAAACTATTTAGATTTAATTTAATTTTACACTTTCCCTGACGTTTCGGTTGCTTTTCATTAGCCATGGTCACGGGGAGTAAAATTAGTAAAGTTTAATAATAGTAGTAGTGTAACAGTTTTCAAAATTATGCAAAAACGTGTCAAATAAACAACGCGATAAAATCCGTATATAGCAGTTTAATTTCAACTTTTAAAAATATTAGAAGGATTATTTTCTAAGTTCAAAATGAACTATAGACCTTTTTAATTCACTCAGTTGATTCGCGTCAACAAAGTTACAAAATAAATAACTGAACTAAATTATTCATAGACACTTACGTGTAAAATATTCAACTTGTTTTGCATCTCAGAAACTTAGAAGCTAGCACAAAATGTTGAATTAAGAATAAAGGCTGAAGTTAGTACTTGGTGTAATACTAAAGAACGAAGATGACGCATAACAAATAATATACAATATAGGTCCTATACTAAATGCGTTAAGAGATGAAGTATCAATTTATATTTTCAGTCTTAAAAAGACAACTCCCGCACTAGGAATAAAGCCCGTGCCGCGGGCGAAACAAACATTCAAACAACGGACGCAAAGCGCACCTAGACACGGAACAACTATTTGTAGATTACACAAATTTTTGTCCCGTGTGGAGCACCCACAACTCTCGGCGCTGTGCAGTGGTAATGGCGACGCGGCCATTTTAATCACTATGCCATCCGAACAGAGAATTTTTTAAAATTTTGTTCTCACATAGAACAAAGCTTTCGTTGGGAGATCTTAAAATATACGAATGTAAATAGACCCTTTCGTATAAGCTTACACTTTTGTTTGTTGACAATCACAGAGTCCCGGGTATTGATTTCCAGTTCGGATACTGTTGGAACTTTATTTTGGGAAATTCTCAGTAGGACTACTGACAATAGAAATATGTCCGATAGAGGCTAATCAGTTTGCCTCATTACATGGTATAAAACAATTATTAGGTGCCATTTAATATGTATTGTTAAACGAAATTAGATGTTAAAATTAAAATTGCTAGCAATTGTGAACCGGTATACACATTATTTATGTGAACGTATGCCTTAAATGTATATTATAGGTAGAACCTTAATAAACACACGAGAGTGGGCCGGCCAAGTCCAGATGAGAAAAGAACGACACTGTTTATAATACAACTCAACTATAAGATTTAGACTACATGACCATACCTAAATTTATGCTAAAAGCTGTTAACCTGGCTTATTTTTAATGTATCAAAGGTAAAGATCAAAGCCCTGGCAGGAACAAATATTTGACTTTTAATACGCAATGTATTTTAAAATTGTGGCTATAGATTTGTGTACATGAGGACTACGAATGATATATTTTATAGATATATACTTTTTTTAAAGACTATTCCATTATCGCGAGGATATAAAAAAAATATTCAAGCAAAGGACACAGGGAACACCCAGTCGCGGCACAATCATTTGTGCCACTGCACTACGACAACCGTGCAGTGAACGACGACTATAAAAATAAATAATTGTGTACGTTATCGGATCATATATTATAAAATGTAAATAAGTAGCTTAAATGCATTTAGTGGTCTACCGTCTACATACTGCGTGTCAATTGCAAGCCAACTGAAATGGAACTATTTTACAATAATAATTGCGCTTCGGATAATCTCTACCACAGTATACTAAGAACAATAGTTTATCTAAGGCCCCTCGGCGAGTTATTAGCCTACTCCTGCGTTGGCGCTTAAGGTTGTCACTTTTATTTTTAGTTAAATATTATTTGCGTATTATGAGCAGCACTATGTATTTATATAACGTGTGAGCAGGCAAACGCGAGCGGGCGTGCATCGTAGGTACTTGAACGCGCCCGATCACACGACACACTCACGGTACGGCTGCCGCCATAGTATTCCGCCGTATATTATGCTAATGTGCGCGTGGCAGCGCGTGCGTACACGGCGCCCGGCGCGCACGCACACATTCAAATCGACACGGCAGCGGCACATTTCTATGAAGATGACTTACTGTTCTTAGTATACTGTGCCTCTACTCTGACGAACTTACATATTTCTGGTATTTGTGTTTCTGAAGCTCTTACTTTTAATGAGATCGCTGAGGTTACCAATACGTTTGCTCCTAATGCTTTTACTTTTAAAGCTTTAAATTCTGATAATTACAATTTTGCAGCCATCTTTAGAATGTCTCAGTTCCTAATATACTTTTTAAAAAACACAATTCCCGCACTAGCTATAATTCCTGTGTCGACTTTACAAACATTCAAACAACGGGTTAAAAGAACACCCTGACTCCGGAACAACTTTTTGTGGAACCCACAACACTTAGCGGAGTGGCAGTGGAGAGGCGAACATTTAAACCAGTACGACATGCGTGCAGTGACTATGTTGCATACGCGTCTAATGCTCTCTCTTATGATGCGCTTATAAATACTTTTGTTGGCCACGATGGCGTAGTGCTTAGTGTAACTGACTGCCATGCCTAAGGTCGCGGGTTCGATTCCCGCCAAATTCAAACATCTGTGTGCATGAACATGGATGTTTGTCTTGGTCTGGGTGTTTCTATGTATAATATGAATGAATTCACAAAAAAAGAAAAAAGTATATAATATGTAAGTTTATCCATTTGTTTATTTATTTATTAAGTACTGCCACATGACACATATTAAAAAATACAACAAGTAAATTATATCTATAGTACATGTTCTGATATGCATCACAATAACGGCGTACATAGCATTTGCACTAACTTTATAACTGAAGTTTACATTACATTAATTTATAGTGTGTTAACATAAATTAAGCAAAATACAAAAGTTAATCAAACCAAATAGTAAAACAAAAACACAATCTTACATTATATTGGCAAAGTATACATTTATTTTATTGCTGAACTTCGAAACACCATCATTAAAGATATCAAGGTCGGGAATTTTTTGAGACAAAAAGTTGTATTCAGAATAAATTCGCGCCATAGGAGATTGTAACCCGAGATTAGTCTTGGCCGTTGGAACAAAGAATAGTTTATTTATGCGACCTCTTGGGTATTTGTTAGGCACAGACAGCGATACACTTGATATAAGGTCACTACAATTCAGATTCCCATTAATTAATTTATACAAGAAAACCATGTTTAACATCATTCTCCTATTATGAAGACTGATCATTTTGAAATAAGATAGTCTCTGGTTGTATGGTTGTCTATGAGAAAACCCGTGAATACTAAAAGCAAGATGCCTTGTAAATGATCGTTGAATACTCTCCACCCTCTGCGAATGTACCGAATAATATGGATTCCAGGCAGTAGAGGCAAACTCGAGATGGCTGCGCACTAAGGTGTTGTACAATACGATTTTTGTAGTAACATTATGAAAGCCTTTAGAGTTTCGTTTTAAAAAACCTAAGACTTTTGCAGCTTTGGACACCATTGAATTAAAATGTGATTTAAATGAAAGAGCCTTGTCAATAATAACTCCTAGATCTCGTACTTCATCCACCTCAACTAAGGTGGCGCCACCAATCTCGTACTTAGTAACAAGTGGTTTTTTTAATCTACTATATTTAATATGGTAGCACTTATTGACATTGAGAGTCATGCGATTTGAACGACACCAATCATAGATGTTGTCTAGATCATTTTGCAGCAACTTGCTGTCATTGACAGATTTAATAGACCTATATATCTTTAAATCATCCGCGAACATTGAGAACTTGCAATTTTTTATGTGAGAGGATATATCGTTGATGAAGGCCAAAAAAAGTACCGGTCCCAAGTGGGATCCTTGTGGTACCCCGGATGTGGCATAGTAGCATGTAGATGTATAACCATTAATGACTACTTCCTGAGGTCTTCCTCGCAGATAAGATTGAATCCACTGCAGAAGTGGATTTTTGATGCCGTAAGTGCTAAGTTTTTTGAGCAATAAAGAGTGATTTACCTTATCAAAGGCGCTACTGAAATCAGTATAGATTGCGTCAACCTGTAGTCTTTTATCGACTTGTTGAGATATATCTGACACAAACGCAATCAGGTTAGTTTGGACAGAGCGACCTGGCATAAATCCATGCTGATGATCAGATACACACTCGTGAATGACGCTTGAAACTACTGGATATATTAAGGACTCAAACAGCTTGGCAAAGCAAGAAAGGATTGATACTGGCCTATAGTTGTTCACAGAAGCCAAATCTCCTTTCTTGAATATGGGCACTATGCGGCCCTTTTTCCATATTTCCGGGAATATGCCATCTGTGAGAGAACGGTTATATATCAACATTAATGGTAAGGCAAGACCATGCATACATCGTTTGACAAAAAGTGGAGGAAAAGAATCGGGTCCCGCCCCTTTAGATACATCAAGTCTTTTTATTATATTTAAAACTTCTCGTTCTGTGTATATTAATTTAGATACGACATGTTTTCCCCAGTTTGCAACATCAGCCACAAAGTCCATCTGGGTATCTGTGTTAGTAGTATAAACCGAGGAAAATTGTCGTGCGAATAGGTTAGCTATTTCTGGACCAGTTTCTACAACCGTGTTATCTAAGCTCATTTTCCCAGGTATAGATGATTTGGTATTACGCTTGCTTTTGATAAATGACCAGAATGCTTTTGGATTATGAGTTATATTATTTTCTATTTTATGTTTAAAATCTTTGTAACATTTATCGAATAGTTTGTGACATCTACTTCTAAGTAACTTGAATTCCAGTTCATCTCTTGGGTTTTTATATTTACGAAATTTGACTCGGCTCTTTTCTTTTTCGGATAACAATTTAATCAGATCTTTAGAAAACCACATAGGACGTCTCGACCCAACCGCATGACGCTTTGGTACAAATTCATTTCTTAACGAAGTTAGTATCTCATAAAATTCAGACACCATTTCATTAACGTTGCCACAAGCAGAAAATTTATCTTGCCAATCTACATGTTTTAACTTACAATTGATTTTACAGTAATCAGCTTTATAAAATTTGTAAACTAAATTACTTTTAGGCTTTAAAGTATGTATATTAGTATAAGGAATAGTTACCAGCAGGTTTGGGTGATGAGAAGAACATTTGGTTAATAGTTCAAGTGGTTTAGTAATATATGCACTCTGTAAGCTACATAATATCAAATCTAAGAACCGCTCAAGATCATTTGCAATGTTATTAATTTGGTATAAATTATTAGCAAATATGAAATCAACAAACATGTAGCCCAGCGTTGAGCATTTGGCTGGTTTCATGAAACTATGACCTTCAGTTGTAGTCCACTCTATACATCCAAGATTGAAATCTCCAAGGACCAACACATCATCAGCTTGACTCATGGCATTTTGTAAAATATTTAAAAAGTGTGATAGAGTATTAGCTTTTACCGGAGGGGGTAAGTACACAACACAAACTAAGAGGTTCTTTGATCTATTATTCACTTCTACTTGTAAATTCACCCAAATACATTCAATATCAGATTCCCAATTTAATAATCGGACAGATGGTATATCGCTCGAAATTGCTAGTAAAACCCCCCCTCCATCTTGTTTTGACATTTTTGAACAGAGTCGATCCCTACGATACACATTGTATTTATCACTGTCAAATAGTTCATTACTTGAGATGTTTGAGTTTAGCCAAGTTTCAGTGAAAGCTATTACTTTATAATCAGAATTACATATATTTTTATAAACTTCATTAGTTTTTGTTCTAAGACCTTGAACATTTTGATAATATACCTCAATCATTACAACAAAAAAACACATAAAATCAACCTTGTAACACTAATATAACCTAATTACTAATAAGTTTAAGACTTGCCATCGATTTTATTAGTAAAGCCTGGTTATTTTCGTCTTTACGAGCATAAATTCGACCATTACGAATCCACACATACTTATATGAGAACTCCTTGGCCTTTTTACGAGTGGCAGCATGCAATATCTTGTTTCCGGGTGTCAAGTGTTCCGCCACAAAAATTGGTACCTTAGGTCCTCCAATACCAAGATGACTAGAAGACAACTTATCTTGAGCATTTGCTTTGTTAAATTTTGTTACAGATGCCAATACAGCATCTCGCACATTCGGGCCACTTAATTTAGCTATGACAGCTCTCGGTCTGTTATTGTCGTTGGAGAGTTTGGCAACTCTCGTTACTTTCAGTATATCTTGCCTGGCCAAGGGATTGTCCACAACCTTGCTGAGTTGTACGATGGTATCTACCAAGTTCTCAGATCTGTGCTCAGGGATGCCGTTAATCTCTATATTGCTCTCCCTCAAGTGCAGTTCGACTATGTTTAAACGTTGAGTAAGATCGGATGTAGTAGATTTAAGTCTCTCGTTTTCAGCTTTTAATTCAGTAATTAAGCTATCTTTCTCAGATAAAGCTGTACGCATTTCTTCAAATTGCTTGTTAAAAAATGCCATTGATTCTTGAAAACTACTTATTTGCTCTCTAATATTTTTTAACTCATTTGTTACTTGTTCTTTTAGAGTGATTTTTAATATAGATGACACCTCCTGCGCAATAATGCTCTGAAGCTTCTCTTCAGACACACAACAATGCCCTTCCGGCGAGGTAAAAGACGTTGGCTTTTTAGACCGTTGAGTTATATTAGAATGGTCAGGGCTTAGTTCAACACCCTCTTGTATACTGGGCCCCGCTCGTACTGGAGTATTTGTATTATCCACTTTTGGTTGTTTGCAGCGACATTCAGGACACTTCCAGGAATTTTTGTGCTGCGCACCCATTGTTGCGAAGCGTTGAAGACTAACACCAGCGCACTCGAGGTCAAATTTTGATTTGCATACGGAGCAGATTAGATATTCATTCTTCTTTGTAATAGCATTGCGACAACCCGCACAATTATTAGCTGTAGGTGCCATCGCTAAGTCACAACGCATATACTTATCAAAAGTAGGTAAATCCAAAACAAAACCATACACAACAAAGCGCCAGTAAACAGTCCACTGCGCCCGATCACGTCCAAAAGGGCGCAAGCGCCGTGTAAATCGGGGCGCTTACGCGTTCTCTTCGAACACTCGTAATAACACACGTAGAAATTGTCATAAACTAAGTAATATGTTAATTTTTCTGTGTAGATGTTTATAACACTTGCCGGTAAGCACCCTATACGATTAATACACAAATTATCTTCAGTTTAAGCTAATTTTTCACTACGAGAATCAACTTTGAACCAATTTATGAAATTATAAAGTAGAATGACACTTGTCTAGTACCAATAGTACAAGCTCTGCTTAGTTTGGGCTAGATGGTGTTGTGTGTATGTGGTAGAATATTATATTATATATTATAGATATATACATTCTAGGACTTGTCCATACCAAAATATTTCTTTCTCATCCATAAAGAACGTTAGGTAAAATCGATATTATAAGCTTGCCCTTGTTTAAACACAAAGCCAAACTTTATACTGCAATGAAAAAATAATTTAGCAAATTATAAAAGTTTACTCTAGCCAAATTTTAATTGCGAGAGTTCAAAGTACCAACTTCGAATTACATTCTACCAAAATTGTATTTTGCCAGAATCAAATTAATATTCTGAAACGGCTCGTTTGCATGTTTTTATATAGTTTCCAACGGTTTGAAATGCATACCGATACATTAAAATATGTTGTGAATTGTTTCAAAGCAAATAAAATTTCAATTCAATTGAAAGTTGTGCGTCTTCACTCTTTACGATGTTTGAGCACCCCGAATAGGATAAGGTTGTATTTATATTGGGAGAGTTTGTTACTAGTTCTATAGAGAGAGATAATATTATAGAGCAAAACATGATGTTAGAATAGGATCACGTATTTTGATGAACTTGTTTAACTAGTGGGTTTAGTTTGGATCGAATCCTGGATATTTTAAAATGATCATATTTTTCTGTTAGAAAGCTTCCAATGAGAAATGTTTCAGGTTGTAGGAATGCTTTGTTAAACTTAGCTAACGTTATGTGGGTGTGATATGCCATCTAGCCTCACCTAACCAAGCCTATCGCGGACATGCAAACCTTATGCTATGCGTGTATCAGTCATAAAACCGTTTGATAAACAAGAACTGTTACCTTTCAAATAAATACCTACTCTATGCAGCTATCTTATTAATTTTTGAAATGAAAGAGAATACAATGCTGGATCTGCAAACTTGCACGTGTGGCGTATTGGCTTAAGTAGCCGCCCCATTAATGCCACTGCGCGAAATGTTCCACATACAAGTTCCACACATGACAAAAAATTTTGCAATCCATAAATAGATGTTTCGAGCCTTGGTATTCTTTGTGACCGTTGTTTGAATGTTTTTGAAGTCCGACGTGCCAAAGGAATTATACATTCTCCAGGAATTGTCTTCTTTAATAAGATTCAAGATGCATCCACTCTGTTTAAGACTGCGCCGAGCGAAATGTGCCAAAACAGGCAGTCACAGTTAAGTGAATAAAATCAACACTTCTTGTTTAATACAAATATAAAATATACATTTACCATAACAATGAATGTGTTTACAATTACTCCGTGTAAAAACCTTAAAATAATTAATATTTTCGCCTACAAAATTACGTAAATTTGTACGAAAAATGCAAAAACGTAAGCTCGTGTCACGTGATTTTTAGATTATAACAGTACAAATCTATCCTATTATACAGCTTAAACGCAACATAAATAGTTATGTTACAATTTGTCCGTCCCAAATATTTAAGTTATTGGTTGACAATAAAGATACACATTTATCAAAACAGCACTTCAAATCCTCCATACAATTTTACTATGGCGGCCGAGCGCTGTCATTATCTGTCTTACGCTCGGCGCAGTCTTAAACATAGAACAGGCTGACTAAAAATGTACCTTTAAAAAGATTATAGCCAAATAAGGGGAATAAATAACAGAGATAGGTATGTGCTATTTCGTCCTTACTACGCTAAACGCAGTAAAAGTTTTATTTCCAGATGGTGGGTTATTAGTACCTACCGTCTCTAAATTTAATTAGCGGAAACGAATGCTTCCATTCAAATTTAGTGTTAATGTATTTCAAATATTTTTATAGAACGCCATTATTGATTGAAGCACACGTAGGCTATGTAATCAATTACTAAGAGACATCAGATGGTTTTAATGCTAGTTAGGTCCTTAGCTATAGTAGTTTAAAAATTCTCAGCACTTTCCCAACCAATGTGGTCACACGTTAACTCTACGGTATCGGGCGCCAAAGTAATAAACGCGCCGTAAGAATCGCTACAACTTGCGAACCGTTCTCCAAATAAATCTATTTTGTTTGTTCGCCGAGCTGTTGCCAATTTTAATTCATAATACACGTATAGCAACTCGATTTAATTAATCAATTACTTTGTAATTAAACTGTACAGTTTGGAAATAAGGCCAGTTTATTGGTATACTTTTTAATATATATGTCGGAGCGTCAAGAAAATAATCATTGGAATGTAATTTATTTCTGTAATTGGAGTTGAATAAAGCGCCATCTATTGGTTTGTTTCGAAACGTCAAGCTTAAGCTTGAGTGAGGTCGCCATAGAGCCGATGTGTCAGTTGGAGTGACAGTTATAACTGTCAGTGTCATATTGACGGTATATAAGCGCCGGAGACTCGTGCGCGGACACATTCGAGTGACGAACTCACTGCGTTACGGATCAAATCAGAGATAATCACAGTCAACCTTTATTGTTTTATTTCTCTTGTATTTGCCTATCATTAGTATACGTACGAAGTATAATACCACACCTATGTTTTGTTATTCCAAGATATATTGTTATGTTACACAAATTTTACTTTGATATCCCTATTCTTAATATTGTATCACAAATAGTACGCATTTAGACAGGATTTCGGGCCAGGCCTCGTTAATACAAGTTGTTTAATAACAACTTAGCAAAGGGGCCAGTCACCACTTAATCTTCTCTCTTAGCCTTTGTTATTCCCAAGTCACTTGGGGTCGGCTTTTCTGGTCTAACCGAATTTGACTGGATATCAGTTTGTACACGAAGCGGCTGCCAACTGTCCTCCGCAACCCGAAGGCTAACGGTACCCTAAGGCTAGACCAGTGTCAGGATATTAGAGGGTACTGACTTTCCCAATAACGACTGCCATAGATGTTCATGGCAGCTGGGACCAACGGCTTAACGTGCTCTCCGAGGCACGGAGCAGGCGATAATTGTCAATCAATACGCACATAATTTCGAAAAGTCATATAACTTCCGAAAGTCAGAGGTGCGTGGGTTCGGACCCGAGACCTTCCGCATTGCAGTCTGTTGGTCTCCCCACTGAGCTATCGCTGTCAGTCACCACTTAATGTGTGTCGATAATACAATTTTATTTTATTTATTATGTCATTATGTCTGTGTAAATATAGAATAAATATATACAACTGTACAAGTGTTATACTGTGGTGAAATAAACATTATTATTATTATTATTATATACGTTTCTCCTACTAAGTCTGGCCTAGTTTATATACATTGAAACAATTAATATAAAGAACATAGGAGAATCTTGGACTTCTATTGGAATATACACATCGCACCCTTAATAAAACAGAGACTTATCTCAGTATTTTGGATTAAACAAATTTGAACTCTATTGCAAAGATATAACACAAATATAATATTAGAATTTAACATACATATACAATTAGAGTTCAAATTGCTTACTTTCAAATTTCGAGTTAAGTTGCTGTTTTATTAAGAGTGCGACATAGTCTCTGACTCAAGAAGCAGAGGTGCAGTATATTCAAATTTCGGCAGCTGTGTCATTAGGTGCAACGTAAAAAAGGCCTATTATCGTTTACCAAATACCGAGCTACTACTAGCAATTTCTTGTCGGAAAAAATCAATTACATTTTGCTTCATCTAGGAATCGATCCTGATACTTCATGCACAGCAATCATACACTTCTGCTGCATTAGTTTATATAATAGCAATAGACAAGAAAACGTAATAAACTATTTTGAAATTTGTGTATATCTAAGAAAAGAGAAAATTTGGATTGTTATTTCTGATATCTTTCACTAATACTCCACGATCCTAAAATGTAACCTCACATTGTCTTCTATTTACGCGAATATTATTCATTGAAATTAAACTGCTATATACGGATTTTATCGCGTTGTTTATTTGACACCTTATTACAAAATTTTGAAAATTGTTACACTACTTCTACTATTAAACTTTACTAATTTTTAAGCTAATTAAATTATTATTAAACTATTTAGATTTAATTTATTTTTACACTTTCCCCGACGTTTCGGTTGCTTTTCAGCAGCCATGGTCACGGGGAGAGTCTTTTTTTTTTTCTCGTATAAGTGTAAAAATAAATTAAATCTAAATAGTTTAATAATAATTTAATTAGCTTAAAAATTAGTAAAGTTTAATAGTAGTAGTAGAGTAACAATTTTCAAAATTTTGTAATAAAGTATCAAATAAACAACGCGATAAAATCCGTATATAGCAGTTTAATTTCAATGTAACCTCACCTTAACATTACACGTGATATATCAGTATACACTTCCAAAGTAAGAAACGAGAAGTAAGTTTCTAATACCAGTATAACTTCGTAAAGCTCCTTTTCTCAATAAATTGATCTAACACTGCAACCGTGGCAACGTGTGACTGCAATCAAATATGTAACGTTCTCAGCACCGATCTCATCAGAATTCCTTTGAAACTCCAATACGATCGATTTAATAATGCGATGCGACCCAGCACTAAATATGTATGGAATAATTCTATGCTGATCTTGTTAAAGAAACGTGTGCAGTCTTAGAAAGCCATGTGTTTTAGAGATAGAAAAGGGAATAGTGTGATAGGAGAACGTACGCGAAAGAAAACATGAATGTTGTCTTTCTCGTAGGTAGGTACGTTAAAAAAGTACTAAGTCACCTTTTCTTACGTAGAATGTATTCTACGTAAGAAAAAGATGACTTAGAACTTGTACTACTAATGTGTAAAAAACAAGAATAAGCCTCGCCAAGTTTTTAAAACCAGAGGTATCATTCGGACAACGCCTTAGAGAATTGAAATTAGGAGTTAGGAATTAATTAAGGAGAGCTATGTGAGCTTCTGGAAATCGAACTGACTATTGCCTTAATTGAAACTTTGTTATATGTGTTTAGTGTCAATAAGTTCTTACGCAGAACGGAGCTTTAAAATGTGCACAGTCAATACTAAATCACCAGAGCGGTAGTGCCTTTCTTCTCCTAAACTTGTTTGTCCGAAAATCATTATCCATAACACGTTTGCCATAAACTTCAGTAACCATAATGTTCAAAAATTCGAAATTTTGTTTAACATAATTATTTTCATTTCTAAAACTATTCTGTCATAATATCGAGTACTATAATAATTGAATCTCCTAATTTTGCATGAAATGAAGTCATAATATGTCCTATTGTAATACATAATGTGTATTATTCCGAATGTTCATTTATAATAAAATTGTTAGTCGTAAAGCAACTGCTAAATTATTTTTTTATTTATTTAGTTGTAGTTTATTTAGTTTTAGTGACAGAAACGAATCGCTGTAAATCCGGCCACGCAGTCTTGTCTGCCCTATCCCTAGAGTGTAATTTAGAATCGCGTAGACGTAGGAGCGAGGCGGGCTGAGGAGCAGGAGGCTGTGAGCGAGCCCCCGCAGCTGAGGCTGGCCGGCAAGCCGGTCAGCAAGCCGAAGCTGCGGTGGTGAGCGAAAGGCGTCTGCGTCGATTAGCACGCGTGGGACCGCCGGGGATCTGCACCGCCGGAGCCGTGACAAAAGCCATATTGCGTTTGCATCTAGCTTTGTAATACAAATTAGTTTAAAAAAAATGATGTATTAGGATAAATAAACATTAAATAATTTGAATTTAAGACTTATAACTTTTATTGAAAACGGTTTTTAGTCTTTTGCATATTATTGATTTTAATTTTTATGACAAACAAATTTAGTGCAAATTGTATTTAGGGATTCCAATTTTATGGCAGGTGATATTATGTGACATTAAGTTCGGGCAAGTTATCATTAGGACAAATGATGATTAGCACAAAAAAAATGGTTAGGGAACACAATAGAGAACCCAACAGAGCACTAATGTGTAACAAATAAGTTGGTATTAGATGGGATCGAAAACCATACTTGGTGAAATGTGAATCTAATAAACCGATGTCATTTGGTTATATAGGTATAAGACAATATACATAAGTATGTTTGCTAAATTCCATTACAGTCGCTTTAGCGAAATAACAATGAAATCGTAAGAGACCAAGTCCAAAGTCTCATTTGTATTATTAATATTATATTAATATTACACCCCGGATATTCATAGATGAAGGTACTCCAATGGATTCAGTTTGAGCACTTTGTATTAGAACCAAAAGATACGGCTAAGTTGACTAGATACACATATAACATTATGTGCGATGTGTCTTTATTTTATTTATCAATACATGTAGTGGAAACGATTGTATCTCAAAACTGCCTCTGTTTACCGTTTCGTATCTCATAACGCTATATAATTAGAATCGAGATATAGATTATGAAATAGTAGTTTCTGACAACGTATGATTAAGTAGGACGATAGTCTACATGGAAAATCAGAATTCTCAATTATCAAGTAAAATTTTATTTTCGTTTCTTAAAAAGGCGACTCCCGCACAGGTAGTCCTTCCTGTATTACGGGGCTCTTACAAATACTTGAACAACAAAACTAAAGATCTCTTTAAATTTCTTGAAGAGATGTCGTGATCACAGTCTCATTCCTACGTGTGTCAAGATATCAGCCAAGAAAGACATACGAGGAAGCGCTAACATCTTAAAACAGGCAAGTCAAAAGTTATTAATACTAGTTATCAGAGAACATCGCGCTGACTTACGCAGCATAAATAGAAACGTTGAGATTTTGTCTAATGAAATACAGAGATTAATAACTCCATTTGATTTTAAACAATGCATCAATGCTTTAAATCACAGAGAAAGATCAAAATATAATGCGTGTAAAACGAACAAAATTCAAAAATATGAAAAATTATCATCTAAATCAAATGCCAACAGCAAGAAATGAAACGTTAATGCACGGACCAATGACACGCCGCCGTCAAGTCAAAGACAAGCAGTTATTAATCTGTCAAAACAAACTTTAGACAAAACAACCGAAAATGTATTGAGTAGAGGTTTAAATTATGCAATAACACCGGCTAGGATACCGTATGAGGCCATTATTTGCAACGTCGAGGACTGCCTAGTCAAGAATAATATAAAAAAGGAAGATTTGGAGGCTATACGTCAGGACATTTCATCGGTCTTGCGTCGAAGTAAAGTGCCCAGACCGAATCTTCCCAAAGATGAATTCGTCTCACTGAAGAACTTGCGGGCTAGGCCAAATATTACAGTACTCCGTGCAGATAAAGGAAACGCTACGGTCATAATGGATACGTCAGATTATAAACATAAAATTGAAAATTTACTTTCAGATGAAACAACATATAAACAGGTTAAAACAGACCCTACAAACAAAATATTGAATAAAACCAAAGACATCATTCATAAATACTCCGAAAAACTAGATCTAGACGTTAAACAATTAATACCAGCTTGCGTAAAACCTCCAAAGCTGTATGGGTTACCAAAAATACACAAGGAAAACGCTCCCCTACGTCCTATTGTGAGTCAGATCGACACACCAACTTACAGACTGGCTCAGCACGTAGCGAAGATACTCTCACCACTCAGAGGCAACTCGAGAGCACATGTAAAGGATTCATACCATTTTGTGAGTGAAATTAAACACCTACGTCTCACTAACAATGAAACAATGGTTAGTTTTGATGTACAGTCATTATTTACATGCTTGCCTGCACATGACTGTATTGAAATAACTAAAAGGAAGCTAATACAGTAAAATATGCCTGAGGAATATGCAGAACTACTTAAGCATTGCTTAACAACTGGCTATCTGTTGTGGGACAATAAATTCTACATACAAGTCGATGGTGTCGCAATGGGCTCCCCAGTATCGCCTGTCGTTGCTGACATATATATGGAGGACTTCGAGGCTCGAGCTTTACATACTGCCCCCATCACACCCAGGATTTATAAGAGGTTTGTAGATGATACTTTTACAATATTACCAACAGATAGTGCAAGTGTATTCCTAGAACATCTTAATTCCATTAATAATAACATCCAATTTACTATGGAATTAGAGGCAAATAATTCATTAGCTTTCTTAGATGTACTTGTCATCAGGAATCCTGATCATAATTTTGAGCCACACTGTATATAGGAAAAAGACCCATACAAATAGGTACTTAAACGGTGAATCTCACCACCATCCTAAACAGTTAGCTACCGTGGGAATGTCTTTGTTTCAGAGAAGCCATGGGATCTGTGACAAGAAACACCTGGACGCCGAGCTTCAACATGTCAAGCAACTACTGCAAGACAACAAGCTCCAACAGCCGCGCCGCTGTCACAGATCCCGAGAAAAGCCAGCCACAGTCGAGCGCCAGCCTGCTATACTGCCTTATGTAAGGGGTGTCACTGACAAGATTTGCTACATCTTGAAGCGAGCTTCAATCAACACATACTTCAAGCCGCCAACGAAGATAAGTTAATTTTTACCATCCGTCAAGTGCCAACTACCTTTACAAGATGCAGGGGTCTATAAAATAGATTGTGACTGCGGACTCTCATACATTGGTCAAACCAAGAGAAGCATAGGCACCCGCATAAAAGAACACATAGCTGATGTAAAACACCGACGCTCGTTGAAGTCTGCTGTGTGTGAACAAGTGCAACAGGGGACCAACCACTACCTGAGATTTGACAAACTACAGATTCTCACTAAAGAACACCGATTCCTACCAAGGATGCTTCGCGAGGCTATTGAAATCAAAAAACATCCTAATTTTAATAGAGAAGATGGTTGGAATGTACCACCAGCTTGGGATCCAGTAATAAAAATAGTCAAACCCAAGAAGAAGCAAACCACAGCTAGACTTCATGATACTTTGAGCTCATTCTGCGTAAATAGAAACACCAATGATTAAATTATGTTCGGGTACTTTGAAATAACTACACTGGAACATTGAGACAACTGCCATCTTAGTCTCCCCGTGACCATGGCTGCTGAAAAGCAACCGAAACGTCGGGGAAAGTGTAAAAATAAATTAAATCTAAATAGTATAATAATAAATTAATTAGCTTAAAAATTAGTAAAGTTTAATAGTAGTAGTAGTGTAACAATTTTCAAAATTTTGTAATAAAGTGTCAAATAAACAACGCGATAAAATCCGTATATAGCAGTTTAATTTCAATGAATAATATTCGCGTAAATAGAAGACAATATTATCAAGATTTGTAGCAACTATTTGTGGATCACACAATTTTTTATCCCGTGTGGGAACATATTGAACTCAAAACACTCAGGCACAGTAGTAGTTGCGAGGCGACTCTTAAACCACTACGCCATCCGTTCAAAATTTATAGTATTTATATGAATCATATCCATGGTTTAAATGATGTCACCCATTAAAACCTCATCAAGTCGCACAAATCTAAAGGCATCTTTAGCTGTTGCCGGTGCCACAGCGATAAGGTTTTTATAGTGCATCGTACATTTATTTATGACCATATTATATTTATGATCTTATGACGTTCTCAAACGGTTTCTGTTTATGAGTACTCATCTAATCCCAGATCAATACTTCACAAATATAGCTAGCTTATCTTTTAGAGTATTTTTCGAGCAAAGCATGGAATTCCATAAAATCGAAATGACTACTAGCAAAGCGCAAACCAGCGTCCAGCAAAATCGTATAGACTAGTATTGCAGCGCATTTTATGTCCCGATATATTCACCAAATTTGCTACCAATGTACCCGACTAGCGTCGGATCGTAAAAGTATTTCGCAATTTGATAGATGGCTATATAAACCAGATTGAAACATTTTGATATTTGTGATTTTATTGAAACGAAATATTGCAGTGAAATGTTAAATTTCAGAATATTGATCGCTCGCGAGGAACTTTGCAAATATTGAAATATCAGACACAAAGAACAGTTATAGACTTTTAGCGGAACAACTATTTGTGCTGTTTGTGTAGGGGATTCAATCGACGGGTGGCTAGTGGCAAGATGACTGACACTATCAAAACTGAATTGTGTTTTTAAAATATCGATGTTTATATAAAGAATTAGCCATTATGTTGAACTATTCAATTTTTAAAAGATTTATGTACCTACGTGATAACAGAGCGTCAATTTTTTTTAATACATGTTATAATTAATAGTTCTACCTTTTGTCACAAAAAAAATAGTGTGATAACTAAAGCTATGGAAAAGAATTGTAGCAAGAAAGAAGACATAGAAACGAGAATTAAGAAGATCTATTGGCTAAGATGGTTTGGCTATGAGATAAATATGGATGACAGAAACTTATTCAAAAAGTATGTATGTAATATTAAAGAAACAATTACAAAAGACCCACATAGGTGAAGGTTCTCTGATTAAATCACACACGACCATCCTGAAGTAAAACAACAGCGATAGCTCAGTGGGGAGACCAACAGACTGCAATGCAGAGGGTCTCGGGTTCGAACCCACGTCGCGCACCTAAGACTTTCGGAAGTTATATGACTTTTCAAAATTATGTGCCTATTGATTGACAATTATCGGCTGCTCCGTGCCTCAGAGAGCAAGTTAAGCCGTCGATCCCGGCTGCCATAAACATCTATGGCAGTCGTTATTGGCAGAGTGTCGACACATAAGATCCCACTGGGTCGAAGTGTCGCCGGTCTGCACTGACTGGCCCCCACATAAGATAAGATGCTGAAGTAAGGTAAGATATCGAGAAACTTGACACTGTTTAAAATCAAGTAAGAAATAGCTGAAAAGCTAAAAGCTAGGCTAGGTTTGTCGTAGCCTCTGCCAATCCCTCTGAAATTAGGCGTTTGTTTTATGCAACTGTTTGATATACGAACAAATTATAATATCCTATTATAGCATATTTTCAAATATCAGCTAAATGAGAAGTTAAAACATTGAACATGAATGTGAATGGTTTTAGTTCAATTAAAATGTATTGGTATTGCGTTTAAAGTTTTGCACATTTTAACATTTGTTTAATTGTAAATATTTTTAGCTGACAGGATTTATTTGGTCGTTTAAATTGTAAAATTTTGTTAGAGACATGTGCACTGTGACTAAAAGGATAAAAAACTTTTGTATTTTATTTTATAAAATATTAGAAATAAAGTGGTTTATTTTTTTATTGTGTTGCCACTAAAAACTTAAATACGATAAATCGAGTTCGATGTAGTAGGTATGTATTACTCAATATATTACAGCCACGCATGCGCCTAAAACCGAGAACGCATACTGGAACAAAAAGTTATGTGTTTCAGGATTCTATATATGTGTGTCAAGTTTCATACGAATCTATTCAGCTATTTTTGTTTAATTAAGGCATAATAATTACAAACTTTCATATTTAAATGATTAGTAGTACATTAAAGGCTAGAAATTTCTAATAATTATATTCTACCTGCAGATTTACTTTTGCCTAGCTTTTCGTGGATATATTGTTGTGTTGATCAAAAGAAATCTGTCTAAGATCCTCATCAAGTTGTTGCATTATTTTCCATTTACGTGTACCTACAGGTCCGCAGATCCCAAGATCAGAGAAGATCTTTGCGAGAAAAGGAGAGAGCAGAGGGTATGTTGGACTAACCCTGGGAAAGATGGAAATTCCTGGGTCCTACCGACGAAACCTACTAGTAGTTTTAAATGGTAGGTGGGTCGCATAAACTGGAACTAAATCAGCAACAAACTGCTCCTGAGGTATTGCAATGAAGTATGTTTGAAGTATACCTATTCTTATAAGGTTATACCATGTATGTAATTATAAGGTTTTAAAGACAGTTATAAACGGGATTTACTGCAAAGTGGCTGTGTTATCATTTAGACTCCACACACACATAAAGTACCTACATCACACTCCTGTAACTAGGATTGGATTTAAGACCTCATGCACAGTACTGGAAAATAATGCAGCGGTAACCTGCTGCGCGAGCAAGTCAGTTAATATTATATCTTCATAACTGAAGCTCACAAAAATGCTATCCCGGGATTTGTGACTATTTGTGTAACGGAAGAACATTTCTGACCCTTTAAAATGCAATATATCTACTATTTTTCATACATTTGACCAGTTCTAGGTGCGAATCAATTGCAATATTCGATTTATGCGCCTCACGATTGACTGTTCTCGGCGTATGTCTGTCGAAGTCATATTGACAGCGCACCGACGTATATTTGATGTCGAATATTAACGCCGTGGACTAAGAGTGGCACAGACAAAACGTTGAATGTATTACACCATTTGCAGTGCCCATGGCGAATTCATGAAACATTGATGACATGAGAGACTGGAAACTAAACGACAAAGATAGTATATTTTGTATACATTTATTTGAAAACACAATCTTATAATTTCACGTTTGGATGCCTATGGTGTATATCTGTGTCTATAGTGTTGATTTTTTGTACTAGTACTCAAACGATTTACACGCCGAGTAGGTATTTTGGACATACAGTAGTTTTAATATTGCGAAAACAAATAATCTGTTACCTATATATTAAAAATATTGTGTAGAACCATTAAAGCGAACTGTTTTATTTCAATATCGCAATAATAGTGGCAGATAAGCCAACGTTTCATTTAATAGTTAGTGGTTATTGCCATTTATAAGCATCCACGGCTGTATTATCTTACCTCCAGTTTTCATATTCAAGAAACGAGTCGTCTTACGGTTACGGTCGTTTTTTACTACGGGCAATTAAATTTTGGGATATTTTTCAAAGAATATGTGTTAAAAATTAACTGTCCGTAAGTAAAACGAATTGTTTCTTGAATATAAGCACATTAGTATCCCATAATCAATTCGAAGGAAACACAAACAAGTCAGTATATACAATAAACCACATAGATAGCCAATAGCACACAGACCTGTCTAAGCCCAGCAGCTATAGAACCAGTTCCACTCATGCTGATGCAAACAATTACAATGTAACTCAATATTTCAATATTAATTTCCATACTGTCAATATCATTGCACAATTACTAAACTCAGTAAATCCGTATGGATTGTTTGAAGGCCAACACCCTGTATAATTCATAAAGCCCACATATGCACTCCATTAATGGATGTACTACAATTGTTAAATTACAAGATTGCTTCTGAGTGAGATTCAATCGTGCGATTATAAATACAATTGGATTGTGTTAATGCTAATTTAGATTGTCATCATGACGTCACAGTTCAAGTGGTCAGCTCATATCTATTAGTGGTAAGTGTTACGTTGCTATTCTCTAAGAGTTCACCGTCGAATTCACTTCGACATTCGCAGTGAAAGTTTTGTAATTACTACCAATTTCTATCAGTGTTTGGAATAGCGTTTACTCGAGTATGCTAGGATAAAAATAATCCTCTATTTGTCTATTATCTATCCGTACGGATAACTTTTATCCATATTCGTTTACAATATAATGGGTGATTGACTCATAACATTCAAACATCTTACATTTATAATATTAGTATTTACCTATATCAGAATGACATTTAAGTTTGAGATGGTAACACCATTTATGTACGTATGTTATAAATTCAGCGAAACAGGTATTAGTCAAGTATTAGTATATTACATATACTTCAATTAATTGTTTAATTTAATATAATCGATTAATTTATTTACATACACAAAGACAAGATTTTGCCCTCGGCTTCGCTCTCGTAAATAGAGACTAGATTAGGATAGTAACAGTACTTTTTCTGGATGAAAGCCACCCTATATCCTCTTTTGTTCTCCTGATAACGTGTATGCGAAATTTCATGATGATCGGTCGAGTAGTTAAGACATGAATGCGTTACAAACAAACAAACAAACTCACATTCGGATTTATAATATTAGTTAGGATTAAGCCATTTTTATCGGATAAATAACCATATCACTATATTTTCATGTTAAACTGAACGTTTTTATGTTCTATTTGAGCGTAAAAACCGGTTATCCTCAGTCGATATTTGAATTTACAACAATCGGCGCGAGGCTACAGTTTTAAAATCGAATTATATTTAACTCAACTAACTCAGAGGCTATTCGTAAATTTGTTTAATTAAAATGTTTTTGTTGTTGTTAATTGTTATTCATTTATAGCATTCACAATGTTATTTTGAACAGTAACCGAGACTAAATGAGTACCAAATAATCACTTCAATAAGGCATTTGCAGTGATATTTGTGTTTTAGTCGTTAAAGTGACAGATTAATAAAATAATTGGGCAAAGAGGATTTCACTACGCACTCTTGGATTGCCCAACAATTGCAATTGAAAAAATCGCCATCATCCATCTATAGACTGACCGCACCGAACTTTGCTTAACCTCGCTAATCGTTTACCGATCAGTGAGTGCAACTGGCTATGAACGCCTCGAATTTTAAGTATTAGACTCAACACTAGCGAGCATAAACGGGTTTTGCGTGATAGAGTACCAATACTCAATCACGGAAAAGCCTTAGAAAGGTATATGTAGAAGAACCTTGGCAAATGGATAGCCCATGCTCTGGATTAACATGTAGAGTCAGACTGTTGTGCGTTCCCGTTGGATCCACGCGGGTGAAGTAGGGGCAAAAACTTAGTGTATATTATTCTTTGCTCCGACCCTACAATTCTAGTATTGACTACGACACCTTTGTACCGAAAGAGATAGGAAACAAAGAGCAAGGAGCGCACATCTGGGTTATCTGCTTATTACCAAATGTTGTCCTTTTAAACAATATAAATTTAGAAATTTTATACATTACTAGCTGCCCGGACAGACTTCGTTCTGTCAAAAGTAATTTTAATTTTTTTATGTTTACTTTATCACTAAGGGGTATGAAAAATAGATAGTAACGATCCGATGAATCCGATTCTCAGACCTACTAAATATGAATATAAAATTTCATAAAAATCGGTCAAGCCGTTTCGGAAGAGTATGGTAACTAACATTGTGACACGAGAATTTTATATATAAGATAGTTCGATTGCTTATCAGTAGCTGTGGCAGTTAAAATGTAGGGCTAAGTGTAAATATAAATAGTTTCTATATTTATAACAGTTCTAAATAAGCCGCGATAAATCTTGTTAATAATAGATTAATTATTGTTGTAAAGACATCTTCCACACTAGGAGTAAATCCTGTGTCGCTAGGCAGTTGACAAACATTCAAATAACTAACACAAAGAAGACTCGTCACGTGTGGGGCTCGAACCCACAACATTCAACGTAGTGGTGAGGCGAGCACTTAAACCGCTGCACCAACCGTGTGTATGAGCATTTTGGTAAAACATAAATTATTGAAATAAATCACAAAGTAACTAAAACTTACATCAAACAGTAAAGCATCAAATCTTTATGTGGCCAAATAGTCGTGATCCTAAAAAAACTTTATCCTGATAAAAAATACTGTTATATAACGATAAAACAACTGCTTATATAAGTTAAGGAAAAACCCAATTGAAGTAGGTATTTGGTTTGGATCCATAAATCTTCGGGCTAAGTTTTTTATGTCCCATAGCGATAAGTAGCCCCGTCCCCGGGGCACACTATCGCAGAAATGTCTATAGACTGTCTATGGTGCAGGTTTCAATGTACAATTTGATTTCGTTAAACTGTTTTGAAGTTTACTTTTGGTAAAAATGTATTTATTGCTAGATTTTGCCCTTTGGTAATGTAGATTTTGTCAATTAATTTCTTTACGGATCAGGACTTTATTTCTGGATGAAAGGTATCTTATGTTCGTTTTCTGTACCCCTGACAACATGTATGCGAATATGCATGATGATTGGTCGAGTAGTTAATGTGTAAAAGTGTAACAAACAAAAAAACTCACATTCGCATTCATAACAGTTTTTAGAATAGACAATCCAACAGTATATATATTAGACAACAGGTTTAAAAAAATCTACAGTATTTTAAAAGTATATCTTATATACATATTAAAATTTGTTACGATTTTTGGTTTTCTATGCAGTGTATATGTTTTTACTGTAGGAAATATACAGATTTTATAGATTTATGCCTGTAGGTATAACCGCGAAAGATTAGGCTCAGGTGTGGCACACCTATAAACATTTTACAGCTTATAGCAAGGGAAGGAATATAGGCAAGTGGCTAGGTATGTCTGTGTGTTTATGAATCTTTCCTTTGTCACTGTGGACTTAACAAATATAGGTGTTTGAATGTTTGTAAAGTTCCCCGCGACTAAGAAGGACTGAGTCTGTGGAATCAGTACTCAAGATTTGAGGATCACATAATTTGTTTGTCCCGTGTGGCGATTGAACCCACAATACTCCACGCATTGGCGATGCGACCAGCATTGCGCCATCCGTGCAATAATAAAACCAAAGTGTACAACCAAAATAAAATCCGTGAGAAAAATGGTCCCAACTGCGGATTGCGTCGAGTTTTAATTACGCTGAAAAAAACGTTTCAGGATTATTCACTGAGCTGGAATAAATATCGGAGGTAATTATGATCCAGTAATAACAATAAAAGCACTCATTAACGTTAAACCGATCTCCTTTGTAAATTTCGTAAAAAGTACACCACAGTAGTTTTTGAGCAATTCGATGAATCCCCGTTGTAGACACTACTTATCTGGATTTGTTTGCCTCGGTGGCGCGGCGGTAGTATTTGCGACTACTGTGCATAAGGTTTCGAGTTCGAATCCCGGGTTGGGCCATCAAAATTTATTAGCTTTTCCTGACAAGAAATTTTTGGCGGCGTCCACACCTCTGTGCCTTGGAAAACACGTTAAGCCGATCCGCCTGTAGTATATCCACCTGATCTCTCCGGTGTCAGATTTCTATCCCATCCGATTTTGAGACTTATAGAACAGAGAGTGTGTGAGTTAGTGAATCTCAAAAGAAAAACAAACATATGTAAGTACAAGCAAAATGATAGAAAGACGGACAAAAATTACAAAAGCCATAATTTCGGTTTAGAGCTCTCCAAATATATTAGCCGATAAGTTTTTAAAATATCGTCAATGTGCATTCACAGATCTCAGGTTCAATAGAATAAACGTCAGATAAATATTCCACAGTAGACGAAAGCAGTCTGCAAAGCGCCTTAAATTAAAAATAAAAACTTGTAAAAAACTAAAGCGCTTTTATTGCTCACAAAAAACAGCAAACATGAGTAAGTACACATTTAAACCCCTCAAGCCTTTGAAAAAGAGTAAAAGCGAGTTGTTGATTCTAATTTACGTTGTGTCGCTGATCGAACGAACTCCAAACACGAGTGAACTTGATTCGCACTCTTTAAACGATGTTCATAGTTTTGTCTAAGGCTTTATACGCACTTGAATTTAGATCGTGTATCATTTGGTTTGCTTTGTAAGTAGTTCATTACTGCATGAGTAGACAGTTGCTTGATGGTAAGCGATCCTATAATACCAGTAGTTTCACTCGCGCGTTGCTGACCTATGGCAAAAGGAATTAAATAAAAGGCAAAAGAAAAGGACTGAAAGAGGTGGCTGTGTTAGCCTTCGGAACTCTTGAATCCCTTGCGAGCTTTTGCTTGCTTTTGTAAGTAGTCAAGAAGAATAAACAAAGCTTCTCAAATTAGTTGCACTTATGATAACACTAGCTTTCGCGAGGTTCCGCCCGCGTAGCCTATCTCCTTCTCCAAGTTTTAAACTATCTCTTTACCAAATTTCATCCAAATCAAGTGGTTTAGCTGTGAAGAGGTAACAGATAGATAGACAGACAGAGTCACTTTCGAATTTGTTATATTAGTAAGGACGACAACATCAACAGGACACCAACAACAACTTACTTCACGGAGATGAGGTAGTCGCCGTGACCGAAATCGGTCGGGAGGTATCATCATCATCATTAGTAAGGATCATCTTGAGGGTAAATTAACATTGCCTAAGCTCAACTTGGTAGTAATCGGCATCACATGTATGTATGTATGTATGTATGTATCTTATGTGGGGCCAGTCAGTGCAGACCGGCGACACTTCGACCCAGTGGGATCTTTTGTGTCGACACTCTCCCAATAACGATTGCCATAGATGTTCATGGCAGCCGGGACCGACGGCTTAACGTGCTCTCCGAGATACGAAGCAGGCGATATTTGTCAATCAATACGCACATAATTTCGAAAAGTCATATAACTTCCAAAAGTCAGAGGTGCGCGACGTGGGTTCGAACCCGAGATCCTCTGCATTGCAGTCTGTTGGTCTCCCCACTGAGCTATCGCTGCTCGGCATCATATGTAAGTCGTAGTTGACACGCTATCACCGACGCGTTAATCTCGCCAGTCTTAGAGCTAACCATTTCCTCCCTTATATACCACTCTTGCCAAAGAACACCGTTTACAGCTGCAACAACTGCACAAACCACAAACACGCAACGCCTCAGGTGACGCATAATGGTGAGCAGTCAACAGACTGTCACCTGCGATCACGCTGTCACCCAGCTCATCACCGCTAAGGTATCAGCCCGGGTTCGTGCTAATGAGGCACTTAGCTTACGTCACAGCGTTGAGCTGACGGCGACAAGATAAGGTGAGACGGTGTCGATCTAATCCCAATCCGATATGTATGTGACATCTTATTCGTTACGTAACATCGAAGCCAAATATTGTATTTTATTTACTTCTATCTTTTGCCCGAGGCTTCGCTCGCGTCAAACTCGGTTAGGTAGAACAGTATTTTTTACAGTGGAGTTCAAGAGTTCGAAAATACTATTGTATGTGTAGTTATAAGAATATAACAGCTTTGTTCGTCCGTCCGTCCGTCTGTCTGTCTGTTATACAACTTTCAACTCAAGAACCGTAAGAGCTAGAGACTCGCGGTCAACACCATTCGACTCAGCATAGTCGATATACCTTGAAATAACTATGACTTTGACCTCTGACCTCAAGGTCACGTGGTATCACGTGACCTTTGCATTTTGAACCATTTTTTCGAACTCTAAGATTTACGGCAATTCATTGCCGATTCTCACTTGTTTTTAAATAAAATACGGCCTATGTTACTTGGTGGTGATATAGATTTATAACGACAAAATAATGTTTAAAATCGGTTGAGTAGTTTTTGAGTTAAATCCTAACAACAAATAATCAAACATTCAAAAAATCAAACTTTCCTCTTTTAATATTAGTATAGATTTGTTCAATGTATGAATCTCCTAGATTCTGCCCATGGTTTCGTTCGCATAAACGTTAGGCTAGATTAGAAACAATCCTTTTTTCCCGATAAAAGTTACTCTATATCCATTTCTGTTGCCCTGATAATATGTACACGAAATTACATGATGATCGGTCGAGTAATTAAGGCCTGAGAGCGTTACAAACAGACTCACATTCTCATTTATAATATTAAGTTAGGATAGGTACTCGTACATATTCACACATAAATATACCATAAGCAAAATATACGCCCTATATCCCATAACGTTTCAGAGTCGAAATTTTACTCATTTTAAAGATAATGAAGCAGACTATAATAATAATATATCCGTCTTCTTCTTCTTCTTTTCGTGTGGTTAGTGGCCAACCTGTTGTCAAGAGTTGTTCAAGCCGCCCGTAGGCCTCTGACATGGCTTAACGACTGCTGCCAATTTGACAACAACCGGGACCGACTTTTTACGTGCCCTCCGAAGCACGGAGACGCTTAGATGAAATACCACTAAGCGGTCACCCATCTATAGACTAACCGCACCCAACGTTGCTTAACCTCGCTAATCGTTTACCGATCAGTGAGTGCAACTGGCTATGTGGCTATTCTATCACATGCACACACCAACACCTATCCCGAACTAATCAGAGTTTGTACGATGGGTAGACAATGGATAAACATACATATATCCTTTTTTTTGTAAATACTTTCATATTATGCATACTATAAAACACTTTAAAAGCTATAAGAGAAAATTATACAGAGGGTAAGAGATTTTTTGTTAATCTACGCATATTACGAGATTCCTTTGATCAAAGCTTAAAATCTCAATCTGATTTATTTCATGCCACACAGATACATAATGGATTCTTGGAAATATATGTTTTATGGATTATGTAATAAATAAATTTCTAAGTTCTGTCCAGTGGTAATGTTTGCGCTTACTCTTAATGCCAATCGTGAGGTACCCAAAATCCGAGCCGGGTTGTGTTATTTAGCTATTGGTTGTAGATTTGAATCCTATTACGTAGAATCTAAAATATAAGTTAAGATATCAATAATTGCACTACCGACGCGAATCCACTCCTAATACACGCATTCTAGCTTAGCTGGAGGGGTTAACAAGAATACTAGTGTTCTGAAAACCAAATTTCTAGCAATCCTTAAGAAAACAAGTGAGAAACGGTCATAAATTGCCGTAACTCTTAGATTTCGAAAAAATGGTATCACGTGACCTTGAGGTCAAAGGTGAAAGGTCATAGTCATTTCGGAGTATATCGACTATGTTGAGTCGAATAGCGTTGACCGCGAGTCTTACGCTCTTACGGTTCTTGAGTTGAAAGATGCTATCACGTGACCTTGATGTCAGAGGTCAAATGTCATAGTCATTTTAGGGGTATATCGACAGTGCTGAGTCGAATGGCGTTGACCGCGAGTCTCTAGCTCTTACGGTTCTTGAGTTGAAAGTTGTATGACAGACAGACGGACGGATGGACAAAGCTGTTGTATAAGAGTTTTTTCGAACTCTAAAATAATCTATAGCCGTAGTAGACATTTTAACAACTATATTCACTTTAAAAGATACCATATGCAATACATAGAACTGTGTCTATAATTGCAGAAGTAAAAATGGTTTTCAGTGACGAATAAGCAAACCGTGATTATGACGTCATACGCTACAAATCTTGGTGGTGATGATCAAAAACGCTCCATACTTGCAGTTTTACTTACATCTAAGTCATCACGCTAAGTATTATTAATAGCTTGACTTTAATATTACCACACAGTTAGTAAATTACTATATACTAGCGGTCGCCAAGTGGTCGGAATTCGACCATAATTGATTTAAATGTTAAGTTTGATCGTTATTTTATTGTCTATAACTATACCCTTCTAATCACATTTCATTAAGTCACTTACTCGATATACATCTCAGTATATAGTGTCTTATCTATGATAAACATATGTAACCATAGTTACGAAGAATTCTACGACATCAGACGAACAATACCGAAATACTACGAACGCAATTCGACTGCTTGTGTCAAATGCATGGTTGTGTGCGTATTGTGTTTTTCATTAATTTAAAGTATTTCTAATGCATATTTTATGAATGTTTTAGGATTCGCCCCTACTTCTCCATATAAACTTTAACTGTGCCAAATTTCATACTCCACCGTCCGCGCAATTTTCGTAAAAAGGGGTACAAAGTTTTTGATTCACGTATTAATATAAAGATTTACGTAAATTGCTCGTAGAAAAATACAGTAAACAAAGAAAACAGCTAAAAAGCAAATAACTATTAGTACCAAAAATGGAACACCGTATAAATATGGTGTCCCATTTTTGGCACCAATAGTTTGAAAAACTAGCAATAATATACTGAAATCGACTGTCAATTAAGGCCATAAAAGTGACATACTAGAGATGTTATAGCCCCAGTTTTATATAATATATTGCCTATAACAGCTCGATATTAAATTTTCTAGACCTTTCTATTGCAGATCAAGATAGGCTGCTAACTCTATTTGTCATTCGAAATCGAATATTAAATTGCTCCACGCAATATTTGTTGACCTCTGCTAGTCATTGCCAGAATGTAATATTACTGACTGGTTTTTAAGTGCAAAAGATCAATCAAATCTCTCGATAGATTTACCCTAGAGATGTGAAGTGTCACTGTTTTTCAATACCTAATATCGATATCAGAATACGATATCAAACAGATATTTTATTGATATTTTCGTTGAGGCGAGATGTCTGAAGGATATTTTGAAGTGTCGAAGTTTCTGAAGCAATTTCTGTAGAAAGTTTTAAGTGGGACGAAAGGTTTCGAATCCCTGCAAGTGACGCCCCTCGAGCATTTGTCTGGAATAGGCAACATTTTATAAGAGGTGAGGAATTTGTAAAAATCGCCTTTGGCTGGGGTAAAATAAATGTCGGAAAATTTGTCCGTTTGTGTTACAACTTCCCGTTTTGCCGCGGATCAAGTTTGGGTGCGAATTTTTTACCGAAGGGCGTCGGATGTGATATGTTTTTTCTGGTATTTGTGCTGAAGTAAAAGTGTCGGTGACACGTGTAGCAATGAATTCTTGCGTGACAGGCTCCTATTTACTTGGAATTTTCATTTGTACTCATTGCGTAGTGTTCTCACTTTCATAAGGAGGCTTCGGCGTATATAGTTTTATAAATTCTATGCCTAGCAAGTAATGTACCTCACCTACAGAATTTGTGAAAATTTTCAGTTAATATACATTCCTGTCTACGTGTTTAAAGTGCGTGCCCTTGTGTTTATATATAGGTTGTTTCAATATCAGAGAATATTCACAAAAATGTTAAGTGTAAATGTTTTTGTGAAATAAGGGCTGTAAATAAACTTAACGTGTAACATAAGGTTTCTGTAAATTAAATTTTCCATTTACTTCTTTTATAGGTTTTGGTTTTTTTACCATTCACTTTTAAATGATTGAATAGACTTGAGTATCTACACTTATGTTTTCTTTTATTCTAATGAATTAAATACATATATTATGTGTTAGGTACTAGGATAAGGTTAACTTCATGCTACCGTAACTCTTTTCAAAACCTGCTTATTGTAAATTAAACCTAATTTGCAAGAGTTATAATAGAAATTCATCAACCATTGGCAATAACAATAAAATATTTTATTTGATAAATATAAATATGTTTTTGTACATGTATAGTTTTGCTTTACTAGAAGGAGCTACTTAAAGAGTATGTAGTGCTAGATGTCAGACCTACGTCGGTTTCGAAAAGCTGAGAGTCTTACAGTAAAAAGAAATCTGAGCTTCGCTAGAATGACGGAGGTCAAGCGGCTCTGCAATTTTAGTCTAGTAAGAATGTTTTCTTTTAGCACGGTTGGAACATTCCAATCACACAACAATCGAAAGCTATTGCCCCAAAAGTAAATAAAATCGATATCTTGCGAT
The DNA here is from genome assembly GCA_930367265.1 of Catocala fraxini. Taxonomy (NCBI): domain Eukaryota; kingdom Metazoa; phylum Arthropoda; class Insecta; order Lepidoptera; family Erebidae; genus Catocala; species Catocala fraxini. The sequence continues at coordinate 2,846,553 of OV884031.1, forward strand.
CTGTTGTTCGAAACTCATTAACTATTACGGTATAGAAATTCTGTTGTTCTAAAAAACCGCTATTCAAAGTCTGTTGGGCCATTACAGGGCTCCTAAGTTCCGCGGTCTTTACGGCTCCGGGACGAAATTTAATCTACCTTTTAACATGCAAATATCCTCAATATCCTTTCAAGAGGTTTTAAGAAAGACATAAATGGTGTAATTTAGAGATTTCGCAGTGTTCTCGCTTGGATTATGACCGCCGTTGCTTTATTTAATGGCACCTTGTATTCGCCGAGTTGATCATTTAATAAGTAAATGAGCATCATTTATATTTTCTTTTGTGTCTTATTTCTTTTAATTTCGCAATTTCTGCTGGTAGGGAAATGAGAATTGCTACTTATGATAGCCTTGAGTATCCTGTTACCGTGGTAAATATATACCATAGAACTCATACAATATGGATAAAAGAAAGAGATACAGCAATCGCTTTTGTGGTAGCATTTCTGTGACTAAAACGTTTGCTAAAATTGATGATGATGGCATATTGTTGGCATTTCTCATTAGAGAAAGAAAGGGAACGGAAATAATATTTATGCAGAACATTATCCTCAAGACATTTTTAAAAGGTTTTCACCAAAAAGCGTAGATGAATGACAAATCTGCAAGGCTCCTCTTTTTCTTTTGATCCAAAGTTGTGAAGTAAAGTAGTATAGTGAAGCATACGTTTATCACAAAGTCAATATTTTAAAAAAGAAGTGGTGTACAGGGATATAATAATAATAATAATATTCTACCACATACACACAACACCATCTAGCCCAAACTAAGCAGAGCTTGTACTATGGGTACTAGACAATGGATAAACATACATATATATACATTTTTTTTTGGAAATACATGTCCATATTGATTGTGTTATTTTAATGAATGTTACTGCTTGCATCATCAAAAACTATACCTGCTACAACAAGAGCTCACATCCTATCTCGCGGAGCCTTATAGCAGAACTATATTGAGAACAATATTTGTAAATCACACAAATAATTGCCTCTTTTGGTATTCGCCGCACAACACTCAACGCGGCGTTGAAATAACGAAACAGATCCGACTAGATCGACCCTTATCAAATACTTTCAATATCATCAAACTATTAAAATTCTTGAATTACAAATATATGAGTAAACCTGTTATACTTAACACATTGATATTGATGAGGTGACTATTAGACCATCTATACACTATGCAGTCTTAGATGAGTCTTAAGGAAGACAGCTCGTATATTACTAATATGCTTGGAAAATAGTCGTTTTACCTGCCATGAAACCGTATAGCAGTTTATATAGAGAGGTAATACCATCGAAATATCTGCCAGATGCAAATAACCTATCGCAAAGCCCACCACATACTACACGGAGCGATTGTGTGTGTAATGTTTCATACTAATTCGAACAAAACAACAAAAACGACACCGATACAGCTCCCCTTTCGCTCCACCTCCGCTGTCTGTATGTGTATGGCGTGTATATGGCGGGCTTCAAGTTGAGTCAAAGACCTAAAGTTAACTTAAGAATAGATTTCAAGCTGACTGAACAAGCCCCCACCACATGAACTAGAAAAAATAACAGATTTCTTTAAAATTTTTCATCAAAATTTTCTTTTAAAACTGTCATCTAGTTGTTTGTAAACGCGTTAGCCGAAAAAAACATGGTGAATGGTTTTTTTCATTTATCAAGAAAATATCTTTAAGTAGTATTTTAAAATTAAACTATTGGAAAATTTCTTCGAACAAGATAGAACAAGGTTCGTTGGCCTCGACTAAATCCTTTTGATTGAGGATCACGAGATTTAAAGCTGGATTTTCCGAATCATACTGATTTTTTCGTAATTGAAAATGAAGAGACAGATTGGATTGTGATTTCTGATGCTGTGATCTATCTGCCAACAAATTTAATAATATTCTTCTAAGTTAAGACATGCGGTTTTACCCGCGTAGTATTAAAAAGTCAACATCTTATAGTATTGTCATTACTGTTCATTTGTATGTTCTTCGTATTATCAATCGTGGCTTCTGCTGTGCATTGGAACGGCACATCGTGTAACTTCTAAACGACTGAAACGGTTTTGTACATGTATATGTGGTGTTTCAATAGTTTGTATTATAGGTACTATACAATTGATAGATATAGATAATGTAAGAAATATATTTTTATTCTATCACTAAATATTGACCGCGGCTTTGCTTGCGTTAATCTAGATTTAGGCAATAAATTTTTATTCCTCAGGAACATGAGTTTTCTTTTGAATAAAAGGTCTCCTTCTTACCTTTTTGCCTTTTCTGTGCTCCTGACATCGTGTATGCGAAATTTTATGATGATAGGTCGTGTAGTTAAAGCGTAAAAGCGTAACAAACAAACAAACTCACATTTACATTTATAATACTAGTATCTCTCAGCTCAGCGGCAATCCCGTTCGAATTATGAGAACTTAGATTCAAGAATTATCTTTAATCTACAGAAAATCGAAAGAAAAATACCTTTGTCTCGTCCTACTACTGTAAATAAAGTTTCCAAAACTTCTTAACCTGACAATTATTGGAATGCCAGATATAAACAAAACCTGTTGTGTCAGGCCGCCAGTGTGCTACAATTATGTAATAGGATACTAAGGCATTGTGCTATTAACAAGCGTCTTACACCACCTTTTTAAAGTATTGTTATTGCTTTTGCAACAATGAAACGGCTTTGCAGAGTGTAAAGCTAATCGTATGGTTCCAGTGTAGTTCCTTGCGGTATGATATTCTTAGTACTGCAAGTGCTCTATGACCACCGTACATTTGCTTATCATTTTAAAGATAAAAACGGTATAAATGTACGCACGTTTAAATACGTCTATCTTTTAAATATAAATTTTACTTACAAGTGTATCGAAGTGTGTAATCAAACTGAATTTCAGACTGATATTTTATGCAATTTAAAATTTCTCGTCCGCGGCTCGTCGCTTCTATATTCAAATAAATCTTTCTAATACCAACAATTTTTTAGCTGTTACTTTGAGGTGACTGACCATAAAAGGACTTCAGAAGGGTTAAGACGGTAAGATTTTATATAACGACTTGGATTTTGCGATACCTATAAAATAAAAACCACAATTGCAATATCTGAATGAGTTGGTAAACGGTGCGGAATTTTGAGCGCATGGTTTTTTATACCCTCAAGGTAGCTACCGTATGACCTATCTGATGGTAAGTCATTACACTAGTAGCCTATGCACGCTTGTCACGCTTGGAGTATTTAATTTAATCAATTTATTTAATTTATTTGGGTAACTAAATTTAAAGATATTTAAAAGAAAGTAATGAGAGACGTGATGAGGTGGAGATGGGGCTGCATTTACTAACATCTGTAATGGAAATGATACATACTAAAGGAACACGTACACGGCTCATCGTTTGTTTTACTACCTATTAATATCTTAGACGTGAAAGCTGGTCAAGATGTTCAGACAAGTAAGCAGCAAGTCACTAAATGGATTTAAATAACTCTTGGCACACGGATAGCCCGTGTCGAGGAAGAGATACTTTTCAACCCGGTAATGCATACCCATGGGATTTACGCGAGCGAAGCCACGAGCACACACAAATGTTATCATTTGTTACTGTGAGATTAAACAACATTATTAATAAGAAATTTATTTATCATAACCAATATTAAAGTGAGTTTCTTTGTTACGCTTTCAGGTCTTTGCTACGACGCACACGTCCAATCATTATGAAATTTCGTATACACGTTTTCAGGAAAAGGACAAAGCGTCCCTTTTATCCCGGAAAAAGAAATGTTCTTGATGAACGAAGCCGCCAGCAAAAGCTAGTATTACATAAATATGAAAACTTATTATAAGCAACATTGTTATATGCATTTAATAATAATAATAAGTATTTATTTCAGTTTAGATTACACATTTACTATGATAACCACACTGGGCGCTGCGAACCTATTATTATTTACCTACTGTAAGCTTTTCTACAATTAAAATAAATAAATAGGTATATCAAACATGATCTTTACGTAGATACAGTCGTTAGCGAAAACTATTACTAAAATAACTGACCTCCAAAATAAAGTGTTAAAAGTGTCAATGACCGGCATCGACGATTGTAAAGGATTTATCGCTGCAGCCTCCTAACGAGATATTAATCGACAAATTTCCTTCCCTTCTACACAAAGAATGTTGTCCTATAGGTTACTGTACTGTAAATCTAAGAGCGATCGCCTAGGGAGATCGGCAACCGCTTATTGTTTTAGGCACTTGGGACAAATGTATCCGATCTGAGTCTGTATAAACTTTGTTTGGTAGTGGAATGTGTCAAAATTACACTGTCTTGTAGGTTATGGCATCGCGGTTGATAGCGAGGTTTCAGATTCGATTGTTTAGTCTGGTTAAATCTAGTAAGATTTTTCTTTATGTACAAAATTTTAAGTATATCCAGTAATATACACAATAGGTACTGGAATTGAGAATTTGTCCGGTAGACGTTAATTTACTTACCCTTTATAACGTATCACTTATTATATAATTCATTATTTTCTTTTATTTTTATAACCACCTTGTTTATATATTCGTAAAGACTCTCGTGTCCTGGAAATGTAATCATTCCTGGTATAAAGGTTGTGTTTTTTATACCCTGCAGTAAGATTTACATTTCTGCGTACCCGTCATGGCAATTTACATCAGTATTATATTTATATCAGTATGTATTCTTGCTGGCTGTCAATCGTGTAACAGGTTACTATGAAATCAGTTTTTTTTAATGTCTGCTGCCGCTTTATTTATAATTCCTGTATCGCGGACTTTACATTTACACTTGACATTCAAACAATGGACACGAAGAACACCCAGACATGGAACAACCATTTATGCATCACACAAATTTTTGTCCCGTGTGGGATTCGAACCCATAACACTCGGCGCAGAGGCAATGGTGAGGCGACCATCTGAACCATTATGCCTTCCGTGTAATCAACACGGCAGCTGAATCGTACAAAGAACCACTAAAAACACTTACCAAGGAGTTAAAAAAATTAAAACATACGCGCCTGCGTACGCCTGCGCTCAGCGTGCAATTGAGAATGCAATGTACCGCAATGCTTACATTACGCCCCGTAGACAGGTTTCCATTGCCTAAACGATATATATACGAGCAATTCAGAGCAATATTTCGAAAGATAGCACTACATATCCAGCTGTCACACATAAAACAACTACATAAACGGGTGTACATAATAAATAAAGTAAATAGGAAAAACAAGAAAGGGAATCTGTTCCGCGATTGCAATCAGCACGATCGGGTTGTTACATAAATAACTGAACTTAATCATACGTACATTCGGTCACGAACGGGATTAGACGTGGTTCGTTCAAAGGCGGGACCGTTATACAAAAGACCTGGAGGAATTCAATATTTTACTGTTTAAGAGCTAATATATAAATTGATGTCATTACCTAGCTTTAACACTCGTCTTCACTTTCGTGACTTTTAAGCCCACGATACAGATAGCGGTGGCGGAGCAGTACTGCTAGCATTTTTGTTCGAATTTGTATGAAACATTACACACTCGAACCAGACCAACAGAAGTGTGTTGCAGGCTTAAGTCTAATCTAGATATGTAGGCAATAAATTGGGTACTTCTGTTAAGTTGTTATGTGTAGTAGAGCAGATTTCAGCATGAATGGCCCATACGACTCGACTAGGGAAGGAATACCCTCTCACAGAATATCGACGTGAAATAACAGTATTCCTACTGTTGTGTTTCCTTTGGTGACTGAGAGTGCTGGAGGCCCAATCACCCTCTTTCCCCCATCCCGCTTCTTCTCCTTCCCACTTACTTTTTCTCTTCTTCCTTTCCTAAAGGGTCGGCAACGCGCAAGTGATTCCTCTGATGTTGCAGGCGTCCATAGGCTACGGTGACCACTTACCATTAGGTGGGCCGTATGCTTGTTTGTCACCTTAGTTATATCAAAAGAGCAATTTATAGTAGCAGCATATACTCTGAAAATGTGCACCTTTGGGCTGCAAAACGCTCATCCTCTATTACGTAGCACCTAAAAATTATTAGGCGAAATATAGATGTGTAATATACTTTAATTCAACACTTGATACGGCATTACTACTTCTTTAAAACAATCTTAGAAGAAAATGAAAGAAAGATGAAGAAGAGATTATCCTGTCCATATCTTTATCCAATAAATTAATGGTTAAAAAGAAAGCAGATATATGACGATTACTCCAGCAAGAAGACTTACGTATCTAAATAAAAGAAGAAGAAATACACCTCTACCAATTTATTTGTGGTTATACAGGCGTAGGACTAAGTAGGGATTAAAATAGCTGCGAATATAACTGTTAACGGAAAAATTGTTATGAAAATGTTATGAAAAATAACAAGTTATAACATGGTATTGTACATTATACAGGGTATACAAAATCGGGCTCAATTCCGGAGCTGCTAGGTTAATCCTTCACGTTTCTAACGACGTGAAAAACGTGTAAAGGCAATATTCAGGGAACGAGATGGTGTTTTTCAAAAAATATTTTGACGTGTCCCTGTCGTTTTAGACTGTTTGTAGATCGAACACAAGGGTACGGATAGTTGCAAAGCATTTTTTATTTTTGCATATAGGCTTTCGCCCGTATATTTGCGATGGCTGCGGTAAACACTCACGCATTTAGCCGGTTATGGTTTAGGTATTACGTAATAGGGGCTGAGGCTCAATAACCTTGATAAATAAAAACTTTTCTGTATGGGAATTTTATTGACCTATCAGAAAAATGCTATATAGCTTGGCTTGAAGCGAGAATGAAAACCAGAATCCGGGATTGACTCCAAAGATAAATGCAAACTTATGACATGGGGCTAATGACTAAGCGGATGACCTAGTAGTTTAAGCGGCAATCGAACTCGATTGACACATTGTGGGGAAATTGTATTTTGTCAAAAGTGATAAAAAAATTGTGATCCGTAAATAGTTGTTTCGTGTCTGATTGGTGTCGTTTGTTTGAATGTTTGTGAAATTCCCAGTGAAACAGGAATTATTCTGAGTGCGAGAGTTGCGTTTATATAAACAAAATTGAGGAAGTCCAGTTCTGATACAGTCGCTGCTAGCTGAGCTGCAGATCATGCAATGCCGGTCTTTAATCTTGAGTTGGTTTAACAATCCAGTTATTAGTGTTATCTGTCAAGACATGTTTACCCAGATAAAGCCAATTTCCTTATAGGAATTAGAAAATTGGCGATGTTCCACCGCCGTGCTTCGGAAATCACGTTACGATATCCCTTTGGACGTGCCAGATTATCCTTCCATCGATTATGAAAGTAAGTAAAGAGTGCTCTTGTGTTTGCGCACACATTTGTGTACTATAATATCATAGAAAGATACTATTCATCTCATACTTACCTACTAAATCTTCTTTTTATACCTATATAAAGAATTTGACAAGCAGCGATAGCTCAGTGGGGAGACCAACAGACTACAATGCAGTGGGTCTCGGGTTCGAACCCACGTCGCGCACCTCTGACATTCGGAAGTTATATGACTTCGAAATTATGTGCGTATTGATTGACAATTATCGCCTGCTCCGTGCCTCGGAGAGCACGTTAAACCATCGGTCCCGGCTGCCATGACCATCTATGGCAGTCGTTATTGGGAAGTCAGTGCCCTATAATATCCTGACACTGGTCCAGCCTTAGGGTATCGTTAGCCTTTGGAACTGATATCCAGTCAAATCCGGTTAGACCAGAAAAGCCGACCCCAAGTGACTTGGGAATAATAAAGGCTAAGGAGAAGAAGATAAAGAATTTGACAATAAAGCAATAACTGTAGCCTATGTCTAAATGCATCCAATACCACAAGTATAAGTCACACTTGCATGGTGCCAACGCCACAAAAACAATTTTGAAGTTCGTCCTCTTTTATGAACTCCATGATATATATGACGTCTCGGGAAAGCCTGGACTAGTATCATTTTTTTTAGTTGCCAGCCCGTTGAATACTGAATTAAAGGTTGAAAGTAAAGTGTCACTACTTCTAAGAGTGCGGTAGCTGCTCGAGTGAGCAGGCTCAATCGCTGTTACACAAGAATATTTTACATTTTTAATCATGCCTACAAGATCAAAGAATTTTCTTGAAGTTTCAAGTTTAATAGCAAAATTTTTCAAGCCTTACAAACAAGAGGATAATTTAAAAAAATCTCGTCTTACACCCCACCCCTATCTCGTCACAAGCCCCTATAAATATATACAATGTATTTATAGGGGCAGGTGTCACATTTCACAGTCAAACGTTTGGAATCCCGAACGCGGGGAAATTAAAACACTTGCGCCCACATTGTGCAGAGTTTGGAAAGTCGTTTTTAATATAATTTCAGAATCCTCCCCATCAAAGTGGGTAATCTTCATACACACTTCCTTCATTATCTACTTTGGATTCCGAAACGAAATCAGCTTACGTTGGAAATTGTTGATCGTAAATTTTTTTGGTTACGTATTAAAATATCGATATTATACTTTATAATATTTTGGATTTTTGCTGCTTGCGTGGCGTAGGGGAAGTGAATATGACTGCTAAATGTGGGATCTTAGGTTTAATTACCGGTAATAACAAAATGTTAATGGATTTTCTATCCAAAACATCACAGTTATGTCTAGAATTCTGCACTGTAAAAGGCAATAGAGTAGTCGACTTGTATCATGCCTCTAGTTTTCTGGGTACATTTAGTCGACTAAGTCACCAAGGAATTCCTTCTTTGTTTAATACTATTTGGTAATCTTTACGTCATATCCTTAACAATAGTTTACGCAGAATTAACCGATAGGCAAGTTTCCTCACGACATTTTCTAAATAAAATAAAACGAAAATTATTTAAAGGAGCGATAGCCGCTGAATTTCCACGCAAAGATTTTGAGTTTGATCCCGGATACATCTCAGACTAATGACTTTTTAAATAGTTGATTATCGGGTATCAAACCCGAAACCTCACTAACGCCGCTACACAACAATAAAGTGACCAATTCATTTTTTCTTTCTATGTTCTAAAGTTCGTAGCAACTATCTCTCTTCAATTACTAGGTTTAATACATCCTTCCTTCAATACTCAAACAGGACAACGTTTTATTCCATTAAAAAAAATGTTGCCCTAGGTTTCGGAGTTTTGTAAAGTTACCGCGATTCTAAATAAATTCCAAGTACATGCGTGGTATTTGAAAAGTTATTAACCTAATTGAAAACGATATAATTATCTAGCAATATTCTATAATCAACCATATTGCCTAGCAAATAGCGAGATAGTCATAGAGCAAAGGCAAATGTGTATGTGTGTGTGAATAAAACAAATATTTAATATTGATTCGTTAATCAATTCCATTTGCGGGGCTATCGCTGAGGTCGCTTCGAGTGACTCAGATTCATATAACGTGGATAAGAAATATTGCAAGGCTGTCAATTTTGTATTCGTTAAGTTTTTAACCTACAAAGACTAAGCTAAGTTGAGATTTTTTTGGTGTTCAGACACACAAAAAAATCTTAACTATTTTTCTTTTTTTACGTTTGCAAATGCTTTGACGCATACCTCTCCGGCGTATGGCCGTATCCTTTCGGGGTGACGGAGAGGTTATGTCGAGCTCACCGGGGAAAAGATACCCCGGTAATACCGACTAAACCTACCACGGTGTTCCTCGAAATAACCATAGACGGCGAGATACACAAAAAATATTTCCTCCACCATAGAGGAGGGAAGGGCAAGACACGATACAGAGGCACACGTGGGAACACGCACGCCGCGTCTCGGACTTGGTGCTGATCGGGTGGTGAGCAGGCTCACGCAGCCCATCACCCCCAGGTCAAACCTCAGGGTGGCTGGAGGTCATCTCGCGCCCTCCGGCGTCCGGTTCTGCGGAGACGGTTCAAGCGCTCCCTCTTCCGCTCCGCCGCCTCCTTGATGGAAATTACTTCCTCACAGAAGGAGGCGACGGTATTCCACGATCTCTCACTCCAGACCATAGACTGAACCACGGCCGGGAGAGGGCAACCAGTCCGACTGCCGCGATCAACGGTGCTGCAATGCCCAGGCGGGGCAATCCGCCAAAGTGTGGAGCGCCGTGTCCACAACAAAACGTAGCTTTACCTCTTTCAATCCCTTACTTAATCGGGATTGCCTTTGTGTTGTGTCATTTATTTATTTATTTGGACATCCAATAGTTGTTACATTAATTCTACATAACTAAATAAAACCATTATCTCATGCGCGACAATATTGAGTGAAATTATGAGCATTAACGGACAAAAATGACAGCAGTACTGCCAATCCCACAACATGCATCTTTGCTATTATGGAGTTGATTGCACAAATGGCGTAATGGTTTTAAGTGGTAACCTCATCACTGCCATTATGCCGAGTATTGTGGGCTCGAAACCCACCCGGGACAAAAAATTGTGTGACCCATAAATGGTTGTTCCGAGTCTGGATGTCCTTTGTGTTCGTCGTTTGAATGTTTATAAAGTCCCCTGCGATGCAGAAATTATTTCTAGTGCGCGAGTTGTCTTTTTAAAGAGATTTAATAGAGACAATTGTAACGGCAATTACATATTGATTCCAATATTTTACCAACCCTGTACAATTTCCACCGTGGGAGAGCTACGCTTCGGCACGAATGAGCCGGCTCGGCCGGAGTGATACCACGGCCTCACAGAAAACCGGCGTGATATTGCGCTGGCGTCGTGTTTCGTCGAGTGAGTTAGGGTACCAGAGGAGCAGCGATAGCTCAGTGAGGAGACCAACAGACTGCAATGCCCTCTGCATCTCGGGTTCGAACCCACGTCGCGCACCTCTGACTTTCAGAAGTTATATGACTTTTCGAAATTATGTGCGTATTGATTGACATTTATCGCCTGCTCCGTGCCTCGGAGAGCACGTTAAGCCGTCGGTCCCGGCTGCCATGAACATCTATGGCAGTCGTTATTGGGAGAGTGTCGACACAAAAGATCCCACTGGGTCGAAGTGTCGCCGGTCTGCACTGACTGGCCCCCACATAAGATAGATACATACATAGGGTACCAGAGGCCCAACCTACCCCCTCCCCTCTTCTAGCGACGCACTTGCGACTTCTCTGGTGTTGCGTGTGCCCATGGGCGGCGTTAATCGCTTACCATCAGGCGATCAGTCTGCTCGTTTGCCCCCAAACCATAAAAAAAACAATTTCTAAATAATTTTGCTGTTATATTTATTATCACTTGTCATTATAAAAAAATAGATATTTACATCACGATCTTATTGTCACATTATTAACAGCACGATATATCTTTCGATTAAACGTAGTTAATCGTGTTGAACGTCTTGTGCTTCATGAAGAATAGATACCCTTATCGTTTTAGTTTCTCGCATCAGCTTTGAATACACTTGATTGCTCATGGATAAGTTTATGTTTAGCTAATACATGATCAGTCATAATGAAAAGCTATGTTTCTTTTTAAATCCTAACTATGATATTATAAATACGAATGTGAGTTTGTTTATTTGTTACGCTTTTACGCCTTAACTGCTCAATAGATCATCATGAAATTTCGCATACGCATTGTCTGGATTACAGAATAGGGTACCTTTCACCCAGAAAAAAGTACTGTTACTAACAGAACCTTTTTTTTACGGTTGGGAAATCCTCCTGATGCATAACCCTCGCCACAAGAGGATGTGAGCGAGTTATGTCGGGCTTTCCTGAGACTTCGGGCCTATCAACTAAAACTACCACGGTGTGCCAACTAGCTGCTTCATATGATGGGTGGCCTGCTGGAACTGAAAATACACAGCGACCCACCCAGCAGTGCCCAATGTAGACAGAAGAGATCTGCAGGTGACGACTCCTTGGCGACGCACCGGCACGATTACTAACCAACAGTTACGCGAACGAGGCCGAGGGCACATATTTTATATTTTCTACTAGTCTTCAAACTATCCCTATAAATTCTTATCCACATCAACATAGTCAAAATTCTCACTCAAATATTTAATGAAATCACCTCCGTTTTAAGGATTCCATCGGGAAATATAATTACACCACGTGTTTCAACCGTTGGGCTCTGAAATATTTAACTATTTATATATACACTTATATGTTTGTATATATTTACCGCTTGAATCATAACAGTGCATAAGAGTGATTATGCGAAAGCCGATCATACGTTGTGAGCATCGATTTACGACCAAAATAAAGGTTTTTTTGTCAGGAATGTCTTCATCGTTATAATCTCAGCTGAAAGACGTCTACTGCGGAACATAGGCCTCCTCTAAGGTTTTTCACATAGACTGGTCTTGTGCCACCAATTTTCTACCGCTGACCGCGACCCTTATCAGGTCATCTGTCTATCTCTTGAGCGGCCTACTCCTGTTGCGTCTTCCAGTACGTCTTAACGAAAGCGTATTGGAAATGTGTCAAATTCAATAAAAGGTCGTTTTATGAAAGACCTAATCATGGCAGACAAAGGGCTGCACAGATCTGATACAGTGGTCAGATGGCACATCACCAATGTCGATGTGCCGTGTATTAAAGTGTTAATCCCTATATAACAAAAATAGTCTACCTATAATTATAATTAATTATTGTCTTACGTTAAGCGCGAATGCTATACATAAAAATTAAACTACTTTTTACGGGATTTACAAAACACTGCATTTATATAATTTTAGCTTTCATAATTACTAATAATAAACTTTTTGAACCTATAATTATTAAATTCATGCAGTGTTTGCTTATAATGAGATGAAGCATATCTGCTACGATTATTAAATGATCGTATTATTGTTAAATTTTTTAGCAGACCATAAATAAATAGTTGTTTTAAATCTGAATGGTTTTCACGTTATTTTATACTAGCTGTTGCCCGCGACTTCGTCCGCGTGGACTTTAATTTATTACCCAAATACTTTTAATTTGTTATCAAAAAATACATATGGTATCGCGGACTTTTTTGTAGATATTGATACGTTCTATAATACTGAAGAACATATTTTTTTCTATTATCAATAGTTCCCGCAGCGCACGTGATGACAAATTTTTTATGACATTTTTTTTCACACCTTGGGTTATATTATTGCATTTTTATTAAGGGTCCCTATTTTTTTGATAATGTAATATAGCCTTTGTCACTCAGTGAAGACGCAACTTTCTAATGGTGTAAGAATTTTTGAAATCGGTCTATTAGTTTTTGTGTGAAAACATTACAAACATACATACAAAAACACCAATTTTTCTCTTTATAATATTAGTTTAGATTTGCAGAATTGAGTCAGTAAATAACACTTATGCAGCTTATGATACTAGCTTGGAAAAATTACTAGTCCTCGCCAGCGATTCTTGGTATTTCTTGATAGAAAATCGCAATAACACTTTACTCGTTCAGGATAAGGAATTCAAAAGCTTAATATAGCGGTCTAATTCACTACCGTTGCGCCACCAAGACAACAACAACATTCTATTATAAACAAATTTTACCTGTCTATAATATTACTACATTTTGCCCGCGGGTTCTTTCGCGAAAATCTAGTCAATTTTATGTAAACAACAGCACTTTTTAAAAATAAAATCTAGCCTATGTAACTAGATAATAACATAGCTTTCTAATAAGGAAATAAATTTTAAAATCGGTTTTGTAGTTTCTGAGTTAAATCCTTACAAACGAACAAAAAAGCAACATCTTTTTCCTCTTTATAATATTAGTATATATGTATCTTATGTGGGGGACAGTCAGTGCAGACCGGCGACACTTCGACCCAGTGGGATCTTTTGTGTCAACACTCTCCCAATAACGACTGCCATAGATGTTCATGGCAGCCGGGACCGACGGCTTAACGTGCTCTCCGGGGCACGTAGCAGGCGATAATTGTCAATCAATACGCGCATAATTTCGAAAAGTCATGTAACTTACGAAAGTCAGAGGTGCGTGACGTGGGTTCGAACTCGAGACCTTCTAATATTAGTATAGATTACTATAGAAAATCATGGTAAGTATATTTATTGCCGAATAATCTCGCTAACCATTCAACACTAAGGGCTTGTACTACCAACTCCAGATAGAATTTATCTATAAGATAAAAGTCTCGCCATCTCTCTTCTTTAATCTAACATCAGTGAGACAGCATGCGATTTATCTTTCGAATAACTTTTACTTGTTAGTGGTAGGAGCAGCCGTAAATGTTTAAAGTTAACGTGTCACGTTAAATATCTGACATAAATTTCATACTCTTTAAATTTATAATATCTACGCGATAGACTCCGCGGGCAACAACTAGTGTATAATACAAATTAATTGTTGCTCTGGTACACGAGTTTCTAATTAACGGTACTTGTTACTTCGTAGTTGATGAATTGAGCACAGCCTCCGGTGTAACACGGAGATGTTTGGTTAGTAATCTTATTAAAATGCAGAAAACATAAATAATACACTATAGCTATATGCTCTATTGAGATGAATGACCTACATTGTTAGTAGCATAAATGATGTAATCCTAACTATAATATTATAAATGCGAATGTGAGTTTGTTTGTTTTTTACGCTTACACACGTTAACTACTCGACCGAACATCATGAAAGGGGCATGCCAAGACGCCATAGTAATTCGGGCCCACAGTGCACACCTATAAAGGCTAATGATAATAATAGCAAGCAATGCCAATAATTAATTAGCATAAGAAGTGTTTAACAAAAATCTTGGCATTTTAAAGCTATCAAATCTTCTTATATCTCATCAATACAATATATATTAAATATGTGCTATGTCATTTTATACATTATTTTAATTTATTTATAAGTACAATATATTAGGAATGAAATAAAACAAAATACATTGCAGTTTTATAGCTTATAGGTAAAAGTCGTCGATATTAACCGCAATAAATAAACACTAACCGTCACAATGGAGTTGCAAAACAAGCAATTATATTGACATTTACCTTTTTGGCGTCATACAATTTAGAGATGATGTTGCCATAATAAACACAAAACCTCGATACATCGACAATAGACATTACTTTAAGTCAATCAAAGCAATCGCAAAGATAAAAATTATTATTATTATTAGTTTTGTATTAGATTTGTATAAAAAATTAAATTAACGATTAAAATAATAATTATATAATATAGCAATATTAAATTACTATTTCTATTAATTAACTGCCAACATATTTTGTGTACATGCAACATTTTTACGTTATAATAGGGTACCGTTGTTACAAAAAAATATGCTTTTACTAACCTTATTTTTTTTACGTAGTGGAATGCTTTGACGCATACCTCTCCGCGGGGCGACGGAGAGGTTATGTCGGGCTCACCGGGGGAGTAATACCCCGGTAATACCGACTAAACCTACCACGGTGTTCCTCGACATAACCATAGACGGCGGGGCCGCGCGAATCGCTTTCACATGCAATCGCGACCCCGCCCAGGTTTCGGCCCGCCGCGTGGACGGCAGGCCACTACATAATAGACCCTCTACTGTCCCCTTATAGGGAGACAAAAACACGACTCAGAGGCGCGCGTGGGAACACGCACGCCGCCTCTTGCACCTGGTGCTGATCGGGTGGCGGGCAGGCCCACGAAGCCCACCACCCCCAGGTCAAACCTCAGGGTGGCTGGAGGTCATCTCGCGATGCTTTTACTAACCTAACCTAACCAAAACTAGATTTACGCGAGCATAATCTATTTATAATCTGTTTCACTGACCTCATATTAATTTGATAAAGTTTAAGCGATAGTCTACCACGTTGGCCCAGTGCGAATTGGCAGACGTTACGTATATTTGTGAACAATATGGAGAAGCCTCAGTCATGGCGGTTCCCTCACAATGTTTTGCTTCACCGTTCAAGCTAGCGATAATTGATTATGCCTTAGCATCGAACTCGAGACCTCTGTTGCGTGGCATTTCATAATATATTTTAATTCTTCTTTCTTTCTTTGCGTGTGGTTAGAGGCCCCTGACATGGCTTAACGACTGCTGTCAATTTGACAACAACCGGGACCAACTTTTTACGTGCCCTCCGAAGCACGGAGACGCTCAGATGAAATACCACTAAGCAGTCACCCATCTATAGACTGACAGCACCCAACGTTGCTTAAAAACGTTGCAGTGAGTGCAACTGGCTATGAGCGCAAGTATTTTATTCATATACCATACTTCTTTTCGTGTCGACGGCAACAGTTTTTAAATGATTTTAGCCGAGTGCTCGGCAACGCGATCCGCATTAAAAAATTGAAAAGCTTGACAATTTAAAAAGCTTCACATAAAAAAGCTTACTCCAAAAATAATTATAATTGTGCCTATTTTATTTAATTAAACTAATTTGTAGTTTTTTGAACTCACTTGTCTCTTGTGACCCACCCATGTGACTGAAATTTAAGTTTAACAATTTTAGACCTTACTTACCTACTAGCTAATTTTGGCATAAGTAATGCTCAATCTATTGTCTGTCTCCGTACCTATTTATTGCAGCTTGTATTGTCCCACTGCAGGGCAAAATTTTTCTTCTCACTTTTCCACATCCCCCTGTTATGCACTAATTTGAACCAGTTTCTCTTATAGCAAACTAATTCGTCCGTATCTAAGAAATAAATAAATCACAGAATCGCACATACTTATTATATTGCATTTTTGTTAGATTTTAGTTTTATTTTCTTCATATTTTATCTAGTTTTGCTTTATTTTGTTTTAATTATGACTCATTATTCTTGGGAATGTCATGAACTATATATTATGTAATAGCCAAAAACACCTACGAGTCCCAGATGGGGGCCTGGTGATCCGTCACACAGGGTGTCCCTAGTACGGACTCCAGTCTCTCACAAAGGATCTTTATTATCACCTATTTATCGTTTATCTACTGCCAGATCCACATGTACGTGAACCTTTGTGATGAGAAAAATAAAGTTTATTATTATTATTATTATTATTATTACTTAAACTATAATACTAAAGAAGTATTTCCGTATAGAAGATTGCAGCCAGACCATCTTCTGTTATGTATCTCTGATGGGTTTTCAGGCATGTGATGGTGTACTGTAGAACGAACAGCCTGGTCATATAATTTGACACTTACAAAGAAATCATGGTTTTGATTTCTTTGTAAGTTTCAAATTATTGATACGGGTGCTTCCCGTTAGCCTACAATCCTGCAAATTGTCAAGAAAACCGTAAAATTGTAGCTACATAACAAAGGTGAGAAAATAATTTCTATTTACTTAGCAAGTTTGTACGGAATCCTGGACTCGCACTAGGCTGGTTGTAGGTGTTGCCCCTCTTGTAATTATAAAGATCATACAAAAAGGTCGTGTAATCTTGTTTCAATCTGATATTGTATTTAGTCAATATATTATTAAGAAATTCAAACTTTTCGTTAATTAAATATATTGTTGTAAATATTCAGTACATAATTAATAAGTAAGGTATTTCAAAATATATAGTTTATCTTAATATTCCACACAAGAATGTATGGTAAGCAAATAAACTTAAATCAGCGTAACAAGTTGAAAGCTAACCAAATTTAATTTCAGACATTATCTTTAACAAAACTGAACTATTCTAATACTAGCTGATACCCACGACCGCACTCGTGTTTTAGAGTTCGAAAAACTCTTAAACAATAACTTTGTTCGTCCGCCCGTCCGTCTGTATATCTGTTATAAAACTTTCAACTCGTGAACCGTAAGAGCTAGAGACTCGCGGTCAACGCCATTTGACTCAGCATAGTGGATATACTCCCGAAATGACTATGACCTTTGACCTCCGACCTGAAGGTCACGTGGTATCACGTGACCTTTGCATATAACTTGAACCATTTTTTTCCTACTCTAAGATTTACGGCAAGTCATTGCCGATTCTCACTTGTTTTAAAATACCGTACATTCCAATTTAAGGTTCATCCAATTTATGCTCTATATAAGAATTAGATAGAATAAGAAGTAACCCATAAAAATATAGTCAAAATTTAATACGACTGCACGGGTGGCGTGGTGGTTAAGTAGTCGCTACGCCACTGAAACTGTGTCGAGTGTTGTGGGATTCATTAGAACAACATTTGTGTGATACACGAATTGTTAGTCGGAGTCTGGGTGTAATTTAGGTTCGTTGTTAAATTGTTTGTCCACACAGCACCGCGATAGCCGAGTACTGTAGCTTTGAATCCCACACGGCACATGAATTTGTGTGATCCACAAATTAATGTTCTGAGTCTGGATGATTTAGTGTCCATTATAGGTGTTTGTAAAATACACAAAGAACGTATCGTAGGAGACTTTACAAACATTCAATCAAAGCCTACTTCCGCGCTAGTAGTAAAGCCTTTACTTACAAAAACTAATACTAGTGCGCTAGTCTTTCTATATATATAAAAATCAATTGCTGTTCGTTTGTCTCGCTAAAACTCGAGAACGGCTTTTTGCTTTTTGGCTTTGAAATGTTTGTCATAGTCCAGGGAAGGTTTTAATGATGAGAAAATATAGAAAAATTCGTTAGGATAGGTGATACGAAGTACACCGGGCCATCTAGTAATGAATAAAAACGTCTTTGACAAAGTGTGAATAATAGAATCAATTAACATTATACAACTAATTGCGGTCAGACACCTGGGGCATTGACAACATTCATGAAATATGCATGAACAAACTAAAAGGGACACGCAAAGCAAAGGATGTTTCGTTCGAGGAAGGGACAGGGATTAATGTAAATCGTTGACTTTGCTATAAATACATTGAGAATACAATCGCGTCTATTGCACCTACATTTATATTAGGGCTGTATACTCCCGAAGAAGTAATCAGAGTTGTATTACGCCTACATTTTGTTAGTTATGTTTTAGGTTCCATTTAAAATGCGATGCGCTTGTTGTCATCTTTATAGGACATGCTAGAGACCGGACCGGATATCGGACATATCAGAAAAATCAAATGATATTTGGCCAACCCGAGAATTAAAGCCGAGATACACGATTATCCGTAAAAATATGCGCATATATGCCTAACTTAACCAATGTGCTCTTTTGGGAAATCGAACTCAATATCATCAGTAAACACTAGAGCAAACTTATGTCACGGAACCAAAGGTGCATTCAAAATTAGTTAGCTTTCAACAGAATTATCTTATTTTGCAGTCCCTACTCATTCCTACTTTGTTCACTACGATTCTCAAATATACATACATAGATCCAACCCCCTCTTCCCCCTCTATAACTCTGACGAGTAGGCAGAGGTGTGTTATATCTATATTTCACCAGATATAGCTGTAGGTCCCACGACATACAGAGCGAGCTTATTGCTGTCTACCAAACACAGTGATTCAAATATATACAAAATAACAATATCAGCCCTGTATATGAACTGTCCCATTGCCGAGCATGGGCCTTTTCTCAGTATGAGAACGGTTGAGGCCGTAGTCCACTACGCTGGCCCAGTGCGGGTTGGCAGCCTCCACATATTATCTTAAAGAACATGGCTTTCTGTATTAACGAATAATTATCTAGGTTGTGTATAATGCTGTTGGTTTTCCTAAGAAAAGAACAAATTAAATAAAAAAAAAAAAACATTATTTTATTTATTTTATTTTATTCATGGAAATCTTACAGCTAATTTAACATAACAGAGATCATTCTAGTATCTAGACAGCCAATTACAAGTTTTCACTTCTAAGTGCAATACTAAAAGAAAAGTGTTGAACGGCCTCGGTAGAGAGAAATAACAATATTAATAATGCCTATTAATTGTTCTGTTAAAGATAGAAAATAAAAAACAATTAAAAAGCAATAGCAACAATATTACGTTCTACTTATTTACTGATATAATGGTTTAACTTACCAAAAGAGTAAGGTTCAAGCTTTTCCTTGCCAACGACAATTTTACTATGGAGAACTCTCAGCAATGCAGGTTTCCTTACTCTACGTTCAACGTTAAATGTTAACAAATTTAATGGATACCTATTATAACTATAATATTTTATAAGTTAATACCATCTCAACGTAGTATTGCAACGTGAACTGCATTACAAAGCAATGTAGGTGCAGAGAATAAACATTTGATAGGAAAATGAGGTAGATTCGAATACCTTACTCCCTTGGGCGAATATTGCAATGTCATTTCTCTTTGACATCCAATAAATAAGATCTGGTATTGGAGTCACAGTTGTCAGTGGAAGTGAGTACCTCTTGGTTGTAATAATGCCAGTGACCTCGGTCACTCGTCCGGAGACCTCTCGAGGTAGTCGTGTTTACGCACCTAATTGAGGACTGCGTATACTAGAAATGGTTCAAGTACGGCTCACGTTGGACGTTTGTTGTTTGTTTATGAGCTTTGCGTTTGAATTGTCGCTTAAAATCAGTGTCGAGTCGTAATTTGAGTTTTTGTAACATCAAAATTGGAATCTATGGATTCATGCATAATCTTTCTATATACCTGAAGAGCCTTAATTTAGAGGCAGTAGAGGTAAACACATATAGGGTAGTGTCAAGCCTTAATTTTTCTTATTTCGTTATATTGAAATTGATTGTTATTTATACAGATTTATGCATTATCTTTTATATGTATACCTGAAGGAATAGGGTCTTATTTGAAGGCAATAAAGGTGTAAACACTAATATAGGGTAGTGACAAGCCTTAATTTTTTTTGTAACCTTCCTTTTGGTGTTACTTCTATCGCAAATAAGGGATTCTTGCATAATCATTCGTCTGTACCCCAGAGGAGATAGGCCCTAATTTAGAGGCAGTAGAGAGTTAAATACTAATATAGGGTCAGCCGTCTACCGTGAACGGAAGAAGTAGATATGATATAGGGCTACCGTATTACCGTCTATTACATGTATGTATGTATCTTATGTAGGGGCCAGTTAGTGCAGGCCGGCGACACTTCCACCCAGTGGGATCTTTTGTGTCGACACTCTCCTAATAACAACTGCCATAGATGTTCATGGCAGCCGGGACCGACGGCTTAACGTACTCTCCGAGGCACGGAACAGGCGATAATTGTGAATCAATACGCACATAATTTCGAAAAGTCATATAACTTCCGAAAGTCAGAGGTGCGCGACGTGGGTTTGAACACGAGACCCTCTGCATCGCAGTTTGTTGGTCTCCCCACTGAGCTATCGCTGCTCAGTATTACATGTAACTAGCGGTCGCTTAGTGGTCGATATTCGACCATAATTGATTTAAATTTTAAGTTTGATAGTGATTAAGGTTTTATTGTCTAGAACTATACCTTTATAATTACATTTCATTTCGATTTTGCCAAAACTATACAGATTAATTTACCTATATTTTCAAAACAAATTCTTAAACGTGCTACTTTGTTTTCATTTTTCTTAATTTAACATAAATACGTAATTTTATTATAATATAAATAGTATATATCATTCCAATCCACCCAAAGGTTGCCTGTAAAATGTTGCTGATATATGTAATTATATATTGATATAGAAAGAAAGAAATAAAGAAAAAATAAGTTTATTAACGACAATACTTATACAAATACAAAATAAAACAGAAAAATAAAACATATTATTATTATTATTATTATATTATATTATATATAAGGGTGTCGTTAAAAAGGTATTATCTCAGCATAAGTCGTAACACCTCAAAGGTTTGACGAAGCTAGTCTTCCGATAATACGTAACCATAGTTACGAATAATAGTACTACATCAGCCGAACAATGCTAAAATACTACGAACGCGATTCGACTGCGTATCTCAAAGACATGGTTGTGTGCGTGTAGTATTTTTTTATTAATTATATATATTTCTAATGCATATTTTATATAAATATTAGGATTCACCACTACTTCTCCATATAAACTTTAACTGTGCCAAATATCATACTCCTCCGTCCGTGCAATTTTCGTAAAAAGGGGTACATAGTTTTTGCTTCACGTATTAATATATAGATTATATAAATTATGTATAATTTAAGTAGAAGTGTGCCTAACACTTCGATGATATATGTATGTAGGGCTATGTATGACTTATATACTGTATATATATGTTCGCGACAACGTCAACAGTAACTTAAGATTCATATTATGATTATAAATTTCATACGTGTTATTTAAGTATACTGTACCCATAAAGTTTATAGTTCAGAAATAGTGTTGAATTAACACAGTCACATATAGACCTAATTAATATAGTTAAATAGTGTAAATAACGTAATATTGTGTTTCTCCTATAGTTTATAGAAATATTTTGTGAATATGTAAACATTACTGATAAAATGTACATTTTTTATCTCAAGTTAGGTATATCAGGGTTCCTAGGTCATAAGGCTTTAATAAAACGTTTTACCTATTGTGTTTTATTTATGCGCTAAGAAAGGCGCTATAGGATGTTGAAGGAATTATATTCCTATATATCATAGTTATGAAGTTATTAAACTTTTTCTCTTTGTAAACATGACCGCAGCTTAGATTTTTAGCATAAAACCTAAGTTATCTATACCTAGACCTAACTTCCGAAAGATAAACATTATAGCACTAGCTAGGTCTTTTCGTGTGTTAATGTCGTGTGTCTAATGAGTTATAAGCAGAAATGTGTAATTTTTTAAATAAAATAAAATTGTTGAACAGTGGTTTCTGGCCGGCTCTCGTTACGGTAAAGATCTGGGGTACCTAAGCGACACCGTATCGATCGATATTAGGTGCTCAAGAAACCTCATCTTCAAGCCTCAAGAACCGAATGGAGCCAGCCAGAAACCTCAAGACAACTGAACAGTGAAGCATGTGTATTATTTATCGAAGTCCCGACCCGCACATCGTATGACACGCCTTTCAGCGCCTCCACTCCGAGACCAGTAACCGCTATAGTACAGTCCACACACCGTGTATAGGACGTCAGCGACTTGACGGCTGTTATCGTAACCATCGCCATAGTAACCTCAGCCCCGAGTTCGCCCGTCCGGTACAATATATGTATATAGAATACTATATAGGACTTTTATATGTCATTGCACTTGTAATTAATTTTTTTTATTGCAACTGAATTGTATTTAATATTAGATATACTGATCAATATTGTCTTACGTTTACGCGAATATTATACATTGAAATCAAACAACTTTATACGGAATTTATCGCTGTTCATTTTCACAACACACACATTCACACACACACACACACACATACACACACACATACACACACACACACACACACACATACACACACACACTACACGCACACATACACACGCACATACACACACACATACACACACACACACATACACACACGCACACACACAAGAGGCTACAGTTGTAAAATAAAATGTTAGCACCTAAGTAGTAGTTTAAAATTTTAATATTTTATTTTTAATTTAATTTTTGATTTTCTATTCTTTTAGTAGTATTTTTCTTAATTAATACTGTGTTCGTCTTACGAGTACTACTCACATAATTGTTTATAGTGTGCGCGAGAACGCTGGTACCCTAAACAAAAGTTGAATCTTATTCTGGGTATCAGTTTATCGTTAATACTAAATATCGTGTTTGTGACGCTGTTATTGTATTTTTGTGCCAAGTTAAGAAAAATAAATCTTATAAAATTTGTAAAAAGCTGTTTAATTTCAATGTATAATAATAATAATAATAATATTCTATCACATACACACAACACCATCTAGCCCAAACTAAGCAGAGCTTGTGCTATGGGTACTAGACAATGGATAAACATACATATATACTTTTTTTTGTAAATACATACATATTATACATAGAAACACCCAGACCAAGACAAACATCTATGTTCATGCACACAAATGTTTGACTTGTGCGGGAATCGAACCCGCGACCTCAGGCGTGGCAGTCGGTTACACTAACCACCACGCATCGAGTCGTCAAAACTTATCAAGTTTGTATTATGTCTGTAATTTTCTTATCAGCTGATAAACTTGGTCCCGAGGCTAATGGAATAATAAGCTATACATACCGTTAGAGTAAAAAAGTTATTCTAAGTAAGTACCTCGTTAGAGCTAAAAAGTATACCTCGTATTAAGAGAACTGATTGTATTCTAATTACTGTCCAAACCTTATAACAGCTATCTATAAGACCTATAGCAAATCACAACTACCCAACTATACAAACAAATGAAAACAATAGTAATAATGAGAGAACTAACAAAAACATCCACTTCCTTATAATTGTGAACAAACAACGTCGACCCAACCTATATCAAAAGTAAATACTCGTAGAGGATTACATTTTATTTGGCCTCACCTCAAACACACAAATACAGTGTAGCCACAGATGTGCGTGTGTCAGGGGAGAACGTCGCCGGCTCTGATATAATCATTGCTCTGTGGCCGCGGGCGATGGAGGTTAAATTCAAGATGTTGATTTACTAGATACCGTCACTATTAACTGAATTATTGATGCATGAAAATTGCAATTGATTGGTAACAGGTTCAAATTTTATTATACGTTATCCTATAATTTAGCTTCCCAATGTAATAAATATTGTATTTTTATTTAAAAAGACAACTGCCACGCTAGAATTGTTTCATGTGTAGCAGGGGATTTTACAAACATTCGAACAAATGAATACAAATGATACCCAGACTCGAAACAATTTTGTCTCTTGTGGGTATCGGACATTATTATATTTTATATATTATATATTATTATATATTATATATTATATATTATTAATATAATAATGAAGCAATTTCTCAATTTTTTGTATGTGTAATTGACTTATATTGTTGTTTTGTGTTGTGTATATTAACATCTTGTGTGTGCATGTAATTTGTGTTTTTGTTATTTGAATTGATATCTTGTATGTGCATTTAAATTTGTATTTGAGCGATTTAAGTTTTCGCATGCATATTGAAGGTGAGATGTCCTTGTGCATTGTATTGATTAATATGTAACAGCTTTTGTAATACCATCTCATGTGAATAAATGATTGATTGATTGATTGATTGACATATTATAACACAACCCGCGCGGCGGCAGTATTGAGTAGTACACATAAATACAGTAAAAAAAAATTACCAATCTGAGTAACGTATCATCGCGCTAAATTATGAAGATTTAGGTAAATTAATGTAACTGTATTACATCACTAGCGCTCATAGCCAGTTGCACTCACTGATCGGTAAACGATTAGCGAGGTTAAGCAACGTTGGGTGCGGTCAGTCTATAGATAGGTGACCGCTTAGTGGTATTTCATCTGAGCGTCTCCGTGCTTCGGAGGGCACGTAAACAGTCGGTCCGGTTGTTGCCAAATTGACAGCAGTCGTTAATCCATGTCAGAGGCCTACGGGAGCTTGAACAACTTTTGACAACAGGTTAGCCACTAACCACACGAAAAGAAAGAGAAGATCACTAATAATGTAATTGAGAATTTTAAGACATAAATCCTCTTTATTACAGTAACCGAGTATCATCACAGTGCGGACATCCAGATCGGCCTTTGATACTTACATTGCCAAAACCAAGTATCCTTGAGAGAATAAGAACTCACCGTTGAAAGCAAGTGTAACTACTGGCAAGAGATCAACGAGGCAAAATTAGTTACTATCCAATATTTTGGTTGTTTTATATTGTGCAATAAACTGCGAGTAACTGAATGGTATAAAATATTTTATTTTATCCCTCCTAGTATTCTCTATTAGTTGCGAGCACTTCGCGAACAATGAAACAAACGGTCATAAAATCCACGTGGCTTTCTATGGTATAAATATTTTATTTTATTTCGCATGTCATCAAAAGTGCAATACACTAGTTGACGAATCAATTATTTATTCAATACACCAACCGTGTACATGAAATCTGTATATATAAAAATGAATCCCTGTTTCCCTTGGTCACGCCATTACTTGAGAACGACTTTACCGATTTCTTTCATCACTTTCGAATAATTTTCTAATTCTTTGTAGAAGGTTCTTACGGAAAGATTAGTTAAGAAAATTGTGTAGAAAATTGGATAATTTCAAAAAACCTAACGACTGTTTTAACCTCGCGGGTTTGACAGTTCGTTTCAGACAGGACAACGTCTGTCGGGTCAGCTCGTAAGATATATTTTAAAAAACATGGAGTGCTCCCGCGTTCATACCTGATACTAGAAAGTATTCGCTGACAATGCAGGGTAAACAATCACTGCTCTACTGCTACCACAAGAGAACTTCTTAAATAGTCACTGTAGTACCCATGAGATTGTTTAGGTATGGTATTTTTCTGGATGTAGTTACCGAAAGTTCAAGTAGGAATATTTAAATGAAAAGCCTGATGCTCCCGTTGTTTTTGGGCTTAAGAAGCATTGATTCGCAAGGTTATTTGGGTGCAATGTTTGAGAATGCTATTATTAAAAGAGATATGTAGACTGCACGCATGGTGTAGTGGTTTAACTTGTCGCCTCGCCACTGCCACTGCACAGTGTTGTGGGTTCGAATCCCACACGGGACAAAACTTTGTATGATCCACAAATGGTTGTTCCGAATATGGATGTTCGTTTTGTCTATTTTTTTAATTGGTTGTAAAGTCCCCCGCGACACAGTAATTATTCCTAAAGCGGGAGTAGTTTTTTAAAAAGAAAAATAAATGAAGATATCAATGTGAAAACCAAACCAGTGCACTACTTTCAGTAAAGCAATGCTTACATCGTACAGACGCGTTTCGTGGCGTTTTAATTTCAATAATAAAGCGTCATCGGCAAACATTACCGAGGATTGAGCCTTTAAGTACATTCATTTTACTTATTATTGTCTTCTGTTTACGCGAATGTTATTCATTGAAATTAAACTACTATATACGGATTTTATCGCGTTATTTATTTTACACTTTATTACAAAATTTTGAAACTGTCACACTACTACTAGATACTATTGCACTTTACTAATTTTTAAGCTAATTAATTTATTAAAACTATTAAAACTATTTATATTTAAGTTTACACTTTCCCCGACGTTTCGGTTGCTTTTCAGCAGCCATAGTCACAGGGAGACCATATACATTCATTTTCATTAAAAACAACTTTGACGGCCTCGATGGCGTAGTGGTTAGTGTAACCGACTGCCACGCTTGAGGTCGCGGGTTCGATTCCCGCACAAGTCAAACATTTGTGTGCATGAACATGGATGTTTGTCTTGGTCTGGGTGTTTCTATGTATATTATGTAAGTAATTACAAAAACAAAAAAAGTATATGTGTATGTTTATCCATTGTCTAGTACCCATAGTACAAGCTCTGCTTAGTTTGGGCTAGATGGTGTTGTGTGTATGTGGTAGAATATTATATTATATTAAAAACAACTACTTTTTCTGGTTGCTATTACTTTAATATCTTGAAACACATCTAGCGTTTCAATACATCTTTGTACAAAAGACTGAATCATTCCGTGGGGAATCGTTCCGCACGTATTAAGAGCTCTCCTTCTGCTAATGTTCGCCGAGGTATCAAACTTCTTACCCGCCAAACACACGTAATGTACCACAGTTCCACAAGATGTTATATGTTACAACGGGTATTTATGTAGTGGAAGGTTATTCCGAAGAATAACTAAGTGGGATAGCTGGGTACTCAATATTCTTAACTGTAACTGTCTGAAGACATTACAATCTCAATCGGTAACGTAAATTGTAATCTTGTGTTGTTCTAACTTGAAGGTAAGTTTGATGCAGAATCAGTAATCAGTAAGAATCAGTATGAACTTAAATCAAATCTTTAGTCTATTTTACTTCCTCGACCCATTTGGTTAACAAAAAATCTAATTAAAAACATTCAGTAACTGATTTAAGACAATATTTTTATAAATAGACTTTTAAAATAAGATTAGACAAAAGAGAGATGGGTGTATGCTCTATGTATTGTCTCTATCTAGCATCTAATATTTGTTTACTAGATAAGTAAATAAGAAATATGTATTTACTTCACGAAGTCAACACGTAAAACAATGATAGCCACAGTTGGTGCGAGGCTAACGGATAACCCTCTAGTGTAAAACACGTGGAATCCGTTTATACCCTTAAAAAGCAATTAACCCGGAATCTCACTACACAGACCGAATAATAATATGGTGCGGTTACTTACTTAATTATATATATTCTTTAGTAATATATTGTCATTATTATAATTGCCAACGAATCTATCATCACCAGTTACTCGCGTTATTACTTAGAAAGCATGGATTTAAAATAATTTGTATTATATCTACATATGAAATAGGTCGACCTCGATGGCGTAGTGGTTAGTGTAACCGACTGCCACGCCTGAGGTCGCGGGTTCGATTCCCGCACAAGTCAAACATTTGTGTGCATGAACACATATGTTTGTCTTGGTCTGGGTGTTTCTATGTATAATATGTATGGATTTACAAAATGAAAGTATATATGTATGTTTATCCATTGTCTAGTACCCATAGTACGAGCTCTGCTTAGTTTGGGCTAGATGGTGTTGTGTGTATGTGGTAGAATATTATTATTATTATTAAATTTAACATTGTCTATAGCTTTACGCAGTATAAGTTATATAATAATAGTATGATAATACCAGCTCTGTTTATAAACTGTCCCACTGCTGGGCACGGGCCTCTTCTCAATGTGAGAAGGGTTACACCATAGTCCACCACACTGGTCTATTGCGGGTTGGCAGACTACACACATCTTCGAGAACATTACGTAGAACACTCAGACATGCAGGTTTCCTCACGATATTTTCCTTCACCGTTAAAGCAAGCGATAATTAGCAATTCAATACGCACATACCAATACATAATAACCGACTGCCACGCCTGAGGTCGTGGGTTCGATTCCCGCACAAGTCAAACATTTGTGTGCATGAACATGGATGTTTGTCTTGGTCTGGGTGTTTCTATGTATAATATGTATGTATTTACAAAAAAGAAAAAGTATATATGTATGTTTATCCATTGTCTAGTGCCCATAGTACAAGCTCTGCTTAGTTTGGGCTAGATGGTGTTGTGTGTATGTGATAGAATATTATATTATTATTATATATTATACATCTTCGAAAAGTCGAGAGGTGCGTGCCTCGGTATCGAACTCGAACCCTCTGCGTAGCAGTCCGTCGGTCTCCCAATTTGGCTATCGCTCACTGTTGTATAAGTTAACCTACATTCAAAATGTATAGTTTATAGTAATACAATGATGTTATATTTAAACTAAGTGAATGCAACGACGGATATTGAAATGTTATTATTTTTCTTTATTAGTTATGTTATCACATAAGTGACGAATTGTCTTAATGATAATCTTCCCTAGCCTTTATTATTCCCAAGACACTTGGGGTCGGCTTTTCTGGTCTAACCGGATTTGACTGGATATCAGTTTTTACGCAGAGTGGCTGCCACCTAACCTCCGCAACCCGAAGGCTAACGATACCCTAAGGCTAGACCAGTGTCAGAATATTATAGGGCACTGACTTCCCAATAACGACTGTAATAGATGTTCATGGCAGCCGGGACCGACGGCTTAACGTGCTCTCCGAGGCACGGAGCAGGCGATAATAATTGTCAATCAATACGCACATAATTTCGAAAAGTCATACAACTTCCGAAAGTCAGAGCTGCGCGACGTGGGTTTGAACCAAAGACCATCTGCATTGCAGTCTATTGGTCTCCCCACTGAGCTATCGCTGCTCTTGTCTATTGTCTTGTATTGTCTTAGTGATAATAAAGATCTTAAAACCTAAACCTATGTCTACTTAGACTTGGAATAAGCTGGTTGGTGTCTGAGCCTCTTTAGTATCAACACAGTCGACCTTATTGGTGCAGCGATAGTAAGCGGGTTCTATCCTTGCATCAGACAAAGGCTTTTCTGGAACAAAATTTTCAACGACAGCATGGCGTCTGGAACTATACTCGGTAGACGATAATAAGCTTACTATTACATGTACCATAAATCATAGCAGCTGGTTAAATAATAATAATATTCTATCACATACACACAACACCATCTAGCCCAAACTAAGCAGAGCTTGTACTATGGGTACTAGACCATGGATAAACATACATATATACTTTTTTTTGTAAATACCTACATTTTATACATAGAAACACCCAGACCAAGACAAACATCCATGTCCATGCACACAAATGTTTGACTTGTGCGGGAATCGAACCCGCGATCTCAAGCGTAGCAGTCGGTGTAATACACCTACTACTTCATATTAATTTACGGATACGCTAGTCATTTAATTCCACACAAGCATAAGTTTTAATTTCAGTTAATTATTTAGCCCTCATATAAATCCCGCTAATTATCCAGTTTTTAATTACAAAGTAAAGTTGTTGGCAGCGGGTGTACACACAATACCTTTTGTTTAAACTTTGTTCACTGGGTTCAACTTCACAGAGCTCATGTGTTGCCCACGCTAATTATCGCTAGAAGTCATATTTTTACTTTTTCACGACATATTGGTGAGTTCATAATAACTATGAAGTTCGGTTTTGCTAGCTTTATTTGTAAAAAACTATGTTTGTCAGTTTCATGGTTGATTTTGTTTACAATATTTTATATTATCGAGTTTAGTCTCTTTCCTTTTTTCACTTGCAATATATTATGTGAAAAATATAGTTATTAAGTTTTTCGCCCTTCAATCACTAAAGGACAAGAGGCCCCTGAAAAATAGACCAAAATCAAATAATAATGACGTATTAAGTACGCATGCATGGATGCAGATATTTTGATGTCAATAAAGATACCTTTTACTTTTATCTTTCTTAAAAAGACATCTCCTGCACTAGAAATAATTCCTGCGTCATGGTTCCTGTTGCTTTACAAACATTGAAATAACTATTTGTGGATTACACAGTTTTTATCCGATGTGGGATTTGAACCTTAGACAGTCTGCGCAGTGGCAATGACGAGGCGTCTACTTAACTATGCCATCTGTGCAGTCATATCTAGTCTATATATAACCTATTACCTACTGCTACAGCTACAAATAGTTTATTTATAGTGACTTTTCTAAATTATGTGCCTATTGATTGACAATTATTGCCTGCTCCGTGCCTCGGGGAGCACGTTAAGCCGTCGGTCCCGGCTGCCATTAACATCTATGGCACTCGTTATTGGGAAAGTCAGTACTCTCTATTATCCTGACACTGGTCTAGCCTTAGGATATCGTTAACCATCGGGTTGCGGAGGTTAGGTGGCAGCCACTCTGTGTAAAAACTGATATCCAGTCAAATCAGGTTAGACTAGAAAAGCCAACCCCAAGTGACTTGGGAATAATAAAGACTAGGAAGAAAGAAGTCAAATTGCGCAAGCGTAACATTTAGTACGGAAACAATAAAGTAATTCTCAAATTCGCTTTATAATTTAATGTTATTTAGATGTAAATAATGTGTTCCGAGGAACTGTTACGAGGTAAAACTTCACATAATGATTTTCAAAATAATTGCTCTTACTCGCACAAGTTTTCGCTAGAAACCTTTAGTAATTATTGTGCTTGCAATTTTGAAACAGAACCTCAAGTTGTTTTTGCTTCGGAATTCACAAGCAGAGGAAATAAGTAGCACATGGACGAGATTTCCATTATAATACGTTCTAATGTTTTGTACCGGGAGCATTAGCCGAATCGCAACGACGTGGTTTTCTTGTACCTTAAAATGTTAATCAAAATGACGATTTTCTGACGTAGACGTATTGCTTAGATTATTATGGTGTGGTGTGTGTATGTATGGTGTGTTCATGTTGTTTTTAATATATATATATATATATATTATTATATGCTAAGGCGATAAAAATACGATCTGCCTGATAAAGCAATAACCGTAGCCATAGACTATAGCAATACGCTGGTTGTCAGTAAAAAGGTGTTATTTTGCCATGCGAGCTGGCTCATGCCATTACTAAATGATCGGATCGGTGGTGCAGTGGCAGAGTATGCGAATGCTGTGCATGAGGTCTCAGGCATATCAGGCTACTGCGAATTTCTTTACAGAAAAACCCAATATTGCTTTGCTCAATCCTGGGGCATTGAACCCAAGACCGCATACACAACTGCTTAAATACTGCTACGCTATCAAGACAGTCTTATAAAATTAGTTACTTTACAACTGTTATATGCTTCTTTTTCTTTTTCCTAGACTTTAATATTCCCAAGTCACTTGGGGTCGGCTTTTCTGGTGTAACCGGATTTGACTGGATATCAGTTTTTACACGGAGCGGCTGCCACCTGACCTCCGCAACCCGAAGGCTAATAATACCCTAAGGCTAGACCAGTGTCAGGATGATGATGATGATGATCACTGACTTCCCAATAACGACTGCCATAGATGTTCATGGCAGCCGGGACCGACGGCTTAACGTGCTCTGCGAGGCACGGAGCAGGCGATAATTGTCAATCAATATGCACATAATTTCGAAAAGTCATATAACTTCCGAAAGTCAGAGGTGCGCGACGTGGGTTCGAACCCGAGACTCTCTGCATTGTAGTCTGTTGGTCTCCTCACTGAGCTATCGCTGCTACACAACTGTTATATGCCACGTAACCTAAATTACGACGAAAATATACTAGCAAATCTCTCTCTTAATCGGACGCCCTTCTAAATCCTAAAACACGGCGTCACCAGAGAGTAAGTACTCGTGTCTTCACCACCCATTAGTATAACTTCTACATGATAGATAACGGCGCTTACTGGTGAATTAGTGAATTCCAGACAAGCCTTTATCAGATAATCTAAGTTTAGACGGATATTGAGGCCGTACTTCAGCCGAACTTTCTAGAACTTACTTAGTTAGCAACGTGATAAGTTGTTATATGAGTTTAAAACTGAATAATGAGAGGGGGGGAAACTTCCGTATTAAACGCTTGCGTACAGTTTAAATAAAAATCTAACAAGTACAATTGAGGCGGTATAATCTAATTTGTGGTTTTTTATAATTTTGATATCATGGCACTTATCGATTGTTATTCAAGGTATGGTTCTGTCACCTGACAACGTAAATAGATGATATTTTACATGATTAAATTGTCACACTCGATATCCAGATCTTTCACTGTAGCCAATACACTTCCCTTGGATTTTATAGTTATTTTTACAAACGCTTTATTTTAGTACTTTTGTAGTAACAATTGGTTCAGTAGCTTAATATTGCGCTTATATTAGTATGAAATTGTGAGACTTCCATACCTAGACCGGGGTGGAGACCGGGCTTCCATACCTAGCCTTTGCCTAGGACTAAAAACGGAGATCCCACAAGGATTTTATTGAACCCAACGTGCTATTGGGTTTTTATTTTATAAAACCCTTACTCATAAATTACTATTTTATTACATAAAAAGATAACCTTACCTAGCCTAATACACGAGTATTACTTTCACATTTTAGGCGCAGGCCAACTATGTATCTGCGACTCACAACACAGCCACTTCTTTTAGGAACAGTCGGCAAAAATATTGGGTTTCCTAGTCAAAATGTTCTCAATAGCGACCGAATACCTCAGGCACGTAAAGCCGTAGATTGGTCGCCTGTTCTCTCCAGTCATGACAGATTGCGGTCCAATTTAATTATGAGAATGCACATGTGTTTGCGCACACACTTGTGCACTATAATATCATCAGCACAAATAGCCAGTCTCCGTTGACATTAGCCGCCGTGACGGAAAGTCGGTCTGGAGAACCGTAGTATGAAAAAAATCGACAATCCAATTACTGAGCTGGATAACTACTAGTGGAAGGGTAGAGGTCGCTTTTGTGATGTAATAGGCCGCTTTACCTCCGCTTAACGTATACAATGCTTTACTAAAACAGCTGTTATATGTTATCCGACCTGAGTACTTCATAATTTAGCGTTGTTTAAAATAATATTGGAGACCTGTTATGTAAATTTAAGCTTTATGACATGATGTTAAAGTTTATTTCAATAAAAAGGGTAGTTGGTTTAGGCTTTGAGTGTTTTTATACAGATTTTTTATACTATTATAGTTGACTGCGTAAACGTGCGACGTAACGTAATGAAAAAATATGTTTATATGGTGCATGGAAATCAATATATTATGTACATATAAAACTTGTATTTGCACAAACCGCAATTAGTAGAGAGTTTCGTTGGCTTCGATGGCGTAATGGTTAGTGTAACCGACTGCCACGCCTGAGGTCGCGGGTTCGATTCCCGCACAAATCAAACATTTGTGTGCATGAACATGGATGTTTGTCTTGGTCTGGGTGTGTATGTATATACCTATGCATAATATGTGTGTATTTACAAAAAAAAATATATATATATATAATATGTATGTTTATCCATTGTCTAGTACCCATAGTAAAAGCTCAGCTTAGTTTGGGCTGGATGGCGTTGTGTGTATGTGGTAGAATATTATATTATATTATAATTTCACACCTACATTCCACCCAGTAAGGGTATATATATAGGTCACACATTACAATAGGTAAGCCTATTATTATAATTATACCGGGCACAGCTCTCAATTCCTTGCTGCTACCAACTACGAAGTAATATTCTAGCACCTTTCCTGATCCGGGAGTCAAACATGAGACCTCATGCACTGTACTCCCACCCACTACCACTGCGCCATACAAGCCATAAAGAAATGTAGTCCCATAAAATTAAGCGTACAACACAATAGGAAACCTCTATTTCACACAATGGCCCAGACCTCCTTTATTGACCCATAATAACTTCGCCTTTAAAATATCAGCGGGTCACTTTGTCGAACACGCGTCCTTTCTTCCGTTCTTTAAATCACGCGGTTACTTAACGGGGTGAATGGTACGATCGGTTCATGGGCGACTCACATGAGTGCTCGGCGCTCTGAGTGCTTTCTGGTTTGAGGAGTGCGAATATACGAGGAGAAATTCTCTAAAGAACTGAAAGTCTAGATGCCGACTACGTACCTTGAGCGATAAATACCGGCATTTTAAAACATGGAGACCTTGATATCTCTATCTTTATCACTTACTAGATGTGCCCGCGGTTTCAACCGCGTTTATTGTTACTGCGCCGCCCCCGTAGCGTGAAAGCTGAAGAGTTTGTTTGTTTGTTTGAACGCGCTAATCTAAGCAACTATTGGTGCGACTGAAAAGTATTTTATTGTTGGATAGCCTATTTATTGAGGAAGGCTATAGGCTATATAACATTACGCTTCGACCCTCGGGGGCGGCGCAGTAACGATAAAGTCGGGTGAAACCGCGGGAACATCTAGTGCTTTTTAGAGTTCGGAAAAACTCTTATACAACAGCTTCTTCCGTCCGTCTGTTATACAACTTTCAACTCAAGAACCGTAAGAGCTAGAGACTCGCGGTCAACGCCATTCGACTCAGCATAGTCGATATACCCCGGAATTACTATGACCTTTGACCTCTGACTGCTAACCTGATACCATTTTTTTAAACTCTGAGATTTAAGGCAATTCATTGCCGTTTCTTACTTAATATTGTCTTCTGTTTACGCGAATATTAATCATTGAAATTAAACTACTATATACGGATTTTATCGCGTTGTTTATTTGACACTTTATTAGATAATTTTGAAAACTGTTACACTGCTACTACTATTAAACTTTACTCATTTTTAAGCTAATTGAATTATTATTAAACTTCTTCTCTCTTAGCCTTTATTATTCCCACGTCACTTGGGGTCGGCTTTTCTGGTCTAACCGGATTTGACTGGATATCAGTTTTTACACGGAGCGGCTGCCACCTGACCTCCGCAACCCGAAGGCTAACGATACCCTAAGGCTAGACCAGTGTCAGAATATTAGAGGGTACTGACTTTCCCAATAACGACTGCCATAGATGTTCATGGCAGCCAGGACCAACGGCTTAACGTGCTCTCCGAGGCAATAATTGTCAATCAATACGCAAATAATTTCGAAAAGTCATATAACTCCCGAAAGTCAGAGGTGCGCGACGTGGGTTCGAACCCGAGACCCTCTGCATTTCAGTCTGTTGGTCTCCCCACTGAGCTATCGCTGCTCTTGAATTATTATTAAACTATTACAACTATTTAGATTTAATTTAATTTTACACTTTCCCCGACGTCTCGGTTGCTTTTCAGCAGCCATGGTCACGGGGAGACTCTTACTTGATATAAAGATGGCTCACAGTATTAGTTATGTTGACTAACTCTAATCAGTTTAGTTTGAGAAAATAATTTCCAGCGACACTGCCTCCGATTTCCGCCCGTATATTTCTAAGTAATGCGCCCCTTTCGCTACAATCCGTACTTGGATCACGTGCGTTCGCGGGAAGTATAGAAAATCCTTTTTATCCCGGCCCGTTATGCCGGTATAGCTTTAACTTATATACCCATATAACTTATACGGGTGTTTTATTTGATGTCGGCCTAACCGGTTTTTTGTATAACTACTATTAAAGATAATTGCTCCATTAAATATAGAAAAGAATATTGGAGTATATAGCCATGTCATGAATGGCGAACTGGTTTACTTGCTTTATAAATTTATATTATTTGAACAAGAACTAGGGCCAAACGGAACCCCTTCTGGCTATTCTCGAATTGGTTTATCTGGACTACACAAGAAGATCGTGGCAAGAAAAACTTATGTTGTATCCCCGTAGAGAAGGGTTGCCAAGACGGCATTAAACAATATTGTAAGCTATTAAAAGTGCCGGTGAGTTTCTTGCCAATTCTTGCCATTGGTTGCTTGCTTTGCTAAACATGGCAACAAGTCAATATAAATTACATTAATAAGTGTAAATGTAACGTTCATAAGTATTACTTTGTGATACTTATGAACGTTACATTTACACTTATTAAACAAAAAACACATTGAAAAAACACATGTTGATTTTGATTTGATTTTTAACAGGCATGCCTGTCTTTGGTTAACACCAGAGAATTTATGTATATCATCTCATACTTAGTATCTCATAATTTTACAGCGTATTTATATTATAACCAGGCAGTCTTTTTTATTTTAAACTGTTATTTTGTAATTTCATCCACGACAGGCACTTAATAACTTTTTGCGCTTAGCGCGAAACGGCCCAATAAATCAACTCATCGACAATATCAAAGTGACCCATCTGTTCAGTCCCACAGTAGCTATAGTTACATCTAAAATTAATCAAACATCAAACGTTCCATAGGCACCGGATTATTCCCCGACTGATTCACATTTCAGCATAAATCTTTTTTTAAGGAATAATAAATTCGCCCTCGTGCGTGTATAAAAACTACCTTCAAAGACTTTGCCGGGGCATTTACCCCTGAAATCTTTAAACCATAAACGACCTGCCTACGCAATCCCTAAAGAACTTTCATTTTACGGGGTTCGACTCTCGCTAAATAAAATAGCATACATACGCTCCTGCCAGCCTAGGTGGTGTGCATGAGGTCTCTGATTTAGTTACTAGGTTGGACCAAAGTGTTACTAAGGGTTTTGTCAAAACATTCTTCGTTTAGAATAGTGTCTGGAACTGTACCTGGATGGCAATAAATCTCGCCTCATAAATCATACGTACCAAAATATTATATGCACCTGAGTGAAATACAGCGATATTTTTTTACAGTGGTGTTAATTTTTTTTGTGTTCCATCCTAGGCGAGCTTATCCTGTGGCGCCTTATATTGATATAATATAACAATAGTCCTTTTTATATCTATCGCAGCCAGTTCCTTGATAGATGTCCCAAACCACCTTCGATTTTTAGACTCTGCAAGGGTTTGCTCGTTTTAATTATATTCCCATGTAAGCCCAATAGTCAAAAAACCCAGTGTAAAGAAATACAACATTCAGTGACAGTTGCACTATCTAATAAAGCGGCTAGATATTTTTCTATATGTCTTACTGTACTTTTTGATTGCGACATAAATAGGTACCTACAGCCTTAGCTACTATGCCCTTATTAAGTCGACCGCCTTGAAGATAGCCACACCATAACGATATCGAATGAAAGGTTGCATCAGATCAAAGGGTCTGATCAAAGCCTAAATATTAAGCATCCGATAATTAATGGGCCGTTTCATCTTGCTCCCTTTGCCGGATCAAAATACTTCGCTAGCGGTCAAGATTTTCGTCAAATTGAATTAATTAAATATGGTACTTTTGGGTGAGCTTTTGGTGTTGTTAGACTAGTAGATATAGATATGGATTACGTAATGTTAAGTGGAATCCTTGCCACTACTCTGCGTCAGATGCTTACGTCTTTAATCAAAAACCACATTAATTGTTTTGTATTTTGACCAATATTTATACAGTAGCTGATGAGCATATAGCTTCGCTGAAGGTAAGTAGTTTTTCAAAATTCTTTTATTCATTAGGCACTTTTGAACACAGTTCGAAGGTAAGTAGTTGCCATTGCTATTTACATGCAACTACGACATCATACACAGCACCAGATATATTACTCTGGCATTGCCAATCCTCCAAAAGAAGGGCTACTGTTCTGTCAGCACAAGGGGAAAAGGAGGCTACTCAAAGCAGCCATATAATACATGCAAGGTTGAGATAAGAATATTCTTATTATAAAAGATCACTATTAAGATAAGTCAGTAGAAGAAATGCCATCTGAACTGCTCCAGTTTGAGCAAATTGCCAGATTTAAGTAAATCGTATTTCTCTCAACTAATATGCTTAAAAGTATTCCTATAACAATGTCTGGTTGCATGCTTCTAATATTATAAAATGTCATTTTTTGCAAATAATTGGAGTTTTAGATATTAAATACAAAATCACTCGTAAACTGTTGAACAGATTTGGATGTAACTTAGCTAACAAACTAGACAAGTGTCCAGGATTTAAGAAAATAAGTAATAAATTGACTTGTATTGTTTACGAAATTTGTTGTACACATTTGGCTATTGAAAAGAGTAGCTTTGAGTTTCTTGTCTGCTTCTTCTTATGAAATCTCTACTCCTTGAACAGGCTTCTTCAATGCAAACATTTTATTTCCTGTCATTTTTTTGTATTTCTTTTAATATATCAGTTAAATTATGTGTCCAAGAAATGTTTACACATTTTTATAAAAGTAAAGATTTTTGACTTTGCTTTTGATTAACACATATACTTTTTATCCAATAGGATTCACGCAGGTAACGCCGCGAGTAGGGGCAAGATATATAATAACTCACTTTCATATATCCCCGATTATTACAGAAAGAAAAATAAACTATAACTCAAACACTCACAAGTTTAGTACGTGTGCCAGCGTTAATATAGCGACTGTGCACCTACCATGAACTTTCAGCAATATTAACTATTAACATTATAGTTAGCCACGCATGTTAAAAATTTAACGGAAATAATATTTTTATGATCTGTGAATCGAATAAAAATATCAAATTCTCTCGTGAAGAATAACAAAATTAAAAAGATGACGTAGAAAGATAGCAGTCAAACTAATTTTGAGTTCTAAATGAAGTTTGAGAGTGTCAAAGGCAACTATATAGCATAATATATATAATGTAATGACCTCAGTCTATGGTTGTGACATTGGACCGTCTATCAACAATCGTCGGTTCGATCTATAAAATATATAAATACATCCATAAAAATCCTTAATTATTTCAGCGCATATCAGATGTTGTGAAGCGAAATAGACGCAACAATAACAGGTTATGTTTACATAGCGCAAAAATAAGCCTGATGGGCAAAAGTCTGTTATGTATGGCGCCAAAAGTTTATAATAAAATACCATCTAACATAAAACTGTATAACAGGGAAATATTTAAAAGTAAATTAAAAAAGCTCTTAATGGAAAAGTGTTATTATAGTATTAATGATTTTTTGAATGATAATCATCTTAAATAATTTAATTTCAAATATTTATTTATTTTAACGTTTACGTTTTGACAATATAATTTATTTTGACTCTTACCTGTTGACATTTTAAATTTATTTTCCCATTTGACATTCAAAGTTTTCTTATCTGAATGTATTTTTAATTATCTAGGCGTACTAATGACATTTTAACTTCATTTGTTACATTTATTGACATTATTATTTTGCTGAATTTCTTATCTAAATATGTAATTTGATAATTAAATGTATTTATATTTTTTAAACTTGACATTCATACTCCTCCTCAGGCAGATTTTGGTGGTACTTTTTTTTTTTTTTTTTTACGTGGGGGAATGCATTGACGCATGCCTCTCCGCGGGGCGACGGAGAGGCTATGTCGGGCTCACCGGGGGAAAGATACCCCGGTAATACCGACTAAACCTACCACGGTGTTCCTCGACATAACCATAGACGGCGGGGCCGCGCGAATCGCTTTCACATGCAATCGCGACCCCGCCGAGGTTTCGGCCCGCCGTGTGAAACGGCAGGCCACTTCACAGAAAATACTTCCTCCACTGTCCCCCTGGGGGGGACAAAAACACGACACAGAGGCGCACATGGGAACACGCACGCCGCCTCTCGGACCTGGTGCTGAACGGATGGCGGGCAGACCGACAAAGCCCGCCATCCCCAGGTCAATCCTCAGGGTGGCTGGAGGTCATCTCGCGCCCTCCGGCGCCCGGTTCTGCGGTTGGGGAGAGGGTTTAAACGCTCCCTCTCCCGCTCCGCCGCCTCCTTGATGGAAATGACTTCCTCACAAAAGGAGGCGACGGCGTTCCACGACCTCTCACTCCGGACCATAGACTGAACTACGGCCGGAAGTGAGAGGGCTTGGTGGTACTAATTTAACCTTTTTATAATAATAAATGATTTATGATTAATAATCCTCATCCATTGCACTACTGATTGTAATCTATCTACACTAATATTATAAAGCTGAAGAGTTTGTTTAGTTGGTTGAACGCGCTAATCTCCAGAACTATTAGTTTGAATTGAAAAATTATTTTACTGTTGGATAGCCTATTTATTGAGGAAGGGTATAGGCTATATAACATTACGCTACGACCCACGGGATCGGCGTAGTAATCATAAACCTGGGTGAAACTGCGGGCACAGCTAGTTTTAAATAAAAACGTAAGACTTAGCTGGAGTAGTCAATAGTTTGCCAGCCGAATTGCTGATTAGCTTGACAATACATTGGTTTATTTTATCTTGTTCTAGAATTTAAAGCTTTTAGGGCTACATAAGGAAACGCTGTGCTATAATTCAGGAATACTAGTCTATCTATCTAAAGCTAGCAATAATAGCGATAACTTTTTTAAGGTTGTACTGTGTAAATATAATACGTGTTAAAGGATTTTAAGGTGTATGGATCTTTATTTTGGATTTGGAAGGATGCATTTCGATTGCACATATGTTGCAGTCCCTTCGCAGTGTTGTCAAATAAATCATCAATCAGGCATCAACTCAACAAATATTCGACTTAGAACAATTCAGCAAGGGTAGTAGCTGTGTCCATTAATGGTGTATCTGTAAAATCCCCACGTCACGAAACTTAACCCAAATGCATGTATGTAGTCTTTCAAAAACGGAAAGAAAACATATTTTTAGGTATGCGTTCTCGTGGGATTCGGACGCACGTGGCCGCGGGCAATAACTAATTAACTCATTCATAAGCTCTTGTAAAGACATATAGTTTGCACGCTTATGTACCAGCCTTCTAGCGATTCTAACGATTAAAACGTTTTACTACAGTTCCTAGCGAATTATGTAAATATATACTATAGCAAATCGTAGTAATGGAGCTAAACTAACTTCGACGGGCTAACTTCAAACACTCAACTCGAAGTAGAAGGTATTCATGTAATTTATATATACGGTGCGGTTGCCCACTGCCCAACCGTGGGCTAATATAAACTAACAACTGTCCCACACGCTACTGTTGTATTAAGTTGAGGATAAAGTTTTGGAAAGTAGTGATCGGGCTTTAAGTTAGGGTTGGTTGCTTTGTAAAAGGTGTTTAAATGCTAAACGTTATGATAATATATGTGTATCTATACATTTATAAACACAGCTAAAAAGCAAAAAAGGTAATAAAACAATATAATTTAAAAAAAAAAAATTTTAATGTTTGCATATTTAGGGATCACGCTGGACTGAAATTTTTTATTAATGCTTCTATGTTGTCTAACAAGCACGCGGCCCACATGATGATTAATGGTCACCGTAGCCTATGGACGCCTGCGACACCAGAGGCATCACTTGCGCGTTGCCGACCCTTTAGGAAAGGAAGGGGGAAGGAGCAGGAGCGGCATTTTCACTCACCGAACAAAACACAACAATAGGAATACTGCTATTTCACGTCGATATTCTGTGAGAGAGTAGTCCTTTCCCGGTCGAGCCGGCCCATTCATGCTGAAATCAGCGAGGCTCTACTAACTTGAAAGATTTTCATTAAATTAACATCGTATATAATTAGTCCTTCTTGGTCTGAATGTTACTAAGAATGCTAGCGTACACGAACCTAACTTTAATTTATCGCTGTTTAATCAGCAGCGGAGCTTGGTAGGGTAAAGGTATTTTTCCAACGGTTAGCTGATATATTTCTTCACCATGCAGATAATTTTTTTAATTTAAATTGACTTTAAAGAGATACTTATTGTTACTTATATCTATTGCGCTTATCATTAAATAGGCCGCTGTATGCTTGTTGGCCATCTTAGTACACAGACACGACCGTAGAAAGGTTACGTGCTTACGGACATCCGAGCTTTCAAAGGCACCGTCATGTGTGACACCGCCAACTTTCTAATCGAGTTTCTTCTTTTTCTTCTTTATTTTGATAGCGTAGCTCATGTTATGCTTTTCTTTTAGCTTCATAATACGACTCAACTTCCACTTTTTTTTCGCTTGTTGGGCGAAGGTACATCTAGCATTTACTCTTAAACTCCATCCTAAATGATTCCTGCTAAAAAGGTTTTAAAACCGTCGTTTCATATTCATCCATCCAAAATATCCAAAACTTAAGTGCTTTGCACTTGTCAGTGTAGTAATCTCCATCTTTGTTTATCCAATGCCGTCTCTTTCAGTTCCTCATAAGTTTCAACTTCCACAACTTCTTTCAGTTGATCGGTGTACCTTCTTCTTGGTTTACCCCTCTTCCTTCTATCTTCCCATCCATTATATGTTTGTGATACAATTATCATGTCGAATCAGGTTTCCTAATGCAACATAATAATTTTTCGTTTCATATCAAATGACCTATTAACTTTCTCTTGCAGTTATTTATGGCTGTCAACAAATGTCTTTCCTCATTATCCATACGTAACATTTCTTCGTTTTTCTTTCGCTCTTTTTAGCTTTTCCTTTGCATTCTTCTCCAACAACTCGTTTTAAATGACGCTTGCCTTTATCTGTCTCTTTTGTTAACGTCTAAGACATTAGATATTTAACTCGAGTTATTATTTAGAATTTCTCG
The DNA here is from genome assembly GCA_930367265.1 of Catocala fraxini. Lineage (NCBI taxonomy): Eukaryota > Metazoa > Arthropoda > Insecta > Lepidoptera > Erebidae > Catocala > Catocala fraxini. The sequence continues at coordinate 2,889,813 of OV884031.1, forward strand.
ACAAAAAAATCCAGTACTTCTTGTTTGGTCCGACCTGGGTTTGTAAAGATGTTTATTAGTTAATCACGCGTAAATTGTTGACCAGAGTTGGATACAATTTGACACACAGATATGTAGACCTGGATTAACACATGGGTTTTTTTCCAGTATTCGTTCCCATGAGATTTACGTGGCAAGTAGTTTATATTGTTATTTAAATGTATCTTTACCTCACCCATCAGTAATTGTTAAAACATTATTATCAGTGTCAGCCCTATAGTTGTATCTACTTTATACACCCTTTTCCCTTCGAATATCTTTTAAACAGACCTAAGGTAAGGAAATTAGGAAACTTGGAGATGATCCGCTTCGTTGAAGGTAAAACCTTTAAGGGATTATAAGATTACGACGGTTTAAGTCATTTGAGCTTTTAACTTACTTTATTTACTAATTAAGCATGACAGATTTATTAATTAGCATTAACTGCTTCGGTCGCGCAACGGTCGTCATTGTGACTGCTGTGGATGATGTTTCGGGTACAATTGTCGGGTCGGGCAGTATTATTAGGTGTTTCTGTCAAAATTTTCTTAGTACCAGCACAGAGTCTAGAATAGTGTTCGGTAGACGGCAATATTATGTGGAAGCTCAAACTATATTTGGCGAAATGTGGATGTATTATAACTCTCCCTGCCCTTTCTACAATGTAGGCGTGAAAATGTGTGTGTGTTAAAATATTTATTCAAAATTTTAGATCGTATCTCAAACTAATAAAAATATTAAAAGTATCTTCAATGAATAATTGTAAAATCAAAACCAATAAACTAGATGTAAAACAATAAATGTATTGTCTTTTTTTATAAAACAAAGTTAAACAGGCATAAGTAATGCGGTAAGTAGTAAGTGGTTATTGGCTATGATCGCCATAATAATACGAATTAAAGATAAGCGAAAGGCGAGGGATGTGAGTGTCTATGTCTCACTATATCAACTGCAGTAACAGTGGTGTTATTCAATTATGTAAGTGTTGTTCTTTCTGTAAGAAAACCGACCTAAGGGATACTACTCTGTAGCACTCTTCTTTCTGTAAGAGAGTCAGACTAAAAGTAGCAGAATAATAGCACATAGTTATTAAAAGCACTATTAAAATTATACTCTCCCGGGCAAGTCGGTTCATTCGTGTAAAACTTGAAAAGGTTGTCTCTACAATTTCACCATATTCGGCAAAACTCAATTACGAGTAGCAATTGCGATACTTTATAGTGTCACCACATAAAGTAATAAATTAGCTTTATGATACCACAGCACTGGGTTATAGCTCAATGATTGAAATTCCACTGCGGTACGCGGCGCCATTCTAAAAAGCTCACACCACAACTGTCAATGTGACGTTAACGGGATTACAGTTGCCAACGCCGCGTCGGTAGGACGGACCTGTCACTGGATGAGTAGAGGTTAAGTCCGAAATATGAATGTTATAGGCAGCCTAGCGTTCGAAATTTTACCATCATTCAATTACATTTATTTTATTATTTACTCGATTTTTGCCGCAGAATCACTCGCGTAAATGTATCTATCTTTCGGAAACAGTACTTTTTCTGGACGAAAGGTACCTACTCTCTGTACCCCTGACAACGTGTATGGTTGTATACGTTATACGTATAGTATACGAAATTTCATGATGATCGGTCCAGCAGATAAGGCGTGAAACCTTACCAAACAAACAAACTCACAATCGCATTTATAATATTGATTAGTATTTATACCTTCTGCACTACTATATAGGAAAATTTTAACATGCGCGCTTAAATACTGGTGTAGCGCTTACTCTTCCAATATTAATATATAGGTAATTATTTGTATGTGAAGCCATACCTTCGTTTATCCCAAGTTATCATACAAACAGGAAGTCCTGCATCGTAATAAAACATGAGCACCCTACGAACCGGCCACCTTGCTCAGTAATCACTGTTCTCATTACCGATTGTGGGCTAATTACACCGCATTAATTCCCGGTACCACACTACACATTACAATAACATACACCAATTATATCTAAATCAGACTTCTCTGTGGCTGTGGGATAGAAATGAAAATGAAATATATTTGATATGGCGTATTTTTAGGTTGTTGCGGATATATAATTATATATTATTATACTGCCTCAACAACATAGTGGTTGTGAATGCAATCAGGTGTAGTGTGTGAATCACCGTCCCTACTAAGTAGATATATATATTAATTAACTTCATTGTATTTCAAGCATTATAGATCTAACTTTACACGAAGTAACATCTTTTATTTCGTCACCCAACGCCCAACATTGCACAGGTTTGGATTCGATTCCCGGAGCGGATGAAGAGTTGTTGCCTTTTCTGTCAGGAAATTTTAATTGTAACATGAAGTCTGCTAAAGATAATTTATTCACAGCAGAAGGGGAAAGAGAAAAGATGACAAGAAGAAAGGGGAACCTGCACTCTTTTCTCGCGCTTGGATCTCTTGGAGGTCGCGGTTGGACATCCGGCGGTCTCATTTACCAAATGAAATGCCACAGTACGTTGATTGTATTTATGAGGACGTTGTATGAATGCTTAGTACTTTCTAGGTTTCCCGTTTTGCATACTAAAATCAATAACGTTTTAGGTACTGCTCAATTATTGTTTTAATAAATCTCTTCTTGCGATTACCATTTCTCCTCCACTAAGGAGGCTCGTGGTACAAACCTACAAAAAAAAACTTATATTACTTTTGGATATAAATGAGATTTCTAATGGTGGGATTTTTTTTTATCAGCCTTTATTCTTATTACAAACGTAAGTAATATAATATTATCTTCTGTTTACGCGAATATTATTCATTGAAATTAAATTTTCAGCAGCCATGGTCACGAGAAATGGCTGCTGATAAGCAACTGAAACGTCGGGGAAAGTGTAAAATTAAATTAAATCTAAATAGTTTTAATAGTTTTAATAATAATTTAATTAGCTTAAAATTAGTAAAGTTTCAAAGTTAAAGTAGTGTAACAGTTTTCAAAATTATGTAATAAAGTGTTAAATAAACAACGCGATAAAATCCGTATATAGTAGTTTAATTTCAATGAACATAAGTAATAGTTTAAAGATAAATTATCTAAATGTAATGTTTTAAAAAGATCGCTTCAAAATCCGTAAACAGTAGTTTCTATTTCAATGTATAACATTCGCGTAAATATAAAATTACATTACATAAATAATTCCTCTTTATAATGTTAGTATAGACTACTATAAATATTGATAAGTTTTTTTTTTTTATCTATAGTATGCGGTAAATCTACGAGAGTTTAACAAGAATTTATAGAATTGGATATTTCATAGGCTGCTTTTTACCTGGAAAACACCTCACCCCGGCGCACGTATCACGTATCTAACTTTTCTCTAATTCCCACTACTCACACTTTTACTAGAACTGACTGGTTTGATGTACAACTAAAAAGTATAAATAAAAATATTCGGCATTTGTTTAGGAATGTTTGCCTGTTGCATTTTAATGTATATTTTACATTGAGTCTTACGCTCTTATCTCGCTTTTCACCATTACTGGTTGTAAATCCCGTACAAGTTTCCTAAAAAGGTTTTTTGATTTGCTTGTGAACTTGCGAGTATGTAAACCGCAAAAAAGAAAAGTATGTATGTATAATGCAGAGGCCCTAATAAGAGTTTTAATTTTGTAACAATCTCAGGGTGGAAGGCGCTGGCGACTGTAACACAGTTTGTACTAGTACGGTCGTTATCAAATTCTCTTTTCATACACAAAACGCTTTAAAAAAAATTATGTATTAGATTAAGAGTAAAATTGTTAAAATCAAATGATGAAAATAAATTATTATGTTTCTCTTATCACAGGTACTTTCTCTTTATTACTCTTTTTTTTTCCAATAATTACATTTCTAAATATAAATATAAAAACTATACATATTTAAAAATATAAAAACTGAAATGACCCACTGACATCGAGAACAGGGTCCAAGCTGCCGGTGGTTAGGGCCCCAGAGAGAGGAATCTCCTCACAATACGCGCCGTGTCGAGTAGTACTGCCTTTTGCATCAAGGACTCGATCATTGCTCGGTGCTCCAATCGGTCTATTAGCACAATATATGGCTTTTTCGCCACAATTGTCCTATAAGTGATGATAGACCGATCCCAGTACAAAGTAGCACGACCATTTTCGAGAACTGGATTGGGCACATACTACAGGTATGTGCCCAATCCAGTTCCGGCACTTCAGATTCCACAAGATCATACTTTAAGGCAAGTTTATTATTATTATTTCTAATTTCCCTTTTCACTTGTTGCCTCTATTTCGTTATACATTATATAGTGAGTGATACGATAAGCGCTAAAATGAGAAGACGTGTTTGTCAGACAAGGAATACTCATACTCACTCCTACGAAATAAGTATATAAAAGTTAATACACAGAGTCTACTTTTCCTTTAGATCGATAAAAATTGGTATTCAAATTCAGTGGCTAAGTTGAGCTAGCGTGTGACGCCCTGTAGTACCAGGCGCCCCGGGCAGCCGCACCGATGTCCCCCCCTCCCCCTCCCTCCGCCTAAAGCTGGCACTGAGCATCAAATCCTACTCTTAGCGACGCTCAGCGGAGTGGCAATGGCGACGCCAACTATTTAAACGACTACGTCATCAGCAATTATTTTACTGGCAATTATTGGTTTTTTAAATGTGACAATGACCTATTAAGAAACAAACAAGAAAAATGTCTAGCTAGTATTGTAATTTCTCAACTTCAGACGTCACGCCTTATGTAGATATACTTATCTTAAGATCTTACCTTCGTCTGGCACGTGTCAAATACGAACCAATATAGATAAATGTAGCAAATACGGGTACTTAAGTTAACATGGCGCTTGATAATATATTGTACTCATAACCTGATATCTTATAGTTGACTTACAATAAATTGATCTGATTCAATCTTGTATTGGAAAGAAAATGGAAATTAGAATATTTCGACCGTCCTAGTTTTGAAATTCAATTTATCGCCGCTTTAATTTTAAAGGTCTCCTAAAGCCACTAGGCATCATTAAGGCTGCCTGATGGCAAGTGGTTCCTATAGACTATCACCTAAAACCACTCCTAGGATACCTGTAGCACCTTACGGAATTATTCGTGCGGTCCCTAAAGCAACATTAACAAAGTTATCGCTGCACTGCAATCACAAGTGATTTATTAGATATCGCTAGCGTTTTTATGTGTCTGATGTATTTATGTGTCATCAGCTTAGGACAACACGACTTGTATCCTCCGATGAGCTAAGCAGGCATAGATATATGATACCCAAATTTCACCAGCTAAGTTTTAGAACCCACTCAATAGCGAGCTTTCCTGTTGTCATCTTTAGAGCATTTACGAAGCCGTGAATGCGCCTAAAAATTTCTTATAGAAAACCAATAATAGCTCATCTACCGATTCGAGAATCGAGTCCGGAAATTTGCTATCAGTCGCCAACTAATGCCACGAGATCAACAAGGTAGAATCCGATATCAAACATAGGGGAGTCTTTGTAAAAATCATATGATTTTTACAAAGAACACAAGGTTTTAAGATGTCTTTGTTCTTATGGTAATTTCTCCATTCAATCTCGAAATACAAGCGAAGCCAACACACCACCATAACCTGCCCTTCAACAAAGTGACCAGATTTTGTTAAACTCGGCGTTCGTCAACACCATAACTTATAATTATAACGCATGTAAATTAGACTTCGTAATAACGGTTAAATTTTAATTCCTTTATACAGGAATTAAAATTTAAACGTTTAATTTAGCCTTCAGCCCCATGCCTGACAGAGGCGCTCTTCAGGACCCTTGGGTATGACCTCTTCTATACGACCATTGTTCAACTTTGATTTATGAGGTTCATGCATTCGTGAAATAAGTTTACACGTTGACACATTTTCAGTTGGTGTGGTTGTAATTTTATACGTTTTTCTATTCTTGAGAAGCATTGTCTTTTGAAACGGATTTACATGTTACAATTTTTTTTATAATAATTATATTCTATCACATACACACAGTACACACAGGTCTGCTTAGTTTGCGCTAGATGGTGTTGTGTGTATGTGATAGAATATTATATTACACTAGTAGTTTTCCCGCGGTTTCACCCGCGTATGTCCCGTTCCCGTGTGAATATCGGGTTTCACCCCTTTCACCCCTTCAGGGTGGAATTTCCAAAAATCCTCTCTTATTGCTCCCCTACACACTCCAAGGAACATACATGCCAAATTTCAGCTTCTTGCGTTCAGTAGTTTTGGCTGTGCGTTGTCTGTCAGTCACTCAGTAACGGAAGAGTTTTATATATTTAGATTATTATATTCACCGAGCAACGAACACGTTGTTCCCAGCTTTACGTTTTTTCTGGAGTTCGAATGAAAGGCAAGCAGACGAAAAAGGAATAATACAGTATATATGTGAAATCTTTGGTAATAAACTTATTATCATTATCTTTATGTATTGTCAAAAAAATATTTGTTCATCCTGTGCCGCGGGGGGCTTTACAAATACTCAAACAACGGACACAAAGTACACCCAGACTCGGAACAACCGTATGTGGATCACACATATTTTTGTCTCGTGAAGGATTCAAGCCCACGACACTCGGCGTAGTAGCAGTGGCGAAGCGACCACTTAAACCACAACGCCATTCCTGCAGTCAAAATGATTGTTCCGAGTCTGAGTTTCTTTTATGTAAAACAAAATATTGGCACAACTGAAAAATGTAATATGGTGATACATCATATCCAATGTACGGCACCAAATACCTATGTTCTTGCAAATAAAGATTTCATTCATTTAATGTTTGTATTAATCTTCTGCTATACAGAATAATTTCTAGTGCGGAAGCGCTTAGCATGATTTCTGTATTAAAAATCATACGTGTGTCATTAATAAACTCTACATCAATATTTTTATAGGATTTGCGTTAATAATAATAATAATAATATAATAAGTAAATTTATTCAGATAACATCGATCCTTGGTGTTAGTAACATTTTTCTTAAAAAGCTATGTTAGTATTAGGTACCTAATTATAGTAACTGCGAGCCCAATGAGAGAGCCCACCCGCGCAGCCCTATGACCACAAGTTATCTGACCATAGTCCGCACGAAGTGCCTCGTCCATGGTGCGTGTAAGTCCTCGGCCACTATTTTCAGGATGCTATTGTTACTCCCCCGAATCCTTGTCATCAATGATGCGACCTTTTTACGTATAATGGCCTGAAAACCATCAGTTTCGTTCTGCGCAAACATCTCTGATGCACTACAAAAACGGGGAAGTCCCAACATCATCCTGAAAATATTATTATATTGGACGCGCAGGGTATCAAGCGATCTTTTGGCATACGCCATCCACAGGCCACCGGTGTACATACCCTGACAGTATGCCTTAAAAAGTGTAATTTTGACTTGATCTGTACACCGGGAGAACCTGCGAACCAGCATATTACCGCGAACCGCCAGAGCCCTACGCTCCCGTTCTATATCGACATCATCTTTAAGGTCGTCGGTAAGTATATGTCCCAGGTATTTGAATTGATATACCCTCTTTAGGCTTGAGCCGTTCAGGCTTATGGGTGGTATTTGTTCTGGACACTTACCGGCGGCCCTAAAAACCATGTACTCACATTTTTTAACATTATAGACCAGTCCATGGGAAGCAGCATAACTCTCGCACACCGTCAACATTTCTTTAATGGCATTTGCACTCGGCCCCAGCAGCACGATGTCGTCCGCATAACTGATATTATTCACTCTAAGACCACCCACCGAGCATCCGACACGCATGCTACTGAGCTCTACTATGAGATCGTTGACGTATAGGTTGAAGAGCCCTGGAGAGGATATCCCACCCTGCCTCACACCGCACTCCAACCCATACGACTCCGATAGTGACCCTGACCATTTGACATTATTGGTCTGGTTTGCATACCAGAACTTAAAAAGCCGTAGTATTTCTACCGGTACACCCCTGTCCGCCATCTTCCTCCAAAGCACCTCATAGGAAACGAGGTCGAAGGCCTTGGAGAGATCCAGAAAACAGGCATATACCGGCGTCTTACGCTTAGTATAGTATTGGACAGTATGCTTGAGACTCAGAACTGCGCTTTCAGTAGAAAGTCCAGGCCTAAACCCGAACTGAGCGTCATGTAGATCTAGGTATTTCTGCAAAGTAGTGTCAAGCAGACCGTCCAATACCTTAGCTATAGTTGTAGCTAGGGAAATCGGGCGGTAGTTTACACTGTCCGAAATATCACCTGCCCTGCCCTTGACCAGAGGCACCACGGTGGTTTTCATCAAGTCTGTTGGAAGGTAGGAGTGACTGATACACATATTAAAGAGCAAAGACAGGACCCTCGGGAGAAAGGTTAAAGGTTAGTTAATTTAGCATCTTTCTAGTTTCCTCCAGCCAAGCTTGTTACCTAAGGTTGGTGGCCTTCGCAAGCCTGCCCGCCACCCGTTCAGCACCAGGTCCGAGAGGCGGTGGGCGTGTTCCCACGCGCGTCTCTGTGTCGTGTGTCCGTCCAAGGGGACAGTACGGATAAAATTAGAAATGACCAATAGGTAGGTTTTTTTGCGTAGTGGTCTGCCGTTTCATACGGCGCGGTGGGCCGATACCTTGACGGAGTCGCGATTGCATGTGAAAGTGATTCGCGCGACCCCACCGCCTCTTGTTATGTCGAGGAACACCGTGGTAGGTTTAGTCGGTATTACCGGGATACCTTTCCCGAGTGAGTCCGACATAACCTCTGCATTGCCGTCGTAAGGTTACAGTATGAGTCAAAGTATTCCATCACATAAAAAAGAAAGAAATCTTTCTAGTTTAGCTTCAATTTGCCATCTTATCTTATGTGGGGGGGGACCAGTCAGAGCAGACCGGCGACACTTCGACCCAGTGGGATCTTTTGTTGCGACACTCTCCCAATAACGACTGCCACAGATGTTCATGGCAACCGGGACCGACGGCTTAACGTGCTCTCCGAGGCACGGAGCACATAATTTTGAAAAGTCATATAACTTCCGAAAGTCAGAGGTGCGCGACGCGGGTTTGAACCCGAGACCCTCAGCATTGCAATCTGTTGGTCTCCCCACTGAGCTATCGCTGCTCTTCAATTTGCCATAATTATAAGATGGTTGTGGTTTATAATTAATGACAGACCATGCTTGGCCTGAAGTTTAGTTTCTATACATGTGTGGCGTATTTAATATAATAATAATAATATTTTATTAATAATATATTTTATAATATTATAAATATTTATTAACAGAAAAAAATAAGATACATTCTTACACTACATCATACAAATTACATCAACAATATTAAAGCATACCTGCTTTTAATAATTTAAGCTTAAATTAAAATTAATTCTTAGCTATGTTAATTTATAGTGTATACAAAATAAATGAAGTTCAAAAGGTTATGTTTAAGCCTGCCTGAACTAGAATAAACCTGTGTTTCAGGACATCACTTAACAATTTCATTTTATACTAGCTCATGATTAATACAAATAATTACAGTCAAGTACATCTACGATTAAATGTGTTTAGGGTTTATCATTTTAAGACTTCTAGCAGTTTTTCTGTGTCCGTATAATTTAATTTTCCTAGGTATTCCATTAAGATGGAACTACATTTTTTATAACTAACATTATATATATTTAATATTTTATTTAACTTGTTATATAAATACGGTCCTAAGAATACGTAGAATTTATTGACAAATGCGTGTCTGGTTTGAGACTTTGTACAAACTAAGTCTTTTCTTCTCTTATCTAAGACCGGGGTAAACGGGACTTCAGTGTGCTGTTTAAGTATAGTGTGCATAATAAATAATTGACGAATGGTTAGTACCTTGCAAGCGGTGTAAAGCTGATGTGTGGGAAACAAGAATGGGCGACGTGTGGCTACCTTAAGAACAGCTCTTTGAGCTCGCTCTAGGGGCAGGACAATTGATTTGGCTGCTCCACCCCAAGAGGTTATATATTATATATTATTATTATATAACATGTGTTGTTGTATATAAAAATATATCCCTTATTTATATTTTATATTAATATTTGTAAGTATCTCATATAACATAAGATTTAATTATTATTATTAAATAATTTCCGAGCGAATAAATTATTTTGTTATTAGACCGCGATGCATGGGGTGGCTCGACACCCCACGCATGGCGGGCGCAAGTCTCGGCAGTTGGTTAACTTACGCGACGCTTTACTAAAAATGTGTTGTTATATATAATAATGCATAAAAAAACAAATGGCAGGTGTCGGCGTAATGCTGACACCGCGATGTACGGGTGATTTGTCCGTACACCTGTACTTACTATTTTCTATATTTCCATTTCTGTACAAAATGTTCACGTGTCTGTACAAATAAACTGTTTTATGTGAAGCCTACCTACTGTATTTTACTTCACGCCGCCGCGCCGCTACGAGACCTGCTTACAATGAGTCAGAACATTCCACACACTTAAATACATGAAGATATAAAACACCATCAATTTAGGGCTTGCCATTAAATAGAGAAAATATTTTATGTTTAATACAACGTAATCGAATTAGTTTACACGAACCGACAATTTCATGGGCTAAAACCTAATACATTGACGGTTGTATAGTTAGTAAACACACTAGCATGTGTTGTTTGCCGTCAATAAATTTGTAAACATGCGACCGTGCCGGCATGGTATTATGTGGGCACAAATGCTAAGGGAATACACGTGATTGAAGATGATTTAATACTTGCAGTTTACTGTGTAATTTAATTTGTGGTTTTGTGGACTAATCTACTACATGTGGTAAATGTCAATACATTTACCAGTACAGATTTGTACTTGCCCGAAGAGGTAGGTATGGGGTATATACATTTCGCCAACCATGTTTTACTTCCCACGGAATAAAGGAAAATTATCATCATCTACATAATATATAGTCTTAATATCTTCTTCTCTCTTAGCCTTTATTATTCCCAAGTCACACATTGGGGTCGGCTTTTCTGGTCTAACCAGATTTTGACTGGATATCAGTTTTTACACGGAGCGGCTGCCACCTGATCTCCGCAACCCGAAGGCTAACGATACCCTAAGGCTAGACCAGTGTCAGGATATTACAGGGTACTGACTTTCCCAATAACGACCGACATAGATGTTCATGGCAGCCGGGACCAACGGCTTAACGTGCTCTCCGTGGCACGGAGCAGGCGATAATTGTCAATCAATACGCACATAATTTCGAAGTCATATAACTTCCGAATGTCAGAGGTGCGCGACGTGGGTTCGAACACGAGACCCTCTGCATTGCAGTCTGTTGGTCTCCCCACTGAGCTATCGCTGCACTTTATATATAATATATAGTCTTAATATATAGTTATAATTAAGTAGCATAATCTATTTGTATAAGTAGCGTTAATATAATAACTGTTTCTATCTGATGCAATTACTGTAAGAATATCAAATGAAAGAGACTGGATCCCTCAACACAGGGTAGCCTAGTGCGGCATTCAGTGTGTGTCACACTTACTTTAGTGTAACTTGTATATTTTTTATGAACTAAATAAACTTATTATAAAAAAATTTGAGGCTATTTTTCAGTACGCTCATTTATTGTAAATATGGATTCTCAGTAAGTGAATTATTGTAATTCATATGATAATAAAGTTTTTAAACCAGAATAAAACATTTACAGGTGAATTTAGCATTAGTACCAATATAGGCTGTTTCTTAAGCGGAGCTTCTACAATATATTGTAGGTTAATTACTCCTTATAATTATTATTTCAACTGTCAAAAAAGTTCTAGTAGTATGTTTGGCGGCGAAATATTCATCCGGTTGACGGCAACGCGCTGGCTTTTAATTAAATAAAACCAAAAAACATACTTCAACTTACATTAACATTCTATCAGCTATATTTTAGCTCACTGCCTACTCCTTCGATAATTTACAGGCGTGAACATATACCCGAGTGAATCTCTGACAAAAATGTCAACGCTAACGTTAAACGCTTAAGCGTATAGCCAATTACTCGCATGGAACTAAGTAAATTTAAAACTAAATGCGAGTTAGCAATGAAACTGAAACTGTACAGAACAGGATTTGAATACGAGAAAGTTGCTCGGAGCAAGTCACAAATAAATTAAATGCTACGTCTATAAAATCATTAGCATTTTATTGCAGCGGAGCTTTGCTTTTCGGAGGATAATATTATGGGTTGCGTTTTATAATTCGTAGTTGTACTGGAAATGCGATAACGGGACCAACTCGCCACTGAGTGTAGTGGGTGTGATCTCCAAACGAAACAAAAATTTGTGTAGACTACAAAGAGTTGTTTCGAGACTAGTTATTCTTTGTGTCCATTCTTTCCATGGTTATATATAAAGCATCCCGTGACACACGAATTTTTGATGGTGAAGGAGTGGTCTTTTAAGAGAGGAAGGGGCAGACCCAGGATTGAATTCACTGAACAAATAAAGGAACAGGCAAGGGTCGTGTCTTATATGGAGGTCAAGATTTTGGCCGAAAATGGAGAAAGATGACGTATACTCTACCAACAAGAGCAAAAAAAGAAGAAAGATCACCTTTTTATTGATATATACACATGCATTATGTATATATATGATACTTGTTGTTGTTCAGAGTGCTACGAAACACATATTCAATGTTCAATTGCAAAGTTCACGATGCCATCGATTTATATTTTAAAATTGGACCGTATTTTAATATTATTTTACGCTTCAACTACCTTCACAAGCTATCACATTTATAATATTTTTACGATTTTAGTCCCTATTTCAACTCCTTAGGGTAGATTTATATAAAATGACCATATGTTATGAGTGATTAATTTCTAGACTCTAGGGTCAGTTTCTTCCCGTATTTCGCCAGCCATGTTTTAAGACCCACGAAATAGGTTAAAAGAAAAGTACTTACTAAAACTAAAAAAATACTTAAATATTTTAGTTTTCTTTAACATATATATTATTTATTTCTGCAACTCCCACATAGCACAGCGAGCAAGCCGACTTTCCCACACGAAACAAATATTTGTATTAACAACTGATTGTTCTGAGTATTCTACTAGGTGTACATTGTGTCCGCCATTAATGAAGAAACGTACTTTGGCACCATTTATAACTAGTATCTCATCCACCTGTGTTCCACAAATAAATAAATTTAAAGATAAACTATTCCACTGTTAAACAAATATCATATTTAAACTTTATCTAAACAATATCACAATGTAATTATTAGATGACCCAAGCCCAACTTTACACTGCCCTCAATATCAATTAACACATTACACACAACGATAAAATAAAGTTCTTATTGAGGTCGTTCGAGGTCGCACTGTCATAACACAGTAAAATGCTAATTCCCATTTGCTAACTACGAATGTAAATGAAAGGGTGGTAACTTCATTGTGTTGGGAGTCAATTAAATTTTATATAGGGCCTACAATAACGTTATAAAGTTTATTTATGTGCATTCTATAATGTGCTAGAATATAAAGATAGGAGATAGAATTCTTTCAATGTGGTTTCAATTCTCTATATAGATTTTGAAAGAAGTTAGCGCCAGCACGCTGTTTTTGTTTTTTATTAATGACTATCAGTGATTGTATATATGTATATAGTCTATATCCCAAAAAGGGTAGGCAAAGGTCTATTACACCCATATTCCACTAGCTATGCTTTTAGGACCCACTTAATAGAAGCCAGGTCTATTGTGTTTACCAGGCACATCTAGACTCTGAGCTCTACTAAGAATTTTCTCTCAGAAACATCCAATTACACTCTGACCGACCCAGAAATTGATCCCGAGACCATATGCACAACAGTCGCATTCACTACCACTGCACTGCAAAGACAATCCAGTCAAAATGCAATCCATTAAAAATATCTTTATTAATTTAGATCAAAAAGCAACAGGCGTCAAGGTCTCTAGTCAGTAATAATAATAATAATAATAATAATATTCTACTACATACACACAACACCGTCTAGCCCAAACTAAGCAGAGCTTGTACTATGGGTACTAGACAACGGATAAACATACATATATACTTTTTTTGTAAATACATACATATTATACATAGAAACACCCAGACCAAGACAAACATCCATGTTCATGCACGCAAATGTTTGACTTGTGCGGGAATCGAACCCGCGACCTCAGTCGTGGCAGTCGGTTACACTAACCACTACGCCATCGAGGCTGACAAATATTTATTTATATATGTATATAAATAAATATTGCTGACTAAATGATGATTGAACGATTATTTATAAAAGAAAGCTGAAAACAATGTCCCAAATTGAACAGTAATAATATTTATATTACATTTTGCAACCTATGTTTTAGGTATCAATGTTACTTGTTCAGAGAGAGTTACTAAATCTTCTCTTTAGCATTATCAACTTCAGTACTCACAAACGAAATCTAGAATCTTTGTAAACATATAAATGCAAACGAAATTATTTTCTACAAATGAGCTTGCACATATGTTCTACACGATATCAAGTCTGGATAACGTTTACGCCAGTTCATCAAGTTCGCAAACAAGCCACCGTTGCTACGCCGTAGCTGCTACGTAAAGCTCATGCTACGAACAGCGTAGCAATAACTACGATGTTGACATGATCCTGATATTGATAGGTGAAGCGTAGTGTAAATTTACGATAGCTTAGTCAGAGTGTGTTTACGTTTTGAGATTTAGGTATTATATATCATTGTTCCGTATTGAATTAGGGCCTATATGATACGAAACTAGGCCTGGCCTAGCCTTACAATTTGCCTGGATTTATATTAGAATATCTTCTGGTTTAAATTAATGTCAGCAATATTTCATGCACTCGAATGCAAGTAAAAATTAGATTTCGAAGGCAACGCATTGATCTCTAAGTTGTTATTATCAATCACCCATATATACAAATTCACTTTTGTAATTGAAATTGAAAAGAGTGGCCATGAGTTTCTTGCCTACTTCTTCTCATGAAAGCTCTACTCCTCGAACAGACTTTTTTCAATGTTAAATTTTTATTTCCTTTTATTTATATTTATTTTTATTTTTTATTAATATAATAGTAAATTGACGTGTCCAAGAATTGTTTGCACATTTTTATGGAAATAAAGATTTTTGACTTTAACTTTGACTTCGACTTAATCTTAAAAAGGGTAAGCCGAATTGGACTGAAGATAAAGTTACATAAAACATTCATTTAAGCTAGTAAGTACATGTAAATAGTAAGTTATTTGACTAGAATATCTATTTTCATACAATGTTTGTATTCGTCTATTCATTACTGTCGATCTCAAAAATTATTCTCCCATCCGGCTCATTATTCATTCTCACATCAGAGCTAAAAGAGATTTCATATAAAAATATCCAGATCTTCGCACAGCCGCATTAACCAATCAAAACTATGTCGAATTTATTACGACAGGCACCTCCGTCTTGTAGCCTAGGGATAGGGGATTTACTTAAGAAATCTCTGCCTGTTATTTTGAGTGACAGTACTAAACTAAAAATTGTAATGTTCTGATATTTTATTTCAGGATATTTTGGACGAATTAAGACTCGTCTAATTCCGGCTACCTCAACAAAATTTTAATGCGTCGGCTATTCCAAACAAAATTGTTTGGGTATATTTCTGTACATTGCACAGTAGGTATCCTTGTTTTGTATACATTTCAATAAATGCTCATTTCGAAGCCCCGTTACACAAATATTTTAGCTGAACTGGAAAGGTAAGCAAAAGTACTAGTTACTTGAAAATTGCTTAGCAATCTTATTAAAACTAAAGGATGAATCAAATAAAACCTAAAGCAAGAACGCAAGTAATCTTGAATGATCTCGTGGCAGATAAAGAGTCGTCAATATCCTTCAATTATCTGATGTTATCGACTCGTCATAGTTGGTACAGACGCGGAGAAGTAAAGCTAATCCCTGGAGGACTGATAGCAGGTCCCGACCAACTTTGATCCAGTCCGATAATACGACGCAAGTCAGATGTCACAACCCCACTTTAGGTTATCTTGAAGTAACATCGATAGCTCTCAAGTTGGTGAGTATTAAATTAAACTTGGTTTCTAGGACGTTGAATTCTTGTAGTAGTTTATATAGATTAATTTATACCTGAAATTAGCCTACTTATATTAAATATTCTACTAATATAATAAATGTAAAAGTTTTTGAAGATGTTTGGATATTTGTTATTCAAACATTCGTTAACCGTTTAAAGAATTTCGTTGAAAATTGGGACACAGATAGATAATCCCCTGAATTGGCACAATGAATACTTTTTCCCAGCATGTATTCCTGTGAGATTCCTATAGTCAAAGCCGCGTCAGAGCGTCTAGACCTAATTAAAAACATGCGGGGCAGTCTTTGGGGACTGCAGATAGAAGTGAAAACTAAGTAACTTGTGAATTGTACCGTTGAGCAATTTTGAATGCGTTAGGTGACGATGACACGAGTTACATGATTTTTGTTCAACTTAAAAAGTGCTTCACTTCAATAATTAATTATATCTTGTTGGCTTCGGATTAGATTTAGGAATAAGAAATTCTGCCGAGCCAATTATTTCGTAAGAATAAGCAAGTTTTACTTACCATAGTAAGTACTTACCTGGAAAGCCGGCTTATTTTGTAAGAGAGTGCATTTACAGGCCGTTACCCATTTATCATAAGACAGGCAGTATGCTCATTTAACACCTTTGTTGTTAATAAAAAGAACTCAGGTTCTTATCATATCTTTTCTGTTAGCCAAACAGTCTGTTAACAAACGTCTGTTGCAGTAGCAACATATAGTCTTAAAATTTGGCTCTTAGACTGCGGTAACCTAACAAAATGTGAATGTGATGTGTAAACCTAAAGAGCTAACGAAATGTGAATTAAACTTTCTGCTTACGATTGTGAGGGTGTATAGACGTAAAACTAAAGGGTTTTCCGATAAAGGCGGGTAATAAAACAAGCTGTGTATGAGTAAATTCAGCCGGATCTATGCGGAAGAGTAATTGAAAATTGGACTACTCGGATGCGTGCCACTGTAAGAAGCCGAGGTGGGCATTTGAACGATGTCATATTCCACATTTAATGGCTTTGCAAATAAAAAATAATTTTGTTAATACCTCACACACAGCTTGTTTTATTTCATTTCAACATCTACCTGTCCTTATTAAAAAATCCTTTATAATAATATAATAATTTCTTTATTGATACCAAATAGATGACAATACATACAACTTCTTAACCTATAATACAATTACTGGATGTATACAATATTCAATGAACCCTAACGTCTAAACTAAGCCGAGCCTGTGTCTTAGACGTTAGTTTCGTTCCGTTAAATTATACATTTAACATACATGTGTACTATTAATATTAAAACTAAAGGTACAGAATAAAATTGAGGGTAAACTATATGATATAAAGTAAAGTGGGTAGGTAACTCACATATTTTGAAGTAAGCTTAGAAAATAGAATAGTGTCGTACCTACAAGAACATTGGTGAAATAAAATTACTGTATATGTGAACCAAGGCAATATTCTTTGTTTCTTTTTTAACATATGTTCTATGATTTGATTCTGGGTAAGTATGTTTGTGTAATTGAGGTAGGTATAGTACGTTTATGTGATTAAAAATATATTTTAATTTATGTATTTTTTTTTTATTTTTGTAACTGCCTCCTTGGCGCTGCAGTAGTGAATGTGACTGCTGTGCATGAGGTCTCGGGTTCGAATCCCGGGTCGGGCCAACACCAAGTTATTGGGTTTTTCTGTAAAGAAATCTCAATAGCAGCCCGGAGTTAGGAAGTTGCCGGTGTTAGACACCCCCGTGCCTCGGAAAGCACGTAAAGCCGTTGGTCCTGCGCCTGATCTCTCTCCGGTCGTATCGGATTGCCGTCCCATCGGATCATGAGAGTTAGAGAACAGAGAGTGCACTTGTGTTTGCGCATACACTTGTGCACTATAATATCTCCTGCGCAGATGGCCAGTTTCTGTTAAGACTGGCCGTCGTGGCCGAAATTCGGTCTGGAGGACATTATTATTTTTGTATTTTAATGTTAAATAAAGTTATGAGTTTATGAGTGACTGAGTTTTAATTATTTATTTGAAATAATTAATTCCTTTATAAGTATTTTGCAAATAAAGTAGAATAAACAAAATACCATTTTTCATTAAAAGTCTTTACATTATCATAAATGTCTCATAACTATATAAGTTTAAACTAAATTTGTTAGTAAGCATTTTGGAAAGCAACTAAGCCAATTAGAGTCACGATATACAACCTTTTGCCTTTCATTACGTGTTTACGTAAGCAGTAATTACGCAAGTTTGCATAATTTCCGATAGACTTATTGTTTAAACCGTTCGCTTGATGGAGTCGTGAACTTTCTTCGGTAGTTTGTTATATGTCACTTATGTATACGTTTTTATTGTCATCATTAGTTTTGATTAAATGTCTTTTTTGAACTGCGCTGTCGATCTTTATATACAAGTTCGGGAACAGATCGCGTTAAGTTGTAAAGGCCTGTGGTCTGTGGTCCGTGGTGGTACCATATGGTCTGCAAATTTGCCTATGTTCCTGGACTTTAAGAGACCTTAATTATAAGGTAAAGTAAAGGTAAATGTCGAAATGTATACGCTATATGCATTTGCCTATGCTTTAGAGATAAATAGATGTGATGTCAATGTATAAATCTACTTACTCTTCTCCAAGATCGAATCGAAAGATTAAGTTTGAGCAAGTATCATCAGAATCCCCGCTTAAAGCAGGGATAGCCAAAAATACAAATTCACCAGATAAGCTCAGATAAAAATGACGTAACACGTTTAATCTCTCAAGGGCGCCGGAATTAATTGTCGAAAAAATTAATCAATTAACGACCCCGGCTAAAACGTGTCCTGCAGTTATAATGGACAGCGCGTTGGAGAATGTTTTAATAGGTAGACGCTAAGTAACAGGCAATTAAATTCAATAAATAGTTTATTGCATTTTAGTTAAATAACAATTTCACGGTCTTTTCTATGAGGAATTTTTCCATGACAGCACGATTTCCAGACGGTAATAGAATCAATAGAGAGAACTTAACTTACATCCATAAGATATTTTAAGCCCATTTTAAAGGTACGATGGACTCGAATACATGCACAGTGCGCAATGGTACTAAGTGTCATATGCTTCATATCTCGGGTTCGATGCAAGGATGAAGTATTATAGAGCGTTTAATTAATTAATTTTTAGTATCAGTAGTCTGAAACTACGCTTGGTAGACGGCAATAAATTCGCCCGCTAATGTTGGACCTATAACTACAGCTGGCAAAACATAGATGTAATACAACTCTAATCTTTCGAAAATATATGTGACAACCTACGTATGTAAATTATATAAACGAAATTTATTTTGTAACAATTACTTGGCGTCAATTTATTCGTAAGTAAACATAGACATCATAATTATATACCTACGCTAATTTGATCAATTTTCTTTGAGTAATCCGAACAACATCTACAGCCTTCTAACAAGTGTTCAATTTAAAATAATGACTGTACAAATGAGAACCAACGAACTCAAATTGTAATGAATAAAAAATATGAAAACGAATCTTTCTTATTTTAACGACCAAACAGAATATATTAATACAATATCAGAATTAACGAGTCATGGTACGCTCAGTTCGTTCACCCGTGACTTAGATATATCAGCATTATTAATAAAGTATCACATACTTTATCGCCAAAAGGATAAGTCGAGCTGTTTTGGTTTTTAATGTGCACGTCAGTGGATGCTCCAATTATACCATACCCCTTGTTTGAAGCTAACATTAATATAATCCATTTTTTCTCTTAATATGCTTGAGTGTGTAGGTATATTGTGAAACTTTTGGAGATCTTTACAAATATAATTTGTAACATAAGCAGCATTGTAATTGGCGATTGGCATTGGCGATAAAAAAGCGTGGTCGCAATTTTCTTCTCATTGGTTTATGGCCTTGCTTTGTTGAACGGTTACAGGTAAATGCAACTGTTAATTCAAGTTTATTTAGTATAACTTTTACGTTCATGAGTGTTACTTTGTGACTTAAATCAGTAAAGTTGTTTTGAATTTAATTCTGAATATTATATTTCACCTGTCATGTTTAATTCTGTATGTAAGCCATGGCATATTACCTGACTTCGCGTTGCTACTGAGAGTACTCCCATTAATACATCTTACGACTACATCCTCAAATTAGTAAGATACTATACAATATGTGTATTACACTTACATACCACCAGCTATCTTTTAACTAATCTTTTATTTTGACGTGTGTCCTAACTCATATTATAAATTCGAATGTGAGTTTGTTTATTACGCTTTCACGTCTTAACTACGCAACCGATCATCATGAAATTTTGCATACACGTTGTCAAGGGTACGGAAAAGGCATAAGATAAATTTTATTCAGGAAAAAGTACTCTAACGCGAGTGAAGCCGCAGGTAAAATCTGGTAAGATATACGTTACATGTGTTGGGCGAACGGGCTGTCTTAGTTTTTAATACGAGAATTGACTTTTTAATTCCGTTTATTAGAATCGGAGTGGTATACAATATGTAGTACGTAATATACAATACCTTTATATGATTAACATAACTAAAATCGCAAACTAAGTCACGGCTAGACGCTAGTATAAAACATATAAAATTTAAATCTTAAACAAATAGCCATTCGATCATTCCAATTCGGCAAACCAGTGGTACGGAAGGCAAACAGGATTGGAATGAGTGTTTAACTTAACCCTGCTCGCTAACCCCCGCACGCTTGGCTGGTTTCGGGCCCTGATTAAAGGTTGGACCATCGTTTTATTCAACCCTCGCCGGCAGCAGTCTGCACCCCCGATTACAGGCGTAGAAACTGTCGATTTGCGTTTCCTACACCCGTATGCATATTGAGAGGGAATTCTCTGAGGAGTTCGAGTTGATGGTAGGTTCTAGAAAGAGGCTTTCACGAAAAGTAGGGTTTCTATTGAAATAGTATAGGACATAACAGGGGACTCACTAACCGATAGTGTATCTATCCAACTTTTGTCGTTCATAAGTGTTACTTTGTGATTATAATAAATAAATGATTTTTGCTTTCATCTTTGACTTTATAGATAAAATATTTGTGACTGACAGATAACGTAGAAGCGTCGTTTAAATGGTCGATTCACCACTTTTTCTATGTGTTGTACTGTCTGTGTGTGTACACGGATCCACGGACGGACAAGAAATTGAGTGATTTACAAATTTCTAATATTCGACGCGATACAGGAGATCTCGCTTGGGTGATAGTTGTCTTTGTAAAAAAGTCATAAGGAATATATATGTTACTAAAAACACGTCGCATAGTTGTTGTTACAACCTAACTCATCGTAAGCCGGGCACGCGAGACACATTTTTTTTGTTGTGTCTAAGATGCCGGTTCCATAACCTATAGGTAATCATTTATACATAAAATATAAGCTTACAGTATATACAAACAAACTGCTTATATCTATATTACACATACAAAATAAAATACACAAAAACATAAAATCAACGATAATTAAATATTACCATACATAATATAAAATATGACGAACACAACAATTTACACTGAGATTTGTTTACTATATATGAGTACTGGTTGATGACACGTGTATAATTATATAATATAGTTTATATTTGTAAAGTGGTAGATATAACTCCCATATGTATAATAAACTACTTATATTATCGTAGGCGAAATATATCGAGACATGTTTACACATTTCATTACAGTGATCAGTAAATGAAATATTATTATTTTTATATTAAATATAATTACTTGAATTTTTACTGAATTTTCATTATTATTGAATGTTGCTATTATGTGTTTGTTTTAAATTATTTGGATTTCTGATGTTAGCTTTGTATTTATATAAATGTAATATTTGATGAATTTGAATTGTTAAATAAATTTTCTTCTATTTAATTCAATATCTTTATTTCATACCATTATATTTTTTTCTTTTTCACTGACATTGATTTCTTGTAATTTTGATTAGTTATAGGTATATGCTCGCATGCAATTAAGTTCGAAACAAATATTTATTTATTTATTTATTTATTGGCACACCAACAGCTTTAGGCGAAACATACAATTTGATACACATTTATATAAAAATTAAACAATCTGGCCTAAGAGCTAATAACAGGTGTGAGACAACATTTCCCATTTACAAGTAGTAAGTTTACAATAGAAAGAAAAAACGTAAAAGACTATAAATTAAAAACACAAATTAAAAATTAAAAATTAAAGTAGACAAGTAACAGTGTAGGTACACAAAATAAGTAGGTCTAGTTATGGCTGTTGCAGTACTTGACGCTTCAGTTGCGAGGGGGTGCTGTTAAAGATATCCAAATGAAATTCTGCTTGTAGACTGTTACAATTGCTTTGTAGTCTTTGTAAGGAGGAGAATTTACCGACATTGGTTCTGTTTCGACGTCATAAAAACGTGTTGTTACGTGTTACTCGACTATTAACTTTAGGAAGGTAAAAATCTAAATTGGACAGAAGATTATGTTCGGCAATATTTCCCGTAATGAGCTTGTGTAGGAATACTAATTCTAGATAAGATCGTCTTTTTTGCAGAGAATCCATTTTAAAATATTTAAGTCTCTCACTATAATCTGCCCTCCACTTGATGCAGCCCCTGGCAGTATTTGTTTGTTTATGCACAAGGAACCTAGTGAAAGATTTTTGCACTCTCTCCAAGCGATCGATATGGACCTGATAAGATGGATTCCATATTTGACTGCAATATTCTAGACGGCTACGAACCAGAGCGCATTAAAGAATTTGTAATGTCTTGATATTTTTAAATCTTCTCCCCACGCGTTTTATTAGACCGAGCATTTTTTGACTTTCATTTACTACACCGTCAATGTGACCAATCAAATTCATTTTGCCATCCTTATTGACACCCAGGTCCCTGATGGTACTAACTTCGTCTAGCATGACGTTACCTAACCTATATGTCGAACAAACTGGAAGTCTTTTCTTCGTAAATTTAATATAATGACATTTACTAGCGTTCATTGTCATCCTATTTGCGGTGCACCAGTCGTTAATACTAGGTAGATCCTCTTGTAATAATTGTGCGTCCCTTGCTGAGTTAATACTCTTATATAGCTTCAAATCATCAGCAAAAAGTAAGCACTTGGAATGTTTTACCTGCTTAACTATGTCGTCAATAAATAACACAAATAATAAAGATCCCAGATGTGAACCCTGTGAAATATTGAACTAACATGTGGATACCATTGTGGGGTACATACTTACCACCATCTTTTCTATATATTATTTAATTAAGAACTGTATGTATCTGTTTGTTTTCCCAAAATAAATAATTAAACATAATATGAACAGTTTATTGAAATTAAACTGCTATATACGGATTTTATCGCGTTGTTTATTACGTTTTTACCGTTTAAGTACCTATTTGTATGGGTCTTTTTCCTATATACAGTGTGGCTCAAAGTATGATCAGGATGTACTTGTCATCAGGAATCCTGATCATACTTTGAGCCACACTGTATATAGGAAAAAGACCCATACAAATAGGTACTTAAACGGTGAATCTCACCACCATCCTAACCAGTTAGCTACCGTGGGAATGTCTTTGTTTCAGAGAGCCCATGGGATCTGTGACAAGAAACACCTGGACGCCGAGCTTCAACATGTCAAGCAAGTACTGCAAGACAACAAGCTCCAACAGCCGCGCCGCTGTCACAGATCCCGAGAAAAGCCAGCCACAGTCGAGCGCCAGCCTGCTATACTGCCTTATGTAAGGGGTGTCACTGACAAGATTGGCTACATCTTGAAGCGAGCTTCAATCAACACATACTTCAAGCCGCCAACGAAGATAAGTTAATTTTTACCATCCGTCAAGTGCCAACTACCTTTACAAGATGCAGGGGTCTATAAAATAGATTGTGACTGCGGACTCTCATACATTGGCCAAACCAAGAGAAGCATAGGCACCCGCATAAAAGAACACATAGCTGATGTAAAACACCAACGCTCGTTGAAGTCTGCTGTGTGTGAACATGTGCAACAGGGGACCAACCACTACCTAAGATTTGACAAACCACAGATTCTCGCTAAAGAACACCGATTCCTACCAAGGATGCTTCGCGAGGCTATTGAAATCAAAAAACATCCTAATTTTAATAGAGAAGATGGTTGGAATGTACCACCAGCTTGGGATCCAGTAATAAAAATAGTCAAACCCAAGAAGAAGCAAACCACAGCTAGACTTCATGATACTTTGAGCTCATTCTGTGTAAATAGAAACACCAATGATTAAATTATGTTCGGGTACTTTGAAATAACTACACTGGAACATTGAGACAACTGCCATCTTAGCCTCCCCGTGACCATGGCTGCTGAAAAGCAACCGAAACGTCGGGAAATGTGTAAAAATAAATTAAAGCTAAATGGTTTAATAATAATTTAATTAGCTTAAAAATTTGTAAAGTTTAATAGTAGTAATAGGGAAACAATTTTCAAAATTTTGTAATAAAGTGTCAAATAAACAACGCGATAAAATCCGTATATAGCAGTTTAATTTCAATGAATAATATTCGCGTAAATAGAAGACAATATTATGAACAGTTTAGTCATAAAAATTATAACTTTTTTTAACCGACTATATGATAATATTATTTGGCTGCTTATCCCAGAGTTACAGTTGCGAGGAGACCTTCGTAGTCCTAGTCTCATGAATACAATAAATCTCACACCCAAATCAATACTCTATGTTATCCAATCTTTTTAGATATTTTTAACAGGTAATTTTTGACAAATGTGACACTCGCATCGAGTTTGTAGATTGAAACATATATCAATCTGTGAACTCAATTTCTGAGAATTGCTGTGACAGATAAATGCTCTCATGAGTGACGTGTAAATATGATTAAACTTACAAAATTGTTTTAGACTTACATCTGCTCGTGTTTCCTTGTCATAGTTCTAAAAATCTACATAAATCGTTCATCTTTTGGGTGAAAAGTAGTGCTACTTCTTGACCTACAATTGACAACTTCAATCAAAAGTACTCCAGTTTTAAAATCGAATTACATACTTCATAACTTGTCAAGTTAATTAATATTAAAATGCAGCTTTACGACACAAAATCATAACTACAGCACTCGGTAACCTACAAGACGACAAAACAGTGAAATAGAAATCGTAATAAAATTATATTGTCTTCTGTTTACGCGAATGTTATTCATTGAAATTAAACTACAATTAAATTTAATTAAATTATGTTCGGGTACTTTGTAATAACGACACTGGAACATTGAGACAACTACCATCTTAGTCTCCTCGTGACCATGGCTGCTGAAAAGCAACCGAAACGTCGGGGAAAGTGTAAACTTAAATATAAATAGCTTTAATAATTTAATTAGCTTAAAAATTTGTAAAGTTTAATAGTATCTAGTAGTAGTGTAACAGTTTCAAAATTTTGTAATAAAGTGTAAAATAAATAACGCGGTAAAATCCGTATATAGTAGTTTAATTTCGTAATAAAATTGTTGATAAACAGTGACATTTTCAACATTACAAGTGCTCTGAATTATACACCCCATCACCGTGGGATAGTAAATTCTGATAAAGAAACGTCAAACTAAGAAATACCATAACGCATTTATAATTAAGACTGCGCCAAGCGTAAGAAAGATAATGACAGAACTCGTACGGCGCATATTCAATTCGGTGCGCGGCCGCCATAGTAAAATTGTATGGAGGATTTGAAGTGCTTTTTTGATAAATATGTATCTTTATTGTCAACCAATAACTTAAATATTTGGGACGGACAAATTGCAATATAACTATTTATGTTTCGTTTAAGCTGTTAAATAGGATAGATATATACTGTTATAATCTAAAAATCACGTAACACGAGCTTACGATTTTGCATTTTTCGCAAATTTACGTAGTTTTGTAGGCGAAAATATTAATTATTTTAAGTTTTTTACGCGGAGTAATTGTAAATAATGTATATTTTATAGGTATTTGTATTAAACAAAAAGTGTTGATTTTATTCACTTAACTGTGACCGCCTGTTTTGGCAAATTTCGCTCGGCGCATTCTTAAGCCACGCGTGGTTGTGGCTCAGTCTAATAATTTTAATTTCTCGACCTTCGGTGAATTTCGGTCTAAGAAGTATTCAAAAACATTCTAATAACAAAATGCAATTCTGTACAAAAAATTCAAGTCAAGCCACCAAGTACATTTCGAGTTTTGTAGACACAAACAAATGGAGGTTGAATTTTGATATAAATAAGTAAGAATAAGTAAACTTGTTCCTAACAGGATTTTAAATGGCGTTAAATCAGTCAAAACATATTTATTTGTTTAATACTTATGAAGATCTTCACAATCCTATATACTAACTTTCATTATATATCTAACTAGTACATTTCCCGCGGTTTCACCCGCGTAAGTCTCGTTCCCGTGTGAATATCGGGTTTAACCCCTTTCACCCCTTCAGGGTGGCATTTCCAAAAATCCTCTCTTAGTGCTCCCCTACACTCTCCAGGGAACATACATGCCAAATTTCAGCTTCTTGCGTTCAGTAGTTTCGGCTGTGCGTTGTCTGTCAGTCATTCAGTAACGGAAGAGTTTTATATATATATGTAGATTTCAACCGACCTTACACAGAACGTATTTCCCTTTCCTTAGCGGAACAATTTTAAAAATAATCGAATGCCCACCTCATCTGTATACTTAAGAAACTCCTGCAATTCTTTTTTTATTTCTAGATCCACTGGTTTGCGCTGCACTTTCAGCATTAGAATAATATTAAACAGGTTTTAGCACAGACAGCATATAAACCTAAATATACACGTACACTTACACAAAAAAAATCCTTGAAAAGAAACTTAACATAAAAGTACCATTAGAAATAATAAACCAGTATTCTGATGAGCTCTTTCTTTTCAATAGACTAATAACACAGATACCCTACAATGCTCTATTCCTTTGCTTTATATTTATCCAATACAGACATTAAACGTCTGGTGTCTAGACCGTGGCCCCTACTACAGAACTTTTTATCCGTACGTTTCTTAACAATCGGACGTACAGCAATATTTTCTTATAAATAAGCAAGTAGCATGTCTAATAGTACATAGTTACCGTATCCTATAATTTCTTCTAATACTAAAGTTGTTACTCACGCGTTTTCCACCCTAGGATAAGAAATTAGTGATAGAATCAAAGGGAAGAAATGGGTGACGTAGCTATGAGAGCGTAATAAAAATACAGTGTGTGTTACTATTCTGACGTCGATTGTTCTATGAAACTTACTACCTCTTTCTTACGGGAAATCAGCGTGATAGTTTCTTTACCTCTACCTCTATCCTCGATCTATCCAGGCCTGTACCATTAGTTCTCCGGACAAGCTAGCTTATTCGTAACATTATCAAATAATTGACATTCACAAGCGCTTTTATCTCGAAGTTTTATCTCTTTGCTTATATTGGAAGTTTCTTAAAAAGTCAAACACACAGCACTCTATACATTTTTTTTTCATTTTACTATATTTACTACAAAGTACCTGACCTGTCCAGTGATATGCAGTGTCTGTAATAAACTATAGAGTTATTTTAATTGACTAGTGACTATGACCAGTCCAAATTAGAAAAACAATCAGAAACTTTTGCACCTAAAATATTACATACTACATTTTGTCCGCAGCAACTCACGCGTAAATATAGGTTAGGTTAGGTTATGTAAGTAACCGTACTTTTTTCTGTAACCTATGCCCTTTTCTGTTACCCTGACATCGAGTATGCGAAATTTCATGATAGTCGGTCGACTAGTTAGGCATGAAAGCGTAAAAAACAAATAAAGTCACATTCGCATTTATAATATTTGTTAGGATTTATTTGATATATTGATTTTCGCCATACTCAAGAAAAGAACCACGAAGTTTCGGATGTCGTAGACCAATAGTAGGAGCTCCCTAGTGTATAAAATGCCGTCAGCCTGCCAGACTACGCTAATTACAAGTCAGTTACCGACAATAACTGCCTCTTGTCTTCTACCCAATCAATTTCGTTTAAGCATACCAACTTGCAGTATTAGTCCGAAAACTTAACAATATCTACGATCTCTACCACGAGATACGTGTCGAACTATTTAAGCTTGTGTTGTATGGGAGTTGGCATATGAAAGTATGGCAGTTACTTAGGTACGAGATGACTATAATATAAATATATTTTATTATTATAATATACAACAGCGATAGCCCAGTGGGAAATCGTTAGACTGCCAAGTAGAAACCGCGAGTCATGCACCTCTCACTTTTCGAATTAATGTGCGTATTAAATAGTTTTTTATCGCTCGCATTAACGGTCAAGTTAAATATCGGGGGAAAACATGCATGTCTGAGAGTTCTACATAATGTTCTTGATGATAATGATGGGCTATTCAAAATTCAAAATACAAATTCAAAATAAATTTATTCAATTTAGGTTACAAGGTAACACTTATGAATGTCAAAGTAACATTAAATTTTTTACTATGAATTTACATTTAGGTACTGCCATTCAGCAAAGTAAGGGTGTAGAGCTCATGAGAAGAACGGGCAAGAAACTCATGGGCACTCTTTTTAATCGCCAAGTTTTTCGTTTACAAATCATAACAGCTGTAAGGTGTTGCAACCATTTCTCCATGAACTACAACTGAACATATTCAAGCATTTAATAAAATTTGATGGTAGCCTCTAAAGCAGCAGTATGGTAAATAGGAGCATCCACTTACATGTACATTGATAATCAAGACAAGGCATGATGATGACATTCTATATTATATTCTATCACATACACACAACCTCATCTAGCCCAAACTAAGCAGAGCTTGTACTATGGGTACTAAACAATGGATAAACATACATATTATTATATACTTTTTTTTTGTGAGTGGATCACCCAGACCAAAGCAAACATCCATGTTCATGCACACAAATGTTTTAATTGTGCGGGAATCAAACCCGCGACCTCAGGCGTTGCAGTTGGTTATACTAACCACTACGCCATCGCCTAACCCTTCTCATGCTGAGAAGAAGCCCGTGCCCAGCAGTGGAACACTTATATACATTCTGTAGTGCACACATTATTACCTCAGTAGCGACTGCGCTTCACTAACACTGGTTAGTGAATGCTGTGCCATGAAGTCTCGGATTCGATTTCAAAGTCAGGCAAATTGTTACTAAATTCACAATAGCATCACGGCTTCTAGAACTGTACCTATAAATGGGAATAATTTCGCCCTCTATTACATATAACCTAAAACATAATTGAACTTTGTTGGACCTAAGGCCGTCCGCTGCGTTAAGCGGGTGCACGGAGCGGGCGCCCGCGCGGCGGACAACGTGTCCGCGCGACGGAGTACGCGAGCGGAGCTGTTTCTAGGAAATCAGTGAGCGCTGCTTTGTTACTGCCGGCGCTGCGAGAGGCGGGAGTCAGTCGCGGGCGCCCACGGTTTAGGTCTTATTATGTCTGTAATTTGAATAGGCCTTCTATGAAACGTAAGTGCCGATGTTTCAGGCCGATTATTCGTACTTATCGTACCATAAAACACGAAGTAATGTTTTGATGACCCTAAACCTTGGAGAGGTGCGAACCCCATGGTTCGCTCCACTCTTTTTCACTCTTTTTTCACACCACACATTTCTTTCTAAGAAAGTAATATTACTTTCTTAGAAAAAAATTTGAAAGATCATTGAAATGTTTCACTCGACCCGAAATTTCGTATAAACATTTGTATGGTAGAGCTTCAGGCTTTTCGGAAATTATACGCACAAAATACTATTTAATTATTTAAAACTAAAGTTCATTTGAATATTACTAATAATATTATACTAACATCAGTTGATTCTTTTACAAAACTAAACAAAACATAATAATATTGACACTCCTTTGATACTATAGAACGTCATTTAAAAAAACAAAGCAATAAAGTAAACCTCTAAATAAATACAATTATAAATCATAATAGTTCACCCAGATATAAATAGATGGCGCTATTATAATATCTTTCCGCTCCTCTCTCTTGAGTCATAGAAAAACTACACAATTGTTGTACAAAGAAACTCCAGAGCGCAATTGTACATTGGTCTGACACGAGAGTGGTGTGTGCCGCGGCTTCACGTGATGAATGCTAACCACATTAGTTCACGTCGCACGTCGACTTTTTTCCTCAGAGATATGTTCTGCGCTCGGTTTTTATTTTAAAATGGGTTTAAAAATAACGTAGTAATTTGAACGTAGTGTGTTTTGTTTGGAACTTCTAGAGTGATGAGTAAAACAATGCGGTATATACTCGCTCTTTGTGTGGAAAGCAGGATGATTCTGAACTAAAATTATTATGTAATATGTCGGTAACTGATTTATATTTATACATAATTCTACATTCACGTGTAGCTTTAACCATTTTATCTCTGGAAATGTTTGCTTTTGTATTGCTAGGCAAATACTTACGACTACCGCTACCTTTCGCTCCTTATGTATATATGTAGACCATGAGTTCCCAAAGTGGTTCAGGTGGCTCCCCAGGGTCCAAGGGAGACCCAAAGGGGGTCTACGTTGGCGTGACAAAAAAATGGGGGCCCACAATTCGTAAGTGGGGGTCCACGAAAATTTATTTTCTTTCGATAGTGAAGAACTAAAATGTTTGCTTGATTTCACCTATTAATGTAGGCTAATAATATTTTAAGAAGCTCAGCGACTGTTACTTGTAAAAACTTGCATAATCCATATTCAGTACCAGTGATCTCTGGTCTCGAACCTACCGATTTAGCGGTGAAGAATTAAAAAAGAAAAAAAGGTCAGCCCTTAGAGATTTGATCAAATTCCAGGAATATGGTAGAAATGTAGTTGCAGGGGGTCCACCGGCTTAAAGTGGTCTATGAGAAAAAGAGTCTGGGAACCTCTGGTATAGACTATCCTGGCACTTCCAAGAAAGGAGTAAAATTAGTAGTGCTCAGCAGGTGGTTGTGGTGGTACAACAGTACTTCTTGCAGATATGTAACAGTCGTTCCCGTATTCTATAACAGACGATACCTACGTGTGGCGACAATATTTTGTCGCCAAATTGTTTCCTTGTCTTGTATATCTGTCCAGTTATAATATAGGTGAATCAGATAATCAGCTCCGGTTTCCGAAACCAACTGTGCTACATACCCTGGTCTGTTAGTGGGATTGTGATTCTACTATTTACCTTTTTGGTGAAACTGACTGGATGGATACAACCATTCTATTTCTTATTTTTTTTATTTACTCGTCGATATGACCACACTCTGCCTGATGGTAAGCAGTCGTGTGGTCTAAGAGCAATGGCCTCCACACCGTCCTCGTAGCAGCCGAGGCGATGTTGAGGTCTCTACTTTAACAGCCTGAGAAGGTACTTTTTCACGCCCCGCTTAAAGGATCAATCAAACAGTTCTTCACCACGCTAACTGAATAGCCGAAATGCCTCGAAATTAGGCAACTGTTTATTGGTGTTTTAAACAAGGCTTAGCAGCTTGGAACATAGCCATCACCAAGAGCGACGATTATCGCTTGCTATCAAATAAGTCGCTGGATGGATAAGCGATTGCAATTGAAAATTGTTTTACTTACGCCTTAACAATAATTATGATAAATGCAAATGCATTATATACTTGTCAGCTTATAAACTATGCAATAGAATAGTTTATAAGCTGACAAGTATACAATACTAGCTACTTTTCCTTGGAAAAATCTGTAAAAATAAACTAAAATCTCCAAATAAACTAAATCCAACTTCTCTGAAACAATAACCATAAAAGGCTTTTCGTTGAAGCAAGAATAAAGATATCGTAGATACAGAAACTAAGTTAAAATAATATCTTCTGTTAACGAAATATTACTGAGTAAATATATCAATATATGTATATACTTCGATTTATATCCCGCCCAAAACAGTTCGTAAACTGCTGCCTCAAGCTCCAATTAATAGAAAATTCAGCACTAATTCATAGAACCTACATACATGCATTTGCGCTTTCATGTAAGTAGACCGGTACACGCGCATATAAATGGGTATATACATATAAATAGGTACGTCTGAATCAGCGTGCAAAGCACACGTACGCGATTATGGTACAAATGCGCCACTTCTATCAAATGTTCGGTGCACGCGAGTCGAGTTTTGATGCAGTTTTCTTGTAGCCATATGTAATGTGTTAATATATAACATATATTATATATTAATATTATACTAGCTGTAACCGGCATGTTTTGTAATGCCTTGTAAAGTTAAAGTGTTTGGTTGTATGTATCTGTATAATAAAGTGCTGTTTTCTACACAATATTTTTGTTTTTCCGTCTAATGCAAATAAGTAAGACGGTTTTCCAACACGTGAGCAAACTACATATAGTTGTCCATTTGAGCAGCATGGATTTTCCTAATATAATCCTGCATTGACGTCTCTTCAAATAATATCAAAGCATCATGTAAATTATAACTCACTAAAGCTAGAAGATTTTTTAAAATGAAACTTTTTTATTTGTATCGATATAGATTTTTTGGACCAGAAACCCGCGCGTTCTCGAAACACCTTACCAAAGATTCATCACAAAATGGTAGTCTGTTGGAGCAAAGTCTGGCGAGTATAGAGGATGACGTATGGTTTCTAACTGCAGCTCCTGTAGAGTTGCAACGGTTTCTCGTGCAATGTGAGGTCTTGCGTTATCATGGACCAATAATAGTGAAGTAATTCAGAATCGGGGCTGTTTCACTGCCAGTACGGCACAGTAAACATCTGCTGTTATTGCTTGACCAAAGCTGAGAAAGCTATAGTGAATAACATCATGAACTGACCACCAAACAGTTACCATTACCTTTTTATTGGTAAGCTTTGCTTTAGGGCACTGTTGCGGCGTTTGACCTGGGGTCAGCCATTGCATTTTTCGCTTACAGTTATCGTAAAGAATCCACTTTTTGTCACATGTTACAATTCGATCCGATTTCTGTACCGATTCAACAAGGCAACACAAGTTTCACCACGCATTTCCTTCTGCAGATCAGTCAAATCATGAGGCACCCATTTTTATATTTTTTTATCTTATTGATTTGATGTAAATGAGCCAATATTGTAGGTAGGGTTACGTTAAACCATGCCACTAATTCCTGGGTTGTTTGACTTCCACCATCTCTTTCAACTCAGCGTTATTCACGTGTGTGGGCGGTCTTCCACATGGTTCGTTCTTCAAGTCGAAATTTCCATTACGAGCTTTTAAACCAAAAACGCACGGTGCGTTCATTAGCAGTCTCCTCACCGAACGCAGCGTTGATATTGCGAGCCGTTTCTGCCGCGTTAGGTCCGCGTCGGAACTCGTATAAAAAAATGACTCGGATTTTCGAAGTATACATCTTTCCGTCTATGCTAAATAAAAAACAATTGTAGGTAGAAAATCGAATGCTACACATTTAAAAAAAAGAATCTTATTGGTATCATGTGAAAAAAGTATCCCTTGAAAATCTCACACCATGAAGGTTGTATATCAATTCAAAGTATCTGTTACTATTCAACAGCAACTTCATACTTTTACCCCTTATAAACAAATGGTAATCTATGTTACGGAACTTTATTAGATCTCAGAGTGCCTATTGCGAGTTGATTTTACGTTAACGCGATCGAAACGTTTACCGCGTTTGGCTCTCTACTTGGTAAAGAGCTTGGAGCGGGCCACTAGGCGCTCAGATTTAAAAAAGTTACGTGACATAGATTGTTAACCTATTGAGTGGCAGTGGCCTCCGACAGCCAGACAATAGGTTTTTAATTACGTCCAGCTTTCGAAAAATTCCTTTAAATAGACCGTTATTAAAAAAAATATAGGGTAATTTAGTCATTGTTTGATTTTGTACGGTATTTTAAACGCAACAAGGAACAGATTTCAAAAGAAACCTTTTGTGAATATCGTGACAAAATTGGTAGCAAAATGAAGGAACAATCAATATTTTAAATACCGTTGCAGAAAAAGTGGGGGCGTAGTGGGCATATACCTGCATTTCCCTCGCACGCATTTAAATAGTGGACTCATGTTGGAGTGTCAGCGAGAAGAGCAACTGTTCTTAAAAGCTTGGAGTACCGCGGCACTATCTGAGATAATGCGTATCGACTTATCGCTTATACCTCCTGATGTAACCGCTGTTGCAGCCCGGGTGATTCCAATACATTCTGCCTGGAAGATAGTGTTGAGGTTTCCCAGTGTCGTTGAGTAATTGAAGTTTGGGTCGTGGGAGAAGACTCCGACTCATGTTCCTGATTTTGTTTTAGATCCATCCTTTTATATTCTCACTTCATGTATGCCAGAGCTATCTTCAGATTCTTCATGAAGTTGTATATGGTAGGAAGCTACCCTACGTCATTTTCTGTACCCCTGACAACGTGTTTGCAAAATGTTATGATTGTCAGCCGAGGAGATAAGGCATTAAAGCGTAACAAATAAACTGATATTAGCATTTATAATATTAGTTAGGATTATTAATTGTCACTGTTACTAGGCTTAAAAAACATTTTAATGTATTTTTATTTTAGTTTGTGTCCAACGTAACCTAAATTCCAATTCAGTTTGCATTTGACGTTATTAAGTTCTTTATTAAGGAATTCTGAGTAGATACTTCCAGTCTAGAAACGTGTCCAGTAGTTGGCAACTAGCTTTCTTACAGTTATGAGGGTTCTAGAAGAAAGAAAGGAAATTTATTTATTTGGACAAAAATAACATTCTTAAACTCCTACTGGGATTTAGGACACAGTTCCTACTAAGATAATTAAATAATTAAAAACTACGTGTACTTGTCGGCCTCGATGGCGTAGTGGTTAGTGTAACCAACTGCCACGCCTGAGGTCGCTGGTTCGATTCCCGCACAAGTCAAACATTTTGTGTGCATTAACATGGATGTTTGTCTTGGCCTGGGTGTTTCTATGTATAATATATTAGTATTTACAAAAAAAAGGATATAAGTATGTGTATCCATTGTCTAGTACCAATAGTACAAGCTCTGCTTAGTTTGGGCTAGACGGTGTTGCATGTATGTGGTAAAACCTTACTTTTAATTATGTGTTGTGTGTATGTGGTAAAACCTTACTTTTAAAACCTTACTTTTAATAATATAATCGGTAATACTAATTTTAGTAAATTCGATACTTGCAAAATGCTTGTAACCATTTTACTTTTTTACTTTAATATGTCACCATTTCTAAACACGTTTGTATAAGTTTAAATTTTCTGTAATATGAGTGTTATCTCATTAAGTCATTACTTATGCATGTTGTGACACCTGACATGTTGTGCATCTATAAGTTTTTCATTAAGTATTTTTATATGTGGATGTATTAACGTAACAACTACTGGTTGTCCCATAAAATAAAATTATTTTACCGTAGAAAGGTAGGTATAAGACCTCTGTCTACGCTTTCAAATATATAGACGTGATTCTATGTATATATCTGCAGATTATTCTAGATTATACCGCAAATCAATCCAAATAAAAATATACTACATCAGATATAAGTTAATATCGTAATATTCCACCACACACAGCAGCTGTTGCCACGGCAACTAACCGCCTACATCCAAATCTTACAATTA
Source organism: Catocala fraxini (assembly GCA_930367265.1). Classification (NCBI taxonomy): domain Eukaryota; kingdom Metazoa; phylum Arthropoda; class Insecta; order Lepidoptera; family Erebidae; genus Catocala; species Catocala fraxini. The sequence continues at coordinate 2,925,514 of OV884031.1, forward strand.
AAATGAACATCAAACAATATTAAATCAAATCGATACCTCATATCGGTGTAACAATAATAAAATACCAGGAACGATAAACCCGCCTTTTATTAAGGCGAGTTGTATAATATATCTAAAATTTATAAAATTGAAGTTATTGCTCACCAAATAAAATACAGCTATATTTTTACTTTTAAGTAAAGACAGCGCCTCCGCTAGCAGTAATTCACTGTCGTGAGGGACTTTTACAAACATTCAAACAAGTCCGTTGTTTGAATGTTTGTAAAAGTCCCTAAAACAAAGAACACCCAGACTCGGAACAACTATTTATGGATTACACAAATTTTTGTCTCATGTGGAGATCGAACCTGCAACTCTCGGCGCGTCGGCAGTGGCTGGGCGACCAGTGTCACGCCTATATCCCAAAGAAGTAAGCACATATATATTACACCCACATTTCACCAGCCCAGGATTTAAGTCCCGCTTAATCGCGGACGGGACAAACCAATTGCTGTGTACCAGGCACAGTTTCAGACTCTGTGCCTGAAAAAGTCTTGACAGAAGAATTCCTTTCGGAAATCGATCCCGAGACCTCGAGCATTTGCATTCCGCTGCATCACCGAGCCACTTTCAATCAATTATTCTGATTCTGCTAATAGATAGCAGTGTGCGATAAACGATTTACTATTCGAAACATTCGAATGATTTGAATGTTTTTCGACTATTGATAGTTATTTGGATGCATTTATAGTTAATTAATTGTGTAATTTATTTATTTATTTAGTTTTAAGAAAGCTTACAGACTTATACAAAGATAGTTACAGAGGAAAAATGCATTGACATGTTGCTTACGAGCTTCCACTTTGTAAAGATTATTCTGATCAACCCGCGTTAGAGGCGTGGTTGACTTAGGAAGTGAAGAAAGCAGAGATAATTTAAACAATATTCTACACGATCAAAAGATTTTATATTTGATAACAATTTGGACTAGTATATAAACACTTTTATAGCAAACAATAATGCCTAGAAGTTAGATAGAAAAACAGGGCGTGGTTCTAAGAGTAAGGCTTGTTACGTGGTCTTTGATAGAAAGACCACTTAACTTCGACGCGGCAGCGTAGTGGAGCCAGGGCGCGTTGCGAATATAGTATAGGGCCGCCGCTGGAGAGAAGCCGATGGAGGGGCGCCGCGAGCACGGCCGCTCAGCAACGACTGGTACGCGTCACAACTTATAAATAGTAAATGCATGCTAGCTATACAAATTGGTGTTATTGTCTCATATTATATAATAATTATGTAGTAAAAGAATACAAAATTGAAAGTACTGTGTAGAGTCGTGCAATGTAATCTCAATCGTTGTTAACTGTCTAAGCAAAATTTTCGTTAGTCAATACTTTTCGAATATGTCATATATATCTAACCAGTAATAGCAATATACAAGGTTGCTATGATCCATAGACGTTACTTAAAGATAAAAATAGAAATCACTTCTTCAAACAAATTAAATCAATTTAATACGCGTACACCATATCTTATAAACATCTTTTGTCTTTCATTCTTTCATTATTATTTTTATTTCATTGTTTCATTGTTGTCACGGGTTTATTTATTGCTTCCTTGTTTGTGTTACAAACTAATGGTGTAATGTTACGCTTGTGTTTTCGTTCTTATTGCACTAAAATTAAGACTCACTTTGGCGTGATTGTTGGCTACTGTAATAATGTACACTAAGTATCAGAGGGGCAACGTCTCCCACATTTTTGTCGCTTTAAGGTGCATGACCTTAGATACCAATGCTAAGACTCTCGGTCAGCTGTTAGGGCAGAAACAACCCGTTGCAGTTCAGCAAAAACTAAAATCTATCCTGTGGTTAAACTACTGCTCCTATTGAACTGAAATTTGGTGTAGAGCTTGTATGTGATACATACATACTATATATAGATAGAAATAAAGCCTTACTGTTTAATCAACCTTGTATACGAAACCACTACAATGGCATAATTGCGAGGCTTAATGCGGAAAATGGACACCTAAATAATTAATTTCGCTGGGGTTTTAAGTTCCACGTAAAGAAGGGCGAGCCTATTTGGCAATTTCATACTCTGTGATGCTACTAATAATATCTTAACAAAACCCTTATTACACTTTGTCAGATCGGGAATCCCAGTAGTGGCTAGCTCTACCGCGGCGTTCGTACTTAAGTATCCTTAAAATCTACATAACTAAAGATTGTATTACTTTTTGGTAATAAGTTAGCTCGAAGAACCGTTAAAGCAAGTCGTATATGACACGAGATTATAGGCATGTTTTGGATCATGATAGACTGTGGTGTTTCATCAGCCGATTAGGCCTTATTTTGAAATTAAAACATTTTACAATGTGTTCAGCAGTGATAACCAAGACACTACTGTTTTGACTCGCAGAGGACTTGAATTCGCACATACACCTTTCTAAAGTGACGTATTAAATAGTTAAGTATCATTCGTTCTTACAGTGCAAGAAAAACATCGCGAATCAGCCAAGTATGACAGTAATTAAATTCTTCTCATGCTGAGAAGTACCTCGTGCCCTGTATTAGAACGATTTATAAATGGAATTGATGTAATATCATTGCAAATTCTAGTAATCCAACTGTATATTTAGCATATTTACATCAAGTAAGACTACACTGGATAAACATCCATAATCAAATTATCCACGGACAATTTCAACGTATAATCCGAGCAGATTACTCTCTTGAACTCTCTCTATTCAAAAGTTAATTGCAATCGAGGGCTCTCTGTAATTGAATCGGAGTGCAATAAAAAATCGCAACGACAAATCCGAGCACGACTCATAATTTTTGTAAAAACTACGCGTTCATTTATGAACACAAGCCATTGGTTTGATAAAATATTAGTGATGTATTCGTCCAAAAACCAATGTCCAATTCGGTTAAAATATTTATTGTAGGTAACTTGTGTTTCGCCGTATATATGTGCAATGAAATTTGGAAAAACAAATGGTTTATATTTTGTTATTGATACAATTTAGCGTTGAAAAGATAATTCTATCTAATATTTTAAACATAAATTAATTTGCAGGTATCATTTTTGATGTATTTAAAAGTAATCTCTGACATTCCAACGACACTTATGAGTAGAAAGATACGAAAATAATGATAATGGACTGTACGGACATCGTAGTGGTTTAAGTAGTTACCTCGCTACTGCCCCTGCACCAATTATTGCGGGTTCAAATCCCACATTGGGCAAAAACTTGTGTGATCCACAAAATTGTGCCATGACTGGACGTTCTTTATGTCCCCGTATTTGAATACATTTTTTTTGTTTTTATTCGTTTATTTCCATAAAAAATATAAAATGTGGTACATTTTAAACAAACTCGCCAAACTGTAAACACAGTTTGTTGGCGAAAGAGGCGCTCTTTCTTAATTCTAATTACGTAGGTACTTATACTAAATTATAATTTATTGACATAATATTATTATGTTAGAGGAGTTTTTCATACATTACATAAACTTTACTTACTTTAATTATTATATATTCTTGAAACAATATTTAACTTAAATGTATATTTAAATTAATTATGGTCTTGTGTATTACAACGGTTTGTATTGTGCCTAACTATTAATGACGTTTAACATCTCATTTTTCAGTAATTTCTTTAAAGTTACCCTGCTTATGCCTTCCGTGTGAGTTGTTATAAAATCTATTTTATTATATATTACAGGAGTTAAGTATGGTCTAGTTCGTTCGCCATAGTAGTTTGTTACAGAGGGGGTCACATATTTCCCTTCCTGAGCTTGTTTAGTGGAATACTTATGTGTCTTAGGTTTTTTATGTTCATCTGTGTAATATTGTTCTAATGCTATTAGATATTCTACTTTCAAATGCACGAAAAGTATTTTACATACAATAAATAACCTGTCACAGTGTGGCTTACATTGTAATTTTTGCTTCTGACTGACCAAATACTTAACTAATCTGATTTGTAGTTGCTTTATGCGATCAAGCTGCGTTTTATATGTTAGGCCATAACAACTCAAGCCATAGTCAACTATTGAGTCAGCAAGTGCATAGTACAATATATACATAAGTTTTTTGTTTACAGAATTACTGAGGTGAAAAAATTTACCCAGAATTGACTGTAGCTTATTGCAAACGTCATTTATATGCGACTTCCAATTAAAGTGACTATCTACCATTAGACCCAAATATCGGTAGTTGTCTACTACTTGTATAGCGGTACACGGGCAGCCTGCTTTACTGTTGTGTAGACTCTCGTACGTATGTCCGGTTATATTTAAGTTTTGCCTACTTTGTTTAATGTACTTACTATAGGGAGAACATATATGCATGGTTTTTGTTTTGGAGTGATTTATGATTATGCCATTGTCGTGTGCCCATTTAGTGATATTTTCGAAGTCTTCCTGTAAATGTGTTATTGCATCGCTCATGTTTTTGGACGAATACAGTAAGCACATGTCCGCGTACATAAATGTTTTGCAGTGCTTTATTACATGTTAAGGCCCCTTCGATATAGCCACTATTCCTTTTACGGCAATCATATATTTAATAAATTTAAATTAATGTTGTCAGCAACAGCATAAATAATAATAATAATAATAATATTCTACCACATACACACAACACCATCTCACCCAAACTAAGCAGAGCTTGTACTATGGGTACTAGGCAATGGATAAACATACATATATACTTTTTTTTTGTTTTTTAATTGCACATTTATACTTTATCATGACTTTATAGTGCTTACTCAAAACTCACACACGTAAAATTCACTCACACTTTGACAAAATCTTCTATCAACTCGTATTTAAGAAGAGAATTCACTCAAGTATTTTATATATATTTTGTCTGAGATTGATATCAATCTAATGTAATTAAAGATCTCCAGCAACTTTCCAAACCAAACGGTGCTTACATTTTCCATCGTCACCTTTCCACCAATAAGCTTCGCCGATACCAACAATCGGTTTCGGCCTAATTCTGAGAACAATGGCATCCCCAACAAAAACCGCCTATCTCCGGTCACCGGTGTTTTTGCGAAGCTACTTACCGCTTTGTTGGGCCCTCGGATGGAAACTCGCGATAAATGCCACCTAAGAAAAATAACCGCAGCTTTTTGTAACGAATGGTCCTGCGTAATAGCGACGATGTACTGATACCATCTTTTTTGGGCACCTGGGATAGCAAGTTTTTGTTTAAGGCGTGATTTATGATGTATCAGAGTATTCAAAGGCTGGTATTCATATGTTGTGGTAAGAACTAGAACTTATGTGTCGTGGTCCAAATATATTGCAAGAATTGTACGCCAAAATTGGAGACAATTTATTTGTCAAGAAAATCTCCATATATTATACAAAAAATATGTCCAATATTAAACTTCAGCATCTTTGCGTATAGGCTATTTATTTTGGCTCTAACACTTGGAAGCCGAGGGTGGAGAATTTATTATATACTAGTATATAAAAAAGCTATTTTACTGTGATGACTTCACTCGTCAGTGACTACGTGTAGTTTCATTTAATTTTATCATTTTTTTTTTAAATTTATCTCGAGAATACTTTCTTCATTATCTAATAATTCTTATTTGTATCGATACCGCTCTACCATACAGAGACAGATTTTATTAACTTGTATTAAAGCTTAAGTTTACTTCACACTTTTATCTTTAATATAATTATTGCGTATCTAATAAATACCCATTCTCATGAGCACACACATTTCCATCTCATATGCACAAAATTTTACTACAATCAAATCTCTTTATAAATTGAGGTCCAATTGTAAAAATAATAATACTATAAGCGGTATGTGCTACGTGAGAGAGTTCATGCACCTCGGCGGTGCGACTGTGCACACACACCCTCTCGCCTCACCACGGTTCTGCACAAAAATACAGACATTTCACAAGTCTGGCTGGAATTTCTATTTTACGTAAAGGGAGCGCCACATTGTACGTGCGATTTTTCATTTTATATTGTGATACGTGTTCTCACCCTTGCTTTTACCCTTTGCCTGAACCAGCCTAAATGTAGTGTTCAGTAACTTAGTATATTCACTTACCTATATATTGACGTTCATAAGTGAACTTTGTAATCTATGCATAAATGATTTTATACTTTTTGACTTGATATTGGAACCATACACGTGAAATAACAGCATTCCTACTGTTGTGTTTCGTTCGGTGAGTGAGAGTGCTGGAGGCCCAATCACCCTCTTTCCCCCTTCTTCTTCTCTAGTGTTGCAGGCGTCTATAGGCTACGGTGACCACTTACCATCAGGTGGACCGTATGCTTGTCTGCCATATTTGTTGCATAAAAAAACCGTAATGCTTGATTGAGAGGAGGCCCGTGCCCAACAGTGCGACAGTTTAAATGCAGGGCTGATATTATAACGAAATCATTCGCGCTGCTGAGTATCAAATAAGGTTTGTATTTAATTATTACAAAACTATTTGCTCACTTACACAAATATAAAGTAGCTGTAACGCCAACTTCGCTAGTAAAACATGAATATAAAAAAGCTAGTTTTAATTCGAGGCCTGCGTATATTTTACAGAAACAAATACTGGAATAGAAAGTATAATATCGATTTTAACATCCAGTAAAGGTGTATCAAGATTTGTCGTAAATTGTTCACAGGTTTTGACGTGAGAGGTTTATGATCTTAGCTAATTATTGTGCTTAATTATTAAAATCATTGTAATACAAGTATTACCTACTGCGACGCAACTCGAGTTTGTAAGACAAGTACTCTTAAATAAAGCTTTCTATCAGATAGCTCTTTTTGTCAAATAGGCATCCATCATGAATATTATTATTTTTATCTATGTTGTTGCATTGCAAGGTAATATTATATATTACCTCACAATGGAATGAATAGGCTATCTTATAAATCTTTTCTGCCCGGTCTGTACTACTGTCTGTATTTACTGACTGTCCAATATTTCGAAATAAGCCCACGACTTCACGCGTTTCATGTGAAACATCTTAATGATATCTCAATTCACTTGAAGAAGCTACTAAAGCGCATTATTATATTATTCTAAAAGTGCCAGCTCCAATCATATTATGGAATTAACTTTTGAAGTCCCAAACTTTCTACGCGATTGATTTAATTATTATTTGAAACCCGAAGACGTACACCATCAAATAAAAGTGTAAAATTAAAGTTTTCATAATGCAATATTATCATACGCATTAGATATAGAATCGCGCGTCTATTTCTAAAAAGTTACTGTTGCAAAACCGAGTAACACTTGTTGTGTATAAATACTTCTGGGTGGAAGACGCTGGCGGCTGTGATACAGTTCATACAAATACGGTTGTTAACGATGACCATACGCTTGTTTCTTTAATCTATACTAATATTATAAACCTGAAGAGTTTGTTTGTTTGGTTGAACGCGCTAATCTCAGGAACTACTGATTCGAATTAAAAAAATATTTTACTATTGGATAGTCCATTTATTGAGGAAGGCTATAGGCTATATAACATCACGCGACGACCAATAGCAGTGGAGCAGTAATGAAAAAGGTTGCAAATTCTCTTATGTGAAGTAGACGAGGTTGCGCGGGTCAGCTAGTAGATATATAAATTGTGAATGGTTTTTTGTGTACCTAGCTTAAGACTGCGCCGAGCGAAATGGGCCAAAACTGGCGGTCACAGTTAAGTGAATAAAATAAACACTTTTTGTTTAATTCAAATATAAAATATACATTTACCATAACAATAATTGTGTTTATAATTGCTCCGTGTAAAAAACTACTTAAAATAATTAATATTTTCGCCTACAAAATTACGTAAATTTGCACGGAAAATGCAAAAGCGTAAGCTCGTGTTACGTGATTTTTAGATTATAAGAGCAGAAATCTATCCTATTTTACAGCTTAAACGAAACATAAATAGTTATATTACAATTTGTCCGTCCCAAATATTTAAGTTATTGGTTAACAATAAAGATACATACTTATCAAAAAAACACTTCAAATCCTCCATACAATTTTACTATGGCGGCCGCGCGCCGATTTGAATATGCGCCGCACGAGTTCTGTCATTATCTGTCTTACGCTCGGAGCAGTCTTAAATTTTGAAAAAATAAATAATTAAAAATTGTAAAAATATTTCTGTAATAAACTATTTTATTATTTTTTTTATTTTTATTATTATTTTCCTAAGAAGTTGCAGACATTTATTACATACTTATTTCACCAGCTATTGTTTATATTCTTTGTAATAGGGGCGAGTCTGTTGCCAATTACTGGACACAATTTTAGCTTTCTCGCTAATACTGAGCATTTCTTGACTAGAAAACTCAACAATACTGCTGGACCCAAAAACAGCACCCAAGACCAACAGTCGCATTTCTACAGTTCGCCACCGAGAATTAATTGTACATTTAACACTTAAAACAAATTTGATCGGTTACATTTTAAATTTAAATTTCGTACATTCGACGATATTTTAAATACGATATGAGCGACGCATACAGTTAAAGAAAAGCAATTTAAAATAAAAATTATGTGTTATTCAGACACTCGCCTGTATGTATATCCGAGATGGATTAAAAGATTTAAGACCTTTATTAATTATGTACGCACCGGATGCGTTTCGCCGTATACTATCTATGAGCAGTTGTGTACGCATCTGATAAGGGTTTAATTACTTAATATAATATATTAATATTTGGGGCCTGACCGTAAATTCCTGTTACTTATAACTGCCTTTCAGATAAGTACCTATCTACTCTTATTATATAAAACTCATAGAGTTACTTAGTGAGCTTTAGTCTTGGAAATCACAATTTTCTGCCTCATATTCCATCGTCATGGCACTCTGTAATTGGCTTAGAGTTAGTCTTAAGAAAATTTGTAATGTATATTTGTAAAGAATCTGTAGAGTTTGCTTAAAATAAATAAATGAAAATAAATTACGTATTTTATAGCGTTTCTCTTTGTCGATAATTCCTTAAGCCGGTCCAGTTCGGTTAGTTTAAACATACTTGCATTGACGCCTGCATATCCTGGCAGAGGTAGGAAGAGGTATTGTACAATGTATACAAATACAAGTACATTACTCGAGTTCGAAATTGAACTCAAGTCAAGATCACACCCAAATATAACCGCAACCTAACGCCATGGGATCAAGGAGACGGTTTGTAAAACAGACAGGAAAGTTACATAAACTATCAAGAATCTAAAACATTCCTTTAACAAAACATTAGGTATATCGTAACTAAAATGCATTAAGTTCCAGTTTATTCGAATCCACACTAGTACTCCGCACGTTCACACTGTATTCACCACATCACTCGCATCGCAAGCTATAACAGAAACCAATTTCCCAGCTCAGCAACCAGAGAAAATGCTGGAATAAAATCAAACCAGAAACATCTCGCCATTCGTAATGAGCACACCAGACGTGCAGAATTTACATCGCCCCGCTTAAAGGAACTCTAAAAACAAACATACCACTAGCAATTTGAAAAAGGAAACTTTCAGTTCTGCTGCCTCCCCCTCCAACCCTCCCTCCCCCGTCTACGCCCAGCCACTCAAAGGATAATCGCCTATAAAAACAAATTCCAACACTTTTCAGCACTTTAAAATTATAATTTAGTTTTTCTCCCTTTTCTATTAGCAAGGGTTTGCAGCTCTTTAACTGGCTTGAAAAGTTTGTCTATCATTATGTAGGCAGGGAACTTAGTTTAAATTTTAGTGGTATTAACTGATTAAATAACTCATCATAGGTAATGTTTCTGACGAGGCTTAGAGAGCATATACTACCTATACGATAAGCAGCGGATTACCACCAGACTGACCACTGGCTCGATGACCACTAGGGGAAATAAAGAAAATATAAATATTTCCGACTCGAGACTACCTCGATGGCGCAGTGGTACTAAATGCAACTGCAAGCAAGTCTCGGATTTGAACCAAGTTTTATTGGCTTTTTAGAATTCAAATAACTCTTATACAACAATTTTGTCCGTCCGTCCGTCCGTCTGTCTGTTATACAACTTTCAACTCAAGAACCGTAAGAGCTAGAGACTCGCGGTCAACGCCATTCGACTCAGCGTAGTCGATATACCCCCGAAATGACTATGACCTTTGACCTCAACGTCACGTGATACCATCTTTCAACTCAAGAACCGTAAGAGCTAGAGACTCGCGGTCAACGATATTCAACTCAGCATAGTCAAAATACCCCTGAAATTACTATGACCTTTGACCTCGGACCGTCACGTGATACCAACTTTTTCGAACTCTAAGATTTACGGCAATTCATAGCTATTCCTCACTTGTTATGTCATAGAATTGGATAGACAGGATATGGACTTTGCAGAACCCCTTATATTGACATAAATGGTGGTCAGCACTTATCATTAGATAGACCGTCTGTTACTAAAGGCAAGAAAGATCAAAAGATCAAACCGGAAACTGCAAGGATTGCGTGGTGGTTATATTGGTCACTTTACCACTGCCGCTCCAAATGTTGTGGGTTTGAACCCCACACGGAACAAAAAGTTTTATAATCTACTAATAATTATACTGGATATTCTTTGTGTCCGTTGTTTGAATGTTTGTTAATTTCGGCGACACACGGCGGCATTATTCCTAGTGCTGGACGTTATAAATATAAATACAAGAATTATAACCAATATTATAAATGCGAATGTAAGTTTGTCTGTTACGCTTTCACACATTAACTTCTTGACCAAACAAAATGAAATTTCGCATACACTTTGGCAGCGTTACAGAAAAGGACATAGGGGCGTATATAATAATAACAATACTTTTGACAAGATGAAAGGTATTTCATCCCGTAAAAAGTACTGTTGTTATTTTACCTAACCTATATTTACGCGAGTTTAGAAATCTAGTATTTTATTTAAAACTAACATAAATTTACGATAGTATAAGTTTAACTTTGCTACGCTACGTTCGGGATAAATGTTTGTGAGTTATGTAATGTCTACGTATTTCAATATTACGAACGCTGAGAAATGCAGGTAGCTTTAGAAAAAAATGCGAGTATCCAATGAATTGCAAGTTATGAATATCAATCTAATACTTAATGTGAGTCACAAATGTTAAAGATAATTCGTAACCAATGAATATCGAATCGCAAAGGTTTAATTTATGAGCTGTAAATTTGTGTTTTCGACCTCTAAAAAGTATATAAGTATGTTTATCCATTGTGTAGTACCTATAGCACAAGCTCTGCTTAGTTTGGGCTAGATGGTGTTGTGTGTTTGTGATAGAATATTATTATTATGTTTGTCTTATCACAGGTATTTTCTAACATATTGTATTAGAAAATACCTGTTTATTATTATTGTCTTAAGTCCCACGTAAAACAGGTTTACCAAGTAAATTTCAATTTATATTCAACCAAAACCGCTTACACTCGAGCGCCGAATTCAACACACCCAAAATTAAACCTAAGAATAAAATGACTTCAATAGATATTCAAACGCAACATTTCAAATAATTACAATAAGCTTCGCAACCTGTTCAACATTTAAATTCAAGATGGAACATAGACCATATTAATTTAAGTCCATCGAGAGCGTTCAGTTGTGATTTATAACACAATGGAACAGACGTATTGAAAGCGATCTGAGCACTTTCCCGCTAACCGGTCTTTTAGACGAATTTATTACTCAAATCACTTTACAGTCTAAGCTTACTTATTTTTTTATATACTTATATAAACTATGTTCTATTTGATTGATTTCATTTCACTGAATTATATAAGTTATTGTTATTTGTATAGCTGATTCTATGCTAACATTTGTTTAGTAAATAGCCTTACTCAAATATCAAAATATATCAAAAAACATACTAATTTCAATAGAGAAGATGGTTGGTATGTACCACCAGCTTGGGATCCAGTAATAAAAATAGTCAAACCCAAGAAGAAGCAAACCACAGCTAGACTTCATGATACTCTGAGCTCATTCTGCGTAAATAGAAACACCAATGATTAAATTATGTTCGGGTACTTTGAAATAACGACACTAGAACATTGAGACAACTACCATCTTAGTCTCCCCGTGACCATGGCTGCTGAAAAGCAACCGAAACGTCGGGGAAAGTGTAAATTTAAATATAAATAGTTTTAATAATTTAATTAGCCTAAAAATTAGTAAAGTTGAATAGTATCTAATAGTAGTGTAACAGTTTCAAAATTATGTAATAAAGTGTAAAATAAACAACGTGATAAAATCCGTATATAGTAGTTTAATTTCAATGAATAACATTCGCGTAAACAGAAGACAATATTAAATAGCCTTACGCTTAAATCGCCGATAAGTTAGCCAGAAAAATATTATCCTTACATTTTACGTAATTCTCTACTACAGCATAGTCTGCAAGTTGCATATTCCGCGCTTTTACTGAATTTTTTTGAACAGAATAACTCTACCACACTTTGATTGAACAGGGAATCGAACTCGAGACCTTATTATACACGACAAACGCTTTCACAACCCACATTCCCAACGAGACAATAAAATTCATATGAAATATAACTAAATAATTATTATACATAAAAGTGATTTTTTTATATTGGATTTCTAGGCTTTTACCAAACTCCCGTATTCTATATATTTTCTGTCAACAGTTAATCTAAAAGCAATCAATATTATTCGAATACATTTAAATCACATGTACATTCGAATAGTTCGAATGCTTTATCAATAATTAGAATTACACAACGCACATACACATTTTGCCGTCAAAAACAAGACCTAGCTCACAGTACTTACAGCTTCATCTGCGACGGATTAATCTCCAGATGCTCTATACGAGATAAGATAATCTTCCTGCAGTGCATGACTGTTCATACTGTCAAACAATTTGCGCCAATAATTCTGTAGTTCACGGTACAGAGCTTCGAAGTAAGTGCACGGTTCCAATAGTACGATGTCGTAAGATAATACGGGTGAGCAACATTCATATTAGGAAGATAGCATCGACGCTGACGCGGGAATGGACTCTGACAGCGATGAATACAGATATTTCCTTTCAAAACCTTATACAATAGGTAATAGTCTTTATTGTCAGACACATGAACCATATACAAATCTAAAATATATTTAACATATAAATAGGAACAAAATTTCAAACATGTGTATTACAATGACAATTTAATATTTTGTATTAAGACTACGCCGAGCGTAAGACAGATAATGACATTAATGACAGAGCTCGTGCGGCGCATATTGAAATCGGCACGCGGCCACCATAGTAAAATTGTATAGAGTATTTGAAGTGCTTTTTGATAAATATGTATCTTTATTGTCAACCAATAACTTAAATATTTGGGACGGACAAATTGTAATATAACTATTTATGTTTCGTAATACTGTTATAATCTAAAAATAACATAACACGAGCTTATGTTCAAATTTACGTAATTTTGTAGCCGAAAAAATTTATTATTTTAAGTTTTTTACACGGAGTAATTGTAAACACATTCATTGTTATGGTTGTAAATGTATAATTTATATTTGTATTAAACAAAAAGTGTTGATTTTATTCACTTAACTGTGACCACCTGTTTTGGCACGTAATTATAAATCTTAATAACCAAGCTTGAAAAATATATTATATTAATGAAATTATAGAAAAGCTCAGCGATAGCTCAGTGGGGAGATCAACAGACTGCAATGCAGAAGGTCTCGAGTTCGAACCCACGTCGCGCACCTCTGACTTTCGGAAGTTATATGACTTTTCGAAATGATGTGCGTATTGATTGACAATTATCGCCTGCTCCGTGCCTCGGAGAGTACGTTAAGCCATCGGTCCCGGCTGCCATGAACATCTATGGCAGTCGTTATTGGGAAACTCAGTACCCTCTAATATCCTGACACTGATCTAGCCTTAGGGTACCGTTAGCCTTCGGGTTGCGGAGGTCAGGTGGCAGCCGCTCCGTGTAAAAACTGATATCCAGTCAAATCCGGTTAGACCAGAAAAAAAGCCGACCCCAAGTGACTTGGGAATAATAAAGGCTAAGAGAGAAGAATGAAATTATAGAAAAAATATTTAATACAATTAATTAAGTAGGCACTTCACATCTTTAGGCAGGTATTTCTAGCCATCTTTTATATATTCTCTTAATCTTTCTCTATTCGACTCTACTACGACTCGTTGTAGGTAAATGGAACATAATACGGAAGGTAAAGGACAGGGTGTTGTGCGTAAATTGAACACAAGTTTACTTTGCGCCACAATAACCGGTCTTGTATTACTGGACCTACAACGTAGTATATTTTTTAAAGTTATCTCCTGCACAAGGAATATATATTGTGTCGTGCTTTACAAACATTCAAACAAAAACACAAAGACCAGCCAGGCTCGGAACAATTCTATTTGTAGATCACACAAACTTTTGTAAAGTAAAGTAAAGTAAAGTAAACATTTATTTTTCAAAATATATGTAAGTACACGATCTAGTACAAATATTAGAACACAGAAAACAAAACAAAAAAAAAGTACATATATCATGAAAAATGAGGTTACCACTCAGGTTTATTGTTGGTTTGCGGTTGATACCTCAAACCAACCCTGATATTATTTGGTAACCCCAAGTGACGCCCGGACGTACATCAGCTACTCTTGTAATAATTTACAAACACAAAACACAAAACTACGTAAGATATATATTACTTATATAAATTAAAATAGATATAACATGAAGAATAAATAAATTGGCGCCATAGTATAATGTTTATAAATATAATATTCTATAAAAACCCACTAACGGTTGCCATACATGATTTAGCGATCCGGTATTTAAATGTCTTGTCTAGCCTATGTTGCTTCTCGCTTGCACCTAACGGTATCTCACTCGTCTGGCAACGCGATTGCAACGGTGGCGAGGAGCTTGCGCTTGCTTGCTAGCTTGCTTGTCCCATGCGGGATTCAAACTCATAGTGGGAGTGGGTAGAAGCGAACAGTTAAACCACTGTGTATGCCATCCGTGCCGTTAATTTGTACATTCTTTCTTCTTTTCTGTGTAATGTTAACCAATTTAGCATAGAAGTGTGCAATACATATATTTGCCACGCATACAAATTCAATTTCAATGTTTATTACAAAATTTGACTAGTCATGGACCAACGACCCGAAACAGACAGCTAACATAAAATTCAGATGATTAAAGACCACCCCTTTAACACTCGCTGCGGTGCAAAGGAAATTATTATTTTGTCTGGCAGTACATTGTAACAGGCAGATTTAAAATTAAATACTGTATGAAAGACAATTATTATCATTCAAAACTAACCAGATTTATGACTTTATTTTAATTTAGTCAAATCAAAGTGCAAGGAAACAATATTCTATAAAATAGTGTTTATTTTCTTCTTGAATTCATACACACACAAATGTTAGGCAATCATTTATTGACTAATTATACGTACACACGCCTAAATACAGTTAACAGTGGTACATTTCTTGGAATATATAACAAATTTTTAAAAACCAATCAACGACGATACAATTTCACAGTGATCATAGTAAATCAATTCCAAATTCGTCCCTGGCTGCGTACAGCGCTGGTGTGTCTCTGAAGTCTCAAGTAAGTTAATCCGTAGAGATATGGCGGTACTACGAACGGTGCCTTACCAATGCGGGATTTGCTATCTCCCTCTGAAATATATAGAGATTTACCCAATTACTCGACGACTTCACTCCGCCGGCTTAGCCTCAGTCACTGAGATCTACCTTCACTCCTTCCCTGAAAAGATGAATAGATTTCAAAGGAGCACGCCGCTTGTGAGGACTTAGAAATGCACTTGCACTCTATGCACTTAACGAAGTCTATCAGAACTTGAACTGCACAATCCTCTAAAGAGTTTAAAGCGAGTGCCTCGTGTGTTCGCAGTAGCTGTTCGTGATATTTACGCGAGGAATGCAAAAAGTGGTCGACTAGCAGTTTTATTGCGGACGTCAAACGTTTTATTGGTAAAAGCTCTGGATCGAAAAGTGTGTTTGCTTTTTGTAATATTTCGCTTTGATAACAAATGACATGACATGCCACGAAGGATGACGCAAAGGTATATTTTGGTCGAATTCTGTCAGTTTTATTTTTGTATTGTAGTGGCTTTATGGCGTCAGTGAGAATTGACTGGCAAAATAATTCAATAACACTACTTGAAACAAGGAATCGAAGTCGAGACAGTCGACTATAAATTAACTACTTTCTTATGACAGTTTTCTTTCTTGTGACAACTTCTTCTCTAAGAATAGTGAGAATAAGCCTCTTAAGCTTTACAAACATTGAACTAACGAACATAAGTTATAAATTCTAGTTGAATTTTTTATTAATTATAATTATATCTGTATTAGTGCATGTAGTATTTGCTTGTAATTGGATGTAACTTTTTGTCTCAAACCTCATGTGTATATAATTGTAAAAATGTATTATTGTTACATTTGTTAGCAAACATTTTTTTTTATACTATTAAGGTGGCTAACAAGCATACGGCCCACCTGATGGTAAATGGACACCGTAGCCTATGGACGCCTGCAACACCAGAGGCATCACTTGCGCGTTGCCGACCCTTTAGGAATATAAGGAAGTGGGAAGGAGAAGGAGCGGGAAGGGGGAAAAAGGGTGATTGGGCCTCCGGCACTCTCACTCACTAAACGAAACACAACAGTAGGAATACTGCTATTACACGTCGATATTCTGTGAGCGGGTAGTCCTTCCCCGGTCGAGCCGGCCCATTTATGCTGAAATCAGCGAGGCTCTACCACTCAAAAATAAAGAAAACCGTAAACATAAATAATACCGTAGCTCAAAACGACTATTTGAGGAACACATTATTATTTGTACGGCATACTGCAATCAAACTATGCAGTTATAAGTTTAATAATTATAGCAATAATTATCTATATTCTTAGCTTACCGCAGCAACGGAAAAACGGATCAACATAATTTTGTAAAAGAGTTATATGCTTTCAACGCTGCTTTGTTATTGATACCGAGCGTTTAATTAGCTACGTGACTGATCACCAGGTATCTATGGGTATTGTTTAATTAAAAGAATGTTCTCCAATATAAAAGTGTTCATTTATTCACGTAGAATCCCCGAGAGAACCTTTCAGTCCGAATAGTGCGCAGTAACTGGTCGGTCACACATACGACTGTATGTGTAGCAGCAAAATGTATGTGAGCGTGACTACGCTCACATACATTTTGCTGAGCTTGCACTCTGCCTCACATACTTACATGTGTCCCTACATGCTGTAGAGTAACTTGGACTTTATCTCGTAAAATGATAACTTTCTAGTACATATATCTGTAGAATCAAACAACACTGCACTCGAAATCTCCCTACACAGTAATTCAATACCAGGCATTATCGCCGAAAATTAATACTACCTAATCTGTACATACATACATACATAGATTCACGCCTGTTTCCCAGAGGGGTAGGCAGAGACTACGGATTTCCATTTGCTACGATCCTGTCACACTTCTCTGACTTCATTCACTTTCATCAAGTACCTCATACATGTCCGTTGGTTCAAGGTGCTCTTAACCTGGCTTTTGTCCAGAACGCCTCCGACCTGATCAAGAAACATTCGCCTAGGTCTTCCTCTTGCGACTGTTCCATTCACACTAGCCTTATAAGCTTTCTTAGTCAGTCTTTCCTCGTCCATTCTTTCTACAGGCCCAAACCAGCGTAACATACCCTTTTCTATTCTTGTCACTATATCCACTTTCATGCCGCGTCTCTCTCTAATTACACTACTCCTTATTCTATCTTTCAGAGTCACACCACATATTATGTATATTTCTAAGCGCTCTCATTTCTACAGCATTTATTCTGTTCTCATGCTGCTTTTGCCATACCCAACTTTCACTTCAATACATAAGTGTGAGCACTAATAGTCCTCTATGAACAGCCAAACGTGCCTTTTCGAATACATTTCGGCTGTTCATAAAAGCGCGTAGAGCTCCATTCACTTTGTTGCCAGCAATCGTTCTAACCTAAGCTGTTTATAGGTTAATCTAATGCCAGCAATGTTTATACGACGATAATTACAATATGTTAATGTGTTCCATCGACAACAGTTTGTTTACGCGTTCCAGAAATCTAGAATACATGATAAGATGGTTTTTCAGTCTACTTACTAAATGAGTCACATGATAAATAAATACACGAGAGCTTAGTACTGACGGAATTATTATAGCTAAAAGCGACGACACATTGTCAGGATTCAGTTGTTTTTTCTAAAACGTAAAACTCACCATGCTTTATACCTATATCGCAGGTGTTAAGTAAAGTGTTCAATGTATAATATACCGCAGCTGGTATAGTATAATTATGTTCAGTATTACAATTTATTAAATGTTATTAAGTAATTCTATTATATTCCTAATAATAATTATTCAATGGATATTGGCGTTATGGAAAGAAAATTAATGAACATGTCATGATTTAATAACTTTTAAACTTTCACGTTGCATGATATATATATAATATGTAACGGGTATTAACGCGACCGTGCATAATGTTTACCTTTTTTATACAGTCAGCTTGTGACCACGGCCGGTGTAACCTGGTCGAAACGTCAAGCAGAAATAGGTAAACATTATTCATGATCGCGTTAATACCCGTTACATATTATATATATGACACGATTTAATTTTTTGTTTGTAATAAACATTCCACCTCAGGAATATGTTCTGTGGTTCGGGAGAATTCAAAACCATTCAAATAACGGACACTAAGAACAACCTTAATGTCACTCAACTGTCAATGTTTTTAAAATAATTGATTTGGTATAGTTTTGCTGCTTTAACATTAATAAGCCGGTACAGATATACCGAGCAGCCTCGCAAAACTGCTGAATATATAACAAGGCGTCAGGTTGCACGTGAGAGAAAAATGCAAGGCCGCCGTACCGTAAAAAAATATTAGACCAAAAAGAAAATGTCACCTCAGCAAATGAACCACGGTACTTTTGACACCAAGAAAACTTTATAACAACTCAAAATTATATTTATGAGTAAAATGAAATCCATAAAATTACCAGACTGTCACGTATGATGTCTCTACAATCAGTAAAAAAGGCTCTGCAAACAGAGTTTAATCTCTCGCGCGTTTCTACGACCTTGTGGCGACTCCGCAAAGACGAAGAAGTAAGTTCCACCTACATCTAACAGATGGCGCTAAATACGCTCAAATTACGTCACAATCCTGCATCGCGCAAGCGGAGTTTACACAGCGACTAACTATATATACAAGCTCCCGACATCAAAAGTCGGGCCGCGGCCCGCCAGGCACGATCAACCAGCCTAGTCGGAGGATCCTCCCATTGTGTTGGAGGGACATCACACTCCGTTCCTCCACAACCTCTTTTTTTGCCTGCAATATCTGCCATTATGATGCGTTGAAGAAGGATTTATTTACTTTAACTCGATACTTAATAATACATACGCAGCACGCATGCTCATGTGTGCGTCAGGAAGCATCAGCTTTATCAGAAAATCTGACTCCTGGGAGTCAGATCAGATTTTCTACCGCGAATTGGGCGACCACACGAAGAGAAACAACCTTTTTTTATTTTAGCACAGATAACACGGATGGTCTATTAGTTTTAGAGGTCGCCTCGCTACTCCCACTGCGCCGAGTGTTGTGGGTTTGAATCCCACATGGGACAAAACTTTGTGTGATCTACAAATGGCTGTTCCGAGTCTGGGTGTTTTTGTGTCGATTATTTGATATGACATGGTGTTCAGTAAGAAGAATTCAAGATCATGTTTATCAAGATAAACGGAACAGTGTACGGTCTCCCTAAAAGCATCGTATAGAAGAGAATTACTGCGCATGTGGCGGTAATGGGTCCCGAGCTTGTAATCGCAGTAATACTGGTACTACAAGCACCGCACAGTGATTCAGGTTTCATACAAAGGCGGTCATAAATACACAAATCCGTTATAAAAAGTATTTTATTATTTTACACGTTGGAATATATTTAGGTAAACGTAAATAATTAAAATTATAATATATCATATAAGTTTAAAAAATTCTTAACAACATTTAGGTGTAAAAATGTCTCGCAGTAATTTTATTTTAGACGTTCGATGTATCTAAAACATTTTATATTGCGAATTTTAATAGTAAAACTGTAAATAATGGTTATTTGTATTAACAATAACCACAAAAGAATAAAATAAAATAGCAAAAATACATAAAATAAGTTTATTTTCTAAATACAAACAACCTACAAACTATACGAAATATTGGCAAAATTACCTTTAAATACATAACAAATCTAAAACAGCTTTTGACAGTACACTCTTTTTTTTGACAGGTAACTTTCGTAGACCTGTTATGAAGGGATCTGAATGAAGAAGAAGCCTATTAATTAAATCAGTATTGGTCAAAATGCGACTCATTTTTCGCGTGTGATTTCTCCTAAATGATTTGATGTGTTTGTTAGTTGCTTCAGCTGCTTCTTCAGACAGCTCTCCGATTGACAATAAAGCGTGATCAATAACATTAGCACCATGAACTAGGACTTTGTGAACGGAAGCAGGCATGTTATACCACGGATACTCGGCAACTAATTGCCGAGCTGTCTCTAATGCGAACTCTTCGAAGTTCGTCTTATTAATGTTATATCCCGAATTCAAACATTGAAGTATGATCCAGCAACGATCTAGGAGATCTTTCTTGATCCCAGTAATTTCAGCTGAAATTTCTGAGTTCGAGAAAAACCGTCTGGTGGTATTACCATCGTTTGAGGTCCCGCTTCCGCCACTTTTGGGCTTATCCACTATAAGACCTAATCTTTCTCTAAATTGAGTCTGAATATATGTTTTTTTTGCTGCAACAAGAATTTTGTCATTTTCAGATCTAGCTTGCCATTTTTTAACATCTAACTTGTATGCGACATGAACAAAATATTCAAAGAAGCGTATTAACGCGTGAAGAGGTGATAAACCAAATTCATATTTACTCTCATCGACTTTCTTGTTTAAACATTTGTCAATTTGGTTCATTTCGCTGGGCAAGGCATTACAAATATAACATTTAGACGAGGAAACACTGCTAAGTGCATTACACACTTTGCCATCTACCATAGTAAATTGCAAGCAATGAGTAACGCGGTATTCCTGATCTTCTTTTTTGAAAACAGTTTGCTGTAAGTTACTTATTTTCTCTTTAAAATATGCTTCTTCCTCAACTGATACTGCAGTCGATTCTTTCAAATATCGAAAGCGTACAGGCCTACAGTATCTAGTTGACGAAGGACGAGGATTTTTCCACAAAACTACGGTATTTTCTCCAGTATCTAATTTCAAAACAAGCTGAAGTGGCACATATGAAGTAAGAAACAAGCTACCGTCTTCAACAGTGGCGTCAGAAAAACACTGTTTATATTCAGAATGCCCTGTACTGCCATCGAAACCCCATTTCCCTATCAAAGCTATCTTATCCTGGGATTCTTTAGGTACCCTATCCAAAACAACCTTTTGAGACTTGAGAATCCGATTGGCTGTATGATCTAATAAACTTTGAAGTTCGACTTCGGCAGATGATTCGCTAACAGTTATATCTGGAGGATAACAGTGTTTTTTCGATTCCACAACAATTTGGTAAGATGGCAAAATGCTTTTTGAAAACTTATTGTTTATAAATTTCTTTACTAATAAATATTGATGTCGAGTTAAGTGAGCTTCGACAATGAGCGATAAAACTTCGTTAGCATCGATTTCAGGAAAAGTTAATAAACTATCATCAGAAGCACTAAGCAATTAATGTACAAGAGAAGGATCTTGCTGAGACAAATTAGCTAATCTTCTCCTTTTTGTACGTTTACTGGTCTCGTCAAAGTTCATTTTCGGACGGCCAGACGATGAAGATGTTGATGCTTTAACTTCGTCAAAGTTCAGAGATACACGTACCTTAGTTCGCTCTACATCAATATTTTCAATTTCATGCAGCCAATCTGAACACATTTCTAAGAATTTAGATTTAATACGATTCGACTTGGCCCAGTAATGAGAAATTCGTTTACATAAATTCGTAATTCTAAGGCTTAAAGGTTCTAGGTTAATGTTTTCGATGTAATCAGAAAGGCATGATGTTTCAGTCAAAGTGTTCAGGACATGCTGTGATTTTTCATTTGGTTTACCCACTTTAGAGTACCAAATGTTAAAAATTGACATCCTCGATACAGAACATTTGAAAAATGTACCTGAAACAATATAAAAACTGAACTTAAAAAAATGACTTTATTTTTATTCTATGGGCATACATACTTTGACAGCCCACTAACGTGAGAAGAGGCAGGAAGAGGCAGATGAAACTTATAGCCCTTTATAAGGATGTTCTCCTTATTCTAAAAAGATATGCTTCAAGGGCAGCAAAGTACAGGGAAAAGTTGTAGGTCCAAAAGATATAAATATACATCACATTTTTTAAAAATAAAACTACCCTCAATAATAAAATGATACAAAATAATATGTGCATAAAAAAAAATAAAAAGTGGTTGATAATAAAAGTACATACCTTGCTCTTGAACATCCATACCTTCACAATACGTAAACACTTGATTTGAAATGGTGACACTCAAAAACAACGTGATTAAGTTTTAATGACTCACACGTAGCGTTAATTAGTATCGCGATGCGCTCACTTCCGCTGCACAAAATTGAATGATACCTTGACCTAATTACGTTGGTATTTATAGTTTTTGGAAGTATGTGAACTAGCTAATGACTTAATGAGGTGATCTTACTGGAGTAAGACAATGAAATTTTTCAATTTATGGCCTAGGGCGGAATCACAGTGCACCGCCTTCTGTGCGCCATCAATATGACCGCTTGTATGTTTAGCCGAATATGTATCTTTATAACACGTGGTTTTAAATTCGTATCACTATGCGGTTAAAGATATAGTTACTATGTTAAGAAGTACCGCAATTAGTAATGTTCAATAAGTGTTCGCGTTACTTATTCGATATTCGAATATTTTAATCTGTCAGCATATCGACACATTATGAAATAAATTGTTGTGTGTATGTGGTAGAATATTATTATTATTATTATTATAATTCAGCTTACTTATTTTTTATGTACAAACTAAGAAGGCTCGTGAACAGTACATCAATATTGATGGCTACGCTTAGATAATTTTAACATCATCTATTCTAAGGGATGACGGATGTATATAGTTTTACCAGAAAAGTTATATACCTTATGTATTTATTATAACAATAAATTGACTATGAATTGATCAGCTTTTATTGACCATCATTTTTAAAATATACCAAGACTTTATAATATGCCTGAAGGAATAAGTTGAGATATATTATATTATATCAATCATTACCCTTTACCTATCTATTACCTTATACCTACCCTTCCAGTCTGCGTGCCGCAACTAAATAAACACGACTAACCCGGGAACTGCATCTAGTATCTTACGAACAGACGAGAGCATGCAAGTTTACTAACATATCAAAGAAACGATATAGCTTGCGAGTCATTTATTTGTGCTATGCGCCTTTGAGCTACGTGCCTATAAACATCCTCTTGTATAATAATACGTATAATATAAATATACTAATAAAGAGACGTATTAAACATTCACATTTGCTATGTTATAAGTCCCACATAACAGAAACCAAGCCTACTGCCGCTATATTTTCAGACACCGTGCTACTATTGACGAATTGCCAACTGAAAAATCCGATCTGGAAATTGAACTCGAGACCTTACGATCGGCTGTTAACTTATGCCACAGAACCAACGAGACATTATTTATATAGCCCTATTTATTTATTACTGTTTTTAAAAAGACAACGCTTGCACTAGACAAAATTCCTGTGTCGCGAGGAACTTTACAAACATTCAAACAACGGACATAAAGAGTACCCAAACTAGGTATAACTCTAATATTATTGGGTCGCATAAATCATTGTCCCGTGTGGGATCGAACCCACTACACTTGACGGAGACGGACGGAACTTTACAAACATTCAAACAACGGACATAAAGAGTACCCAAACTAGGTATAACTCTAATATTATTGGGTCGCATAAATTATTGTCCCGTGTGGGATCGAACCCACTACACTTGACGGAGCGGCAGGGGCGAGGCGATCGAGGCAATTTTGAGGAAGACCTAGGCGAACGTTTCTTGATCAGATCGGAGGCGTTCTGGACAAAGGCCAGGTTAAGAGCACCTTGAACAGACGGGCGTGTATGAGGAATGTGATGAAAGTGAATGAAGCCAGAGAAGTGTGTCAGGATCGTAGCAAATGGAAATCCGTAGTCTCTGCCTACCCCTCTGGGGAACAGGCGTGAATCTATGTATATATGTAAGTATTATATAGACATATAATAAAATTACATTTGCTAAGTTATAAGTCCCACATAACCGAAGCAGAACCTATTGAAGACTTATTAAAAAACTGTGCTGCTATTAAAAAATCATTAACTGAAGACCCCTGGAAATCGAACTTGAAACCTTACTATCGTACAATATCTATTAACTTATGCCACAGAACCAACGAAACAATATTTATGCTACACTTCTTTTATTCGAGTAAATACATAACCCAAGAGTTCATTATGAATACGAAAATAAATTACTTTGTTCATAGTCACAGGGATGTAACCGGAGGAAAAGAAAGGACCTACTCGAGGTTCCACACAACATGTCATTAGTATAGTTAGTTCTGACTCCCGCTTCATTAGTGGTGAGGCGAATCACTCCTTCCGAACACGACACAAGTTGTAGACTGTTGACGATTTATATTTTCCCTAGCTATGCCTACGGTTTCACTCGCGTTTATGGTTACTGCGCTGCCCCTGTGAGTCGTAGCATGATGTTATATAGCCTATAGCCTTCCTCGATAAATAGGGTATGCAACATTAAAATATTTTTTTATTCGTACCGTTAGTTTCTGAGATTATCGCGTTCAACCAAACAAACAAATTCTTCAGCTTTATAATATTAGTATAGAATGTTTTGCGATGACGATGGCCATTACATGCTGTCGACTGATCTACACACATTCAACGCCGTGCTGGTCACAAAATACTGCGAACAAAGCTTTTTATATTGTGTTCTATGTGGCATTTAATGTGTTTAGGAAATAATTGATCATACTCTCATGAGATAAAACGCTCATAAGGAATAATATCGCATCGAGACTAGCGCTCAAATACAACACGATTTATTTTTATATGGTCCTTCAATATTTCTCTGGTTTAACAAGTAATTCTGTTTAGTTTAGATAAACACATACTGGTCGCGCGAGTATTTTGGCGTCTCGCTGCTCAGTGGCGATGCACAGGCGACAGGCCTGTCGCCACGGCCAATAAGAACATAAGTAAACAATGGAACAAACACACATCTTTAGAGGCAATCGAACGCAGGAAAGGTTCAGAATTTCGGGACCGAAAAACTTTGCACTAACCACAAAGTCAAGGGAACACATATCCACGAAGGATATAATTGACTTTGTGGCAGAAATGTCAAAGAAACAATCCAATCCGCTGCCCACTGTAAAGTTAGAAATGAGGTGGATCAACTATTCTGTCCTTCCATAGATATGCAAATTAGATTACACGTATTATATAGGATTATGATTCCAACACATTCAGGGTCAATAGCAAATGGAGAATCCCAATTAAACAAGATTAGATAGTTCAAGATAATTATAATATATGCAGGACCGTCAGGACATATACCATTAGAATTGGATATCTTGGACATTCCGAGTATCGTGCAATAATAGAGACACTCAATTTGAGATTGAGTTTATATAAATCACTCAAAAGTTCAGAATTAGTCACTAAATTAATAATGGAGTACAGTTTCGTGAAGTTTTGACTTCGAGACGATCCGATTCTGAACGCTCTGATTTACCACAAGCGTTGAGTACGACTTCACAGAAGGGCGCCGCACTAAATTTGTCTAAAAACTTCGTCGGATGGCGCGCTTGTGGTCCGTTTCATGTCCGTACTGATAGACGAGACATCAATATAAACATATAATAAAATTGTAACTGGTCGCTGACTGTACATGCTACCTATCCTAATCCTAACTCCTAACTAATATTATAAATGCGAAAGTAAGTTTGTTACACTTTTACGCCTTAACTACTTGACAGGGGAACAGAAAAGGATAAGGGTACCTTTTATTCAAGAGAAAGTACTATTACTAACCGAATCTATATTCACACGAGCTAAACCGGCAAAATCTAGTTGCAGATATTTAAGAAAATATTTGACCAGCTACCGCGCCAGCTGCGTCGGCCGTCACAGTGCGGTATCCACGTAGATGATAGTGATACTTCTGGTATTTCATGCGGTCATAGGTTACGGTAACCATTTACTATCCGATGAACCATATGCTTGTTTCTTTAATCTATACTAATATTATAAAGCTGAAGAGTTTGTTTGTTTGTTCGGTTAAACGCGCTAATCTCAGCAACAACTGGTTCGATTTGAAAAATTATTTTAGTGTTGGATAGCCTATTTACCGAGGAAGGTTAAAAGCTACATAACATCACGCTACAACCCACGGGGGTGGCGCAGTAATCATAAACGCGGGTGAAACCGCGGGCACATCTAGTTAATTATAAAACAAAATTTCGATTCGCTTGATCAATCATCTGCCAGCTTACCAAAAGTATAAATGTAACAGATTTCGTATATAAAAACTGTCAGAGTCAAAAATATTTCTTATTTAAGTTTTATCTGCTCATTCATACATCACTGCGGTTAATCCATTACACAGCTATAATGTCACAAACATACAGACAACCATGCCGACTCAAAATTATAACTGTTCTATTTTTCAAATATGTCAAATATTAACAATACACAGTTTTACTTATAAACCAATCTCGAATATTTAAGAGTCAGCTAAGTATTAACTAGTGACTAATCAGGACAAAATCACCTCTAAATACTAAACGTTAAGTTCATTAAATGACTATTATGTAACAGCGGCGTGCCATTGTTCAAAGGTTAATCGTTGCCAAAGGACTTGAAAGCTGTTTAGTTGAGAGTTAGCTAAGTATTAGATATTTATAACTGAGGCTGATGATCTAAAATTACATTTTGCATACACCAAGACATGAGCTTTTATAACAACTTGTAGTTGACACAACATGCATTTATATTGCCACAAGCAATCTGAGTCCAGACACCGCACTGTATTCCCTACGTGCATTCTCCTTAAGTGAGTGTTACGCTATGCAATTTCAGCTTACTGATTGGTTGTGTCTTTCAACCCAGCTGCTTCGTGTTTGTATCTATATGTGTCTTTGAAGTTTTGATATGTTAGGTGTTCACTTTAGTAGAAGCGATAGCCTAGGCGGAGATCGTTGGACTGCCACGCAGAGGTCTAGAGTTCGATCCCAAGGCCTTGCCTTTTCAAAATTATGTGAGTATTAATTAGTTAATTATTGCTTGCTTTAACGGTGAAGGAAAACACCGTGAGGAATGTTTAGGTGTTTAAATTATTTGGTTACAGGAGGATGTCTGATTAGGAGTTTAATTCGTCAATCGGCGTATGGATACAACGCCATAAAATAATTGTATCTGGACGCCGGCGTCCAGATATAATTATTATTAAGCGACTCTATAAAAGGGTTCTCAATTTGACCGTATGTTTTTTATGTGTGTTACCACATAACTTTTTTTATCCATTTTTTTGGTCCCATTTAATTTTGATCAAAATCTGACCATTAGTTTTCGAGTTATACTTAATAATGCGTATTTGAGTGACTTCGGCTACATTGATGATGTTCTCATTTTTGGTCGATGTAAAATGAACAAAATAAACAACTGTGTAGGATGATTTGGAAGCCCCTCGTAGTATTTCTAGGTAGTCCCATTATAATGTGGTGATGTTCTGATAAAGAGCTTCGTTTTATACAACGGAATTCTTTAATAAATGACAGCAAATCTGCCGTGTTTGCTACAACCACATACATATATTATGTATATGTATTCTTTGCACAATTTCAATTGATTTTTGGTAGAATTTAATAGTATAGAGTTATATGCAACTGTTTAACTCAACAAGGTATACACAGAAAAGCTAATAACAACATTATTTATATAATACAACTTTGAATATGACACTGAAGCGATTAGGCACCGCAACTCCGGAATAAAACATATCATCCCAACCATATTTGGAATTATCATGAGATGCACTATGGCCAAAAATGATTTATACAGTATATCCTGATTTTTCAGTCCAAAGCATTTTTCATGTAAGCCCGTATTTTCAAAAGCCTATTTTGCGCTCTTCAGAAGTCTCTTTTGAAATGGTTCTGGAGGTAGATATCCTATTTTGAGATAGGCGTTTCTTCCTTTCCTCGTTTGTCTCATTTAAACGGCGCGCGACGCTGTTTCATATGAGCAGCGCGTTTAGTAGGTCTACTAAAAACTGAAAAATAAACAAAAAATTTAACAAAAAAGAAAACCGTCTTCAAAAAAAAAAATTCTAAAACAAAAAATGCACTAAAAGGTTAAAAATAATTGCGTATTCTTGCGATTAATTAAATTATTGTTATTTTAGGAGTCGGTGTCAGCCGCCTGCGCCACGTGCTGCGTCTATGTCGGTAATTGTGCATGCCAATGTTATGTTATGATTATAGTAAAACATCTCATGTTTAAGTAGTTACAAACCTACCTTGGCTGACACCGACTCAATTAACAACAATAATTAAATTATTCCCAAGAATACGCAATCATTTTTAACTTATGAGTGCATTTTTGTTTAAGAATATTCTTTTTTGAAGTCGGTTTTGTCTGACTATGCTTAAGTAAAAGTGTTAACAAATAAAAACTATAGTCTATCCCAATAGAATTTGAGAAAAAGGTAATCTTTTAGTGACTTTTATCATAAAATATTTTTCTGTGAAATAAATTTATGGTTATTTATCAAAAGAAGGACTTCCATACGGCTTATTGTATTCATTAACTACTTTTCAAATAGAGATTGAATTTTCTAAATGACTTTATATTTAATTAGACATGAAACGATTGTTTACATAAAATATTAATACTATTGGGACAGAGTATAATATAAAACATACCACTAAAAACAGCGATTTGGTTAAATCATACGTGATATAGTAAACAATTTACGAAATCAGATGTACACTAGCGCAGTTTGTAAAAGGCATTCCACGTACAATCATAATCTTACCTTATTATCATGACATGAAATTTTGCATCAAGATAATAACCTTAGTAAGACTTATAGTAAAAAATTCAGTACGTCGTCTCTTACACTTATATCAAAACAGACACATTATTAACTTACATAATATTGTCTTCTGTTTACGCGAATGTTATTCATTGAAATTAAACTACTATATACGGATTTTATCGCGTTGTTTATTTTACACTTTATTACATAATTTAGAAACTGTTACACTACTACTAGATACTATTAAACTTTACAAATTTTTAAGCTAATTGAATTATTAAAACTATTTATATTTAAGTTTACACTTTCCCCGACGTTTCGGTTGCTTTTCAGCAGCCATGGTCACGGGGAGACTAAGATGGCAGTTGTCTCAATTTTCCAGTGTAGTTATTTGAAAGTACCCGAACATAATTTAATCATTGGTGTTTCTATTTACGCAGAATGAGCTCAAAGTATCATGAAGTCTAGCTGTGGTTTGCTTCTTCTTGGGTTTGACTATTTGTATTACTAGATCCCAAGCTGGTGGTACATTCCAACCATCTTCTCTATTGAAATTAGGATGGTTTTTTGATTTCTATAGCCTCGCGAAGCATCCGTGGTAGGAATCGGTGTTCTTTAGCGAGAATCTGTGGTTTGTCAAATCTCAGATAGAGGTTGGTCCCCTGTTGCACATGTTCACACTCAGCAGACTTCAACGATAAAAAAATCGTATATAGTAGTTTAACTTCAATTAACATTATTAACTTATCCTCACTTGTGTGCTCCTCTTAATCTCGTGGTTTGCACCACAATGACACTCCAGAGCGTCGTCCGATCAATGCGGTAACAATCCGAAACCCGCGCCTTTCTTACCGATCTAAGGAATACTGTCCACTCAACAAGTAAGCTGTGTTATATCATACTATCAATATAATAATTAAGAACTGTACGAGCAAAACCTTACATATTAATAGTTACAGTTTTATGCTGACATCGACGTTCAGCGAAACACATATCTTTATATATATAATTCTACTGTGCGTGTGTATGTCACTGAACTCCTAAACGGCTGGACCGATTTTGATAAAATGTTTTGTGTGTGTTCATGTGGATTCGAGGATGGTTTAGATTTAGTTTTTTTTTGTGTTTATAATGAAATCGACGCTCAGCGAAACACATATCTTTATATATATATATTTCTACTGTACGTGTGTATGTCACTGAACTCCTCCTAAACGGCTGGACCGATTTTAATAAAAAAAAATGTGTGTGTTCTTATGGATTCGAGGATGGTTTAGATATGGGTTTTTTTTTATTTCGTTTGTATAGGACAACGTCTTTCGGGACAGCTAGTTATATATAGATTAGTACATCAACAATATATTAGTAGTAGTTGCAAACAGCTCTCCTGGTGATCTATCGCACCGTATCTATTAGATTTAAGACATTCATTTCTCATAAGAATATACATTCGTTTGTTTGAGAAACACAAGATTAACATAATTAATTGGAATGTTTCCAACCAGACAAGTACCGGAGCGACATTATTTAATTTTGATATTAAGTTATGTATTAAAGGTATATTGAACATAGTACAATAAAACTTTTAAATTTCATAACATAATGTGATATAACAATAACGCAGGTAAATTAAAGATAATTAACATAGAAACAAGCAACATAGGTAACACAAACGCGGAACGATCGCAATGGTCTCATTACGTGTCGAAAAACGACGCACATCAATTGCTATCATAGAAACTATCATGCAAATATAATTATTGTGATACTCATTATACATTATTTTGCTAACGCATGCGGCTACAGATAAATATTAGATAGAATAAATTATATTGTAGAGTGTTATACTTTCTGACACAGACTGAAAATAAGGACAATCGCTGCCTGGTTTTTTTAAGGTAATTCGCCGTTAAAACGTTGCGTTTGTTTAAAAATAATGAAAATAATTGAAATATGTAAATCTTTGGAAAGGTATCTAACATCGTCTTCTTGCTACGACGATTATTGTCACAGTCTAATAAACTAACATTATGACGTCAGCATGAAGTGCGTTTGTAAATATGTATAATATCATTAAAACCCAACACCAGGTTTACTCTGTTCTCTTTAAAGAAGTATCGCTGTGAAAAGCTTTTTATTATAATTTTAGGCAACAAGCCTTTGGGATCACAACTGTAATATTTTTTTTTGTTCGTTTAATGCAGAGTTATGTAATGTTTCTCCGAAAATAATACTGAAAGCGTTTATTGCTAAGGCGATTATTGCCACAGTCTAATTAACAAATATTCTGACGACAGGATGCAACACAATAGTAAAATATAATTGCATTAAAAGCCGACGTGCTCGCTCTCCTGCTGTCAGGCTATATCTCCACCAGTGGATGTGAAGCCTTACCGAGCGCCCGGCGCGCATCGCAGACACTTTGTCAACCTATTATTACTGAAGAGTTCGTCCCGAATACCGAATGAGGAAGGGCCGAGAGGACCTGTTTACAACACTCTGTACGAACTTGTTAACCCTTAGACATCTTTGATTAAGTTGTTTAACAGAATGCTTAAGGATTTTTCTCATTAGTCCTTGTTGACAGCAAAGTTTCTTTCCAATTTCGAATTAGGTGAAAGTTTGGTAATAATTTATTAGTGGCTCTGTATCTACCTATATCTTTTAAGTGGAATTACACGTCTTATCAACAAAGAAAACGTGGTGTAACTGTCACATACATACCTGAACATTTACCAAGGTTTAAAAGGGTTAAGATTTGGTATTGATATATTATATAATGAGACTTGTGAAATATACACCTCTCATTTTTCAATATACGTTACCGGAGCCTAAGGCCGCTTGCAGTAACGTGTAGATATTACTTGCTAACCCGAGACACAAAATATATATTCTAGAATATTACCAATATGTAGTGAGAGGGTAGTCGTGATTGTATTCCTGGTGGGTACTAACTAGGATATACAATCCACGTAGTTTTGCTATCCTGGTCCACCCGCCTGTGCTATACTGATGGGAATATTGGCATATCCCTAGCTTATTTCCACCATTTTGTCTATTACTGCTGCCAGATTCCATTCAGATATACAGACAGAATAGTTGCTTATAAGGCTAGCCTCTATCTACCATTTATAGAAAAGGATTCCACCTGTATTTACGTGCGAAAACACCTCTCTAACTCTCCTCAATATTTTCACTGTAAGAATGTGGCACTTCCCTATGCAAGACCTCCAATGCGTACCGTCACTGTCATGTATATGTTTGGGAATGGCTTTAATCAAATCAAATCAAATCATTTATTTGCTGATCAGGGGTATACAGTGGTGGTAACATGACATTCAATCGTTCTCCTTTTTTTTTTAACCCAGGAAAGCCCTTTATGGTTACCCCCTCCCTCGGGGGATGGTTATGTGAGACTCTTCGCTACCGAAGGGTGTCGGTATACACACTAAAAACCTGGGGTGAGCAGTCCCTTCGACGACGGGGTGGGGCGGGATGGGGTCGCGTTAGCAATCACCATCCCGCCCCGGCTGATGGTGACCGGGCCTCAGCACCTGTGGAAGGGTGGCCTTGCTCACCAAGGTCACCCCCCAGACGTGTAGGGCCGTACAAGCCGGTAGAGAGTCCCCCGACTCTGTACCAGTGACCCCACTATACAGGAGCGAGAAGGCGGGCAAATCGCCTCCTCCTCGCTCCCGTCCGTCTGCGTCGGAGAGGATCAGCGAGGAGGTTGTTCTCCCTGACCCTCTCCGCGGTCTCCTTCTGCGT
Organism: Catocala fraxini; assembly: GCA_930367265.1. Classification (NCBI taxonomy): domain Eukaryota; kingdom Metazoa; phylum Arthropoda; class Insecta; order Lepidoptera; family Erebidae; genus Catocala; species Catocala fraxini. Next base: position 2,958,503 of record OV884031.1, read on the forward strand.
CATGACAGCCTCGCAGAAGGAGACCACTGCCTGCCACGACCTCTCGCCGCCGAGCATGGCGTTGATCACGCTCGGCAGGGAGAGATCACCGCCTATTATAGCCGAAAGCGTGTGCCACTGCGGCCCCCACGCGGCACACGCCTCTAGCGTGTGGATTCAATCGTTCTCCTAGGTCTACCATTTGCATGCCAGTGAGGCATAAAAATGGTACATTATATGTTTTATTTAATATTGGTTAACAAAATTGTGATATGTAGATTTAAATAGGTCATGCATCAATATAAAACAAATTTAGATTTAATGCCAAGGAAACCTAGTATTTGCCATGAGTGGCGATAAACGTTAAGCAAAAGGTGGGCCCTTGGCCTGTCTACCATAAAGGCATTTAAGAAACATTACGCCTGCTGACCCGGGAAGCTCACCTCAACCCCACAACTTGTAGTGGCACATTCTTTCATAAAAAGTGTCGTTTTCTATTCTATTGCAACCAAAGTTTCTATTAAAAACGAATATAAAATAACCTTTAAACAGTTATATCAACATAACATTCAATCCTACGACTGCACGTCACCACTTCAGAGCCTTCCATAAAACTAAACGTCTTCAATATAACATTAACATTCTATTATTAAGAAAAAAGCTCTTTGTAAACAAAAGGACGCGGTTCGCTCGTTATAACGTTTAACTATATCGGTATAATGGTACATTCTTATTTGTTTACGATACGTTTATACGTTATTCGTGACCAGTTATGACGTCACAGTATGTGACGTCATAAGTGTTCACAGCTATACTGGAGACTGTCTACGTCAGTGGGTAGTGTTGATTTTCAACGAGACAACAATAAAAGGGCGTGTGGAACATGGACATAGGAATTGCCTACCTACTTTTCTTTTCATTATTCATTGTTTTAGTTATAATACTCGATAAAGTCTAGTGTTGATTAGGGATGCGCATAATTGTATTTGAGTTATATTCGAATACTGAGTGCCTCGTACGAGTTTGTTTTACGTTAATGCGATCGACACGTTTATAACATTCGGTGCTCCGATTGGCCCGCACCAAACTCTTAGGCCGTCCGCTGCGTTAAGCGAGTGCACGGAGCGGGCGCCCGCCGCGGAGACCCGCGACGTGCTCCGTCACGGACTCGCGGGCGCCCGCGACGGATGGAGTAACGAAGCAGCGCTCACTGATTTCCTAGAAACAGCTCTGATCGCGTGCTCCGTCGCGCGGACACGTCGTCCGCGGGGTGGACTCCGTCACCCGCGACGCGTGCAACGCGAGACTCATGATAATAGAAAACAGCACGCCACGCGGGTGTCCGCTCCGTGCACCCGCTTAACGCAGCGGACGGCCTTAACCAATCAGAAAGCCAAACGCTGTAAACGTTTCAATCGCGTTAACATAAAAACAACTAACACTGTCTAGTGTCTACCTGGGTGCCTACCCAGATATGCACAACGTACCTATTTTGCATTATTAAGTACGCACCTGCTTTCGTATAGTGTCGTCAATTTATTCGAATACACTAGTCCAGTAATAATATGATATCTCTGAATAATTTCTGTGTCGCGGAACGAGTATTTTAGATAACACGGGACGATCCACGTATACTCGTTTAGAGCCGGAGTCTATTCGGTTTAAATGTTAGCGTGTCTTCCAAGACACAGATATCACTTCTAAAGCAGAAGTTGTCTTTTTAAAACAAAAATATGGTATGTCATGCCTTATATTTTTTTAAAAGACAGTGTGATTTTAAGACGCCATTAATTTTAATTAATTTTAAGATACCAGTCTTACATACACAAATGGATATTCATTATATCGATCTCGAGACTGCTGTAAGTATTTTAATATGTCTCTTAGTACAGGATTTGGTTTTCTACACACTCTTCTAAAATTCGGTTTGCATCTTAGTGGTGCAAGCACTGACACCATTCACCACCAGGCAATCATATACTTCTTTGGCGTTTTATATCACTAAAATAGTAATTTTAGTAATATAAAACGCCAACACAATTTCTATTTTGCAGTATTTTACTAATATATGTACATCTATATATATAAAAATCTCTGAATATTTGTGGTAGCACTCCTCCAAAACGGCTCAACCGATTTTTATGAAATTATTTTATATACTTACCAATATTTGGTAGGTATGAGAATAGATCGTAAAGTAGTTTTCATACCACTAGAAATAATTATATGGCACAACAACATTTGCCGGGTCAGCTAGTAATATATAAAACCAAATCATCTCGTACAACTTATTTAATTTCTAACTGCATCATCATAAACATTAAAAATTTCATTTATCCCCACCAAGAACAAGAGTAAACAGTACCTAACGCTTTATTAAAATGCAGTTACGGGCAAGCATCACATTAAAAAAAAATTAAGCACACTCATTGCTTGACCCTTTTTTTTTTTTCTTTTTTTTTTAACTTGGGGAATGCTTGATGCATACCCCTCCGCGGGGGCGGGCGGAGGGGTTATGTCGGACTCGCCGGGGTAAAAGAAAGATGTTAAGAAGAAAATGTACCTCCCGGAATACCGACTAAACCTACCACGGTGTTCCTCGACAAAACCACTATCGACGGGGCCGCGCGAATCACTTTCGCATGCGGTCGCGACCCCGCCGAGGTTTCGGCCCGCCGTATGACTACACGAAAGACCTACCCAAAGGCACTCCTCACAAATTATCCCTACTGTCCCCCCTAGAGGGGAGACGGACTCGAAACAACAGAGGCGCGCGCGGGAACACGCACGCCGCCTCTCGGACCTGGTGCTGAACGGATGGCGGGCAGGCCCACAAAGCCCGCCACCCCCAGGTCAAACCTCAGGGTGGCTGGAGGTCGTCCCGCGCCCTCCGGCGCCCGGCTCTGCGGTTGGGGAGAGGGTTCAAACGCTCCCTCTCCCGCTCCGCCGCCTCCTTGATGGAAATGACTTCCTCACAAAAGGAGGCGACGGCGTTCCACGACCTCTCACTCCGGACCATAGACTGAACTACGGCCGGGAGCGAGAGGGCAACCGATCCGACTGCCGCGATCAATTCACGGCGCTGCGATGCCCAGGCGGGGCAAACCGCCAAAGTGTGCAGCGCCGTGTCCTCAACTACGTCGCGGCAGTCGCCGCAGTGGTGACAACCGGGCGTCTCTTGCCGGCGTATACGACACAGGAACTGGCCAAAACAACCGTGGCCAGTCATTACCTGTGTCAGCCGGAAGGTGAGGGCGCCATGGTGCCTCTCCAGCCACTCCTCAAACACGGGACTTACCGCCACGATCGTAGCGTGCCCGTCATTGCTTGACCCTGCGGAATACATAGGGATGTCACTTAACCCAAATTAAATTATACCGGGTCGGGCCTGGATGTCTATAAACGTCCCCATTTTTTCTTTACTTCATAAGCATAAAATACTTGGATATAGACTGGCCGATGTAACGCGAGGTAACAGCTGCATTACAAAGACTTATACAACATCCTCGAAGAGTTAGGCAGAGCTACCTTTCAACAGCAATGTTTTAAAAACCACGGAATAATGAACTAGATTATTGCTATGTATTGAAATTTCCAGATAGCACGATGCTATTGAAAATTAGAGAGCGGAACCTAATAACAATTTTAGCTAACCCGGTAATCAAACCGGACCTCACGATCGCACGCAAATATAAACGCAAATGTTTATTTTGAGCTCAACGAATAATGTTAAGTTCGACGCACTTAACATTTATCATGTCTCCAAGGACGGGATGAACAAAAAAACTTACAATTTAAGAAATTTCTTCAGATTTCTTTCTTTCTAAATGACATTACTGTGTTTTTCGGACTACTTCGTGAAAGGTTTGATGCTACGTACTGAAATATTATTTTCATGTTTCAAGTCAGTCCTGCTGATACCGAAACACTTGCGTCTGTGTGTACAATTTTATATTCAGGCCGCAGTCTGTATCTGTAGAGTTTGTGACATGTATTCTTGATATAAACTAAAGTAAAGAACTCAAAAGTTTGTAACGAAAAGTCGTGTATCTAATGTATCTAGTTCTGATTTCTTAAAGTTTGGTCTCTGTGTTTTGTTGCCGTGGTTAGACTTGAATCACTTAGTTTAGTGAAGCTATATTCTTTATTTTTTTTTCTGATAAGGATTACTAATAACTTGTGGTACGCATTACTTGTTTTCTTATTAATCCCTTCTGCTATGTACCACTGTTGCACAAACTATGAAGCATTGATTTAATACAGAACATCAGTTTTGCAATGCTTGGGATTGAACCTCTTTCTTAGATCGATTATAATCCGCTCTAGATTACTCTGTATCAAGAAAAATACCACATAGGTTATTTTTTTTTTCTTTTGAGCCTTTTCTGGTGAATGAAGATGAGGTCTTGTGCCCAGCTACCGGTTCGGACAAAGACTTGTTGGTGTTTTCTGACAAAATTTCTTAATAGAAACACGATATATTTTAGGTCACACCAATGCCGTCTATTGGTGTGACCTAAAATAGAGCTGGTGAAATATAGATAATATTGATCTCATTCTATCCCTTCGAAAATATAGGCAAATGTATGATAAGTAGTGTAACTTCCGAAACTTACTGCACAACTGCTACGAGAAATAATTTTTATTTGAAGCGTGCCGATGTAAATGGAAAAGGCAGCAGATGCTTCATTAAAATATCGCATGAGAACACAAAACTAAAAGTAACTTATGCGACCCTTTTGAAATAAATGCAGATAAAAACAGTCATGAAACTAAATATACATGTATTGAGCATATTTACGATATGTTCAATGACAATACATAAAAAAAAACATAAATAATACGAATATATATATATACCCAAAGGCATAAGCAGAGGTTGTAGAAATCCCCATAACGGTAAAATATTACAGCTGATCCTAAAGCGTAGGCAGAAGGCGCCAAGGTCAGTGCCGAGAACCGACAGTGCTTTGGATTTTCTGTTAATGAATTAACAATAGCACTGAAGCACGGCACGGCAATATGAAGTTTCATCATCGTCCGGTCCAGACATCATCAGGATCAGACATCTGCTTGTTTTGCTTTGAGATTATACAAATGTCATTCTGTGAAAATCAATGTTAAAAAAGCTACCTTTACATTTATAAACTTTCTATTTGCTGATTTTTTACTGAATAATGAGACTGAAGCAATGAGCTTATAGAATATAATCTACGAGTATATCTATTACTGCCATGCTTAAAGCATAAATCGCTATAAATCTCTTTTTTATTGAGTTTAATTACGAGAAATCTTCTGAAATTACATAAACTAGCTCGGTAAATTTTTTTTAGTTTTTTTCTGGGTCCCTGAATACAATAGGGCTCGAAACGATTTTTTGCTAAACTTCTGGGTTTTTAGTGATTCAACAAAAAAATCGAAACAAATAAAATAAATAAACACACACAGATATAGCAATAACCATTAAAAATTGTTAATGGAAAAATTGGTTTCGTTTCGTTAGAGCATACAGGGATACGAGATCATCATTTTGCCAATTTTGCATATAATCAGTCTAATCAGTCTATTTTGTTTAGCCCAGTCGGGACAACTATTGCTGTATTAAAAACTTTGCTTTTTCGTATTAAAAATACCCGCCTTTGTTCTCAAGCGAGGTTGCAATAAACATGTTAAAGTTACCATAGTAATTAAGTCATCAATACGAAAGAATAAATCTAAGTTGAAACAATTAATTTGTCTACTAAGTTTGATTCTAAATTAACTTTGATGATAAGAAACACGTTTTATTTTAACTTTAACTTTTACATAAGCTCCAATCAATTACATTATTTTACTTTTTTCACTGAGCAATCTTTGAATTGGGAATGGTATTTGATGTGTATTTTCCATAAGTGGCACAAAAATAAATGACATTTGATTTTATAGCTTGCTAATGCTTACTTTAATATGGCAACCCACTTGACCTAGCAATCCCGCTATTAATTTTTACCTTCCATTTCATCCCGTTTTACAATCAAAATAAATGTGTTATTAATAATGTTGTCCCTTGTGACAAGATTGCATAAACATTACATTTTTATACATCAAAGGCGACAAACAGGCACACTCCTACACGAAGTGTTTATTGCAGCTATTATCGCTAGTAATACCTTGGGTACCACTCACGCGTTGCTAATGATAGAAAAATAAATTAAAGATGAAAGAGAAGGAATGGATTCTTCCGAAATTCTTACTCACCGGGTATAAAGCAAACAGTGTTACTACTAACTACAGTTTTCTGTAAGAAGGCGCTACTTCATCGGATGAGCTACCTCTTTCCTTATTTATGTGTGTAGGTTTTGTGCTTGTACTGACACAAAGTAATTGGCAATGGCAGGTTTTATCTATTCGAATATACAACATTTTGAATTTGATATTAAAATAAATTAATGTACCAATTTTTAATTTACCTACTTTATTAGTTGCCAAAATAAATATGCATATTTTACTTGCATTAAAGACACAGGACTTTAGACAGACGGATAAACAAAATCGCATCACAGGGAGACTTCCATCGATACCATATTAGTACAAAACCCTTAAAAATACATAATAATACATAAGTAAGCAATTATAAACCAATAACATTGCTAGTTTCCTCTCACAATGCACTTATTACTAAACTTTAATAACAGCTGCTCGTTCACAAATCGTTCGTAGAGCTTACAATAAAAGATCAAACGAAAAATCTTTGATACGTTCGAAACATACCAATACGTTTCTAGTAAGTTCCAGGGCAGTAATCGAAACATCGCCTGGGGGTAGACGAATTACGGAAACTGGATATAACACGAAGAAGCGAAATGTCTAATGAAAGTTGTTTGTGCGTCCTATCGACACTGGTGCTCAAAGTGTGTGGGATAAATGACGAAACCATTAAAGTTTTTAGAATTGTGGTTTATACACATACTTAGTAAATTAATATAATATTATTACACAAGGTGTCTTAATCGTGTTGGTATTTATTTAAAGGTGTGTGACGCCGTAAACCTGAGGTCACGGTCAATAAAAGTCAGAAAGGTCGAAAGGTCGGAAAATAAATAGGTATTTATTACCCTTAAATTAATTCATAACGTGATAAGCATTTTACTAATTACTCGAAGGTACTATTAACATTATTAAACATAGAATTCATGCTTAGAAATAATACAATACAGTGCATAAAGCAAATACATACCATGTTCTTTTTTTTTTTTTTTTACTTGGGGGTATGCTTTTACGCATACCTCTCCGCGGGGCGACGGAGAGGTTATGTCGGGCTCACCAGGGAATTGATACCCCGGTAATACCGACTAAACCTACCACGGTGTTCCTCGACATAACCATAGACGGCGAGGCCGCGCGATTCGCTTTCACATGCAATCGTGACCCTGCCGTGGTTTCAGCCCGCCGTGTAAAACGGCAGGCCACTACACAGAAATACTTCCTCCACCGTCTCCCTGGAAGGGACAAAGACACGATACAGAGGCGCACGTGGGAACACGCACGCCGCCTCTCGGACCTGGTGCTGATCAGGTGGCGAGCAGGCCCACGCAGCTCACCACCCCCAGGTCAAACCTCAGGGTGGCTGGAGGTCATCTCGCGCCCTCCGGCGCCCGGTTCTGCGGTTGGGGAGAGAGTTTAAGCGCGCCCTCTCCCGCTGCGCCGCCTCCTTGATGGAAATTACTTCCTCACAATAGGAGGCGACGGCGTTCCACGATCTCTCACTCCGGACCATAGACGGAACTACGGCCGGGAGTGAGAGGGCAACCAGTCCGACTGCCGCGATCAACTCACGGCGCTGCGATGCCCAGGCGGGGCATTCCGCCAAAGTGTGCAGCGCCGTGTCCACAACAACATCGCGGCAGTCGCCGCAGTAATGACATCCGGGCGTCTCCTGTCGGCCTATGCGACACAGGAACTGGCCAAAACAACCGTGGCCAGTCATTACCTGTGTCAGCCGGAAGGTGAGGGCGCCATGCCACCTTTCCAGCCACTCCTCAAAAACGGACCTTACCGCCACGATTGTGGCGTGCCCGAAGCAAATACATACCATGAGCTAACTGTCATTGACATAATTATGACGTAGGCATTGGCCGATAATTGGCAATTATGGGCACTTCCACTAACCTCACCTGTGGCTGACTGCAAGCAAGAGTATAATTCGGACATTGCTGATCTCTTGAAAGAGGTCTTACTTTGCAGTCAACGATAGAGGCAAAGATATCTCTCAAGTATCTCGTTAGTGCTTGGAAATTGTAATCATTCCAGACACAACAGAAGTTTGATTGCGGTCTTCTGATCGGTGGAGCTAGAGTGACGATGAATTCTGCCTCTGAAAGTAGCTGATATTCGCCCATAACTATGCATTTGGATATGTGGGTCATATTGAAACATTGGTGGACAATTTATCTTGTAAATTGGAAACATTAATTTAAAGGAATTGCCGTCTACGTAATTGATAGCATTGTGGTGTGCAATCAATTACTTACTGCTTTGTTATTAGGTGCTCATAACCCGGGAGCAATTATTTTGCAGTTATGCTTTAATTAATAATTATTCGATGGATAGCTCCATTATAGACCGTAAATTTTGTCAAAGTAAAAATCCCACAGTATTTTCATCTGGTAAATCTCAATAGCATACGCAATCTAAAACTACACGGTAGAAACAAACTTAAGAATAACAACCTGTTTTGCTTAGGGATATCCTAAATATCATAATGTATGTATGTATCTTATGTGGGGGCCAGTCAGTGCAGACCGGCGACACTTCGACCCAGTGGGATCTTTTGTATCGACACTCTCCCAATAACGACTGCCATAGATGTTCATAGCAGCCGGGACCTACGGCTTAACGTGCTCTCCGAGGCACGGAGCAGGCGATAATTGTCAATCAATACGCACATAATTTCGAAAAGTCATATAACTTCCGAAAGTCAGAGGTGCGCGACGTGGGTTCGAACCCGAGATGCAGAGGGCATTGCAGTCTGTTGGTCTCCTCACTGAGCTATCGCTGCTCAGTAAATATCATAATACTGCGATTAGATTTGCGGCCGATATCGTGGCTACAATCAGTATACTTTCATAAGTAGTCTCATACCTATATCTCCGAATGAGTAAGCAGAAGAACCCACGTGTCACTAATTATGTTTAAGATCATAAGGAGGCAAGCCTAAAGCCGTCTTCCATATACAGTTTCAGACTCCGTTCATATACTGAATTGACTCGATGGCGTAGTGGTTAGTGTAAACCGACTGCCACGCCTGAGTTCGCGGGTTCGATTCCCGCACAAGTCAAACATTTGTGTGCATGAACATGGATGTTTCTCTTGGTCTGGGTGTTTCTATGTATAATATGTATGTATTTACAAAAAAAAGTATATATGTACGTTTATCCATTGTCTAGTACCCATAGTACAAGCTCTGCTTAGTTTAGGCTAGATGGTGTTGTGTGTATGTGGTCGGGCACGCCACGATCGTGGCGGTAAGTCCCGTGTTTGAGGAGTGGCTGGAGAGGCGCCATGGCGCCCTCACCTTCCGGCTGACACAGGTAATGACTGGCCACGGTTGTTTTGGCCAGTTCCTGTGTCGTATACGCCGGCAAGAGACGCCCGGTTGTCACCACTGCGGCGACTGCCGCGACGTAGTTGAGGACACGGCGCTGCACACTTTGGCGGTTTGCCCCGCCTGGGCATCGCAGCGCCGTGAATTGATCGCGGCAGTCGGATTGGTTGCCCTCTCGCTCCCGGCCGTAGTTCAGTCTATGGTCCGGAGTGAGAGGTCGTGGAACGCCGTCGCCTCCTTTTGTGAGGAAGTCATTTCCATCAAGGAGGCGGCGGAGCGGGAGAGGGAGCGTTTGAACCCTCTCCCCAACCGCAGAGCCAGGCGCCGGAGGGCGCGGGACGACCTCCAGCCACCCTGAGGTTTGACCTGGGGGTGGCGGGCTTTGTGGGCCTGCCCGCCATCCGTTCAGCACCAGGTCCGAGAGGCGGCGTGCGTGTTCCCACGCGCGCCTCTGTGTTGAGTCCGTCTCCCCTCTAGGGGGGACAGTAGGGAGTGGTAGAAGTGCCTTTAGGGTAGGTCTTTCGTGTAGTGGCCTGCCGTTTCATACGGCGGGCCGAAACCTCGGCAGGGTCGCGACCGCATGCGAAAGTGATTCGCGCGGCCCCGTCGATAGTGGTTTTATCGAGGAACACCGTGGTAGGTTTAGTCGGTATTCCGGGAGGTACTTTATCATCTTAACATCTTATTTTACCCCGGCGAGTCCGACATAACCCCTCCGCCCGCCCCCGCGGAGGGGTATGCGTCATGCATTCCCCCACGTAAAAAAAAAAAAAAAAAGGTACCAAATTAACTTATTGAGTCACAACGCCACGCCGGTGGCTGAACACAATAGATATGTGGTATAATGTTATTATTATTATTATTATTTGTTGACAGAAAATACTAAAACCACTTTGCCCGACCGAAAAATTGAACCAAATACCTCATGCACTGCCTTCACATTCACTACCACTACGTATAATGGTAGTTGGCTTTTTCTATTACAAAATTCTTAAAATCAATATACAAAATTGGTAGGATATGAGTATATGTATACATATTACTAAAACCTTGGGTAAAGAAGACATTATGTGTATTGTAATAATATCTACAAAACTAAACACATCAAAGGGTTGTGACGCACTTGCTTTTGAACCAAATTACAGTCTGAAGTATTTCGTACTCCGGCGGTAATTTGATTCATGCAATGCAGAACTATTGCTTTGACGTTCACGGCGTCCGTTCCTTAAATACCATCTTGAACCTGCATCCTTTGACGTAGTTGCGAGTACATTTTAATTGTGACTGTTGTTCTTGAATATTCATCTAGAGTATACCTTGCTTCCGCAAGGTAGGTATACTCTAGATGAATGCCTACTCATAAATATGTGAAGCTACAAATTGGAAAGTGTCTTCTCTAACAAGTGTTTACATAAGTGTGGAATCCTCATTACGATGTGTACGTAAATCGGCTTGAGAGCGTTCAAAGAAAATTCGCAAGATACATACAATATCGATCAAACTGTTACCTACCTAATTATTAAAGTCGCTGTAGAAAATTACACTTGCTACCGCTTTAGCGAGCGGCGTAGAATAGCTGATTTATCATTTTTGTTAAATGTTATGATATAGCCTAGTGGGAAACCGTTGGACTGCCACGCAGAGGTCTTGAGTTCGAACCCAAGGCGCGCATCTCTGACTTTTCGAAGTTATATGCGTATTAAATAGTTAATTATCGCTTGCTTTAACGGTGAAGGAAATCATCGTGAGGAAACCTGCATGTCTGCGAGTTTTCCATAATGTTCTCGAAGATATGTGAAGTCTACCAACCCGCATTAGGCTAGCGTGGTGGACTATAGCCTAACCCTTTATACAGTGAGAAGAGGCCCGTGCCCAGCAGTGGGACAGTTTCATACAGGGCTGATATTATTTATAATATATGTATTTAATTATTTATTATTATTATTATTATGTAACAGAATTTGTGAGCAAAATAGGTATATGCGTACCATCTGCGTTTCTACGCAGATCGCATGTCTTACATATAGGAATATGTAAGACATGCGATCTCACCACAGGAGTGGTGAGTACAAATTTTAGGCAGAACTTGTACTTAGAGCGAGCCGAATGTACAACGTGATGTGCCGGATTGCTGATGTCGACCTGTTTATTACTACTGTATCCAAATTAAAACACATATGTTGTGAAGAGATTTTTGGGAGTAATCGCGATTATATTACTAAATATAAATTATTTGTGATGCATGCTGGTTAGATTTTAAGTTATTTAATTAGGTTATAAGTGAGAACTTGTAATTAACCTTATTTATGTTATAAGTTATATATAGTTATATTGGTTTAGCTGTAAGTTTTCCTATAAATAGCAAAATAAAATAAAAAAATCTATACACATCTATTAGATTTGCTGGCCATTGACTATATTTCGTATAATCATACTGATAAAATAAAATTCTCTGTAATTTAAAGTCATACATACTCGTGCATACTAGCGACAATTATCACCAGTTTTATCATGATACACGATTCGCTTATTGGGTGATTTGGATGTAAATAGCGACCGTACCGAATAATAACACGACGCATTTGTAACAATCACACACAGGCCAGCAACAAAATTGTCTTCGTTCTAATCACTGTTTGTACCCGTTATATCGTAGTCTCTTGCTTCATTTGGTCTATGCAGAGCACCGCGCGTCGATGGAATACGGATACGAATGCTAAAGAAAACAGTACAAACACACCACTCCGGCTACCCGTTCACGATATCCAGGCATAAGTTTATTTGACATTACTGTTTATTTGATCATGGACACCAAAAGGTAAAATATTCGTGTCAAAAATAATGATCAGAAAATGTTTGAGTATCATTGTCCGTATTAAGGTAGGCTCAGTTGTATCATGCCGCTTCTTCCTGAATGCAAGAGACTGTAGGGTGTGTTATGTGTGGTAATTTTCCCATCTTTCTTTTTGTCGCTTATTAAACTCCAGTTGCATTAAGCTGAATCTGATCTGTATGAGATACCCTGACTGAATGGATTTGCTCTACTTAAAATTATTAGTCGACGATTGTTACCTATTTTCATACTAATCATTGGGCAATTAATAATAATATTCTACCACATACACATAACACCATCTAGCCCAAACTAAGCAGAGCTTGTACTATGGGTACTAGACAATGGATAAACATACATATACATATTTTTTTGTAAATACATACATATTATACATAGAAACACCCAGACCAAGACAAGCATGGATATTCATGCACACGAATTTTTGACTTGTGCGGGAATCGAACCCGCGACCTCAGGCGTGGCAGTCGGTTACACTAACCACTACACCATCGAGGCCGACATAATCATCATCATCTTACCTAAATATACTACAAGGTAGACTGCGGTATTCTGTAGAGAGAACGTGCTGCCCCGGACAAAGTCCTCTGTCATGTTGATAAGAATTTCTTGAGAGAAAAGGAACCGGGCATTCTGGTCTAAAAAATAAAAAAATGCGCGGCCAGACCTATGAATAGGCTTTCTTTTTCCTTACATTATTTTTATTAGATTCCTTAAACTACTACTATGGATTTAACCCTGTAACTACGTATTCTAGTTAGTAAAAAAAAATGAAAAATGAAGAGATTATGAGCCTATTCCCAGTACGACCCCGTTTCTAGTACGACACCATTCCCAGCACGACCCCATTTCCAGTACGACCTCATTCCCAGTACGACCCTATTTCCAACACGACTCCATTCCCTGTACGACCCCATTCCCAGTACGACCCCATAGTTTACGTACTCGTATAAAATTTTTTTAAATGCATTGAGACATTTTTAAGTCATATATGTAATTGCAGTTACAGGGTTAAGTTTATATATTTTTTTGTTGGTCTTAATATGAACTAGCTATTGGAAATAATCCTGGAACTGGCCACGCAATTTTTTTTTTTAGCCCAACTTTGTGTGGTACTTGCCTGATGTCCTTTAATGACTAAACAAATGACGTAGTGAAATGAGTGTTGGGGGTTCGATCTCCAAACGGGACTATAATTTGTGTGAACCACAAAAATTTGTTCCGATATTGTGTCCGTTGTTTAAATATTCGTAAAAACCCCCGCTATTTGGGGTTTATTCTTAGTGTGGGTTCTAAGTTGTCTTATTTAATAAATAAAATAAATGGAATCTCAATAACTCTTTGCCCGATCGGAGACCCAAGCCAGCAGTCGCTTCCACTACCGCTGTGCCATCGAAACAGGACCAACAACACCACAAAATTATTATTATTATGGTGTCGGCATCATGTCGGCCATAAATTAGAATTCATTATATCAGCCTCAAAGTACCTCGGAAGGAGTAATTTATATCCAAGGAGTGGATGCCGTAATGAGTTTTTATTCCGTAAAGTTGGTCGGTACTCGGTCCGGTAACGTGGTTTATGGTAACATCCTTTATTTTATTACATGCTATAAACGAGGTGTATTAACCGCGTGGAGGTCGATGACCTTGAGTTGCTATATTTTTCTTTTTCTTTCTTAAAAAGGCTTCTGTGTTAGTATGTCCAACCTGTGTTGTGGTAGGCTCAAATAAATCTCGAAATTTAAACGATGTCACGTTGAGAAATTTGACCTACTAAATTCGGTGCGAGGCTGTATTGTGAGATCTTCATCTTAATCATTGCGGTAATGTTTTACTATGTCCTATGTAAACCAACTGTTCATATTTTTATATGTGTGTTTCGTACATGAGCCCACTAAAGCTTAGCTGCAGATGTGGAGTTCGTGTAGGTATTCTAACTTTAGCATCTATTTAACCAGAAACCAAATCGTCATGGCTACCAGTCCTAGCGACGCTCGACTAAGTGCTGCTACTTTATAATGAACACAGTAGTGATATTGTGATCGAGCTGAGCCATTGTTGTACACCAACCACCAGGAAAGGGTAGAACAACAACAGCCGAGCCAGCTAGTCTATATTAATAAGCTACGATGTCGCTACGAAACACCTGTCGTAGCACTAGCTACGCCACAGCTGCGTAGCTGATTGTCAGCATCGGTTTGCTTTGGATATCAGCCACTCTGAATAGATAGATCTCCATTCTTATTATATACTAGCTTAATATGTGCTTTAGCAGTGGTTAGATGCTTTTTGTATTCCACTGGGTGAATTCCATACAGATCCTAAAATTTGTTACTAGAGATTATGCTTACTTACTTAACAAGCCATATTTGATGTGTCTAGTAATAGTATATACACAAGGCAATTTGTTAAAGCAAAATTCACTATTTAAAGCACCGTATTCTCCTTTACAAGGGAATTTTTCTACATCATAATGGGAACATCTACGCAAAATTTTCCATTCTAGATCTGACGGTTTGGACTTTGCGTAAATAATACAGTCAGTAAGTAAGTCAGAGCATTTTATTTTACATAAATATTGATTGATATCTAACCCTCCAGTTGTCATCGAGATTACAGCGTATATAAAACGGTTTTATTAAAATCCTATAATCGAATAGAGCCAGGCTATCCATACATCCTTTTATTTGAGTATCATACAAAGGCAGTGTACTTACTTGAAAGGTCTAAGCGCAAAGCTTTGATCCTTAGGTCGTCCTAAAAGAATATTTTACCTTTTTTATATCTTTAGACCGACCGCTGTCGACAATTCCACGTACCCTAATACGAACAGGGATACATGACGGCACTACACATATGAATGGATGACATCTTCAGCCTTTTATTTATTCCAGTAGGTATTCCTGCTAAGCCTTATAAGTACAGCCTTGTTTAATTGGTAATTACAGCCTTTATATACATATTTTATAGCGGTTTCGATTTAGGTTTCACACTGCAAACTGACGCCGATCTACGTTAAGGGTTGAGCTGGACACGTTTGCGGTGTGCTACTGCTTTGAGCTGAAATCACCACAGATTGGAACCCGGATGACTAAGCGGCAACGTAGTAGACCGAAGCGTCGATGGAGGAACGAATTAATTAGCTACAGAAAAGACTGGTGCAAACTAGCGCGTACCAGAGATATGTGGAAAAACGAGAGGAAGGCCTTTGCCGTGCAGTTGAACAATACAGACTGAAAATAAATAAGGGTTGATAAGTCCGAAGTTTGAGCCTCTTCAAGTGTCATTGACTTTTCTGTATGGATACTCATATCATCGGGATGGAGACTGGGAATGAACCCCGCAGATAACATACGTAGTATAATATACTACCTAATCATAGGTATCAGGCTCGTCCTATATTAATAATAACTAATATAGGACCAGCCTAATACCTATGATTAGGTTGCACGAAATGAGGACTTGTGTATAAGTAAGTACCCTATACCAAATCATCCTTCATAAGGCGTCGCGCTTATAAAATTAGTACATAGGTTATCCCCATATTTGTAACACGGTAAAACTCGAACGAGTTTGTTTTTGCATCACAAAAATTAAATTGTAACTTGTATTATTTACGTTGTGAACAAAATAAAAAAAAATGTTGCAATTTTTAAAACATGCCTTCTTTATAATTTTAGTTAAAACTAAGTCGAATATACAAAACAAATAGAAAATACATTCTATATAATTAATAGAAAATACTTAGTATTAAATTAGTAATGATTTTCCTTTGCCTAAGTTAATTACTTATATTTAGGAACTTAATTTATTTTCTTACTTTTAAGGTAAACATCTGCGAAAATACTTAATAATTACGTAATTTAATTATTTTGAAGACGTAACTACTTAAATAAACATACTTAATTATAATATTAGCTATTCATTAGCCCACGTTTATAATTACTGTTTCGCTTACGAGGTTCGTAGTGTGATGTTAATATTTTCCAATAGGATTACATAAAATCTCCGCTCCGCTACAGTATGCAATCCTAGTGGTTAATAATTCTCCATTTCTTCGCCCCGCTGCCTCGCTCCGCTTCAATGGACAGGCAGCCTTATACTAACTTACCCCTTTATGAAGATGGTACTCCTGCGGTGTATGGTGCACTTGCAATTATTATTTTTACCACCAAATAAAAATTTACAAAGATGGAGCATATAATGATTTACAGGTAGAGTAAAAAAAATATGAGCTTTTCTGTTCCGAAACCAGCAGCAGCACGATCGTTTGTACTGTATCCTTTAGACGTCAATATACTTGTTCCACAGTATATAGGTCAAAAATAACAACCGAAAAGTAGGTGTGTAATACATCTGCCTTCCCATTGCGAATAATGTCCTCCAGACCGAATTTCGGTCACGGCGGCCAATCTTAACGGAGACTGGCCATCTGCGCAGGAGATATTATAGTGCACAAGTGTGTGCGCAAACACAAGTGCACTCTCTGTTTCCTAACTCTCATGATCCGATGGGACGGCAATCCGACACGACCGGAGAGAGATCAGGCGCAGGACCAACGGCTTCACGTGCTTTCCGAGGCACGGGGGTGTCGAACACCGCCAACTTCCTAACTCCGGGCTACTATTGAGATTTCTTAACAGAAAAACCCAATAACTTTTTATTGGACCGACCCGGGATTCGAACCCGAGACCTCATGCACCGCAATCGCATTCACTACCTGTATATAATAATATGTATATATGCTATAAAATACAATATTATTAAATAAATCTATATTGGTAAAAATATCTTGTATAAGGTGGGTGGACCATGGAAGGCCATGGTCCTTCAGAGGCCAATTAATAAAAATTCGTAGTTATTGCCATGTGATGACAACTGCCATCTACTTACACTAACACGATTAGTTCGATGGGTGTTCGACTTTTTAATAATTGGCCTTCGAAGGAGCATGGTCCGCACTGGTCCACTCACCTTATGTGGTTGTGGATTCCCTACCACCTGCATTTCCCTGAATGAAAGGTAGTTGTATTACCATATTAGGTCACTGACTGGTGAGTTTGAATACTAAATAAAACAGAAACTAAATTCTAAGTCTGTGTTGCACACAACACTGTGGTTCATTCCTTAAGCAGTTCCATAAAACGATAGTATAATGCATGCGACAACGTGACGTCATCACAGTTAGTACAGATCACTTACTATGTGCATACGTTGGGAGTATCGCACAAACGTATTCCAAACCATACGGGCGAGAGAATATCTTTACTTGGATACTGAAGAAAACATACGGAGACCGTATTGAGACGAAGCTGTGGCTTTTGATAAAACTTGTAAGATTTCTTCGATGGCGTATCTATAGACAACGCAACCACTGTGCATTCGATCTCGAGATCGATGCCCAAAGCAAGCAGTTTTTTTTGTCATGGCAATTTCAACACCAGCGTTGAGTAACTCTCGAGTTTTCAAATTCGATCCCAAAGCGCGCAACTCTGACTTTTCGATGTTATCTGTGTATTAAATAGTTAACTATCGCTTTCTTTAACGGTGAAGGAAAATATCGTGAGGAATCCTGCATGTCTAAGAGTTTTCCATAACGTTCTCGGAGATATATGATGTGTGCTAACCCGCACTGGGCCAGCATAGTGGACTATAATCTTTTCTCACATTGAAAAGAAGTCTCTGCTCAGCAGTGGAAGAATTTAATACAGAGCTGATATTATTATATTGAGTTACAGTGCCGGATAGAAGGTAAGCTCGCCCGCTATAACGTTACACTATATATAGCTGTCAAAATGTGGGTGTAATATGCCTCTGCATATTGTCTTAGTGTAGCAAGCGTTAATAGCAGACGGTTAATGCTTATCTCACTCGATATACAGATGGAGCAGTACATGGGATCATCTTGCCGAGCCTTGCAGCTACCGCCGCGAGTTGTTACTCCGCATCTCACACGGAACTATTATTTGTATGACCCACGAATTTTTGACCGAGTATAAGTGTACTGTGTGTACGTTAACTGCAAATACATATATTGTCGGCCTCGATGACGTAGTGGTTAGTGTAACCGACTGCCACGCCTGAGGTCGCGGGTTCGATTCCCGCATAAGTCAAACATTTGTGTGCATGAATATGGATGTTTGTCTTGGTCTGGGTGTTTCTATGTATAATAAGTACGTATTTACAAAATAAAAAGTATATATGTATGTTTATCCAATGTCTAGTACCCATAGTACAATAGCATTTGAATTTGAATAGCAGCGATAGCTCAGTGGGGAGACCAACAGACTGCAATGCAGAGGGTCTCGGGTTCGAAACCACGTCGCGCACCTCTGACTTTCGGAAGTTATATGACTTTTCGAAATTATGTGCGTATTGATTGACAATTATCGCCTGCTGCGTGCCTCGGAGAGCACGTTAAGCCGTCGGTCCCGGCTGCCATGAACATCTAAGACAGTCGTTATTGGGAGAGTGTCGGCACAAAAGATCCCACTGGGTCGAAGTGTCGCCGGTCTGCACTGACTGGCCTCCACATAAGATACATACATACATACCCATAGTACAAGCTCTGCTTAGTTTGGGCTAGATGGTGTTGTGTGTATGTGGTAAAATATTATATTATGTATTATTATACACATATGTAAAGTCCTTGGTGATACAAGCATTGAACGGTAGAGCAAATAATGTTTTTGAAAAGTTGTAAGTATAAAAAGAAGCGCATAATTGTCTTAATTTTTTTGTGCTATGTACTGCCATATCATTTTGGTCTAGCTTCAAAACATTTATACAAGAGCGCCCATGTATTTTCACAAAATACAGTATTCAATCCTTCCACAGCATAGCCCAGTGACTACTAAATTCAATTAATATAAGACGACGAATTTTCGTACGCCAGACTGCAGAAATCGACAGAAATAAGAGGATTAGAACTTCATCCCATTATCCCGGCATTAAAAACTAAAATTGAAATTAAGTTTCGCATACTGTTCCGCAGATCGTTTATTTTTTACGACTGCGAACGTTGAAACTTGTTTTAATTGCCGGAATATGTAAAAACGTTAATTAAATTAAATCTTACGGTAATGAATATTAATCCATAAAATAATTTCGTTCTCATGAACTGAAAGCGTTTTGCTCGTGTTATTGAAATGTTCTTTATACGACCATGATCGCAAATATAGCGGGTGCCTAGGGGACTAATGGGGTTTTGGTTATAGAGAGGCTTATTAACTAACAATAACACAAAAAAACATTGCATATGTTTTGTTTTTAAACCATTAACTAAGAGGTTAGGTTTAGATATGGCCAAGCCTCTTAGTAAACGGTTACCATTGCTTATGCAGGTATGCAATATCTGTAGTAATATTAATTTATACTACCACTCGCGATGATGATGCTGTCAATGAACTAGGGCACGCACTGGTCATATTGATATAATTGATAGCATAGGGCCACCGTTTTCTCTCGAGTTCTTCTTACTGAAAAGATACAATACAATATTGTATCTATCATCTTTTGTACGGTGGAGGAGAACCTCTACAAGTAGGGCAAGTATGCCCTATAAGAAAAGAAGAAAGAAATATAACTTGCCTATTTCTTTCTTCTCTTGAAATGTCCATATTACACAATCATAAACATCAAGTCTGTAATACTATATTTTAATAAATGATTTTCTGTAGCCTGTGGAATCACCAAAATTGCTGCAATATTTTAGTAATACTGCTGCAAAAGGTAACACTTTTAAAACAAAACATAGAAGTATTGAAATATTCGTCAAAAGACTTGTTTTTAAATAAGCATCCATGTTACTTCAACAGTAATACAAAGGTTGTACTGCGGATTCAAAAGTGAGTTAGCATCTTTGAACTCAATTTATTCAAAAGCTCGATTCAGATGAATAATTAGAACTTACAGAATAGCACAACGGATCATGACGCTCATAGTAGATATTTGGCGTTGATCCCAAAATAACTAACAATATCGAGGAAAGCGGATTTACGTGATCGACAAATTTAATCAAACAAGATTTTGGCTGAAAACCAACAGTAGGCATTTGTCTGACACTTGCTGCAACAAAATATGCTAACAAAACTTACGAATATTACACACTTAAATATAACTAAAAATAAGTAGATTTTTAATTTTTGTTAATTTAAGTAAAAGGCGGTAGCGATATACTAGTGCGATAACGTTGATCTAGCACGCAGAGATATCGAGTTCGATCTCAAGACATGCACCTCAGACTTTTCGAAGTGATGTGCATATTAGGGTATTTGATTATCGCTCGCTTTAACGATAAAGGTATTCTCTTAGAGATGTAGGTCGAGAAAACCTACAGTTCTAAGAGCTTTTCATAATATTCTTAAAGATATGCCAACGCCTAGTGGGCCAGCGTGATGGACCATGGCCTTATCTTCCACACACTGAGAAGAGACCCGTACCCAGCAGAGTGACAGTTTATATAGCAGGCTGATCTTATAATTATTATACCTTAGGGGCTTTCTTATTTAGCACGCTTACAGACCTTTCATAACTACTCGACCAAATTTTGCATACATGTTGTCAGGGATACAAAAAAAGGCATAAGGTATCTAGAATACCTTATGCCTTTTTCTGTATCCCTGTTATTTTTTCATCCAGAAAAAAGGTATTGTTCCCAAGGCATATAAATTTATTGACAAAATATACTATAACGTAAGCGTAGCCGCGGTAAAAATATGGTAGGATAATAAATAAAACGGGGATTTAATTTAAACAAAAAAATGCGGTATCGCCTATCCTCGATTTCAAAATAAGAATCCTGTCTATTTTGCTCCTTAATGATTATTAGCTACGTAAGCAACTTTTTCCATCTTTCGAAAGTTCATAATTACAGAGACGGTACAGAACTAATTTGCAATATAGCCCACAAGTTAACATCGAACCCGACGCTGAATTTAAACAAACTACTGTCTAGCAGTCGCCAAGTTTAACTTTTAACATTTTAAACTTAATTAAACTCAGTTTCGAGTAAATTCAGCTTAGCAATTCAATTTTAGTCGCTTACATGATACTAGTGGCTGCAAAGTTTCTTGGGAGTAAGGATCGGCTACCCTTAATAAAAATACATATAATGGCGACAGCAGCAATTCAAGTCTGCATCTCTGTTTTCCCCTGATGTAATTACAAATAGATGAGCGTTTCAGTGGGTAGCATATAAATAGTAAAACTGTAAATAACTCACTATCTACTGCGAGTAACTGACACTACGAAATTTGAACATTAAGTGATTGGTCCCGTGATTTTGACGCTAATAATAATAATGTCCTCTAGACCGAATTTCGGTCACGGCGGCCAATCTTAACGGAGACTGGCCATCTGCGCAAGAGATATTATAGTGCACAAGCCTGTGCGCAAACACAAGTGCACTCTCTGTTCCCTAACTCTCATAATCCGATGGGACGGTAATCCGACACGACCGGAGAGACATCAGGCGCAGGACCAACGGCTTCACGTTCTTTTCGAGGGACAGGGGTGTCTAATGCCGCCAACTTCCCAACTCCGGGCTGCTATTACGAATTATTTACAGAAAACCCAATAACTTTTTGTTGGCTCGTCCCGGGATTCGAACTCGGGACCTCATGCACAGCAGTCGCATTCACTACCGCTGCGCCACGGAGGCAGTTAAATATATGTATACCATCACGTAAATGTATCTGATGGTGTAAGCAGTGGTGTATTAAAAGCAAATATGTGTTAATTCCTATGTCATGAGCCGTAGCGAGCCTATTTTCGTATATCGGGCCCAGTGTAAGACTGCTTTTAAGAATTACCGATGGGTTAGGCCACGAAATATTTTATATTATAATATTTTGTTTTATATAATAGAGAGCATGGCTATTGCTGGCTATTGGGCATAGTGCCAGACTCCGTACAATTACTGAAATATGTCTCTTAACAGAGAAACCTTATTGGATTCATATCTACAGTGTCAATCGAGAATCGAACACAAGACCTCACGATCGACCACTTTAAGTGCAATTAGGGAAAATAATCAAGGGAACGTCTTCCTTTATTTAAATTTAGTTTATTATTACCTTACCTTACCTTATTACTAGTATAATGCAAGGTCCAAATAAAATGGTACATGGGTAGAATTATTTGTATGTAACAATTAAAACTACTTATATCTATATATATAAAAATCAATTGCTGTTCGTTTGTCTCGCTAAAACTCGAGAACGGCTGGGCCGATTTAGCTAATTTTGATTTTAAAATGTTTGTAAGTTTGTAATGTTTTTAAAATATAGAAAATATAGAAAAATTCGTTAGGATAGGTGATACGATATACACCGGGTCATCTAGTGTCAAATAAAAACTACAAAAACCAAAAAAATTTGAAAGCGCACAAAACGCCTCGCCCCAATTATAACACCGTATATTTTACAACGATTCCCAGCACAAGACAGGATACAAAATAAACTGTAGTTTATGTTTTCTGGCACGAAGCGAATGACCTGCGTCCGAAGGGCGTCAGATTATGGCACATATTGAACTTTGTGATATTGGCACTACGTTCCACTAGCTCGCGCAAGAAAGTAAAACAGGCTACAATATTAAGTTGCACAGTAAATAGAACCTTCAATTTGATCTCATTGTCTGTCTACTACAAGTGAAAGTTTGTTGAAGATATTGTTTCATTCTATTGAATTTTCTCACATGAATAAGCAAACTGGTAAAATTTCAAAAATATTAGAATTTGTTTTACTTTTATGTAGATCATTAATTACACAGGTCTGCAATGGTTATCCCCTTTCAGTTTTGATGATTGATTTGGATAGATATTGGGGCGCTTATTACGGGAAAAATATTTAAAAAATTTCATCAGGTCAGAATTTTTATTTACTAATCATCCTTTAGTTTTGCCAAAATTACCTAAGCCTTCCTAGTTATTAATTAATATGTTATTTTAATCGTTTCTTATTGAACAAAAAACACATTGAATGGTTGAAGTAGACATTAATGAATGAGTTCTCATAAATTTAGTTAAATAAAACTTTTAATTTACTAAGTGACATACCCTTATTATCAAAAAACTGGTGGATTTTAAGTCATTTGCTAAAGACCTCATTTCTTGTGTTTTTTTAATAGAAATTAACTTAAATCGTGAGAAGACAGTTAATGAGGATAATTAATATTTTTTGTATAAATAGCACCATCATTGTTTTTAAAAAATCAGTACATCAGTGCATTTCGTAACGCTTACTTGAAAAATGTCATCGCGTAAGTATTTAAACTCTCCGGACAATTTTTGCTACATTTGTGGGCAATTTATGCTGAGAAAACAGCAGCGTAATATAACCAAATTCATAAGTAACGTTTATAATATGTAATCCGGCCTATCAATCGCCAATCAAGATAAACAGTGGGTCCCACATAAAGTTTGTACCACATGCGTTCGTGAACTTCGAAAGTGGTCAAAAGGGAAGAACAATACCCTTGATCTCTTATCGCCTGTGTTATGGAGAGAACCTCAGAATCACATTGAAGACTGTTATTTTTGCTGCTGCAAGACTACAGGCTACAATTCAAAAACAAAAAAGAACTTGACATATCCAATATTGCAATCAGTAACACTCGCTGTGCATCGCAACCAGAACGTTTCACCGCCATCACCGCCACACTTGGAATCATTGCAAGCTGAAGACAGTGACAGTGATGTTGAAGAGGTATCTCAACCTGATGCTGATTTCGAGCCAAGTACAAGAGGAACACAATTGTTTTTTCCAATCAGAACTGAACGACTTAACGAGAGATCTAAACCTGTCAAAAGATGCAGCTGAACTCCTCGGATCAAGACTATCGTAAAAGAATATGCTTACTCCTGGCACTTTATTTTCTCGGTATCGCAACAGAGAAAAAGACTTTGTACCATATTTTGCTGAAGATCGTGATCTAGTGTATTGCGAAAACATCCGGGCTTAGTGAAAATGTTTAACATCGCATATGACGCGGATAAATGGAGATTATTCATAGACTCATCAAAACGAAGTTTACAAGCAGTCCTTTTGCATAATGGCAATAAGTACGCTTCACTGCCAGTTGCCCATTCTGTGCATTTGAAGGAGTGCTACGACAATTTTAAAAATGTTTTTGATAAAATAAAGTACCTAGAACACGGTTGGCTGGTCTGTGGATATCTGAAAGTTTTAGGCATGCTGCTCGGTCAACAAGGAGGCTATACAAAGTACCCTTGCTTTCTCTGCGAGTGGGATAGTCGAAACAGAGGACAACATTGGACAAAGAAAGAGTGGCCACCGAAGGCTGAACTAGTCCCTGGAACCAAAAATGTTGTGAGTGACAATTTAGTCCTACGAGAAAAAGTTTTACTACCCCCTTTACTCATAAAACTGGGGATGATGAAACAATTTGTGAAGGCGCTGAATAAAGAAGGAGAAGGTTTTAAATATCTACACCAAATATTTCCATCTCTGACCGAAGCTAAACTAAAAGAAGGCCGTTGGCCCGGAGATAAGAAAATTGATGAAAGATACAGATTTCGATAAAAATTGAGTGAAATTGAATTAGAAGCCTGGAAATCTTTTAGGGAAGTAGTGAGGCATTTTCTAGGAAACCATAAAAATCCAAATTATGAGGAAATTGTAAGGAAAATTATAGAAAATTTCGGGAAATGGTATGTTCGATGAGCATTACACTGCACTTCCTTAATTCGCATTTGGACTACTTTCCTGATAACTTGGGAGCTGTAAGTGAAGAGCAGGATGAAAGATTTCACTAGGATTTGAAGGAAATGGAACGTCGCTATCAGGGAAAGCGGAATAATGATGGCAGACTATTGTTGGCTATTAAATCGAGATGATCCAAGTCGGAATTTCAAGCGAAAATCTCACAATCGAAGCTTCGGTGAAAAAAAAGCAAGATACCATAAAAGTATTTAATATTATTAATTTATTTATTACTGTCCCTTGAATGTATTTTTAATGTTTTAAATTAATGTAATTATTTGATAATTGTAATTAAAAAAAAACAATCAGTAAAGTTGGCCTTTTTTCCAATTTCATACAAAAGGATTTATCAAAAAAATTGAGGGTGATAGGATAAATCCGAGTACAATTAGCGCACCAAAATACCCCAAGATCAGCAATCAAATCCAAAAGGGGAAAATAAGAGTTAAAATTTGCAGACCTGTGTCTTATAAGAATGTAATGTTTAGAGATATGTACATTATTAAATATTTCATATAAATAATAAAATATAAAGGAATATAAATTTAAAAAATATACAGTTGGACCCAAAAGACATTGTCCTACCCGAACGAAAAAATAAGCTTAGAACCCGATTGCAGCGCCACCCATCGAGTCTAATTGAAAATTTGCAACATTCAGAGGATCCCTGAAGGATTTCCTTTACATAGACACATACAAAAAAAACTCACATCAAAGAAATACAACCATCATCATCAGTACACAAAAAAAATAGATTTGATTGTTTTAATTTGTTCAAGCAATCAAGCATAAGACCGTGTGCTAAATTGCAACGGTACCTTCAAAGCGAGGAGTTGTCTTTAGCAATAAATTTAATGGTGACGAAAAACGCACCACGACGTTTTTAGGGCGCTTGCATGCTCAGTTAGTACAATGCCTAAGCAGCGATAGCTGTGGCGAGACCAATAGACTACAATGCAGAGGGTCTCGGGTTCGGACCCACGTCGCGCACCTCTGACTTTCGGAAATTATATGACTTTTCGAAATTATGTGCGTATTGATTGACAATTATCGCCTGCTCCGTGCCTCGGAGAGCACGTTAAGTCGTCGGCCCCGGCCGCCATGAACATCTGTGGCAGTCGTTATTGGGAGAGTGTCGACACAAAAGATCCTACTGGGTCGAAGTGTCGCCGGTCTGCACTGACTGGCCCCCACATAAGATATATACATACATAATTGACGTGACCAAGAATTTTTTGTAAATTTTATGGAATTAAAGATTTTTGACTTTTATGTGGTTTACGGTAAACAACGTCTTGGTTGTGTTTCCTTGGAATTGCTTCTGCAATGCTAAGAAAACAGCCGTGCTAATAAGCGGCGCTAAATGTTAAGCAATAGCTAGGTAAAAATAAATTACAAGCGTGTACCACTGTTAAAACATGAGTATATATTATGTCCTACCAACCATAATCCTACGAACGTGTAGAGTACATTCGTTCACAGTTAAATTACAATACCCCACACAGATCTATGTTGAATATAAGCTGGATACTAAATGTCGGTATAGCGTATGAAATATTGATGTAAAAATCTGCCAACATTTTGTATGCTACGTAAAAATCTATTCGGGATACAATTTATTTAAATGTTTTGAAACGTATTCCAATCGGACTATGAATGCATGCAGATTATTTTGCAGTGCGGAAATGTATACTTTTAGCTTTATGGAAAATCAGTATGAGTTCCCGTTTCCATGTTTAGTATTGGCATTATGTCTGTGTGCTTTACATATTACCGGTATTGCGATGACTTTAATATATTTTTCTACACTGCAGGATTAGCGTAAAGGTGAGTGTAAGCGATCAAATGACAAAAAAATTGATGATGCACAATTTTTTGTTTCAAGTCGGTATGTTCTTTGTGTCTTTCGTTTTATTGTTTGTAGAGATCCCTGTGTAAGAGTAAAATAAAGATAAAGATAAAATAAATACTACTAAGATAGGTAACACAGAGACCAACAGACTGCAATGCAGAGGGTCTTGGGTTCGTACCCACGTCGCGCACCTCTGACTTTCGGAAGTTATATGACTTTTCGAAATTATGTGCGTATTTATTGACAATTATTGCCTGCTCCGTGCCTTGGAGAACACGTTAAGCCGTCGGTCACGGCTGCCATGAACATCTATGGCAGTCGTTATTGGGAGAGTATCGACACAAAAGATCCCACTGGGTCGAAGTGTCGCCGGTCTGCACTGACTGGCCCCCACATAAGATAAGATAAGATAGGTAACAAGTATACGATCTTTAATGTAATCAATACCCTTAAAATGTTCTAAAGAGTCATACACTATTCTTCACGGTACGCGTCAGACCCTTAAACCCGACCCTTACACGAATATGTAGTAAATAAACATCAACGAATAAAGAACAATGGCGAAATCTTAGCTAGCGTAAATTTGTGCGTCTAAAAGTGAATTACTTAAGAAAGAAATTTCATTTATTGTCTACGTTTTTAAGTATCACTTTAACTAGTTAGGGCCGGATAAAAAAAATATTAAGACTAGGAAAAAAAGGAATCAGCGCCTCGTATATCGAAAGTGACGCACCATAAGCACGTCAGACCGCCGATCGATACGACAGGCATCTTTGCATGTACTGCCTATCTATTCATCTGTGAGTATAACTGTTCTGTGTTCATCTGGTATCTCTCAAATCACGCACACATAGATGAGTACGGTGCACTTTCAATATGTGTGACGCAGAGTACTTCTTTTCTTAGCGCGTGTTATCACTGGACTGACCTACAGACCTACTTTTAAAATATTTTACAAGATATTTTATCCTGAAATAACGAAGTAAGGGAAATACTAATGCGACATTGCCCTTTAATCCCTGGAAATTGAATAATATTACATATTAAACATGTTATTGAAAGTTATCTATCTGCAGACATAACCTACAAAAGTTCATGACTGAATATCTAATATTCTCGGCCTTCTCGAACAAACATTGTTGCACAAACTAATTCATAAGATGACGCTGATTTTAACCAGATATTTTTCATTTCAAGTCGCAGGAATTTTATCTCAGCTAAAACAATGTACCTATGGGTTTCTGCCATTGTTCTTTTAATGTGAATGTAGTATTCACTATTTGTATTTGGCAAAAGGCATTGCTTACATTGTGCATTTTGCTTACAAGGTGAAAAATGTATAATTGACTTACTACTTCATCTGGCGAACACGCTCATTCTTATCTCCTACGCCCTTTCACTACATCACTGTTACTTTTAATTACTAAAAACTATATAATATCACTGGTACAAACACACACTTTATTTTAAAATATGAAATGTAAAATTTAATATTATAAAATGTACCCATCTTAATTATTTTATTACATTATTTTAATGCAAGCCATGGACACTTACTTACAAATGACTTCTAGTTCATTTCTAGTTTAAAGTACTTTTCTAACACAGGTTTTTTTAACTTAACAGAAGAGCTCCCAAACCTTATCTATATTACCTTGTAATAGTTGAATAAAACAACATAATAATAATAATATTCTATCACATACACACAACACCATCTAGCCCAAACTAAGCAGAGCTTGTACTATGGGTACTAGACAATGGATAAACATACTTATATACTTCTTTTTTTGTAAATACATACATATTATACATAGAAACACCCAGACCAAGACAAACAGCCATGTCCATGCACACAAATGTTTGACTTGTGCGGGAATCGAACCCGCGACCTCAAGTGTGGCAGTCGGTTACACTAACCACTACGCCATCGAGGCCGAATGAGATAATGAATTTTTGATATGATTTTGACTGTATAGGCAATTGTGTTGTTGAATTATTGTACCAATCTGATAGGTATTATGCAATTACAATAGCCATGTGCACAAATGTATTCGGATTCATTCGCATCCAAGTAATTCCAAACAAAAGAAACTCCTATCTTAGCTTGAGACTAAAATTTCCGTTACATTTGCCATCCTCATATAGCACGATTACGACTGACTTTCATAATCGCTTGAGATATTATATTACGCTTTTATGGACGTAATCTGACAGAATAGTGTGTACGGATAGTTCATTGATAGCTTGTAATAGAAATAGGACCATGTAGAGAAACTGATAGAACTTTTAATAATAAGAATTAATAGTTGCCTCGATAGGCACAAGTTTACGGTTATGTTTGCGGTCTAACATGACCGGCGGGTAAGGGTATAACGTTTTTAATTTCGATCAGGACACACAGACTCTATCTCGTCCTGTATTATGCGAGTCCTAGAAACATAGCTGGCAAAATAGGGATATAATATACTTCTGCCTACCTGCAGGAAAAACAAGTATGTAGGTAGTTTACCAAACTGTGGGTTTACCAAGAGTTTTTGGTAGTAAATGCACTTTAACACGACTGATAGTCAACGGAACGTCAATAGACTAATCAAAAAGTAAAATAAAAACATAGTTATGATTAAGTTTTAATAGCTTTTGACATACCTTGACAAGTTTACCAACGTATGTCAAGCTATTAAAACTTGTGGGTTGTGTTAATTAATTTAAGATATTCATTACAAGTGGAATTTGCTCGATATAAGTAGATGAGACAATTACTAATCATCTAATGCAGAAGGTGTGAAAGTGTTGTCCGTGTTTGCTAATCAATGGTTAGAGTAAAGTTACGGATAAATTATAAAAAATTATGACTCGGTTAGTGGGCGTAATTGCACAAACTGACTTAAAAAAACTAAATAGGGACTATTCATATAATTATATGAGCTAGCCACATCATTGAGACAAATCCTTATTAATTTATTGGTTAATATAAATGTGATGATTTCAACAATGATCCTCTAAAAAATCTTCTGAGAAAAGTATTAGAAATGAAGAACTCATAATTAATAAACCTCAATGATGTTGATCGATAAGACAATCAGGCAATGTCAACCACTTTAAAATAATTCTGTGCTGTCAGTACAAGAGATCATAGAGAGAGTGAATTTTCTGCTGATAATAAACTGCCTCCTTGAAGACTTCAGTACCTGTAAAAGCCACAAAGAGTTTGGATGTCCTTGCAGTATATATCTGTTTCATCATCATCATCAATCAGCCCACCGCAGTCCACTGCTGGACATAGGCCTCTCCCATAAATCTGTTTAGTATATCGTAATACATCCAGTAATTAAAATATTCACTCACTCAATCTCTAATAATCGTTCTGAAAACCTCATTATCTCCTTATGCTGTACAAGAAGATAATGAGGTTTTTAGAACGTTTTCATAAGTCATTATTAGGCGAGTTAGCAGTAATATGCATTTTATAGTATAATACATTTCAGAAATCCTATTATATTTAATATCTTAACATTATAAGCATCAAGATAAAAACAAGGCTTCCTTCTTACGAAGGGGAGGCCTGTTTTTAACAGCGAGTCCTCGTCAGAAGAAGGAATAATTCAAAACAGCAAACCGAACGGCAATCAATCACACTTTACGACTACCAGAAAATATTTAATACTATTTTGTACGTCGGTCAGGACACGTATGACCCCTGGTTTATAACCTCGTTTCGTTGCTCCAAAATCCGTCAAATGGACGTTCAATCAGGCCGATTGGGCCACGAAAGCAGCGGCGTTGCCCTTCCAATTTATAGCTATCAGGAGAACAAAGTTAGTAACAAACATCGCTGATGAATTTGTATGCCGCCTGCGAGTTAGCGATGAGTCGGGTCGCGAAGTATAAGCGGCAGCGGCAAAAGGTGATGAAGAAGAAATACAGAAAACATCTCATAACTATATGGAATCTAGCACTTGAACTAACCAAATCTTAACTTAAGCAGCACTAGCAATCCACAACTTTAGCGTATTATAAGTATAATTTGCAATTTAAAAAAATTTATATAAAATAAACACCGATGTAACTACTGATGATCGACAATAACATTGTAATATTAAAATGATCCCAAAAAATGTCAAAGAGCTTTAAAACTATAAAACACTATCATCTCAATGCGACCAGAACACCTTAAACCTACAAAAGATCTCAAAGAACATTGACTAGGTATTAAATAATAAAACAACTTTTTAATTCCCAAGTCGACGATCAGACTCCGAAATATTTAATAATATAAAAAAATAATTTGGAGGAATCCCATCCAGCCTTGGACTATTATAGGCAGATTGTATTATTAAATCGCATAATAATTAAAAGTGCTTTGTAGAAAAATAACATAGACCCACGCAAATGTAGGCAACAATAAAGATTATACCAAAACATAATCTACCTCGCTTTAGACCAAAATAATGAATATCTTTTTTTTCATACCCGCTATCTGACTATACCTTGACCCCATTTCTCGAGACGTGAGCCGCCAATAAATGTGGCCACTCTGTTAAATGTACCACCCTGCCTGACCCGCGGCCAAACGGACCAATCAAACTTTTTTCATGTTAAACTTTAAAGACACCTAACTACTTCACTACGTTATTTGGCCCTTTCAGAAGTTTTCTTTCCTGACCATTAACTATTCAAATTTTGTTCAACAATTTGCAGTTTACTCTTAAAGAATGGATGAGATTATGACATAGCTTAGCTTTTATGCTGAAAGATAGTAAGGAACATAAAATATTTGAAACTCATCCACGATATGCACGAAAATTTACGAATAATGAGGGAACGATATAAATTTTACGTCATTGGCTGTTATAGTAGGAATAAGCTTCCAGAGCTGCCAGACCTACGTCATTTCAGTGCAGCAATATTTTTACTGTAAATGTGTATGTAAGCAACGTATGCATGTTCGCAAGTTTGAAAAGGGGAACAAACATTTCTCAATTTGTTTTTCTTGGCTCAGATTAATTTTACGGACCAATTTGTCCAGTAGCAAGAAAACTGGATTTTTATTATATTATTCGGGTGAATATACACACATTTAGCGGACAAATGAATTCGAACGTCTTGTAAGCTACAAAAAGTTAAGTATTATATAAGAATTGCTTTCAAAATAGCGAGTATGCATACAATGATTATCAACACATTACACATTTACTACAAAAAGTAAAATTTAAACCATGCTAAAATTTCGTACGTCTGGCGACTCTCGTATCATCATCTATTCGTAAAACAGTAACGAGGCTTGCTATGTTATGACCTCCTAGGTACGCTACTGTTGGTTTTATCTTAGAAAATTGTTTATGTTGGTTAAACCATGATGATAAAGAAAATTTAACAAATGATTAAAATTTGCAAGCGTCACGGACACCCCTACAAAAATAGGAAGTCTTATATTTCATAAGGAAGTAAATAAACACGTTTAACCTAGTCCGCTCTTTTTATTCAATAAAGACTATATTACGGCCTCTTTATGAAGTCATTAGGAGGGTTTTAAACTTTACTGCTTTAGTTACTCGCTTCGGGCCTTCTCGTAAAATTGCAAATAATCATTTTGCATTTAAAGACTGCCGAAAAAACGTACTTTGTTTACTTTTAATTTGAACTGAGCTTTCCAAAGTACTAATATTGCTACTTAAATATGAATAAATAAATAAATGCAGAAACAGAATCAGAATCATTTATTTGTCAAACGTAGGTATTGACATATAATGATCTTAGGTACAAAAATTCAGTGCACAATGATTTGCCAATATTGACATACAAATTAGTGACATAAAAATAATTCATTTGTTATATCCAATATTACAAAAGAACGTCATAACAAAATAAAAGATAATAATTAACAATACTAGAATAAATAAATAACATAAGTCGATTTAAATTATAATAACAATTCAGTCAACCAAATTTATCATTTAAGAACTCGTCTAGCTTATAATAACACTTTTCTATTAACAGGTCAAATAAGGATTTCCTGAACTTTCGTAGTGGCATACATTTTATTGCATTATCCCGGTATATATGCAATTATATACAAGAATAATATAGTAGAGCCTCGCTGATTTCAGCATGAATGGACCGGCTCGACCGGGGAAGGACTACCCTGTCACAGAATATCGACGTGCAATAGCAGTATTCCGACTGTTGTATTTCGTTCGATGAGTGAGAGTACCGGAGGCCCAAACACTCTCTTTATCCCTTCCCGCTCCTTCTTCTTTCTACTTACTTTCTTAAAGGGTCGGCAACGCGTAAGTGATAACTGTGGTGTTGCATGCGTCCATAGGCTACGATGACCACTTTCCATCAGGTGGGCCGTATGCTTGTCTGCTTAGAAGAATTAAGAAAAAAAGAATCAGGGTTAGTTATAAAAACAGTGTATATTAGAGGCAAATTGAAAACCGGTAATACTATAGCATCAATACACATGAAGAAAATGTTATCACCAGAAACTTAAAACATTTTAATTAATTATATAAGGAATTTATATTATACAATTTGCCGACGAAATTAAAAACTTACAAATAAAAAAGCCTGGATAACATCTTCAACTATCATCCATGACAATATATGCATATATATATGTATATATATGTATATAACGAAGACTTCTAGCAATTTCCATCACGGCAGACCATAACACTACCTATGCTCGCCTATAAGGTAAATAAAATAAAAATACTTACTTTAGACATCGGATTCGGCGGGATTTAAAGTTGAAAATAAGTTTAATATTCTACTTTAGAACTAATTAGCAAATTGAAATGAAATGCTAATCTAATCTGATCGATCTAATATTTAACTATATTAAATCTATCACGTAGCATGCTTTCGGTGCGCTTTGGTGAAACTCTGCACACCGTACTAATAAAATTAAAGGAATAACGCTTATGTTATGTAGCCTTTCACTGTTAAACCAACATAATATGCCCCTCTGAAACCCACAAGACTACTGCACCCAAATCCCGGAGCATGTTTGCAGTTAATTGGGCAGCAAATCAATCAGCACCAACGTAACGATACAGATCTGTTTCAGTGAAACCCTTTGAAACGTTTTTTTAAGCCTTTAAATATGTTGATCTAACAACTATTTTGAATTCGGAATGGGCTACGTTCGATTGAAGCCCAGTTTACATAGTACGATATATTATAAAACAATATTTGCTTCATATTTTTCTGTATCGTTTGACCGTACTGTGGAAATACATTACTAGAGTATTATTTTCCTACGAGATTGAATCATTTACATACTCAATTAGTGTTAGAAATAAACAATCACACCAAATAAAAAAGCATACCTAACTGTAAATTATATGCAATACTAACTTTTGCTAGTGATATCATACACGTGGAATTTTGAAGTAGGTAGCTGTCTATATTTTTCTTACATTGCACGTAAGAATGCTGTTCTACACACATAATACTGGACTTCTAAACGGGGTATGATGATAAATCATGCTGGTGTATGCTTTTGAGTTAGACCTCCAGCAATACTACTATAAAAACTTCAATCAATTTCATGCACCAGTTTTATTTATTATTTATTAATTAGTATAAACAAATGGACAACATAATAGTAAACACCAAATCGTTGTACAAGTTAAAACTTATATCTAATATTATATACATTTATATTACCCGACATAATATACAAGGCTTATATAATTTATTATAACATCTGCTTACATGAGTACAATAAAAGATTCGTAACTTAGTAACTAACTAAATATCTATCATCTCACAAAATCTTAAACAACTACGACTCACATCCATCCATCCCGAAGCAAATAGATCACATTCAGATTCTGATGTCAGAAGCATATTTAGTAAGGTCAGTGCACGAACAAGGGGCGAGTTGGCATGCGCCACTGTACGTGCATAAGGCATTGCATGATGTGCGTACAAACATACAGACAGACAATATTTTTTGTATGATGCGTTTAACAATCTTGTAGGCGACTTACGCCTAAAAGTTATTTCATCTGAAATATGCACCAGATTTTAAATTTCAAAAAGACCTTCAGCAATGCAACTGTGAAAATGACATATAATTTCATACACAAATTTTCGCGTGATGCGCATACAAACATACAGACAGACACATAATAATTCTATAACTCTAAAAAAGATCCCGTAAATATTTTCTTAAATATCTCCCATGTATCGACATTGACCAGTTATAATTAAATTATATGTATAAATAAAGCCTGCTGCATGATCAACAGTTCGCTTACAACATCATGCATGCAGAACATACAGCACAAGATAAACCTGGAACTCTTAAAGTCCGACACGACCCAGGCTTTTTTAAACAACTGAAATAAAATTTAGTTTTGAAACAACTAATCGTGAACCACAGTAATTGTTGACGCGTTCATGACTATTATCATATCCTTGAAAAATATTTTTCTCTTACTTAACGAGGGCCCTGGTAAATACCTGCGTCATAAGTTGATACAATTTGAAATATCCACTGTTCTTGTAGTTGTTTACAATTTGTTTAATTATAGAGCTCCTATGGAATAGTTGTGAGACTGCTATACTGCTAAATTTAACCCATGAAGTATGTATGTATGTATCTTATGTGGGGGCTAGTCAGTGCAGACCGGCGACACTTCGACCCAGTGGGATCTTTTGTGTCGACACTCTCCCAATAACGACTGCCACAGATGTTCATGGCAGCCGGGATCGACGGCTTAACGTGCTCTCCGAGGCACGGAGCAGGCGATAATTGTCAATCAATACGCACATAATTTCGGAAAGTCATATAACTTCCGAAAGTCAGAGGTGCGCGACGTGGGTTCGAACCCGAGACCCTCTGCATTGCAGTCTGTTAGTCTCCCCACTGAGCTATCGCTGCTTTTTAAACCATGAATTAAGTTAAGTATCGCAGCTTAAGACTGCCTGTCCATTGAAGCGGAGCGAGGCTGCGTAGAGAAGAAACGGATAAATATTAACCAATAGGATTGCACGCTGGTGCGGAGCGGAGGTTTTATGCAATTCTATTGGTTAATATTTCTCCGTTTCTTCGCTCCACAGAATCGCTCCGCTTCAGCGGACAGGCAGCCTAATACTGGGATTTATTAATTAAATACTAATATCCTCCAGATATTTATTTCATCCATGGCAGGCAATCTTAACGTAGACTGCTCTGCACAGGTGATATTATGGTGCACAAGTGTGTGCGTTAAAACAACTAAAATTTCTGTATCTCTCTCATAGCCAGATAGGACGGCAATCTGACTCGACCAGACAGAGATCGGGCGAAGACTCACGGATTTAGTAGATTTTTTTATTGAGCCATATACTTTGAAAACTTCCTAATAAGTACTATGCTGTCATTGCAAACTATTTGACAGAAAAATCCAATCACTTTTTGTTAGGTTGGAATCTGAGACATCATTATTTGCAGTCACGTGTGTCTAGCCAGACCAATAAGATCTATTTTAATATAATAACGCTCAAAGAGTTGTGCTTGTATGTTTTTTGTTTGAACGTGCTTATCTCGAGAACTACCAGTTGAATAGTTTTTTGCATTTAATTACTGAGTTCGATGCGTTATGGGCTATACAAACCAATCATTTTCATTTTCATATAACATCATGCTACAAGCCATGGAGATGGAGCAGTGAACGTGGATAAAACCGCAAGGGACATCTTGTATAATATGTTATAACGCTAAGCCATACGTTCATTAGAGGTACAATATAAAGCGACGTGAATTATAAATTTGGGGATATCAATTTGCGCGCTGAGATTGCACCTACAACATGTTTTCACCACAAGTTCGTTAACAAAGCAATCACAATAAAAGCCTTATTCAAAATTTATAGCCGCGAATACATAATAAAAGGCATAACAGGCTTTAGCGTGTTCGCAATATTGGGGAATACTCCCTACATCCAATATGTTGGCGGGGAACAGTCGACGGCGACAAATACTTTTTTAAATTTTATGTTTTACGACGAAGGTTACATTAGTATATTTTAAACTACACACATATCTACTCATAGTAGGTGGGTAGAGGTGTAGGTATTAGTACAACTACATTTCGCCGTTATGTATTTTCCAGGTTCCACATCTCCGGCCCCCACGAGGGCTGACCTGGGGCAACAGACTAGGGCAGTCTGCCGCCCGTGCAAAAGTAGGCCCGAGACGACGGCGCGTCGTGCTCTGCGCGCGCCTCTCAATGAAAGAGTATAATTAAAATGCGACGAGGCCGCTACGACCAAGCGGCGGCCCAAATCTGCCGGGGCCGCAGGATGAATGCGCGAGTGATCCCTACGCCCCGACCATAGATTGTGATAAGGAACACCGTGGTAGATTTAGTCGGTATTACTAAATTTCTCCATCTTTTCCCGGGTAAGTCCGACATAGTCCCTCCACTCGCCCCGCGGAGTGTTAAGCGTAAATGCGTTCCTCTACGTAAAAAATAAGGTTCCACGTAATAGCAAGCTTCAGTATTATCTGCTTCGGTAGCGTAACGGTAATAAATGTGACTGCTGTAAGCAAAGTTACAGTTAGAAAATCTTAATAAAAAAAAATGTTTACAGTTAGTTAGTCGGTGGTGTTCACACCCAAGTGACTCAGGAAGTACATAAAACGATTGCTCCTAAGTCTAGTCTCTTTCCGGTCGCCTAAAATTGCCGTCTCATCGGCCTATGAGAGTAAGTAAATTAATACTGCGCCGAGCGTAAGACAGATAATGACAGAGCTCGTGCGGCGCATATTCAAATCGGCGCGCGGCCACCATAGTAAAATTGTATGTAGGATTTGAAGTGCTTTTTTGATAAATATGTATCTTTATTGTCAACCAATAACTTAAATATTTGGGACGGACAAATTGTAATGTAACTATTTATGTTTTGTTTAAGCTGTAAAATAGGATAGATTTCTACTGTTATAATCTAAAAATCACGTGACACGAGCTTACGTTTTTGCATTTTTCATGCAAATTTACGTAATTTTGTCGGCGAAAAAATTAATTATTTTAAGTTCTTTACACGGAGTAATTGTAAACACATTCATTGTAAATGTATATTTTATATTTGTATTAAACAAAAAGTGTTTATTTTATTCACTTAACTGTGACCCCTTGTTTTGGCACATTTCGCTCGGCGCAGTCTTAATAGTACACATGTGTTTACGCACACCATTATGCACTATAATATCTCCTGCACAGATGGCTAGGCTCCATTATGATTTGCCGCTTTGACCCAAATTCGATCTAGAGGACATTATTGTTAATTTAATAGCGACGAAGTTTATTGACGTTTACCTGGCACATTTACAGGCTTTGTATGAATGACGCACTAGTGTAACTAGCCGCCAAAGGCATTAACTCTAGTCTTCAGTATTTAATTAAATATACCTACATAATTATGTTATTTTGTCGGCCTCGATGGCGTAGTGGTCAGTGTAACCGACTGCCACGCCCAAGGTAGCGGGTTCGATTCCCTTACAAGTCAAACATTTGTGTGCATGAACATGGATGTTTGTCTTGGTCTGGGTGTTTCTATGTATAATATGTATGTATTTACAAAAAAAAGTATATTATGTATGTTTATCCATTGTCCAGAAGCAGCGATAGCTCAGTGGGGACACCAACAGACTGCAATGCAGAGGGTCTCGGGTTCGGACCCACGTCGCGCACCTCTGACTTTCGGAAGTTATATGACTTTTCGAAATTATGTGCGTATTGATTGACAATTATAGCCTGCTCCGTGCCTCGGAGTGCACGTTAAGCCGTCGGTCCCGGCTGCCATGAACATCTATAGCAGTCGTTATTGGGAGAGTGTCGACACAAAAGATCCCACTGGGTCGAAGTGTCGCCGGTCTGCACTGACTGGCCCCCACATAAGATACATACATCCATTGTCTAGTACCCATAGTACAAGCTCTGCTTAGTTTGGGCTAGATGGTGCTGTGTGTATGTGATAGAATATTATATTATAGTATATATTATATTTTATAGCCGCGGGCTTTCCAAAGTGCACCGAAGAAGTGTTACAGCTAGACTGAATATCATAAACTGTTATGTTCTGAATTGAGCATTTTAGTAAGTCAAGCCGGACGTTTGGCTTTTATGAAACTACTAATCTCTACCAACCCATCGTGATTATATAGGCGTAAATATATGTGTATATGATTACTTTTATACTATAGTGTACCGCTGCAGTCGACAATGGCAGCCATGAGCGAAATCTGATCTGCAGAACATTAGTATAAAAATGAAATCCTAGTAAGAAGCAGCGATCCTGTTGTTTCATACTTTATTGTTGAAATTAAACAATGCAGCACTGGCTGCTCGTCTAGAATAGCACGATCTCCCATACCGCGAATCAATGCTCTGCTCAATACTGTCCTGGACACCAGATCGGAATTTAATGTTTGAGAATGAATAGTCTTCCATTTATCCACAAAAACATCATCAGTTATCATAGTCTTGTCGAAATATTTAGAGTTCTGTGAGACGAATGTAAGAAAGAAAGAAAGAAAGAAATATTTTATTTAATTAAGCATTGCAACACACAATCAAAACTATTATAATGCAAAATTTGTGTGTAACAGTAATAAATGTATTTATAAATTGATAATAATAAAAATATAACTTATATAGATTATTATATACCTATATGAATTACTACATTATAATACGTTAATTAATTACATATACTATTATTCCATATATTATAATATATAATATAGAATATACATTTATACATGGAGCCCTTGCTGTTTAATGTGCGTCGCAGTGTTCATTAAAAAGAGATGTTGCTCAGCATATAATACTGCACCGCTTGCGATATAGCGCTGATTTTCAGTAACACCTCAATAGTGATTATGAGTGTCTAATACAATCCAAATTAATACCATTAAACTACAAAAAAGTACAGAAATTTTAATTATTGCAGATAATAAGAAACACAGATTACAGATAAATTAAATAAATATACATGTAAATTTTTTATAACTACAGATAAGAATTATAAATTAAATATTATGAATTAGAATGTATGTTAGTTTAGCTATTGTTGTCCATTTGTATTAAACTATGTATTATATATTTATGTTTATTATAATTGATATAAAAGCCGTGGTAACTTAATGATGATCACATATTTATATGATAGGCCTTGGTCACAAGCACATTTCTATGTCATTATCAGTCTGCTTGTGACCACGATTAGTGCAACCAGACCGCCTTTTGAAAAGATAATTATGTAAATACCGAGCATGATCACGTTGTTTCCTTTTATATATGTACTAGTAGTTTTCCCGCGGTTTCACCCGCGTAAGTCCCGTTCCCGTGTGAATATCGGGTTTCACCCCTTTCACCTTTGGGGTGAAAGTTCCAAAAATTCTCTCTTAGTGCTCCCCTACACTCTCCAAGGAACATATATGCCAAATTTCAGCTTCTTGCGTTCACTTGTAACGGAAGAGTTTTATATATATATATATATATATAAATACAGACAGTAAAAATAGTGCTTTAAAACAGAAAAATCTAAGGTACTTGCATTATAAAATCCAAACCGACACTTATTCCCGACGATCTAAAACCTCACATTCAACAAAACGAACAACAGTAAAACTCGTATTTAAAACATACATTTTTCAACACCACAATTTATTTGAACAACAAAGTTGTAAAGTATAACACGTCGAACCTCGAACCGCGATACCTCGTAGCCATTACGTGGGGTATAAACTACACACGTGACTTGAATTTTAATCTGAAACTTAAAAGAAAATCTTAGGCGCTGAGTTCTTTTATCCGTCGTACGCCGCGTTGAAAGCATTGCGATTGCTGCATATTATTTCATTACATACTAGCTAAAATCGGCTACGCTTTGCTGTAGCGCAGTTCTATGCTTTCAAATACCCGCTCTCATGGGAACTTCGGGATAATAAATGTATAAAAACATTTTTATATAGAAGTGCAACATGGTATAACTTTAAGCCAATCCATCAAATTCTTTTTGAATTAATCGGACACAAATTAGGCACCTGAATTTTTATACATATATATAAAATAACTGCTTTGCTTTGGTTTATCCATTAAACTCAGCGTTACTGGCCGAGTAAGATGCATGTCATCTTGAGCGGCACAGATGCGGCAAGCATTTGCTGCATGCGTCTTACGCAGCGTACGGCGCATAAAGGAACCGAGAACTTTATAACAGTTTTAAAATTCAGCATGGCCTCTTTGCTGTGTAATGCTAATGATACTCTTTTATTTAGTTGAAAGCCATATAGTAATTATTCTTATAGATAAGCAGCAATAATCAAGTTTGGGCCGTTGACCTGTTGCGCAGAAGTCTCGAATTCGCTTCCAAGGCATGAGAGACATATCTCTGACTTAGAAGATTTTTCCATAAAATTGTCAATTATCAGTCGCTTTATCGGTGTATGTTTGAGAGAGGTTTATGATATCCATGATAATAATTAGATAAATTTTGTCAACCCGCATTGGGCCAACGTAATACACTACGGCCTAAATCTTTTCTTACAACGAAGAGGCCCAGCTGTAGGACATGTTACAAACAGGTCTGATGAGTTTGAGTTAAAATATGGTTAAATTTGAATAGGACTCACGACGACTTGATTTATGTCAAGCTTAGCAAATATGGCAGGAGACAGGTTAAGCCGATAGCAAACGGTAATGGTCGATCATATACATATACTAGCGAACCGCCCCTGCATCGTACGGGTAGAACAAAACCTTAACAAATTATACACCTTAACCTTCCTCATGCATCACTCTGTCTATTGATGAAAACCGCAAGAAAATCCGTTTTGTAGTTTTTGCGATTATCGTGTACAGATGCAAAGGGGGACTTTGTTTTTTAATATTTAGCGATAGTGATTTCCTTGGTTTTGTTAAGGAAATAAATTAACTTGCATCGTTGGAACACCACAGCATAGTAACTGCGAGTGCTGTGTATACAATCTGAGGGATTTGATTAAACAGCAAAGCATTATTAAGTTTTCCTATCATAAAGTTTACAGTATAGTCGCCCTCAATGAGATGTAAACGAAACAAAGTTCCATTATAATGTCGACATCCAAGGTATGTCTACATATTGTATCTGTTGTGGTGAAACATGATATTTATTGTAACTTGTCAATTGTAAGTAAAGTGTTCCAAAACTTTGTAAACGTGGATGTTTCATAAATTTGTATGTCCCTTTATCCAAAACGATGTTTTCAAGTAACGTGTAACAATGAAATATATATCTATATTATTTAATAGATGTTATGTATGTGATCTGAGAATTCAATATTTTGGCATATTAGATGTAGACATTTTAATGGAAGTTAGTTTTGTATAAATCCTTTGAGGGTGAATGTGCCAGCAGGGCGTCTTGAACTGTGCCCGGGACGACAATGCACCTGCCACCATCTAAGCATCTAAATAGCTACATATGTAGATGTCTTAATAGTCTTATTAAACTAACCAATAGGTAATACAAGTGCGTGTCACATGCAAAACTTTCGCCCTGGTTGACGGCATAAAGGTCACCCTCGCTCGCTCGCTCATTATGGCCCACGTAATAACATGGACCTAAAAACCAAAGCTGGGGTGTGGTAAAATGGTGAAAGCAATTATGGGTATGTAATACACCTCTACCTGCTTCTTCGGAAATGTCAGCTTAAGGCTATTTATATGTATATATTTATATATATACAAAGTGGCGCAAAACTTATCACCTTAAATGGTATACTGCCTTAAGTTGGTTGATATAAGACATAACAGAAAACCAATCATCGCAGAAATTAAGAAATTATTTTTTGAACTAAATGAATAAAATAAAATTGGACACAAATTGGAACACCATTGTATTATTTTCATCACAAGATTATGGACCTTATTTCTTTTGCAATATGCTTGACATTGCTTTTGATATTATTTGTTATTTTAGTTTTGTTTTTTTTTTATACTCTAATAGGCTTGCGTTTGACCGCGATCTCACCTGATCTTAAGTGTAGATGCAGTCGACGATGCAGTTATTGTAAAAGCGGCAACTTTTGTTTTAATATCGCTGCTTGAGGTCTTTGACACCTAAGTACTTTATCTCTGCATTACACATGATGTTCTAAATTATGAAAACAAAAAAAAAACGTCCTTTGGCTAAACTACTAAACACATTTGGTTCATAATTTGTATATCGTCAAAGAATACCGTGTAGTATATGTGGCATCAATTAATGTGATAACATTTGCGTCACTTTGTATGTATATATATATATATATATATATATATATGTAAATTCATTCGTTATGAAACGCCTGCGGTATAAGTTAACATACATAAAAAAACATACGGGTCAAATTGAGAACGTTTTCTCTTTTTGAAGTCACTTTAAAAATTACCTCAAAGGTATAAGCTATTCGTCACCACTGCGGTTAGTTATATAAATTCTGATATAAATGGCGCCGTACTCACATTGCAACGGTGAGTACTGGGTACTACCGATGATCTAACAATATAATACATACAATAGTGTTTATCATAAAGTTGCGGTAACCCAGCATGCCTAAACATAATTATAATTATTAATTATGAATGCGGAAAAACCCTGCCTCTAATGCGATGTGCAATCAAATCAAACTTGTATGAACCCGTATCCGAACGCGATCAATTCGTGGTCACCGATTATAATTCGTATCGAATATTCGAATCTTAATCTGATATATCGTAATCGATTTGATAGATCGATAGAGTACGGGACACGATGTTTTTTATTCAGCTCGGATGATAGTGATGACCTTTATTTAGGTCTTAATACCAAGCCAATGCTGGCTGCCAGTGAGACTGGCCAATACCAAGCCAGCGATGACTTCGTATAAACAAGGCTTCATGTAATTTCGCATATACATTGTCAGGGGTACAAAAAAGGGGACACGGTAACTTTTATTAAAAAAAATTTTGTGGCTAACCTAACCTACATATAAGCGGGCTAAGCCGCGGATAAAATCTAGTAAGTTATATACTTATCTTTAGATCATCTCGCAAAAAATCTTAAACAACTACAACACACATCCATCTCCATCTCGAAGCGAACTGATCACACTATGATTCTGATGTTATCATAACGCACCCTTAATAAAACAGAGACTTATCTCAGTATTTTAGATTAAACAAATTTGAACTCTATTGCAATGATTTAACACAAACATAATATTAGAATTTAGCATATACAATTAGAGTCCAAATTGCTTTACTTTCAAATTTCGAGTTAAGTCGCTGTTTTATTAAGAGTGCGATTATTAACTAATATTATAAAAACGAATATGAGTCTGTTTGTTAGACTTTTACGCCTTTACTACTCGACCAATCATCATTAACGACTCGATGGCGTAGTGGTTAGTGTAACTGACTGCCACGCCTGGGGTCGCGTGTTTGATTCCCGCACAAGTAATAATATAATATATAATAATATTCTACCACGTACACACAACACCATCTAGCCCAAACTAAGCAGAGCTTGTACTATGGGTTCTAGACAATGGATAAACATACATATTATTATATGCTTTTTTTTTTGTAAATACATACATATTATAC
Source organism: Catocala fraxini (assembly GCA_930367265.1). Lineage (NCBI taxonomy): Eukaryota > Metazoa > Arthropoda > Insecta > Lepidoptera > Erebidae > Catocala > Catocala fraxini. The sequence continues at coordinate 3,003,109 of OV884031.1, forward strand.
ATAGAAACACCCAGAGCAAGACAAACATCCATGTTCATGCACACAAATGTTTGACTTGTGCGGGAATCGAACCCGCGACCTCAGGCGTGGCAGTCGGTTACACCAACCACTACGCCATCGAGGCCGTCAAACATTTGTATGCATGAACATGGATGTTTGTCTTGTTCTGGGTGTTCCTATGTATAATATGTATATATTTACAAAAAAAAAGTATATATGTATGTTTATCCATTGTCTAGTATCCATAGTACAAGCTCTGCTTAATTTGGGCTAAATGGTGTTGCGTGTATGTGAAAGAATATTATATTATTAAATCATGAAATTTCGTATACACGTTGTCATGGATACAGAAATCGACACACAGTACCTACCTACCTTTCATCCTGAAAAAAGGCACTGGGCCAAAAGCTAGTGAATATATAAAGCTAACCCCAAAAGGTTGAGCAGCAATTCTGTCCATGTTAGCCGCGAATCAGAGAAGCGTTCTGCAGTTCCGGTTCTCCTTTCTTTTGGGATAAGGAGCAGCAGTAGCGATGCGCACAATTGCATCCAAATCATATTCGTATATATCGACAACATTATACATAATATACGCGTGCTGTAGCGCTGCGCCACACCGTGAGTGGCGCAGCGAATGCGGCTCTTGTGCATGAGGTCTTGGGTTCAGAACCCGGGTCGGGCCAACAAAAAATTATTGAGTTTTCTGTTACGGATTCTCAATAGCAGCCAGGAGTTAGGAAGTTGATGGTGTCAGATACCCCCGTGCCTCGGAAAGCACGTATAGCCGTGGCACGTATATCCTGCGCCTGATCTCTCCAGTTGTGTCGGATTACCGGCCCATATCGGATCATGAGAGTTAGGGAACAGAGAGCGCACTTGTTGTGTTTGCGCTCACACTTGTGCACTGCAATATCTCCTGCGCAGATGGCCAGTCTCCGTTAAGATTGGCCGCTGTGACCGAAATTCCGTCTGGAGGACATTGCATTCCATGCAGAGTAAGTATTGCGTCGTGCACAATTATATACAAGAACTAGCTGTGCCGAATAAATAAGATTGAAGTGTCTATTTGTAATGTCAAAATAACAGCTTTTTACCTAATGTATATGAAAGTATATAAGGTTCTAAAATCAAAATATATTTTATTTAAAAAAAAACTGTCTGATAATAGTTCTTGAATATTGTCAAATTCATTTAATAAGCAATTGTATAATATTGAATTGCTGAATTAAACCATCAATTTCTTGTAAAATATTAGTCAAAAAATTACTAAATCACAAAGTAAAAGATTACCACCAAGAAAATTGACAATCCAGAAAACATTTAAGACCTCTGTTTAGTTACTTATGTTAGTGACCGTATAACAATAGTACACCCCATCAACTAATAGAGATTACAATGCCCCAATAAAGCATTCTGGCTATATTAACGGCAGTCGAAGAGAAAATAACCGGATAAAATATGATGTTGACAGAGTAAGGGGTACTCCATAGAATAACAAGTGAACAACTCGATGGATATGGCATTGTATTATGTTAGTATGAGAATTAGTAGTAATTAATTAGTGTCGCCGAAAATATTTATTTTCGGCGACACTTATTGCATTTGCAATAGCCTAATAATAATGCTATTGCAAATGCAATATTATTGTAACAATGAAATTAAATTTTGTATTGTAGGCATTATGTCGATAATACTTAAATGATGTTATTATACCACCATATTTTAGAAGATGGTAACTACTGTCTAAAAATTTTAAAACTGATTTTAGTTATTTAATTAATATTACATCTTATACCTATTTACAAGATAGCTCGCGATAGTGTAGTATAGTTAACGATGAAAGCTATCTTAGAAGATGGCTCACATCGATAGAGCAGTAGATTGAAACCCGTACCAGAATGTCCGATGCCCACAGTCATTTTAAATTCAATTGATTAACAACGGCTCTGCTACAGTTCTTCAAAATTATGCTTATTTTCGTTTGTAATAGATATGCTAATTGTATGTACTCCTGCTGCCTCAATATTATACACTTATGGTAATCTGCTCAGAACTGTGGCACACGCATGGCAGCTGTACGCCGCATCCTTCATCGTTACTGTTCCGTGGGGTAGCCGGACGATTGAGCTCTGAGTCAGAGCCGGACTTGGTGCTAAGTGGTAATTGATACTGACGCTCGAGTTTCTCGAAATCTTTGCTTATTTTGGCAACGTTCATAAAAGGAACAGACGGAGTAATGTCGCGTGTGACTCATTATTAATCTAAAGCGAATATTTACTGTACGTCTTGTCTCCTAAAGTGGTTTACTTGTGAACAGAGGCGTCGGCTTCATCAATATATTATTTTATATATTACTAGCTGCCCGGACAGACTTCGTTCTGTCAAAAGTAATTTTTCTTGTTTTTATGTTTACTTTATGACTAAGGGGTATGAAAAATAGATAGTAGCCTATTCTCAGACCTACTAAATATGCATATAAAATTTCATAAAAATCGATCAAGCCGTTTCGGAGGAGTATGGTAACTAACATTGTGACACGAGAATTTTATATATAAGATAATATAGTTTAGGTAACCTCGATTATTTCGTTTCGATTATGCTTATATAGTTAGTATCAATTACCTACACATAGAATATATAATATTGTCTTCTGTTTACACGAATGTTATTCATTGAAATGAAACTAGTATATACGGATTTTATCGCGTTAATATTGTAAAAGAGTGTAAAATAAATAACACGATAAAATCCGTATATAGTAGTTTAATTTCAACATAGAATATATTTATTTTTATTTTTAACAAAACTTCTGATTCACTAGTAACTGTAGTAATCCTGTGTCGCGGAAGACTTTACACACGTTCAAATAACAGACTCAAATAACACCCAGACTCGGAACAACCATTTGTGGATCACACAAATTTTTGTCCCGTGTGAGATTCGAACCCACAACACTCGGCGCAGTGGGAGTGGTGAACCGATCACTTAAACCAGTACACCATCTATACAGTCAAATCATTAGGAGGCTCAGTCCTACTGATAGTAATATTGGAGGGACTTGGTCACCGCAAGTCCTACAGAGTTGGTGCCAATGCCTGTGAAGGCTGTACATGTCTCGGTGTTGACGGGTGGACGCTCATCACAGTTGCGTCTGGATTGAAGCAAATACAAGTCAGTAAGTGTTATCATGCCTTCGAGAATTAGACATGAGTCTATGGGATCATATTTAAATGGCGATGTAGTCTATAAATTAGAAACGAAACGGTAAACTAGCGTCTGGATTGTAGCAAATACAAGTCAGTAAGTGTAATCATTCCTTTGAGAACCAGACATGAGTCTATGGGATCATATTTAAATGGCGATGTAGTCTATAAATTAGAAACGAATCGGTAAACTAATTTATCTGACAACCTGCCTCATCAATTGTAAATTTTCTCTATTAGCATCTTACGCGACTATAAGCATGGTTTACTCAAAGTAATCCTAACTAATATTATAAATGCGCGTGTGAGTTTGTTTCTTTGTTACGAGTACGTTTTCACACCTTAACTACTCGACCGATAATTATAAAATTTCGTATACACTTTTTCGGGGGTACAGAGGAGGACATAGGGAACTTTTCATCCAGAAAAAATTACTGTTCCCGGGGTATAGAAGCTTTTCAACAAAATCTACATTAAGCGACGCCGCGGCAAAAACTAGTGTTTAATCTACTTGTAAGTAATGTAAACGAAAACTTAATTTTGGGAGGGGTACCTAAATTCGTGTCTGTGTCGCTGGACCTGACGTTTTGTCGTGAAAAAATGTCGCTTCTGCCTTGATACGGGCCCCAGATTTGTATAGACCCCATACCGGGAGATGTTAACACATACAACTGTTACAAGGGGTTAATGTCAAAGTAACATGACGTTGTAACCGCTCGTGACATTGCCTGCGTTTGATCTCTGAATAAAAGTATTGAACCTTTTATTCAGCAAAGTAGTAGTAATTTTCGTGTGAGGAAATAGTCATACGTACATAGATTCACGCCTATTTCCCAGAGGGGTAGGCAGAGACTACGGATTTCTATTTGTTACGATACTGACACACTTTTCTGACTTCCTTCATTTTCATCATATTCCTCATACACGCTCGCCGGTTTAAGGTGCTCTTAACCTAGCCTTTGTCCAGCACGTCTCCGATCTGATCAAGAAACGTTCGTCTAAGTCTGCCTCTTACGACTGTTCCATTCACGTTAGCCTTATAAACTTTCTTAGTCATTCTTTTCTCGTCCATTCCTTCTACATGCCCAAACCAGCTTGACATACCCTTTTCTATTCTTGTCACTATATCCACTTTCATGCCGCATCTCTCTCTAATCACATTATTTCTTATTCTATATTTCAGCGTCACACCACATATATCTCTCCCAATCCCAGCGCTTTCATTTCTACAGCATTTATTCTGCTCTCATGCTTCTTTTGCCATACCCAACTTTCACTTCCATGCATAAGTGTAGACATTAATAGTCCTCTACGAACAGCCAAACGTGATTTGTCAGATACATTTCGAAATAGTCAGTAGTCGGAATAGAAAATAGTCAGTCGCTCAATAACTAGGCTAGTTGTACGGTATTCGGCAATAGACTCGTCTTTTATGATATTCAGTGTGATATATTCTGACTGCTATTAAAAATGCAAAGTAATCTCTGTTAGTCATAATTATTTATATGGCTTAATGTAAAGACTTCTTAAAAAAACTTTGTATAAAGATAGTTTGAACATATGAGAAAGACATTTACTTTTTCTTTAAATAAGATATCTTCACTATTAAGACTGCGCCGAGCGAAAAGTGCCAAAACAGGCGGTCACAGTTAAGTGAATAAAATCAACACTTTTTGTTTAATACAAATATAAAATATACGTTTACCATAACAATGAATGTGTTTACAATTACTCCGTGTAAAAAACTTAAAATAATTAATATTTTCGCATACAAAAATACGTAAAATTGCATTATAGCATTTACGTTTTTAGATTATAACAGTAGAAATATATGCTATTTTATAGCTTAAACGAAACATAAATAGTTATATTACAATTTTTCTGTCCCAAATATTTAAGTTATTGGTTGACAATAAAGATACATATTTATCAAAAAGCACTTCAAATCCTCCATACAATTTTACTATGGCGGCCGCGCGCCGATTTGAATATGCGCCGCACGAGCTCTGTAATTATCTGTCCTACGCTCGGCGCAGTCCTAAATTATTCAATTAATCTAGTTTTGAGCCACTCTATTCAAATGGCAGTTTTTTTTAACAGACAACTCCTGCTCTCGCGTTTATCATTTAAACAGCGTACACAAAGAACACCCAGATTCGAACAACCATTTGTAGATCACACAAAAAAATTCCCGTCTGGGATTCGAACCCACAACCGACCACTTAATCCACTACAGTATCCGTGCAGTCGCAGATACGCCGCTGTGTTATGAAATCATATGAAACATATATAATAAACATTATAAAAAGTACCTATATTTTGTAAAGCTCAAAAATATAATTATAATAAAATACCGAAAGCTTAGCTAAGAAATGTTTTATAGTGTCTCAAAGTTTCTCATTCTTCTCCCTTAGCCTTTATTATTCCCAAGTCACTTGGGGTCGGCTTTTCTAGTCTAACCGGATTTGACTGAATATCAGTTTTTACACGGAGCGGCTGCCACCTGACCTCCGCAACCCGAAGGCTAACGATAACCTAAGGCTAGACCAGTGTCAAGATATTAGAGGGTACTGACTTTCCCAATAACGTAACCATAGATGTTCATGGTAGCCGGGACCGACGGCTTAACGTGCTTTCCGAGGCACGGAGCAGGCGATAATTGTCAATAAATACACACATAATTTCGAAACAATAAATTTTAATTTCTTTTCTACATATTTTTTTAATAAAAAGCAAAGCGCCTGCGAAAAAATACATAGCAATACGTTATCCATCATCACAGTATATTATCAGGCGTACTTTACATCGCACGAATATAAATAGAAAATGTCGACATCATTATACACGCAGAACTTGTTCGTGAGTCACAGTAGGGTCACCTGTCGTACCAGAGCGTTGAAATAACAATTACGACGTATAGTCAAATATTATATGAAAATCTCCGTTTTTTTGTGTCTATTTTGATTGTAGGAAAATATGTTTCCATGAAAACGAGAGCATTATCCCTTTAGCAGTACTCAGTACATGTATAAATGTTTTTTTGTAGACCCTTACTTTATTATCAGCAGAATAAAAATGTAATATTAGAAACAGCCTGAAACACAGGTTTCTGACCTAGATCAGGTAATACAATGTAAAAACAGACTTAATAAACAAATCTTTTTGTGTCCAATATTTAAATTGTAAATGTTTTCCTTTAGATTAAATATAGTTTTAATGTGAATTTAATACAATAAGTAGTCTGTAATGTGTTTTGTAGACTTTCATTTAATTAATAAAAAAAAATATTATTACTATTATTATTTATTTTGTATTGTTATTATTGGTTATTTTGAAACCCTATAACTAAGGCTCGATGGGACCCAAACCAAACTCCATTACTAGTATTCCAGATATTCATTCAGCTTGACCATAGTAGACCTGTCTACAGCATTTAAAGACTTTTAATGTTTAATTAGTGACTGCACATATAGTGTAATTCAGCTTGACTAAAGGAAATTTTATTGCCTATGGCGTAGTGTTTTAAGTGGGCGTCTCGCCGCTGCCACGACGCCGAGTGTCGATCTCCAAGCGAGGCAAAAACTTTTGTGTGCGGCAATAGTCGTTCTGAGCTTTGTTGCTGAGCGAGAGTTAGTGTTCATTACGTCAGTTATTTGAATGTTTGTAAAGTCGTCCGCGCCTTATAAATTAATGCATGAAGCTTCTTTAATTTTTTTTTTATAAATCGAATGCCTTACTATTCACAATTAATCATTCATAATCAATAAATCTGGGTGCGGTAGTTTGAGTTTATAAATGTATACTAGGATGGCTAAACTATATATATGTAGTAACAGGAAAATAATTACACGAAGTCTTTGATAATTTTAACAAAATAAAATAAATGGTCTAAATGAAGCTTGTTATTTTACAACCTATAAATAACCTTGCAAATTAAATATAGCTGTTGCCGTCTCTCGCAGTTAAGAGCAAGACAGACAAAAACAGCTTACCTTTAAGTTTAAACAAAATTATATTTATAGATGTCTTGATATGTATACTGTCAATTAAAGAACTATATTTATAAATTACTTTTAACATTTATAGAGCTCCGTTAAAGATAAAATTGGATAAATGGGCCATTGTCCATGCTAGATGAGATAAGAGAAGGGCATGATGAGATAGACTCTTTAAAAATTGGTCTGCATAAAGAGAGTTGGATGGAAAGTGTTGTCGCCTTTGCCATGTATATAAATAATATGCTAGGTATTAATATTCCAACTTTTTTACGCAGAGACGGTGGAATTAATTTTTAAGTACTCTTTAAAAATATGTTTTAAAATACAATCTAAATTATATTAAAATATATTGGTTTTCAAGTTAGCAACCTTTCAAAAAGCAACCCTTTCACTGTTTCCGTGCGAAAACAGTTGCTTGCCCATTGTGTCGATTTCAAATTCAAAAACACTTGATTACAATAGTATTTGCTCAAGTGTCTTCTCCGGTTGTTTTACAACGGGAGCGTCGCGGCCGGGGGCGTAGCGGAATAACAAATTTTGCACTGTGGGTGTGTTCCGGCCGGGGGCGTACCGGTCCGGCCGTTAGGGTCCCATAACGGCCGGACCCGGGATTGTTAAGCTAGTGACTCTCGTTTGGTGAAAATTTAAGGAATATAATCTGTAAAATATAAATGAAATGAAATCCAATATAAATTGCGAAGTTGCCTATTAATAGCTTCTTACTGATTCCATTATTTTTATTCATTATTTCATTTAAACTCTCCTCGAAAATCCGTGCCTCGGAAAGCACGTTAAGCCGTTGGTCCCGGCTGCCATGAACATCTATGGCAGTCGTTATTGGGCAAGTCAGTACCCTCTAATATCCTGACACTGGTCTAGCCTTAGGGTATTGTTAGCCTTCGGGTTGCGGAGGTCAGGTGGCAGCCGCTCCGTGTAAAAACTGATATCCAGTCAAAAATCCGGTTAGACCAGAAAAGCCGACTCCAAGTGACTTGGGAATAATAAAGGCTAAGAGAGAAGATTTCATTTAAACTCTAATCTCAATTTATTTTAGGAGCTTTACGAATGAGCAATTCTTTAGTAAGTATTTTAAGTTCATTAACACTTAGCTAGAAAACAAACTATCATTAAAAGTTATAAATAAACGCTTCCATTAACACCGAAACCTTCCATTACAATACTTATTAAAGTCCTCTTTTTATAAATTTAGTCAGTTTAAACAAGAAGCGTCAAAAAAAGGTATTTATGTATGTTTATCCATTGTCTAGTACCCGGCCATAGTACAAGCTCTGCTTAGTTTGGGCTAGATAGTGTTGTGTGTATATGATAGAATATTATTATTATTATTAATTAGTAAGTTTCCTAGATATTTGTGTACTAAAAAGTCTATGCCTACGCTTCACAAAAGATGAAAATATAAAATGATCTTTAATAATAAATCAGACTGATAACTTTTCTATTCTAGTTTGCATCTTTACCGTTTGTTGTCTATTGAATAAAAGTGTCTCAAAGGAGATGGTTATTTGGTAAATTTAATAAAACCTATTTGATAAGTCAAGACATGGCGAGTGGCGACCGCATCAAGGGTTTGATGTGGTCGCCATGTCTTGACTACAAGGGCTACGAGCCCGTACGCCCCTTGACTTTCGCCCCTTTCATTAAATCGACTATATTTGGGTGGATTTAAGAAGAAACCTAACAAATACGTACTAGAGGGCGATCTTTGAGGGACGAACGGGCTCGACACGTAACTACTATAAGTCATGAGGCTATTGTATCGCTAAAAGTGGATTTCCCCGACTAAGAGCAACGACCACTGCGGAGGTATTGCCAGAATATTACTAAAAAATATTACTTTTAAAACATAAATTTATAGCTCAATAAATATATTTACTATTATTTTATTTACAGCATTTGTTATAGCCAGTTGCACTCACTGATCGGTAAACGATTAGCGAGGTTAAGCAACTTTGAGTGCGGTCAGTCTATAGATGGGTGACCGCTTAGTAGTATTTCATCTGAGCATCTCCGTGCTTCGGAGGGCACGTAAAAAGTCGGTCCCGGTTGTTGTCAAATTGACAGCAGTCGTTAAGCCATGTCATAGGCCTACGGGCGGCTTGAACAACTATTGACAAGAGGTTGGCCACTAACCACACGAAAAGAAAAGAAGACTGACGTTAAGATCTTAAAGATATAATAAATTAAGCCTAACCTTCCGCAATACTAATAATATATTAAATACTCTGTTATACCACTGTATAACAGATTATTTTCAAGGCTGATATAATATTATATTTTTGTCACACCAGTGAAACTGATACCCATATAAATGTATGTGAAAGAATAAATATATTTTTCGTAGGATCCTTCGATACTTTTAACGCTCAGCATATTTTCCTTATAAGCTTCAGAAGGCCCTTCAGATTGTTCCAAGAAATCCTTGTTTTCGTACGATTCGGAGAGCACCGTTCGTCTTGTCTTGTTATTACCGATATGAATTCTAGTAATTGCGTCACTATGATTGGATCATACTGTTACAATGATAAGTTATTACGTCGTTTCTTATCTTTATGTTTCTTATCAATAAGATAATTTGCGGATGAAGCAGTATAATCGCGTCTCTAGTTTGTACCGCTACTGTATAAGCATAATATACCTACAATTTCAGCATGATTAATAATAATAATAAATAATAATAATATTCTACCACATACACATAACACCATCTAGCCCTAACTAAGCAGAGCTTGTACTATGGGTACTAGACAATGGATAAACATACATATATATATTTTTTAAATACATACATATTATACATAGAAACACCCAGACCAAGACAAACATCCATGTTCATGCACACAAATGTTTGACTTGTGCGGGAATCGATCCCGCGACCTCAGGCGTGGCAGTCGGTTACACTGACCACTACGCCATGGAGGCCAACATTATGTGTTTCAGGCATCAAGCAATTTCAGGTATAATATGTCTATTTCTTCGGTACTCGCTACAGTACGGCTTTGTTAAGCTCTCTTCGGTAGTATAGTGGTCAATAACCATGGTTCGATGCCCACAGGAGTCCCCCTGTGTTATGTGTTATATTTATGTGTTATTGCAGAATCTGTTTACAATGATGTATGTTAATTTTCTCTTTACATCAATTTCATACAAAGTTGAAAAATATACAACATGTATTCAACTGTGGAATCCTTTTTATTTCTCTGTTGCTGTCGTAAAATTTAACAATTTAATAAAAACACACTTCAGTAAGCTGTAAAGTTTCTCTATTTTTTACTTTTAAGATGGTTTGTGTAGCCTGCGCCGTCATCTCTGTTTTGTGGGCGTCACAGATAAACTCTAAAATAGTTATTGCCATAATATATTTTTAATGTATTTTATTAATTACCAGCAATTTACTATACAACATTTTAACTTTCTTTTTTTTGACCCAGGAATATCCTTTTTGGATACCCCCCTCCCCCGGGGGGGAAGGGTGGTTATGTGAAACTCTCCGCCCCTGAAGGGGGTCGGTATACACACTAAAAACCTGGGGTGAGCAGTCCCTCCGCCGAAGGAGTGGGGCGGGATGGGGTCGCGTTAGCAATCACCATCCCGCCCCGGCGGTTGGCCCGGCTGATGGTGACTGGAACTGATGGTCCGGTGCCTCAGCACCTGTGGAGGGAAGGCCTTGCTCACCAAGGCCATCCCCCAGACGTGTGGGGCCGTGCAAGCCGGTAGAGAGTCCCCCGACTCCGTACCAGTGACCCCACTATACAGGAGCGAAAAGGCGGGCAAATCGCCTCCTTCTCGCTCCCGTCCGTCTGCGCCAGAGAGGGTCAGCGAGGAGGTTATACAACATTTTAACTAGGTTATTTTCAGTTAACTATAGGCAACTAAATCTGTTTTTGGTTTTTGAGCAATGGCAAAAGATAGACTCATCTTATCTTATCTTATCTTAAATGGGGGCCAGTCAGTGTAGACCGGCGACACTCCGACCCAGTGGGATCTTTTGTGTCGATATTCTCCCAATAACGACTGCCATAGATGTTCATGGCAGCTGGGACCAACGGCTTAACATGCTCTCCGAGACACGGAGCAAGAGATAATTGTCAATCAATACGCACATAATTTCGAAACGTCATATAACTTCCGAAAGTCAGAGGTGCGCGCGTGGTTTGAACCCGAGACCCTCAATGCAGAGGCATTGCAGTCTGTTGGTCTCCCCACTGAGCTATCGCTGCTCTTAGACTAGACTCATCTTAATACAAAGTTTATTGATAAAATTAATACAATTATACCTTTAGATTATGCAGATATAAGTCTAAGTAAGATTTAGAACATTTCTTGCCACAGTATACTGACTGGCACAATATATTCCTTACTAATAGATAATTACCTCGAAACTGAATAGTTCTCAGGTCCTTGATCAATGTTTTCTCTTTGATCAACCGTCCGCCGCTATTACTTAACTATTACTCAACAAACACTCAAAGCTAAGAAATAATTATGAGTGATCTTTTTCCAATTCTTTAATTAATACTTAGATAACTCTTAAATATATGAGAGCGGTTTATAAGTAAAGCTGTTCTTTAAGTAAATTAAAATATCGATACAATGCAGGCCTTTCCCTCCTTCGCACCATTCTATCTTCGGAACACAATCAGCTTCTATTATGAGATTGTTACTTCAAAGACATCGTCGGCTTTTGTCGCAGGATCTTATGAAATTGCTGGCCGAAATAAGTTCACCACAACGTTAATAACATTATGAACGCTGTGCGCTCACAAAGCGTATTTTAATTGGTTAGAACACCCTGATATTACATATTCTATTAATGAGAAAATACTTAGAAATAAAGCTAGAGGAACTATATTATTGAAATTGTAGGAACTCTTTTCCTGTAGTTAACACACAATTACATCCCTTCTTTAATTCTTTTTAAAAGAAAATCGTGTGACTGTTTGGTGAGATAAAGGTGCTTTACCGTCTTTACCTATTTATATATTGATATAGTGTGGTTCTATTGTCTTCTGCTTACACGAATGTTATTCATTGAAATTAAACTACTATATACGGATTTTATCGCGTTATTTATTTTACACTTTATTACAAAATTTTGAAACTGTCACACTACTACTAGATACTATTGAACTTTACTAATTTTTAAGCTAATTAATTTATTAAAACTATTTATATATAAATATACACTTTCCCCGACGTTTCAGTTGCTTTTCAGCAGCCATGGTCACGGGGAGACTAAGATGGTAGTTGTCTCAATGTTCCAGTGTCGTTATTTCAAAGTACCCGAACATAATTTAATCATTGGTGTTTCTATTTATGCAGAATGAGCTCAGAGTATCATGAAGTCTAGCTGTGGTTTGCTGTTTACAGTTAGTTATGCTGGAAATATAAAAAAATATTACATGTTTAACTACTTATATCAATATCATCAAAAGCTAATTTGCATACCTAAACTTTGAAGTTCAATATTTTAATAGGCAAAGTTACCACTATTGGACTAGTTAACAAGTACCTTAACTAACTATTCAATAAAACAATCCACAAGTACCTTCAATTATATAAACACTTTATTTGAGTTCTTAAATCTATTTACATGTGAACCTTGTACGTTGGCAGCAATTTCCATATCACTAACTAATATTGACATTGATTAACATTGAGGTCTCGAGTTCGAACCCAAGGCGCGCATCTCTGACTTTTCGAAGTTATGTGCGTATTAAATAGTTAATTATCGCTCGTTTTGATGGTGAAGGAAAACATCGTGAGGAAACCTGCTTGTCTGAGAGTTCTCCATAATGTTCTCGAAGATATGTGTAGTCTGCCAACGCGCACTTGGCCAGCGTGGTGGACTATGGCCTAACCCTTCTCACACTGAGAAGAGGCCCGTGCCCAGCAGTGGGACAGTTAAATACAGGGCTGATATTATTATAACTAACATTACACACATATATATATATTTACTAGATTTTTCCCGCGGCTTCGGTGTAAACGTAATTTAGTTTAGGTAAGTAGCAGAAGATTTTTCTGGACGAAAGTTACCCTATGTCATTTTTTGTTCCTCTGACAACGTGTATACGAAATTCCATGATGATCGGTCAAGTGGTTAATGCGTGTAAGCGTAACAAGCAAACAAATTTATATTCGCGTTCATAATATTAAGTTAAGATTTATATAGTGTCACGCCTCTATCCCCGAAGAGAAAGTATTACATCCACATTTTGCCAATCTATATACCTATATAAAACTCTTCCGTTACTGAGTGGCTGACAGACAACGCACAGCCGAAACTACTGAACGCAAGAAGCTGAAATTTGGCATGTATGTTCCTTGGTGAGGAGAAGCACTAAGAGAGGATTTTTGGAAATTCCACCCTGAAGGGGGTGAAAGGGGTGAAACCCGATATTCACACGGGAACGGGACTTACGCGGGTGAAACCGCGGGAAAACTACTAGTGATATAAAAAGTCTACTGCCATCTATCGGGCACATTTCCAAACTCTGTTTTTACTAAAAAGTTTTTTTTATTCCTAGTTTATTAGGGACTTTTGAACACAATTCATGCCAGTTCCATCGTAAACTAACTTACAATTTTAACGTACACAGTATAAGTGCAATACTGAAACAGTAGAGCCTCGCTGATTTCAGCATGAATGGGCACGACCGGGGAAGGACTACCCTCTCACAGAATCTTCTCTCTTAGTCTTTATTATTCCCAAGTCACTTGGGGTCGGCTTTTCTGGTCTAACCGGATTTGACTGGATATCAGTTTTTACACGGAGCGGCTGCCACCTGACCTCCGCAACCCGAAGGCTAACGATACCCTAATGCTAGACCAGTGTCAGGATATTAGAGGGTACTGACTTGCCCAATAACGACTGCCATAGATGTTCATGGCAGCCGGGACCAACGGCTTAACGTGCTCTCCGAGGCACGGAGCAGGCGATAATTGTCAATCAATACGCACATAATTTCGAAAAGTCATATAACTTCCGAAAGTCAGAGGTGCGCGACGTGGGTTCGAACCCGAGACGCTCTGCATTGCAGTCTGTTGGTCTCCCCACTGAGCTATCGCTGCTTATCCTCTCACAGAATATTGATGTGAAATAGCAGTATTCCTACTGTTGTGTTTCGTTCGGTGAGTGAGAGTTCCGGAGGCCCAATCATCCTCTTTACCCCTTCCCGCTCCTTCTCCTTACCACTTCCTTTCCTAAAGGGTCGGCAATGCGCAAGTGATGCCTCTGGTGTTGCCGGCGTCCATAGGCTACGGTGACCACTTACCATCAGGTGGACCGTATGCTTGATTGTCACCATAGTTGTATAGAAAAAAAAAATAAACATTAGCTAAGGCATAAATCATTCTAGCTTCACGAGATAAAGGGTTAGCTTACTGAAAATGATTGACAGAAATATCTAATCACACTTTACCTGACCTAGGAATCGACGGGAGGCTTCATGCTCAGGGTCACGGAGCGCCACTGAAGAAATCAATATCTACAAGGTAAAAGTCTTAACTACTCGACCGATCATTATAAAATTTTGCATCCCCATTGTCAGTGGTACAAGAAAAAAAAGGACCCTATATCCTTTATATAGGGTACTTTTATTTAGAAAAAGTACTATTTCCGAAAGATGGCTTGTACACGATAAATCACATTCACTCAAACAGATATACAGTAAAACATGCTACTTATCTATCCTTGCAAACATTCATCTGATTTTCGTTGACCTAAAAATGCTTCCCATCACTATTGACTATCGCTTAGCATTCGATTAAAAATGAAAGAGCGGAAAAGAAACTAGTTCAGTTTGATATGTACACATCCGAATCGTACTATTTACAACCAATACCGATTATAACTCGATTTAAATACGGGCACCCAAATCGAATGCCAAGATATATCTCTCGATAGCCACCAGGGATACACGACTCCATTACCATTAAAAGGGTGTTATCCATCATCGCGATATCGATTCCTGCCACTCGAAAGTTCAACTCGATACAAAATCGACCAACATCGGTCAAACGCGATTTGGTTAGACGTTTAGACGTATTTCACTACCATCAATCGTGAATAAAACTGTCTTAGACCGGATATTCACCGTGTATAGGAAACATTTAGTAAATAAATGTTTTGGTTTTACATCTGGACTTCTTACATGACAACATTGCATTAAATTAATATATAGAAAACACCTTTTTGGTTGCGAAATTATCCTTTAATTTACTGGAACCCGTAACTCGGGGATACTATAGCCAATAGTTGTTTTGTGAACTACATACATACATATGTATAGATTTACGCCTGTATCCTCGTATTAACGCTTAGATTACGACAGCTATGGTACTCGGTCCTATGGAATACGAGGCGAATCAATTGCTACAGTTACTGGACTTTGCTTACAAGTAATTTTAGGGCAGTTGGGTTTGTATGTGCCGGACAAGTACGTGTGGCGACGGCGACAGCCGCGGCTGCTGATAGTACCGCGCGGTCGAACCAACCTCATGAGTGAGGCACCTTTGACGCGCGCACTCTGCACGCTTAATCTCATAGCCTTGGACGTGGACATAATATTCTGTTGTGCTCTGAGTGAATTCACAAGGATATCTTCTTTTAAAATTTGTTATAATAATTAGATAAAATTATATAGGAATATATTGTATAAGTTCTTTTTATTTTTTTAATAGTGCTTCAATATCGCTTTGGGTGAATCCTGTAAAGATATTTGTATGTCTGTAAATAAATAAATAAATTAAAAAAAGTAACTATTACAGTTGGCCGAAACTAATAACCAGCCGTATATTTTAAAATAACGTGCAAACATATACACTGACGTTTGTGTATTGTCGAAAGTGTTAGCAGAGACACATGACACCTATCTACATTTTGTCAACATATTTTAGTGACCTATTTCGTCGTATGCTGGTCATATATGCCATATGCGTGAAGAAATTCTGTAGCACTACGGAGTGTGTAAACACTTTTTAATAGTTAATATTGTTAATTAACAACATTGACAGCCTTTAACTTTGATACAGCAATTGTCGAGTATAACTCAGCTTGTAAATGTCAAAATGTTTAATAAATTAACAGCCATTTTGCCTCCGGATATCCAATACTTGAGCTTCCTGTTTTATGTATGCTCATAACCAGATAGGCTGTTATACCTTCAGCAAAATCATATGTGTAAGCTAGGATGACATGCTAGGCAACTCAGTAATTTGCTTAAGTATAAATTTTTGTTATAGTACTAGAAATGAATTATAGAATAGATATATAATAATAATAATTTTATTGAAAACCTTGTTACATTTTCACAATAATTATACGATAATGATTACAGTAGTATAAACTGTGTCGTAGCCATTAACGTCCACATCCGAATATATTTTTAAATAACTAAGGTTAGTAAAGGTACAATTTTATTGCCCGCCATCCGTTCAGCACCAGGTCCGAGAGGCGGCGTGCGTGTTCCCACGCGCGCCTCTGTGTCGAGTCCGTCTCCCCTCTAGGGGGGACAGTAGGGATTATTTTTGCGAAGTGCCTATAGGGTAGGTCTTATCGGGTAGTGGCCTGCCGTTTCATACGGCGGGCCGAAACCTCGGCGGGGTCGTGACTGCATGCGCAAGTGTTTCGCGCGGCACCGTCGATAGTGGTTTTGTCGAGGAACACCGTGGTAGGTTTAGTCGGTATTCCGGGAGGTACATTATTCTTATTCCATCTTTCTTTTACCCCGGCGAGTCCGACATAACCCCTCCGCCCGCCCCCGCGGAGGGGTATGCGTCATGCATTCCGCCACGATAAAAAAAAAAGGTACAATTTTATTGTTTGTTTATAATAATTTTGTACCTATATTGAGGATGACAGTACGTACATGTGTTTGTCGGTGAGTGTATGTGAGTGTCTACGTGTGTATTGTGTATATGCAGATATGCGTGTGTATGTGTGTATCGGTATGTGTAAGTGTGAGTATATGTATGGGAGAAAGATTTATTTGTTATCATGCTATGATGTCCTCACATTGTGTATAAGTTTGTGAAAGAAGATATACCTATATAGATAATTATATAGTGTATATTGCTAGGGCTGTCTATTATATACTCTTATGTACATATGTGTATGAAAAACAAGATGTTGAGTTTCTAATAAATAAGGCTCTTATTTTTCCAGTCATAAAAGTTTAAAATAAACCGCTGCAGTTTTTTTATTTGATCGCCTTATTTATACGAGTTCTATCGCAAGTTATTTTTAAAAGCACTGCTCAACATTTCAGTTGCTTTTCACCAGCCATGGTTGAGTGGTACAGATCGCGGACTGTATGATGGCCGGTCTGAACATTGCGCCAGTGGCGTCGCAGTTGTAAGTTTTGGGTCTCTTTGGTGACAGGGGGCGGGGGCGGGATGCAATCCGCACTGACTGACAGAGTGTACATGCGCAACAATTCGGAGACGCTATGTTCAGTCCGGCCATCATAGATTGCGCGATCTGTAATCGTCTTATTGTCTCGAGGTGTAGTTATTTCAAGGTACCCAAACCTAATTAAATTATTGGTGTTCCGAGTTACGCATAGAATGTCATGAAGTCTCACTACATAGAAAAAGCAAATCTTCTTGAGTATGAGTATGTTTTTGTCAAACGCAATATTGTTTGATTTTCCAACTGGTGATACATACCAAGCATCTTCTGTATTGAAAAGTATATGTTTTTTATTCTAATAGCCTTGCTATCGATATTTACTTGCGAATATTCATGTAGGTCTAATCACTTTTATACTTTTGCGTTGCATAATTTATATAACAACTAAAACGTCGCTAAAGAACATCGATTCCTACCAAGGATGTTTCGCGAGGCTATTGAAATCAAAAAACATCCTAATTTTAATAGAGAAGATGGTTGGAATGTACCACCAGCTTGGGATCCAGTAATACAAATAGTCAAACCCAAGAAGAAGCAAACCACAGCTAGACTTCATGATATTTTGAGCTCATTCTGCGTAAATAGAAACACCAATGATTAAATTATGTTCGGGTACTTTGAAATAACTACACTGGAACATTGAGACGACTGCCATCTTAGTCTCCCCGTGACCATGGCTGCTGAAAAGCAACCGAAACGTCGGGGAAAGTGTATAAATAAATTAAATCTAAATAGTTTAATAATAATTTAATTAGCTTAAAAATTAGTAAAGTTTAATAATAGTAGTAGGGTAACAATTTTCAAAATTATGTAATAAAGTGTCCAATAAACAACGCGATAAAATCCGTATATAGTAGTTTAATTTCAATGAATAATATTCGCGTAAACAGAAGACAATATTAACTAAAACGTGTTTTAAAGGGATCATGTATATATGTATGTATCATATGTGGGGGCCAATCAGTGCAGACCGGCGACGCTTCGACCCAGTGGGATCTTTTGTGTCGACACTCTCCCAATAACGACTGCCATGAACATCTATGGCAGTTTAATAAAGGGATCATACTCGTTATTTACTTACCTTTTAAAAAGGCGTGCATGATAAAGGGTTTGATCTTTTTAAATTTACCCATTCTTTGTTCTATGTTCTACTACTACTCACGCACACACACACACACACACACACATACACACACACACACACATACTCTTACACTCATTTACCCATTCATACAAAATCACATTCCGATACTAACGTTGTCATATACAATTGTTATTACTACCCACCTTTTAGTTTTCATTTATTAGTTTTTAAAGTGCATAATTTTAAATATTGTAATATTAAATGGTAGATTCAATTGTAGGGCCATGGGGAGGGCCTGGAGATTTGTCATACAGGTTTCGAGCCTAGTACAGACTCCAGCTCTCACTAAGGAACTTTAATATACTTACTTATAAGTTACATGTAAGAACATATTATGTACATGACTGTGCCTTATTGAGAGAAATAAACGTATATTATAATGTGTATAATGTGTTCAATAAATCCACATAACTCGACGACAATAATACGAAAATTTTTAGCAATAGAAATAAGAAACAGTACGTCTTTAAAACGTGATTAATCATAACAGCAGACACACCGTTCATAGCCCTCCTCTTTAACACATCTAAACATTTATTTATCTTTTTTTTTTTTTTTTTTTCTTATTTTATTTGGGAGCTTTTAGCCACACACGGCCATGTCAGCTCCATCATACCATAAATGTAATAACTATTCATATTCTACCTTAACCTACCTTACCTTATTTATCTTAAATCTCCGTTCAGTACGTCGTTTTATAAAGCCCTATGAGAATACGTGGACATTGAACGGCACGTGTCGAATTGAACAAAGACGAAATACGAGGTTTAGTGCAAAGATATTTGATACTATTTGTGTGGCTCCGGCGAAACGAATAAATCCTATTTCAAATACTGCTTGTTCAAAAGGCAGTGTTGACTGTAGGTATCCACATGTGGATTGTAACAAGAAGTTTACTGCATATAACTGAGAAAACCTATGATGCGTCTTTTTTGATTATTCCAAATATTAATATAAAAATAAATTTCGTAAAAAAATGTGGGTACGTCTCTTTCCCTTATGACGGCAGTATACTATAATTGCAACGAAGAGCAGCGATAGCTCAGTGGGGAGACCAACAGACTGCAATGCAGAGGGTCTCGGGTTCAAACCCACGTCGCGCACCTCTGACTCCGAAGTTATAAATATGACTTTTCGAAATTATGTGCGTATTGATTAACAATTATCGCCTGCTCCGTACCTCGGAGAGCAAGTCAAGCCGTCGGTCTCGGCTGCCATGAACACCTTTGGCAGTCGTTATTGGGAGAGTGTCGGCACAAAAGAACCCACTGGGTCGAAGTGTCGCCGGTCTGCACTGACTGGCCCCCACGTAAGATAAGATAATTTGCTACGAAAAAGGAAATTCGAATATTCATAAATTGTATGATCTGCATTCGAATGTTGATTTATTCGTTGTCATTGATTATAATTCGAATCACAGTCGAATAACCGAAACTAGCTCTCATATATGAGTCACGGGGTCGATTGATCTTGCTTTGAGCAATGCTTCGTGTGCCTTGGATGACAATGATTACCTTATTTTCTTTAGCTCATTAATCAGAGATAAAGATTTGTTTGCAAATTTTAAATATTACGATTTTTATAGTTAACAAATATGATTAATTTCGAACTAATATAAGTATGTTAAAAGTACAACCTCTGTGACGCAGTGGTAGATAATGCCAATTTTGGCCCAACGAAAAATGATTAGGTTTTATGATCGAAATATGGTCTGGAAGACATTATTATATTGTAATAAAACAAAACATAAAAAGAGCGTCTAATATATAGACGGATTTCCAAAAAAATTAATAAGAACTACGCCACCTTAACAAACATAAAAAAGCCGCTTCGGAATCGATCCATCCGTTACGGAGTTATATTGCCACCGACAAATAAACACAATAAATTATACATACGTCGTATTTTAATTATGAATGCGTGTTTCTTGTTTTGTTCATATATCCGCCTTGCATATAACAAATATATGTTTGAATATGATTACTCTGATAATATTTGTATATTATCAGAATATTCGATTACAATATTGCACAAGCAAATAATGTAAATTCAAAATTGTAATCGTAACGGGCACCCACAGGACAGGTTAGCTTAGTTGGGCAATAGGTTGTATATTACCCATTGCCTGATATATTGTTAATTAATTTATCAATAATGATGTTTTATTTTATTTTTATTTATGATATTATATAATTGCTACAAGACTGTCCTAGGTATTATATTTGTTGGAGATTTTCTAACCAATGTATAGAATATTTCGGTGTAAACATGTACGGATCATACTGTTTTTTAGCCCATGTGTGGTTCAAACTGACCACTAAGCGGAGTGATATAATTGTGATACAGCTCTACCATTCGTACTGTTCAGATTTACACGTAAATAATTTTATATAAAGCAACGTTAAGCTAATGGACTGCTACGTAGAGGACTTTACTTCGAACCTAATGCGCGCATCTCTGTCTGACTCTTCGAAGTTATGTGCGTATGCGTTAAATAGTTAATTTTTCTTGCTTAAGCTATGAAGGAAAACAAACATGCTCCATCATGTTTCGAGGATGTTTGATAACTGTTAATCCCGCAACTATCCGGTATCCAATGTAGTTAACATTGGATACCGGTCATCTGTGGCAACTTTACTTTCAACGAACAACTTGACCTAGTGTACCTCAACTTACATTTCATCATTTTATTTACTATCATTTCATATTTTTCCATTTTCATTTTCATTTAATTTATACCTAGTAAATATATAAAAAAAATGTCTTGGTGAAAACTTTGTTTTATTATCTTTGTAAACTTTGTGCCAGCCCTGACAAAATATGTCCTTTTGTATGTAATTTAAAAAAAAACTGTGGTATCTTTACCTGACATCGAATATCTGTAGGATTTGTCCCGTAAATGCCCACGTATCGTGGGCTGTAGGGATCAATATTGTCTAGGAAAATTGCTTAAGTAAAGTTGCCATATCTGTGTCAACTTTACCTGTGTCATATTTTTGAACACTGTAATGTGTTTATATAACTTTTTGTAGATATAATCCGTTGAGCATGTAGACTAGATATAAATGTACCTATATTTTAAAGTATCATAGTTAATGAAAATACTGATAAAACGTCAAAAAATACGGTAATGTTGCCACAGTTGACGGTACTAGTATTCTTGTTAAACCTTCCAGCGAAGCTGATATGCTTGTAATAATGGTAAGATCACGTCGGTAGCGTAATGGGGTTCGAATCCGCAGCCACAAATAGACAGCCTTATTCATTGGGCAACCGTCGCGCGTCGCTTCAATAATAATCACATTAACATAATACATCACAGTTGAGGCCAAGGACTGCAGTATTATTACATTCCAAAGTCACTTTTTTAACAAGGTAACTATATCATGGGGATTTCCTAAACGGACTCGACGTCGTCGTAGGTATGTACCTATTAGCTCACGTAACATGACATATTATGCGCATGTTATAACAAGTGGTACAAATAGCTGAATAATTATATTGTGACTCATTTTACTATCATATTCATAACATTGTAGTAAATATTTTACGGTTTTCCACCTCTTCCCAGAGTGTCATATTGTAAAAATAAGATAATCTAATAATTTATCGATACAGTGAATTTCTCATATGATAATGAAGTTGATTTTATAATCAACTCTTGGGGGTGCTAAAGGCATATCCGAATCTGTCCAAAAGTGTCCAAATTAAGATTCGAAAGCTAAGTTCCGATAAAGAAATATAATTTTAGTGGAAAATCCAAAAAGTCCATTTTTAGCTCACGGTAATATTAAACAGCTAATTTATCTTAAATACCGTATGATCCTAAACTATGACCATATTTTATAGTTAGCCCCTTTGTACATAGACTGACGCTGTTTTCCGGGCGCGATAAGTAAATGCTACGAAAGTGATGTTAGCCTGGAGGAACTGACGATGTATTAAACAACGGACTACAATCATGCCTTGTCTTGATTATTAATGTACATGTAAGTGGGTGCTCCTATTTACCATACTGCTGCTTTAGAGGCTACCATCAAATTTTATTAAATGCTTGAGTATGTTCAGTAATAGTTCATGGAGAAATAGTTGCAGCACCTTACAGCTCTTATGATTTGTAAACAAAAACTTGACGATTAAAAAGAGTGACCATGAGTTTCTTGCCCGTTCTTCTCATGAGCCCTACACCCTTGCTTTGCTGAACGTGGCAATAAATGTAAATTTGCAGAAAAAAATAGTGTAAATTTGACATTCATAAGTGTTACCTTGTAACCTAATCTGAATAAATTTATTTTGATTTTATTTTTTGATTAGTTGACCTTAGAGAATAAAAGCGAAAAAAAGAAGTATTATAAATATCTGCATCTGCCTCCGTCCGTGTGGGGATCGAACCCACAACACTCGGCGCAGTGGCTGTGGCGGGGATCCCTACGCTATCCGCGTAGTAAAACTACTTGAACATATCTTTTTTATTTCACAAATGTAACACAACATTCGTAAAGTCACGTCTTGGTAAAGATCAATGAAACCAGAACGCTACTTAACTCTATTGCAGCTAGAAGACGACATGACACTTTATTAAAAACATCATTGAGGGAAAGGTAGAAAGAAAGCGCGGAAGAGGAAGGCCAAGAATAAGTGACATTAGTCAGATCAGGGAAGAGTTAGGTGTCATGTCGTACAGAGAAATGCAAGAAATGGCACTAGACAGATAGATATGGAGAGACAAGCTACACCGACAAGTCACTTAGACTTAAATAAGAAGAAGAAGAACACAACATTAATATGCTGCGCTCAAACATTATACCTAAATTATAATATAACGTAATATTGTCTTCTATTTACGCGAATAATATTCATTGAAATTAAACTGCTATATACGGATTTTATCGTGTTGTTTATTTGACACTTTATTACAAAATTTTGAAAATTGTTACACCACTACTATTATTAAACTTTACTAATTTTTAATCTAATTAAATTATTATTAAACTATTTAGATTTAATTTATTTTTACACTTTCCCCGACGTTTCGGTGGTACCTGAGATTTGACAAACCACAGATTCTCGCTAAAGAACACCGATTCCTACCAAGGATGTTTCGCGAGGCTATTGAAATCAAAAAACATCCTAATTTTAATAGAGAAGATGGTTGGAAAGTACCACCAGCTTGGGATCCAGTAATAAAAATAGTCAAACCCAAGAAGAAGCAAACCACAGCTAGGCTTCATGATACTTTGAACTCATTCTGCGTAAATAGAAACACCAATGATTAAATTATGTTCGGGTACTTTGAAATAACTACACTGGAACATTGAGACAACTGCCATCTTAGTCTCCCCGTGACCATGGCTGCTGAAAAGCAACCGAAACGTCGGGGAAAGTGTATAAATAAATTAAATCTAAATAGTTTAATAATAATTTAATTAGCTTAAAAATTAGTAAAGTTTAATAATAGTAGTAGGGTAACAATTTTCAAAATTTTGTAATAAAGTGTCCAATAAACAACGCGATAAAATCCGTATATAGCAGTTTAATTTCAATGTATAATATAACGTCTTTATAATTATTTTCTTTTATTAATTTTGTTTTTATCATTTTCAATATACTTTTAATTCTATGAATATGTATACATATAAGTATTATATAAATACCAATACTATTATTTAGTATTAAATTACTTTTGTCATCTATTACCACCTTCTGACTAATTTATTTAAATTGTTATTTAATTTTATTATGTGTGTATGTTACTGCCCACATGCACCGAAATCATGCAGGCTCTGCGAGAATACCAGCGTTGTGGATATACTGGAACATTGCTGACGCAGGACCTTATTTGTTCTTATACATATTGGTTGTGTTTCCCGTTACCTTATGAGCGTGGAACAAATAAAATTATATTTCTTTCTTTTTCTTTCTTATATTGTCAACGAAACAGACTTACGATTGATCTGCCTAACCCTTACATATATAGCGTAATACTTCCCTATATAATAAGCTTCACATCCGTACTTATTACTCTTAAACAAAAAAGTGTCGCAACATTCACAGATCGTTCGCATCCGAATACTCCGCAATTCTTTATGTTTTTATTATCCAGGATTGTTACACTGGTATTTACGATTTGACGCACGATATATAGTAAACATAAAATGCTATACAACCTCGGTGATGTGTGGTGACATTGACAAACTGCGTAACTGGGTTCGTTAAATTCGTAGCATTTTAAGCTCGTCATGAGTAGATGAAGTTATTCGCACACCAAATTGGATCGGTGCCATCAGGTGTAACTTTTAACGAACACATTTATATTAAAGTTTGTTATAACGATAAAATTATCAAGTTATGAGTAACGTTTGTATCTTCCTGGAAGGATGGGAGAAGCATCGTGTTTAGAGCTCCGTACTCGAAAGATAACAATGAGACCTTGCTAAGTGCGTCCGTCCTTTCTCTAAGGGGGTATCTTTCTATCTGATTTTATTCGTCCATCGGCATACGGACGTAGGCGTCCAGGCACAATGCATTTAACATTATGTCTCGATTATTAAGACTGCGCCGAGTGTAAGACAGATAAAGACAGACTTCGTGCGGCGCATATTCAAATCGGCGCGCGGCCGCCATAGTTAAATTGTATGGAGGAATTTAAAGTGCTTTTTTGATAAATATGTATCTTTATTGTCAACCAATAGCTTAAATATTTGGATCGGACAAATTGTAATATAACTATTTATGTTTCGTTTAAGCTGTAAAATAGGATAGATTTCTACTGTTATAAATTTATAATCTAAAAATTACGTAACACGAACTTACGTTTTAGCATTTTTCTAAGTGAATGAATTATTTTTGACTTTGAGTGGGTACACTGATAGGTTAATCTTTATTTAGTTTCCACTAGGGAAAGACCGCCGAACAATGAAATACGGAGAAAGCCAGGAACACTTTAAAAATAAATAATATTATAAATATAATATATTACAAATAAAAAACGTGTCTGTTTGTTTTACTTAAGCATAATGAGATTCTGTCAAAACTGTTAGGTGCAAAACAATACATTGGTTGACGTCGTATAATCCATCCAGATAACTTTAGATAGGTATATTATATTTTAAATCAATAATTAAAAAAGACTGTCATTCCAACAAGCTCTGGTCATTATAAAAATATATCTATACTAGCTTTTGCCCGCAGCTTCACTCGCTCAGAGACAGTACGTTTTTATAGGAATAACGGTACTATCTGGCCTTTACTATAACCCTGACCACGTGTTCAGGCGTGAAAGTATAAACAAAACAAAATCACATTCGCATTTATAATATTATTACGATGACATTTCTATATAACTAGCTGTCTCTTGCGGTTTTAGCCATGTTTATACTTTTACTGCTCTAAGTTCGATACACACAGTGGGTCGAAACTGCTATATGAGGGACATAGGATCTACTATAAGAAATTCCATTTAAAAAATATACCTGTCGAAAGATCTCGTCATTACGATGAATAATTGTCATTATACGTTTTTCTCTAAAACTGATAGTTAGCCCGGGCAAAATATTTTCAATTTTTGTTGTATGGAATGAAACAAAAACTGCTAAAATTTAGCCAAGTCTTGACAGAACTTGCTTTAGAACTACTTAAGTGTTATTCTTTGACTTGCTGGCTACAATTCTACACTATCAGCGCGCACCCATAGTTGCCCCTTTAAGAGTTATGAGGTTCGGTAAAATGAAAAAGAATAATAATAATAATAATAATAATATTCTATTCTACCACATACACACAACACCATCTAGCCCAAACTAAGCAGAACTTGTACTATTGGTACTAGACAATGGATAAACATACATATATACTTTTTTTTTGTAAATACCTACATATTATACATAGAAACACCCACACCAAGACAAACATCCATGTTCATGCACACAAATTTTTGACTTGTGCGGGAATCGAACCCGCGATCTCAGGCGTGGCAGTCGGTTACACTGAGCACTACGCCATCGAGGCCGACATATAAGTAAAAAGTACTTTTTATCTATAATATCATAGATAAAATAATAATTATGTTACATTAAAATACTTACAATTAAGGAATAATTGGCAATTCTCAGTAGGACTACTGACAATAGAAATATGTCCGATAGAGGCTAATCAGTTCGCCTCATTACATGGTATAAAACAGTTATTAGGTGCCATTTAATATGTATTGTTCAACGAAATTAGATGATATAATTAAATTACTGCTCTATTACACAAGATCAAAACATTGCTAGCAAATTGTGAACCGGTATACACATTATTTATGTGAACGTATGCCAGTATGAGAATGAACCTTCTTACTATGAGAAGAGGCTCGTGCCTAACAGTGGACCTTTTATATAATGGGCTGACATTATAATTTATATATTTATATTATAATTTATAAGCAAACGCAAACCCGTCCATTAAATAGGTATTTATTGAAAATATAGCTAACGAGGTATGGATGTATACACCGCTGCCTTCATGATGATATATGGGCGTATACATAAATGTATGTATTATATAAATTTTATTATATAATACATATATTTATGTATTATATAAATATTATTGTATGAGGAATGGGATGAAAGTGAATGAAGCCAGAGAAGTGTGTCAGGATCGTAGCAAATGGAAATCCGTAGTCTCTATGTATGTATGTATGTATTTATACAGTAGCACTTCAATATTTACCATAAATAACCTTAGCATATTTTAACCTGAGAATAACCAAACCAATTGGGAATAATTCCCAAAATATACATATACAGGGTGTCCGGTAATTAATGGATAAACTTGAAATGTCTTATAGTAGAACTGAGGGCCGTTCAGATAAATAAAAGAAAGAAATTTTAAAAACAAATTAAAATTAAAAATGTATTTATTGCCAAAACAGTTTATATACATACACATAGTATCCATTGGCTCCACACTAGGCAAGCCTGTCCTGTGGATGCCGATGTTTGCGACTTTTACAGTTGACGATTTAGTACAGTTTGCTCGGTTGAAGTCAGTAAGCAGACATTTAAACTTTTCTATTAACTACATAGTAATACAGGATAAGTAAATGATAAAATAATAAAAATATACATTTAAAGGAACAATAAAATGGAAATAAATACAAGGAAATAAATATATTATGTACTTTAAGTAGTAAGATATATAATTATACAAACAATAGATTTATTGATATATTGTTACTTAGGAGAGTTTTATACTGTGTGTATCTGCAGATATATAATTCTATGTGTCAAGAAATGTGTACAAATAACTGTTCTGTGGAGTCATAGCTTAGAGAAGAAAGCCATGTTGATACCTTTACTTTTACTTCCTTCATAGAACTCTGCCTGATATCACAAAAAGTGCAATAGCTAGCCATACTTTCGACTGTCTACTTATTAGCATAATTAGTAATAATAATAAACAACAAAAAACCGATGGAATTCATTCATTTATGGTCGTAGTGTACAAGAAAGTTTAATATGGTAATTAAAAAAACAATCATATCGTGAAACATGAATAATTAAAAAAAAAAGTATTCTAATCCTAAGGTAAGGACAGATTTTTTCAAATTTTTTTTTATGGCCGTCTATTCTATTATAAGACATTTCAAGGTTATCCATTAATTACTACCGGACATCCTGTGTATATATATATACATTGCAAACTGTAAATTACCCGGATAGTAAGCCCTGGAATGTTTGTGGGGATTACCAGTAGTTGGGAAGAAACTGTTTATGAGATAACAGTGATATCATGCCTAAACTGTATTGTGGAACTTTGGATACCTACATACGTTACGTCATTATCATAAAAAAACTAGGAGCGTGTATTGTCATCCAAAGATTTAAGTCGTGCGATTAAATATGGTCACCTTTTTGGACGTTGTCATCGGGCACACGACACCAACATGACTCTGAATAACATATTTATTTACTTGGACATCCAATAGTTATTACAATAATGCTTATTCTAACAAAAGAAATACCTACTAATACTAACAGTTAATGTATAACTTTTTAAGGTGTCACATCATGCACTATTAAAGTATAGGACGGTAGCACCTAATCAACTAATATTATACATTATCTAAAACACAAATAAACTTTAAATATAAAAATAACTTATGTACATAAACAGAGATATATAAATATTGACATACATTACAAATAGTTGGTCTCGATGGGTGTAGTGGTCAGTGTAACCGACTGCCACGCCTGAGGTCGCGGTTTCGATTCCCGCACAAGTCAAACATTTGTGTGCATGGACATGGATGTTTGTCTTAGTCTGGGTGTTTCTGTGTATAATATGTATGTATTTACAAAAATAATATATATATATAGGTATGTTTATCCATTGTCTAGTAGACATAGTACAAGCTCTGCTTAGTTTGGGCTAGACGGTGTTGTGTGTATGTGGTAGAATATTATTATTATTTTATAATTATTTATTTCTTTACCAAATAAGACAGGTAAGAAAAAATTGCCTGAATATGTAATGTGAGAACTCTTTCTTCTTAGTATGAATACTTTTTCGTGCGATGTAAGTGCGGTGAAAACACATATATACATATGTATATTATATAATTTATATATTTGTTGCTGTCCAATCATCCACCACATTTGGGTGGATCTAGAGTTAAAGGGAATTCCAGATTTGACCGGAGATTACACTATACCCTACAGCGGATTGGGATTGCCCTGGGAATTGCACTGTTTACTCATTTTAAAATAAACACATGTATTTTTTCCGTAATTCTCTAATATGGAAAATGTAATAGAAAACTCATCAAGATGTTTTGTTTGTTTTTATTTATTTATGCGTATGCCCTTTCGGGTAAAAAACAGTGTTATGCAAATATTATTACCAATACCTTGAAAATATTTCTGCGGTTGTATGTTTACATAGAATAGTCATTAATATCACCAATTACGAAGGTGTGGTCTAATTAAAGTTGGGACTAAACTTGAACAAAAGGTTATTGAGTGCTGCGGTTTACCTTTTTTAATAGTAATTACTTCACCTAACTTTGGTTGACACTTATTTACTAATTAGACATTCGAAGAATTTAACGAATCGCGCTTATTGGCGCCATGACTATTTGTATACAAAGGGGCATACGAAACAACAAGTATAGAATATAGGGAATGAGCCCGCCATTTTAAATAGAAAATCATAGTCGGTGGGGTCAGTAAAATTATAAGAGCTTTGTTTCATACTATAAACTAGTATATTTGAGACACACACATAACATATTACAAGAGAAAATTTAAATCGTCCGCCATACTTGAGTAATAATCCCCTTACTCTTAAACACTATTGTTCGCTGTAAGGCGCATGCGCGGGAGTGCGTTTGGATACGCACCCGCGAGTTGGCGAGTAACGCGTAGGCGCCTTGCCACGGCCGCGCCGGTACGACTAGGGAGTTGTCGACGCGCAACCTTCGGATACACATACATCCGCTACAAAATCCTTTTTTTAACGAAGGATTAAGCTATTAACGCTTCCCTCTTCGCCGGAAAACAGGGAAGCGGAGAAGGTATGTCGGGCTTTTCTGGAGAAGGATGTAAAATCCTGGCTCCTACCGACGAAACCAACCACGGTGTGCCAACTCGCTGCCTTAAATAGTGGATGGATCGCTGGAATTGGAACTACTTCTGTGACCGAATGGAAAAGCTTGCCCTAGCCCATTGTCTTGTTACAAGTGGTGACGGTACAAATGAGTTGACTTGTCCGGAGAAGTACTATACTTACACGGGTAACCAGCATAAGAACCAAGTCATGGGCCATGGGTCTCCAGGTAACTACACCTGGCGACCCATGGCCCATGACTTGTGAACGGTTGCTACTTGTGGTGACTGGTTGACCGTGACTTTGTAGATTTCGGTTATTGTTTCTTGCTAACTAAAATTCTTGATAGTCCATACTTCACTTGGTCTATAAATATGGTCGCTCGTTGTTGTTATGACTTTATGGGCCTGTGCTCTTAATTTGCTATATCTGCTGTTAGGCGGTGGGGCTGACATAAACATTTTCTATTTGTGTATTTGTCGCGTTTCACCCCTCCAAATAATTCCAGTACCTTTTCGCCCCGTATTATAAGATCAAAAAAGTACAATCAACAAAAAAGTATATCTGTCAATATTTGACTCTCTAACGAGTGTATGTAGACATTTTAAAATAATAAATAATGATAACAATAATAATTGTCAGATAATTTTAAAAAATTTATATGTAAATGATAAGTAATTTATTTTCTAATTTTGGTTCTTCTACTAATATTTTTAATTTATCATTAAATTGAATTAAAATTTATTATTATTATAATAATTTGATATGTATATGCATACTCATGGAAACCCTTGTAGCAAACCTATGTGTTGCCATAGTAAAAATTAGTAATAAATCCAATACCCTGTGTAAAATTAAATAAATATAAATTATATTTTTTTATTTTCTTTCTCTGACTGTCCTTTTTTACTATTAAACAGTAAAGATATGATGACTGAGGGGCCAAAGGGTTCGCCAAAAATAATATATTTTATTTTATCTTGGTTCTCCCCTTGATAAGGGGTGAAAGGGCTCTGAGTAAGGTAAACAGGTAAACGTAAATCATCGTATAGTTTAGTGTAACCGTGACGTTCATATCATAAGTGTTACTTGGTGACGTGAATAAACATAGATATTTTGATTATTTTGATTTTGAGACTGCTCATAAGAATCCATCGTTATCTATCATCTATTATATATCAGTTTTATTGTCGGTCTGTATTATTTTTTATATAACAAATATAGTGTTAAGGCAATAAATTAGTGCTTTTAGAATTATTTTATTTTATTATTTTATTAATTTCATGCCCGCCACTAGCAAAACTTCTTGTGTCGTGATGACCTCTTCAACCATTACGGCATCCATGCCTAGCCCTATCCCCCTTTGGGGACATAGGCGTAAGTGCTTACAGTTATATGTAACTAGCTTTTGCGCGCGGCTCCGCCCACGTGGTGCCTACATCAATAAAAAGTAGCGTATGTCCTTTCCCAGGTTTTAAACTACATCTGTACCAAATTTCATCTAAATCGGTTGAGTGGTTTAGCCGAGAAAAGGTAACAGAAAGACAGATAGACAGACAGAATTATTTTCGGATTTTTAATATTAGTGAGTTTAAGTATTAATATTATTTATTTATTTAATTTATGGTTCGAACTAAAAAGAGAACGAGTCCCTCACAAATTTCTAAATAAATATACATCAATAAATGTAGGTACCTATCACAGACAAGTCTATTTTACTCGTCCGTGGTAAGTGCCTATATTTATTTTCATTATTATTTATTCATCTGGTTTTTTATAAGGAAACCGGGACGGGAAACTATCATAAGTACCTAATAACGCTGCGCTGAAAGAATTTCCCTGTTATTTTTTTAGGCTAGGCACATTGTGTTGGTGTTACAACACCTATAATAGAGCAGCGACAGCTCAGTGGGGAGACCAACAAACTGCAATGCAGAGGGTCTCGGGCTCTAACCCACGTCGCGCACCTCTGACTTTTGGAAGTTATATGACTTTCCGAAATTATGTGCGTATTGATTGACAATTATCGCCTGCTCCGTGCCTCGGAGAGCACGTTAAGCCGTCGGTCCCGGCTGCCATGAACATCTATGGCAGTCGTTATTGGGAGAGTGTCGACACAAAAGATCCCACTGGGTCGAAGTGTCGCTGGTCTGCACTGACTGGCCCCCACATAAGATACATACACACATACAACACCTATACATATGTACTACCAGAATCATTATAAGTATAGTTTTAGGTTCTATTTTAAACTGAATAATTTACGTCTGTATTTTACAGACACAGTAGAAGAACTAATTTAAATCAACTCATGATGTATTTTAAATAAAAGTTTATTTTTTGTTCATGAACAGATCGCACTCTTAATTAAACAGCGACTTAACTCGAAATTTGAAAGTAAGGCAATTTGAACTCTAATTGTATATGTTAAATTCTAATATTATATTTGTGTTAAATCTTTGCAATAGAGTTCAAATTTGTTTAATCCAAAATACTGAGATAAGTCTCTGTTTTATTAAGAGTGCGAGATGTTGATCGGTTTTAACAGTTTCGTAGTTGGCTTCATTTAATTAAGTCTGAAGTCTAAGTGCCTAGTGTGAATTGTTAAATACATAAACTAGTATATTAAACACATAGTACTAGCTTTTGCCTGCGGATTCGCTCGCTCGGGAACACCCCTTTTTTCGGGTTGAAAGGTACCCTATGTTCTTTGTGTACCCCTGACTACATGAATGCGGCATTTCACGATGTTGGGTTAAATAGTTACGGCATGAAATCGTAACAAACATTCCCATTTATATTAGTTAGGATAGTCTAGTATCGTCTTCTGTTTACGCGAATATTGTTCATTAAAATTAAACTACAATATACGGGTTTTATCGCGTTGTTTATTTGACACCTTATTACATAATTTTAAAAACTGTTACACTACTACTACTACTATTAAACTTTACTAATTTTTAAGCTAATTAAATTATTATTAAAACTATTTAGATTTAATTTAATTTTACACTTTCCCCAACGTTTCGGTTGCTTTTCAGCAGCCATGGTCACGGGGAGACTAAGATGGCAGTTGTCTCAATGTTCCAGTGTAGTTATTTCAAAGTACCCGAACATAATTTAATCATTGGTGTTTCTATTTACGCAGAAAGAGCTCAAAGTATCATGAAGTCTAGCTGTGGTTTGCGTCTACTTGGGTTTGACTATTTGTATTACTGGATCCCAAGCTGGTGGTACATTCCAACCATCTTCTCTATTAAAATTAGGATGTTTTTGATTTCAATAGCCTCGCGAAGCATCCTTGGTAGGAATCGGTGTTCTTTAGCGAGAATCTGTGGTTTGTCAAATCTCAGGTAGTGGTTGGTCCCCTGTTGCACATGTTCACACACAGACAGTTTTCAAAATTATGTAATAAAGTGTCAAATAAACAACGCCATAAAATCCGTATATAGTAGTTTAATTTCAATAGTCTAGTTTCGTTAAAGGTAACAATATGACGTATATATGACTAATTACTGGCCAAACTTTACTTTCATAAAATGAGCAGATATTTTTGGCCGTATCAGTTCATAAGTATCAAAAGTGTGACATTAAAAACGAAAATAGGAGACTATTTATAATTAAATTTATAGCTGCAGTAGTAGAGGTTACATGTAAAAGAAACTTTAGTCCAGTATATCTAATCCCTAATCCATCATAACGTCGAAAGGATACCTGGTATGTGTTCCCGGGGGTTTCACGCGAGCAAAGCCGTCGGCAACAATAAAGTTATAATGATGACAAAAAATCGACTTCATTCATTCTAAAAGAGGACCCTTTTTGCTGGCGTTCACGTTTCTCTTACTTTTAACTAGTTTTTACCTGTCACTTCACCGGTGTGCTCCTAGGGCAAAGGATAGAGGTAATTTTTTTTTTCTTTTTTACGTTCCTTGACGCATACCTCTCCGCGGGGCGACGGAAAGGTTATGTCGGGCTCACCGGGGCAAAGATACCCCGGTAATACCGACTAAACCTACCACGGTGTTCCTCGACATAACCATAGACGGCGGGGCCGCGCGAATCGCTTTCACATGCAGTCGCGACCCCGCCGTGGTTTTATACCGGTCAACTGTGGCAACTTTACTTTCAACGAGAAACTTGACCTAGTGTACCTCAACTTACATTTCACCTTTTTATTTACTTTCATTTAATTTTTTCATTTTCATTTAATTTATACCTAGTAAATAAATTTTAAAAAATACCGTGATGAAAACTTTGTTTTATTATCTTTGTAAAGTTTGTGCCAGCCCTCGCAAAATATGTCCATATGATAAAATTTAAAAAATAATTGTTGCATCTTTCTCTGACAGCCAATATCTGTAGGATTTGTCCCGTAAATGCCCACGTAACGTGGGCTGTAGGGATCAATATTGTCTAGTAAAATTGCTTAAGTAAAGTTGCCATATTTGTGTCAACTTTACCTGTGTCATATTTGTGAACACTATAACGTGTTTATTTAACTTTTTGTAGATATAAACTGTTGAGCATGTAGACACATGTCTTTGCTACAGACTAGATATATATGTATATTTCAAAGTATCATAGTTAATGGAATAGCTGATAAAACATCAAAAAAACGGTAATGTTGCCACAGTTGACGGTACCAGAATAAATTTTCTTAACTTTAATCAAAGTTATATCTTTGTGTCGAGTTCAATCCAAATCTGTTCGACGTATTCAGAGATTTGAGGTTTCAAACATCGCCACAGATTCAGAATTAAGATACCCTTTTTATTAAGTATAAATTACATATAGGTACTTTATAATATCACTGTTTTATATATTGCACTTTTAATAAAACAGAGACCTATCTGAGATTATCAGATTAAACAAATTTAAACTCTATTGTAATTATTTAACAAAAATGTAATGTTAGAAGTATAGTCACGAAATTAGAGATCAAATTACCTTACTTTCAAATTTTGAGTTAAGTTACTGTTTTATTAAGAGTGCGATATGTACATTATTTTGATTGATTGATTATTTTATTTTTGATGTCCGGAGACCCAATCGCCCTCTTTCCCCCTTCCCGCTCCTTCTCCTTCCCACTTCCTTTCCTAAAGGGTTGGTAACGCGCAAGTGATGCCTCTGGTGTTGCAGGTGTCTATAGGCTACGGTGACCACTTACCATCAGGTGGGCCGTATGCTTGTTTGCCAACTTAGGTGTACAAAAAAAAAGTCTTTCTATTTTTTATTACCTATGCTTACTTTTACTCGCATTAAAAAATATTTTCTCGTTCTTGCTAAATAGCCGGATTAAAAAGTACATATACTCTAAGAAAATAACAGCCATATACATATAAATAGACATTTGTATTTCTGGTATAAATATGCATGTTCATTAAGAAAGCACGTCTTGGCTATCAGCCCGGATACCAACCAAACCACCTTCTGGGCAGACAATGCAACGCCTGAACAAAATATTTTTATGATTAAGAATCATTTCTTTCACTAGTATTTACAAGCGACTGTAAAGTCTAAGTCCTTCAGCTGTGTAAAGAGAACCTTGAAACAATTACAAGTTAGAACGTAGAAGCTCAGTGGGAGAACCCACTTGTAAACTGGTAATTTCTTAGTTTTGTTATTGTGAATTTGTCGACAAAAGCTCAACGTCTGGAAAACCCGCCACTTTAGAGTTTTGTAAGGTTATCGATATTTCTAAGAACAATGCACAATAAGACATTTTTACTTGGGCATTGTTATTATTACAGTACACAAAGGATAGGATTGAACACTAGCGCCCACATTCAAAAAGTATTGTTCATAATAATGCATAAAATAAGAATGCTAGCTTGCCAATAATGATGCTGTATATAATAAAGATGTACAGAAAATTAATGACTAAAGTATTTTTACAATACGTTTATTACACCAACGCTCGTTGAAGTCTGCTGTGTGTGAACACGTGCAACAGGGGACCAACCACTATCTCCGATTTGAGAAACCACAAATACTCGCAAAAAGACACCGATTCCTACCAAGAATGCTTCGCGAGGCTATTGGAATCAAAAATACATCCTAATTTCAATAGAGAAGATGGTTGGAATGTGATGGAACCAGCTTGGGACCCAGAAATCCAAATAGTCAAAGCCAAGATGAAGCAAAACACAGACAGACTTCATGATACTTTGAACTCACTCTGCGTAAATAGAAACACCAATAATTAAATTAAGTTCGGGTACTTTGATATAACTACACTTAAAAATATTGAGACAACCACCATAATATTATCTTCTATTTACGCGAATATTATTCATTGAAATTAAACTACTATATACGGATTTTATCGCGTTGTTTATTTGACACTTTATTACATAATTTTGAAAATTGTTACACTACTACTACTATTAAACTTTACTAATTTTTAAGCTAATTAAAAGTATTATTAAACTATTTAGATTTAATTTATTTTTACACTTTCCCCGACGTTTCGGTTGCGGCTGCTGAAAAGCAACCGAAACGTCACGGAAAGTGTGAAATTAAATCTAAATATAAACAGTTTTAATAATTTAAATAGCTTAAATAGAAGTAAACACTAACTAGTAAAAGTGTTTAACAATCGTAGTTAAAGTTGAGAATATAAGTAAAACATAAATATTGGTAAATAAATATATTTAGATGTTTGCCTTCTAATATCGGGATATCCCACAGTAGAAGGCACCGTGCATGGTTGCCTGTCCCATGTAATAAGGGCGAGCCTATTGCCATAATATATTCATTTAATTTTTTTCATTTTCATTCTCAGTTAATTTATACCTAGTAAATAAATAAAAAAACACCTTGGTGAAAACTTTGTTTTATTATCTTTGTAAAGTTCATGCCAGCCCTGGCAAAATATGTCCCTTTGTACGTAATTTCAAAAAAATTGTGGCATCATTACCTGACATCCAATATCTGTAGGATTTGTCCCGTAAATGCATACTCGTAAAATTGCTTAGGTAAAGTTGCAATAACTTTCTTTTTTTTTACTTGTGGAATTGCGCCCGATACGTACCCTCTCGCCACAAGGGGAGGTGAGAGGGCTGTCCGGCTCCCGTTCTTCGTATCTGTGTCAACTTTACTTGTGTCATGTTTTTGAACACTGTAACGTGTTCATTTAACTGTTTGTGGATATAAACCGTTGAGCATGTAGCCTCGTGTCTTGGCTACAGACTAGATATATATATGTATATTTTAAAGTACCATAGTTAATGAAAAAACTGATAAAATGTCAAAAAATACGGTAATGTTGCCATAGTTGACGGTACTAAGAATTTATTTTACAGAAGAATCCAATAACATCTTGTCCGACCCGGAGAATACTCGAAACTTCATATACAGCAGTCACAACAGCGTGCAGCGGTTACAATGAAAAATAAATACTGTGAATTATCAAAACGTATTATCTTATATTGTGGCCCTTATCTCAAGGAGGGATAGGTTATGGCATGCAGCTCTATATTTGTATGGAATTCATAGCATGCTACGAATTCTATACAAACATAGGTTATAGCATGCAGCTCTATATTTGTATGGAATTCATAGCATGCTACGAATTCTATACAAACATAGGTTATAGCATGCAGCTCTATATTTGTATGGAATTCATAGCATGCTACGAATTCTATACAAACATAGGTTATGGCATGCAGCTCTATATTTGTATGGAATTCATAGCATGCTACGAATTCTATACAAACATAGGTTATGGCATGCAGCTCTATATTTGTATGGAATTCATAGCATGCTACGAATTCTATACAAACATAGGTTATGGCATGCAGCTCTATATTTGTATGGAATTCATAGCATGCTACGAATTCTATACAAACATAGGTTATGGCATGCAGCTCTATATTTGTATGGAATTCATAGCATGCTACGAATTCTATACAAACATAGGTTATGGCATGCAGCTCTATATTTGTATGGAATTCATAGCATGCTACGAATTCTATACAAACATAGGTTATAGCATGCAGCTCTATATTTGTATGGAATTCATAGCATGCTACGAATTCTATACAAACATAGGTTATAGCATGCAGCTCTATATTTGTATGGAATTCATAGCATGCTACGAATTCTATACAAACATAGGTTATGGCATGCAGCTCTATATTTGTATGGAATTCATAGCATGCTATGAATTCTATACAAACATAGGTTATGGCATGCAGCTCTATATTTGTATGGAATTCATAGCATGCTACGAATTCTATACAAACATAGGTTATGGCATGCAGCTCTATATTTGTATGGAATTCATAGCATGCTACGAATTCTATACAAACATAGGTTATGGCATGCAGCTCTATATTTGTATGGAATTCATAGCATGCTACGAATTCTATACAAACATAGGTTATGGCATGCAGCTCTATATTTGTATGGAATTCATAGCATGCTACGAATTCTATACAAACATAGGTTATGGCATGCAGCTCTATATTTGTATGGAATTCATAGCATGCTACGAATTCTATACAAACATAGGTTATGGCATGCAGCTCTATATTTGTATGGAATTCATAGCATGCTACGAATTCTATACAAACATAGGTTATGGCATGCAGCTCTATATTTGTATGGAATTCATAGCATGCTACGAATTCTATACAAACATAGGTTATGGCATGCAGCTCTATATTTGTATGGAATTCATAGCATGCTACGAATTCTATACAAACATAGGTTATGGCATGCAGCTCTATATTTGTATGGAATTCATAGCATGCTACGAATTCTATACAAACATAGGTTATGGCATGCAGCTCTATATTTGTATGGAATTCATAGCATGCTACGAATTCTATACAAACATAGGTTATAGCATGCAGCTCTATATTTGTATGGAATTCATAGCATGCTACGAATTCTATACAAACATAGGTTATGGCATGCAGCTCTATATTTGTATGGAATTCATAGCATGCTACGAATTCTATACAAACATAGGTTATGGCATGCAGCTCTATATTTGTATGGAATTCATAGCATGCTACGAATTCTATACAAACATAGGTTATGGCATGCAGCTCTATATTTGTATGGAATTCATAGCATGCTACGAATTCTATACAAACATAGGTTATGGCATGCAGCTCTATATTTGTATGGAATTCATAGCATGCTACGAATTCTATACAAACATAGGTTATGGCATGCAGCTCTATATTTGTATGGAATTCATAGCATGCTACGAATTCTATACAAACATAGGTTATGGCATGCAGCTCTATATTTGTATGGAATTCATAGCATGCTACGAATTCTATACAAACATAGGTTATGGCATGCAGCTCTATATTTGTATAGAATTCATAGCATGCTATGAATTCTATACAAACATAGGTTATAGCATGCAGCTCTATATTTGTATAGAATTCATAGCATGCTATGAATTCTATACAAATATAGAGCTGATCGATTACCTTCCCTATACAGGAGATATAACCTAAACTTACTTTGTATAGCAGCGATATCCTAGTGAGTACTTTTCGAAGTTATATGCCTATTAAATAGTTAATATCACTCGCTTGGATGGTGAAGAAAAAATATCTTGAGGAAACCTGCATGTCTGAGAGTTCTCTATAATGTTCTCGATGATATGTGAAGTCTGCCAACCCGCACTAGGCCAGCGTGGTGGACTATGGCCTAAGCCTTCTTACACTGAGAAAAGGCTCATGCCCAGCAGTGGGACAGTTTAATACAGGGCTGATATTATTATAATCTTATATTATGTTTTTTTTGGCAAATAGAGTTTCCAGAGCTCCTTACAAGATGCCATTCTGTTTTGTCAGGAGGTTATGTCCGTAGCCTTCTACAACAGTTAATCGTGATATTATTCGTGTATAACATCTATTTGTTATCGTAACTATATCTAGACTAATATTATAAAGCTGACGCGTTTGTTTGTTTAGTGGAACGCGCTAATCTCAGGAACTACTGGTCCGAATTGAAAAAATATTTTAGTGTTAGTTAGTTTATTTATCGAGGAAGGCTATAGGCTTTATAACATCACGCTACGACCCACGGGGGCGGCGCAGTAGTCATAAATGCGGGTGAAACCGCGGGCACGGCTAGTAAACAATATAATTAGCCGCTCCTTGTTGACATAGGTTTGTTTAGTTGAGCAAGCATATTGTTCATTAGTTTACCTGTTCGTTTTATCGAACGTTGCAAATTTTCATTTTTTTAACTTAATAATAATTATTATGCCACAAATTTTACCTTACGATAGCAGTGTACTTAGCATTCCAAACTGATATGCCCAGAAGTTCTATTTAAGACTAGTGTCTTCTTTTTTTATTAACGACTAGCTGTTGCCCGCGACTAAGTCCGCGTAATTTTAATATATAAAACTACAACTAAAGAAATTAATAAGTCTAACTACACCTATATAGGTGTAGTTAGCTTTATATATATACCTAATATTTAAAAACTACCTACTAATATTTAGAAACTACCTACTATATCTAAAGAATTATATCTTTTGAATGAAATGTCCAATTTTAATAATTTGAAAAGTATTTTACGGGTATTGAAACGGTCTTTAATAAAATATCAATAAATGGGATAAGGATTAATACAGAGGTATGAATAATATGGTTTGATGATTGTCAGCACTTTTATCAACATTTAAAATGTAAAAAAGTAGTTGTAGTAGCATAACTACAGTAGTTGGACATATGATATCACGGACTTTTTTGTAGATATTGATACGTTCTATAATACTGTAGAACATTTTTTTGTTCTATCATCAATAGTTGCCGCAGCGCACGTGATAACAGATCTTTTATGACTAATTTTTTCACACCTTAGGTTATATTATTGCATTTTTATTAAGGATCCCATATGTCACTCAGTAAAGATGCAGCTTTCTAATGGTGAAAGAATTTTTTAAATCGGTCCCATAGTTTTTGTGTGAAAACATTACAAACATACATACAAAAACACAAATGTTTCCTCTTTATAATATTAGTTTAGAAATAAGACACACGCACTAGGAATAATTCTTCTGTCGCGGGGGACTTTACAAATATTCAAACAACGGACACAAAAGACACTGAGACTTGAACCATTTGTGGATCGCACAATTTTTTCTTTGTAGGATTCGATTCCACAACCCTCGGCGCAGTGGCAGCGACGAGGCAGCCACTTAAACCACTACGCCATCTGAGCAGTCACTTGGAAAGTTGCTGGGCCCGATTTATTCAAATTCGGTTTGTTAATTTTAAATAAACACGAATACTGCTTACCGTGTATGTACCGTAGCATCTATATATTAATACGTGAAGCAAAACGTTGTGCCTCTTTTTACGAAAATTGCGCGGACGGATGAATATGAAATTTGGCACAGTTATGCCCAGTACTTAAATTACAACTCAGAAAAATCATATGTAATTCAATTAAATTTTGCATGTGGTATAGAAACCTGCAGCATTCACAATGGTGGCAGCAGTAGGTACATAAAAAGTTATTAGAATTAATAAATATCCTGCTACCATGCATTTCCCATTGCATTTGACTGAAATTCTAAGGCTATAAAAATAAGTAATATATGCATAAAAATCTTTATCTTTATTCTAGCATCCCATTAGAATCATATTGTGGGCCAACTTATATAATGATTTCTGGTACAAACACACATGGACATGACGTGTCTGTGTCGCTTCAATTCTGGACATAGGCTTTTCTCATATTATCTATATCTCCATTCCAAATGATATCTTCCAGACGCATAATATTTCTTCGAGAAGAGAAAAAGTAAAGTAAAGTAAGTTTTAGTTTATATGGAGAAGGCGTGGCGAATAAAATACATTAAATTAATGAAAAACACTACACGCACACAACCATGCATTTGACACATTCAGTCGAATCGCGTTCGTAGTATTTCGGCATGGTTCGGTTGATGTCGTACAATTCTTCGTAACTATGGTTACATACCTTAAGTACCTATTGTATATAATAACGATCAAACTTAAATTTTAAATCAATTATGGTCGAATTTTGACCACTTGGCGACCGCTAGTAATTATAAAGATTGGACTAACTTACCTAGTGACGTCCGGTCCCCAATTATGTGAAGTAATCTTGTCCTTATTTTGTACTATTTAACCATACCATAGACACATGCTGATATTTTCCATTTAATGAAGGTTCAGATCTTCTTTGAAGATTGTAATAGTGTAATTGTGCAAGAGTGCAAACTATATAGTACAAAAATTGAGGACGAGATTACAGAACACAATTTCCGACTGGGGTAATCCTGTTGGAATTTATTTATAGGAAATATTACACATATATGTACTTACACACATACATTATATAGTCACATAGCTTTTTGGGAGTAAAATTGTGACTTTGGAGAAAGCAATTTTTGTCTATTGAGAGAGGATATTAGAACAGTTCCCTTCGCGGGATTTCCCCAGAAGTTCTATTTAAAATCTGTACCTTCTTGGAAAGGCGCTTGGCCCTATTGAATGTAATTAGATTTGTTTATTTTAAAGTAAACATGACTACTGCTTATGGCAGATCGTGAGATCCGTGGTT
This sequence comes from Catocala fraxini, assembly GCA_930367265.1. Lineage (NCBI taxonomy): Eukaryota > Metazoa > Arthropoda > Insecta > Lepidoptera > Erebidae > Catocala > Catocala fraxini. The sequence continues at coordinate 3,046,051 of OV884031.1, forward strand.
TAATTCCCGAATTGGGTATTGGTTTTATTTACAGGAAATTCTATACGTAATACATATAATATATTGTATGTACAAACTCGCATATCCTAACTAATATTTCAAATGCAAATATGAATTTGCTTGTTTCTTACGCTTAAACACCTTGATTACTCGACCGATCATCATGAAATTTCGTATACACATTGTCAGGGGTACAGAAAAGGACAAAGAGTACCGTTTGTATAGAAAGAAGTACTGTTCCCTATGAATAAAAAATTGTCCAAATTTGCATTAAACGTTTTTAGACTTTCGCAATTTTTACACGTCTATACTAATATTATAAAGCTGAAGAGTTTGTTTGTTTGTTTGAACGCGCTAATCTCAAGAACTACTGGTTCGAATTGAAAAATTATTGTAGTGTTGGTTAGCTCATTTATTAAGGAAGGCTGTAGGCTATATAACATCACGCTACGACCCACGGGGGTGGCGCAGTAGTCATAAACGCGGGTGAAACCGCGGGCACGTCTAGTCTACACTAATATTATAAAGAGGAAAGATTTGTATTTTTAGATTTTTGTATGTTTGTGACGAATAAACTCTGAAACTAATGATCCGATTTCAAAAATTCTTTCACTTTAGAATGCTACATTATCCCTGAATAACATAGGCTACTTTTATTGCAAGAAAAAATTAGGGTTCTCTACTAAAACTTCAACAATGTAACCCAAGATGTAAAAAAATTTGCTATCATATGTTTTTCATCACATGCGCTGCGGAAACTAATGATGATAAAACATTAAAATGTTCTACAATATTAAAGTACATGTCAATATCTACAAAAATGCGATACCATATGTCCAACTATTGTAGTTATGTATCTATAACTTCTTTGTTACATTTTGATGATGATGATAGAAATGCCGACTTACATCAGACTACGTTATCCATACCTTTATATTAATGCTTATCCAAATAAATCATTTCGTAATCAAGACTGTTTCAATCCCTGTACATTAGTTTTTGAACTATTGAAATCGGACATTCTATTCAAAATATATTACGAATTTAATACATACATAGATTCACGCCTGTTTCCCAGAGGGGTAGGCAGAGACTACGCATTTCCATTTGCTACGATCCTGACACATTTCTCTGGCTTCATTCACTTTCATCACATTCCTCATACACACCCGTCGGTTCAAGGTGCTCTTAACCTGGCCTTTGTCCAGAACGAATTTAATAATATCTATCTAAACAAAGTACTAACAGAAAAATAAACGCCGCCGCGCTAAGAAATAAGACTGTGTCATGTATGCAATATTATGCATACCGTTTAATGATCAGGACCAACTGTTTTAATGCACTGCATTATTACGAAGATTTGTTTAATCAATATTGTGTGGATATGATGGCGAAAATTTTGACTTCACCGTGCATAGTATGGAGGTTATTAGAGTTTCCCATACGTGGCAGACACCCTACCGTAGTACACTCAGCGGTACACTTATTAGAGAATGGACAACGAGTATACTTCTCAGCGGAAATTATGCAACATATTTATACTATATAATATACATATTCAACCAAAAACGACACTCACGGCGTTTTTTGACCTGTCCAAAAGAGATGAATTAAAAAAAATTAAACTCCTTAAAAATAAAATACATCTTCTCACTTAGCGTTTATTATTCCCAAGTCACTTGGGATCGGCTTTTCTGGTCTAACCGGATTTGACTGGATATCAGTTTTTACACGGAACGGCTGCCACCTGACCTCCGCAACCCGAAGGCTAACGATACCCTAACGCTAGACCAGTGTCAGGATATTAGAGGGTACTGACTTGCCCAATAACGACTGCCATAGATGTGCATGGCAGCCGGGACCGACGGCTTAAAGTACTCTCCGAGGCACGGAAATTAAAAATAAAATACATAAAAAAACAAAATATATAAATAAAATGTAAAAAAATGAAACTTAGGGATAAAATATAGATATCTATACAGATAATTAATGTAAAACTTTATAATAACCAAAAAAGTGCTATGTTCCTATTTCGACTTCAATGAAAATTTGCTAAAGGATTTAGAAATTTTGAATATTTGAACAAATTGAGTCATGAACGTTTTAATGAACACATTTTTAACTGATTGTAAGTACCTATTTAATTTCATTCTGCGTTTATCCCAAAATGTTAAAAAAGATATGTAAAGATGTAAATGTCTACTGAATTAAATTACTTATATACGCCATAAAATAAAAATGTAAAAAATAAGATCACGTAACAAAAGTTGAAAAATCATAATAAAATACTAAAGTACATAAAACTAATAAACAATATACGTAAAATGTAAAAATAAACGTTGAGAATAAAAATAGGTTCATGGATAAAAATATAAAATTTTATAAGAAAATATACTTAAATAGTAATTAAAAAAAAAACGCTTAGTACCTATGTCCTGCACAAAAATACATTTACTCTATGTTTATCCGAAAATGTTTAAAAAATAAATGTCCACCTATATAATGCTAGGTAATCAGACTTATTCGCGATAAAGTATTTACATAAACGCGAGCGAACCCACGGAGAAAAACTAGTAGTTATTATATCGTAAATCACTTAGTTCTTGAACAAAGAGAAGCCTATTCTAAATAGGTATTCCCAGAAGTTATATTTAATAGTTTTACCTACCTGGGAAAGATGTGAACCCAGTTTCCCATTATGTAGTTTTTCTGAATAGGGTAGTTGCCCCCATTGTGTATTTTAAGGTAACGTGTCTGCCATTTACGAACGTGTGGTCTGCGGTTTTATTACCAGTTTTGGGTAATCATATTGGATGTTTTATTTTATTTTATTTTATTTTATTTATTTGGGAAAATAAACAGTAACATAATATTGTGTTTTACAAAATAAATATAACTATAGATCTAATAAATATGTTACCAACTACATTCTCCACATATAAAGATGTTATATATGGATATTATATATGGATGTTTTGTAGGAAACACTAACCAATATTATTAATGCGAATGTGAGGTTGTTATTTAGGCTTTCATGCCTTAGGTGCTCGACCGATCGTCATGAAATTTTGCACACACGTAGTCAGGGGTACAAAAAAGGTCATAGGATATTCTTGATCCAGAAAAATAGTATTTTTCCCGGGCTAGGCCGCGGGCAAAATCTAGTTCAATCTATTCATACATGATCGTATACTAATATGCTTAAAGGGAAGTTAGAGATGAGATACGATAGTAGAGCCTCGCTGATTTCAGCATGAATGAGCCGGCTCGACCGGGGAAGGACTACCCTCTCACAGAATATCGAAGTGAAATAGCAGTATTCCTACTGTTATGTTTCGTTCGGTGAGAGTGCCGGAGGCTCAATCACCCTCATTCCCCATTCCCGCTCCTTCTCCTTCCCACTTCCTTTTCTAATATAGAATAACGTTCATATTTCGCCAACTATAGGGTTTAATAGAGCTTACCTATTGCCGTCTACCATAGACAGTTCTAAGCGCCTGAAAATTTCTTGACAAAAAATCTAAAAAAATTGCTACCCGATCATCGAACCTGCGACCTCTTGCACAGCTGTCGCATTCACCACGGTTGCGTTACTGAGGCTATGTGTAATTATATAATATAATATCAACCCTGTATTAAACTGTCTCACTGCTGGGCACGGGCCTCTTCTCAGTGTGAGAAAGGCTAGACCATAGTCCACCACGCTGAGCCAGTGCGGGTTGGCAGACTTCACACATCTTCGAGAACATTATGGAGAACTCAGACATGCAGGTCTCCTCACGATGTTTTCCTTCGCCGTTAAAGCAAACGATAATTAATACGCAAATAAGTTCGAAAATACAGAGAGGCGTGCGTGCCTTGTGATCGAACTCGAGACCTCTGCGTGGTTTACACTATTCGTGGGTACCTTTACCTACTTCTTTGGGGATGTTCTGGCATGGGTTTACTCGACCTAAATACACACTGCAAAACGAGTTTTCCTCACATTATTTACGTAGGCAATTGCCTCTTAAGCGGAGCGGTAGTAAATGCGACTGATGTACAGTCTGGAGTTCAATTCCCAGATCACGCAAAAGGTCTTCTTCTTTCTTCTTCTTTTCGTGTGGTTAGTGGCCAACCTGTTGTCAAGAGTTGTTCAAGCCCGTAGGCCCCTGACATAGCTTAACAACTGCTGTCAATTTGAAAACAACCGGGACCGACTTTTTACGTGTCCTCTGAAGCAAGGAGACGCTCAGGTGAAATATCACTAAGCGGTCACCCATATATAGACTGACCGCACCCAACGTTGCTTAACCTCGCTAATCGTTTACCAATCAGTGAGTGCAATTGGCTATGAGCGCCTCAATGCAAAAGGTAATTGTGTTTCTCTGTCATGAACTTTTCAGCAGCAGTACCAATCCTGGTACCGTGCCGTACAGACCTCAATAGGCTCGCCCTCCTTTACGGGAGCCTGAAAACTACCTGCTGAAATGTGGGTGGGAGACACCTGTGTCTACCCCTCGGGGATAAAGGAGTGAGACCATATAGTATGTATATAAGTAGGTAGTTTAAACAAAACTCATTTATTATCGAATTGAGGACAACATTGTATTCAGTTTATTGACCTGGGAAACACGCGATGCTTTAAATCATAATACAATAATGAAATGATAAAAACCCAAACTTTGCTTATGACCGCATAATACCTATTTCTTTGTACATTTGCCTGTTTATAGAGGTTACTTAGTCTTTCATCTAAACTCTAAAACTAAAACTAAAACTTTATCTATACTCCATTTGGTTAGGTATTTAACTAAAAGTAAATAATCTTGATGTGTATTTTTATCTAAAAACTCACTTTAAAAATATAATTCTGCTAAAGATCAATGTAAATACAACAATAACGATGACTAAATCAATTAAACCGTTAGTTTAAGCAGTAGTTTATTTGTTTAATATGTGTTTGTATAAAAAGTCACATCAAGATTGTTTACTTTTAGTTAAATAGGTACCTAACCAAATGGAGTATATATAGAGTTGTATTGTGTTATTTTATTATTTACTAGATTATTCCCGCAGATTCGCTCGCGTGAAAGTAGGTTAGCTTATATTACATTCATACTTTTTTAGAGTTCGAAAAACCTCTTATTCATCATCTTTGTCCGTCCGTCCGTCTGTCTGTCTGTTATAGAACTTTGAACTCAAGAACCGTAAGAGCTAGAGACTCGCAGTCAACGCCATTCGACTCAGCATAGTCGATATACCCCGGAATGACCATGACCTTTGAGCTCTGACCTCAAGGTCACGTGATACCATCTTTCAACTCAAGAACCGAAAGAGTTAGAGACTCGCGGTCAACGCCATTCGACTCAGCATGGTCTATATACTCCCAAAATAACTATGACCTTTGACTTCTGACCTCAAGGTCACGTGATACAATTTTTTTAACTCTAAGATTTACGGCATTTCATGACCGTTTCTCAATTGTTTAATATAATATAGCCTGTGTTTCTTGGTGATAAATGATAACATAGCTTTCGAATGGTGAAAGAATGTTTTAAATCAGTTAAGTAGTTTTTGAGTTAAACCCTTACAAACAAACAAAAAATCTAATCTTTCCTCTTTATTATATTAGTATAGATTTAACAATATTTTGCCCATGACGTCGTTTACGTGGATATCATAAAACGTAACTGAGATCTTGAATTAGGCCTCGTGCCACGAAACTTTGGAAACCATATTAAAATCCGTCCAATAGTTTTTGCGTAATGTCAAAACAAACAAACAGACTGTACAATCGTCACCATAGTAGTAACGGGCTGAATATTTTATTTAATTTATTATGGACAAAAACCAATTACACGTTAAAGTATTACAAGATTATCTAACATATAATCGACACCATTGTCCACGGATTAACAATGGTAAATGAAAGTGATGGTGAACACAATTGAATGAATTTGACAATTTATAACAAACAATATCTAAAATAAAACGTTGTACTTAACCAATTCAATATCTTTATGCGCACAATTATATGACAAGAACCTACTGAACCCTAAAGTACCTACAGCCCTATCAGCCTTATCAGCCCTATCACCCCTAATACCCTAAGGCCCTAGTTTACCATATACTATGTGATGAATAAATAGATATTCGTCGGCTTCGACGGCGTAGTGGTTAGTGTAACCGACTGCCACGCCTGAGGTCGCGGGTTCGATCCCCGCACAAGTCAAACATTTGCGTGCATGAACATGGATGTTTGTCTTGGTCTGGGTGTTTCTATGTATAATATGTATGTATTAACAAAAAAAAATTATATATGTATGTTTATCCATTGTCTAGTACCCATCGTACAAGCTCTGCTTAGTTTGGGCTAGATGGTGTTGTGTGTATGTGGTAGAATATTATATTATATTATTATTATATATATAGATAAATTCGGAGTACCTGCACCATGCGTCCTAAAGTAACAGGCGGACAGCAGACGGGATGTCCAGGATGAGAATAGAGACCGTATAAAATGTGAACATGTTTATAGTTCAAACTTGTCTAAATTACAGAAATAGAAATACATAAAATAATAATATACAAATAATCAACCATATTCAAGTGCAATACTGCAGCGATAGCTCAGTGGGGAGACCAACAGACTGCAATGCAGAGGATCTCGGGTTCGAACCCACGTCGCGCACCTCTGACTTTCGGAAGTTATATGACTTTTCGAAATTATGTGCGTATTGATTGACAATTATCGCCTGCTCCGTGCCTCGGAGAGCACGTTAAGCCATCGGTCCCGGCTGCCGTGAACGTCTATGGCAGTCGTTATTGGGAAAGTCAGTACCCTCTAATATCCTGACACTGGTCTAGCCTTAGGGTATCGTTAGCCTTCGGGTTGCGGAGGTCAGGTGGCAGCCGTTCCGTGTAAAAACTGATATCCAGTCAAATCCGGTTAGACTAGAAAAGCCGACCCCAAGTGACTTGGGAATAATAAAGGCTAGGGAGAAGAAGATTAAAGTGCAATACATTCGAGGATTAATAAAAGTTTTAAATATTCCGATGTGCTTAAAAGTTGGAATAATTCAAATTTATATTCGACAGTTGTTCATAGGTAATTGATAGGTACTGCTAAATCAAATCCAAACTAAATATATTACAGAATGATAAACAATCAATCATTTCTATGTATAATAAGAATGTATTTACAAAAAATAAGTAAGTATATAGGAGTCTCCCCGTGACCATGGCTGCTGAAAAGCAACCGAAACGTCGGGGAAAGTGTAAAAATAAATTAAATCTAAATAGTTTAATAATAATTTAATTAGCTTAAAAATTAGTAAAGTTTAATAGTAGTAGTAGTGTAACAATTTTCAAAATTTTGTAATAAAGTGTCAAATAAGCAACGCGATAAAATCCGTATATAGCAGTTTAATTTCAATGAATAATATTCGCGTAAATAGAAGACAATATTATATAGGTATGTTTATCCATTGTCTAGTACCCATAGTACAAGGTCTGCTTAGTTTAGGCTGGATGGTGTTGTGTGAATGTGATAGAATATAATCATACCTATATACATACGTAAGTATTTAAATGCTGATTTAGGCGATCGGTCTATAATCCGATGACAAACTCTTTGCAGAACAGCCAGGTTAAGAATTTCAGACGCTCACATACGCTCTCCAATTTTCTTTCTAATTCCATTCCTTTCTGCTAAGCACTGCCACGCATTAGTGATTTCTCTGGTACTCTGAATAAGTGATAGTCTTATATATGTATAAGTATATAGATATACCATCTCATCGGACAATAGGAGTGAGGAAATAAAAGATGCACTTATGTTGTTGGATACCCTTGTGCACTAGATATTACCTTCTTCTTATATTATCTTCTGCAATTGAAAAGCGAGAGGACATAGTGATGATTCTTGTTTTTTAAACATTAGTTACAGGATAGAAGCAACATGTCATAGAGTCTATTTTCAATAGCTTATGCCTTAGCTATCAGCCCTGTATTAAACTGTCCCACTGTTGGGCACGGGCCTCTTCTCAGTGTGAGAAAAGTTAGGTCATAGTCCACCTCGCTGGCTATATTGCCTTAGTGCGGGTCGACTTACTTCACATAGCTTTGAGAACATTAGATATGGAGAACTCTCAGACATGCAGGTTTCTTCACGATATTTTCCTTCACTATTACAGCAAGCAATAACTAACTATTTAATTACTAAATAACTATTTAAATAGCTTTGATAAATCAGAGATGCGATGCCATCCTACTGTCTATTACAGATTAATATAAAATAATTTTATTCTACTAAATCCTTATTATTTCAACTCCTTTATATTATTAAGTATTTATTATTAATAGTTTCAGATTTTTATAATCAGAAATATTTGGTACAATGGCTGCAACACTTTGTTGATATAAGTTGTATAATAATGAAATTATATTTGACTAACTGTTGCCCGCGACTTCATCCGCGTGAACTTTAATTTATTACCCAATACCTACTTTTAATTTGTTATCTAATTTTAATATATAAAACTACAACTAAAGAAATTAATAAGTCTAACTACACCTATATAGGTGTAGTTAGCTATATATTCAAAAAATACATATGGTATCGCGGACTTTTTTGTAGATATTTATACGTTTTATAATACTGTAAAACATTTTTTTGTTCTATCATCAATAGTTTCTGCAGCGCACGCGATGACAGATTTTTATGACTAATTTTTTCACACCTTGGGTTATATTATTGCATTTTTATTAAGGATCCCTATTTTTTTGATAATGTTATATATATATATATAATAATAAATAAATACACAAACAATATATAAAATAAAATAATAATATATATATATAGGCTATAGCCTATGTCACTCAGTGAAGACGCAGCTTTCTAAAAGTGAAAGAATTTTTGAAATCGGTCCAGTAGTTTTTGTGTGAAAACATTACAAACATACATACAAAAACACAAATGTTTCCTCTTCATAATATTAGTTTAGATTGGCGATTTAAAAGAGTGGCCGTAAGTTTTTGCAGGTTTCTTCTCATAGGCTCAACGCTTTGCCTGAACCTAGTAATAACCTAAATGTAGCTTCAGTAACTTAGAAACTTACTAACCTATATATTTTGACGTTCATATGTGTTACTTTGTGACCTAAATGAACAAATGATTTTGTTACTTTGACTTTGGGATCGAGCTCGCGACCTCTGCGTGGCAGTCCCACGGTCTCCCAATAGACTATTTAGTCTATCCTGATAGAATTTAAGAAAAAGTTAAACAACTTTTAGTGACTTTTATCATAAAATATTTTTCTGTAAAATAAATTTTTGGATATTTATCAAAAGAAGGACTTCCATACGGCTTATTGTATTCATTAACAAATTTTAAAAGAGAGTTTGAATTTTCTAAATGACTTTATATTTAATTAGACATGAAACCATTGTTTACATAAAATATTAATTCTATTAGGACAGAGAAATAATATTTGAAATATAATCGCAAAATTAAAAGTGTTCATCCTGGAGTGTGTTCATACGCCTGTCTTCCATGTTTACTTGAAGCGATAAACCAGCGATGCATCGCCTTACTCTTACATATAATATCCACTTCTGAAAATAATTGCATTCTTGTTTAGTATGCATAGCTGAGAGATCCCGCAACTGTTGTAAACCGAAGTTTAATCGGTTTTTATATTATAACTGAGTATTGTTCACACAGCGTTCGTTTCAAAAGATGTGTTAACTGTAAACTATATGCAGAAACGTTTACTAAGACAAATTGCTTTTTAAACTGTTTGAAGCTTCTTCAGACGTGGTTAATCTGTTGTAGTAATGTTATTACTGTGTAATAATAGGTCAAAGCATTAGCTCCTACGTAATAGAGAGCGTACCGATTTTATTAAAGCCTTTAACATAACCGATTATAGTAGCCTTTAACATAACCAATAAAAAAATAAGGTTAAAGCATCTCCGACACTGTTTTAATAAAAAACGTACACACCTAAAAGTAATTTAATTTTTTCCGTTATATTTTTTTATTATTGACTAGCTGACCCGCGCAACTTCGTCTGCTTCAAATAAGAAATATTCTCCTGATTTTGCAACATTTTCCATCGATACTCTGCTCCTATTGGTCGTAGCTTGGTGTTATATAGCCTATAGCCTTCCTCGATAAATGAGCTATCCAACACTAAAAGAATGATTCAATTCGAACTAGTAGTTTCTGAGATTAGCGCGTTCAACCAAACAAACAAACAAACTCTGCAGTTTTGTAGTATTAGTATAGATATGAGATATTGCCCACAACTGCACCGTTGAACTCGAGATCCCATGATTGGCTCAAATTCGATGGCCTGATCAGGCAAAGCGTTATTTTCAATAAAAATCACCTGTGTAGCAGAACGGAGTTTGGAAATATGTCCGATAGAAGGCTCGCTTCCTATGATGAGGTACGTATTTAAATGCATAGCTGGCGAAATGTGAGTCTAATAATATATATCCCAAAGACGTAATTATATACCTTATTATTACGTCTTTGGGGACAAGTACAGACCTCAGACAAGATAATATGTATGATTGATTAAATTTGTGGAATAATTGATTTGATTTAATAAAATCGCTTGGAATTGCTGTTGGAAAGTATATAGAACAATCGATTTACTAAGGCACGGTATTAATATTTATCCTTATGCCGGGGTAGCCCCAATCATAATGCGATACGGAGCAACGATAACGATGAGTACACACGCTAACGGTATCCGGAAAGAGATCGCCGATATGGCTTTCAGTGACGTAAGAAATTGTCATATCTATACGTGAAAATAGATTGCCATATATGTTTAAGTGACAATTTTATTCGATTTGGATGATTTTTTTCAAACGTTGCGACAACAACAACAACAACAATTGACGACTCGATGGCGTAGTGGTTAGTGTAACCGACTGCCACGCCTGAGGTCGTGGGTTCGAGTCCCGCACAAGTCAAACATTTTGTGTGCATGAACATGGATGTTTGTCTTGGTCTGGGTGTTTCTATGTATAATATGTATATATTTAAAAAAAAAAAAAAGTATATATGTATGTTTATCCATTGTCTAGTACCCATAGTACAAGCTCTGCTTAGTTTGGGCTAGATGGTGTTGTGTGTATGTGATAGAATATTATTATTATTATTATTATTTATAGTCACTTTAAAAATACTGAAAATAAAGAAATTAAGTTTACGTTTACAGTAATATTAACTTACCTTCCAATGCTGCTGTGTTTTAATTCCTTTTACTTATATATTTCCTATTGCTTCCATACGTTTTTTTTCTTCGTGCTTTGCGTGTACCCTTTTATGTGCCAAAATAAATATTTTTCTTTTTTTCTTTCTTCTATTTTTTATAATGAACCTCACTACAACATTTTAAGTCTCTTGACATCATCAATGCATAGCCATCTATGGATTGATACCAGTGAATCAGTTATCCAGTTTGCTCTTTTATATATTTAGAATATATAAAGGCTTTTACGACACAGCTAAAAAACTACAAATCAGTCAACCGAAACCATGCTTAACATTGACAAATGTGGAAAGCATTCGGTCGGTGGACAGTGCCATTTATCAGTGCTGTTTGATAGTCCAGCACAAAGCTGTTTCATCATAATTCCTGTGACGGTCGCTTTTTACTTTGGCTGTGTTCCAATGTTGGAGTTGTCTGAGTCGGCAGTTTTAGTGTAACTCTACTGGCTTGCCAACACCGACAATATTTTTTACTACCATTATTCGCCTTAGAATCACGTAGTGAGTGTAGTACGTTTACGCGAATATTATACATTGAAATTAAACTTCTTTATAAGGATTTTACCGCGTTGTTTATTTTTAAAACGCTATTGCTACACTTGAAGACGTTAAGATAACCAACATCTTACTCTCAAAAATAAATCTTAATCATTTTTATAATTTAAATAGCTTATATAGAAGTAAATAGTAATTAGTAACAATGATTAACAATGGCGTCCATATTTTATATTCTTACATTTATGCGAATGTTCTTACAGAAATTAAACTACTATTTAAATGTAATGAAAGCGTTATTGGCGTTTAAAATAACTGATTATAATGTTTTTAAATAAACCGCGACAAAATCAGTGTATGGTTGTTAAATTTTAATTCATGTTTAATATTGGAATAAGTGTGCTTTTATTCACCTGTTGTTGATATTAAATGCAATTAATGTTCTGACTTTTATTAATTTTCAATTTGACTGCACTCAATGTGTAGCAGTTAAGTCGTCGCTTCGCCATTGGCACTACGCCGCACGAACACACACAATTTTTTTTATCAAAATAGGTCCAGCCGTTTAGGAGGAGTTCAGTGACATACACAAGTACAATAGAATTATATGTATAAAGAGAGAGAGATATATATGTTTCGGGACAACTTGTATATATATATATATATATATATATATATATATATATATATATACAAGTTGTCCCGAAACTCAACGATAACCTGGTACCGGGCGAGAAGTTTGACACCCTTGGTCGCGTTTTTAAGTACGTGCGTTTTTAAGTACCTGTGATCACAATTTTCACAATTTTACAGTGATATTTTAAAAAATGTAATCTCAAATAACATTGCTATTAATCGCAACCACAAATCGAAGTAATAAACATTGTTAACTAAGTAAAATAAATTAAGTTTTGTTGACGAGTTATGGTTTACAAAATTATTGTCAGTTAACTTTGACAAACCATGTTGGAAAAAAAATGTACCACACTACCCTTGGCAAGTTATTTTAAAAGATGGCCCATTTAGTCTAGATTTCAAAATGGTACAACACTTGCCACTTTTTCTGCCAATGAAAGTGTTACCCCTTATTTTTTGCGAAAGGACCTAATGGAAAACTCAATCAAAATAAAACAGTCAATTATCGTAACACTTTAATATCCTCCTAAAACTAAAGATTTTCGAAAAATGTCTATTATAGCTTGTCTAAGTGACATGGATTCTTTTCCTTATTTTTTTCATAACTGGTATACCTTGGAAATAGAAACACCAATGATTAAATTATGTTCGGGTACTTTGAAATAACTACACTGGAACATTGAGACAACTGCCATCTTAGTCTCCCCGTGACCATGGCTGCTGAAAAGCAACCGAAACGTCGGGGAAAGTGTAAAAATAAATTAAATCTAAATAGTTTAATAATAATTTAATTAGCTTAAAAATTAGTAAAGTTTAATAGTAGTAGTAGTGTAACAATTTTCAAAATTTTGTAGTAAAGTGTCAAATAAACAACGCGATAAAATCCGTATATAGCAGTTTAATTTCAATGAATAATATTCGCGTAAATAGAAGACAATATTATAAAAATAGAAGTCCTCCGTCTTTCTATGAAAAGGGTGAAAGTCGAGGCGTACGGGCTTGTAGCCGCTATATTACGCGTCCTACGATATATGTATGTAGAGAGAATGTAATATTAATGACAATCACCATTAAAAAAGAAACATTGCCCCGGTCAAAGAGCTGAATCCGAGACATCATGATCGCAAGCAAACATAAGCGCAAATACTACGGGTCAAAAGGGCACGTTGCGGTTTCCTCTTTTACAAAAATATTTACCTAAGTTTAGTTTATACGCAGTAGGCAATTGGATATTCCCGGAATTAATACAGTCATTCTGAAATAAAATTGAGTAGGAAAATAAAAATAAACAATGGCTCCTTCCTTGTACACTCAATACGCATTTATTTAAAAATGGTCAAAAATGCATTGCAGTAACATAGTACGCTATATCAGCCTTACCTATATATTTATATTTAAGCCGATTATTAATTAGAGTCTAAAATATTACACCTAAGTCAAAGTTATAAATCATTTATTCGTTTATGTCAAGCTTTGACGTTTATAAGTCAAAGGAACACTTATGAACGTCAAAGCTTATGAAATAGTGACTTTACTGAAATATTATTTAGGGTAGTTACTAGTATTAACTAGCGACTATTCAGGAATATTTCAATTATTAACGTTATTCAACGTTAAGTATTGTTGAATAAATAATGTTAACTAGCGGCTAATGTTACTCAGCGTTGAATCTCAGTTGAATAATAGTTAAGTAACAATGTTACTTTGCTAATATTCAACTTAAACTCAACGTTGCGTAATGTTCTTAGGCGATTATTTCTGACTAGATTTTTCCCGTGGCTCCGCTCGCGTAAATATAGGTTACGTCAATTTTCTATTCTCGGGAACAGTACTTTTTCTGGATGAAAGTTACTCTATGTCCTTTTCAGTTCCCCTGGCTAAGTGCACCTACACGAAAATTTCAATAATGATCGTTCAAGTAATTAAGGTCTGAGAACGTAACAAACAAACTCACATTCGTATTATGACTAGGTGTTGACCGCAGCTTCGCTCACGAAAATTTAAGTTAGGTGAGAAACAGTACTTTTATTGGATGAAAGGTACCCTATGCCCTTTTCTGTTCCCTGGACAACGTATATCGTCGTTCTAGATGTGATCCCTCGTAACTAAAATATTTAGTAAAATGAGATTTTTATGCAGAAAGATCCGAAAAGTATTTCTGGTGTTATCTTGTAAATGTCTCCTGCATTATAATTAATTTTATTTACAGTTCAAATTTGTAAAAAAATATAAGATGTCTTTACTTTGAAAAAAAGTAGTTTCTTGTCTCTCCTGGAAAGTTGCTTAGTTTGCATATACGAAGGATCACAACCAGAACGACGATATGCGAAAATTCCAAATTTCATGAGTCAAGGAGGTCAAGGAGTTAAGGCATGAAAGCGTAACATGTCCCTCCCAGGGGTCGGTGGAAGAAGTATTTCTGTGTAGTGGCCTGCCGTTTTACACGGCGGGCCGAAACCACGGCGGGGTCGCGATTGCATGTGAAAGCGATTCGCGCGGCCTCGCCGTCTATGGTTATGTCGAGGAACACCGTGGTAGGTTTAATCGGTATTACCGGGGTATCTTTTCCCTTGTGAGCCCGACATAACCTCTCCGTCGCCCCGCGCAGAGGTACGCGTCAAAGCATTCCCAAAAGAAAAAAAAAAGAAAAAATGAAAGCGTAACATACAAGCTCATATTCGCATTTATAATTATTTAGGATATTAGTTAGGATTAGTAGTTAATTAATACTTAGCTACCACTTAAACATTTGAGACTGGTTTAAAGTAAAGTTGAACGTCACAAGAAGCGCAGTAAAGCTTAAACTACAGTAGTAAACGTTCAAATTCAGGATAAATTGCTAAAAACTATTTAATTTGTAGTGACTAGAAGGTAGCATACATAACTATGATTGTGTTTTGTGGCTACGAGTTCTTATATTATGCCTAATATAGTGTATTGTTATAAATATTGGTTAAGGAAAACTTGAAACGAGGGCACGCGCTACTCTTCTGCTTGGAAAGTACATTGTGAAAGATTCAATTTGTTAATAATTCTTGTAAAACACGTAAGGGATGACTGAATAGAGGCTTTGTTGTCTTACAAAGACAAACGCTCTGAGTAACGATAGTATTCCGAATTTTGTTACAGTTTCCTTTATGGTTACACACCGTATGACGGTCGTTCGACGACATGGATGATCTATGGTTTTACTTGTAAGTGGTCGCCGTCGCACATGCCACGCATTTTCGATCCCAATTTATTCCAAGTGCCAGAGCGGTCCATTGCAAATAAATAAATTTAAGAAATCTCGTAATAGGCTAGATTTAGTTTGATGAGCGTTTTTAAGAAATGGGAATGAAAGAAGCACGGAACTACGGGGATGGCGCAATGGTTTAAGCTACCTCGCCACTGTTCGTTCTGACTAGTGTTTTCAATGCGCACACTGTGTACAAAGTGTCCTTTAGTTCCATGTTTGTAAAGACCCAGGCAGAGGTATTAACGAACGAACGGGAGTATAATAATAATAATATAATAATATTCTACCACATACACACAACACCATCTAGCCCAAACTAAGCAGAGCTTGTACTATGGGTACTAGACAATGGATAAACATACTTATATACTTTTTTTTTTTCTAAATATTTACGTTTTATACATAAAAACACCAAGACCAAGACAAACATCCATGTTCATGCACACAAATGTTTGACTTGTGCGGGAATCAAACCCGCTAGCTCAGGCGTGGCAGTCGGTTACACTAACCACTACGCCATCGAGACCGACAGTATAATTAAAAATAAGCCGCCCCGGACCAAAATTCGAATCTTACCAATTTGGTTGTAGCTGATACCAAACCTAATCAAAACAAATGGCCAACTTAGATAATTCAATTCTTGGCAACGACTCTGTTTTAGTTAAATACGATTGAAAACTTAGTAACGACTAAAAATATGGTTTTTATTTCTTGTTTTTCAGTATTTTAAAGAACTACTGAAAAATACTGAAATATATCTGTTTATAGGGGTCTAAAACATTAGTTTATAGAATTTATATCCGTTTATATAAGCTAGCATCACGCAAAAACTACTAAGTGATTTTTAATGCAGTTATATATTGCATTATACATTGTAATAATGCTTGAAACTCAACCTAAAAATAAATCTTGTTCAATTAGATTCCATTTAGTAAGACAGAAGATATGCGGATATTTGATTGACACAAATGACATCATAATATGTTTAACTATTGACGACGTGAGGAAAGTTTTTTGTTTGATCTAATAATATTTACAGACCTCACAACGTTCAAATAAATCTTTCATGTAGGAAAATCCAGACTTATTTGGGCCGCCGCGTATAATGTACCTATTGCGTATCCATTTATGTGAATTACATTATTACCTACAACTTCAACGCGTTTTTTATAGGTATGGTTCGTGCTGTTTTATAAAAGACGTTACACACTTTAGTGTTCAAGTTCTTAGTCACACAACTTCGGAAACATAATAATAATAATAATAATAATATTCTACCACATACACACAACACCATCTAGCCCAAACTAAGCAGAGCTTGTACTATGGGTACTAGACAATGGATAAACATACATATATATATTTTTTGTAAATACTTACATATTATACATAGAAACACCTAGACCAAGACAAACATCCATGTTCATGCACACAAAATGTTTGACTTGTGCGGGAATCGAACCCGCGACCTCGGGTGTGGCAGTCGGTTACACTAACCACTTCGTCATCGAGGCCGACAATAAAAGGAGTGGTGTTCCACTAGAAAAGGCGTCGGACTTGTGATTTAAAGGTCGTCAGTTCAAATCCTTCCCATAGCAGTCCCGATATACTCACTTCTAACATAAGCAAATTAGCCTGGCTAAAAGGATTTAAAAGAAATCAATAATAGCTATTATTAATAGTCTATTATCAATAATTATTAAAAATAGTCCATTTATTTGTATTTAAGGTCATTTTTGGTTAATAAATATTTCACAACGAAAACCTTTTTCTCTTGACTCCGTGGACAGAGTTTAAAGCGCTTCGGTTTATAGGTTAATATTGACGTGTGGAACAAAATGCACTATGTGTTCATTTTGGACAGCACTTGGTCCAACTTCCATACATAGATTGTCAATGTCCTTTGACTGAGCAGCGATAGCTCAGTGGGGAGACTAACAGACTGCAATGCAGTGGGTCTCGGGTTCGAACCCACGTCGCGCACCTCTGACATTCGGAAGTTATATGACTTTTCGAAATTATGTGCGTATTGATTGACAATTATCGCCTGCTCCGTGCCTCGGAGAGCACGTTAAGCCGTCGGTCCCGGCTGCCATGAACATCTATGGCAGTCGTTATTGGAAGATTGTCGACACAAAAGATCCCACTGAGTCGAAGTGTCGCCGGTCTGCACTGACTGGCCCCCACATTAGATAAGATAAGATAAGATGTCCTTTGACTAGATTATATAAAAACGAAAACAGGAACACGGCCAAAGCCTTTCTTTAATTTTTAATGGAAAAAGTAGTTAAATCGGTCAAGTTTTGGGGAAGGAATCAGGGGACTACGAAACGTTGAATTTGTGTACTTTTGATAGATATTTTCAGTCCAAGCTGCAGTTGTCTCTATCGCGCTCTGCGAGCACTGCGCGACAGCAATAGATTTTACAAATACCTACATTTCAATTCTCTCGCCCTCAGTGTTTCCTCTTAATCACTCTGTCTATTGGTGGAAATCCGTTCAGTAACTACGGAACGGCTTTTCATCATCCATATTTTTTTTTAGTTTGTCGCGAACAGTCATACATACTTGATGGGAGACTTTGTTTTATCATATATGGTGGTTTTAAAGCTCGTCTACAATATAAACACAATAACACATTGTAAACATTATATATTTTATTAATAAAATGACTATTGGTCTATATTTATTAACTATGTTTTTAATAACTTCCTAACAGGAGGCCAGTCTATTACCGGTTACCGGGCTAACCTCTAGATATTATGCTGACTGAAAATCTCAGTTTTTTTTTATATCATTTAATTTGCATTGATAGAGCTGACGTAAAATATTATTATAAATGCTTTGCTCCTCTTACACAAGTAATTCAATACTTTATACCTACTTAAAACGAATTACCCATTGGGTCAATAACTTTAATAATAATAATAATTTGTTTGTTTATTCAGGCAACGTAGACCCATACAAAAATGTTAGTAACATGGATTGTTATAACCGAATGTTAGTATACTTAAAACTTAAGACAGTAAACATTACATCTGCTGCTAGTTTTTCTCTACAGTCCGGGAGCAATGATTCATGTAAAGAGAATCAAGCATCAAATCAAAGTCTGTACTACCTTCGCCGGACAAAGTATCAGATTTAATTTCAGGAAACTGCAACTTGGAACATACAGATAGACGAACATATCGCCTATTCCACTATCTAGTCCATTATAACGTAACAACTAAACAGCTGGCGAAATTCGGATGCAAATGGTTTCCAATAGGATTACTCTGAATTCATTAGACTTTTACGCAAGTTCTACCTCGGAACTATACCGTTGCCAATTTGTAATATAGATGGGTCACCAGATTGCCAAAA
This sequence comes from Catocala fraxini, assembly GCA_930367265.1. NCBI lineage: Eukaryota > Metazoa > Arthropoda > Insecta > Lepidoptera > Erebidae > Catocala > Catocala fraxini. The sequence continues at coordinate 3,065,058 of OV884031.1, forward strand.
TTTCTCTAGGTTTTCGTAAATATTTCCATCATTCATACTACTTTAGCCCTACACTTTTGTTTCTAAATGGTTCTCCAGTTGATCGAGAATCCAAATATGCAAAGATGGAGTTAGGAACATCTACCTCACAGCCTGACATCGCTAATCGTCATTGTGCAACCTAGCTCCAAACAACAAGTCTTTTAAAGACGTATGTACATAATACATATGTATCGGTACTTATATGATCCGGCTCTGGTAAGATCACGTTAATACTTGCTTTCGGTTAGATAAATAAAAATGTCAGTGAAAAAGTGATTAATCCGGATGTGAGCTCCAGACCCGACAAAATATATTTAACACAAGTTAGTTTCTGACGACCTTCAACCAAAAAAATAGTTGATCAGACACGTGCATCATCTCCAGGTACAACCAAGCGCATTAACACAACGAGTAATGTAAATATTTACTTGATATTGAGTGAAGTCTGCAAACCCGCTTTGGGCGTGCTAGACTATGGCCTAACCCTTTTCACACTGAGAAGAGGCCCCGAACCCAGCAGTGAAAGAGTTTATTTACCGAGCTGATATTATATAGAACTAATACTATACCACCTTTGAGGTTTAGAGTGATGTTGTATTATGTAATTATCAAACAAATTGGATAGCGTAAACATTTTTTGGCAACCGCCTCCCTGTCTGCAGCTGTACGACCGATAAATGACTTCGTTTATAAATCACCGTTGAGTTAAATTGAACAAATGTAAGCAAACATTGAATACAATCATTCATGATGAATCTCATTGGTTTTCCCGTTGTTTATCATTTATACATACAGCAGCAAACTATTTTGGTTTGTTATACCAATCTGTCATCATGCATGGATGTAAAACACTAAGGTTATGTTTATAGAGAGATGATGATGTTTATAGAGCTTAGGTGCAACGTGTGCGGCGAGTCTTGCTGAGTGTTGAACATCTCATAACATTTATAAAGAACTAGTGCGTAATACTCCCGAGGTACCTTCAGCAGCAAGGACGTACAGACTTCTAAAGATTTTTCTTTTTGTAGTGTTTCATATACAATGGAAAATGTATTGCTTGCGGTCATTTGTGATGGGCACGGCGTTCAATGTGTTAACGCGCTGAACATGTCTTGTTCAAATGCTCACTCAGTGTGGACATGCTTCAGGATATTGAGCCAAGGCACGAAACAAACGGACAATAAGGGCCACAGAAAAGGTAGGACTAAATAATCAGATTTCACTGTAGTCATAACACAAGACAAGATAAATAGGTACATGTCTGCGTTATTGTAAACAGTGAGACCCCTTCAGGTCTGGTGTTACGTCTCCTTTTCAGATTATTTAAATAATATTACTCAGTAAGCAGAGGTTGATTCGTTTGCAGCGCCAATGCTTATTATTCGCACGTTACCGACCCTAAAGAAGGAACGAAGAATCTAAAGATGAAAGGAAAATAATGGAAGAACAACTAGGCCAATAACAAAAACTTTACGTAGTTTTATGATTTAATGATTTTCATAAGTGGGTATAAAAATAAGTACAATTGTACAGCCTCGAAAAACAGATTTTTGGACTTTGAAACTGAAGGTGCCATAACAGAGAATGACACATATTCTTGGACAGGTTTGACCAACAATCAGTTTTAATTAATAATTCAAGAAACCCCAAGTTTGATGGTTAAATTTACTTAACAAAACTGCGTACCAGAGACAATAGACTAGGTAGTCTATTTCATATGTTCTAAAGAAGTATCGTAAGAAAGCTAAAAAATGTGAGAGATTGCTTATCAGCAGATTTCGTTGGTCATCATTAGGGTTTGGACCATATAACGAGAGAGAACCTTTTGGAAAGAAATCTATCAATACCTTAAGGTATATATGGTGATGAAGCAAATACAAAGACGATTATTATTTGCGACGGAACGTATATAAACATTAAAAAAAGCTCAATTTTTTTGTTTCAACTTTTATCCTATAGCTTACATAAGTTTCAAGACTTATTAAATCCGTTTTTGTTAGTATCTGCTGATGGATATAGATATATTAGACCATTTCGCTGCTACCAAGTCAGATGCAACTATTATGTCAGAATTAGTGAACAATGAAGACATTGTGCTGCAGTGGTTTCTTCAAGAAAACAATGTATTCATTCATGACAGAGGTTTTCGTGACGCTGTTGCTGATGTAGAAGCGTGTGGATGTGACGTGCACTTACAACAACACAACTAACTACGGAACAAGCCAATAAATCAAGATTGGTTACCATATGTCGATGGGTAATTTAAGTAATCAACGATAGATATAAAAAAGATTTTAAGTTACTGCGTCAGGATTACTTCAATTCTACACTACCTAATGCAATAATAGATTTCAAAATAGCGGATGCTCTAATTTATGCTTGCCGCGAACCTATTCAGGATAACATTGACGCAGAATACAACATACATAGACAGATAAATGTACCGAACCTGTTATATAATTATGTCAATGACTATAATCTCAACAGACAAAGGGTTTCATACGTAAGAAAAGATGCAAATGACACTGATTTACGAGATTGCCCGCATCTCACAGAAAATGATGTTACAATGTTTGCATTGGGTTCCTATAAAGTGAAGCTTGCAAAATCCTATTGAGGTGAGCATATTATGCAAAACGGCCTATATTATAGAAGTATTTAGAGAAATGGCACATGCTAACATGCACTTCAATATGCCTCAAAATAGTTGGTTATTAAGGGGACGCGTCCAATCAAGACAAGTAAGAGCGAAAACATATTATTTCTATATTTTGATAAACAGGGATGAAGTCGACATCAATGCTATATATCAATATTACTGGACTTGTTTAACTGGGCGACGAACAGTAGGCAGCTGTGCACACATTACTTCAATAATATGTTATATTGGTTATGCAAGGCAGAACATTTCAATCCTCCAGCAGCGTTTTTAAATGATGTGATTGTGAATGACCAGTTCACTTCTGTTTAAATAAAAATGATACCTACTGTTATTTTGTAATAATTGTAATAATTGATTTGTATTGAGTTTTTGTACTTTATTTTACGTATAACTTTTTCCACACAGCGATTTGAGTCTGACCCCCATAATAACAAATGATACTCACGAAAAGATCTTTCCAACGACATATTATTATGTCTGGTCGTTATTGGTCGCTGGGTACGCGTCCATACATTTTTGCCCGTCCTTCTTTGGATAAAAGAAAAAGTAGGGCCGTAGTGGAGATTTATTTATTTATTAGATATCTCGCTATTTTCTTGGACAGCTGCAATTAACATGTACGTCAGAGTTTGTATATCGAGAACTTTTTCTACCATATGATATCAACTCTTAATTACAAATTAGATACGCTTGTATCTTATTTATAGTTTTGAGTAGATTTCAAATTATATAATAATAAGAATGTGAATGGAACAGTCGCAAGAGGAAGACCTAGGCGAAAGTTTTGTCGATCAGATCGGAGGCGTTCTGGACAAAGAACAGTTTAAGAGCACCTTGAACCGACGGGCGTGTATGAGGAATGTGATGAAAGTGAATGAAGCCAGAAAAGTGTGTCAGGATCGTAGCAAATGGAAATCCGTAGTCTCTGTCTACCCTTCTGGGAAACAGGCGTAAATCTATATGTATGTATGTAATAATAACGTTTATTGGCATTAAAAGATTCAGTCATTTGAACACATAAAAAGTATACAAATAATTTTACAGTCCACTTGTTAAAATACGTCATTATTTTTGCATTTTAGATTTTGGTAAATTATTTTTGTACTTGACTTTAATAAATTTTCCAAGTTACTCGTAGTTATGACATTGCAAAAATGCTGTAACATTTTACATTTACAGACTTATGACCAAACCTAGAATCCGGAAAGAAGTATATTCGTTAATCTAGCTTTAAATTTATTGCTAGGCAAATGGGTTGAAAACAAAACCCTCCAGAATCCAATTTATCCAAACAGATAGTTCCAAAAACGACAAATCAGACGAGAAACTATTAAGGCAGCTCTGGTGTAGCCCACAATTGATTTCCAAAGTCCTGCAAGGACCGGCTGCATTGAATCGACGGACGGTACTCCGTGTAGGGGCAGAATGGATGACGTGAACAATAGGGGTCTATAAAACTTTATGGATGCTTACTATCCTCGGTCGTAAATCGCTTAGCTCGACCAAGCTTAATAGCACTTTGGTTTATGATGCCTCGGAGCCGATACAGAGACAGGGTAAACATCGAGATACATGATGAATTTGCGTTATATTATATCAACAACTGAGAATAATTTGCAGTTATTAACCACTAGCTTGGCAGTGTATGGGTTGTTTGAACTCTAACACATTTGACCTTAGATAAGGCCACACAAAGGGACTATATAACAATTGGGAAAACCTAAACACAGAGTCGCTTATATTAAACGTATTATTGTCGTTGTTAATGAACTACTTTGGTAATATATTTAAAATACTAGCTTTTGGCCGCGAATTTGTTTGGCAAAAAAAAACTGTTTTCTGGATGGAAGGTTCCCTATGTTGTTTTTTTATCCCTCACAACGTGTATGCGAAATTTCATGATGATCGGTCTAATAAACAAACAATCTTACATTCGCATTTATAATATTAGTTAGGATTTATTCTATTGAGAATTAATGCCATTATTAACAGAATTTCAGCTTCCATAGTGTGTATTTTGAACTATCCATATCGAGTTGAATGTTAAAGTTTTCAAATCATAAGATCAAATAAATAGAAAAGTTCAATGACATGATCCGTATCAATTTATTCGGTTCAAGTTGAAATTATGTTTCAATAAAGTTAAAAAACATATCAAAAGAAAGGAAAATGTACCTCATTCGGCTAGACGTGTCAAAAAACGATTTTTGAAGACTAGGTATTAAAATGAACATATTTTAACATGAGATTTGATGTCTAAACTATTTTGAACCGCTGATTCGTTTAAGGTCACACAAAGGCTTTAGTCTGCACGAATGGCTTAGTGGCTTAAGTAATCGCCTTGCCACTGCCACTGCGCCGAGTGTTGTGGGTTCGAATCCCACACGGGGCAAAACATTGTGTGATCCACAAATGTTTGTTCCGAGTCTGGGTGTTCTTTGTGTCCGTTGTTTGAATGTTTGTAAAGTTCCCCGCGATACAGGAATTATTCCTAGAGCGGGCATTGTCTTTTTTAATACCGCTATAGGTATGAAAAAAGCTTACGTAAAAGAAATAGCTGTTACTCAAACAATAACGCTGTAAATGTGTTGCGAAGGATTCTGTAGAACCGATTTTGTATTGAGGCTAATAGAAAATTGTCCCAATTGTGACGTTTTTGATTCTTCATCTGCGTGCGCTAGTAACATGACGTCTCATGCTTTTTTCTGTAGGCACATAACAGCAATGGCGCTAATTATTTTTACGTTTCAAATCCTGATAACCCACGAGTTTAAAAATAAACTAGCCTGAGAAAGTAATGAACACAGTTATGAACTACAATAATAAATATGCTGAGTTAGACATTAAGCAGCGATAGCTCAGTGGGGAGACCAACAGACTGCAATGCAGAGGGTCTCGGCTTCGAACCCACGTCGCGCAACTCTGACTTTCGGAAGTTATATGACTTTTCGAAATTATGTGCGTATTGATTGACAATTATCGGCTGCTCCGTGCCTCGGAGAGCACGTTAAGCCGTCGGTCCCGGCTGTCTTGAATGAACATCTATGGCAGTCGTTATTGGGAGAGTGTCGACATAAAAGATCCCACTGGGTCGAAGTGTCGCCGGTCTGCACTGACTGGCCCCCACATAAGACACATACATACATAGACATTAAAGGAATTCAAAACAACGATAAAAATATACTGAGTATGGTATTGAAGAAATTTGATAGACAGAAAAAATATATCTGAGAACTTGGTACTTAGATAACATATTTTTTTATAGTTTTAAATACAAACTATTACTAACAGCTATCATTGGAACCTACAGACATAATTTCAAAATATGCTTTACTAGATGTATTTACTTCCAACTTTAAATGCTATTTTCGCCAGGAGGAATGTGCATAAAACATCTCGTTTTTGTATATTCCTCCGCATTCGCCTGAAGCGAATGCGCCTTTAGAAAATGTAAAAAAACAGCTGCATTCGCAGACAATCAAAACTTTTATCGCGCGGTTAACCGATCAGGTTCTTAGAAACGAGTAACGTCGGCCGACAAGCAGAAGTTCTTTCTATACCTACTAACTGTACCAGACTTATTAGGTTTTTCCAAAAGGCAAACGCTACAGGAAACATGCAACTAGATATTATTATATCATTAAAAAGGTAGAAACAGCAGTTGAAAGCTTAATAGTTTAAATACATAATGATAATGATAATTTATTTTGTTTAAACATGAGTGAAAATACAATATGTTGCATGTCCATTGTTATAGATATTTAGAAGTGGCTACATGTTTTCAGTACAAATACAAAGTTTCAGACAGTCTTGTTTACATAATCATAATCTATATTATTATACAGTATTGAATTTGATAATTAAGATATTATTCATTTTATTTTAATGTATGTATGTATGTATCTTATGTCCAGTCAGTGCAGACCGGTGACACTTCGACCCAGTGGGATCTTTTATGTCGACACTCTCCCAATAACGACTGCCATAGATGTTCATGGCAGCCGGGACCGACGGCTTAACGTGCTCTCCGAGGCACAGAGCAGGCGATAATTGTCAATCAATACGCACATAATTTCGAAAAGTCATGTAACTTCCGAAAGTCAGAGGTGCGCGACGTGGGTTCGAACCCGAGACCCTCTGCATTGCAGTCTGTTGGTCTCCCCACTGAGCTATCGCTGCTCTTATTTTAATGTAAGACACGATCACTAATACGATATTAGAAACAAGAAATAGGTACATTACAAGATTTAGGTAATAAAATGCTAAAAATAGAAATAGTCACATGATAGGTAAGTAGGTATACCAAATGTCAAAACAAATTGCAAATTAAAATTAGGTAGTTATAGATTAAAATATGTCTTTGGTGGTTAAAATTAATATTAATACGGTAGGGCGGGCACGTCACGATCGTGGCGGTAAGTCCCGTGTTTGAGGAGTGGCTGGAGAGGCGGCATGGCGCCCTCACCTTCCTGCTGACACAGGTAATGACTGGCCACGGTTGTTATGGCCAGTTCCTGTGTCGTATACAAGAGGGCAAGAGACGCCCGGTTGTCACCACTGCGGTGACTGCCGCAACGTTGTTGAGGACACGGCGCTGCACACTTTGGCGGTTTGCCCCGCTTGGGCATCGCAGCGCCGTGAGTTGATCGCGGCAGTCGGATTGGTTGCCCTCTCGCTCCCGGCCGTAGTTCACTCTATGGTCCGGAGTGAGAGGTCGTGGAACGCCGTCGCCTCCTTTTGTGAGGAAGTCATTTCCATCAAGGAGGCGGCGGAGCGGGAGAGGGAGCCTTTAAACCCTCTCCCCAACCGCAGAACCGGGCGCGGGAGGGCACGAGATGACCTCTGGTGGGCTTTGTGGGCCTTCCCGCCATCCGTTCAGCACCAGGTCCGAGAGGCGGCGTGCGTGTTCCCATGCACGCCTCTGTGTCGAGTCCGTCTCCCCTCTAGGGGGGACAGTAGGGATAATTTGTGAGAAGTGCCTATAGGGTAGGTCTTTCGCGTAGTGGCCTGCCGTTTCATACGGCGGGCCGAAACCTCGGCGGGGTCGCGACCGCATGTGCAAATGATTCGCGCGGCCCCGTCGATAGTGGTTTTGTCGAGGGACACCGTGGTAGGTTTAGTCGGTATTCCGGGAGGTCCCTTTACATCGTTTCAACATCTTGCTTTTACCCCGGCGAGTCCGCCATAACCCCTCCGCCCTCACCCGCGGAGGGGCATGCGTCATGCATTCGTCCAGGAAATAATTTATAATAATAATAAATAAATTAAAAAAATAGTTTATCGGTAGTTATTCAATTCAAATATGTATAAATTTAATGCTTATGAATTTAATGCTTTTCGGCAATGTGGATGATGCCATCATTGACATCTTGTATGGGGCCAACTTGTGCGCTCTTAATAAGAGAGATGGTGGTATTCGTCCCATTGCTGTGGGGTGTACATATCGGCGTATGGCAGCCAAGATATGTTGTAAATATTATAACAAGGAGCTATCTAAAAAATTTCAACCCCTTCAATTAGGTTTTGGTTCCAAAGGGGGTTGCGAGGCTGCCATACATGCCCTTTCCACGTACCTAGGTTGTGGTGATGGAGAGGTCGTTCTCAAGGTTGACTTGAAAAATGCTTTCAATTCAGTAAACAGAGACACCTTGTTGACACAGGCAAAATTAGAAACACCCAAAATTTTTAAATTTCTTGGCAATGTTACAGGTACCCTACTAAATTACTATATAAGGATAATCTTTTAGAATCTGCTGTTGGATGTCAACAAGGTGACCCTCTTGGACCGGTCATTTTCAGTTTGGCAATTCAACCTATTATTCGGCAGATAAATTCAAAATTTAATGTCTGGTAATTAGACGATGGGACTCTCGGAGGCGATGCAGATACAATATTACAGGATTTGGCCCTTCTTAAAGACAAATTTGCATCTATTGGCTTGGAATTAAATACCAGTAAATGTGAACTTTTTTTAAACAATATTGAAAGCAATAACAAGCATCTGGTACTTTCAAAATTTAATTGTTTGGCTCCCAACATCAAAATTATGGATAAAAGTTCTCTTCGTCTCCTTGGGTCACCAGTCTTTGAAGAAGCTTTTAATTCCTTCATAGATGAGAAGATACAAAATTTTTGTGAAATTTCAGATCGCCTCCTCAAAATTAATATTCATTCGGCTTTTACAATTATTCGATATTGCCTTTTTGTTCCGAAATTTACGCATGCGTTAAGATCTTCACAGTTTTGGAAAAATTTAGTACCTTTAGAAAAAATTGATAAAATTATTCAAAATACTCTAAAAAATATTTTAAATGTGGATTTGAACGACCGAGCTTGGCTACAGGCTTCTCTGCCTGTTCGTCTTGGTGGGTTCGGCGTTCGCAAAATTTCCGATGTTAGTCTACCGGCGTTCCTGTCCTCGGTTCATAGCACGGAAGAATTAACCAGGAAAATTTTAGCACCCACACTGGTTAATTCAGAAGTGCTGTGCAAAACTGACGCTGTGAACGCCTGGAAAATGGCTTGTCCGAATTCTGCTTTGCCAACCAACCTATTCTCCCAGCGACAGTGGGACGGGCCGCTTAGCAACTCTGTAAGAGAAAAGCTTTTTTCTACATCTTCCAATGTTGCTGAGCGTGCTCGATTGCTGGCTGTGGGAGAATGGGAATCTGGTCTTTGGCTTCAGGCGCTTCCATCGTGCAATATAGGTACCATGTTGGACGATACCACTTTCCGCCTCGCCACTTGCCTCCGTTTAGGTGTTTCGTGTGTTTCTCCGCATTGCTGTCACTGTGGAGAAGCTGTCGATAGCCTCGGACACCATGGACTCTCTTGTAGCAGAAGTGCTGGTCGAATCTCTCGGCACGCTAATCTTAATGACATAATACGTCGTGCTCTTGTCACTGCTGGCGTTCCAGCTGTACTTGAACCCAATGGCTTGGTACGTGACGATGGGAAGAGACCGGACGGAATGTCATTGTTGCCTTGGAAGATGGGCAGGCCTTTGGTGTGGGACGCAACATGCGTTGACACCCTTGCGCCATCACATCTTCCAAGTACTGCGGGATGTGCCGGCGCTGCTGCTGCAACCGCGGAAACCCTCAAACGGCGCAAATATAGTAATTTAGTTGGAAATTACATTTTTGAGCCGTTTGGGGTGGAAACTCTAGGTTCATGGGGTCCGAGCGCTCGTATTTTGTACAGGGAGATCGCAAAACGCCTGATCGACGTTTCGCGTGATCAGAAGGCTGGTCTTTTCTTAGCCCAAAGAATCAGCATTGCCATTCAACGTGGCAATGCTGCCAGTCTTCTGGGCACGTTACCAGTTGACAGCGATGCTGAAGAATTCTACGATGCCTAAACCATTTTTGTAAATATTTAGTATTATAATTATTTGTGTTTTTGTAATTATGTTAATTATGTTATCTTTTTTAGTACATTTGTAAATATTAAAGACTTATTTTTGTATAAATATTATATTCAATCAACTCATAAACATTTTGGTATAATGGATTAATTAGGTTAGTTCGTACTTAGGCACGAAAAGGAATGTTCAAGGTCGACAAAAAACTAGAATTTATTTATTATAATTAATGTTTAATTACTATCGGATAGGAATTCACTTATACTATAATAATAACACTTGTTAAATAAATGTGTTTTTAAATGTTTTTAAAGAATGAGATACTAAGAGTTTTATTTGGTTAGGTATTTTATTGAAGAGCACTGGCGCCATGCAAAATATGCTGTTGTGCATTAATGCGGTCTTGGACGGTACTATACAGAGCCGCTCTTACATAGATTATTACCTGAAGCTATCCGTATATTATATTGTTGTCTTTGCCTGTAGCGACACTGCTGACGCTTTTGTTTTATATAGTCAGACGCAAGAATGGAGTAGCGCCGCGCGGCAGTCGTCTCCCTGCAACCACTGAGTTAGGTCGTAGTTCTACTTATTATATCGCATCCTTAATAAAACAGAGACTTATCTCAGTATTTTTGATTAAACAAATTTGAACTCTATTGAAAAGATTTAACACAAATATAATATTAGAATTTAACATATACAATTAGAGTTCAAATTGGCTTACTTTCAAATTTCGAGTTAAGTCGCTGTTTTATTAAGCATGCGAATTATATATTCATTATACAATATATAACTGGTACCAGTGAACACATGTCCATAACTAGCAATTGAATATTTTATTTAATCACCCATACAAGAACACGTTAGAAAACCCTTACATTACCTATAAATATCCCTGAAAGAATAGACAAGCTTGTTTCAGGCCAACTTTATGTTTCAAGTACCACGAAATAGGCACGAAGTTATGTCACACTGAGAAAAAGCCTGTACCTAGCACACATAAGGGCCGGCACTGATTGACGTCGCGGCACGGCACGGCACGTTATTACTGATCAAGTTATTTTTATTCTTATTTCATTGAGTTTAGAACTCATATTACTTTACGGCATACTTCAACATGCCGCGTCATACTAAAGCGTCCTTCGGGCTACCGAAAAATGGCCCTGCCGTGCCGTGCCGTGCCACGACGTTAGTCATCGCCTGCCCTAATACTTTGGGATTGGAAGATCTAATTCTGGAGACCTCGAACCTATTACCTCACGGTCGCTTACAACTATAAGCATAAATTAATGCATCGTAGGTTAAAGCAGTCATAAAATTTAGTCGGAAAAAGCGGCGCATCGCGGCTGTCATTATTTATTTATTAAAAAATACATCGCCCGTAATAGGAATCATTCCTGTATCGCGGGGGACTTTACAAACATTCAAACAACGGGCACAAAGAACATCCAGACTCGGAACAACCATTTGTGGATCACACAAAGTTTTGTCCTGTTTGGGATTCGAACCCACAACACTCGGCGTAGTGGCAGCGGCGAGGCGACCACTTAAACCACTACGCCATCCGTGAAGTCAAGTCATTAAATTCATAAAGTCGTGAAAAGCAGCGTCTAATTAATTTTATCACCTATAGGAAATCTTTTTACAAGACTAAGTAAACTGTAACAAAGTGACAACAGATGGTATAAATTTTATTAATTAACTCTACAACTAAAGTTACGTAACGTTAGATGGCCTGACGTTGCAAACTAGAACGATTCAGCTCTTGATAACAAAACTTGTTAAAATGGTAAATATGGTTTGTAGAGTTGCTTCTAAATACACAAATGAAAGTAATCAAGAGGGCAATTACGTAAAACTAGACTAAATAGGTAAAGTACATAATTAATTTATTTGCATAACATAGATCATTGAAATTAAACTGCTATATACGGATTATATCGCTATGTTTATTTGACACTTTATTACAAAATTTTGAAAATTTTTACACTACTACTACTATTAAACTTTACTAATTTTTAAGCTAATTAAATTATTATTAAAACTATTTAGATTTAATTTAATTTTACACTTTCCCCGACGTTTCGGTTGCTTTTCAGCAGCCGTCTCCCCGTGACCATGGCTGCACGGCACCACCGAAAACTCAAACTGGACTGATTTTAAAATTCTTTCATTATTAACATCGCGCTATAAGTCACGGAAGCGCAGCAGTAATCATAAGCGTAGATGAAATCGACAGCTAGTACAAAATAAGTAAATATGAAAAAAATTAAATTCAATGTTGAATATTAGGTATTATTACATGCATAAAAGTAGAAAAATACAATCACAAAATAAGTACAAAAATGCAGATGCAGAAGTCTGATCATGTTGGCAAAGAGATATCGATGTATGTACAGTATTTACAAATTGAAACACGACGAACTTCGAACTTACACCACCTCATTACAAAACACGGACTAAATAAATATATGTGGTACCAGACTTAGTGCCAAAGTTAGAAAATGCACGGATGACTGATTGGTTGCTTTACTACCGCTGCCGTCGTGCTAAAGTGTTTAAAGTTCGAATCCCAAGTTCTAATTCGTTAATTGTATACTTTAACCCCTGCGATACAAGGCTGGATTCCTACGGCAGCAGATATCTTTAAAGAAAACAACCGTCAAAAGATGCATATGCCAACGTGCAAAATTTGCTAATGTTAAACCATCTATGATATTAAATTAAAACCTTTGCCGCTCATGTTGCGTTTAGACCCGACCCGGGATTCGAACCCAACAGTCACGTTCGCTACAGCTGCGCCACGGAGGCAGTTGGTGTACAACACGTCACAGATATAAGTATAACGCACAACCTCAAACACCCTAATTAGATTATTAAATCGTAATAATAATAAAATCATTAAAATGTTACTTGTATGTACTTAAATATTTTAATTTAACGGATTAGTTCTCCTCGTTGTGCGCGGATAGTATGGGTATATTACAATAAATCTAACATTATTGCATTTATTGCATCAAAAACCTTATTGCCTTGAATTATGATACATTTTCGTTTATTTCAGCTGTTTAATAAATGGGTGACTATAATTTAATACGTTTTATTTTAGGGATAAAAATTACCTATATTAAAAATAGCTGGAATTGATTCAGTAGCCGATTTTGAATAAACTACTTTCAGAATGTGCGTTTATTATGTTACCTGTTGTATAGGCATGAGACTATGTATGTATTCATGACAGGTACTAAGAAAAATATCCACATTAAAATCAGCTGACGTAAATAATAAGATCTGAACAATATATTTTAAAACATCCGTGTCATATAATTTAAAAACTGTCCGATGATAAATTATTATATTCGGCTGAGTGTACCTTCATGCCAAAGGACGTATCAAAACGTAATTTGTACTAAAAATAAAAATAACAAGTCTCCCCGTGACCATGGCTGCTGAAAAGCAACCGAAACGTCGGGGAAAGTGCAAAAATAAATTAAATCTAAATAGTTTAATAATAATTTAATTAGCTTAAAAATTAGTAAAGTTTAATAGTAGTAGTAGTGTAACAATTTTCAAAATTTTGTAATAAAGTGTCAAATAAGCAACGCGATAAAATCCGTATATAGCAGTTTAATTTCAATAAATATAACATAATAATAATAATAATAATATTCTACCACATACACACAACACCATCTAGCCCAAACTAAGCAGAGCCTGTACTATGGGTACTAGACAATGGATAAACATACGTATATACTTTTTTTTGTATATACTTACATATTATACATAGAAACACCCAGATCAAGACAAACATCCATGTTCATGCACACAAATGTTTGACTTGTGCGGGAATCGAACCCGCGACCTCAGGCGTAGCAGTCGGTTACACTAACCACAACGCCATCGAGGCCGACCATAACAGAAACAAGTATATTACGATGACAAGGATTTTTGAACCCTAAACTGTTTTTATGAAAAGACTTCTTTAACTAGAAATAATACCCGTGTCCCGGGCCACTTTACAAACATCCAAACAACAGACACAAAGAATAACCAGACCCAGGACAATTGTTTAGGGTTCAAATAACCTTTACTGCCACTACATTTATACCCATACACAATTCAAAATACTTGGCGTAAAGGCAGTGCCGAGATGCCTCATAAACCACTACGCTTATTGTACAATTTAGTTTTGACACGTCTCTTTTTTGTGGATCGAGCTGCATACAAAAACCACTGAACCGGTTTAAATTGATAGAAAGATTTGCTTACTTATATTTCACCTAATTGCGTCTAGGAGAACCGTAATTATGAGGCATGGTGTGACCCATTATACATTTCTTTTTTTATTGCCATTAGTAGCAGATGATCTGGTGGTCCACCTGATGAAAAAACGTAACCGCTGCTCATGGACTTCAGCAATGTCAGGACACAGCAAAGCCACTGCCTACCGTGACAGAAGAAAGTGCGGACAAACGGCTACAGGGGCGAATTAGCAGGCATAAGCTATATAAATATTATTGATTCACCTCAGTGGCGCAGCGGTCGGTTTTGCGACTCTGCGGTAAGGTCTTGGATTTGATTCCCAGGTCGAGATAGAGTATAACACACATTTACATGAAATGTGCATCTAAAGCTGGCGAAATGTGGTTGTGTGTAAGTCTTTGCCAACCCCTTCTGGGACAGGCGTGAGGCTTTGTATGTATTATAAATATTATAATGCTAGAGACATTGTTTGTTTATTTGCATGTGTTAATCTCTAAAACCGCCAGACCTATTTGTAAAACATATTGCATTAGGTAGTCCATTTATTGTGGAAAATTATAGTATAACTAGCTGACCCGACAGACGCTGTCTTGTCTTAAACGAACTGTCAAACTCGCGAAGTTAAAATAGTCGTTATGTTTTCTGAAATTGTCCAATTTTCTGCGCAATTTTCTTAACTGTTCTTTCCGTAAAAACATTCTACAAAGTATTAAAAAACTTAAAAAAAAAGATGAATGAAAGCGGTAATCGTTTTCAAGTAATCATGTGACCAGGGGAAACAGAGATTAATTTGTATAACATCACGCTACGCACGCGGTAGGCAGTAATCATAAACATGATGTATGAAACCACGTGGAAATCTAGTCTAATTATATATCAAAGTTTACTTGCAAAAAGTCCAGACGCAAAAATACATGAATCTGTTATAAGCTGTTACAAAGTTTTTTAAATAAATAAATAAAAACAAATTTTTCAGTGGTGTTTAATGATCGTTTTCATTGAATTTTAAACAAGCATCATGGAGTTTCCCAAATCTATTTTCAGCTGAAGCGTGCGTAAGCAGGGATTTACGGGTAAATATCTATTAATGCCCGTTATCTGGCTTCGGTCAAATAAACAGCTTTCTATTAAACATACTTTAGCATTTGGTATTTTTGTTTACTGTAGTGTCAGTCTTTGTGTTAATGGAGATCGATAGAATGTTAGGATTTAAATTCTAATATGGGATTCTAAATTTTTAAAAGTGTAATTGCGTTTTGCTGACACGAATTCCTTAGAAGCGCCACGGAGTCTGAAGCTATACCCTGTAACATCATCATCATCTCAGCCAGAAAAAGTCCACTGCTGGACATACCTCCACCAAGGTTTTCCACATAGGCCGGTCTTTGGCCATCCCCATCCAACCGCTTATCACGACCATTACCAGGTAGCCGGTGCACTTTGTGAGGAGCCTACCAATACTGCGTTTTAGCCTAAAACCATACCTGGTGAGGGTTTATACGCAGCAAGCATAATTCTCAAAACAGCAACCGTTTCGCAAATGGATTAGTTCTCAAAATAGCCAATTCTCTAAAAACCGAATGCATAATTCTCTAAATGGCGAATTCAAAAAATTACAAATTTTCAACCAATGAATAAAATATACATTTTCTATTTGTAAAGATACGTATAAAAGATTTCTTAATTCATGTAGGTAAGTATTTATATGTATATGTTTAATTAGTGCATTAAAAGAGTAAGGTTATATTATGAAAAAAAAAATATAGTAACGCTTCAGACAATTTAAAGCTAATTTTAACACGATCCGCAACCTTGACTTAGACCCTATAAAAACAATATAATAAATAAACTAAATATAATAAATAAACCTTGAATAAAGAAAAAACATAATTGTGATCTTAGAAATTTATTTTATTTGTAAGCGTATGTATGTATATTGTGCAATAATAAAATAACAGAGTTTGTATAAGCTAATAATTATAATTGTTGGTAGATAATAATTTTTAAATATTCATTTATTATAATAATATTGCAATGCTTGTAAAAGGCACTAAGTTTTAAGCACTATACTTTTACTAAACACCTTATGTATCCACACTTAGCTCGCAATAAACACTTTAACTTTGACTTTGACTTAGACTCACAAAAGCTTATTTTCAAAATTTTGGCACACAAATAGACCTTGATCTGGATTATAATATAATTTTTTTTTATCCTTGTACACGATCTCGGGGGATTCACGCAGATGAAGTCGCGGACAAAAGTTTATCTATAAGCTATTACGGACAAAATAATCATAATGTTTTACTAAATGTACAACAAACTAAGCAGTCAGCTGCATGCCAGAAAACATAGAAAAACCCAAATGACGTAGACGTACGGACTGTGAGTACTATGACCGCGAACAGCTGATAACCTTGAGAGTATTTTTGCATAGTAAAGATGTTGGCATAATATGCGTCAGACGAAATAAAACGACATATTAGAAATTACAAAGCAGCGATAGCTCAGTAGGGAGACCAACAGAATGCAATGCAGAAGGTCTCGGTTTCGAACCCACGTCGCGCACCTCTGACTTTCGGAAGATATATGACTTTTCGAAATCATGTGCGTGTTGATTGACAATTATCGTCTGCTCCGTGCCTCGGAGAGCACGTTAAGCCGTTGGTCCCGGCTGCCATAAACATCTATGGCAGTCGTTATTGGGAAAGTCAGTACCCTCTAATATCCTGACACTGGTCTAGCCTTAGGGTGTCGTTAGCCTTCGGGTTGCGGAGGTCAGGTGGCAGCTGCTCAGTGTAAAAACTGATATCCAGTCAAATCCGGTTAGACCAGAAAAGCCGACCCCAAATGCCTTGGGAATAATAAAGGCTAGGGAGAAGAGAAGATATTACAATAACATATACAGTGTGCCGATTTTATCAAGAAAGGACATCTTCCTCTCTAGGAATACTACTTGTTTACTCTTTTTCTTTTCTTTTCGTGTGGTTAGTGGCCAACCTGTTGTCAAGAGTTGTTCAAACCGCCCGTAGGCCTCTGACTGCAGTCAATTTGACAACAACCGGGACCGACTTCTTACGTGCTCTCCAAAGCACGGAGACGCTCAGATGAAATACCACTAAGCGGTCACCCATCTATAGACTGACCTATGACTTACTACTTGTATCGCAGAAGATTTTACTATCTTCAAACAACGGACCCAGAGAATTCTCAGATTCGAAACAACAAACTTTGTATCACACAATTGTTTATACCCGTGACATTTGAACTCAATATAGGCATAGTAACAGTGACAGGTGACTACTTTAACCACAGCGCCATCTGTGTGATGTGAATCAGACCACAATGTACAACCGATATCACCAAATAAATTAACTTATTTTTTTTTCTAAATACTCATTTATTTTGTACTACACAACACATGAATCACATAGCTGCGATAGCCTAGTAAGAGACAGTTAGTCTGCGACGCAGAGGTCTCAAGTTTAATCCCAAGGCCCGCTATTAAATAGTTATTAATATAATAATATCAATTACTATTTAATAGCGGGCCGATAAATGAATAATCAATTAAACATATAATTTTTATTTTAATGGATATGTTTCTATTTTTAAAAGATGTTATGTAACTGAAATATATAGTTACAAGCCCGTTGGCCCCTCAAGTTCCCCTAGTAGGTATTTGTTAGGTTTCTTCTTAAAATCCAGACAAAAATAGGAGCCCCGCCAAACGGAGCTCCGTCTTTCTATGAAAGGGGTGAAAGTCAAAGGGCGTACGGGTTCGTAGCCAAATATATACTGGGATATTATTTTATTTAATAAGTACATTTATTAAATAAAATCATTTTCCTCTTTATATAGCTTATATTCTCTATATGGCTATTCCAATCAATTCCTAATATTTTACTTATTTATTGTTCTGCAGTATCTAATGTACAATCGCAAGTTGAATGAGACAGAGCTATTGTGTTGATTGCACAGATAGCGTAATGCTGTAAGTGGTTGCCTCGCTTCTGCCGCCGCGCCTCGTGGGTTCGGTCCCCACACGGGACAATGTTTGTAAAGACCCCCACGATACAGGAATAATTCCTAAAGCGAGAATTGTATTTTAAAAAAAAAAGGTTCGTTGCGTACACCGCAGTTGAGTGGAACACAAATATTGTTCTAAATTGCTGTTCTAATGGTATCTTGTATCTTATGTGGGGGCAGTCAGTGCAGACCGGCGACACTTCGACCCACTGGGATCTTTTGTGTCGATACTCTCCCAATACGACTGCCATAGATGTTCATGGCAGCCGGGACCGACGGCTTAACGTGCTCTCCGAGGCACGGAGCAGGCGATAATTGTCAATCAATATGCACATAATTTCGAAAAGTCATATAACTTCCGAAAGTCAGAGGTGCGCGACGTGGGTTCGAACCCGAGACCCTCTGCATTGCAGTCTGTTGGTCTCCCCACTGAGCTATCGCTGCTCTAATGGTAATATATAGTTCCATTTTTATTATGTATCTGGCGGTCACATCTTCAGATATTGGCAGTCTTATTATTATGACGCGTTGGGTTTGCATATGACGCACAACATTTTTCGTCTGATAATTTTATCATGACTTCTTTCTCAATAAATAATAAAAATTCACCGAAGAAAACTTGGTCAACAGAATTTCCCTATTTTATTACAATTATGCAAATTAATTATTAGCTAAATTTAACCCGCAGCTTTACTCGCGTTTATGTAGATTTTGTCAATAAATTTATTTCCAGTAAGAACAGTACTTTTTCTGGATGAAAGGTACCCTATGTCCTTTTCTGAACCCCTGACAACGTGTATGCAAAATTTCATGACGATCGGTCAAGAAGTTAAAATGTAAAATCGTAACAAATAAAATCACATTCGCATTTATAATATAAGTTAGGATTGAGGTCACGACGTGTATCATAGTAGGTACTCATAATTCAACTATTTTATTAATGTAGGTTAAAAAGTGGTAGGTGAGAAATATGCTGGCAGTTGACAACTCATAAATTTAGGAGAAGACTGTATATTATGACAGAGGAAAAACGCAATCCATAAAGTAGGACTTCCTCACACTCGGAAAAAAGCGCTGTGGCGTTGAGCACTTCGAAATTACTAAGGCAGTAAACACAACAGCATAAAAAATGTTGTTGTATTCGCATCGTCCGACGTCAGACCGTAGGACGGTTACGTAGAGAATCTCTGATTTTTCAAAGTTATGTGGATATTAGTTAATAATCGCTTTCTGTATGTAACGGTAAAAGAAAACATCGTGATGGGACCTGCGGGACTCTCAACAGAGTGCTCCCTAAAGTTCTCAGAGATATGTAAAGTCTGTCAAACTGCACTGAACCAGGTTGGTGGACTATGGCCTAACCCTTGTTTCCTGAGAAGAGGCCCGTGCCCAGCAGTGGGACACTTTAATACACGGCTGATATTATTGTAATATGTTTGTCCTATGTGAAGAATGAATCCACAACATCCAGCTAGAATACGTAAATATAAATGCACTTAGTTATAAATCAATTAATAAACCCATGAATCTATAATAATAGTTAGAAATATCGACTAACAGTTAATTTATTACCCCTTTATTACCACCTTGGCTCATTTTTTAATCTGTGCTCAATAGACACAGATAAAAAGGGGCGATTTATTTTTCTGTCAAGCGCTGACACTATCGGTTATGCCTATGTTTTGTATAACCTTCAATAAACACTTTGTTTATCGCTGTTTGATTACACTTATAGATTATAAAGTGGTTTTTCCACATTGTTCTCACTTGGTAATACCACAATTATCGGTTTACCCCTCGCAATGACCCTGTTATTTTTTATATCGGTATATTTGCATTGGTCCAGTTTAAACGGTACTATACCAGATGTCGGGTATACATAATATAGTTTTTTAAGTGTTTTATGCGTTAAGTTATTGGATAATAATGAATACTCGAAATTTTAACGACTGAAACTATTATAAAATGCACTTATCAGTCATAATAAAGCCAAGGTCCATGCACAGCAATAGATTGAGGTTAATAGGTACAAATGATTCAATAAGTTCCTAATTGCCGCATAGTAAAATTCCAAATAGATCTGTTACTCAATATTTACAAACATTGCTACTTAGGTACTGCAAGGAGGTTCATGTTCGTGAAGGAAATTAAAAAACCTGCATTTACAAATTAAAGATTTTTCGACTTACGGTGAGAATTGTCAATGAGAAAGTGATATCCTAATCCTAATACTTCTATATTGGTCTGACTCCTAATATTATAAATGCGAATGTGCTTTCACACCTTATCTACTCGATCTATCATCATAAAATTCTGCATACACGTTGTCAGGGATACATCAAAGGACATAGGCTACATTAGGGCAAAATACTGCACCCAAGGGATATCAATTTATTGTTCTCATTCTACATCAGCTACGATGATGCGAACGAAGCCGCAGGTAAAATGTAGTAGGATATAATAGAAATTTACAGTAGTAGTAAGGATATTGGAACAGCGATAGCTCAGTGGGGACACCAACAGACTGCAATGCAGAGGGCTTTCGGAAGTTATATGACTTTTCGGAATTATGTGCGTATTGAAGCCAAGATCTTAGCACAACATACTTTAATGCAACGTCACAAATGTCAAAACAATTAATTATTGTCGCATAATTACTGATTTGTACCTATACGATAAATACTTGGGACCTGGAAGCGGCACTTCTGGCGTCACTCTTCCACTGGCGCCGGGAGGCACTGGCTTGGGGCAAAGGACCTGCTCTTCCCGCTCTCGAGGCGGCAAGGTCTGAGCTCCGCCAGGTCCTAGTGAAGAAATAGAAGAAACGACTTGTGCACCCTAGTGCCGGGCACGCCACGATAGTGGCGGTTAGTCCCGTATTTGAGGAGTGGCTGAAGAGGCGGCATGGGGCCCTCACCTTCCGGCTGACACAGGTAATGACTGGCCACGGTTGCTTTGGCCAGATCCTGTGTCGAATAGGCCGGCAAGAGACGCTCGGTTGTTACCACTGCGACGACTGCCGCGACGTTGTTGAGGACACGGCGCTGCACACTTTGGCGTACTGCCCTGCCTGGGCATCGCAGCGCCGTGAGTTGATCGCAGCAGTCGGACTGATTGCCCTCTCACTTCCAGCCGTAGTTCAGTCTATGGTCCGGAGTGAGAGGTCGTGGAACGCCATCGCCTCCTTTTGTGAGGAAGTAATTTCCATCAAGGAGGCGGCGGAGCAGGAGAGGGAGCGTTTAAACCCTCTCCCCAACCGCAGAACTGGGCGCCGGAGGGCGCGAGATGACCTCCAGCCACCCTGAGGATTGACCTGGGGATGGCGGGCTTTGTGGGCCTGCCCGCCATCCGTTCAGCACCAGGTCCGAGAGGCGGCGTGCGTATTCCCACGTGCGCCTCTGTGTCGTGTCTTTGTCCCCCCCAGAGGGTCAGTGGAGGAAGTATTTTTTGTGAAGTGGCCTGCCGTTTCACACGGCGGGCCGAAACCTCGGCGGGGTCGCGATTGCATGTGAAAGCGATTCGCGCGGCCCCGCCGTCTATGGTTATGTCGAGGAACACCGTGGTAGGTTTAGTCGGTATTACCGGGGTATCTTTCCCCCGGTGAGCCCGACATAGCCTCTCCGTCGCCCCGCGGAGAGGTATGCGTCAATGCGTTCCCTCAAGTAAAAAAAAAAAAAAAGGTACGATGAATACTAAACTTAGAAAAGTTTTTTTGTAATATTTCTGACCAAAATAGTTCTTCATTTGCTAGACTGTGTTAGTGTTTCAAAGACATTCTTTGAAGTTGGATTAAAACTAGCTAAATAATACTGCGCCTAACTTAGCATATATTTGTACAACGTTTTCAGGGACTTGAAGTTATTTCTAACGCCATTTTCACATTATATTGTGACGATGACCTTTAGTATTTTATTTCATTGTAAGCTTGCCTTTAGACAGTTAGGACAAAGTTTAATAACAAAATAGAAGGATTAATGAATTTTCGTAACTGTTATTTAGGTTCCGTTCTTAAAGATTTAGACCGGTAATTTAAGAATAATATGCGCGCGCGTCTTCAGATACCATGAGAAGTACTTAAAGTAAACACCTCAGTAGGATTTGTATTTATAACAAATAAATTTGCCTGTCCACCTTAGTATTCCCTCATCGGTCAATTTTACCACGTACACGCTTTGGAATATTTATTCTTACCATTGGTATTTCCCAATGGTTATCAAACACTAGCACATGAATATTTTAGGTTTAAAGACAGAATTACCTTTAAAGTAGACTTCGGTTCATGTAATTGGTTGATTTTCAGTCAAGCTGAAGTAGCAGCGGACATAGCTTGTTAAAGCAAAAAGGTTCTGGAATGCCGGTCATTAATCGAAACAAGCAGCAACTTGGTAAGGGTCGCAGGAAGCCATTGGATTAGGGCGGCCTAAGACTTGTCTATGTGAAAAAATATCTCGTCTTTTAACCTTACGGAAGGTTTAAGCCTTCCATAAGAGTAAAAGACGAAGATTTACGCCATAAGATGTCCACTGCTAGAGAGCTTAAGTCCAGCAGTGGAAGACTTTCAGCTGACATGATGATGATGGTGAGACATCGGTTTACCTTTGATTGCGTTTTACAGTATATGAGTTATCCCTTACCATCAGGTGTCCCTTTGCCTCGACATAATATGTAATACAAAGCAACATGGTGTTGATATGGGTTCTTATTCCAGTTGGAAATGTCTGCCAGGTCATTCTCAGTAGCTGCACACAATTTAGAAACGTACCGAAAAAACAGTCACAGGCTCTCCGCTAATACATGCGGTTTCAAAAATGTTAGGAAATATTTATGTGATTACTGATTAATCATCTATGCCTACAACTTTTTGGTATTTACAAGCGTCAGTCTTTGAATCACTTACTAATGATAGTACTCACATGAATATTTTCGGGATATCCCGACAAGATTTCAATCGAAAATCTTAGTCACGAGCGGGGCAACCTAACGTGGTGGTGCCAATTTTGGACGCGTCACTCCAACACTCATCGGGTTATCCCAAAAATCATCGTAGCGCGTACAACATTGATAAATTACGTAGGTAGTTTATTATTAGCGTACTATGTATATTTTAAATAGCAAATAAGTATTTTTATTTATTTACATCATTCATCCAATAAATAAAAACAATGCCGGTTTACACGTGGCTGGATTTAGTCATTAAATAGCTGTGGTTTCCAATGGGAAGTCCAGAATTTTATAACATCGCAATCTTTCATCACGTAGTAGAGCCTCGCTGATTTCAACATGAATGGGCAGGATCGACCGGTGAAGAATTAGCCTTTCACGGAATATCGACGTAAAATAGCAGTATTCCTACTGTTCTGTATCGTTCGGTGAGTGAGAGTGCTGAAGGCCCAATCACCCTCTTTCCCCCTTCCCGCTCCTTGTCCTTCCCACTTCCTTGCCTAAAGTGTTGGCAACGCGCAAGTGATGCCTCTGGTGTTGCAGGCGTCCATAAGCTACGGTAACCACTTACCATCAGGTGACCCGTATGCTTGTTTGCCAACTTAGTGGTATAAAAATAAAATTAAAAAAAGTGTTTTGATTCATGAAATCATGACATATGAGTGAAGGCTTCAACGCATCTCGTGCTTGACAAATAAACTATTAGGTACTGACTGTATATATAGTTTACGAGTATAGAACAATAAAATTTGTCATTGTTATTGCAATGAGTATTGCAGATTGGCGCCAACATTTTCTAAATGGAAAATGATGTATCACGGGATGAGTATTTTGTGTGCGTAAGTGCTATTAGGCAAATGTTTTAAAGTATCATATCACCAAGGTTTTCAAAAGATTTGACGTCTGGATTATTTTGTGTTAATCCACAAAATAATCCTGACTTAATGTATAAATAAATATAATAAAATTGAAACAAACAATATAATGAAAGGACGAAAGACTCTATAGGGCTCATTAACTGGATGAAGCAAAATTTTAAAGCTCGGCATTAAATTACTCATTATTTTTTATATTGAACACTCTTAAAAACTCTGTAAGAAAAATCCAGAGATTAAAATAATTTATTTTGATAATACATAAATTTGAAATTATAGATGATACCGTCATTTAACATGAATATTTTAATATAATAAACGACTTATAGTAAGTTAAAAGTGCAAGCAGCGATAGCTCAGTGGGGAGACCAACAGACTGCAATGCAGAGGGTCTCGGGTTCGAACCCACGTCGCGCACCTCTGACTTTCGGGAGTTATATGACTTTTCGAAATTATGTGCGTATTGATTGACAATTATCGCCTGCTCCGTGCCTCGGAGAGCACGTTAAGCCGTCGGTCCCGGCTGCCGTGAACATCTATGGCAGTGGTTATTGGAAAGTCAGTGCCCCAAAAATATCCTGACATTGGTCTAGCCTTAGGGTATCGTTAGCCTTCGGGTTGCGGAGGTCAGGTGGCAGCCGCTCCGTGTAAAAACTGATATCCAGTCAAATCCGGTTAGACCAGAAAAGCCGACCCCAAGTAACTTGGGAATAATAAAGGCTAAGAGAGAAGAAGTATGTTAAAAGTGCGTGTAAAGAAACTCAAGGTCTCAGCTAGCTTTATATCTCCTAATTAATCTGCCTGGATTACTATGATCAAGAAGAATCAGTATATTATTATGATAACTCATCAAAAACTTCGCGTTCTAATTTCATTTTCGTACCAATCCTTTTATTTTACTAAATTAC
This sequence comes from Catocala fraxini, assembly GCA_930367265.1. NCBI lineage: Eukaryota > Metazoa > Arthropoda > Insecta > Lepidoptera > Erebidae > Catocala > Catocala fraxini. The sequence goes on from OV884031.1 coordinate 3,090,126, forward strand.
AAATAATATTCAATTCCAAAAGTTCTGTTTTTTTTGGTGACAATTCGATTTTGCGTTATCATATTTATAGGATACACTAACATTGTATGTATTTGTATTGTCTATAGATATAATAATAATAATATTCTACCACATACACACAACACCATCTAGCCCAAACTAAGCAGAGATTGTACTATGGGTACTAGACAATGGATAATCATACATATATACATACATTTTTTATGTAAATACATACATATTATACATAGAAACACCCAGACCAAGACAAACATCCATGTTCATGCACACAAATGTTTGTATTGTGCGGGAATCGAACCCGCGAGCTGACTTCATCTTCTTTTCGTGTGGTTAGTGGCCAACCTGTTGTCAAGAGTAGTTCAAGCCGCACATAGGCCTCTGACATCGCTTAACGACTGCTGTCAATTTGCCAACAGCCGGGACCGACTTTTTACGTTCGCTCCGAAGGACGGAGACGCTCAGATGAATTAACATTAAGCGGTCACCCATCTATAGACTGACCGCACCCAACGTTGCTTAACCTCGCTAATCGCTTACCGATTAGTGAGTGCAACTGGCTATGAGTGCCTGAGCTGACTGACTGAGCTCGTTGTAGCAGAAAAAATTTCAGTGGTTTGCATAGTCCCTTCATGCATGTTTGATCAGCTATACCATGTGCCTAAGTCTCTGGAGGACAAACTTCGAAAATAAATGTACAATATCTATACATAACTAAAAGTCCTGATTGTGTATATAAGTGATAATGTATCAAAAACACTAACGCTATTAAAACTCTTGGCAGGGAAGATCTGTATAATATAGGCAACTAAATGACCCGGTGTACTTCGTATTACCTATCCCAACGACTTTTCTATATTTTCTCACCGTTTAAACCTTCCCTGGACTACGACAAACATTTCAAAACCAAAATCAGCTAAATCGGCCCAGCCGTTCTCGAGTTTTAGCGAGACAAACGAACAGCAATTGATTTTTATACATTTACGTCCGTTTTCAATATCCTATCTATCTGTTACTAGCGATAGGTTTTGACATTAGCTCCATACAAGATACGTCAAAAGTCTATCGCCAGTAAACAAATCCACAGATGGATAGGATATTGAAAACGTTCGATAGAAGATAGAAGATATGTACCATGGACGATGACAGCTTGCATTTTTAGTTTAACAGTCAAGACTAGTGAAGAATCATTAATTTATTTAGGTCACAAAGTACCACATAAGAACCTCAAAATGTTGTAGTTAGTGACTTTCCTAAAGATACTGTCATTACATTTAGGTAAGTTATGTTCAAAGAAGTTTATTCCAAAAAGACAAGTCAAAGTCAAAGACAAAGTCACTTACGCACTTATCCGCATGATAATGATAACACATTGATTAAAAAGTCGCCATATACGTAAGTAATTAACTGCTTAATGAACTTACCTATACAGTTATTTTTTTTGTTCAAAATGTGTTCGGTCCCAACGCCAAACAAAACTACAAATCAATAAACACAATTTATTGCACAAGTTTAACCTACCGCTCGATAGATGGCGTTGGGATCGAATTAGATCGCGCTATGATTTCGTTCCACAGAGAGGTATATAAGCCAGATGTGTTTGATAAATAAATGTCTCGGTCTCAGGTACATGTATTATCACTGGGCTGTTAGGCACCTTGTACTGATATTGTACATGTTAGTGTTCTAATACGTACTGTTGATAGATGATGCATCTTTCCTCATTGACTTCAGGCAATTTGTGGTTTCGAATTTCGACTCTCACACGTCACGTATCCAAATAGAGCCACTACTGACCAATACAATTATGAAGTGTCATGTGCATAATGCATGATATAAAAAGCCACAGTGACTAACAATAGACAGTAGAATATAATGCGCCATACATCATCAAAGTGACGTAACATAACTTACGTCATTGCATTTCCTGAAAAATTCAAATTACTTCCAGAAATTGTTCTCATTGTTTCAAATATAGACAGGAACATTACTATAGACATTGTCTTAGTTGAACAAAGTGTCTGCAAACACTCAGTAATTCGGTGTCGCATTACGTATTCCTGCATCGCGACTATAAAACAACTCGTTTTGAATCAAAAATGCATTTGTGCAACACTATTTTGTTCATTTTACGAAGTTGTCGCCATATTAAGATCTAGGGCTGACAAGCGTTCGGATTTCCTCGAATATTTTGGTCAATACGTCGCTAGTATAGGCTATGGATAGACTAATAAACCTTCTTATTCTTTTAATTGCCATGTCCAATGTTAAATGCGATTCAGAGCACTTATCAAAGATAATATCTCTCTTTTATCTCCCGCTCTAGGAATAATTCAATCATTAGTAACATAGGAGTTGCAGCGAATACAATGACATGTATAATTAAAAATAATATCAAGAAAATATAGTTGAAATAGATATCATCTATGAACAACAACAATAATAATAGACCAATAGGCAAGTAACTCTTTTTAATCCCCCGCTCTAGGAATCATTTCTATATTCGTAACATAGAGGTTGCCACTAATAAATATAAACCTAATTTGTGGACAACATCAATAATAGACGAATAGGCAGGCAACTCCCATAATAGGCTCATTCTCTTGTATCATGGGAGACTTTATATGACAATAAAATAACTGACACAAAGAACACCAAAACTCGCTATAACTACATATATTTTGATCACCAAAATCTTAATCCCGTATTTCATAATATGACGTAGTTACTTCAAAAGTCACATCAAAAACACCCGAGAGTTTTCCTTCTGGGTAAGCGTTGTTATTCTATAATTATAATATTGGCAACCCTATTACACTTGATGGGTGCATTGATAAGTCCTTTATGACGTCACACAGCATGCCAAATACTACAGTATTATAACGGATAATTGGCCGGAATTAAAATGTTAAGCGCTTTTATTAAAGGCTACGGTCAACAACATTGGAAAAGCAATTAGTTACAAACATTGATTTATGAATTATGCACAATACAATATACCGCTCGTGGCTCGTTTGATTGGTTTTTGGACATGTACTTAATAAGTAAATTTAACCATAGTATCTAGACACAATGAAAAAGCATTAATTACGCTTTCAGCGATCATTTCTCCCACGTACGTGAAAGCTCTGGAATAAACTGCCTGCTTGGGTGTTTCCCGAGCGCTATGATATGTCCTTCTTCAAACGAGGTTTAAAGAGAGTTCTCTTTTCACGGTAGGCAGCGGCTTTGCTGTGTCTTGACATTGCTGAAGACCATGAGCAGCGGTTACCACTTTCCATCAGGTGCACCACTTGTTCGTCTGTCACCAAAGGCAAAAAATATATTATTATCGCCTGCTCCGTGCCTCAGAGAGCACGTTAAGCCGTCGGTCCCGGCTGCCATGAACATCTATGGCAGTCGTTATTGGGAAGTCAGTGCCCTATAATATCCTGACACTGGTCTAGTCTTAAGGTATCGTTAGCCTTCGGGTTGCGGAGGTCAGGTGGCAGCCGCTCCGAGTAAAAACTGATATCCAGTCAAATCCAGATAGACTAGAAAAGCCGACTCCAAGTGACTTGGGAATAATAAAGGCTAGGGAGAAGAAGAATGAAAAAGCATTGCGACTGAGCTACGGGGTCCGACAATAGATGTATCAAAACTTTGTTTTTATTAATATAGATCTTTATCTTTAAATTATATAATATTACGGATAAAGGCAGTGACCACTTAAACATACCTAGTGATTAACACTAGGTACGTTTTAGTGGTCGCTGCGTCACACATGATTTGTAAAACATACAACCAAAATACCAAATATTTAGTTGTTTAGTCTTCTAATAAGTCTGAAAAGAAGTGTTTAAGTAATTACAATTATTTAGTCTTCAAATAAGTCTGAATAGGTGATTAAATGATTTGCAATATCGCGCAAAAATGCCAAATAGGACTACATTCACTTTTTTCTGATAAGTAAGCTAATTTATTGATTAGTTGTGCTATGAGTTCTAAGAAATGTTTTTGATGATTATAAATTTTCATTAGCACATCTTTTAAAACTTTAATGAGGGTAGTTAACTAATTATTATAGACGTTTTGCAATGACAGGGCAAAATTTTGCTTTATAATTTAGATTGTTCACGACTGTGTATCTTATCTTATCTTATCTTGTTTCGGGGGCTAATCAGTATAGACCGGCGACACTTCGACCCAGTGGAATCTTTTGTGTCGGCCCTGAGATCTATCCCTTAGCTATCTCCCTATGAATGTATCGATGACCGTATACATATCGTATACTATCGATGTGTCGCAGTGTACACTTCAGAGGGAGAAGCCTGAAGTCTTCAGGGTTCGGATATGCTAATCCCATCAGACCCATCCTTAGTCCAGCCAACGCGTCACATTCACACAGTAGGTGTAATATGGACTCGTCCTGTTCACCACAGGCTCTGCAGATCAAATTGTTTGCCAAACTCATTCTGCACAGGAAGTCGTTGGTGCCAAAATGACCAGTGAACGGTCCTGTGAGCAGGCGTATTTAGCCCTTGTTGTACCCGCAGAACTTCCGGATGAAGCCCGTGGCTCTGTTTGCAATGAATTTCTTGGAGTGTTCCAGACCCCTAAGGGCCATCCACTCCAGCCTGTGTTTATCATTGCCATGTGCATTCATAGCTGCCTTGACGGTACTCTCAGAGAGTCCTACGAATGGCTCGGAGCCAGCAAATAGTTGCTCCGAGCCCTTTCTGGCTTCACGACTGTGCTTGCCTTTGCCTGCTAGCACTAAATCCTTGCTCTGCAACTATGAAATCTTAGAATGGAAACTTGCAAATTGAAATCCCTAAGTCTATGAAAGCCGATTTTCAGCCCACCGTGCGACACTGCCGCGCCGAGTGTTATGGGTTCAATCCCCACACATGACATATAACTCGACTCTGTATACATTTTTTTAATAAACTACCTGTTAATATAATTAATTAACCATTGCTTAAATTTAAAAGCGCCGTTAAAATACAGCTCATTCGAAAGGGTTATTATTCAGTCAACGACTACTTAACTGCCAAAAACATTATGGACATGGAAACACATGGCATTAGTTGCTTGTTGCATTTAGGATTCAAAGATCTGTATTATTTATAAGTCAATTTAGTGATGTAGTAATGTAATTTAGTAGTCACAAAGTGTAAGTGTATGCGCCATCATGCCATCCTACTGTCTGTTTTAGATTTATATTAAAACATATACCTTAGCCCAAATTATTTCATCTCTATAATATTATTAAGTTATTATTGTTATTATCTTTTTAATATTAGTTTTTATAGTTAGTAGTATATGGCGTAATGGCTGCAACACCTTGTTAGTCTGAGTTGTAAAATACCCAAATTATATTTAATTGGCGATTTAAAAGAGTTGCCGTTGAGTTTCTTGTAGGTTTCTTCTCATAAGCTCAACCCTTTGCCTGAACCTAGCAACTAACCTAAATGTAGCTTCAGTAACTTAGTAAACTCACTAACCTCTATATTTTGACGTTCATAAGTGTTACTTTGTGACCTAAATGAATAAATGATTTTTGACTTTGACTTTGACTTTGAATAAATAAAATAAACCACTGCTTACCCGTTCGATCGATATAGTCGTATATCACGTATGTATGTTAAAGTTTAGATACCGGATGTTTGTTATTGAATCACTGCCGCTGATTTTAATGCAAATTGGCACGTGCAGCCCATGATCAGATTTAACACTAAATAGGATATATCGGTTTCATTCCAACAATTTGACTGCAAAATGGAAATTTATTTTTTACCCTTTGAGTGGCACTTATAGTGAGTGTGTTACAGAAAATCCTACCCTGTGACACTTTTTGACGCCATGACAACCGATGCCTATCCGGGCAAGACCGGGGTAAAAGCTATTCTTTTTCATTAAAGACAACTCTCGCACTACGAATAATTCCTGTGTCGCGGTGACACAAAGAACACCCAGACTCGAAACAACCATTTGTGGAACACACAAAGTTTTGTCCCGTGTGGGATTCGAACCCACAACACTCGGCGCAGTGGCAGTGGCGACCACAAAAGCAGCCTGAGAAGTATGGGGAAACATTAATAGACACGCCATCACAAGAAGTTTCTTTTGCTAAAACATCCACTTTCTCATTCCCTACTAAACCAATATGCGAAGGAATCCACTGAAGGGTGGTTTCTTTCAAGTGTTCCTTCAGTTAAAATATTGTTTTAATAATACTATAGGCGATCGGTGTGCCTCAAGAAGAGGTGCATCAAGCCACGTGTTGTAGAGCGTTTTTTGAGTCTGTTAAAATTACAAATTTATTATAGTCAATAGATTTAATGTATAAGATAGTGCGTCTTGAGACCGTCTCACATATCCCGATCACACTGGAGTGTTTTAAAAAGTAGCCAATTCTCTGCTCACAATAGTCTTCCTTGGTAACGTAACTAAAGAATTACACATATAGATGCCTGTTTTCCAGAGTGGTAGGCAGAGCCTATATTATGTTTTACTTGATAGTATCCTGACAAAATCTCCTCGTTATTTCTAAAACGATTGTGATTACAGAGGGCGGTGTCCTGTGTAGTCACAATCATAAGGTCTTCTCAAAATTCTGAGACATTATCGGGTTTATTTTGTGCGTAACAGTCAAGTGTGGCCATATTTTAGGTTTGTAAAGTTTTGGTAATAAAATAGTTTTCTGAACTTAACTTTATTTCTTTGGTAATTTAATTTATTTTCTCTTAATGATTTTGTATATTAGACACGTAAATAATATAAGCTGTTCAAAATCAGTAATTAAACTTTAAATTTTTTACTGGTACATTTACAGACATGCCACTCGCACACTCAATAATAATTACCTAGATACACTTAATTCCAATCAGTTTATTTACTAGATAAGAAATTGTATCTATATTGTATCGGCATTCCTTCAAGTGCTATATATTATATTCAAAATATGGCACTTTACTAATAATAAAGTGTCAATGGCAGATAACATATCTAATTTAATTAATGTAAACTTAATTCTGAATAAAACAACAAATTAAGAAACATACAGTGACATGCAGGATTAAATTTTTTATTATATCTTAAAGGTATTAGGATGGCGTAGTGCTTTAAATGGCCACCTCGCAACTGCCACTGTGCCTGAGTGTTCTTTGTGTCCGTCGCGTTGTTTGAATGTTTGTAAAGTCACCCGCAACACAGGATATTTCAAGTAACAATAATAAATAAAAAGTGTCTTTCTAGCCTGTATTACAACATTCTCCACACTTATCTATGCACAACGTCACCCACAGAGCACGCACTCGAATCACACGTGGAGAAGCGCGTGCGCAGCGCACTAGTTCCAAGCTCTATGACGTCACGTCTGACAACTCACCTGCTTGTGTCAACGCCGCGTGACGTCAGAACCATGACCTCAGCCATTCTCCTTCAGTATGTTTGACGAGTACACTCACTGACTACAGTACTAGTTTTTATCAGCGGACGTTGACCTCTACATAATAGATTCTATTTCTTTTGCGGAATCTCATGCGTTGGGAGTTAGGAAAGGTTCTATGCATTGTTTGGAGATTTACACTAAACCTGCCTTCTAGAAGGCTAATTATCGAATGATTTAATTAGCTGCTGAAATGAAGCAAATGTATACGGATTTTAAGCTAATAAATAAAATTATTTATCGTAATACAGTAGTTTAATTTTTATAATGGTAATTGTTTTACATTCTGGTAACTGTAAGACAACATGCGCAGTGTCTAAAATAGATAAAAAATAGCATATATATTAAAAACTGTTGCGCTCTCTATTCTAACTCTCATAATCCAATAGGACGGTATGCCCATACGACGGCAGGGAGACCAGGCACAAGACCAACGGCTGTACGTACTTTTGGAAGCATGAGGGTGCGTAACACCGCCAACTGTGAGCTGATATTTAAAAAACCAAATAACATTTTGCTGTCAAAAAATCCCAATAAAATTTTGTTGGTCTAACTCGAGATTCGAACCCGAGACCTCTTGCACAGCAGTCGCAGACACTACCGCTGCGCCATCGAGGTATTTAATCATATCATGAAATAATAACATTGTAAGTAATATCAACCACAAACAAATCTGGGTGGTATACTTCCACGTATTAGTTACGGTTTTCTTGCATTTATCTCATATCCACGGTGAAACAGCAAAAATATATTCACCAAAAACAACTCGTGCGCAGGTTTTTTATCTTTTGTTGGTTTCATTCTAAACTTACCTCATACCGAACTAGTCATATCTGTCATTACAATTACAGTTCGGAAATTCCTAATTACTCTAATGATTATCTACATCGTTAGTCCAATGTTTAACACGTTTCAAAACTAAACGAATCACAGATAACGTTTATTATTTATACAGAAATATAGGCTTACCACGAAACGTATAACTACAGTACCTACATATTCTGTGATTTTGGTAATTAAATTTTTGGGAAAACCAAAAGCGATGTCTGGTCAACAATGCTTCACTGTAATTCGACATAGTGACAAGCGCATAATCATTATTTAATTGAATAAATATTCTTAATGGCCGTTGCAAATTTGGATTTCTGCGGTCACAAGTTCAATAATTAAAGTCCACTAATGAATATTAAGTTAATTAATTCGCTTTCTGTTATCATCGTATATGAAATATGGCGAATTTCCCGCGTAATAAGATGGATAATAATTAATTGATGTCAAAGCTTTGTTGTATAAGATTTTGCGACGAAATAAGACTCGAGGAATCGAGAATCACTTTAATATAATAGGAATTTAAATCTATTGAGCAACAATGATAACGACAGGATGGTGGGTACATCAATATTTGAAATTAATGCGCTAAGTTCTGTTGAGTAGTAGAGCCTCGCTGATTTCAGCATGAATGGGCCGGCTCGACCGGGAAAGGACTACCCTCTCACAGAATATCGACGTAAAATAGCAGTTTTTCTACTGTTGTGTTTCGTTTGGTGAGTGAGAGTGCCGGAGGCCCAATCATCCTCTTTCCCCCTTCCCGCTCCTTCTCCTTCCCACTTCCTTTTTTTCCTAAGAGCTCGGCAACGCGCAAGTGATGCCTCGATGCCTCTGGTGCTGCAGGCGTCGATAGGCTACGGTGACCACTTACCATCAGGTGGGTATGCTTGTTTGCCACCTTATTGGTATATGGTGGTAGCGACGTAGTTGAGGACACGGCGCTGCACACTTTGGCGGATTGCCCCGCCTGGGCATCGCAGCACCGTGAGTTGATCGCAGCAGGGACGACCGGAGGGCGTGAGATGACCTCCAGCCACCCTAAGGTTTGATCTGGGGGTGGTGAGCTTCGCGGGCCTGCCCACCACCCGATCAGCACCAGGTCCGAGAGGCGGCGTGCGTGTTCCCACGCGCGCCTCTGTATCGTGTGTCCGTCCCTCCCTTAGGGAGACAGTAGGGATTAAAGTAGTGGTACCCAAAGGGTAAGTCTATTTGTTTAGTGGCCTGCTTTCATACGGCGGGCCGAATCCTCGGTGGGGTCGTGATTGCATGTGAAAGCGATTCACGCGGCACCGCCGATTGCGGTTATGTCGAGGAACACCGGCGTATGTTTAGTTGGTATTACCTGGATGTCGCTCACCATCTTTTCCCGGTGAGTCCGACATAACCTCTCCGTCGCCCCGTGGAGAGATATACGTAAATGTACTCACCAAACTAAGAAAAAAAATTGGATCATATTAACAAGGGCGCAGTGACCGATTAACTGCGATTTTTGTCCCGTATACCCAAACGGGACCAAAAATTATGTGATCCACAAATTGTTGTTACAAGTCTGATGATGTTTGGGTCCATTGTTTTCAATGTTTTCAATGTTTGTATAGTAACTCACGACAAAGGATTATTTGAATATTCTTAGTGCAGGACATTTATTATTAAATAAAAGAAAATAAATATTTTATGCGCAATTAAATTCTAGCAAACTAAACTTGTGTTGTGTGATCCAGCACTTAATACGGCCGACATTTTTAAAATGTCACTGTACTGTTTAAATAGTGTCTAGTGTCCTGTAATCATGTCTTAGTCCCTAGCAGTAACGATGTAGCTGCTATTTCTTTGTTGAATTTCAAGGTAATCGGTTACCATCAAATATATCGCATGGCAATACCACCTTAAAGATTAAGATTTTGATATCTTCTCATATATCGTCGTTCTAGATATGACCCCTCGTAACTAACATCTTTTGGTAAAATGAGATTTTTATGCAGAAAGATCCGAAAAGTATTTATGGTGTTACCTTGTAAATGCCTAAATAAAACAAGCAGCGATAGCTCAGTGGGGAGACCAACAGACTACAATGCAGAGGGTCTCGGGTTCGAACCCACGACGCGCACCTCTGACTTTCGGAAGTTATATGACTTTTCGAAATTATGTGCGTATTAATTGACAATTATCGCCTGTTTCGTGCCTCGGAGAGCACGTTAAGCCGTTGGTCCCAGCTGCCATGAACATCTATGGCAGTCGTTGTTGGGAAAGTCAGTACCCTCTAATATCCCGACACTGGTCTAGCCTTAGTATATCGTTAGCCTTCGAGTTGCGGAGGTCAGGTGGCAGCCGCTCCGTGTAAAAACTGATATCCAGTCAGATCCGGTTAGACCAGAAAAGCCGACCCCAAGTGACTTGGGAATAATAAAGGCTAAGAGAGAAGAGAAGACCTTGTAAATGCCTCCTGCATTATAATTCATTTTATTTTGAGTTCAATTTTTGTTAAAAAATATATGATATCTTATGTACTTTGTTAACTAAGCAGTTTTTGTCTCTCATGGAAAGTTGCTTAGTTTGCATATACGAGGGGTCACATCTTGAACGACGATATTCAACCCTGAATCTAGCAACTAACCTGAATGTAACTTTACTTTCTTCAATAAACTCTCTACCAATACACTTTTATGTTCATATGTGTTATTTTTTAACGAGATCGGATAATTGGATGCATATTTACCTAAAGTTAATTTTCCGCTAACATATTAAGGAAGCGGATTCTGAGAATATTTTTATTAAAAATAAAATCCCGGATTACATTTAATTTTAGTTCCCCATTCAAGTATGTGTGTATGTAGAGTGTGAAGGAAAAGGTGGTGTGGTAAAGAAAAACATAAATAAAAGTAAATAAATTATCGATCTCAGTATTATTTATTTATTAAGGATATCTTACAAAATATTTATTTATTTTGCACATACAAAAAATGCATAGAAGAGAAATGAAAATTAGTAGTAAATGTCGATAAAAAAGCGCTTTCCATAATAGCCAACACATGAACTTTAGGTAAATATGCATCCAAATTTCCGATCTCTGGCTTAAAGACATAGATGCATTCATTTAAGCCTTAATTGTCGAGCTGGTAGGCATAGGCGTACGACACCCATTATTCGCAAGCTATGGTTGTAGATTGTACGTAAAAAATGGCAACCCTATTCACGTCAACCGGGTCAATACCAAACTTCTTGCAGCTAATGAGATTTTCTGGCAAAATTACAATTAATAAATTATTGCCCGATCTAGTACTTAGTCAAACCCGACACCTTTTATGGGGTTATTCTGGCGTCATTCTACGATGTTTCATCCTAAACAGTTTTTTTTTTAACGTGGTGGAATGCTTTGACGCATACCTCTCCGCGGGGCGACGAGAGGTTATTTCGGGCTCACCAGGGAAAAGATACCCCGGTAATACCGACTAAACCTACCACGGTGTTCCTCGACATAACCATAGACGGCGAGGCCGCGCGAATCGCTTTTACATGCAATCGCGACCCCGCCGTGGTTTCGGCCCACCGTGTAAAACGGCAGGCCACTACACAGAAATACTTCCTCCACCGTCCCCCCTGGGAGGGACAAAGACTCGATACAGAGGCGCACGTGGGAACACTCTCGGACCTGGTGCTGATCGGATGGCGGGTAGGCCCACGAAGCCCCAAGTCAAATCTCAGGGTGGCTGGAGGTCATCTCGCGCCCTCCGGCGCCCGGTACTGCGGTTGGGGAGAGGGTTTAAGCGCTCCCTCTCCCGCTCCGCCACCTCCTTGATGAAAATTACTTCCTTACAAAAGGAGGCGACGGCGTTCCACGATCTCTCGCTCCGGACCATAGACTGAACCACGGCCGGGAGTGAGAGGGCAACCAGTCGGACTGCCGCGATCAACTCACGGCGCTGCGAAGCCCAGGCGGGGCATTCCGCCAAAGTGTGCAACACCGTGTCCACAACATCATCGCGGCAGTCGCCGCAGTGATGACATCCGGACGTCTCCTGCCGGCCTATGCAACACATCTTTATTATCACCGAGTACCTAGCATAGGCTATATATTTTTTAAAGTACTGTTACTAACCTAATCTAACCTACATTTACGAAGCCAAGGGTTGTTTTGCTATCCATACTTCTTTCGGTATTTTTTGCCACGGGTAGAGTAAGGAACGCATTTCGGTAGAATAAAGAAACTTTATTAAAATTATGTAATTGGATTAGTTAGGCATACTAGTTTAGGATGAGTAAAGAAATAGGATGAGACGTCATAGGATGAATACGGAACAACCCCTTTTATGCAGCAGTCACATTTATTATAACTGCGCCACAGAGACAACCTCAGCCTTAGCCCTTTATAAGTAACGCTCAAGATATAGATTAAGAACTAATATCGGTATACAACAAATAAAAATCAAATATTTACTTAATGATATCTAGTACGTATCTATGACTAATAAAATTGCTTCGAACACAATTACGAGCGTCTACTCTGAAAGGAAAGTAAACTTATAGTAAACGCCGATTCCTAGATTACGTTGACTGAGCTCAACCGAGCTTATTCAATCAAATCAGTGTATTATTTGCACAATGGATACGTCACATAATTAGAGATAATTATTAACGACGTCCGTGTTTACAACATACCTTCTAGGTTCTGCTCGCAGCTTCATTAACGTTCTTAGTATTTAAAAAAGTATATGAGGTAGTTCTCTGGGGGATGCAACAGGGCCTCACTCCAGGGCCTCCACAAGGAGTCTTCCTGGAGTCACTTTAAGAACTAGATTATTTTATCGTCTGGCTTAGACACTATTTGAAGCCAGGGCCTAACAAGTCAAAAATCATTCACGCTATCAAAGTAACACATATGAACGTCAAAGTTATTGGTTTGTGAGTTCACTAAAGATATACTTATTTGGTTAGGTGGGTTCAGGGTTCAAATGAAAGGCCATTGTTTTAAATCGCCATTAAAATAATTATAATTTTGTTTACCCATTTAAGCTAGCCCTGCCTCTATCCATTCGGAAAATTTTTTTCAAATAGGTTTAGTTGTACTAGAAAATACCTACAACACATCAACAAACAAATTCCAATAGAGCCTGTTAGGCCTAAGTAAACTATGACCACATGCAAGTCATGTATGCAATTGCCGTGATTTCGTACTGAATTCGAACTATTTACATTATAGGTCCTGTCTTAGAATGAGAAGGATTAGGCCGGCACTCCACCAAAGCAGAGATGTGTGGGGTGTACTGTGTGCTATGCGAGAAGGGATGTTTTCCAGCTCGGAGGACTCCACCAAAGCGGAGATGTGTGCGGTGTGATGTCTGCTGTGCAAGAAGAGATGTTTTCAAGCTCGGGTGCGAGGCGTTGAGTGTTCAGTCATCCGCGCACAGCTCACATCTCCGCTTCCATCGCGCCATACAAATATTACACATCTCCGCACAGCGATCTCCAGTGAAGCTGAGCGGAGAGGAGATGTGTCAATAACACAATTCTATTGGTTGTTTAAAACACATCTCCTCTCCGCTCGTCTCGTCTCCGCTTTGGTGGAGTCCCGGCCTTTTACTTAGCCAGCCCTGTTAGGCTAAGTTATAACGCCCTTATTAATAGCCGTTCACCATAAGTGCAATAGACACGGAGTTGAAATCGGTGTACGTAATTAAAATATGGAATGAATGAAAGAAATGTTGATGGCAGACATATTTTAAATTCCTATATACCAGTGTGAACGTACCAGGCCTTTTCTAGTTAACTGGATTTATAAATACACCCTCTAGGAATCAAGTACTGAGATACTTTACAATCATATAAAAGAGTACTCAGTAACTCAAAATAATCAGATCACACAATCTAACTATCCAACTTTGCTTTGCATTCGATCCCACGATACACCGGCGGCGGCGTCGACACAACTGCTTGCCCACTGCGCCATTTAAGCAGGATCTAAGTTTTTGAACAGTACAATCATACGATCACTGACGTCACGTACTATGATGACAGAGATACAAACAGGATAGTCTTACGTTGTTTATATTCACGCATGCTTCAACAAGCTGAGACTCGTTTTAAAGCGAGCCTTCGTAAGTTATACTCATTCACAAGATTATGATGTCATGTCTCGATCTTACATCAAAAGGATCTTAGTACTGATGATTGGATCTTGAGAATCTCGATTTCAGAATAAACAACTTGTATTAGAGTTAAAATTCAAATCATGGCATCAATTAATAGTTGTTGTTGTTTTGCAGTTTGTATGGCGCATTTAACGTTCACGCGAATGTTATGTAGATACATTGAAAGGAACTAATGTATACAGATATTATAGCAGTTTATTTGAAAAAAAAAGAATCTTATGTATGTAATTCTAATAATCTAAACTATGTTTTTGTCAACAAATTAAGACGATAAAATCCATAGAAAGTAGGTTAATTTCTATGCACTTAACATTCTTTCATCTGTTTTAAAGGTCAAAATATATTCAAAATGGAGATCCGATCTAGTCTAATAAATGACTTGTGAACCGAAATGCAATTTATGTACACATTTGACATAGGTAACTTTATTCCTTTGTAGGAGTTGTTAGTTGATAATTATTTATGACATCGTGTGCCAAGATATCCCGCGATTGTGACAAACGACCTGTCTCAGCCGGCAACTTTTCTATATAAACACATTTTAGTGACATAATATAACTATAATTAGGTAGAAAATATTTTTGATCCACTGAGAGCAATTGATGATCGGAGTAGTTAAGGCGTAAAAGCGTAACAAACAAACTCACAATCGCATTTTTAATATAAGTTAGGATTATCACATTTGACATTTAATTTTATTTACGAGAATACTATTAGTGATATTCTATCTAGTACCAACTAGATCGGAACACTATGTTAAAAAATGTTTTTGAACTTAAACTGCTGTATACGGATTTTATCGCGTTATTTATTTTACACTTTATTACAAAAATTTTGAAACTGTTACACTACTACTAGATACTATTAAACTTTACTAATTTTTAAGCTAATTAATTTTTTTAAATCTATTTATATTTAAGTTTACACTTTCCCCGACGTTTCAGTTGCTTTTCAGCAGCCATGGTCACGGGGAGACTCCCTAACTGACTATTATAATATATAAACAACGTGAGACGTTCCTGTTTGTATCTCTGTAAATATAAATAAAATGTAAAATAAATAACGCGATAAAATTCGTATATAGTAGTTTAATTTCAATGAATAACATTCGCGTAAACAGAAGACAATATTATTTAAATAAATTTTGCCGAGAATTAGCCGTTAGAGAGCCAATGCTCAAAATTAAAACTAAATAGGTACCTAATATTCCACTCACATTTTGTCTGCTATATTTAGGGTCCCATGTAGTACTTGACACTGCATCGTTTGCTTCTTGATACTGCCTCTGGGTTCATGCTTTGCGCTTGGAAAAGTTCCAATCAAGCCCGGTACGTTTTCAGCGACCATTTCTGTCACGTATGTAGGCTACGGAATACCTGCTGTGCTGTTTACTGAGCGCTCCTTCTTAACTAGCTTAAAAGAAATAACTGCTATCTCGGTAGAAGCTAGGCTGCTGTCACTGGCAGCGGTTATTACTTATCGCCAGGAAAGCCACTGGCTCCCTTAAATCTATAATCAATAATATCACTGCTGGGTACGAGCCTCTTCTAAGTGCAAGAAGAGCTACGTTATAGGCTACTAGAACGCAGTGCAGCTCGGCTTCATATATTTCCAAGACATTATGGACAACTCTCAGACATGCAGGTTTCCTTACGATGTTTTTCTTCACCGTTAAAGCAACCAATAATTAACTATACCAAAACAATCGTTTCATGCCTAATTAAATATAAAGTCATTTAGAAAATTCAAACTCTCTTTGAAAAGTAGTTGATAAATACAATAAGCCGTATGAAAATCCTTCTTTTGATAAATATCCATAAATTTATTTTGCAGAAAATATTTTATGATAAACATCACTAAAAGTTGTTTACCTTTTTCTCAAATTATATTGGGATAGACAATACGCACATAACTTCGACAAGTCAGAGGTGATTATTTTAGTCGAACCTAAAACCTATACACAGCAATTCAACGGTGTCCAAATAAGTTATTGCTATTATATAAAATGGTGATCATCTGATAATAATATATATAATAATATAATATCAGCCCTGTATTAAACTGTCCCACTGCTGGGCACGGGCCTCTTCTCACTGTGAGAAGGGTTAGGCCATAGTCCACCACGCTGGCCCAGTGCGGGTTGGCAGACTTCACATATCTTCGAGAACATTATGGAGAACTCTCAGACATGCAGGTTTCCTCACGATGTTTTCCTTCACCGTTAAAGCGAGCGATAATTAACTATGTAATACGCATCTAACTTCGAAAAGTCAGAGATGCGCGTTTTGGGATGGAACTCGAGACCTCTGACCTGACCTCTCTCTCATAATAAGCTTCCAAAACACTATAAAGCTATGAATCTAAATCTTTTTAAAATTATAGTTAAAGAAATGTTATCAGAAAAATGTTATTACAATATTACCGACTACTTGAATGATACATTTTAATACTTAATAGAATTTTTATTTTTATCTTTATTGCTATTATTATTTTTAAATCTTTTATTGACTTGTATTTTCTAATTTATTATTGACATTATTATTACGACATTTCATTAACGGATATACGCCAAAATATTGTTTTATAATTTCTAAATTAATAATTTTCTTATTGTGACTTAATTCTATTATTGTTTTATTATTGTATTGCATTTATTATTCTGTTTAGTCACATAATTTTAATATTTGTACGCCGGCCTTGGCAAAACATGTTGATACATAACAACTACGTATTATGAACAACTTTATAGGATGTATGTCTTGTAAACTACACATGTTTTATACAAATAAATATATCTTTATCTGCATGGCAGTCCAACGGTTTCCCACTAGGCTATCGCTGCTAGATCTGATCAATAAAAGTATTGTTTAGGAGCCTAAGATTAACGACAACTAAAATTAACTCCTGTGTCGCGGTGGTCTTTACAAACATGCAAAGAACACACAGATTCAGACTAACTATTTGTGGATCACACAAATTTTGTCTCGTGTGGGGATCCAACGCATAACACTCGACACAGTGGCAGCGAGGGGCGATTACTTTAACTACAACGCCATAGACTGCACCTTCACCTTCACCTTCAGTTCACGTGAAGAATAATGACTCACCGGTGACAGAGTTGCTTTACTGTGTAATAATAATAATTATATCGTCTCCATATAGGTATCTACATGCACAGTGACAATATTATTTGTCTTGATTACTCATCCAGGAATCCAAAATAAAACATATTAAACGAGAGGTGTATCATCGCTACTCATGTTTAACTTTTCATACAAATCTTAAGCAAAAATCACAAGCCATTCGCAGATGTGTGTCCTTATTAATAACTAAATTTCCGACTCTTCAATGTGTCATGTCTAAAAATCCTTTTATGATTTCACCATCAAAAATTCCAATTACTGTACCGTTATGACGATCGAATCATCTAGTGACGCAAAATCAATGTTTATTTCCAATTTCTGATGTGTAATATAAAAGTTTATTTTTACAATTTAGGTAATTGGAGTCACTTGTTAAGCAAAACAGAATGCTTGTGATATGTGGCGCCGCTCCTCAGAAGAACCGACGACAGGTACTCATAAAATTAACAAATTAGGGCTGGGCTATTAACATTTTTAAAGACTCTAATTTGTTATATATGTAAATTAGAGCTCTTGAAAGTAAAGAAGTCAATCAAAACTATTTACTAAATCGTAAAAAGCACACTCTGCCTCTATCCAAAATTACAAAACTTTATTCTATAGAAGCCTGTTAGATCTATCAAATAAACCGAAGACGGGTGGTACCAACGCCTTATCAGCCTAAAGCGTTCCGAATTCCACAAGTTGATAAGCCTTGTGGAATTCGGAACAAACAATATTTATTATTTATGTTTCTCTTATCACAGGTATTTTCTGACATATTATATTAGAAAATATACGAGGCTTACACGGGAGCATGGGTCCAACGTGAAGAGGCCCTTCGAGAGTTTTAATTAAAGGTGGGATAGAACACCTACTGCGGCACTAGCCACAGCAGGCGTAGGACTATTGCTACGTATGGATTCTAATATATGGTTTTTGGTGGACCGGTATATTGCTAAATATATATGAATAACGGCGTCTGTCCTGAATACTCTAATAGCATCAATGCAATGGGCAGACGGTGACTCGCCAACTCACTAAATGGGCCCCCTGAATAGCCACCATAGGCATACAAGCCAGCAGCAGAGGGCAACACCAGTGCGAGTGGCTAGGGGTGTTGAACGGTGCGGCGCGCGCCGGTTTCACCATCACGGGTCTCGTAACAACGGAGACCCGGAGCGTGTTTCCCCTATAGTTATGCCATTGAAAATGACATTTCCACCCCCAAGCATATAGCTCTAGCGACCTCCCTCTGACCGGCCGACCAAGGCAAGCCAGAGTTGAGAGTCCTACGGGCGCTCTTGAAGTTCCACCCCAGCCAATCAGTAACGGCAAGCCCGAGGCCAAGAGCAACAAGGCCCTAACCGACTCTCTGAGGCATTCAGGACCGCAGTGTCGCCACTCACATTCAGCTCGCCACAAGCTGCCCTGCGGTTTGTGCGCTTTTATTTTACCTGGTGATACATTTTTTGTTTGTATCACAATGCGAAG
Organism: Catocala fraxini; assembly: GCA_930367265.1. Taxonomy (NCBI): domain Eukaryota; kingdom Metazoa; phylum Arthropoda; class Insecta; order Lepidoptera; family Erebidae; genus Catocala; species Catocala fraxini. The sequence goes on from OV884031.1 coordinate 3,109,166, forward strand.
GTGATAGTTTAAAAACTAGTTTATTATTATTACTATATTTCGCCCGTGGCTTCGCTCGCGTAAATGTAGATTGGGTTAAGTTAGTAACAGTACTTTTTTTGGATAAAAGGTACCCTATGTCCTTTTCTGTTCATCTGATAACGTGTATACGAAATTTCATCATGATCGGTTGAGTAGTTAAGGCGTGCAAGCATAACAAATAAACGAACTCACATTCGCAATTATAATGTTAGTTATTAGGATCCTCGGGCATTATTACACATTTTCCCCTTCCATTTCATCTACGAGGACTTTAGGCAATACAAACAATATCTAATCGATGTTAAAACGCCCAATATTCTATTTTCCCTCTGCGTATTTTAACATGGACGATGGCCAAAGGAAAGTCCACGTTTCACGTAATTCAAAACAAGAGAATAGGTACGGGTAATGTTGTGGAAAACCCAAACGGTCCTGCACAGTACGGCACGTATCATAGGACAAGTGATTACGTAACCATTGTATGTTATAAATAATGAGTTAATTCTATTATTAGTAACTAATACCTAACTAATACTATAAATTGAGAATGTAAGTTTGTTTGTTTGTTACTCTTTCACGCCTTATCTACATGACCGATCTTCATGCAATTTCGGATATGCATTGTCAGAGGTACGGAAAAGATATAAGCCTAAAAAGTACTGTTTTTAACGAGCGAAGCTGCGGGCAAAAGCTGAAGTCGTATAAGCATGTTTACAATTAAACATAAAGTATTATATTACATTTTTTTTTATGCTACTGAGTTGGCAAACAAGCATACGGCCCACCTGATGTTAAGTGGTCACCGAAGCCTATGGACGCCTGCAACACCAGAGGCACCACTTGCGCGTTGCCGACTCTTTAGGAAAGGAAGTGGGAAGGAGAAGGAGCGGGAAGGAGGAAAGAGGGCGATTGGGCCTCCGGTACTCTCACTCACCGAACAAAACACAACAGTAGGAATACTGCTATTTCACGTGGATATTCTGTGAGAGGGTAGTCCTTCCCCGGTGGAGCCGGCCCATTCATGCTGAAATCAGCGAGGCTCTACTACTCTGAATATTTATATGTTGTACCCCATGACAAACAGTTACCGTAGCCAATCAGCATATCGATCCGACAAAAAGGAGTTATGGATGTAATGAAAGAAAGGCAAGGGAGAACTACCTCTGCCATTTCTTTTCTTTCATTCCATATAATAGCCTCTGGAACTCTTACTCACTGGGCAAAATGTGGTATTAAAGGTAAATACCCTTACGCTTCAATTCATTGCCAACAGTAAGCTCTTACACTCCTAATAACTATGCTTATAAGTACGAGAAGCTCGTAACTATATTTCTACCAATTCATGCCTAAACCGCTTATCAAATTTTGATGCAATTTGATGAAGAAGAACCGATGCTACTTTAAAACAATCGCGAACTGATGCGGTTGCAAACAAGAGGTCTTAGTTTCCGATTCCACCAATGGCACTGTACTGATGTGAACACAGTCTTTATACAAGCATTTTAGTTTAGCTAGAGGAGCCAACAAGAATACTAGTCTATACTAATATTATAAAGAGGAAAGATTTATTTTTTGTTTGTTTGTAAGGATTTAACACAGAAACTACTTAACCGATTTTAAAAATTCTTTCATTATTAGAAAACTTTTTTTTTAACTTGGGTGAATCCTTTGACGCATACCTCTCCGCAGGGCGACGGAGAGGTTATGTCGGGCTCACCAGGGAAAAGATACCCCGGTAATACCGACTAAACCTACCACGGTGTTCTTCGACATAACCATAGACGGCGAGGCCGCGCGAATCGCTTTCATATGCAATCGCGACCCCGCCGTAGTTTCGGCACGCCGTGTTAAACGGCAGGCCACTACACAAAAATACTTCCTCCACCGTCCCCCTGGGAGACAAAGACACGATACAGAGGCGCACGTGGGAACACGCACACCGCCTCTCGGACCTGGTGCTGATCGGGTGGCGAACAGGCCCACGAAGCCCACCATCCCCAGGTCAAACCTCAGGGTGGCTAGAGGTCGTCTCACGCCCTCCGGCGCCCGGGTCTGTGGTTGGGGAGAGGATTTAGGCGCTCCCTCTCCCGCTCCGCCGCCTCCCTGATGGAAATGACTTCCTCACAAAAGGAGGCGACGGCGTTCTACGACCTCTCACACTGGACTATAGAATGAACTACGGCCGGGAGCGAGAGGGCAACCAATCCCACTGCCGCGATCAACTGACGAAAGTACTTTTATCTTAACTTATCCTAACCTACTTTTACGCGAGCGAAACTGCGTGAAAAATCTCGTTATTTATAATTCAAATTACTAGTATTTCTATTGTACTGCCAAAAATACGACTGGAGCTTAAAAGGCGTGCTAAGAATTTTCCACAAATTTATATCACGGAACCATCATGGCTGAGACGACAATATCAAATTGTTTATATAATTACACATAATATTTTCTAGAAATAGGCAGTCGTTTTACACTATACAAATAGGTTCGTATTAATTAAACGTAGAAACCTACTGATATAATAGGTAGGTCGATACTGTACTACGGCACAAATGCGAGGAATTTTCCGTAAATAATTATTCGTATTAGGTATATTATAGATTATAAAATCAGGAAACCAATATCTTACTGTAATTATGACATGATAGACAAATAATTGCGCGAGTAATGCGCGGCCGAGTATAAAATGACGTTTAAATAAAATATAAACGAACATCTATCCTAATCCTAACTAATATTATAAATGAGAATGTGAGTTTGTTTGTTTGTTTATTCGTTTGTTACGCTTTCACACCTTAACTACTCAACAGATTATCATGAAATTTTATATACACGTTGTCAGGGGTGCATAAAAGGACATGGGGTACCTTTCATCCAAAGCAAGTGAGAATTGACAAAGAATTGCCGTATGTAAATCTTACAGTTCGAAAAAAAGGTTTAAGTAAAATCTAAAGGTCACGTGGTACCACGTGACCTTGAGGTCAGAGGTCAAATTTCATAGTCATTTCGGGGTATAGCGACTGCTGAGTCGAATAGCGTTGACCGCGAGTCTCTAGCTCTTACGGCTCTTGAGTTGAAAGTTGTATAACAGACAGACGGACGGACAGCCGGACAAAGCTATTTTCGCTAAGAGTATTTTAGAACTTTATAAAACACTGTTACCAACCTAACCTTTAGGTACGGTACCCGGTAACCGGTAGGAACGAAGCCGCGCGCAAACCCTAGTGGTTACATATATAAACTTACGTATTTATATCTTTGAAGAAGTAGTCTAAGGTGTATTAAAAACCTACATTATGATAGCTAGCATTAACAGCGACAGCCTAGTGGATCGCCATTGGATTGCACGAATATATGCATCACCCCATCTAAAGGGTCGGAACCCATAATCCCCAGAAATTCTTACCCTTTGCACACTCGTCTCCTCAAATGTTTGAGGTTCCCACTCGTCCCCTATTTCCCATTCACTCTGCTAATTTAGATATTTCCTTTTCGGTTCCTGTAGTTGTAGTACAGTCGCGTACAAAAGGTAAAAATAAAACAATGTAGTAAACAAGTAGATATCATATTTATTTCAAATAACAAATAATTAGTTTAAAAATAAGTTTTAGTCACAATCAGTCTTCTAGAAAACAAACGATTCCTTTTTTTGTACTTTTTAAAGTTACCTTAACGTACCTTAACCTTAAATGATTATGTTTATGATTACGGCGTGATTGAATCAATAAACATAAAAAATATTTATCTACATCTCTATAGATATTCAAATTACTGTTTTTATAATAAAGGCAGAAAGAAGAATATTATATTACAAGAAAGGATAAGAATATCTCATGACTTTCTTGTATAATTCGCTTTTAGAATGTAATAAATAATAACTATTAAAATTAGCTCCCAAAACTATTCACTTTTCGTATTAAGTATATAAGCTATTGAAACTAGTCGTGTACAAAATACAATTATTATGTTGCATGGCGTGAATAGCGTTTTTGTTATTCAACAAAAAGGTTATTCACGCGCATTCATATTAGGAGTCCAGTGGGTCCCGACCTCATCAAAATACAGCTTCTTTTAAAACTATTTCATTTCATACGAATATGAACAGGTACATCATAAACCAAATAGGTATCTACATAATATTGTTTTTAACACAATCAGTCAAGACAAATATTGTAGTAAACAGTTAAAGGATTATTTTAGATTAAATATCATCGATATTATCTCGACGATAGGTATCTAAAGATGGGAGTAGAGTACCTACTGTCACGTAGAAGTCTCGAATTTGATCCCAAGGTAGGGTCTCTGACTTTTTGAAGTTATATGCGTATTCAATTGCCAATAACCGCTTGCTTCAAAAGTGAAGAAAAATAACGTAAGCAAACCAGCACGTCTGAGAGTTCTCCATAAAGTTCTCGAGGGTATGTGAAGACTGTCAACCCGCACTAAGGCAGCGTGGTGGACTATGACCTAAATATATTGACACTGAGAAGAGGCCGGTTTCCAAAAGTGGGACAGTTTAATACAAGGCTGATATTATATGATGTCTATATATAGCCAGTAGGGGCCAGCAAATTGCCGTCTCCGGACACATTGCCAGGTCTCGTAATGTAACTGAAAAATTGTTATAAACACTACCGACCCTGGCAATCGATCCTGGGTGCAAACTAAGTACACAAGACCTCACTATTGTTTACAAACTTGAGTATAAAGTAAAACCACGTGAGAACAAGATGACAGACATCTGTGACTAATATAGAAAATACACAATACTGAGTAACATTTCCTGGTTAATTGGCAAATTTCCACCTCTCGAGTTGGGTTTTTATATCCCTCTTTACCTACTATATTGTTGTAAAGCTATATTTATTTATTATTTTAATATTTAAAGAAAGCTTACAGATATTTAGATAAGGTACAACAGTTATTTGTATTGCAAATGTAGTTATTAGGGAAAGCAAATAACTATTGTAGAGAGGTGCAAATAATGAATGATTAAACTAATTAGCGATAGTCTAGCGCGAAACCGTTGGACTGCCACGCAGAGGTCTTGAGTTCGATGCCAAGGCGCGCATCTCTGACTTTTCAAAGTTATATGCGTATTATATATTATAGTTAATTATCGCTTGCTTTAACGGTGAAGGAAAACATCGTGAGGAAACCTGCATGACTAAGGATTCTCAATAATGTTCTCAAAGATATATAGAGTCTGCCATCCCGCATTGGGCAAACGTGCAGCGTGGTGGACTATGGCCTAACCCTTCTCACACTGAGAAGAAGCCCGTGCCCAACAGTGAGATAGTTTAATACAGGGCTGATATCATATATTTTTATATAATATGTACATATTATGGTATTGCACCCACACTCCATAAGTTTTAGGTGCCACGTAAGGAGACACTTTCAAGTTTTTAATAATCGGCGTAGAATTGCCATATCCGAATGGATGAATATTCCTAAATAAAAATCTTATTATAAGTATAATTCCAGACAACATACCCACTATTACTTATAATTGATTTATTGGAATTCCAATAACACTGCCCAAGAATCAAAACCGGGCCCATTTACTAAGCTAATTACGTTCTTGCAAACGAAACAATAAAAAAACTGTTTCTAGAAACTATCTCACATTAAGTGAGGGACGCGCTGACACACGCTGATCGCCAAATCAATAGTTAATATTATAATTATAATAGGTAATAAAAATAATTAAGAGTATGCCTAAGCTTAACCGTAAATACTCAGAAACTGCTGATAAGCCGCAGTCAAACAATGATTGTGATTAGTTCATCACACAGTGACAGCCAGTTTGAAAATTTCCCCAAAAGAAATATCTGAGAATTTGAATAACCTAGCTAACGTTATCTACGTAATTAAAATTCTCCGATTTTGAGACAACCGTCACTTCCGATAAGAATTAAACAACCTACCAACCAACAAAAATTTTCCAATACAGCGGAATCTAATCTCGAATAGAAATGTCATGGAAAATTCCTCTTTCGTATAAACGATTTCTAATAACGCCCAATAGTATTCTATAATCTAGAAAGACTCACGTTTATATCCCTGAATGGGTGGGCAACGGTGGAATACGGATATTACACATATAGCCAAGTGCTTATGGTTTTAGGTCCAACATAGTAGAGCGATTAATTTACTAGACACTGTCCTGCCACATACAGAGACCTGCAAAGTAGTCGAATTTACTACATATTGAGAATACGCTTTATGGAATACTGTCTTAAAAGCTACGCGTAGCAATGTCTCTTGTTTAAGGAGTGAGCATCATGTGTGTCATAACTTTAGTGTAGCGAACATCCTAAGGATACCTACATTCACTGCTTACGAACAGATAGACTGTAAATTAGTTTCCATCGAACATTAGTACCCTCTAAATGTGCAAAAACTTCAGAGTAATCGAAACGGCAAACGCTGGAATGTTATGTATATGACTTATGAGTTTGGTCACATCTATAGGTGAATGATTGGAATGCGAATCCACGACATTTCCAATCCAAGTAGTAGTTCTTTAAAAATCTACTTGTTCATAGACACAATAAACCTCCGCCTAAATAACGTAAAAGAATAAACTATATATTAATACGTGAAGCAAAAACTTTGGGTCCCTTTTTACGAAAATTGCGCGGATGGAGGAGTATGAAATTTAGCACAGTTAAAGTTTTTATGGAGAAGGAGGGGCGAATCTTAATATTTTTATAAAATAGGCGTTAAAAATAAGTACCTACATTAAATAAATGAAGAAACACTACACGCACACAACCATGCATTTGACACACGCAGTCGAATCGCGGTCGTAGTATTTCAGCATTGTTCGTCTGACGTCGTACAATTCTTCGTAACTATGGTTACATATACCTTATTTATATGTAATAAAGAAAAAAGAAAACAAAGTAGCAGGCTTAGGAATATCGTCAATGAAAGAGTATAGTTAAGTAAATAATAATTTGTTTGAAAAATATAGTTAAATTAACCTGTATAGCCTAGGCGAAATCTAAATGAAATGTGATTTTAAGGGTAAAGTTATAGACAGTAAAACCTTAATAACAATCAAACTTAAAATTTAAATCAATTATGGTCGAATTTTGACCACTAGGCGACCGCTAGTAATATTAAATAAATTAAACTGCTATATACGGATTTTATCGCGTTGTTTATTTGAACATGTGCCACAGGGGACCAACCACTACCTGAGATTTGACAAACCACAGATTCTCGCTAAAGAACACCGATTCCTACCAAGGATGCTTCGCGAGGCTATTGAAATCAAAAAACATCCTAATTTTAATAGAGAAGATGGTTGGAATGTACCACCAGCTTGGGATCCAGTAATAAAAATAGTCAAACCCAAGAAGAAGCAAACCACAGCTAGGCTTCATGATACTTTGAACTCATTCTGCGTAAATAGAAACACCAATGATTAAATTATGTTCGGGTACTTTGAAATAACTACACTGGAACATTGAGACAACTGCCATCTTAGTCTCCCCGTGACCATGGCTGCTGAAAAGCAACCGAAACGTCGGGGAAAGTGTAAAAATAAATTAAATCTAAATAGTTTAATAATAATTTAATTAGCTTAAAAATTAGTAAAGTTTAATTGTAGTAGTAGTGTAACAATTTTCAAAATTTTGTAATAAAGTGTCAAATAAACAACGCGATAAAATCCGTATATAGCAGTTTAATTTCAATGAATAATATTCGCGTAAATAGAAGACAATATTATAATATTAAATAAGTTAAAATTACATATCGCTGAATTAGTTTCAATTCCAGCGACCCACCCACCATTCAAGGCAGCGTGTAGGTATGTACACCGTGGTAGGTTTTGTCGGTAGTATTCGGGACTTCCATCTTTCCTGGGTGACCTTGAAATACCCTCTCCGTTTCCATTTACCCGCGGCGAGTAATGCGTAGATGGCATTCCACTACGATAAAAAAAGGTTGAAATTACATAAGATCGATCATTAACTTGACTCATAAATGAATTGTATACTGTTCTCATAACAGCCGCTAGACGGATCTGAATCTACTCAATGATCTATACGTAACTACCCGTCAATCCGGTTCTTGAGATAATAATCTTGAATCTCTGTCAATAAACTTGTGAAAACAGGTAATCTGCTGAATTTCATACTCTAGTAATATATAACTCTAGTTTATGCCCGCGACTGTCATTGTAGAGATCAATTTGCCCACGTCATTTACGCAAGTCAAACTAAGCCGCAAAGCTACTTTTCAACTTAAAATTTAAGCGTTTCGTCGGATTCTAGACTAAACCTACGTTTTAAGTCAGACTTTAAACTAGGAAACTGTGAAAACCACATTAAAATCTGTTCAGTGAATTTTGCATAAATATCAAACAAACGTACATTAATATAACATAGTTTCGGATTTAACCAACCTTAACTCGTTAATAAGATAGTTTGTCTAAAATGTTTTATTGTTTTTACAGTTTTGTAATGTTACAGCTATCTTAAGTACATGGAAGTTAACCAAAGAACGTATAAATACTAGCAGTTTACAAATTTTATGAAAATGCTTCAAGAACCGTCTGCAAGAGACGCCGGGGGGGTACCAACATGATTTACGACCAACAAGTTTCCAGGGATTCCTACTTAGCTCCTCTTTTAAAGTTATGCGCTAGAAACATCCAAAACTCCGCAACACTGGCCATTAATAACGCTCCACAGATTATATAGAACAAACGCGGTAAATTCTTGAGTCGATATTATTAAGCGAACATTACATGGGAGCGGATAACGGCGCGGCGGCAGTAAATTTGAGAATTTGTCGATGTAAGCCGCCGCATGCATCGTGTTCCCCAGTGTTCCTGCTCCGGACCGACGCCCGGCTTAACGGAGCCTTTGTAATCGGCTATTAAAAGGGGAACATATTGAGACGTAAGGAAAACCTTATGTTACAGCTAGTATTAAACTGCCTTTTAAAGTTCCATCATAATTTAGCTTTGAAAGTAGCTTATTGAGTGTTTAGTATGACACGTAGAACACAGTGGATAGGGCAAAGATTTATCCATTCTACAGATTAGCAATCGAATAACATTAGATCGCGTTGAGTCGTTTTAGTAAGTTTCTGACTCAGTTTCGCAGCGGTGGAGAATGCGATTGTTGTGTATAAATTCTCGGGTTGAATTTCCGGCTCAGGTAAAATGGTAAATGTTATTGGGTTATTCGGTCACAAAATATTTATTAGCAGTACGAAATCTGGAGTTCCCAAATTAGGTCACGGGAAGAGTGTTTTGGGTTTTCTCACAAGAAATTTCTCAGAAGCAACACCAAACTTGAAACTGTTAACTGCCCGGTGGCCGACGCGACGTTAAGCTTGCCCCGTATTATATGGAACCTAATACTATAACTGAAATTTGCATATAAAGTACCTCTATATACACCTCAGCCCTATCCGTACCCCGCCGGTGAGTGAGCTATATAGCCGATTGACTATTTTTTTGCCACAGATAACTATAAATACTAATAAGATTTCGTATAAAACAAAAAGATACACATTCCATTAATAGTTGGCTGCTAATTGTTTACATAATCAGTGAGAAGATTTTCCACTATTTGTCGCTCATCAACACTCTTTCAAGTGATTCACACGCTCAATCAAAAGAAAGAAAGATAGTTACGTCTGATAGTCTATATATCTTATCTAAACTATATTAATTATAGATGTTTAGAATGGTGCTGTTGTCAGCGCCAGAGGGTCCAATATCCAATTAATTCCTTGCACATATTAAGCAGTGACTTTATTATGCAAAGTCTGCAACGAATACGAACGAAAGCGATACGTTCCATATTATCCATAAGTCAACATACTACCTACCATTAGGCAATAAGGACGGACTTTGTCGACCTTGCGTAAACTAAAAAACCGAAACGCAGGCAACGGAAGGCATCATATTTTATTTTAAAGGTTTCCGGTTGCGGTTAAACCTACATATCTATAAGGAAAATAAATATGGCGGTTAAATAAATTTTTATCAAAATTGATATTTGGAAAAAAAGTGTTCCAAACTTAATTAATGCATAGGTATAGGCATACCTGCGAAGAGTAGGTAGGTACTCGTACCTATTATAAAAGCATAGGTAAATTTTTCTGATAAACTTTATCGTGTATTTGAAGCAATAGGTAAAACTAATTACTTATACTCCATTTGGTTAGGTACTTAACTAAAGGTAAACAATCTTGATGTGACTTTTTACACAAACACATATTAAACAAATAAACTACTGCTTATACTAACGGTTTAATTGATTTAGTAATCCTTATTGTTGTATTTACATTGATCTTTAGCAGCATTTTATTTTAAACTAAGTTTTTAGATATAAATATAAAAAAGACACATCAAGATTGTTTACCTTTAGTTAAGTACCTAACCAAATGGAGTAAGTAAAAGGTCCTTTTTTATTGATATATTCTATCTACTAGATGTTCCCGCGGTTTCACCCGCGTTTATCATTACTGCGCCGCCCCCGTGGGTCGTAGCGTGATGTTATAACCTTCATAACTTTCCTTATAACATGCCTCGATAAATGGGCTATCCAAGACTGAAATAATTTTTCAATTCGAACCAGTAGTTCCTGAGATTAGCGCGTTCAAACAAACAAACTTTTCAGCTTTATTAGTATAGATTATAGGAAAACATGTTACCCTAAAGATATAAAATACCAGCATAAGTCTTGAGTAATGTAAAATATGTCATAACGATATACATATTTTCACTTAACTCTACAAATAAACCTACGTTTAGTTTGCAAATCACGAAATACGAGGACGCTGTAAAGGCTACTTTTTTCACATAACGAAGTTGGCAGAGAGACTGGCAACTGTCACCAGCAGCCGGTACGTAGTGGCCACAAAAAACCTAAACTCCGCCGGCAAAAAGGAAGAAAAATGTGCCAAGAATGCAAAGCACAGGTTGGCACTGGCAAGGGCGATTCAAACTGAATAAAACATCCTGAAATCTGTTTATACAGACGCGTCCTTTTAGATTACGACAATGGCTATAAATTGTATTCGTATTTTTCAGATAAGTAGCTTCTGTACCGAATACTTGATGGCTTTCGAACAAAGAAAATAGTATTTTCTTATACTGGGTATTTCTATATACATAAACACATAGACGCACAGATAAACACATGTCTTTCATAACAAATACAAACAGAGATATGTAGATATATAGGTATTACATTCACATTTGATCTCTTAATAGACCGCAGCTTAATTAATGCCTACATATTGGGCATAGTACCAGACAATGAGAATTTTCTAATAAAAGAACAGCGAGAATACTTCGCTTAACCCAGTATTCAAAACTGGTAACTTAAGATCACCGCTGAACCTAAGCACATTTTTATACCACGGAACCAACGACAGAGTGGAGTATTCTATATACATACATGATTGTGTAGATTTATAACAAGACTTCATTCCTCAGGAAGGAAATTAAAATAGTTATCTGTAAACAAACACCGTCACTACCATAGCATAAAAAGGCTTAGCAGAATCCTCGCTCTATCCTAGGAATCTAGCTGGGTAAGTACCTCTACACCAGACAGATTACAACCAAATTTCCGTATTTAAATTTAGAGATTTTCCTGACAGGAAAACTACCACAGCGAGTTGGGTTTTTCTAACAGGAAACTTACGAACCACAAAACAATTGGCCTCACAATCACGCTTAATCCAATAAACCATCGAAAGACTTCCAAAGTATTGTGAACAGGTCTAATAATTTACTTTTATATCTACTTATGAAACGTAAAGAATTTAGATGAACGGGAATGTTGGCAAACTGGCGGTGTTGCCGGCCGAATCGTCGTGTCGATTTATCAGCGAAACACTTTAGTGTCACATAAAATGAAATTATTGCCAAAGTTGCAGTGTCTTGCATTAGCTTAATATTGAGCTTATACATAAACCTCTATAACCTAAACAATGTTATATAATTACCATTTAGTGGTTAGTGTAACTGACTGCCACGCCTGAGGTCGCGGGTTCGATTCCCGCACAAGTCAAACATTTGTGTGCATGAACATGGATGTTTGTCTTGGTCTGGGTGTTTCTATGTATAATATGTATATATTTACAAAAAAAAAAAGTATCTATGTATGTTTATCCATTGTCTAGAACCCATAGTACAAGCTCTGCTTAGTTTGGGCTAGATGGTGTTGTGTGTATATGGTAGAAAAAAAATAAAAAAATAAAATAAAAATATTTTTCTTATAAAGACAAAACTCTATTCTTTAGAAACATACAATTAATGGACACAAATACACCACAGATACAGATCGCTCAAAAAACAGTCTTATTTGGAATTCGAACTCAATACACAATACACTCCACACAAGCAGCTTGCTACACTGCTGCATCATCTGTGCAAACATTTCGCGTTTCCATAGTTACGTAACACTATATTAATTGTATGTGGTGAATTACAGGAAAATCCCCATTTGAGGATTGGGATTTCAAACTGGGGTAGCCCAATCGGGGAATTACCTATACCCTTACAGCTGTTGTGTGGTTTAGTACTACCGTCACGTTAGGCAGCGGTTAAGCTGTGTGTACCCTTGACATTGCCGAAATCGGTTGAAACGTACCATTAGCTGCGCTGCTAGCCATGTCTGCCACAGATTGTAGCTAAGCAATCTACAGTTCTGTTCCTGCGACTGTGATGACTAGGATTTGTAGTCAAGAGTGCTGTCACTGGAGGCTAATACTATCTTTGCCCCTTGCTCTGGCAGCTCTGCAACTTCTTTTTTAATGAGTCTGCGACAACAGTGTTATCCCACTGCTGGTGTTACAATTGTCCATAGAGTACAATAGCATATTAGGAAACACTGTTCCTGACTTAGGACAAAAATTATTACCTCATAATTGGCACTTGCACTTAAACTGCTCAGCTGAACCAATAAAGTAATTGTTTTCATTATTCAATATGAACATTAAAATTTGTATTTTAAACAAAAGTGCCCAGTTGGATGTAACTAATATAGAAAAGCAGTGCAATTTCTTAAAATACTTGCATGATATATAATCATAATGTATGAAATTATGGTGTAGGTATAAACTAAAGTGTTCTTAGTTATTTTGCAAGAATGTGACGTTTTATCCTCTGCAGCTCAGTTGTCACTAGCACAGTCATCACATACAAAAATATTGATACAATGATTACATTGGGAAATATTAATACACTCCACGAAATTAAACAGCAGCCTTATATTAATGAAAACTTTAAAAGTAAAAAAAATTATAATGTAGTTCCAAGAAAAATTAAAATTAAAGGTTATGTAATCTGCTTCAAAATCCCCTGTCTAATTAGAGTTTGACACTCAGATGTTGGCAAAAAATGTCTGCTGTTCTTTTTTAATAAAATCACATCACCATCTTCCAACTCTAATTTGCCATAGTCAGCCATACAGAGAACTTCAATATACAGTGATTTAGGAGGCTTGAGATTTTCTGTAAGGTCTATACCATTGTAGCCAATTTCTTGTCCCAAAGATCTCATGTATGATGCTAAATTTGAGGAATACTTTGAGAACCACTCATATTCATCATCAGATAAAAGTTCACGGACATCAGGTGGTAGTACCGAACCAAACTCCCATCTCAAGGTCTTAATTTTGTTCATTCTACTATATAGATAAGCTAAAAGGCAACGTTTGTTTCGTTCTAATGCTGAATGTCTCACTTGTACGGTTGTCCACAGAGTCTTATTCTCTAATGTTGCATTTCTGTAAATAATATTCTTTATTAATATAGAAGATATTCTACAATTCATCTAACAATTATTTCCTAAGCAATTGCGTAATCAAAATAATACAGAGATTTAGAAAATAGACTAGAGATAATTTACAACTTTGAATGATATAGGTTATATTAATTTACATTGGATCTTAAGATATGTTTACTTACGCATCGTTCATATTCAACCTGAATAATGAGTGCATTTCTTCTAATATTTGACGTATTTTATCATCCTGGAAATAGTGAAATTAGAGCATTAAAAGCCAAAATTCACAACATGCCTAACTAAAATATAACTTATTGATATCATACATTAAAAGGGTCTATAGTGACAGGATTCCTTTCTGCTTCTTTTAACAACTCTATCACCTTCTCACCAAACATGTTAAATAGTTTGTTAATCTTAGTTTTTTTAGTTAATTTGTTAGTTAATCTTATCTAAATCTATTATATTATTATTATCTTTCTTATTAGGCTATGTAATCGTAACAAATAAACTGTTTAATATTTATTTATACTTTTGGCGGCAGTTTATTGACGGTTATGACAGTGACAATCCAGGCCGGAGGCCTATTCCCAAAAGGCGTTTGGATACACATACAAGTTGTACAGTAATATCCAATTCTAAGATTATATTTTTTACGACGAAGAAATATTTTTGCAATTTCGATAATATTTCTGTTACAAAAAACCAATACATAAAACAAAATTATTCACGCCTCAATTTAAATCAGTAAATATATATATATACTTAATTTAAATTGATCGATTAGGTACACTATATTATGTAATATGATTTTATAACGGTTATAAACCGGAAACAATCAAAATTAAATTTATTCCGGTTTCAAAATAATAATACTTAAATACGTGTAAGACTAATAATATTATAATTTAGATATAGATCGTTTACTACTGAAATCAAACGGCTATAAAAGCGGCGTCAAATGTTCTTATCTCGCGATATTTTTAGGATATTTAAACAATACATCATTTTGTTTAAATACCTATTCTAAAAATATTATTATATTTGATTTTATGAAATAATAATTCAGCTTTAAAATATTCATATTAAACATACACATGCAAATGTATTAAATATTTGAATAATTTATTTGAATAAGACAATGATAAATGTAACTTTTATTATTTTAGATCTTTTTATATATTTATCTTGTTTATTTGACTTTGTTTTACTTATAACTAAAATATAATATTTACAGTGCATTTTATTTATTTATTTGTATTTGTATTTTTTGTTGTTTACCTATTGTGGCAATATGGTAAGACATAATTATTATATTTGTAAAATACTAACGCTACGAATAACTAGCACGTGTTTGTGTTATCACGGCGCAAGAGACGAAATATTGAGAAAGAGCAGAACGGAAAGTATAATTTCCCCAAAATAGCATCACTTATATAAGAATGTGAGATTACAATAACACTCAGTTCTGTTTGTAACGTTCAATCGTACACTCGTGCGCATATCCGATCGCGTTAACGAAAACAAGTGGAGGCGAAGTCATCATCATTCATCACGATTCACGGCGCATTGATCATTCATTGCGCATGCGATTCTAATGTAAAGCAGTTGTTTACTACGCGAAAATATTTTTTGTTTTAAAACATGATTTCACATTGTTGAGTTATAAAAACATACGCACATTCCGTTCGTAACTAATAGACTTCAGTGTAGCAAATAAAAAGAAACAAAAATGAGTGCGAATAAGAAGAACGATTCCAAGACCAAGATTCCCGAGGACGAGTGCGTCGACTCTGGTTTTCTTTCGGGACCTATTGACAATTTGGGTGATCCGGAACCAGAAACAACGGACTCAATGGAGGAGTCAAGCAAGGATAAAAAAACAGTGTTATGTGATAGTGGTGTAATTACGAGCGAGCTCGACAGTGGTATTTGCGACACACTATCAGAGTGTCTGTCAGAAGTGAAGCTAAATGACACTACACCTAGCAATACACAAACCGCACAAACGGAGGCGTTTAGGTGCACAGTAACGTCGCCTCAAGGGAAACCTAGCATCCCCTTGGAGCACTTAGTTATATTCTTCCAGCCCGACGACGACGGCGATACGTAAGTATCTATAAAACATTTATACTCTTTCATTGTACCACATGTTTGGTCGTGGAGAATGATTGTATGTTGAATGTTGAACTTTAAGCCTGTAAAGTTCAACATTTGACTTCTTATCTATAAATTGTTGAAGCCATATTGTAGTTTATTAACTTTATAATAGTTATTTCATAACAGCTGGATAAAAGTTGTGTGTTTTGTTGACCAATAGAGTTCAAGTAGTAATGAGTTATGATACTTATACTTTGCTTTAGAGGCTCAGTGACTATTATTAATGCAGTAGGTCAGCTTCTGTGCTTGGTAATGTTACAGCATATAAGGATTAATGTTGTATTGGTATTTCCCAAAAGTACTTTATATTGTCCTCCTTCCTTGCATGTGTTTCTTGTTAAAGGGAATGTGTTTGCAATGTAAAAACATATCTTAAATTTAAATATTAACTGGATTTTGGTTTTTAAAAAGATTATGTCATTTAACCAAACCTACTTCTGACAAAGTGAAAGTTAAGACATACATTCCATATCTTTTTTTTACTTAAATTCTGCCCATAGAGTTTAATATATAATTGTAGAGTAGAAGCAATTTATGGTTAATTAACAAATCCCTTTTATAAATTCTCAGTATAAACTTTTATACTTAGTACACTTAATGTCGTCTTTTATAAGTCTTATGATACATATAGTTCATCCTAAATTTGATATTAATTAGGATGGCACATGTTTTCGCTATAAATATTTCAAACACAATGATGTGGCAGTCTGTTGTTATTCAGTACAAACATTTCAATACCACATGTTATCAAGTATAATAAAATGACTAAAATTACTATATCTTAGAGAAACTGCCCATAATCATATTTAAAACCATTCTATTATTTCCTTGCTACAATACTAAAATGTGCATTACACGAATAAAGATACAACAATGTAGTCTATTGTTGTTTCCAACAGTCCATGCAAAGACAGCAAGACAGCCAATGAAGCAAAGGCTATGCACTTGGCTGTAACTCTTTGAATTGTACTGTCAACTCATAAAAGATATAAATATATGGATGAAACATCCTATACTAGTTAATTGTTTAATAGAATCAAACAACTGTAACAATGAACTAAACAATAGCAAACAAAGAAAATAGTTTAGTTTTATGGATAGGCCACTTTTATAGCCGACTCACTGTTACCCTGTATGTATTATTTTTATAAGGAATATAGCCAACAATATACAAACATTAGAATCATTTTTAATATCCTTACTAAGCCTGCAATGTTCGTAGCTTAGCACTGATAAGAATAGCAATGACCTGTTATTCTATCTTATCATTTCAGTGTTAATGGGAACAAAAATAGGTTGCATCTTTATGAATTAAATATAGACTTTCTATAACTGCAGTACTCTAATGTCTTTATGTTATTTTTATTTTCCACTGACCAATCTAGGTCATTGAACTTTTTACGATAACATCATTAAAGTACTTGCCAGTATCGAAAATGAATTCGTTTATATTGCACACCTTTTTACATATAAATGAGACATTGTTCAATCCATACTGATTGTGAATATTCTAGTTACGTAAGGAAAACGGTAGTAGTTTATGCCTTAGGATCAATGTTGATGACCTTTGGGCAAAACCATAGGAGTTTGTTTCATAAATCACTATAATATGGCATTATGTATGTAATGTTATGACGTTGTATATTTACCAATGATGTTATATAACTTTCCATACACTGAAGTCATCATTTGAAATAAACATTTAAAATTTACTCTTATGTGATTGCTTTAAAGCTAATTGGATATTAAAATTGGTACATAGGCCTTAGAGTATATCAGTACATTAATACTGATAATTCAGTGATATTGCTGATGCTTTTGGATTAATAGAAAACCAATACATTTGTTTAATAGGTTTAGTGAACTTAACCTTATTACCTCTTTAACCCTTTTGTTGTCCCATAATAGACACTATAGAATATCTATTGTTATGTTCATATGTGAACTTTGGACAGGGAACCTGTTAAACTAAAATTTATTTACATATCATGAGCTCATCAAAGCACAAGGTATGCTTAATAAGGTAAGCCCTGCTTTAACGCTTCTGCCAAAGTACAGCTAACATGGTACATAAAATAACCATAGGAAAATTACCTTAACACATACACCATGCTGGTCATATTTTTTATTTTTTTTATTTTTTTATTTTACCACATACACTCAACACTATCTAGCCCAAACTAAGCAGAGCTTGTACTATAAATGACTGCGAACAATACATTTTCTATTGTGTCCACTACATGGCATAAAATTATTTTTGTTAAAATATTTACAAGGCAATATAATTGCCTAATAATCAGTGTACTCATTGAAATGTACTTTGATCTCTACTATGATAAAAGCTTCAGGAGAGCTTGGTCTAGATGAATAAACATTATTATTGATGAGTCAATATGTATTTAAAAGCCTATGCCCTCACTCATTGAGATAACAACATACAGTCTGAGTTCCTGAGAAGTAGCTAAACAAATATGGTTGGTATTGTGTAACTTAACTATTCTAAATTATATCTAAATTATAATATTATTTTTGTTAACTCCACATAATATATTCCTGTGTTGTTTTTGTATAAATTTATTTATTAAACATGAGGTCACCGTTTATTTACGATTTTATAATTTTTGTTAAATATCAACCACATTGGTTTGTCCGCGATAGGAAGTAAACACTTCCTTTACGCTCATTGAATCATTAGCATTCGTAAACATTTCCTAGCACACGTGGCGCTACGCGTAGATAATACACACACGTTGTTGTATGAAAATTACCATACTTATGTGCCTAATTACATTTGGTTTCATGAATATCTGTTTTATCATCATCTATATTCAAACATAAAAAGTTCGGTGCAGGAAATATTTTACTTATAACGTCACATTCCAGCAACGTCTAGAATGCTAAGATGTGTCTCAACTGGTCGATCGAGTCACGTGCTATGTTTAGCCGGGCCCCTTGCGATCGTCGCACTCGTATGCTACCAGTCCACTCCTATAAAGGTCGCATACTTATTCATCCAACGTCATGTATGAGAAAATATTGTGATCCCATTAGTACCAGATCAATAAATATTCAACATCGTTGTTGCAGACAATTACACATCGCATCAGTACACGGTTGCGAGAAATCAGTCGGCACACTGATAAACATATGCCCCAACAAAGAGCTGCTGGACATATCAAATGATCAAGGATACACGCCACTGCACCTGGCGGTGATGAGCGGGAACGCCGTCGTCACAAGGATGCTAGTGCGAGCGGGACTCTCGCTAGGAATCCGAGACAGAACGGGAGAGACACCATTACACAAAGCCACAATAAGGGGAGACGCTGACTGCCTACAGGCGTTACTTGCGCCAATCCACGAGAACCCACCGAAGAACCTAGCGCCTGTACTCAGCCAAAAAAATTACAATGGTAAGTAACTACAACTACCTCACAACCGTTCAGTGAACGAATACGATATAGGTTTACGATGCTGTTTACTCACTGGAATTTCTTATATATCCTATGTTCATCTATGCCCATGGCTACTTTATGTTAGGGAACTAAACATGACATCATCTTCGACTTATTGGAAGTTCTATCAGGTAGGGAGTAAATGCTAATGTTGAAAGTTTCGCTTGACGCGTTCTAAATATCCAGAATGTACTAAATCGATAACTTATTCATGTTTTGGATAATTTTCGTCCTCCGTGTAACCTTGTACGTTATGGCAGGAATGTTTAGTGTTATGAACACTGACATCATCCATTGTGGTGACCTCAGGCCGGTTGATATTTGCCATTTTAAGTTCATGTTATTCGTTCATTGACTGCTGGAAAAACACTGATTGGACATTTATTGATACTTATCAATACTTAGTCCCTAAGTGCGGTGGTGTGAACAAACTTATCTGCCGTATATTTATTTAATATTCTTAACTCACCAAACTTCTGAATAATACAAAATTATAAACCATCAAACAAACTGTAATTTAAATAAATGTCTATACCTTTAACGTTAGGATCTCAACAGTTCGCCTGAATCATGGAGAGTAAAAACCCGGTCGACGTATTTTCCAACTCTGAGCAAAGCTGCAGTTTCATTAATATAAAAATGTTGGATTGGTCCATATATTATATTTAATATACCGTTGTTTTTTTTCTGGTATCTTTACGTAAACTGTCGGTTGATGTAATTGCTACCAATTACTTCGTTTATTGTACCCCTTTATATAACTGTAAATGCGTCGATTCGAATGGTATTCTCTGTTATCTACGAATCGGGTCACTTATTCGCCTCCTAACATTTGGTTTGACCAAAACATGTTATTAGTCGTTTAATTAACCATTCCTCCATACTAAATAATCTGATAGTTTCTGGTTTCTGCTTACTAACATAGCGAACCGCAGGAGACAATTTGTCTAGGTGAGTGTTCTCCTAGAAATAAGTATGTATTCTATAAAGCGCATAGTTAATGTGAAGTGGTTCGCCTTCGTGTGCAGCGAGTGGCATTGTTGTTTGCGGTACTACGTCTGGATCCGGACACGGTTGTGCATGTCTCGACAACACATCGCGTGTGTCACAGTTCAGCAGAAAAAATGCGGAGCTTCTCTAGGATATATGTTGAAATGTCGTGCTAGGATCCACTAGAACCTGTTTACTATGCTAAACAAAGCCGCCGTACATTGTTTACGTGTGAACGCACCGTGCCTACTAGTGACGTTCGTCAAGGTCTTGATTACGCTCAATGCCATAAAAGAACTCTTGACGCACTTCATATTCGCTGAAAGGTGACCCTTGTACTTAAACTATGAAGCCTTCAATCCAAAATAATTAGGCAAGTCCTGCCTTCGTAAACTGCGTTAAAAATATATTAACATAGCGTTCTTTATTGTTTCTGGTTTTTCCAAGATGGCAAACACGGCTCGTACCTGATGCTAAAGAATTTCGGTGCTGCTTTAGAATCGTATATATTTGCATATGGATTTTCCCGAAATGTTGACCTTGCGGGGACATTGGGTAAAGGATATTATTGTGAGAATGGAGAGTTCGTTTTAGTATATTTAGAACGTTTGCGAGAGGTCAACATACATTTATGTTAGCAGTAACATGTGTTATCTCGTCGGTTGTGTGCCGGGTGGGGAGGTTGTTGGTCGGCGACTCGTGGGTATTCCCAACATTACGACGACCGGGTCGCGTAACGAACACGGCCGGCCGCTCACCGAGTGAAAGCTAACTTTTTGACCGTGTAACGCCGCAGCGGAGCAGACGTCGCTCGCACACACAGTTTGGGTTACCCCAGTCCATTGTGCGAGCGCTAATTGAAATGCCATTACGAATATGCTAATAGTCGACGTAGCGAGATGGTTTTCCCTACCTAGACAAATCCAATATTTATATAAAACTCGTCGTACTCGAAAATAATTAATCTTTATCCAAAATACTAATAATAAGTGATTAATGATTATACTAATATGGTTACTAATCTCACGGAATTATTTAGTATCATTAAAATACTCTTAAGAAAATGCATGTTTGCATATCGTCGTAGGCGTATGATCCGATGTGCCAATAATGTTGAAATTGCCAAGGTTAGCAAATCCCCAGGAAAACCGCAATCGCTTCGTGGCTCGTGAACAATGGTGGTCGTTGATGATGATGACTGCGGGCAATACCCATGTGAAAGTGTGCGTCGGCGCGGTTGCATACGGACGGAAATCCCAAACGCTCACGTGTATTATGAACATATTACGTGGGACCAAGCTTTCTAATTATATCTTAGGCCAAATCAATTCACCAAAAATGTGTACTATCTGTCTTATGAGCTAGATATAGTACAATCAAGCTTCTAAAATCCTTCTTGCAATCTACAACTTCTTTTTTTTGGTTTGTAGTGGTTTAGGATATTTGGAAGCCAGTTTCTTACATACTGTTGCTGAACTTTAGTCTATACCTTCACAAGTCATTGATATATTTAGGAATGTGTTAGTTTCTTCAGATGATTGACGTACTCGCATCCAAGGACGTCTACTTTAATTATCTTTTTATTTGGATTTCCCACAGACGTAATTGTAGCGAAATTTAAATAATTGATAATAATGGCTGTAGTAGTTACTATAAACATACAAACTAGTTATTTTCTATGTACCGAGTCATTCAGCGGTATTATATTAATTGCGTATTGACTTGAGGGTAGTTGTGTATCTACTGTAGTGGTTTCTTGCCTTGTGTCACGTAGACATTTCCATGCATGTATTGTACGAGGTGTTAGTTTCGTTTGGCGCATAATTTGTATGTTTATAAGCGTTCTCGGAGCGTTATCTACCTGACAGGTCGTAAACATGAGGCGATATCTGTTGTATTAAACACTTGTACCGTTTTTATGAAGCGGTGGGGTTTTCCGACGTTCAACCTGGTTTTTCGATGTCCCACACGTCCGCCGCGATACATTATCATGAAAATATCAACACTCCACCTTGTGTTTACATCGCAAATAATCTTTGGAACTCGTTTAAGTGCCTCTCTTTGCTTATCGTTATTATTTAATGTTATATTACTTACAAATATATGCCTAGTAAACTATTCGCTTATGATATTATAGGTAGACATAGTAACAGTTTTGTCAAATACTGGTAAGGCTTAAATCGGCTATGAAAATATCAAACATTCAACTGTACGGCCGGCGTTCCACAAGTACTTTTCAATTATCAGTTTACTCTTAATTGCTAAACCACAAACTACAGTTCTAACATTTTTCTAAGCGATATTCAATTTTACTTTTTGATATTATAGTTTATATGATTGTCTAGTAATAATCAAATTACCTCTATAATGTACTGAATAGGAATGCTGACGTCATCCAATTTTTTTGCCTTCTGGGTCTGGTTAATTAATTTCTTATGAGAAAATCTACAACCATTCGCACCTATATCAAGTGGACGATAATTTAATTTATCTTTTGCCGTTACTAATCACGAGGCTGAAGCATGAGCGCAACGGAACTCCTAGCTAAAAAAATTGACAGTGACGTCAGATATTTTCGCATTAATCTCGTTAACGAAGAATTGCAATTATATTCAAAAAATATAAGTCTTTCAGGTCATAAGACGTGAGACGTTATTCCCCATACTTATACTAAAATTCCCCAAAGTGCCAACGACACCTGCGGACCGACGATTAATTATATTTATTTCGAGAATTTTTACTTAGCTGTGTTTGCGAGCCACACAAGGCTGCGGGTTTTTACGAGAAAACCAGTTGGAACACATCCGCGCGCCGCCGACAGGGTTCCGCATGGTATTTTGAACAGTAACCTTGTGGGATATTTTACATCTGGCCTATGCGTCTTATATTTAGAATATATAGACGCGCAGTCCATGTATATAAGTATATTTAGACCGGGGTAGATCACGTGAAAAATAACAAAATTACAAAGTATTGGTGGTAATCGGAAAAGCCAATTAAAAAGACCTATGTTAAAAGTTTTCCAGAGATTTTCTGCTGAAATCTTCCATTCCAATAAAAGTATGATAATCAACGATTAAAACGAACTAATTATAAATTCTTCTTATGCATAGTTTGTGTTCTATAATTGGCCCACACTCGTTGCTTGCCAACGCATCGGCAATACCCCATACAGCATATCTGCGGTTACCTGCCAGCTTCCTAGATTACCCGTGTTTTGACTGGTAAACAAGGAAAAATTTGTCACCTATAACTGCTATTAAAAACGTTTATGATATCCGTCGTCTATATTGCGTTACATTTTGTGAGTTCATTCCATTTAGGTCGTCATAGTTAGAAAACATGAACTAGAATTGAATGCCGATAAGTGTCGTGGATATTAAAGTCTGCTGTGTCAACATTAAAATTATACGGAAATAGTGAAAATACAGCGGTGTCGCGCCATATTTGGTGAGGAGTGTAGAGGTGCGCGTGCGCTTGCCAGTCGCCGGCTGCCACATTGTTGGGAAAACCCCATCGGGCCGAGGCGAGACTCCCCGCCCGCCGCGCGCCCCGCCCCTCGCCCGGCGCTCCGCTATGACGACACCGTACACATGCCACTACTTGCTGTGCTCCCCGTCGCCTCCGTCTCATTGTCGCGTCAGCTGGCGCCTCATCACTGTTTTGATTAGTTTTCCTTAGATGCAGATAGTAGCACCTACTGAGAATAAATATGAATAGACAACATAGAAATGCTCCCCAACAGTCACACATCCGCTCAATCTTCCATTAGAGTTATTTATAAGTTTATAACACCTATTTCGTCATTCGGACGGAGACGATAATTTGTACATTTTCATATCGACGTTGTAATAAATCGGCTTATATTTAGCTCGACGCGGTTTATTATTTTGAAACTAAATTAGGAACATGATTTGGAAATTCGAATGGCCCAGAAAAACTTTTATCGACAAGAATACCTGCTACATCATTTTGAATTCCGACGATTTAGTCACAACCGTTTAGGCTTTAGGTACTTTGCAATTATTGGATGCTGAAAGATTTGGCAACGTTCATTACTTATGTGTTTGTCGTGAGGCAAAGTAATGGTTATGTGTCAAGGTTTGTGGGATCTCCGATGTATGTAACGGCTCTTGTGTCATCAATCGTAAACCCACTACAAAACAGAAGTGTTGCTGCTTAAAGTTAATTCTTATTATGTACCAACCCTGCAATTGTATAATATGCAAATACTACATTTATTTTCATATAGTTCTCTTGTATTTATAGCGGGGTAAACCCGGCTATAAATGTGAAACAGCATAAACAATATGTACTAATAAAGTCGAATGAATATTGCCAGTAACAACTCACTATGAAATAAATAAAAAACTCTTGTCTATGTTTCTGATGCTAATGCTATGAGAAATTAACATTGACTATCTACGTATTATGTTTCTGTATATGTATGTGTGAATTTCTGAGCAAATAATTTAGATTGAATTAGCAAATGGCACCCGCCTGATGTTCGTTTTTGTGATGTTATCTATTCACGAATATTCAAAGTATCATCGGTCTCTCTAAATATTAACGCTTCAAAGCATTATTTTAGCATCCACACAACTGATTGGCTAGGACCATCGCTACGAAGATAGCAAGTACAAAATAGCAGGAAGGATTATAATAAGCTCACCTAAATTCTTGTTCTTTAAAAAGCGCACAGCCATTTTGGTGCGAGCGATCTATTTTAGATTCGTTTTAAATATACTTGGAGCCGTTCCAGCGAGTACGGGCCGAAGGCGAAGATTATCACTAGCAGATTGTATAAACAGTGTTCTTGCTTTTTGCACAATGTGCTCTGACTGCCTGCGAACATTTGTACAAATCTTGAATGCGCCGAATATATCTGAATTTATTGAATGAATCTTTCGAAAACAAACATTTATGGAGAAATTGTTTAGCCGTGCCTTATAAACTAATGGTACTTTACACTTTATGGTACGAATATACATATTTTGTAGCGAAAATTTGTTACGATACCAAATCCAGTTATTTTTGCAATTTATTTTTATGCAAATAATAGGTACAATGTTTTAACAGTTTTGTGTGACGCCAGGATCTTTAGTATGTATCGTTAAAAATAACTAGTATTGAGTGCGTGTCTATTAATTATGAGATGACTTACTCATTTAAACTTTATTACTGTTAAAGGTTATCACAGTTTTGCGTGGCATAAATATACATGTTTCTTAAAAATAAATTTGATCCTTATTCCGATAAATAAATACATAATTTCAATATTATAAAGATAACTTCAGTAGAAATTGTTTAACGAAAAGTTTATAGTGGCATATTTTTTTATGTCTTTCCGTCTCTTTCCGTGTGGGTGGGACTGACTATAGGTCCAGGCTCAAGGTCCGTGCTCAAGGTCCGTGATATCACGAGGATACTCAAATGTAGGAAGCATTTATAATGTTCGACGTATCTTTGAGAATTCCCCATAATTAATAGATAACGCTTGCAAATACTTATCGGTCACGCTATCGGCTTAATTCGTTCCAGTAAAGATGTCTAGATGATGAGAACATATTCACACATACACACTTGTGCTTTTATCGCAATGATTTTGGGCAGTTATCTTTAAATATAATACAATAGCTCTGGACTTAGTTTCGCGAGCGAGGTTATTTAAACAAAGTCTGTATTTTTTAGGAATAGTAGAGCTTTGAATTTCTAGGATCTGCTGAGTAGTTCCTGAGATTACACCCTATATGAAAGCGAAGTCGTACCTCTATATATTATTATAGATATATAAAAGCTAATCGTAGCTTACATATAAAATACATAATGATGTATATACTAACATTTGATACTGTTTGTTACAGGACAAGCGTGTGTACATCTAGCCGCTTCAGCCGGCGACTTGAACACGCTACAGAAGTTGGTCTTTTACGGAGCTGATGTCAATGTTAAGGTAAGCCTCGACCGACAATTTACAATTGTTTTACATTAAATATACCTGTGAACAATAACGTTTGTAAGATAAAGCGGGAATCCTAATTGATTCTTATCACATCCCAAGGCTAGTTGTGAACAAAAGCAAAAGTATATAGCGGCACAGCTAGTTGCTATGCACGGCTAGAATATAACGAACCACAACCGCAAAATGACTCAGTACGGATTGCCCCCGACGCTACTGTCGAACGAGAAAACGCTTAAGAACGAATTCCCGTAAGCTTCACGTAAAAACCTTGCGCGGTTTACTAATGACGGGTAAACATGGTTTTTCGCGGCGGATTAATTGCGCCGGGGAATACGTGATGACTTATCCGACATTTTCCTGGCACCGCCGAAATAGCCGAATTAAAATAGACGACGATAACAATTCGCCTGAAGCCCAGACATACAACGAATCGTTGGCAAACTTAAGGAAAAAGTCGCATGAATTTAGCCATTGTTTGATTTATACGTCTAAGGTTTATTTTCTAAGTATAATAGTTTTCAAGTAACTGCGCAGAAGTCCAAGTTGTGAAATCGAGGGCTTACTGGTCGTATCTTTTATCAGTTGAAGGTTTCTGTGGTTCGCGTGTCTCCATTGTTAGGTTCGGAAAACCCGCGCTAATCTCTGATACGGCGATATCTCGTGCGTCGGGGTTTTTTGTTTGTGCATACGTACATATATACAATGGCACTGGCCTGTAAATACTGGATCTTTGCTTGAGATGGGAGATTGTTTTAGGATTATGTACTGGTGATGTTGATTCTTACGTTTTTGGGGTATCTTTGAGAATTTTTTATAGTGTTTTGCTTGAACGATGGGCTAGGTTGCAATTTACAATGATTACGTAGATTGTATCTGCAGAAGTGGATATGCAATGTCTTCTGAAAAGAAAGTTGCTAGATGGGCTGATGAAATGATGATGAAAATATAGTTTTGATGAGTTCGACTTAAAGTACGTTGTAAGGATCACTAGAAAAGTATTACTAAGTTAGGAATTTCTCTCAACTTCGATTCGTAGGCTAATTTTATCATTCTGAAAGAGTCGCGAGACTACGTATGAGTTATCTATTTGGCTTACGATTCAATCCTTTTAGACCTTCACAAAATCACCATTTTAATCCTTTTCTAACAATATAAATTAAAACGGTGAAACTTTTTTTTTAAATTAAGATTCTTAGGTCATAGTCGTACTGTACTCGATCGTTGACTGACGTGTGCCTCTTGTCGTACAGGAGAACCTAGCAGGCTGGACAGCGCTGCACATAGCGTGCCGGCGCGGCGACGCGCGCATGGCGCAGTTCCTGCGCGCGCGCGGCGGGGCGGCGCGCGCGCGCGACCACGCCGGCCGCGAGCCGCGCCGCCTGGCCCGCCGCACGCCCGCCGCGCGCCTGTTCGAGCACGACCACCACAGCGACGACGACGACGACTCCGATGACGATGTAGGTACACACGCGTGCTAGCTTACACACGCCACGGCTGTGGGTGAGTGCCCACCTAAACATTCTCCGAATGCCTAACCGAACATTCGCTGAATCGCGAATACTAAAGTGTTCGTGAAGTGCTAAGGTAGTTAATGCGTACTTTATTTGGTTAAAAATGTACAGTACTTTTCCCATTTGAAAGTTTCGCAAATTTTATAAGAGAGAGCAGCGATAGCTCAGTTAGAAGACCAACAGACTGATATGCAGAGGGTCTCGGGCACGAACCCACGTCGCGCACCTCTGACTTTTAGAAATTATATAACTTTTCGAAATTATGTACATATTGATTGACAATAATTATCGCCTGCTCCGTGCCTCGAAGAACTCGTTAAGCCGTCGGTCCCGGCTGCCATGAACATCTATGGCAGTCGTTATTGGAAAATCAGTACCCTCTAATATCCTGACACTGGTCTCGCCTTAGGGTATCGTTAGCCTTCGGGTTGCGTAGATCAGGTGGAAGCCGCTCCGTATAAAAACTGATATCCAATCAAATCCTGTTAGACTAGAAAAAAAACCAACCCCAACTGAATTGGTAATAATAAAGGCTAGAGAGAAAACTGTTTACAACACACAGACATACTCATTGTTTGACGAATACTAACCCGAACATTACGGCATATAAATATTTGACATTTGACGAACCCCACATATTGTGCGCATTTAGTTTAGCGGTTTCTCAATTAGTTCATTAATACATTAAAACACAATAGTGTGCATTAAACAGATCTATTTATTATATGTGGCCAAGCTATCTCTAACCTTACTTAGTTCCTGTCAAACCAAGATACATACAAATAACTTCAAGTAAAAGCCATCATTTAAATTATACAACAGATATTAACACAATTAAGATAAATTTTCTTTACACATAGCACTGCTCAGTTTCTAGAATGAACCGCTTTTTAAGTAAGGTAATCTGTGTTTGTATTAATAGTGAGTTGACTAGCCGCTATCTTCACGTTCACATAGTAACTTATGTTACGCCCCGGGGCTTAGACAACCCATAAAACATTTATTTAAACAGACGTGATAGTAAGTGTATGGTTTATGATGAGTCACAGTTTAGGCGGTTATAGATAAGATAAAAGTGTATTAATTCGTGTATTAATAGCAGTTTTCCTTCTTCCACAGTATGAGAGCGACAACGAGAGCTTGTTCGAGAGACTACGCGACAGCCTGAACTCTACGTCGTCCATCAACGTTGCTTAAGACAAGTATCGCGATGCCAAATAGTTACGTGAATAGTATCGATACGCAAGTCGCAGGAACGAACCCAGTACCGCGCGCGGGCAGCGACGCGGCCCTGGGACGCCGTGGCAGCCAATTACCGCGTCAGCTGATTCTATAAAAATTAACATAACTATGAAAAAAAAAACTGCATCTTTAGTCGTTTTGGAATTAAAAATAGATCTGATTTGATAGATTGATTACGTACTTGCTATCGATACAGCTTAGATCGTTGGAAACTAAACTTGTATGTATAATATGTATGTATGTATTATAACGTAGCACACTGCCATATGAAGTAACCCTGGGACGAGCCAGGCCACTTCAAGTTCCGCCTAAATTGCCATTAATATACATGTAATATTTGTAGGCAAATCGGTATAACTCTGACTGTAGTTGCGATAGCAACCCACAGAACAGACTTATCAAACTGTTACAACCATTCTTGAGACACCAAGTTTGATTTCCAACGGTCTAACCGCCGCTCTCGAGTCTTTTAATGAACGAATTTAATGGTCACATATTGTAGTCGAAGTATTGCCACGAAATACTTACTTACAGATGGCCGACAATAAGGCATGCACATACACGCATTGTACTTAAACGTATACGTACATATACATCAGTCAAATAATTTGATTATTTGTTACGGACTGACCTACATTTAAATGTTTTGTGACCATACTATCTAAATATGTGCCCATATACATTGGTTAATAAAATTAACCGTACATTAAAAGACTGATTGCTGTAGTTAGTCTAGTTATGCGAAGATTTCCTCTTCACTCTTCGTTTGTAAATATAAGTGAGGTCTGAAGAACGAATGTTGCTAAAACTGATGATGTTCCTCGGTACATAACGCCGGGAGTTCATAGAATCGAGGATGTCGTGCAGAGTCATTGTTATACGGATTTGCCCTCTATTTGTTTGATAGGACGAATGTACGTACATATAATGTGATCGGGATTATGAGAGCTCGGAATAACCCGGCGCTGTGTACCGTGAATCATTACATTTATTGTTAATTATAAGACTCATGTACAGTCGTGGAAAGAATGTTAACTATAGAAGAATTATTTAAATTAATAGCTGTAATTGTAAAAATCTGTTAATTGTATATTTATTTAGTATCGAATAAATGTTGTTTAATGATATATGTTTTTGGTTTATTTTGTCACTCTGACGTCCTGCTCGCTACACTTTCTTTCTGCGACTGAACATGCACCGACCGCTGCGTTATTCATAAACACCGTTTTATCATACTTGAGGAAAATGTACATGTTTTATGAATATAGCAGCTTTAACATTAAGAGAAACTTAAAGGAATTAAACTCGTTGAACGAGTGTGAACCGTTTATGTTATTGAAAGCTACGATATCTATTATAGTATATAGTGTTGATATTTTTGATTGATGTTGTAAATGCGCGTCATCACATGAGCTTCAAGATGTCACCTCGCGACCTCACACAACTCGACGACTATGCGTTAGTGTGCTATCAACTAATAGCGTACTACAAAGGTGTGCGTTTGTGTGTGTTTGTGTGTGCGAACTCTCGAAGTTGAATATAAGACACGTGATTTAAATTATCACAAGCTAGCATAAATACTACTATAGTTTGTATTTATATATTATTATTTGACCTCATGTCACAAAAGAATTAATGCGTAATTTTTATATTCACAAAGAATAATTTTGAATATAAGAAAATTTTTAATTATTGATGGACATGTCTTACGCTAACTTTTAAGTGAAAGTTGTTGTTAAGACAGTTATGTTCTAAATGGGATTATTGGCGGTTCAAAGCCGATCCTATGATCATATTCGATATGAAATACGAGTCTTACTATCCATTCATTTACGCATGAATGTGTCAGGTCATCTAAACACACATTAAAAATAGTGTTAAATAATGCCGTTACGTGCCAAGCGTATTTTCAATACAATAGTGTTAATGAAATATCAAACACTAGTGTCTCTTAAACATCCTTTATAATAGACTGCCTACTTTATATCATCTAGGCCAAATTATATTAAGTTATGCATATTGAATCGTCATCGCGCAATTTAGGTTGTCTGATTACTACTTCACTTAGCTGAGCTTGTAGCTACGTATCATTTACGCTGATTGATAAATAATTGTATATTGTGACGTACGGCTCAGGTCAGAGCGGTTAATGCTATATAGATCAGCCGTCATCCTCGCTGTACCTCTCTCTTGTTTATCATGTAACGGATGTTAAACTGAGTTAGGTTCAACCCTACCTCTTTAGGACGTTGCTATTTCACATTCTAATTAGCGCGATGGTAAAGTACGTTTTAGATTTTTTACCTATTTTACAAAATTTCTTAATTATTTAGCGATTAGTTACTGGGGGTCCGACAATAATGATTATGTATGAAATGTATAACGTAGATAACGAATGCTTTTGCTCTAGCTTTTAAAATATACATGCATGTTATACAATGATTAAAATTACTTTTAACTCTTATATACCTACTCAATCGCACTAGTCTAAAAGCTGCCCAACGATTTTCCCAAAGTAAAAATGACGCTGTGATATGCTTTTTATTATATTTCGACGCTTTTCTTTTTTATTTTACCTTAAGTGTGGAGTGGGGTTCATCGTTGTCGGACGTTCACTAACTAAATGTTGTTCTACTATAATGTATTAGAAAATAATTAAATGTATCTACCTATTAAAATATTATGTAAAGTATATAATTCTTGTTATGTATAATATATATGTTTATACGAATTAGCATAGTGCACATTGTTGTGTCGGTTTCATATATTATATAGATAAATACAATTAAGTATAAACAAATTGTGACGTGTTTCTATCTTTGACTATGTAGGTTTATACCTATCTAGGGATAATATTTAGTCATCGCCCGGGTATAAACCTGCCTCACACAATTACCATGTAATACATGCGTGGTATTATCGATAAAGCTTATCTGATTACTTGTATTTCCCCTTTCAACATGAACAAATATAATCCTGATCGACGCACGGCTTAGCGGAATCCCCGTTTAATCTTTAAGTAGATTGATTGGAGAAAATTATTACCCTACAGCATCCCAATCAAAGACCTCGTCTTGAACTTCTACTGATCCTTAATACTGCTTGTATTAAGTACTATACTTGTATAAATGACTTAAGACTACTGGTCATTGCCCCTTGCGCAACTAAGTACCTATCAATAATAATATTGATGTTTTAGGCATAAGGAGGTCTGTATATTTCTGTACCACATTTCATGCTGTTTGTAAGTTGTGATAGGGGAAGAACCTACTGGCACGTGCTGCTATTCCGATTAATTGAATAGAAAAACCCAATACATCCGCCCAACCGTTCTGGGTCAGTTTTACTCAATACAATCACAACCACAATCATGCCACGAGACCATCGTGGCTGACTTTCCCCATTTATAAGACAGAAGGATCTGATGAACTTAAAATAAGCCTGTTAGTGGTTTTAGTTATTATAACATGTTAAAAACAAAAATATATATTTAAAAATATATTATTATTATTTCTATGGTGGGAATTTCATTCCCTCTGCGTGACATACATATATTTATTTGCTTAATAAGTAGTTATTTTTATAAAAAGTGATCAGATTTGATATAATTAGGACAGCATTAATTAAAATTATATGTGTACTTAATTAAATATTTTATTGGAAAAGTACAAACAATATTGTATTATTGCTTATGATAGGCTTAAAAACATGGCATAGTGGCACCTGACATTTCTCGCACATAATTTTGGACCTCTTATCGTTGATTTTAGTGCTGCAGAGACGACAACGTTTATAATTTGGTAGTGGACACGGCATGTGCTCAAAAACATTGGTAAACCGTATCTCTTTGGCAACATTACCGACAGCTTTTTGGCGAGTGCCAGCCTGTGTGACTTTCTTCCCGGGCGATTTAGTTCGCCATTGTTGAACGTCTTTTACGATTCGTGAATCCACTTATCAGTCCTCTGGCCAAAGCAATGTGTAAGATTTACGAGGCAACTCTGACTCAAACTAAATGCGTTGGTACTGCTGGCGTCTAATAAGTAATAAAAAAATCGCAGCAACCATTTGTTACTTCTTCGCCCAACTGTGTAAGAAGTTTTTAGTCGTTCAAACCGATCCACTCCACCCATCTTTTTGGTGTATTCTTTCGTCACAAGAGGGCATTGGACATCTAATTTGGATCCAACTTTCTGTGTTTTTGTAACAGAGGTTTGACCGACTTTAGGATGAAAGGTGTTCGTCATAAATAACACTTCCTTATTATCTTGCCAAATTACGAAGGCTACATTCTCTTTCACCCTCCACTTGAAACTTCCTTTTGGTAGAAATTAAACTACTATATACGGATTTTATCGCGTTGTTTATTTGACACTTTATTACATAATTTTGAAAACTGTTACACTACTACTACTATTAAACTTTACTAATTTTTACTACTACTACCATCTTAGTCTCCCCGTGACCATGGCTGCTGTAAAGCAACCGAAACGTCGGGCAAAGTGTACAATTAAATTAAATCTAAATAGTTTTAATAATAATTTAATTAGCTTAAAAATTAGTAAAGTTTAATAGTAGTAGCAGTGTAACAATTTTCAAAATTATGTTATAGTGTCAAATAAACAACGCGATAAAATCCGTATATATAGTAGTTTAATTTTAATGAATAATATTCGCGTAAACAGAAGACAATATTCCTTTTGGTAGCTTAAATTTTTTGACTCCTGCTCTTTTTATGACACGAGGCAGGTCTGCTCTTTGTCTTCGCTCTGTACCAGATGCATACATGCCGTTATCATACAAATATGCTAAAATTTTGAAGTCACAAAAGAGTCATATATTTTATGTGAACATTCTGCATTACTTTTGATACAAGTTTCTGTGTTAGGTTCTTCAAAACTTTTGCGCCTAGTCCTTCTTCAACAGTATTGTCTGTCTTTCCAGTATATATTTCGAATTCATATAGGTATCCGCTTTGACTATCACAACGACACAAAACATTGTAGCCGCGCTTTATAGGTTTCAACGGCATATACTGCTTCAAAGATGAGCGGCCTTTGAATAGTATCATAGATTCATTTATGCTCTGAGATGTTTAATCCACGGCGTTATTCTGACAACTATCATTTATAAGATTAGTAACGGACAAAGTTTATATAATTTGTCATATTGCGGGTTATTTTTTTGGGGTTGATGTTCATTGTCGTTCAAATGTAGACAGCGCAATATTTTTTTGAATCTTTTTATAGGCATCACATCCGCTACTTCGTTTACTCGAAAGACAGGGTCAGAAGAACAATATAGGTCTATAGATAGCAGAATATGATAGCCCATTATTATCAGTATCCCCAAAAAAGCTTTCAACTCTTGTTGTGTCATTGGAGTCCATGTTTCAACATTTCGCTGCTCAGCATATATATATTAGTTTGCAGAACAACGAGGAAGTAAAAAAAAAAATTGTCATGTTCTTGGTCGGTAAAAAAGCTTTTAAAGAATCGAACGGGTTTTGTTTTATTATTGAACAGTCGCTTTGACGATAAAGGCGTCTGGTCTGGTCGGTATGCACAGTCAACTTTCTTCCACAACTCTTAATCAGCATCAGACTCGTCCGAATCGGAACTAGAGTCGTAAATCACCTGTCGCTGATGCGATAAAGGTCTTGTACTAGAACTACTGGGTAAGACAGGTGCTTTAGTTGCTGGCCGAGTTACGCTTCTGATCCCGCGGAAACATGGACATGGGCTACTACTATTATCTTGCTGATCATCTTGCACAGTTGTTTGTGGATGGTTAGGTAATAAAACAGGACTCGATGATGATAAGTTTACATCGTCATCTAATCCTTTCAGTATATTTTCAAGTCTAGCTGTGCTAAATTGTTCTTCTTCTGACTCAATATCATTGTCTGATTGTTCAGGACTATTTGACAAGCCAAATATTTTGCGTAGCGCTTCTTCTATTTCTAAATCTTTTTAAACTTTTCGTCTCATCTGTAATAGAAAAGCAATAAGCCATCACACATCAGCCCCAAGCAAAAACACAAAAAGGTTTCAAAAACAGCGAGGTACTGGACGGACAGAGGGAATATGCAACCCACCGTAAAAAAATTATATTATGGAAAATCACAAACAAAGACGTACAGGTAAAAAAATATTCATTATATTTTGGCCACAAAACATTCATAAAGCAAATGAGTGAAAAACATACCTTTCGTCAGTTTCCAGAGATTTTTCCGATTTTCAATAGCATCCAAAAAATCTCCACTTATCGAATAAGAGCGCAATGTTCAGAAAAATGTTGAACCGTCAGCTGTCACTTTTTCATGTCAGACGTGTGACAATTAACTACTAATTTTGTCAATATTAAAAAAGGGGTATTTTGAAACATTGATTTACATATTTATTTAATTAAACATGGCGAAAATATTCCCTTTGCCTTAAAAAGGGTTAACATATTGTCTTAGAACCCCTTCACATTAGCGTTTCTCTAGGCTTAGGATCTCGTAGGCTTGCGACATGCTCAAGACGAAAAGCCGCGACAGCGCAACTCTCATCTCGCTTGTTGTGTCTTTCCGTCTGTTTACCGCGTTATACCTGTGCTAGTTAATGTGAAAGGGCTCTTACAACGCGGATGCACACATAAAAATAAAACTACTATAGACGGATCTTATCGTGTTATGTTTTGATAATAATTTTTAGAACAACAAGGAAAACTGTTAGTAGATATACAAAACAATTCTGAAAAATTTTATCAAATTAAAGCGCGATAAGATTCTGCATAAAGTAGGTAGTTCCATGTCGATCTCTCCACAGGTTAGGTACTAATTAATACCTGCTTTTGTAGAGAATGCGATAGAAATGGAGGTCTCGGGTTTAATGCACAGACCGGGCGAACTGGCAAATTGTTTTTGGGATTTTCAGTTTAGTAGCAACACAGATTTTGATACTGTGCCCGGTAGGTACTTAGATAGTAGAAGGCTCGCGCCCTATTACGTAGGTCTGAAATATAACTGGCTTAATATTCGAGTACCTACTTCTGCTCAGGGAAATAGGCGGAAAATGCTGTATGCATACCTATATTTACGTCAATTCGTCATCGTTCTATACTTAAATGTTTTCACTGGGCTATTCCCGCCCGTTTGTAATCCTTTTCCTTTTTCCGCGATTGTAAAATTGTATGATCGATTCTAAATTGCTAGTACACATCAGCACCAGTTATAAGTATTATCTGTCTGTTGTCTGGCTGGGTCAGGGGCAGTTATGGTTTGCATTCGAACCTCGAGAAGCGCGTACCTAAATCGTTCGATTTCGATTTTCATCAGTCTGTAGGTTGAATACAGGGATATATTTACCATTGGAAATTATAATAAGTACCTACTATGTACATATATTATAATATTATGTGCTAGTCTGACTATGGGTATGAAGAACTCATACTTATTCTGTTACGGACCTTTAATTACATTTAGAACTTGAATTGTTCACAATAGATAGGTATAGTATAGGTAGATAGGTACCTATACCTAAATAGTGTACTTACCTATTAATTATATTAGTATATGATTTCTTCTTAATGTTACTTTTTGTATATTTATATACCATTAAATTGTATAATACTCATGACTAACATGACAATCATGTTTATAAAATACAAAATATTTATAAAATTGACTGCACGAATTACTATATTCTACTTGACTGTACAAAACATTGGATACTAACCTACTAATTTGCGTAGTTTACCCGTATGTATGGTGCGGTCACTTTTACGTAGCCTTTATAATTTGGTCGGCTTATAGAAGAATTGCTGATACATTCTTTTTATTGGTATTACTTTCATAATAGTCGTAATTTAAAACTGAAATTAACAAGATTGTTTATTAATGGAACATTTTAATTGGTTCATAGTATTCCATGTTGCCTTGTTTTATGGGAAATGCGTATTCGATCATTTAAATCAGATCTTATAAAATGTAATTAAATTTCTTTGTATCTTCATATTGCGTAGAGTCATATAATCTAAATTTAGGTACTGTATTTATGAAGATGTACCAAGGGTACATGACACAGCTTTTTATTTGATTGTAAGTCTACTGGTTTACTTGCAAATCCGTTTCTTTCTGAATTTCGGCACCATTTAATTACATTGGTGTTCATCAAACATATTAAAAACGAATGTTTGAACAAATTTGAGCCGTTTTTGAGATCTGAGCAATCCCAAAACGTTAGCGCAGTATAATCTTAAATTACTTTAGAACCACAACACACACAGATTCTGCTGTTCACAAACATTTAATACGCAACAAAAGCTATCCATGCATGCATTTATTTCCGGGATGAAACGATTTTATAAAAACGTTTTACCAGGCTAATGTTTCAAACATTACTGGAGCAAAATCTGTTTTTCTCGAATAACTTTACAACTACAATTTGAACAAATTTTGCTATTAGTGAACAAATTACTCTTCACGATGAACTAATTATTTGTTATTCTCTCAACGCTCTAAAGCACAACATCTTGCTGCGGTAACGCACACAAATTTTGCATACACGTTGTCAGCGATACAGAAAAGGATATAAGGTAGGACGTAAGGTACACTTCATCCAGAAAAAAGTACCTGTCTACTCTGCCGTAGTAATCGAGAGGGCAGGGAGTCAGAAAAGGCAGTTTTAGAAAACAGCGCGCAAAGATTTTGTTCCAATTTTAGCGTTTGTGATAAAACTATATACTCGATTTTTATGTACTATATGTCAAAAGAAAGAAAAAAAATATGTTGTTTATAGATAGTGCAATCCACGAAGTACTACAATTACTTGTAATTGTAATTAGTGTGTACCGATAACACTCAAACGTTGGCGGAAGCTTGCACTCATATACTGTAAACGGTTAGGAGGAATAGTGGAGCGCGTCTTCGTGGATTGCACTATCTATACAGTAGAGAAGCATTCCAAATCAGTAATTTAAAAAGTGGCCATCTTTGACTTACCACGGCAGTAGGTACTATTCTCGAAATTAGTTGACAAAATCTACATTACCAGCGTTGTAGCACGATCTTAGTTTTGCGTGATTCTTGCAGTCTCCTCGAACATGTAAGCTTCTCTAAATATATTTAGCCAATTATGTTTAGACCTTATGTAATAGGTAGGCGCTTTGAGAACTAAGGCATTTACCATTTCACCTGATTATCGGGTGTAATGGAATGGTAGTGCTAATATAAGGAAGGACGTGTACTACTATTATTATCTGGACTGAGCTTGAGGATTGCACGTCGGTTATCGCTTCAGTGTCGATTAGGTCAACAGTTCACTCTGCAGTAGTATCAGTACCTACTTTTGATTGTATACTCATACTTACGTTAAGCCCCCGCGAACTTAGCTCCAGTCACGTCTAATCAATAGATAATTTTAGTCGCGCGACGCACCAGTTGATTACTACGATTGATCGCAGATTGTTACTTTCAAATATTGCGTAGGAAAAGATGTTCAACTAAAACGACACAGCCTATAATTAAATATAATAAGCACAGCCTATAAATAAGTATAAGAAAAATGAACTGCTGTGTTATTTAAACCAAGCCATTACCGGACAGCTTGGCAGTTTATTCGAGTCTAGCAGTATCCCAATAGATATGTTACTACCGAGTTACTGACTGCACAACTGACACTGCGCGCAAACGGTCGATTGGTTAGTGCTGCCGCGCTGACTGTTGTAGTTCCGAATCCCACATAAGGAATTCAAAATTATTGTTTTGAGTCTGGGTATATGTATATATAGGGTTTATGTCAAAATTCTAACCCTAGTGCGAACAATCTGTTTTTAAGCAGGTTGTTGATCTAATAAATAGCAATAAAAGACATATATCTAGTGCAAATAATTTATTGTATGGCAGTAATATTTAATATTAAAATGTATCACAAACCGACATTAACTCATGCCGTCATCCACAAACATACAATATATCCATTTAATCATATTAATAAAATATACTCATTATTCAACATATTTTATAATAAATTATATTTGAGGCACTGGAATGATAAAACTGGATAAGGACGTGGTTCACCATCGACGAGACGACCGAAGCTTTTATAAGTGTATATTTATAACTAAACGCTATTTAGTTATAAATATACTTTAGAGGTAGAAGGTAATTTCAATTTAATTTGAATTGCAATTATGCCTTCTAAAAATAGTACAACGCTATTAATAATCCTGTGATCAATTTACTAGTCAGTGGTAAACCACGCACTTCGTACAACCATTAGTACAAATAATCTTATGCTATGCGATTTAAAATATTCTGTCGAGGCGCCATCTTTGTTTCATACCGTTTTCAAACTTGGAACAAAAATCATATGGCCGTTATTTATATTCCAATATCGACGTTTTAAATCCGAACAGGAAAGTATAATTACTTGACATTACACCTTGGTATCTACAAAATACTTATGATTATATATTATCAAAGTTTACAACGTTGCCAACGTTGAGACCTTATTCCACTGATTGAATTAGAAGAAAGAGTAGAAATTTACATTTGTCATTAAAGCAATTCGTCATTGGAATATAAAAGACGGCCATTCATACCAAATAAAACACAATTTAACTCTCTAAAGTACTTATCAACAACCTATTTTAAACAAAGGCAATTTTATAATCTATAAATGTTTCGTATGATGATTTTTCCATTAATTAAACACAGATCAATGAAACAAAACAATAGCAACTTTACGGGTCATTTGATATATGCCTTCGCATCGTTTAGATAGTATTTACTGTGATAACAGTAATTGAGCAAATCCATTTTACAACATTTTAATTTGGGTAGGCATGGATAAAAATTTCAAGTATCTTTTTTGTACGTTATAAGTAGAATATATCAATGAAGAGGAATAATTTATGCATAATTTATCATGTCTAACACGATTGCAGGCACTGAAATTTGGGTATTTTAGGCAGTAACAAAGCAAATGGAAATTAGTAGTGCAATTGCTATATAAGAGAGTAGAGAGCTCTAGCCTGAAATTTTAATAGTTCGTTTTTTTATGAAATTTTAATACAAAATTACTTAATAAAAAATTATTATCGTGGTGAAATTTAGCTCAATGTATAATGCTATAGTATTATAATAATATTGATGACGATGGATTGTCAAAGAGCACAATAGTTTTCATGTCAAGTTTAATATAAGGTGGTAAACATAAGGCAATGATTCCAATCGACTTTTTACAGTGGAGATCAATTAGATAGATAAATAAATTATTTTTAAAAGGTGCCTAGACTAAAATTTTTATAAGACAACACTGTTAAAATCTGTTTAACCTATGAGCGTCTCTAAGACCTCTGCTAAGACTTAACAGATGAAGCACTATAACAAAACGTCAATCGTGATATTACATAATATCATCTCTAGTATTGTTTGTGTATTGAAAATAGAGTTAAGTACTTAAGTACCTACATTATTTAATTGTGACGTCAGTGCCTTTTTTAAAGACAGCTGCCACTTTGAAGTAGAAATAACAATGTTTATGTACACATCACCATCACACACTTATGGCATATGGCACATAAACAATCCTAAGAATTTAATGTAGTGAGTTCCTATGTAGTTATTCTTTATTGTTCACACTGTTTCTTGTTTGTATTCTAGGACTAGGTATCTTTATATCTATCAATGGTTGGAAGTTATACCCTTTCTGAAACTTCCAGACGAGTTATTTCAACATAATTTTAGTGAAATAAATGATTTATACGATAAAAGGATTAAGGAAATACGTTTTCCCTATATGTACATGTACGCCAGACAGATCCGATTATTGGACTTTGCATAATACCTACGTCAAAACGTTACAGCGATTTTCAAAGTAACTAATAGGGAAATTAATCATATTTATAGTTGATAAGCCGCTATGGCATTCCCCATTAACCGAATAAATAGTTATAAACCAAGGTCTGTATGTACAAAGTCTGCCAACTCCTAAAGGCATTTAACTGTAGGTAGCTTTGAAGGTACTTATGTTTGTTCGATGCCCAATAGAAGGAGAAAGCCTAGACTTGCTAAATCAATTATTTATTTATTTTACCAATACCATTTGTATATGGAATATAAGTGTGATCAATCAGTAATAGAATAAATTACAACAATTTTAGGCTTTTTGTACTATGCACGAAGTAAAAGAATGTAATATAGAGCAGCGATAACCTACTTTAACTGCTAAGAATTCGATTCGTACACACAGCGACATATCAACCTAGACTGTTTGGATTTTGAACTATTAGAAGTTAAACGCTGCGAATCGTGCGAGAGAGTGCGTTATATTTTTGTTATTTTGTCTCATTTACGCTGAACGGGACGCGACGCTCTATCCTTACCATTATATCGACACATTGTATGCTATGCATTGTCCCTTGCCGAGAATTCTCTATTTTGTATGTAGCGTAGTTACGTGTATATAGGGTGTCTAACTTGATGTGTTGTGTGTACGTAAAGACTTATGTTGAACTAACGGCGAAACACAACAACGATGCAGTTTATAAAAAAAGTGTCTCTATCCTTTCTCAGCATCCAAGCTACCTTATTATAAAATTTAATTACTATCGTTTCAACTGTTTTGCTTTGAAAACGTATTGAACAGACGGCGACTTTTGCAATAAAAGTATAGGTTTTTTTGAGACAGTTTCCCGGACAAATCATTGCTCGACTGGAATTACCCGGACTTCGGTATAAGCAGGGTGATATAAAAGCGGCTTCGGGTTTTTTTTATACATAATTCG
Source organism: Catocala fraxini (assembly GCA_930367265.1). NCBI lineage: Eukaryota > Metazoa > Arthropoda > Insecta > Lepidoptera > Erebidae > Catocala > Catocala fraxini. The sequence goes on from OV884031.1 coordinate 3,151,058, forward strand.
GTAAAACACACTTATTGTTGATTTTAATTAGTATGATTCGTGTGCTAATTACTTTAATCAAAGAAGCGCCGTGATGCAAAATCTTTTCGTATTTATACTGTGGGCACTACAAGTTAGTTCGTATTAGATTTAATTATATATGCGGTGCAAAGAAATATAATTATCGAACAAATACTTTTAGAACCGTCACACTATATGTTTCGCCATTGGGTGTCGTGACACGGACGTGACAAAATGTCCAGTGATGACATGTACAAGTTCATGTATCGGCGTAACTAGAGTTGTTTTCCAGGAGTTCTGGGCTCTAAAAAGCAATGACCTGCCTACCACCAGACGGTCGGGCACCAGACACTTCGTCTGGGGTGGCATAGCGTAAACGTAAAACGCTGTGCCATCGCAACGGAAACAGTGAGTAATACCAGGGAGACAGAAGAGAGCCAGATATTTAAAAACAGTTACTGTTTTTGCAATACTTCTACTATCGGTGCTGTTAGTAAATAATAAAAAATATCTTTGACATCGGTGAGCTACGCATTCTCTGATAGCCTTTAGACTATTATCTACGTCCAAAGGTTACCTCATGATATCCTTTTAACTGTTCACTATCCACAAAAAAAAACACCAGTATCAACAAAGATTAAATAACTTAATATTTAAATATTATTTTATCTTGAGTAATCATTGACCAATCCTCCGCGGATTATGCTGAAATTACGATAAACAATCTACTACCATATGTATGCCGCCATTTTCTCATTATAAGAATGATGATGACCGGTTTTATAAGAAAATCTTTTGTGCGTAACTTGATATCGATATTTGATCTTGAACCGATCGACCTTTCTAGACACGTCGACACACTACGACATTCACATCATGACAAATACTCTATCTACTCATTGACGAAATCCTGTTCTAGTGACGTATAATAATATTTACCTAACATAACAATAATATGTAAACGATTGACAATCTGAGCGTGACATTGTAAGTAAAAAAAGAAATACGCACGTAACAGTCACATTTTTAACATGATATTCTTCTACATCCTTGTCTTGCAGCCTAATATTATTCGACATTCAATTTGGTTATAAGGATTCATAAACAAATTTAAAAAAAAATTATTTGATGATGGATTTTAAATATTTGACAAATTAGAAACTACATACAATTTTGTCATCTAATTATCAGCACCCGTTTAGTCACCAGCGGCAGGCATCTATAGCTTGGCATATGCTGAACTAGGTCACATTTGGCATGATTAATTCACTTTAATTTTATTGGGTAATATTGTGAATAAATTGCAATTTATCTTTGTTTCTCTAGTAGATAATAATTTATTTATATCAATGATTTTGTCCTGTAGTTATTGCAATTTCGATTGACGCAATCTTGACCTCGAATTAAATAATAAACAGAAAATTTCCAAAGATAGATGAAGAATATTTGAAGTACAAAGCAAGTCGTACGACATTCCTATATTCCAAACGTTTCATTTTCCCCGTTATAATTTTCCCACGCATTTACGCTTTAAAATTAAAATGACATAATCCAGTGTTTACAGATGCGTCATGCTTGTAAACGGGCGTTGCTTGTAATGATGTATTATAATTTTGCTGTTACTATTCGGTTTTTCCTAGACACATAACTAAGTTACGCATTGTTTTTATCCTTTAAATTAAAATGCCATAAGGAGTAATCCAATGTTTACACTTGACACGCGTAGTTCTCATAAAAGCGCGTGACTAGTAATGACACATTCGTATTTTAGTTTTGGTATAACAGTTTGGTTTGCCCGCCACAAGTTACTCACGCATCGCTTTTATCCTTTTGTAATAGGAAATACCGGCATCAAAACATTTAACGTGCTTTTAACAGATGTCGCGCTCGGCATGAACGAAATATTAATGTGCATAAAAGATAGCTGCAATTTGGACTGATTACACCTACCTCTAAAATATCTCGTGTTCACCTGTTCCCTCCTCTATTCTGAATCGTTATAGTTATATTTTTCATTAACATTATGAGAGAGATTTTGACCGTTTGTATGTTTTTATTTATTAAGTATAATTTATTAGTTTCGTTTCACTTGTAAGCTGGATGTTTGACAATCGAGCGACTTTGATAGTTTTGAAGGTATAATAATAAAATAATTAAAAACAAAACAAAATCATAGTGGCAGATTAATTGTATTTTCGCTCTAATGATAATAACATTAGAGCTGAAAATACTGCTGAAAAGCTGGGAGAAAATAGAGGAAACCATTTGAATGAACGAAATGGGCAACATTTCGCATTTTCTTTTAAGTAAGACAGTGTCGCTTCTATATGTGTGCCATGCTCAAGGAATTGCGTATCTTGTAGTCTGTATTTCAACGGATATTTTAAATTTTAATTATTTACTCACACATTATTTCGTAAATAACAATTGCATGTTTTATTTAATTTAATTAATTTATTATTAGGGGTTAAAGTATGAAATTGCCGATTTGCACTAAAAATTGAAACTTGTTTTTTTCTAAGATGTAACGTATTTATTTAATCGAAATATTTACCCTCGTAATCTATACATTGCTGCAATCTAAACGGAAGTTAATTTATGCCTTTACGATAGAACTCCTGGGATATAGATTCGACAAACTGTGTGAAAGCATTTTGTACTGCCTCCTGGGAAGACAATTTTTTATCACGTAGAAAATTGTCCAATTCACGAAAATAATGGTAGTCCGTTGGAGCAAGGTCTGGCGAGTACGGAGGATGACGTATGGTTTGTAACTGCAACTCCTGTAGAGTAACAACGGTTCTTCGTGCAGTGGGAGGTCTTGCGTTATCATGGAGCAATAATGGTAAAGATCGATTCACGAGTCGGGGCTGTTTCATTTCCAGTTAAGCCATCATTGTTCGAAGTTCGGCACAGTAAACATCTGCTGTTATTGCTTGACCAGACTTGAGAAAGCTATAGTGAATAACACCATGAAGAGACCACCAAACAGTTACCATTACCTTTATATTGGTAAGCTTTGCTTTAGGTCACTGTTGCGGCGCACATTATACGATATGACCAATCTCAGCCGACAAAAATAAATAAATTGAATATTCAAAAACAACGTTTCAATGCATTTTATATACGATCAAATACACACTTTACCTGATAAAAGAAAAGAAACATCCGCAGGTACCGCGATTTATTTATAACAATAGTGGAAACTATATGAAAACGCTCCTAGTAGCCGGCCAATAGTTCAGTGTGACAACGTGTATACATGTGTTTCCGTGTTCTGTGCGATTATCAGTGATTTTTAGTAATGAATTCAACGAATAGAGGTAATTATCTGTTTTTTAATATGTTATAAATTACTTAAATATGGCTTTAAGAGTGTGTGGTACTCACTTACAAAATAACATGAAAAATATTACTTTGTCTTCATAAGTAGTTTTTCAATCAGGAATATAGTATGTAGTCCTACAAAGTCTTGCTTTGGTAGTAGCTTTAAACGATTGTCTTTTTTGCGAATATTTGCGATATTAAAGATATTTGTAATGTAATGATATAGAAGAATTATGACAGTCGTTTAAGTATGAAGTGGTTGATGTAAGTCAGAAGTATGCGGTGTGAGCAAGAAGAGGAAAATGATAAAATCGAAGAATGCGTGGTGAGATAAAGATGTGCAAGGGGTAGTACGTGAGAAGAAGCACGCATGGTTGGACTGGTTAACTGTCAGAGCCAATGAAAGAATACAAGAAGCAACGAATGAGGATGTAAATAAAGCTAGAAATAAGTTTATAAGAATGAAAAAGGTAGTGAAAGATATGATTAAAAGGGGAAAAGATGAAATGAAAGACGAGTTTGATAGAAGATTATCTGAAGACTTCCGGACTAACGCAAAGATTTTCTGGAAATCCATTCGCTCGGTTCGAGGTAAAACCCTAACTACAGAGTTAAAATCGATCAGAGACAAGAATGGAAGTTTACTGAATAAAGAAAAGAGCGTGCTGAAGCGATGGAAGGAATATTTTGTAAGTTTATTTGAAAGAGGAATGGCAAGGGCAAAGTTTCGAAATGAATGATAATGATAGTAATGATGAAAGCCCTATGGAGTATGGATGAAATAATGAAAGCATTGAAAAGCATGAAATTAGGAAAGGCTGGTGGTTATGATAGGATTACATTTGAAATGCTGACAGCTGGACAGGGTCTCATAGTAACTCACTTGTGCCGCCTTTTTAACTTGTGCAGGAATATCGGCCGTGTGTGTTGTGATTGGTGGAAGGCCGTCATAGTACCATTAACAAGGGAAAACGCTCGCAGCTAGATTAAAAAAGCTAAAGAGGCATTAGCTTGCTCAGCGTTGTCGATAAATTGTATGCGAAAGTGTTAATTGAAAGGACTGTGAAAGTAATCGTCGAGAAAATATGGGATGCACAAACAGGATTTTGAAAGGGTATGGGATGTATGGATCAGGTCTTTTCCATACGGAACATAGCCGAGAAAGTTTTAGCCAAAGGTAAAAAGGTCTATTGCGCATTCGTGGATCTGGAAAAGGCTTATGATAAAGTGGTGAGGAATGAACTTTGGTCGGTATTATCCATATATGGAGTGAATAGAAACATCACGCGAGCTCTGAAATCTCTTTATGACGATTTCAGATCTTGTGTTAGAAAAAATGGGACCTACACAGAATGGCTTAGTAACAAGGATGTGTAGCGCCACCCTGGCTGTTTAACCTATACATGGACAATTGATTGAAATATTTAAAAGATTGTGAATGAGGATTAAGAATGAATGAGTTACTTGTGAAATGTCTTCTTTATGCCGACGACCAAGTAATACTTGCACCATCGGCGGGAGAGTTGCAGGCGGTGGTAACTATTATACATGGTGCTTTTGAGAATAGTGGAATGAAAATGAATGTAAGCAAGACGAAAGTAATGGAATTTGAAAAGGAGGAGTGCATGACGATATGTAGTATTATGATTGATGGAGAACAAGTGGAGCAAATGAAAGAATTTGTATATTTGGGTACTTTGTTTACAAGGGATGGTACACATGAGGGAGATATTGAAAGGAAAACGATTGCTGGCAATAAAAGTGAATGGCGCTCTACGCTCTTTTATGAACAGTCGAAATGTATCCGAAAAGGCACGTTTGGCTGTTCAAAGAGGACTATTAGTGCCTACACTTATACACGGAAGTGAAAGTTGGGTATGGCAAAAGAAGCATGAGAGCAGAATAAATGCTGTAGAAATGAGAGCGCTGAGAAACATATTCAAAGTCGCAAGGGGAAGACCGAGGCGGACGTTTCTTGATCAGATCGGAGACGTTCTGGATAAAGGCCAGGTTAAGAGTACCTTAAACCGGCAAGCATGCATAAGGAATGTTATGAAAGTGAATGAAGCCAGGGAAGTGTGTTAGAATCGTAGCAAATGGAAATCCGTACTCTCTGCCTACCCCTCTGGAAAACAGGGGTAAATCTATATATGTAGTATGTATGTTGTATTTTTTGTTACAGGTATTTAAATTAAGCGGCAATCCTTATTTGATTTTTGGCGGTCAGTGCCAGTCATAGGCCGATTAAGTAAAGTTACTGACTTTGTAAAGAAGATTTATAGTAATTTGGTTCTTACGACGGAAGAACAAGAGTGTCACTTTAGAATATTTTTAAAACAGGAATGTTAAAGAATTAGTGTTTTTCCAAAAATTCCAAATGGGATAGGAAGTATAGAATTAGACTCGTTTTTACTAGTGTATGAACAGTGGTTGGATGACGATTTGACTTTCAATATGCTCTCTTTCTCCCCAAAACCAAGTTTTAACAAAGAAAGACCGCAGAAAATCTTTGAACAAAGTTCAACGTAAAACAAGAAAATGGAAAATTCAACACTTTTTAACAGACTGTAGTCTGGAAAGAATGTTTATATGCCATGTGTATTTATTTTAGGACATAAAATTAGATATAGAGATAAATAAGGTAATGCTGGCTGAGAAAACCCACCATGTTTATAGCTTGGGTCTTACAACGCTTGGTCGGGCCTTACAACCCAAATGTGGTTTGGTGTGGTATTAAAAACAACATTACTTAAACTGAGTAATAGTTTTTAATCGAATTTAAATAGGTTTTTAATTTGATTATAAGTTTTTATTTTGGTGGTATGTTCAGCGATATCTATGCTACTCGTGCACCAATTTAAATGTTTTTTAAGTAGTTAGGTAATACTGTTTAAACTATATTCCTATTAAAAATAAACTTCTGATTTGCCCTTAGGTTGACAACCATATGTCTTCGCCTAAGTTGGTCCGAAGATAATTTAAAAGCAGCTATTATAGCTGTACAAACAAAACAGCTTACTCAGTGCGCTGCAGCTGATATGTACAAGATTCCGAGGCAAACATTGAGAAATCATTTAAGATCAGGCGTTACCTCAAAAATTATAAGCAAACAGACTACCCTTTCTAAACATCAGAAACAAGAATTATGTCAAAGAATTAAAAGATTTGCTGAAATTGGGTTGCCTCTTACTTTAAGGTTTAATAAGGAAGCAGGCATTTCAATTTTGTAAACGTTTTGATATACAACACAACTCTAATCGCAAAAAGGAAATGGCAGGATCCAATTGGCTTCGATTTTTTCTGAAACGCCTCAATCTCTAAGAGAAAACCCCAAATTATGAACCCTGCTAGGGCGCAAAAATTAAATAAGCCAATTGTGCAGCATCATTTTGAATAAATAAAAAAGCTTTATGAAGCGTTGGATATCTTTGATCACCCTGAACGTCTGTATAACATGTCAATCACCATGCATCATCAGCATAATGTTTTAGCTGTGAAGGGCAGTAAAAGAGTACTTCTCATCGCTCCCGAGCACGCTGAAAACGCAACTATAGCAATGTGTGTAAATGCTATAGGGACCTGCATCCTCTCTATGATAATATTTAAAAGGCAACGAAATAATCCTGATTTGCCAGCCGGAACGCTACTTAGAATAGCTAAAAACGGGAGCATGACCAACACTTAAGAAAACATGAAGTCTCAGGGAAATGCTTATTAGTTTTTGATGGTGCCAAAAGCCACATGTGAAGCTGTCGAAGAAGCGGGAAAAATGATATTGTTCTATATTGCCTGCCATCCAATACGACGCACGAACTGCAACCCTTAGACAAATCTGTCAATAGATCCTATGAACATTATTCGGACGAAGAAGTTTTGATGGTTTTGTATAATAAACTAGACACAAAATTAACAAAAGCCACCTTTAACAAAATGTTCAGAAAACGTGACCCAAATGTATGACGCACACAAATATTGTTAACGGGTTCAAAGCAACGGGATTGTTTCCTTTTGACCCAGAAGTAATTCCCGATGAAGCATATCCCGCCCCATCAGTCCTTACGGAAATTCCGTTTCAGCAAGATTTGAGTAGCCCTATTCCAGTAATGAATCAACCTCAGTGTAACACGATTGGCCAACATCAACTCTCAAGCAATAAGGATCCAATATCACCACAATTTTCGTTTCATCAATTATCAGCATCGTCACCAATACTACAACCTTCAACTATTTCTAGCCTTTCTAAGCACTGTTCATCTCTTGTTGATTACAGTTTGTCAATCTCCGATGTATCTGATGATGAGACAGAGAAAGGTATCCATAGTCTCGAAAACATTATGGAAAAAGAAAACAGCCTCTTCATCTATATTGAGTGTTCAAGAAAGTCGAGTCTGTAATACAGAGTTACCTCACAATGTCGGAACATTGGGCCAGAACGACAAAGCTGTTCCTAGTTGTTCTGGACTACAAAAATCAAATAAAAATTATACTGATATTGTGCTGACTCTGATACTCTCTGTAATTATTTCGGCCGAAAACCTTTTACGCAAAAATACCGTGTACGAGATTTCTATAGTTTTTCATCGGATGATGACACAGACTGTTCTATCCATGAAGGCTATGCTACCCCTAAAAAGTCAATTACACCATTTGTCGAACATGATAATCATACCAATTTCTCAAAAACATCTAGTAGCTCAGATGATAATATTCCTCTAATTGACATTACCAAAAATAAATGTGACGTTTCGTTTCATAATCTAATGCCTACTCCTAATAATGCCAAAAAAAAATCTGAACACACTCGCAGAAAAGCTATAAACTACAAAGGTGTAAAAGTCACAAAAGATTTATTCAAGGAAAAGGACGAATAAGTAGAAAAGGGTAACAAGACATCTGCAGAGGCTTCGCTTAGGATAATAAATAAAAGTAAATCTGTAAAGGCTTAGCGAATAGAGAATTATTTGATAAAAAGGATGAAAAGATCAAAAATAAAATGAAACAATCCAAACAGGTTAAAGAAATGACGTCAAAAAAAAAAAATTATGAGGACAGATGGTATTGTCATGCTTGTCTCAAAGAGAAAGTTGAGAATATGAGAAGTTGCAGTCTATGCAATAAATGGTATCATGAGACCTGCGTTGGTTTGACAAAAGTCGACAAAGAATTTGTATGCTCATACTGTTAAGTTGATTTAGTTCAGAATAATAGATGTACCTATAAAGAAACAAAGAAGACTCTTTTTCCTAGCGATTATTAATCCCAGCTTAAGCCACGGTCCGCTTATTTCTGGTCTAACGAGATTTAGCTGAATATCAGTTTTTTACACGGAGCGACTGCCATCTGACTTCCGTAACCCAGAAGGATAACATTATTCTATGGTTAGGCCAGTCGTCAGGATATTTGAGGGCACTGACTTCCATAGATTACTTACAATAGCGACTGCCATAGATCTTACAATAGCGACTGCCATAGATGTTCATGACAGCCGGGACCCACTGTTTAACGTGATTTCCGACGCACGGCGGTGAAACACCGCCATCTTCCTAACTCCGGGCTAATTATTAAGAACTTCTTGACAGAAATTCTTAATAAATTGCTACTAAGAAATTCTTGACGGAAAATCTTAGTAATGTTTTCCAAGCCCGACCCGGAAATCGAACCCGAGACCTCATGATTCGCAGTCGTATACACTACCACTGGACCAACGAGGCAGTTAAAGAAACAAGAAACAAAGAAGACTAAGTTAAGAAAAATCCATAATACCTGTAAGACAAATGTCTGAAGAGGCTTTGAAAGCAAAAAATAAAGAAATCCGGCGGGCAGGATTGGGCAATACTATGAAAACCAGCAGATACTAACCTAATTATGATTTAATAAATATTTATTAATGTATTAACACGCTTATATTACTTTATTAAGAAAACTTCCCCTAAAGCAAATAACCAAACAGTCCAAATTTAGAAATTTTGTCAGAAGTGCAATAAATTTGATATTATTGACTAAGTTTCGGGTTTTATTTCCTTTAACACATTTTTATATTATATCGAAGACATTTATAGGCCTATACATAAGCTCCTGATTTTTGTCCACCTAGATTGGTCAAATCATACACTGTGCGGCGTTTGACCTGGGGTCACTTTTCGTCACATGTCACAATTCGATCTAATATTCCTTCATTTCTGTACTGATTCAACAAGGCAATACAAGTTTCAACACGCTTTTCTTTCTGCAGGTCACTCAAATCATGAGGCACGCATTATTTTTTTATCTCATTGATTTGATACAAATGACCCAATATTGTAGGTAGGGTAACGTTAAACCATGTTGCTAATTCCTGGTTAGTTTGACTCGGATCGGCTTCCACCATCTCCTTCAATTCAGCGTTATTCACCTGTGTGGGCGGTCTTCCACGTGGTTCGTTCTTCAAGTCGAAGTTTCCATTACGAAAGCGTTTAAACTAAAAACGCACGGTGCGTTCATTAGCAGTCTCTTCTCCAAACGCAGCGTTGATATTGCGAGCCGTTTCTGCCGCGTTAGTTCCGCGTCGGCACTCGTATTCAAGAATGACTCTGATTTTCAAAGTATCCATCTTGCCCGTCTAAGCTGAATAAAAAAAACAATTGAAAGTCGAAAATCGAATGGTGCACATTTTTGAAAAGAAGAATCTTTTGGAAATGACGAAAAAAAATTCACTCGAAAATCTCACACCATGAAGGTTTTATGTCAATTCAAAGTATCTATTACTATACAACGGCAACATCATACTTTAACCTCTATTATTAATGTAACTCAAATTCAGGATTTATTCTCATTATACGTACACGTACACTTCATTTGAGCGTAACACTATCAAAAATTATTAATTTATAGTTATTATTTTTAAAAGTGTATGGTAGTAAACAGTAGTTAAAATACAGTTTAAAAATTTCTATAATAATTGTTTTTGTCATAAAATATGCAGACACAAACCTAGTTAAAGAGGTTTATGTTTATGTTATTACTTAGTATTTTTACATTCGTCTACAAATACGTCGCTTTGCCAATAAGCAGAAATTACGAATGTACAAATAAATTACTGGACAAATGTCGTTAGCAATTAATAATTTCTATAAAATTATATAGATATATTGTGGAAACCTGGTACTAAATAACCTCATAAATTAAAGTTTTTATTAATTAATCGATAGAAAGCTCGTAATCTGTAAAATCAGTGCCTTGACCTGTAATTTAGATTGTAATCATGAGATAAGATTATGTACTATAACGTACTAACGCATAAAAAGTAAATATACATATTTTGATATCAGCTGCCAATAGATGGATATCGTATAAAAATGCACTTTAATGACTATCTACTATAAAATTTTTGGGAAATTGATATTTTTATGCATAGTAATCAGTGCACAACTTCCATAACATTTGTGTTAAGCAATTGCTCTTATCCAAATTCTAAACCATCAAGCAAAAAGTTGTAAATCAGGTAACGTGGATTTTACCATCAGTATCGAAAACGACCAAACATATAGGTAAAGTTATTCTATTTTTAATTCAACAATATGCGTTATTATAAATATACAGGTTTATATTTTCTTAACCAAAATCTTAAATTAATGTTTGTTATTATACGCTGGGATCGCCACCACAGTAACGTGTAACCGTGAGAGTAAATACTAGAATGGAAAACAATGTCTTGGTGTTTATTTAAATAATAAGTTCAGTTAAAAGATTTTAAATAGACTATGTAAAATTATTCTATCTTTAAATCAATCCAGACATGAACTGCTCTTGTAAATAAAATAATGGCGTGATTAATATCACTTGTATTGAAAATAGAAACACCTTCTGTTCAACAAATAAAAAATATACATAGCAATTATTGTACAGATTATAGCAAAATAATTAAATGTCAAACCATCACATATAAGTAGGCACTTACCGTCCTTCCCCGAACCTCACAACCTTTACGTGGTACATACAGTCAGCGAAATAAGTCAATAACCATCCGCGAAAATTGAAATTTCTTTATCATAAAAAATAATTAAAACTCATCGTCTTTTACTGCAGTAACATTAATGCATTAACTAAGTTATTGTAATCACAATTTATTACTGTAAAACAATAATAAGTAAATTATAATTGATAAAATACTGCTACTTACGTGGCTGACTGTACTACACCTTGCATGAATCTTGCATTTATCTCTACGCAGTGGAAGCTACCATGCTATTCTGTGAAAATCTCAAACTATTTGATAAATTCATATCATTTTATTTATATATTATTATTTTACTATAAAAAATATTATATGAAAAATAATTGATATACGTTTTAAAATACTGAAATTTTATTTAATTATTTACTCATACGCTCAACCCTTTATCTCAACCTAGACATTAACGAATGTAGCTTCAGTTACTTGGTAAATTCGCTAACCAACCAATTTATTTTTACGCTCATAAGTCATAAGTGTTACAGTGTGATCTAAATTAATTTTGAGTATGACGGACTATTTCTATGGTCAAGAAGTCTTTATGTCAGACATGGTTTTGATTAGAAGGATTTTACAGAACAACACAATATCTAAAGCAGCGTTTCGTCGCCATATTGCACTTCAACACAAGTATTGTTACAATTACAATATGGCGTGCCTTACAACATTGCCAAGGTTAAAAGCTTTATCCTATACAAAATTAACACTTTTAGAAGTTTGGTGATGTAATTTCTAAACGACATAGCAATCAATCATGCTCGGTTCTTACATTTTAAGTTAAATCTTGTTATTTACGTATACTTATTGGGTAGCTATTCAACACTGCCAACTAATGCAATAATGCAATTAGTTAAGGTATGTCTCCCGTCTAAAATATAATGTTGGTATAATCACTGGTATATGGTTCCATCACAAGTATACCGCATTTTTTAAAGCATATGATTTAGGCATCAATTTCTACACGAATCATTGACCATTATGGTTTAGTTACATTCACATAAATAATAGAAAAATGCATCCAGTCAATAAAATATAGCAAATTTATAAGTAAAATATCCTATACGGATACCGAGCATGAGTCACGAGCATGACTTTGATAAATTTGATAATTTCCACCCAGTATACTTTTATAAACATATTTGTGTTAGTAGCGGAACAATAACAACGATGCTAAAACACATCAAGCACACCTCATACATTTAAATCTCAGTGAATTAAATATTTTACCTTTATTATAAACAATGGTGGGGAAATTACCATTACAAAAGTAACCGTGCGTTCACATTCCTACTGTTTTTCGAATCAGTTTGCCTATACGGTAAAACAACAAAGTCCTGCTGCAATATTCTGTAAATGAACACCTCGACCTTTGATAGTCACTTCGACATAAGCTATCTATTGGAAAAACCTAACATTAATTGTCGATTCAGAAGTGAGTTGAATAGGTTTTAAAGAATTGCGCGGCTGTACTGCTTTAGATTTCGTCGCTTACTGTGTACATTCGCATTTCATACGCTACTAACCGTATCAGTAAACCGATTCGTGAAACAGTATGAGTGTAAACGGAACGTAAGGGATATTTTATAACATAATGATGCCACGGTGTTGACTAAAAATATATAATAATACCCTAATAAAGAATAAGCTCTGACATTGTCGAGGATCTTTCATAATCGCATTAAAAATATGTGCAATATTTTAAAGGATATTCAGAAATATTGCCAATACTTTAAAACCTAACATATGTACCTGTGATTTCAAGGACGTTGTTTTCCCAGCAGTAGGACACACCAACAGGCTGAATGAATTTTACTTTAGATACCCATATGTTCTGAATATCCTCTAAATGCAAAGGTCCTGTTTCACAAACTCTGCATATCATTTATCTGTAAGATAAACGTCATGCTATCACTGTTATTTAACCCAACAAAAGGAAGAAGAATGCAATTAATATTAAGGATTCGTTATATGTGTTCATTGTGAAACAGACCATATTTTATTTTAACCTACAAGTAATGTCAATACTTGTGCAAATACGACTTAATATCGAAATATTTGTATTATAAAAAGGTTAACAATATTTGAACATCATTTTCATTTAGCCTCGACTTTCAATAGTGTTTATATATTATAGCTAATGAAACAAGCTTGTGGTAATACATAATCCTTTTAAGATTACTTGTAGTTTGGGTTACAAATTGCTAATATTTTTGTTACCCTAGCTAAGCTAATGGGCTTGTGTGAAGAGCGGGTTCACAAACGAAACGGTTCACACGAGTTCGAAGCCTTATCCATACCGCGGATAGAAATAATAATTATGTGTCATTTCTTTAAACCACGTTAATCATTTGTATTCGATACAAAAAGTTCTAATCACATTTTTTTTAGAAACTATATTTTTTTTGCCTTGTGTCGGGTTTATGACTTCATAAAACCCACATTTTTTTTAACAGGCAGGTCACACCGGTCACTCGTGTTTAAAAAAAGAGACGAATGGGAAATATTACTAAAACCAACATTTATATAATTTGTGATGAGGGTAATAATTTGGTCAGTGAAACCGATTGTGCAGGTAAAGTTACATTGAGTATAAAGTCAATTAGCTACATTTTTATCATATACATACTTGTGCCTATAATATCTGCAGTTAAGTTTTGCATCTGCATTTTAGTTTTGCATCTGCAGTTTAATTTTGCATCTGCTGTTTAGTTCTGTATCTGCATCTCGTCAGCTGTTTATAGGACCAATAGGAAGCGCGATTATTGTCGTCTACAGAACAATTATATATTATGTGAACATCGATTAGAAAATAACAGGCGATCTGATTTAACGCTTTTCTAACACAAATTGCCATATTTGCATCTTAATTTGATTTATGGCAGTTTTAGATATTCGTTGAAACTAAATTATATTATATTTATTTGATCGCAGTTTAACTATTTTTTACAAATAATATTTATATATAATGTTAGCTGGAAAAGGAATATTTAATGATCAAACGAATTATTCGATTTAATAATAATAATAATAATAATAATAATAATCTTTATTAGGCATTCCAGTGTTTACAGTAATAATTTACAATGACAACCGCACTAGGCAAAGCCTGTATCGCGGCTATCAACAATACGATTTCCTTAGGACTAATGAAATCAAAGTACAAATACAAGACTTAAGTAATTATAACAATAAGACAATTAATGTGGGATTGTGAGTGTGTGTGTGTGTGTGTGTGTGAGCGTGCGTGTGTGTGTGTGTGTGTGTGTGTGTGTGTGTGTGTGTTATGTACTATGTTTTGTACTAAAACTTTCAGCCACTTACTGTGTGGGCTTTAGTAGATGTTCTACTTCGTTGTATGTCAAATTATTTAAATATTTTGTAGTTTTTGTTTGCATTACGCGTACCGTGTCTTCTTTAGATACACAAATTTTACATATTTTGTTGTATAAGTAGGGAAATAGAAAATTAGAAAATCTTTGTGCAAAGGTAGTATTGACTGTGGGTACCGGGATTCTAAATATTCTATTTGACAGTAGTTTATTATAAGATTCAGATTTTAATATTTGTTTATGTGTAAGACAGACAGCGGCTTTTATGTAAAGGCGACGAATACTTAGCAAGTTAGTCTCTTTGTAAATATGTGCTGTGGGATACCTAATGGGCTTTTTTAGCATAACCTTTATCACGGACCGCTGAGCTCTTTCCAATGAAATTAAATGTGACGCAGCTACACCCCCCCAGGTATTGATACAATACGTTAGAATCGATTGGCAAAGAGAGATGTAAATATATTTAGCCAGATCTGGGTTTGCTACGTCTCTTATTTGTTTCATAACATATATCAACTTTCTGGCCCTAGCTGATAGAGCTGCTGTGTGATCACTGAATCTGAGGTTTTCGTCAATATTGACGCCTAAATATTTTATGGTATGAATTCGTTGTATAAAGTTACAATTACAAGAACTAACATTAGGTGGTTTTTTACAAGTACGCTCATGAATCATGATATCAGATGTGACCAACGGAGATGATATTGCGGTTTTATGAAAACATACGTATTTCGTTTTAGCAGAGTTTAACGATAGTAAATTATCAGAAAGCCACCCAAAGACTGTTGTCATTCCGTGCTCCACACTTCTAAAACATTCACTCCAATTTGCTTCATGGAATATTATTGCGGTATCATCGGCATAGCAAATAATTTCAGCATTTGGCAATGATAACGAGGTAAGATTATTTAAATAAATTAAAAATAATGTAGGACCAAGAACACTGCCCTGCGGAACACCAAAGGACAGTCCTCTAGAGGAACTAACCCAGGTATCTATTTTTAAACATTGCTGTCTTCCAGTGAGATAGCTTTGGAACCAATCAAGAGCAATACCTCTGACACCGATGCTTTCCAGTCGTCGCAGTAGGATTGGAATTGACACGGTGTCAAAGGCTTTTGCAAGGTCTAGGAAAACTCCAATACATGCCCTGCCATTATCCAAATTACACACAACATTATTGGTGAGTAACTTAACAGCATCCTCGGTAGAGCGTTTTGACCTGAATCCAAATTGATTTGGTGATAAAATATTATTGGATTCAACATATTTCACTAAACGATTGTTGACCACTCTTTCTAATATTTTTGAGAAAACCGGCAATAACGAAATCGGTCTAAAGTTATTGGGACTATTTCTTTCACCACCTTTATGAATCGGGACAACTGCTGCTGCTTTCCAAGCATCTGGGACTGTTCCAGTAGTTAAACTATTATTAATAATAGCAGCAAGGGGATTAGTAACATGATCCTTAATAGATTTTATGTACTGGACTGATAAGCCATCGAGTCCTGGCGCAGTATTAGATTTTAAGCTGAGAATGATACTGCTAATCTCGTCACTGTCAGTAGGTTCAAAAAAGAAAGAAGAGGAAGGAGAACTACAGGTATCAATTTTATGAGCAAGTTCAAATTGTGTGGTATCCAGTTTAAATAATATTTCATTAGCAAACGATTCACCTACGGAGGCAAAAAAGTCATTACATAAATTAACTGATTCTTCGGGACAACTCTTGATGGTTATAAGTTCAAGGTTTTGAGACTTTATGGTGGCCTTCCGGTGTGTAATGTCATTGATAGTATTCCAAAGTTCACGAGGATTGTCTTTGTGTTTTTCTAGTAGGTTAGATTGATACTGGTTCCTTACTTTCCGTATTAATGTGGTATAAAAATTCCGATATCTAGCATAAATTATAGCTTTTATATCACTTAAGGGATATCTTTTAGCTTCCTGATGTAGCTTGTCTTTTACTCGAGAACATTTTAGTAAACCTGGTGTCATCCAGGGCTTTAATATGATCCTTGATCTAGACAGACGCATACGTTGGGAGTTTTTATCTAATATATCCTTTACAATACCAACAAAAATTTCAACTTGTTCATTCACATTGGAAATATTATTTAAAGACGACCAATCAATGTTATTCAATTCATCTGAAATAGAGTTGTAATCAATACGCAGTCTATATCTAGGCCGGGGGACAGGTTTTACGATTGATCGAGTTATGCCAGTTACAATTAAATTATGATCAGTTATGGTTGTAGAACAAATTATAGTTTCCACATCTACTTCACCTGCATAGAAGACGTGATCAATGCAAGAACCCCCTTTCGTTGGTTGGTTTACAGCTGGTTTCAGACCTAGTTCAGCAAGCGTACAGAGATAAGTTGAGACATCATTAGAGGCCGCGTTATTAATGTTAATATTTATATCGCCTATGAAAATGGTGCATGGTTTTAGTTTGAGTGTGGGTATGATTCTTTGTAAAGAGTTAATAAAATTGTCGGTATTCTTAAAAGACGGAGATCTGTAAACACCCATGATAGTAATGGTCTCTGGGATGCTCAGTACAATACATTCTGCGTCGTCAATTAAAGGTTCATGGACCAATGGTGACCAAATATTCAAAACATAGACCACTACCCCGCCAGCTTTGTTCACGTGATTAGTAGTGTGGAAAAACTTATAGCCCTGGATTTGTGGAAGTACTGGTGAATTTTCTAGCCAGCACTCAGTTAGTATTATTGCGTCAAAATCTACATTAAGTCTGTGTAAAACTAGTAGAAAGGAGTTAAAATTGCGATTTAGACTACGAATATTCAATGTTAAAGCTTTAAATGTATGGTTATGTATGATGTCGTGACACTCCTCTGCTAAATTTATAGAATGACATTTTATAGGTAGCGTATCATCTATGGATAGCATGAGTTCATGAGTAGTCATGGTGGTTTTTTAACAGTTGAACTTATTTGTAGGTTAGGGCAATGAGTATTGTATGTCATTCTATTATAGCGGTCATGAGATAGCGAGTAAGTTATGTGATTAAAGTGTAGAGGAGTGTGTAGGTTTAATAAAATTAGGTAAATGCTATAAATGTGATTTTGTGTGAGTTTTACATTGTGTGTGTGTAGTGAGGAATTATTTAAGGTGCGTTTGGGTTTGTGTAATAATACAAAAAGTAGTAGACATTTAGCAAAGTATTGGGAATCAAGAGCAAAACACAAAAAATCTAAGAACTTAACAATAAAATAATAATAAATGAATATAATAATAATAAAAGTAGCAAAATTAGCCAGAGTTTTCTGTATTAACCGTAGACGTACTAGTATTAATGAGTTTATCCAGATCTTCAATCGATTGAATACGTATCGCAGGAAATTGACCACTAGGTCCGCTCTCGTTCTTCCTGATATATATATTTCCATCACGTATCCAGCAAAAACGAAATCCATA
Source organism: Catocala fraxini (assembly GCA_930367265.1). Taxonomy (NCBI): domain Eukaryota; kingdom Metazoa; phylum Arthropoda; class Insecta; order Lepidoptera; family Erebidae; genus Catocala; species Catocala fraxini. Next base: position 3,169,157 of record OV884031.1, read on the forward strand.
CGCACGAGTTCTTGCTCTGGCTTCTCGAAACAACAGCCTTTTATCTTTGGTAACTCTTTCATTCAGATAGATGTTCGTAGGAGTAGTGTTTACGATGTTTTCCGAAGTAAGGTTTTTCCTGGATTTTGCAGCTTTCAGTAACTCATCTCGCTTTCCCTTCCTAATTAATTTTACTACAATAGGTCGGGACTTAGTTAATTCATTTCCAATTTTAGGTCTTGGACCAGCCCTGGAAATAATATCGATATCAGTCTCTTGTAATTCCACATTCAGTTTCTGAGACATCGTCAGCAGGATGTGTGTCAAATTTTCAGCATTTTGCTCGGGAACACCGCATACTTCAATCTCATTTCTCAACGAGGACTGTTCCAAGACCCTGAGGGTAGTTTGAAATTGGGATATTGTTAGTTTCAGACCCTTTATTTCCTGATCCTTGGCTTCAAGTATGCTATTAAACTTAGTAAAATGTTGTGAGAAGTTCGGGGAGAGGTTAGCAAGCTCAGCTTTAAGGTCCTGCACATCTTGTCTCAGTAAGTATATATCATTACTGTTTTGCTTCAAATCCTTTATTTCGTGTCTCAATTCCCTAATTTCGTTAAGCAACTCAGCAACAGACGTTTCAGAATCTAGCGTTGATGACCCCCGCGTTCCTCTAGTCATATTTACATTTTCAAAGGAAGACTCTTCAATATTTATAGTAGGGTTCCGGGCAGGAGTTCTAGTATTGTCTAGCTTAGGCTGTGAGCACACGCAGTTAGGGCATAGCCAAGATTGTTTAAACTTAATGGTGAATTTTTCCCAGGATAATTTGGATATATTAACACACTCCAAGTCGTATGCTCCTTTACATTTTACACAACCCATAAAATATTTATTTGAAATTTTCTTACCGCATGCATCGCAATTCGTATTCATTTTGAAATCCAAAAATTGGTGCGAGCAGAAAGTAAACAAGCGACGACGACAGCGCAGGCGATACTGGTGACACGACTGAGGCGCGGGAGGCGGAAGGCCGAGCGCGACCGATCGGCAGCGGGCAGCGGCGAATGAGTCACGGGTTGTTGTTTCAACGGCGATAAATTATTATTTTGATAAATTGATTTTGTTATATCTTCGGTAATACTTGAGTTATTATGATGGGGTTTTTAACACTATTTTCTTAACAAACTTAACTAATGGAATGTGATAAGACATGCACTGATTGGTAACTTTAAACTACTTTATTTTTGAAATAATTACGGAGCAAATTAGCACAATGACGTCCTACTCAGTGCCGACTATATAACCTATTTTTAAATATTATTTATTATATATAATATATATATATTATATATAATAATATATATATATTATAATATTATATATTATATTATATATATATAATATATATATTATATATAATAATATTATATTATTTAAATCGAAAAACTATTTGTAGACGAAACCAGCAAAATTGCAGGGGCTTCATATTTTGCTAATTTATCGATTTCCGTCCGGCGCTGTGGAATAAAGTTTTAGTCTATAAATATGAGTCAAGTTTCATATCAAAAGCTTGCTTATTATTTCTTCTTCATTTCTTTTTAGATGGTTCTGACAATCCCGTTAACGTCAACTTGTATATAATTTGTGATGAGTGCCGTGATTTATAAACCGTAAAGTTTTATAGTTAAGCAATATATAAAACTATTCCTTTCAATACACACTACAATAATAATTATACTCAAATCGAGTAGGTGCATTGTGCTTTTATAAAACATAGTTGAATCATTTATCAAGTAGAAAAATACAAAACACATTCTAACAAAGAGACAATCCGTGCCTATTGCGATACAGTACCGATTATTTCAGGTCTTATGCAAATATAAACGTATGTGTACGACGAAGGCATTTAGAAAACCAACTCTATTTGATTTGTATAGAGTTCACATTGTTTCACCAAATATGTATAGTATACTGCAGTATATCATAGAAGAGTTGTATGTTTACGATCAACTTTATAAAGATGTATTAATTCAGGCAACTATTTGTATTAATGTCTTTCAGAGATACGAAAAAATAATAAAGTACTTATTCGATTTTCAAATCGTTCAGTGCCAGCCCTTCCACGCACACATACAAACATATACGCACACACGCATGAGCTGCCGCACTTGCATAAGACCACGTGCATATAACAGAACAAAACCAATTTTAGACTAGAATTAAATCTCAGTATAATAAGTGGGTCTGTTGATCCTCAACAACGCGAACACGTTCGGGAACACATACGTCGTGTTGAAACCTATCATGGCATACGTGAAGTACTTATAACTTAGTTCGACGATTATTTTATTCTTGTTATCAAGACTATTCTCAGAATTTCGCAGTTCATTTTTGTCTTTACCGAGTAAAGCGCAAACGAAAGCGTATGATATGGACTTGCCGAAGGCTCGGGTCGCTAAAACGCCGCAGAAACCGAGTATCGTTCGTAGTATAGTGCATCCTAACATTTCTTTGGAAGGCCATATGATTTCGTATGGCGGGTCAAGGTCGCTCGCGACTAAGTTACCCAGCTGGTAGTTGGTCCAGGAGCCGGTGAGGATGCCGGCGCAAACGCTTACTATCATTGTTGTGTCCCCTCTGGAAAGAAAGAACACATTACATTATTATAGCTGCTGCTTGTAGCTTTGCAAGCGTGATTCCCATAGTAAAGCCGCATACCTACTGGGTAAAGATTACTCTATAGACGAAAGATGACCTGAATTAGTAAAATCCAGTATATGGATTATCTGTTTACCAAGTTACATCGAAACAATCTACACAAAATTTCACATTTATAATATTAGTAGACGGTAGGATTACTACCTATAGGAAGTACACAAGTACATTCTACTACACTATCATCATACAAAAACGCCTTGTCTCTCATATTTTTTACAATCCATGCATGTCAGTGATAACTACACGGATGATTACAAATATAACAGGTGTTGTCAGATTGAGAAACAGTTACGTTAGCCTATGGTTTTTTCATCGGCAATGCGCCAGTTGTAGTCCTCGTATTGAACGAGGAGGAAAACTGGCGTCTCGTCTAAAATAAATTAAAGGAATTTGAGAGTAGTTAGGGATTCTTATTTATCGGACGTAACGCATTAAAAAGGGATTCTTATTTATCGGACGTAACGCATCAAAAAGGGATTCTTATTTATCGGACGTAACGCATTAAAAAGGGATTCTTATTTATCGGACGTAACGCATTAAAAAGGGATTCTTATTTATCGGACGTAACGCATTAAAAAGGGATTCTTATTTATCGGACGTAACGCATTAAAAAGGGATTCTTATTTATCGGACGTAACGCATTAAAAAGTGATTCTTATTTATCGGACGTAACGCATTAAAAAGGGATTCTTATTTATTGGACGTAACGCATTAAAAAGGGATTCTTATTTATCGGACGTAACGCATTAAAAAGGGATTCTTATTTATCGAACGTAACGCATTAAAAATAACGAGGAGTACCCGTCTTACGCCGGTTTTGCATAAGTGGCTCTTTTATCCAAACAGTATATGACTCCACTTTTAAAATAATTATAATTTAAAAGTTACGTTACCTTAAACTCTGAAATACAAAGATATTTTTAAATCATCTTAGTAATAAATAAAAGAAGTAACTGTGATTCAAATTGGTAAAAAGGATCATTGTAAAATGACGGTGGAATAATAAAAAAAGGGACGCTGAATACTATTGTGTCGTAAGCGCTATTTTAATTAAAACGCGCGACGGAAATACCCCTACACCGCCCTAAATTTTTCTAATACATAAAATAATAATATAATAAATTATAAATATTAATATTACCTTCATTTTGCAACCAATGACCTTTTGCACGAAAGTTTTTTATTTAATACTATTTGCTATCATCATTTATAAAAAGGTACAAAATTTAAACAAAGGTGACTCTATTGTCTAATCTTTGTTAATAAATTATTGCTTAATAAATCTCTTAACATATTATAAGATAGACATAAATCTAAATAAATGTCAGATTTATATAGGTATATGAATAAAGCTATTATTCAGGGAATAGACCTTTACGTCATTTAGAATATACATTACAACTTTTTAATTATATCTATATTCACAAATTAAAGATTTTATTAACCTGTCAATTGTTGGAATGCCAGACATTACTGAAAAGTTTGTTTCTGGGAGCCAATTGACACGTGGAAAACTTGAAGTTAAAGTTATTGAATCTGGCCGACGGTGTGCCGCTGTGACTCAATAGATAAAATCAAGTGCAGCTTGTAACAATAAGGTGCAATTAGTGTCCGACCGAACTTTCTTATATATATATACTTCGAAAAGTCAGAGATGTGCATCTTGCGTTCGAACTCGAGACCTCTACATGGCAGTCCAACGGTCTCTCACTAAGCTATCGCTGTTATGGTAGACCTACTAGTAATTGTGGCGTATTAAAATGGAAGAGAGCATGTCCAACAGTGGACTACAATAGATCGATTGATTGTACCTGGTAGGCGTCCACTTGTCGGCATTAGGATGGAACACGATGACTAGTATAGAGACGGTGATGATGAGCGCTGGGGCGAGCTGTGACGTCAGCAGCACGCCGTCTAAAACGTCTACTACTGGGATCAGGATGGAGACCAGACCAGTAGCGAGGAGTAAGCCTGCTGCTATATCCTGGAACGTAAAATAAATAGGTCCATACATGGTTGACGTCACGGGGGTTAGAAAAAGGTTGTAGCATAAACATGTCTCGCCGAACGGATAGCGTAGTGTGTTTTTAATGGTCGGCTCTGTCACGATCCCTAGCGTTGTGACTTCGGATATAACACGGGACAAAAATGTATGTCTTCCAAAGGTGGCATCCATTAATTACGTGAGCTGTTTTTCATTTAATTTGGAGTCCTCCCTCCCCATTGGTGAGATTTAGTGAGATTTGGTGGGACCCCCCGTCTGCCTTACGTGAGATTTACGCTCTAATTGTTAATTAGAGTATAGAAAATAATCGATATTATACATGCCATTTTTTCTTTCTTTTAAAAATCCTGGACTTCTTGTCTTATTCTAGAAGATAATTTTTTTAACAGCTCTGAGATTTTTGAACGCACAAAATGAGATATTCTAAGAAAAGGAAAAGCATTTTTTTTAATACATTTAATTAGTAATTTGTGTTTTTCAAAAGTTGACGTTAGATTTTCAATTATGCCCCTCCGCCCGCCCCCAGTTTAAATAAGATTTGATGAGATTTTACTGGACCCCTCCCCCTTATTTTGAGCTCATGTAATTAATGGATGTCCCCAAAAATGGTTAATCCGAGTTTGGGTGTCTGTGTTTGTTTCCAACGTTTGAACGTTTGTAAAGTATGCCGTGATACAGAAATAATCAAGCGCCGGGGAGGTGTTTTAAACAAATGCCCGTCTGGTCATATGCTTTTAAAACTTTGGATTACATGCAAATTATGATGATAAAGTATTTAATAAACCGCATATACGCTTTTTTTAATTATATTAAAATATATTATGCATCGGTGGCGCAGCGATAGTGTATGTGACTGCTGTAATGAGTTCTCAGGTTTATTTTATAAAAATAAAAAATTATCTGATATTATGTTAAGATATATCGATTCAAGCTACATCGTTCATCCCATGGTATGTCCGGATCGACAATGTTATTGGGTTGTATTGATAGATTTTTAAGGTTTGCCGAAAGGGCATGGGCAAAAGTAATACATATGTATTACTTTACAAATATTTGTATGTATATAACATACGATACATACACAACATACAACGACATACGTGATGTCATATATACGAAATGTTTCATTGCGTGTATGGACTGGAGGTCTAAAGACAAGTTAATTAGAGAAGGTAACAAGAAAAACGGCAACAAAATCAAATGTCTTTTTGAAAAAAAGTAAGAAGAAAACATACAGCCTATCTATTATAAGGGAATAATATAATATTGTATCTCCTTATTATTATTGTTTTGGTGAATAAACTCACACAATCACCTTATCTAAAGCTACCTTCCTTATAAAATATTACATTCCATTTAATCAAAATTATTATAACCTTATAGGTTGTGAAAAAATTTACATCTTTACAAAAAAACTTTTGGTTGATTGAACGGGTTAGCTTTCGAACTTATTATTAAAACGATTGCTCTTGGTTTATGCAAATTAATTCCGTGGTTTATAATTACGTACTTCGTAACTAGGCGTAAGAAGGTAAGCAAATCACGTGTTAAACAGATAATAAATTCAAACAAGAAATAATTAAAGAAAGAACCAGTAAAAGGAGTATAATTTCATAAGAAGCTGGCAAGAAACTCATGGCCACTCTATGGTCTGTAATACTTTTAGTGTTATAAGAGAGCATAATTACCAAATTACCGATTAAACCCAAGGTACCATATTATCGCGACCCATATTTTTGTTGCCCATCAAAATAGAACAAGAAAGACTATGGACTTCTAGAAAGTTGCGGTTCGCTAAGGTTTCCTAGACGGCAGACTTGGGAAAACATAGCCAAATAAGGAAATGTCTGAGTAATATACATACACCTCTGCCTTCTTGATGTCCTTTTGGGACATACAAAGGCTGAGTATATGTTTAAAGGAAGGAGGAAAATAATCAGCTAACGTTTAGTTCAAAATGTATTTTCCTTAGATTAGTATCAGGTTAATTGCATGCATTACACGTCTTTGGATTTTCTATCTTGTGCTTTTCCAAACAGCTCGCGTTTTTATGACCTCATATCTAATATGTAGGTATTATGCAAAATTATGTGTAGATTATATTGTGCTTATATTATAAAGTGTTTAAATCTAGCGTAATTGGGCGTACGTTGGACTGGCTGGCAGAGGTCTCGAGATTGATCCCAAGACGCGTAACTCAAACCTTTCGAAGTTCTGTACGTTTCAAATAGTTAATTATCGTTTTAACGACAAACGTTAATATATCTACGCCGTTAAAACGATTCCTTCGAGGATCTACTGGCACGGAACTCGACATTTATCACTCGGCCGAAAAATATAAAACTGCGACTATCTCTTGTATAACATACTTTTACAAGGAAGGGGAGGATATATGTATGAACCTATTATTAACTTGATAGAGTTCTAGAAGAGGGCTGTCATCAGAAAAGAACAGGAAAATCTCTTACCAAAACACTATGCATCCCCAAATACACTCTGCTGACACATATGAGCGAGCACCACGATACTGCGATGAGCACGCCCCAGTGCACCGGGTACTGATACCTGTCCATGGTATACAGGAGCACGGAGAATGGTATGCACACTCCGACCATCGCATGGGTCGACGGCATTCCGTATTCTACTGCCCATTTTGTTTGGAGTTTCTTCACTGGGTAGCCTGGACGAGGCCAGCGGATTATGTCTTTGAAACCTTGACCTGGAATTCGGATAAATACAAATTATTTTAAAACGTTGTTATGGGTTAAAATTCTAAATGGTACGAAGTTAGAACTACTTTGACTTTTTGCTGCACTACGCCATCGTAGTGGTTTAGATGGTAACAGATAAGAATTTGTGTGATCTAAAATGGTTGTGCCGAGTCTTGGTGTTTTTGTGTCCGTTGTTTAAATGTTTGCAAAATTTCTTGCAACACAGACTTCAGAGGCGGAAGCTGATTTTTATGCTGCGTAGCTGGAAAATGAGCCACCCTACTTAATGACAAACGGTTACCATAGTGATCGCTTGCAATATCAGTAAGTTTTCATTCTATTAGGTTTTTTTTATGCTACCGAGGTGACCGACGAGCGTACAACCGTAGCTCATGATCGTGTTCACAATACCTGGGACATCCATAGCGCATTGCTGACGCAAAGGCAATTGAATTAAAGATGTCGAAAGGTATGGGGAAGCCGGATATGTGAACCTCCAGAACTCTTACTCAAGTTTATTGTGTATTAAGATGTCTTCAGTATCAGCACAGAGTCTGGGGCTATGCTCGATAGAAGGATATAGGTTCCCGATTACGTGGTAACTAAAATAATAGTTGGCGAAATGTAGCTCGGTATAATGGATCTCTTACTGTCGCTTTTTGGATATAGTTTTGAGATTATACATGGTTTATAATGGCTTTTTTCAACTTTGTTATATTTTATTTAGATTTATAAAATCTTTGCAAGATTCGGAATATGGAACGTTATGTTTATAATACAGCTACTGGAAAAGTTTCAATTCTGCAGCCTTTGTTAGTCATTACAAATTTTGCCCTAAATATTAGAACGTACAAATAAACGTAAACTGTCGTAATTTTGTACGTACTAAAAATTAGGGCTGTGAAAACAGCACATGCGTAAGCGCATAATTGTGCTAATTAATTACGCACCTAGTACGCAAACTGAATTAATTAACTGCGTGAACTGAGTTTTTAGAGAAATATAAGTAGTAGAGGATATTTTAAAAACCAGCATGTTTTTATCTGAGGCCGTAATATCCATTTACGCGAGCGAAGTCGCGGGCTAAATCTAGTGCTTTATAGGACAGTGGTACAGTTCCAAATAAAATACATACATACATACATAGATTCACGCCTGTTTCCCAGACGGGTAGGCAGAGACTACGGATTTCCATTTGCTACGATCCTAACACACTTCTCTGGCTTCATTCGCTTTCATCACATCACCAAATAAAATGTTTCACTAAACATTTCGCATCCATTAAAATCTAACTAAACACTTATGTATGTACGTGTATGCTTCACTTACGTGTAATGGGACTATAAAGTAATAACGTCTATAAATAATTACATTAACACTGGGTTTTTACTAAACTCTATTTCAGTATGAATACAGTTTAAAATATAGTGTGACTCAAATGGTATTTAAGAGTTCATTGAAATTAAACTCTTTTTTATCGCGTTGTTTATTTAACACTGTATTACATAATTTAGAAACTGTTGCACTACTACTACTATTGAAGTTTACTAATTATTAAGCTAATAAAAAATATTGAAACTATTATAACTATTTATATTTAAGTTTACACTTTCCCCGATGTTTCGGTGGCTTTTCAGCAGCCCTGGTCACGGGGACACTAAGATTGTAGCTGTCTCAATGTTCCAGTGTAGTTATTTCAAAGTACCCGAACATAATTTAATTATTGGTGTTTCTATTCACGCACAATGAGCTCAAAGTATCATGAAGTCTAGCTGTGGTTTGCTTCTTCTTGGGTTTGACTATTTGTATTACTGGACCCCAAGCTGGTGGTACATTCCAACCATCTTCTCTAATGAAATTAGGATGTTTATTGATAGCCTAGCGAAGCATCCTTGGTAGGAATCGGTATTGTTTGTTTGTTAGGCTTTCACGAACGAACGAACGTACGTACGAACATCAAGAAGTTATACATACACGTTGTTAGGGTTACAGAAAAGGACATAGACATTCATCCAAAAAATAAGTACTGTTTCCGGGAGATAAATAATTTACTGACTAAACCTACATTACCGCGAGCGAAGGCGCGAGCAAAATCTAGTATGGCACACATTGTAAAATGTACTTTCACTGAAACGATATAGACTCCCACAGTAAGATATTTTTCTACAGTAGAAAGTGTACAATAGGCCATAATTAAATATAGTTGTAATTATGAGCTGAAGTAACGGTGGTAGTCTAAAGAGCAGGTAACCTAAAGAGCACGAAACAAGATAGCTTCCTGCTTGTTATCTATATATATATAAAACTCTTCTGTTACTGAGTGACTGACAGACAACGCACAGCCGAAACTACTGCACGCAAGAAGCTGAAATTTGGCATGTATGTTCCTTGGAGAGTGTAGGGGAGCACCAAGAGAAGATTTTTGGAAATTCTACCCTGAAGGGGGTGAAAGGGGTGAAAGCCGATATTCACACGGGAACGGGACCTACGCAGGTGAAACCGCGGGCAAACTAATAGTCTATAATAATATTATAAAGCTGAAGAGTTTGTTTGTTTGTTTCTTTGTTTGAACGCGCTAATCTCAGGAACTACTGGTCCGAATTGAAAAATTATTTTAGTGTTGGATAGCCTATTTATCGATGAAGGCTATAGGCTATATAACATCACGCTACGACCCACGGGGGCTACGCAGTAATCATAAACGCGGGTGAAATCGCGAGCACATCTAGTCTATACTAATATTATATAGCTAAAGAGTTTGTTTTATTTGTTTGAACGCGTTAATCTCAGGAACTACTGGTCCGAACTGAAAAATTATTTTAGTGTTGGATAGCCTATTTATCGAGGAAGGCTATAGGCTATATAACATCACGCTACGACCCACGGGGGCTACGCAGTAATCATAAACGCGGGTGAAACCGCGAGCACATCTAATCTATACTAATATTATAAAGCTAAAGAGTTTGTTTGTTTGTGTGAACGCGCTAATCTCAGGAACTACTGTTCCGAATTGAAAAAAATATTTTAGTGCTGGATAGCCTATTTATCGAGGAAGGCTATAGGCTATATAACATCATGCTGCGACCCACGGGGCGGCGCAGTAACGATAAACGCGGGTGAAACCGCGGGCACATCTAGTAACTTAATATTATAAATGTGAATGTGAATTTGTTTGTTACGCTTTCACGTCTATTTTCTTTTCCGTCTTTTTTTTGTAAATACATACATATTATACATAGAAACACCCAGACCAAGACAAACATCCATGTTCATGCCCACAAATGATTGACTTTTGCGGGAATCGATCCCGCGACCTTAGGCAGTCGGTTACACTAACCACTACGCCATCGAGGCCGACAATTAATCCAAGCGTTTTAGTGACAACTACACAGGTGATACAAATATGACACTTAAACCCGGTGTCTGAATCAAGGATGTTGCGGATGCAGATTTTTGACATCCGCGGATGCGGATACGGATATTTGAAATCTTACATCCGCGGATGCGGATACGGATGCGGCTGTCCAAATCGATACGAAAGCTACGCAATTGCGGATGCGGATGTTGATGAAAATTGTTTATCTTATTTAATAAAAAGTATCTAATATTACCGCCTTCGCAGGTTGTGTTTTGCAGAGGTTCATAAATTAAACACGTACTATTTAAACAAGTGATTTCTTTCTTATCGTAATCTATGCTATATCTGGATCCGCATTAAGAGCCGCGTTGATTATTGCGGATGCGGATGCAGATGTCCAAATCGATGCGGAAGCTACGCGATTGCGGATGCAGATGCGAATATTCGCAACATCACTGGTCTGAATGGCAGGTCAACATTACAATTATAATTAACAAACGGTTGTTAACTGCTGTCATTGGCTGACTGAATTAACAATAGCCAATCAAATGACTTGGACTTTGAATTTGATACTTACTCTAAAAAGAAACTAGGAATAATTTACAAACATTTAAACATCGGACACAAAGAACATCCAGACTCGGAACAACCATTTGTGAATCACACAAATCTTTTTAGATTTGGAAAGACACTCGGTGCAGTGGCAGTGGTGATGCGGTCACTTAAACCACTACGCCGTCCTTGGAGTCATATATATACAGATACGTTGTTGATTAGCCTTCAGAAACGTCACGTTGCTGACTGCGTTTGGCGCCCGCTGTCCATCACTCAGCACAAATATTACTTTCATCTCTAACAAGTGAGAAACGGCCATGACTTGGCGTAAATTATAGACTTCGAAAAAAATGCTATCACGTGATCAGAGGTCAAAGGTCATAGTCATTTCGGGTTATATCGACTATGCTGAGTCGAATGGCGCTGACCGCGAGTCTCTAGCTCTTACAGTTTTTGAGTAGAAAGATGGTATCACGTGACGTTCAAGTCAGAGGTCAAAGGTCAAAGGTCATAGTCATTTCGGGGTATATCGACTATGCGGAGTCGAATGGCGTTGACCGCCAGTCTCTAGCTCTTACGTTTGAAAGTTGTATAACAGACAGACGGACGTCCGTTCGTCTGGACGGGACTGGACGGGACGGACTAACCTGTTTTATAAGAGTTTTTTGAACTCTAAAAACCTATTTTCGCAGAAATTAAGAAATTATTATTTTGAAAAAATAAATAAAATATAATTAGACACAAATTGGAACACCATTGTAACCAATCGTGAGCTTTAGCCAGTTCGTTAACGGTCATAGGTTCCGAGAAATCGTCTTTTTCAACTCGCTAGGATCTGGTAATTCCCTGACCCGAATACAATACGACGGTTTTTTAATAACGCTGCTTAAGGTCTTTGACACCTAAGTACAGTTATCTCTGCATTACATGATGTTCTAAAATTTCGAAATTATGAAAACAAAAAAAATGTTCTGTGGCTAAACCACTGAATACATTTGGTTCATAATTTGTAAATCGTCAAAGAATACCATGTAGTATATGTGGAATCAATTAATGTGATAACATTTGCGCCACTTTGTATATTTATATCATAATTGTGCGCGGCTTCAGGATAATGTTATATTCTTATCGCTACTTACAATTAATATAATGTTTAACGTACTTATGAAAATACAAATATATGCAGGCTTAAGTGTTTATAGACTCATAAGAATTATACTGGCATGGAATATTCCAGAATGAATGCTGCAGATTAAGAATGTTTATTTTACCGACTTAGCGTTGCCAGGCGTCCGGATAAAGCCGGACACAGTCATACCTTTTGGTTGCGTGTGCAACCAAATTGGAAGGTGACAAGATTGTCGCGCGTTTAGCCTTTTTAAATTTCACCATATTTTTACATATTTTGTCATGTGTATCCGTTATTATCGAAATAAATATTGTAATGAATAATCAATGAATGAATGAATGAATGAATGAATAAATAAAGAAGACTGACTCATTCAATTATATTGTTCTTCATCTGAATTTAAGTTGTGAAAAATGTCGTGTAAAAATCAAGGATGTCCAGCCATTTTATCCGAATATCCGACTAAACTGCCTAGCCTGTCCCACTTTTCGGTTTTAAAACCTGACAAAGCTATACTGACTGGAGGTAAGCGTTACCGGAGTCTATGCAATCGCTCATTCTATAGTACTACTGCGCCCACCCACCATACAAGAAATACTGTGCACCGAACTTGACACATAGACGAAAGTAGTAATAATATGCGTACTAGGCGAACCTCGGCGTTGGCGTAGACAGATCTGTCAGTTCGATAATATTACTGTCAAGTTATTATTCGTAAAGCCTGTGTATTTGTCACTGACACGTTTGGATTGTATTAAATATGATAAGCGGGGCCTCCAGTAGGAAACTAGTATGATTTTGAGTCCGTGCTGAATTCTCGTAAAAGTATTATCACAATAGTCATTTTGCCAAATAAGGGTAGTACTAATATCAAGATCAAGTTTAAGCTAATCTATATAGACTGCTGACCATGGCACTAAGTAAAAGGTTGTAGTCAATAAACCTGGATTTGCGATCGAGAAGTCTTAGGTTCGAACCCACTTATTACCCTACAGACGTGAACCCACTACACCGCTAGCTAGCTTAGCTAACATGCTTGTACTACCTCACCATCTGGTTAGCAAGATGACTTGTAATTTGTAAGACAAATTGCTAGCCGGTATACCGGTTAGCCGGACATCAACTCCCGGTATCGCCCGAACTTGTCAGATGTATGTATAAAATTGTATGTATCAGACCGCAGTTTTTAGTCACCGATCCGTTATGACGTCACATTAGCAATGTCGTAGGCGTAATTTAACAATAAAGCATTGAAAAGATAGCCACGGATTATTAGAAAGAGCTAAGTACGTATGTTGATATGCTATATTCATATGCATGACTCAGCGCATTGGTATGGAACAACCACTATTGCATAGGTTAACAATAACTTACTACGTAACTACCGAATAGGCGTTTACACGATAATATAATCAGTTACGCCATCAGCCAGTGACACTCAAACGATCTGAAGAAAGTGAAAGATAGATCGGGTATATTGGGGAAAATTCGTATTAGGTAGTTGTCAAGCAATGAGCTAGATATATAGGCCACCAATCAATTAATGACTGATGGCGTAGTGGTTTAAGTGGTCGCCTCGCTACTGCCACTGCACCGAATGATGGGAGTTTGAGTACCACACGGGGCAAAAATTGGTGTGACCCACAAATGGTTGTTCCGAGTCTGGTTTTCTTTGTGTCCGTTGTTTGAATGTTCTTAAAGAGCTTGCGACATAGGAATTGTTCCTAATGCGGGCAATTTCTTCAACAAAAAGAAATTAAAAAGAACATCCTATTACAGTCCACTTATGAGCGTTAAAGTTAAAATAGTTTGCGTAATAATAAACAGAAATTCAATCCAAAAATAGTGATTTTCCATGCTTTAAGTGTCAAACATTACTAGGGCCCGTCTGATGGCTAAAATGTAAACACGCGGAACAGAGAACATAGACGCATATGAATAGGAATTTGGGATTTTCGGATTATGTAGGTTTAGGGCAATTGCTGCATTTTCTATTATCCTACCTTTACATTTAATTACACGCGCAGCTTTAATACTGACAGACAGCATAAAAGGGGTCACTGCGCTGCTAGCATGAGCTTATAAGCCGCCAAGAATGATGGATATTATTTTTAAATCGTCAATAAGATAAGTATATAATATAATTTATTATCATAGTGGCATACCACCATGATAATAAATGACATTGCAAAAGTAGGTTAATAAAAGTCTTCACTTGGACTTAAATTTGAAATACTGTTTTTTTATTTCTGGCAGCACACTGAATAAACTTCCATAGGCCCGTCGCTATTGTTCGCGACAAAGACTTAGCTAGTGAACTTGGAAAGTGATAATCTATGCATGATTCTTTGATTAATTGAATGTATCAAATCATGCTATTGCATGAATTGGGTTGCAATCTCTTGGATTAATGACATCATATGAATCATATGCTGAAATATTTTCTAATTCTGTTCCAAATCTTATCAAGACTAGACTTAGGATAACGGCTGATGCATAACTTGTCTTACATAACATTTATGAGTTCATATCAATTTTAATATGTAGACCATTCAATTGCTTATAATTTAATTGTTTATGTTAACTTTAATTTTATTTTTTTGCTTATGAGAGCTCCATGTGTAGCCTCGAAGACGCTTTTTCCGATACATAATTTTGCTGCTATTATTATCATTATATTAATTAGCATTAATTTAAATACAATTAAGTAACTATTATAAGTATATTTTGGGCATAAATTACAGTAAGTAATTTGATTTATTTTTTAATGTTTCTAAATTGATTTACTAGTTACTAGACTTCTTGTTGACTTCTTCAGCTAAGTTAATAGGCGTATGTTACGCATGGGTTCATGTCGGTAGAGCATGCGTGGGATTGGACATGGACCAACAAACTCACGATTGCAAGTCTGATGCATGTTCCATTTGGTCACCTCGCAAGCTTGGCATCTGGGCTTAAACAAAGACACTGCCATACAACCTTAGCGTTATCATTTAGGGAGATGCAGGTGTAAAGATAATGTTATGATATATTTATGTAAGATCCTTATTTACAAAACAATAGACAAGAGAAATCAATAAGTAATATTTTTATCTCAATATGATGGCATGTTATCTATATTACACATGTTGTAATACCATAAGTATCTGTATCAAAAAGGTAAATAATAAAACGATAGATAGTAAATTATCTGTGGCACTATAGATATATGTTGAGATTTTCAGTGAAATACTTTTCTATTAACATTTCATTAAATGTTAGTAACAGTATAAAGGCTTGCTTGTTTAGGTAATTCATTACTATTATGATTTTTACCAAGGTGTGACCTTGGTAAAAATTGAGTCTAATGAAAATAAATGAAATTACTTGCCATTTACCTTTGGCTACTGCTAGCCACATTCAAATAGCAAGCAATTTCATTAAAGAAACTTAAGCAGCATTTTGAATTGTAATAGTTTGTTCTTAATTATCAGCTCAATGCTTTTATCCATTGGACCTAATTTCTTAAATAGAAATCTGTCAATTATTTTGTTACACGCTATATAATACTATGAGAATGATAAGTAATTAATCTAAAGGATTGGCAGACAACACTCTGCCAATTGTCTGAAAGAAAACAGATAATACAAAAATGTGAAGATTATGTAGTAAGATTACTAAAATTATAAATGTTTAGTTTATAATCTAGATAGCTTAAGAACTAATCATACTACTACTTAATTCATTTATTTTATTTTATTCGATATTTAGGTAATATACATGAATACAGGGTTAAAAATAACTGAGTTTAATTAGTATAATTAGCAAAAAATATTGGCCAAAAATGTTTTGGCGATGGGGACTTGTGAATTCGCACGTTTATAAAATTTGTACCTACAAGTGACGTAACACGAAATTTAAACGCGTTGTATCTTCATTGTTATTAGTTTGTGTGGCAAAAGAAAATATGTGACCAATATATTTTGCTTATCTAAATGATGGATCTTTTCTTTAGACATTAACTACTTCAACAACTAACTAAACTAACCATAAAAAAGTCAGTCTGCAAGATTTTAAAGAAATGCCTTCAATAATCAACAGGACATAGTCATTGAATTGTCACAATAATGTTTTTTATAAACATAGAATAGAATTTATGTAAGTACACTTTGCTTTGCACTATAAAAAATACACTACTCTATTTCTTATAATAAAAACTACTATCATATCATTTATAACAATGGTCTGTAAAAATAACTATTTTTAGAACAGTAATACTTCAAGTACTTTAGTGACAGACTACTAAATGTGATCAATAAAACATTTATAATAATGCTTAGATACAACATTAAAGCTTTGAGATTTTTTATTTATGCTTTTTACTGTACATGCTATATTTATACTATTTCATTGGTTTTATCTTGCTGCTCAACTGTTGTTTTTAACTTCCTAGTTTGACTATTGTCGTAAATGGTTTATGTTTGGGTATGTAGGTCAGGTATTATTGGTTTTATATCAACAAGAACTCAATAGTCAAGAGTTACTAAAATGAGCCTGACATGAGTAACAACTAAATTATAAAATTATGGGAACATAATTACAAACTGATGTTTTTAAACATGGTTCAAGAACAGGTTATCTCATGAGATAGCAGGAAACCAAACAAATGAAAAAGTGTTTGGTCTACGCTTTGCGGGCCAGGTGCAGGCTAAGTGATTACAAATCACTATAGATCTTGACCATGAGCCCACGATGTGGGTCCAAGGCGATGAATGGGTTACATTAATCGCCTTGGACCCACATTGTGGGCCCATTTTATATATTTCTTTGCAAATACACAATAAACAAATAAAATAAAATACTACAGTATATTTATTTAACAGATCTTTCTAGTGTTAGTGTTGGTTTTTAGACTTAAACATTTTTTTAATTTTTACTTCGTGCTAGATGCCAAGGACCCTCTGCGTGGGTTGTATGACAGAGCTGGTAAACAATAATATTATGCATACAATGTTATTCACATTTTAATCAATTAATAAATGAAATTTATATTCGTTTAAATGTAATATCGATAATTTGAAGTTATACTAATAAAAAAAAGTAAAATGTTTTATACAATAGCACAATAGCAATGTAGCTGTCAATACATAATTATTTCGAAGGATTTTCTAGAAGAACTCTTGATGTCATAAGTTCCTATAATGAACTGACTGAATATAATTGTTTGCAGAAGAATTATTTTTAAACACGGCTACACATCAAGTTAGACATCCTGTATACGCATAACTACGCTACATACAAAATAGAGAATTGTCGAAAAAGGACAGTGCATAGTGGTGTCGTTGTAATGGTAAGGATAGAGCGTAACAAAAATATAACGCACTCTCTCGCACGATTCGCAGCGTTCAACTTCTAATAGTTCAAAGTCCAAACAGTCTAGGTTGATAAATCGCTGTGTGTACTATTCTTCAATATATCCAATATTTCCTTCATTTTATTATAACGTGTATTACCGTGAAACTTTGACATCTCCAATGCTACCATTATCCCAAAATATTCATTACATTGAAATTGCTTCTCTGCACTCATGTTGCAACCTTCGTATTTCGTCATAGTACCAATTTCTCTTGTTGCGATAGTGGTATTTTTGTGTATATATTTATCAATTTCTCTAGAATAGGATAAATCATCAAAAGGTTGAGAATCATGTAATTCATCTTGCGAGACACAGGTTTCCTATCTGTCTGTTTACACCCTGGTTTTATTTGACAAAGTTTCATATTCTGTACACATATTCTGAGATTCGGAATTAACATTTTGAGATTAAACTGCTATATACGGATTTTATCGCGTTGTTTATTTGACACTTTATTACAAAATTTTGAAAATTCTTTCACTACTACTACCATTTAACTTTACTAATTTTTAAGCTAATTAAATTATTATTAAACTATTTAGATTTAATTTATTTTTACTTTTACACTTTCCCCGACGTTTCGGTTGCTTTTCAGCAGCCATGGTCACGGGGAGACTAAGATGGCAGTTGTCTCAATGTTCCAGTGTAGTTATTTCAAAGTACCCGAACATAATTTAATCATTGGTGTTTCTATTTACGCAGAATGAGCTCAAAGTATCATGAAGTCTAGCTGTGGTTTGCTTCTTCTTGGGTTTGACTATTTTTATTACTGGATCCCAAGCTGGTGGTACATTCCAACCATCTTCTCTATTATATTAACGTATATAGCAGTTTAATTTCAATGAATAATATTCGCGTAAATAGAAGACAATATTATAACATTTTGAGTTTCGATAATTAAGTTACTACCACGTTTGGTAATCCTGTGTTGATCTGAAAAAATAATAAGTAAGTATAAAAAAAATTAGTAAATAAAAGGGTGTGAAAAATGTAGGTTCAGAAATAGGTACATTGAAAAATAAACAATTTTAAATGATCTTTCTAAAAAGTTTGACGATTTATGTCTAATGTCTAATGATGACAGAGAATACAAAAAAAAATTTTTACTTACCCATATCTAAGTGTATGTTTTAACTAGAACACGGCACTAGAAAATTTCCAGGAATCTTATATCTAGAAGAACTATGACCATATTCCTTATAACAAGAGTATTTTGTGTTAAGAGTAATTGCTGTATACCACAGACCCACGTCGTGGGCTCACCCCAGCGCATCTATAATACCGAAGACCCCGCTAGCGGGTTCACTAGTAAAATGTATGTAATTATGGCGGTATGGCGTATGAAGCGTGTAAAAGTTATTAGGATGCGAATGTGTTAAGTTAGTACAAATTTATTAGCGCAATAGATTTAAAGCATGATTATGAATATGAGCTAGGTACTGGAAATGCGAAAGACCGGATGTTGTTGCGTAAAATGGGAGAGGCCTATGTCCAGCAGTGGACTGCAGTGGGCTGATTGATTGATTTAACTGGAAATGCACTATTCTAATTTTAAACACCCAGTTTTATAATTAACATTGTTTAGGGACAGCAGGGATTACGGAAGCTCTCTATTTATACCAAAATTATTTTTATTTATGTTTGGCTTTTCAGCAATTGTTAGACTAATATTCAAGTTCATCATCATCATTATTTCAGCCTATTGCAGTCCACTGCTGGACATAAGCCTCCCCCAGGGTGCGCCAAGTTATCTTATTATAATTAATTTCTTCGGCAAATGGGGACTTGGGGTGTGCCATACATATATACTATTGTTAATCTACCTTTATTAACTTTAATTAAGTAATACATTTACTTTACTTTATTGTAAATCTAAACTCTTGTTGTCAGGTGTTCAAAGCACAAGTTTTTTTATATTTTAAAATAATATATTTGTGCAATATTTTGTATAAGATTTATTTTAGTTTTCATATTAATTTTCATTTAATATTCTAATTCAAAAATTTTAATTTATTAACTAATTGTATTGAAGTTGATTAACATTTCATTAATAATTTATGCAAGTAAAATGAAACTAGTGTTAACTATATATATATATATATATATAACCAGTGAAAAAAGGGCCATGAATTGCCGTAAATCGTAGAGTTCGAAAAAATTGTATTACGTGACTTTGAGATCAGAGGTCAAAGGTCATAGTCATTTTGGGGGTATATCGACTATGCTGATTCGAATGGCGTTGACCGCGAGTCTCTAACTTTAACGGTTCTTGAGTTGAAAGTTGTATAACAGACAGATGGATGGACAACGCTTTTCAAACTCTAAAAGTAAAAACTTATAAATTTTTTGTAGCTTTTGTACATTTTCTATATTAGTAGAAAATAACTTTGATGGATCACATAACTAAACAACCAGTAGTAACTTAAAAATAGAAAATGTTATTAGTTGGGTTTATGTAAACAAATCAATGTGTAAATGTTGCTGTTTTCTACCACTAACAATTAATATTTTCAAATGTTGACAGACAATGAAAATTACTTACCTATATACATGACAACAGTCCATACTAGCACGACCCGCCTGCCGACAGCACCATCGATATTCCAGAACCAGAATGGGATGAAAGTCGCGTAGAATATCTCGTCACCCAGCTCCGTGCCCAGCACGAACAGCCAGTACCAGAACTTGTTGTTTATAGAGCATGCCACTGCGTCCTTCCCGCCGCTGTCGCCTGAACTATCTGTGTCGCATGAAGACTGCGAACTGCTCGATATATTACTAGGTATTCTCTTGTGCTGCTTTAAGTCTAATTCCTCGTTTACCCACTCCAATCTATCAGAATGTAACACTTCGGATGATTCATTTTGCGTACTTTGATTACTTTTGTATGTAACACCAAAAAAGTTCTGAACTTTAATCACTAGGAACGGATCCTTCAAATATTCTATGATATGGTCCCACATGGCGGAATGTTATTCTGAAACTTGTTACATGCGAGGCGAAAAATTCGTATAAAATACACTTCCTATTCTAATCACTATAGTAAAATCGCAGTTTTCACGAGATTCTCGCGTTTATAATCTTAATATGACAGCTGACATCAACCAGCAGCTCGTGAGTCGTGACAGCTACTTGACATTGATGTTAATGACGTTATTTTGGTTTATTGCTATTAAACAAAATAATTAACAAACTGCACCTTACCTGGCGTTTATAATTTGCTATATTATTTTATATCAGTGCACGTATCGATGCATATATTATTATCGCGATTACATTCTATAACCATGATTTATAAACTGGCATTTGAATTTCTACAAGCATCACAATGCTTGTAGAAATTAAAATACCAGTTTCTATTTTATGTGTAACACAACTGGTACTGGGGTAACACTGTAAAACGTCGTCTGTCAGTAATTGTCAATACTGTCAAAAAGTTTAAAGAGCGAGGTTGTTTTACTTGACCCGCAAAACATTTTTGCGAAGTTACATTATATTATGTTACGTTTATGTTCGTTAATATTTGTTTAAACATACAAACCTTTTATATTAAAGGTCACTAATCAAGTTGAATATTTGTGCAAGTGTTTCATGTGAGTATTTTCATTATTATTTTTGAGAATATTTACTGCTCTGTTAATTTATTTATCTGTTTATCTAGTCGCAAGATTAAAATACCTTATTACATTGTTAGTAAGGAGATAAGTGTAAAGTTATTTTACTGCTGAAAGTTATAAATTAGAAGTAATGTCTTTAAAAACGAAAATGTTTCTTAATTGCTTCATACCTTTAACTATATCTATTAATTTGACCATTCCAATAGCAATGAAAAAAATTTAAATATGCAGTCACAATTATATTTGAACCAAATTATTGCATGTAAACATCTCAAATTTTCAAGCATAAACAACAGCTGTATCCAATGCTTTCTGTTTGTTTACATAACAAAAGATATTGTTTGCACACAAATTGTATATCACTTTGTTCAATAGGTAATTTTCAAATGGACTCTAACAAGATTCCTACAATATTTGATTAGGTGCAAATTCTAGTTAGATAATGTACTGTGTTTTATCTCTGTCAGTTGGTAAACAAAACATATTATTATTGTATTACAGCACATACTACTAATGTGTACATTATGTATTTCTTATAAATAATATACATTTAGTATAACATTTTATAAGACATACATAAGTATTATAATATTGTTAATTTGTTTACAGTGGTAAATATACTAGCCATCTTAAGTTAGTTATTGATATCATTTCAATAAAGCAATTTATAGTCAATTCACTTTATTATCTCGATATTAATTTTCACTGTTTTAAATATTTATTTTGAAAGGCTTAGGCCTTAGACTGTGCTATGAACTTTCACTTAAAATATTATAATAGCATTTTCTGGCTATGACATTGATAACCAATGAAAATCTTTTAATAAAATTGAATATGCATATAAATATCTTCTTCTTATAATATAACTTAAATATAATATGTTTAATAATATATGTCGCATATTAAACATTACGCTGAATATTTAAATAACTGGAATATAACTAATATTAATTTTAAATATTTTGCTTTATAAAAGATGCATAATGTGCTCCTTTGTATTTACTTCCAAGATATGATTTGATTAAAGATGAACTTATGTTTATTTTAGTTGCATATTAAGATACTAATTTTCGTTCACACACCAAACATCTAATACTTGTACATTTTATACACATTCTGTAGCTTACAACTTTAATATAGTATGGTAATTTTAAGCTATTTGGTATTAATTTTTTGGCTGATGCTTGTAGCTTGGGGCCAGACAATGCTTCTTTTATTATATTTATCCTGGTGCTTGCAGCACCAATAGCGTAAATAACAAAAGGCGTCTATTCAAAAGGAGCCTCGTGTCTGGAGGTGTTCAAGAAGGCGTTCTTGTGTGTAAACAAGGTGAACTGCCAAGTATTTCGCCCATCGAGCATCTCTAATTTGGGCCTAATCCCAAATTATGCTGTGCACTACCCATCTTCTTTCCATTGTACATCAAAGCTCTAGTCACATTAAAAGGAAAGAGACTTATCTTGTAAGTTAATTTCGTACTCCGCTCTGCAAATCAACAATAACAAACAGTAGCTTTTTAAACTTATCTTCCTTCGATTAGGTCGACTGCCGGTTAAATATAACTATACATATATAACACACATAGGAATCTAGTATATAATCACGAAAATGAAGTGGCATACAGCTCCCACGCGTGTGCTTTAAATCTGGTCCGATGACCATAAATTGATAAATTGACGTAACTGATGAGATCAATAAAAATAGTATACCATTCATCTACATACATTTGTATAGATTAAATTCTGATAGGTATACTAAATGTGGAGTTTTGTGCAGATGTTTAGATATTTGTAAGTTATTCACGCGAAAACCGCTAAACGATTTTTGAAAATAGCCGGCACCCAGAAGATTAACATACATACATACATAGATTCACGCCTGTTTCCCAGAGGGGTAGGCAGAGACTACGTATTTCCATTTGCTACGATCCTGACACACTTCTCTGGCTTCATTCACTTTCATCACATTCCTCATACAAGGTGCTCTTAACCTGGCCTTTGTCCAGAACGCCTCCGATCTGATCAAGGAACGTTCGCCTAGGTCTTCCTCTTGCGACTGTTCCATTCACACTAGCCTTATAAACTTTCTTAGTCAGTAACATATAGGATTTAATCCCAATACGCGTTATGCGTTCCTGTGGAATTAACACAGCCTATATACCTATATATAGGCTCAGGTGAACTAGAGGAGAACAATTTTAAATACTTATAAAAAATATTTAAAATGTCTGAATATTATTTCCACTCGGTTTCTGAAAGGTATGTCAACTGCTATAATTGGCTGACTGAATTGGAAACAGCCAATCTAATAATGAGTTTGATTTGACACGTTGATTAGCTCTTCAGAAATCGCAAAAAGCATTATCGAAATGACATTTTAAATATTAACATTTTCTTTAGGTTTTCTATTTTAAGTTAATTTTCCAGTGGTCTAGGAACCTATAGTCTCACCAAAAACGTCATTAGCACGAGTACTAGTGAGTTATTCACATCGGTTTGTTTTGTCACTATGCCGTGTAGATATTAAGTATACGACCATTATCTGTTCTTCTCGTCGTCCAATAAATAATGACCGTATTGATAAGGCGTCTGTAGTCAGTCAATACTCGACGCCCACTATGTACGTACTCGGAACTCGTACGCCGGTGTTCTTATAATAGTTTAGGACTTACAGTATGTTTTTCAAAGAAAGTGTTGGTTGATATCGAACTATGGACTGATGTTTTGTGTTTATTTGTATGACAGCAGCTTTTGATTTTTGGCCTACTTGGTACGTGATTAGTTTACTAATACGTTGTGCTTTAAAGTATTAAAACATGATTTGAAATTAACAGCCTTATTTATAAAGTGTCGCTAATTAATACTTAGCTACTTCTCAATTTAATACTTGTCACGCTCTTGATTAATGATAAATATTTGATGAACCACTGTTAATTCCTAAAAGATGAATGTCTATAATTTTTTTAATCTAATTATGCGCTTGGTATTACATACAATAATATTACATCAGCCCGTATATAAACTGTCCGACTATAGGATACGAGTACTCTCAGTGTGACAAGGGGAATTATTACGTGGTTATCTTTTAAATATTTGGGAAAAGTTTATAAATTAGACTTTTCATTTGTTAACATGTCATCAACATATTGATTAAGCTCGTATGAGAGAGAGTTTGTCATTATGTTAGACATTTTGTCAATAAATTTCTATTCTTAGGGAATAATAAATTTTTCAGGAAAAATGTCTTTGTCCTTTTTGACATATGATATATCTTATACAAAATTTCATGATGATCGCTCAAGTAGTCAAAGCGTGAAAGTGTAACAAACAAACTCACATTCGCATTTATGTATGTATGTAGTCTAGAAAAACTAAACAGTAGTTTGATTGTTAGAATACAAGTTGTTTTGTTTGAAACGTTATCTATCATTCACAAACAGCGCCATACATTGGTATTACGTAACTATGTTACCAAGCTGGCAATGGTACTTAAAGATCCAGCCTTTTTACCTATTGGCTATCTCTGGTATGATAATGTCGAGCAATGGATAGTAAATTCTAAATCAAAAATATGTTTATTCATGTAGGTCACTAAGTAACACTTATGAACGCCAAAATTACACGTTTAATGTGAATTTACATTTAGCTGTTGTCATGTTCAGCAAAGCAAGGGTATAGTAGTAGAGGCTAACTTTTAAATACTACTTGCTTGAGTGTTTCATAAGTAAGTAGTAAGCATACTACTTACTTATGAAACACTCAAGCAAGTAATATTTAAAAGTTAGCCTCTAATTGTAATAAATAGACAACCTCGGTAACGCAGCGGTAACATAGTGTATGCGACTGGTGTGCATAAGGTCTCGGGTGAAATGCCTGAGATGGACATAGGTTTCATTGTCAAGGGTTCTGAGTAGTAGCACGAAGTCTGGAGCTGTGTGTGATAAACGGTACGTTTCGGCGTCTATTACGTTAGATTTAAAATCATACTTGGTGATAGTACGATTCTCTCCTGGAGTTCAGACTTGATGATCATGATGATCCATCATGATCATCAAGTCTGAACTCTCGAATAATTGCTCGAATATTTCCGAGGTTCGGAATTGATTGCCGTTATTAAACAGTTCTTACTCTATGGATCTAGAATACAGTACAAAAAAATAATATGTGGTGAATATCCGGGTACGTTTGCAGGTTCAATGCCGCTACTGTAAGCAAAAAGATATTTATTTTTATGTCCATCTAAATTTGTTTATCCGAGGAGACCCGGCCAAATTATGTTGATTGTTGAACCACCATGAAACATAAATATCGAGGTTTTGGACCTACTGACTGTTTGAACTGTGAAACACATTTATTCCGAAATTCGTTCTCAAATTCGATACGTAACCTCTTGATTGTCCTTTCGTGAAGCAGTCCGATCAACGGAGTAATGTCATTTTGAATGAAAGAAATGCGAAGAATATCCTTCATTGTAAGATTTTTTATTCGGCCTGAGCTTTCTAATAGACATTTTCAAAGTATGGAGCTCTGTAGGTCTACAGGGCTCGAATTTACAATAAAACCACACCATTAACAGTCTTTTCTCAACACTGACATGATAAAAACGGTTAAATTACTATTTTAATATAGATAGTCAAAATATTTTAATTTAATATCAAAGATCTAATTATACCCATTTTAAAACTCATTACCATTGTATCAAATAAAACAAAGGTAAACGGAGAGGAAACGCATAAAACTTTATTTTAATGTTTTGATTTAAAGATCCGTTCGTCTCGGTGAAGGCATAATAATTATTGTTTCTAAAAAACCTGTTATATGGGAGGTCACTGCTCTACGCTGACCTAATGCGGTATTTTATATTTCAACACAAAATAATAGTATACAATGTTATAGATTACTCAAAAGGCCCACAAATATGTAGTCTTTTTGTCGAGTAAAATAAAGATAGCACTATCTTTATCATACTCTACAAAAACAACAAGGATAAAAAACATGTTCCTCAAAAAACTTGCCTCGTTTTTAGAGTTCGAAAAACTCTTATACAACAGCTTTGTCCGTCCGTCTGTTATACAACTTTCAACTCAAGAGCCATAAGAGCTAGAGACTCGCGGTCAACGCCATTCGACTCAGCACAGTCGATATACCCCCGAAATGACTATGACCTTTGACCTCTGACCTCAAGGTCACGTGATACCATTTTTCGAACTCTAAGATTTACGACAATTCATTGCCGTTTCTCACTTGTTTTGGTTCGTGACATCAATGTACTCGTAAATCTAGTTTCTACGAAAAATATTTGAACTACAGAAGTGATTTTAACTGCGCATAGTCTGTCCAACAGTTTATTCAGTTTTGTCTTGCACTAGCGCCTATCACACTATATTCCATACAAAATCATAACTTGTAATGTGAATTACCTTTTTACAGCTTATAAGCAATTTTTGGGATGTAGTGATAACCATCAATGATAAATTGATTGATTTTATTAGTGCTTCTTATGTGTAATAATAACTTATTGTTGGCGTAAGCCAAGAATCAAACTTCAGTCGTGTATTGTATCAGAGTATTTATTAATTCACCTTTTGTACACACACTTCAACAGTCCGATAACGAATGCCCGTGCGCTGGCTCGACCGTTATTAAATATCGCGACAACGTCAACACCGTCGAGCCGGAAGTGAAATCATTTTATATAGATTTAAATAGAATATTGTCGTAATAAATTGGTGTAATGTTAGATGTTTACAATATTTAAATTAAGTTAATTATTTATTAATACAAATGAATACAAATAAATACTATCAAATACATGGAAATGTCAAATCAGCAACATTGACATAATTAGGTATACAATAATAAAGTAATTCTACCTAACACTTCATCTTATTCTTACACATTATCTGAAAATAGAAAAATCTACGATAACATTTCCGTGTGAATATTGACAAACCTCAATTACTCACTTTATTATTAGTTCCAATTGTAATAGATTTTATATTTTTATTTTTATTTTTATTTTTTAATTTCTGTACTTAATTTTATTTTATTTATTAGTAATATAACATTTACAATATATTTACATTATTAATTTTATATTTCTATTTGAATGTTAATGTAATTAGAATTTATTATTTAAAGTAATTCATACAAATTTATGTGACTGTAAAACAAATGAATTTTGACTTTGTTTGTTTGTCATTTGTCATTTTACTGGATTTTGATAATTTAATTGTTAAACTTAACTTTAATATTGATATTTCGTCACTTTTAATATTTATCTTTGTTTCTTATGTCATATTATTTATGTAATGTTTAAAATGTAATGCATGCTGAATTCACCTGTAATTAGTTATACAATTGGTTAGACTCAAAATGTTTCTCTTATGTGTATTTGATATTGTAGTAACTGTTGGTGAATCTTAATAAATAAATAAATAAATAAATGACCTTATATTATACATAACCTGATTAATTAATTAATTAATTCGGTTTATAATTGACCTTACATTATTATGATGGTACCTATAATGTAGTAGGATAAAATACGCAACTGTAAACAACATGTAAACATTTCATGCCGATCTTTTAGACTTTCATACTGTTATGTAAACACAACAATGTTTAGAAAGTATTAAATTACTTATTTAGTAAAAATAGCTCCACTAACAGTAAAATATTGAGTAAATATACAGATAGTTACTCAATATTTTAAGCAGCGATAGCTCAGTGGGGAGACCGTCAGACTGCAATGCAGAAGGTCTCGGGTTCGAACCCACGTCGCGCACCTCTGACTTTCGGAAGTTATATGACTTTTCGAAATTATGTGCGTATTGATTGACAATTATCGCCTGCTCCGTGCCTCGGAGAGCACGTTACGCCGTCGGTCCCGGCTGCCATGAACATCTATGGCAGTGGTTATTGGGAGAGTGTCGACACAAAAGATCCCACTAGTGTCGCCGGTCTGCACTGACTGGCCCCCACATAAGATACATACATACATACTCAATATTTTATTGTATTCCATAATGTTATACAAGAGTGCACTTAGATACAGATTAGCTCATTATGGACCCTGCCAGGCACAGCAAATACGATAGGTATATAATAACTTATGTACTTTATTTTAAATCATATTTTATATATCGCTATAACTACGTCAAAAAAGGTAAGCAATCTGGCGAGTCATGCAATTTTCGATATATTCTAAAGTATTAATATAATTCCTATTGCTTTCGACATCAAAATATCGATAATCGTTACTACACCTACCTCCAACAAAATGGCTATCTAGTTCAGTAACAGAAGCCATACAGCTGGTTAGAGTACCGGTGGCAAGTCACGTTTATCATAAGATCTTGAATGCACAACTAAGATGAGGAACTTTATATGAGAAAATCTAATCTTATGTACGTTAAAAAATGATTGGAACATCACACCACCCGTAGCCAAGAGTTTCGTTCCTCATTGTTTGTTTGCAAAGCACACGGTTCCTTCTTTAAGGTTCCGTTCCCATAGCTTGCCAGTAATAGGATTATTTTTTATTACTTAGTCCACGTTGGCCATCTCTCTATTTAACCTTTAAAGGGTTCTATCATATATACCGCTAGATATATGAATATGATATAAAAGGCTGAAATTTTAAAATTGGAGTGATTAAGTCTGACCAAGTAAGACCCACATCATTTTGTGGCGGTAGTGAAATGAAACTCTATGCGAACGAAGTTTCGGAGCGATTAGTTCTGCTATTTGTACCATAAAATATATAAAATAAAATTTTGGGATTATAAATACTTATATTTGCCTACAAAGAAGAGGTCGAAAGTAAAATAATGTTTAAAAAAATATCCAAAGAAACGAAATACTAAGAATATACCGACTACGAAGTTTCGGATAGTCATTTTTCTGGTACCTTATCTATCTGGTTCTATAACTATCATTCTAATCACCAAGAAATAATTGGACGAGAACGATTTCCTCATCATGTAAACAGGATTAATAATATAAGCTATTAAGTTGCAATCTAGTTGCATATGCTAGTAAATAATTCACAACATTTATGGTACTGATCTATAAATAGCAAGCGTAATGCGTAGATTGAACGTCATAGATTAATTCCGTGTATGTTATCGTAGGTCGGTAAACTGGGCGGATGGCGACGGAGGAGGACACAGATACCCTCAAGCTGTACTGGGATCACTTCTTCAAAGCAGAGACTGGCACTTATGAGGTAACGTACTTTTTTTTATTACAGTACATTGTATGACAATTTCTGTGATGACAAGTTTAGATTAGCGTTTATTTTCACGGCTGCCTACCCCACTTTTCGATGACATACCATCGAAAAGTAAGGTAGATATGCATTCAGGTCCAAATTTTACTAGTTTTGGTTTCGGTTTTGCTTATTAATTAATAGGAATCAGGTTATTGCCGTCTACCGGGCATATCGTAACTAAAACCCTGTTGTGCTTCTACAACTCGGAGTCTAATGTTCGGCTGACATAAGTGTAAACTGATGTCACCCTTGACTGAAGCTTGGGACGCTAGACTATAGAAATCAAGAATGGGACCAAAGAAGCAATCTTATCATAATATAATAGTTATCTTCTTCTCTCTTAGCCTTTATTATTCCCAAGTCACTTGGGGTCGGCTTTTCTAGTCTAACCGGATTTGGATATCTGTTTTTACACGGAGCGGCTGTCACCTGACCTCCGCAACCCAAAGGCTAACGATACCCTAAGGCTAGACCAGTGTCAGGATATTAGAGGGTACTGACTTTTCCAATAACGACAGCCATAGATATTCATGGCAGCCGGGACCGACGGCTTAACGTGCTCTCCGAGGCACGGAGCAGGCGATAATTGTCAATCAATACGCACATAATTTCGAAAAGTCATATAACTTCCGAAAGTCGGAGGTGCGAGACGTGGGTTCGAACCCGAGACCCTCTGCATTGCAGTCTGTTGGTCTCCCCACTGAGCTATCGCTGCTTGTAATGTAATAGTTATATATAAAGTAATATAATAGTTCAGTAACAGCAGCCGTTTATAATCTGTACTGCTGCTGGGTACGGCCACTATATGTATAATAACAATATACTAAGTATGGAAAGGTTTAGATCATAGTCTGCTCGCGCTGATCTATCATGAACTCTTAGCGATGTAGTTTTCCTCTCGTTATTTTCCTTTACCGATTGATAATTAACTATCAATACGCAAGTTTGAAAGTTTAGAGTCGCGTGCCTTGGGCTATCTGAATGGCGGTTCACCAGTGTCACCGGTTAGGCTATTGTCGCACAAATAATTTTTGAATAAGATAGAGATAGATAAAAAGTATTGAATCTTCAAGATCGTTTATTAGACACACAGTGCGTTCTGGAGTTTAACAAGGAAGACGTTTGTCAATGCGCCCTATTTAGTACAATCAGTAGCTTGCATCCGTTTTATAAGTAGATGTAGAGAAGAAATTCAATTGTCACTCGGCGCAATTCCAACGTTTATTATCTTGGTTGTACTAGAAGACGATTATACAGAAGATGTCTTTACTCTGTATTTGAAATGTAACACCGTGTCAAAATCAAACTAATGACTAGTTATATGATTGACTGTTGCTAATTTAGTCAACTAATCCCAGCAGATGACATGCGTTTGACCGTCTGTTAGCTAATTTTAAATTGATCTTTGAGAACTTTGGTGTTAAAGGTGTAATCAAAAATGCCCGAATTGTCATTGGTCCCTTGGCAATTGCAAGTTATAGATTCTATAATATGTAGGTACACTAAAGTCGCAGGCTACATTTTCTCTTACCTTTCTTTACCGTATGAAACGGCAGGCCACTACACGAAAGATCTACCCAAAGGCACTTCTAACACTCCCTACTGTCCCCCCTAGAGGGGAGACGGACTCGAAACAACAGAGGCGCGCGTGGGAACACGCACGCCGCCTCTCGGACCTGGTGCTGAACGGATGGCGGGCAGGTGGCTTTTAACATTTTTTTTTTTTTTTTTTTTTTTTTAACGTGGGGGAATGCTTGATGCATACCCCTCCGCGGGGGCGGGCGGAGGGGTTATGTCGGACTCGCCGGGGTAAAAGAAAGATGTTAAGAAGAAAATGTACCTCCCGGAATACCGACTAAACCTACCACGGTGTTCCTCGACAAAACCACTATCGACGGGGCCGCGCGAATCACTTTCGCATGCGGTCGCGACCCCGCCGAGGTTTCGGCCCGCCGTATGAAACGGCAGGCCACTACGCAAAAGACCTACCCAAAGGCACTTCTCACAATAGTATCCCTACTGTCCCCCCTAGAGGGGAGACGGACTCGAAACAACAGAGGCGCGCGTGGGAACACGCACGCCGCCTCTCGGACCTGGTGCTGAACGGATGGCGGGCAGGCCCACAAAGCCCGCCACCCCCAGGTCAATCCTCAGGGTGGCTGGAGGTCGTCCCGCGCCCTCCGGCGCCCGGCTCTGCGGTTGGGGAGAGGGTTCAAACGCTCCCTCTCCCGCTCCGCCGCCTCCTTGATGGAAATGACTTCCTCACAGAAGGAGGCGACGGCGTTCCACGACCTCTCACTCCGGACCATAGACTGAACTGCAGCCAGGAGCGAGAGGGCAACCAATCCGACTGCCGCGATCAACTCACGGCGCTGCGATGCCCAGGCGGGGCAAACCGCCAAAGTGTGCAGCGCCGTGTCCTCAACAACGTCGCGGCAGTCGCCGCAGTGGTGACAACCGGGCGTCTCTTGCCGGCGTATACGACACAGGAACTGGCCAAAACAACCGTGGCCAGTCATTACCTGTGTCAGCCGGAAGGTGAGGGCGCCATGGCGCCTCTCCAGCCACTCCTCAAACACGGGACTTACCGCCACGATCGTGGCGTGCCCGGGTGGCTTTTAACCTGAATCGGCCCGATCTACCTATAGTTCCTATATTCAACTAGCTTATATACATTGAAATTAAACTACTATATACGGATTTTATCGCGTTATTTATTTTACACTTTATTACAAAATTTTGAAACTGTCACAGTACTACTAGATACTATTGAACCTTACTAATTTTTAAGCTAATTAATTTATTAAAACTATTAAAGACTATTTATATTTAAGTTAATACTTTCCCCGACGTTTCGGTTGCTTTTCAGCAGCCGTGGTCACGGGGAGACTAAGATGGTAGTTGTCTAAATGTTCTAGTGTTGTTATTTCAAAGTACCCGAACATCATTTAATCATTGGTGTTTCTATTTACGCAGAATGAGCTCGATAAAATCCGTATATAGTAGTTTAATTTCAATGAATAACATTCGCGTAAACAGAAGACAATATAGCGTATATACGTATAGCTGGAAGAACATATAGCCTATAAGATCCATTCTCGGTAAATAGTGTTGAAAGAATTGATGATTTTTCAAACTTACAAACTTTACCTCTTTAAAAGATAAAAACTTAAAACTTTTATATGTGTCTTTGGCCCAAATCTAAAGGGTCAAAGCTACCAAATTATATGTAAACAAACGATGCAATCCACGACAGAATAGTAAACAAATTTTTTAAGTGGATATATAATGTATATACATAGATGAATACTTTTGTTTCCGCACATTCACATTTATAACCACATTCACAGCGCGATAACGAAATCAGCTGTCAGTTCACCCATCCGCCCACATCATTTGAATAACTATGCCGTATATATAACAATATATCATTTGTACCGGTATAACCTTACCAAGTACATTCGTACTCATCTTTTAAGCACAGTAAACTTTATTTACAGAAAGAATATAATATAGTACGGCTTGCATATTTATAAGGCCACTTAAAAATGCACTATACTCGTATTTTGTATTAGATACGACTTCTGAAAGAGATTTAAAATTCGTATGTAAAATATATATACCATGAAGTGCATAGTATGTTTTTGTATTGTATTAAGAAGCTTTGATTCATTATGCCTATGCCGCTCCAACCTAGCCATCCGGATAATTATTTTACATAGTTTTATATGCTTATTAAGTATACATCTTATACAGAGACCTGGCATATCTACCTCTGATTCAGGACTAAGTAAATGGTACACAATTGCATATGCTAGTATCAAACAGTTTACGACCAATTATACGGACTCTAAATATTAATGAATGTTAATTTTATTTTATTTTGAGGTTTGCGTAATATTGCAAAAATCAAGACAGGTAAATTTCGAAAAATCTAATTTGCTTTACATTTGGATAAACTCAAAGATTTACATATAATTGATAAAACAAGTAATCAATAATCAGATATCCTGCGGCATCTGATTAGACCACATTGATAAACTAGACAGCAAAAAGACACCCACAGAGCTTGTTTATTTTCAAATATTATGCTATAAAATACAGCAGCGATAGGTTAATGGTAGACCGTTGGATTGCCACGCAGAGGTCTCGAGTTTGCCCAGACTTGCACCTCTGACTATTCGAAGTTATGTGCATATTAAATAGTTAACTATCATTCGTTTTAACGGTGAAGGAAAACATGAGGTGAGGTAGCCTGCATATCTGACAGTTCTTCGTAATGTTTTTGACGATGTGTGGAACTAACCTAACCTTTCCTAAACTAAGAAGAGGCCCGTGCCTAGCAAATGGGACAGTTTATATACGGGGCTAAAGTTATCACCATCATCATCTACTGTTGGGGACTAAAGTGTATACGATTTGCGTAATCCATTCATCTGATGCCGTTAATTATCTTTCTTTTTTAAATATAAATTCCAAAATAAAGACTTCTCCAACGAAGGTCATGCCTCTGTACAAATCGGTTACACCAGGCCAGGAGTATAATCAAGAAAAGTGCAAAGGCAATATTTCAAATACACAGTTTTTAGTAATATTTAGTATGGCGGTGTAGATGCAATCGTATTGAATAGCAGGTGGAGCACGAAATACGAAAGTGATGCTATTATCCAATTGTAGCTTGTCATGCTTGCGCGCGCACCCAATCTAGGTATAACTTTAACTATAGTGGTGCCGAAACAATATTTTTCGTTCGAAGAATCTATAAAACCTACTTTTTTTTATTACAATAGTAAAAAACCATACTCGTCTGTATCGGAGGAATAGGCAGAGGCCCTAATTTTGACAGCTCTGCGTAGAATCCATGTAATAGACGGCCAACGTAGTACAAGTCAACAGTAAAATATCCGGGGTCCACGAATATACCACTAGGCTTACTACAAACTACTCTTCTTATATCAGCATCTTGACCTAGGCTTCTATTTCGAGCAGAAACGATTTCTAATATTTATTTCAACCAAAGTACAGAAGACGATATTCTAAAGGTTAGAGCAGTTGTTAGAATAATTGAAATGTTATGTCGACTGTTATAAATACGCAATAAAAATGGAATCTCTAAGGAAAAGCTAAACTGTATGTACGAAAACAACACAAGGTTATTTAACTACCAGGAGTCAGGTCACGATCTTTGGTATGTTGGAGGTGGCCTCTCAAACCAGAAGTTTAACATTGTGTGATCCTGGCCTGAGCGGCATTTACGAGCGGCCGTATATCTCTAAAAAATACTCTATACATTGATTCTTGTAGACTATGGTCTAATCATCCTTACACTGGGAAAAGACCCGTGCCCAGCAGTGAGACAGTTTATATACAAGGCTGATATTATTATATTATTTTTGTTGCAGAAATCGACATGGCTCGACCTGTTTTTGGCCGAGTTTCTAATACGCGTCAACAATGGAGATAACCCCAAAGAGTTGATCAAGTTCTGGTAAGTTATAACACATGCAGGAATTTGACTAACGTGCCCAGACAGCTGGCAGAAATTGACATACATTTTATACAATAAAGGTGTCAAATATGCACACTCAACCTGCCTGCTGGTAGCCAGCCTATGATCATGCGCGTTATAGAGATAGGATAAAAACAAAGGTATATAAGAGGTAGGTATGTCACCCTCCGCAACTCTTACTGTACGATTCATCGGGTGAAATGCAGTACCTACTAATCTCATGCTAGTGTCCTGTAAGAGGCCGGTATTCGAGACGACAGTTCGAGTTATCACCAAATAAGTAGCCCTCTTATTATTATGAATTATGATATACGTCTTACAAGCGACTATAGGCACCTCTAATACTATTTTAACATCTTTATAAATTTCTCTTCTCTCATTTGTGTATTCAGTCCAGTGAGCGGTGTGGTGACGCTGGTAGGATGCGAGCTGTTGTGCGGCATTCACCGCGTGACGTCATCCATCAACACGCACTACTCGGTGCCGCTGCCGTGCCTCGACTCACCTTGCTCCGGGAAACCCGAACTGCCCGAGGAGACCACCGACAATGTCTGTAAGTATCAGCTCAGCCAAGCAGGCGGCATTTAAACTTTCAACTGATATTCTATAGTGCCTAAATTCTCTAGAGACGCTGTTCTCTACCTCTACATTCACTATAGAGATTTCGTGTTAATGAAATAATACAAAACCTAATAGTAGTTTTTTTTTTTTTATTTACGTGGGATCACCCACGTAAATAAAAAAAAAAAAAAAAAAAAAGTCAGCAACTCCATATCAGTAATTTTTTCAAAATTTCAAGGAATCATCCTTTGACGCATACCTCTCCTCGGGGCTACGGAGAGATTATGTCGTGCTCACCGGGGGAGTAATACCCCGGTAATACCGACTAAACCTACCACGGTGTTCCTCGACATAACCATAGACGGCGGGGCCGCGCGAATCGCTTTCACATGCAATCGCGACCCCGCCGAGGTTTCGGCCTGCCGTGTGAAATGGCAGGCCACTACATAATAGACCCTCTACTGTCCCCTTGTAGGGAGACAAAAACACGACTCAGAGGCGCGCGTGGGAACACGCACGCCGCCTCTTGGACCTGTGGAGTTGCTGACTTGCCTCAACTATATAAATAAATATAATAACCTAACACCTACGTAAAAATCATAGTTCTTCGATTAGTGCGATGATGGAGCGTTAAAATCAATAAATTTGCTTGCTATCGCTACTCTAAGCAAAAAATGTGACAAATTTACTATAACCCTCATGTACCTGTGACGAATTTACACATATGTATTTTTTAATACATGTGACGAATTTACTTTCAATGTATGGAATTTTCAAAATGTGACGAATTTACTTTGTGACAAATGTAAACAACACGCTTAAATTTTCACCGTTTCGACATCGATTGCAATCGAATGAATGGTATAGTATATTTATACAAATTATAACTAACCGAGAAAGTACTTTTTATGGATGAAAGGTATGACGTTTTCTGTACCTCCGACATTGTATGATACTCGGCCGAGTAGTTAGGATGTGAAAGCTTAACAAACAAACTCACATTCGCATATGAAATATTAGTTTTTAGAATCCGTTCAATAGTTCAGTACCTCTTACACATAAACGACCATATTTCATCTATTTATAACATGAGTATACGAAATAATCGGGACGTCATACATGTATTTGTGCAATATTGAATAATATCAAAATATGTATCCAGGTGTGGAAACCAAACCGGAAGAGCCGAAGGTTGGACCGACGAGCTTGTTCACGCGTATCAACACACAGTCTTCAGAAGAGATCCTAAGAAAGTACCTGCTGGGAGGCGTCGCGTGGCGGTGTCTTGTGCTGCTCAAAGCGCTTGGAGTGGAGGTCAGTATTTACATACCCAGCTCAGGTTGTTACCACATCCACTGGCTCGACTGCAATTGATTTCGTCAGCTAGTATAGTGATGCACGTAGTTGTATTCGAAAGATATTCGAATACCTAGTTGTTCATAATGCTGTTACTATTTTGCTGAAACACTTAGGAAACGTACTTACATGGTTTTCCGTAAAGAATGTATAATAATACACGGATGGCAAAGTGGTTAAAGTGGTCGCCTCGCCAGTGCCGCTGCGCGTGTGTGGGTTCGAATCCTACACCGGACAAAAATTTTAGTTATCCACAAATATTTGTTCTAAGTCTGGATGTTCTTTGTGTCCGTTGTTTGAATGATTATAAAGTCCCCCGCGACACAGGAATTTATACAATAACTTTAAACTTTAAACTTTGGAACACTTCACGTTAGAACCATTTGGGAGTTTAAAATAAAATAGGAAAATATTTCTCAGTAGCTTTTGGTCTGACGTCATGTCAACACATTAGCATATAAATTTTGGTGTAGTAGCGCCTCGCTGATATCAGCATGAATAGGCTAGACCGGGGAAGGACTACTCTCTCACAGAATATCGACGTGAAATACCAGTATCACTGTTGCGTTTCGATCGGTGAGTGAGAGTACCGAAGGCCCAATAACCGTCTTTCCCCCTATCCGCTTCTTCTCCTTCCCACTTCCTTATATTCCTAAAGGGTCGGCAACGCGTAAGTGATGCCTCTGGTGTTGCAGGCGTCCATAGGCTACGGTGACCACTTACCATCAGGTGGGCCGTAGGCTAACTTGCCGCCTTAATACGCCTGAGGTCGTGGGTTCGATTCCCGCACAAGTCAAACATTTGTGTGCATGAACATGGATGTTTGTCTTGGTCTGGGTGTTTCTATGTATAATATGTATGTATTTACAAAAAAAAAAAATTTATATGTATGTTTATCCATTGTCTAGTACCCATAGTACAAGCTCTGCTTAGCTTGGGCTAGATGGTGTTGTGTGTATGTGGTAGAATATTATTATTATTATTATTATTAATAATATAAAAAAAAATTGAATCGTTATTATAATATCAGTCGACCATGTTATTACTACTAGATTAAATTGTTAATCAACGTCATACCCTTCGGGTGTTTGTAGTGTGTAATGAATTAGCTAACGAGCTCTAGGGTATACAGGCCAATAATTTAATTTACAAAACATTCCAAACAATTCCAAAAACATAATCAACCTTTTGAACAGACTAAAATGAAAGTGGCAAATTCAATATTACAGAAAATTTAGGCATGGGTAATATAACCTCATTTGGCCAACTGAGTGTAAGTTCTCACGAAATAAATGGTCGAAATTGTCGTTTACTAGGCATATTGCCAGACTTCAAGCTGCTGTTGCAAATTTCTTTACTGAAAAAGCCAATAACACAGCCTACGGGCATTAAACAAGAGCCCTCGAGATAAGCCATTATCAAATGCCACAAGACCACGGAGCCAGTCTATGTTATCTTCTTTCTCTTTATATTAATTTAACAACT
Organism: Catocala fraxini; assembly: GCA_930367265.1. Taxonomy (NCBI): domain Eukaryota; kingdom Metazoa; phylum Arthropoda; class Insecta; order Lepidoptera; family Erebidae; genus Catocala; species Catocala fraxini. The sequence goes on from OV884031.1 coordinate 3,207,812, forward strand.
TATCCCGACGTATAAATCAACGTCTATAAATTCCGCTGTGAGGTTAAAATATCCGTTTTTATAATTGACCTGTGATAACTAAATTGAATATAATTACCGTTTAATAGTTAATTAGATAATGTGTTACATCGTTAAAGTACCAGGGTACGCTAAAATTTGAGGCCATTGAACAAATTAGCTGTATTTGTGTAGTTATTTATAGAGTAACGAATGAAATTGTTACTTGGAACATAGAAAAGCAGAAAGGAATACCTAATAAGAATAATATGTAAACATGTTTATCTTTCCTCTCTTAACTAAGCTTCTAATTGAATGTTATCGATGTGGATCCGGTGCCAAATAATATCTTTGCTGTACCAAAACGCCGTTGTTTAATTCTCTTAGAACCGATTAAGGACTTTATAAACAGTGCTTAAAAATATAAATGTTAGTATTTGATGACTGTGTTTTGGAGATACTTCGAAAAGAAAAAAATAGTGCATCCAAATATGGATTAGGTCTCTAGGTAGGACCCTGCTACACAAAGACGATCCAATAAATTTTAACTATTGAGTGATACGATAATCGAATGGTATTCAAATATAGTTGTGCATAACACAAATAACGAAATACCTAACAATTTGCAAATACAAACCTTATTGTCTTCTGTTTACGCGAATATTATTCATTGAAATTAAACTACTATATGCGGATTTTATCGCGTTGTTTATTTGACAGTTTATTACATAATTTTGAAAATTGTTACACTACTACTATTAAATTTTACTAATTTTTGAGCTAATTAAATTATTATTAAAACTATTTAGATTTAATTTAATTTTACACTTTCCCCCGACGTTTCGGTCGCTTTTCAGCAGCCATCGTCACGGGGAGACCTTACAACCTTACAAACCTTAGTTAAAAAGTTGCTTTAATAATGTAATGTTTTAATAACGTAAAATTTAATTGTTATAATATACCAGAGAGAGACTACCGAAGTCTTCAGTCCGAATAACCAGGTGTGATCATATTATGTATGCACAAATCAACAGTAATCAAGACACTTGCAAAAATACTACTGTGAAAATTGCATTCAATTTCGTGCAGTCGTTTTTGCGTGGTACGCGTACAAACATACAGACAGATAAAAATTCTAAACAATTGTTTTGGCTTCTATAACTCTTAGAAAGTATTATTGTATTATATAATATTTTCTTAAATATCTCCTATGTACAGACATCGACCATTATTATATGTATGTATAAATATCTTACCACCTACCAAACATTTGCGGTCTGTACGTCGCTTATATGCGCTCTCGTTAATAGATAATAATATAATGCTTAGGACGATGTTTCCATGTACGCCATACGTTTTCACTTCAGAGGTAAATAGTTGTAAAAATTGTCATTATATTATCTCCATCTTCTTCTCTCTTAGCCTTTATTATCCCCAAGTCACTTGGGGTCGGCTTTTCTGGTCTAACCGGATTTGACTGGATATCAGTTTTTACACGGAGCGGCTGCCACCTGACCTCCGCAACCCGAAGGCTAACGATACCCTAAGGCTAGACCAGTGTCAGGATATTAGACGGTACTGACTTTCCCAATAACGACAGCCATAGATGTTCATGGCAGCCGGGACCGACGGCTTAACGTGCTCTCCGAGGCACGGAGCAGGCGATAATTGTCAATCAATACGCACATAATTTCGAAAAGTCATATAACTTCCGAAAGTCAGAGGTACGCGACGTGGGTTCGAACCCGAGACCTTCTGCATTGCAGTCTGTTGGTCTCCCCACTGAGCTATCGCTGCTATTATCTCCATGTGTAGCAATAATGTATTCGTGTGTTTAAATGCGGAAACATTAATCTATAGTTACAAGTAGCAATTTGAGATCGATAACCCCGCGGCCCGGGCGCGTTGCCCGCGCTCGGTCAACCGCGTTACGTCATAAACACTTGGATATACGGTACATCACTTGAATTTGACTACCATTTTTATTTTACTACTGTCTCTTTGATCTTGTGGTTGAAGTGTGCGGTCGAAACACAGAACGTTTGATTACGTGGTAAGGCGATGTATTATTGGGATTTTCTGTTAGAAAGTTTACAGTGTTAGCAGTGGCATTGGACATATGCTCAGTAGAAGGGTATTTAAGACATGCCTTATAAAACCGGATCTAAAACGTTGCTGGCGAAAATGTAGGTTTGGCTGTAATAAAACTTTTTGGGTATCCAGTGCATAGGTAACTTAGTCCCTTTACTCAAATTAGGAAGCGAGCGAATAAGTATTTTGCAATAATGGGCATAACAGAATATGATATGATACGAGGAAATTCTTATATCCGGATGGATATGTTTATCCATCAGGACATGAGATTTTACAGAAAATAGAATGGAAAGATTACACGCTGTATTTAAACGTAAAAATACTTCTTCTCTCTTCTCTTATTTGTTTTGATTTTAAGGTTAATAGGCTGTTTGAAAGTATGAAAAATAATGACTGATTCATTACCGTCCGCGTAGATTATGGATATTAAAATCAATTTGCAATAATATATACCTATACAACTGTTAATCATTTTTACCAAAGAACCATAATAAATATAATTAATTTTAGTTCGAACCACGTGATCATGATCTGTTTTCATTGGTTACATCTTTATAAACGTCTTCCGTCATTGCTTGCTGTCCAATATTTATTTACAGACGAGTTGTAAGTAATACGTCACTTGACTGGTCGCCATATTACCGTAGCAAGCGTTTTGTCAGTTTAAATAACCAGTGCATTTTGTAAATTTATTATTATGAAATACTTAAAGTAATTAAAAATAAATATTATTTTTAGGGTCGAAAGAGACCACTGAACAATGTGAGATGGTTTCAAGAAACTTGTGAAATAGCTTATTATAATTTTCTTATAAAATATACCTGCGTAGATTTGTTATTAATTACTTAACGATTCATCATCGATGCTCAAGGTTTTTGTGTATGATTGAATAATCTTGCGACGTGAGCCGTCGAAGCGATAAATTATGTACCTTCGTCTGTGGAACTATTTTATAAATATGTTGCGTAGGCGTAGAACAACATTCCACACAGGCCTCTAATTATGTTAATTATGTCGGAGAGAAAGATATCTACATATTTTAATAAGTGTTGTGATATAAGAAGGCAAAGAAAAATAATATTATTTTCACCATAATTTGTATTTATTAGATTGACAGTTTATGTCGCTCTGACTATGAATGCCTCGACGTAAGAACAACTAGATAGAAATGGCACTGGTGTTGGTCAAAATGAATACTTTGCTTTATATTTTTTCAAAATTCAACTTATCTTTGTGTCGCGGAGGACTTTACAAACATTCTAACTACGTTCACAAAGTACATCCAAAATCAGACCAACTATTCATGGACCACGCAATTTTTGTCCCGTGTGTGGGACTAAAGTTATGTATTGACATTAGAAAAACTACCACGTAAAATACTACGCCATTAGTGTCAAATTGACATATTAATTAGTTTTCAATGTGCCATATCTAAATGAAATTCATATTTTTAACGTATCAGCGGCCTTGAAAGCGGCAATTCGAGGCCTGCGCACATGGCTTTTTGTTATAAATTGAAAATATTTTAACGCGTAATATCAGGTAGGTAAGCTTGGCTTACATTTGATAAGAAATCAAAGTCAATAATCATTCGTTTAGTTTGCCTGAGTTACTAAAGTTATGTAAACAACATTTTAGTTAGTTGCTAGGTTTAGGTAAGGCCTTCGAAGGTTACCTGCAAAATTATTTTAAATTACTATCGATTTTTATGTGGTGTTCTGTAAGATGTTGCAGCGCTATAATATGTAGGATTATTATTGGGTGTTTTTCAGAGGCTAATTTAATTATAATATTGATTTGCCCTAATATAGTGCTCAGACTGTTCGTCCGAACAGTCTGACCGGCTTAAGTGGTTGCCTTGCTACTGTCGGTGCAAAAATATTGTGTGAACGACAAATGCACACAAAGTACACTCAGGCTCAGAACTATAATAATTATTATTTGTAAGTCTTACAAATAATTGTCCCGTGTAGGATTCAAACCCACCATACTCGACGAGTCCGCAGTGCACCGCCATCTGTACAACAAAGAAAATCAAAATATAGCATGATCTCAATTTAATATGCGGTTCCATACAAAACGGATTTCATAATTACTGGTTATATGCCTGTTTAATTTTTCATTGTTGTATGTACACAGGGGCTGTCATGCTGTCGTCAACTGAGCTCAGTGCTGATCTGGCTGTTCGGTGAGTTGAGTGCGGCACACAGCGGCACTGGCTCTGACGTCACACCTACCCCGCCACCACCACGCACTCCGATACACCAACTGTTCTCACACAAGTAAGTACATATGCCAGCATGGATAGCGTATTACTATAGGTGATCTCCTCGCCACACTACGTCGAGTGTTATGGGTTCGATGCTCACATGGGCTAAAAATTGTGTAAGCCACAAATAGTTGTTTTGAGTAAGAGTACACTCTAGCCAGACTCAGAACTCAACTATTATTTTAACTAATATGAGAACAGAACTATTTGTTGACTAAGTTGAGTTACAAGCATTCAAATAACGGACACAAAGAACACGGACACACAGGCATAACACATATATACATTAATATACAAGAATATTCATTTTTAGATATATAAAAACTCACAGCATTTTTGTAGAATGATGTGGCTATCACTAAAACCTCACTACAATCCGCGCAATCTTATACAGGTTGTCCGGTAATTAATGGAAAACCTTAAAAAGGAACGGTGGGTAAAAAAAAATTAAAGTGCAATAGCTAGTCATACTTTTTGTCTATCTATTAGCATAATTAGTCTTAAATAATAAAACAACAATAAACCGATGGAATTCATCCATTTATGGTCGTAGTGTACAAGAAATTTAAATATGTAATTTATTAAAAAAACATATCTCAGGTAGTAGCTAGGATGGATATTTTTTCATATATTTTTCTGAATTGCTGTCTGTTCTACTATAAGACATTTCATTAATTACCGGACGTCCTATATACTGGCTGTCTCACTGTTTTACAAGGAGCAAGGTTTGGTACCCGAGGCAGGCAAAGTGTTAATAGATTTTTGTACCAAGAAATTTTCAGCAGCAGAATTAAGTGTGGAACTGGGTCCGATAGACTCCTACAGGCGCTTCCATTTTTACTATAGCCCTACAGCTTTAGCTGAGGAAATGTGTATGTAGTACACTTCTGCCTTCTATCTATATACGTTTTAGAGTTCGAAAAAAGAAAACTCTTATACAACAGCTTTGTCCGTCCGTCCGTCTGTCTGTTATACAACTTTCAACTCAAGAACCGTAAGAGCTAGGGACTCGTGGTCAACACCATTCGACTCAGCATAGTCGATATAACCCCGAAATGACTATGACCTTTGACCTCTGACCTCATGGTCATGTGATACAATTTTTTCGAAGTCTAAGATTTACGGCAATTTATTGTCGTTTCTCACTTGTTTTATAACGAGCCTAATTCCTATCCTATTTAATGACGCAGTCGTATAATTATAAGAATACACCCAGTATTAAAAATGACCCTTCGCGATACAGGAACTGTCCCTATCGCTATGTCTCTATGTTATGTGTTATATATAAAAATTAAGCTTGTATATGTTTGTGTCCGCAGAGCATGAATAATAGTCGTTAAATTTAATTAAAAGCTTCACTTAACCATGAATTTCTATATAAGAGAGTTCCCACTAGAAGGAAATCGAAAATATATCAGACCCACAACGAAGCGCCGCAGAGTTTGGTTAGTCGCGTAACAAAAAATTGTTCGAGGCGTTCACACTATCGACGCACCTGCCGAGCGAAGTCGAATGCGTCATCTAGTTAATTATATATATATTGAGATGAATAATTACAAAATCAAGGTCAAATATTATAGCATTACGAAACCTAAAAAATCTTAGGCTTGTTTCGTATGTACCACAACCACACCACGTGGACGGGCGCAATTTTGTAATGGAAATGAATATTAGAATTTACACGGACCACATTTTGCCGTCGTTATCGACTACGTAGATGATACCGACCACATCGCAACCACAACGCAACCACTGGCGTCAGACCACATCACAGACAAAACGCTGCGTCGACACACTGACACTGCGAGCATGCCTGCACACTCCCTCTCTTCCTAAAATAATCTGTAACAAGGAGAGCAACAACAATGTTACCTCTTCGAATTCCATGAGTTTGTTCAGTCAAGGCACGTTTCCTCAACGATAACCGGTGTCAAACTGTCTGTCTGCACTCGTGAGCGTCATTGCATCGTCGCAACCACATCGCAACTACTAACGATAACTCAACCATATCCACATTTTGTAGGAACCACAATGCAACTGCAAAAAGCTGGACCGACAGTATTCACACGTAACCACTGCTTGATCACCTTTTGTCGCGTCGATGTGGTGTGGTTGTGGTACGTGTGAATGAAGCCTTAACGTACAGACAGCCTTGTTACAGATTTTTTAACAGACAATTATTTATTTTTTGTTAGGATGTTAGTTTTTCCTTGTGAAGGCTTTTTAAATCGTTCTGATTTTAGGTATCCCTGGTCAATCATCCTTGGTTAATCCATTAATTATTTTCTTTTATTTAAGAAAATACGAGCAAAAATTTAAAAAATCGCTCCACCATACATTCCTATATCGCGGCAGACTTTACAAACATTCAAACAACCGACACAAATAACACACAAACTCAGACCAACTATTTGTGGATCACACAAATTGTCGTTCTGTGTCGGGATTGAACAAACATCACTCATCGCATTAGCAGTGGCGATGCGATAACATAAACTACTACGCCATCGGTGCAAACAATCCTTTACGCTTTCATCCTTAAACACTCAAACAATACAAGGAACATCCAGTCTCAAAACATACATTTTTAGATTTCCCGTGTAGGATTTTCCAACAACACTTAACGCATTAGCGGTGGCAAGGCGATCACTTAAACCATTACGCCATCCATGTTTCTGTAGTGATTCTTCTGTACACATGGCTACACATCAAGTTGGACACCCTATTTACTCATAACTACGCTACATATAAAATAGAGAATTGTCGGCAAGGGACAGGCATAGTGGTGTCGATATAATGGTAAGGATAGAGCGTCGCGTCCCGTTCAGCGTGAATGAGACAAAATAACAAAAATATAACACAGTCTCTCGCACGATTCGCAGCGTTCAACTTCTAATAGTTCAAAGTTCAAACAGTCTAGGTAGATGTGTGTGTACTCCCAAATACAAAATACGAAGTCGCTCAGTCTTGTACTGTGTTTGAAATAAAAGTGTACATGTTCATGTCTTATGTCATGGGAGCTACTAACGTTTAAGATATAGGTTCGGCCTACTTTAGACATTAGTGTTTACATCGATTTATTCTTTTGGAACTGCATCATTATTTGTATGACATATTGTTGTGTGAACTTGTTTCAATAAAGTATTTTTTTTATGTGACGGAACTTGTTATATGTGGCTACCATACATCTGTATTTACCTATCAGTATATATGATACATTAGTATCATGCTACCTACATGTTATCAGTGTTACAATGTAAATAAGAATAAAATGTAATCTTTAATACCGCTGTGCTCGGGTCTCGGTAAACAGACCTTGTCTGCCCTTGACACTACGACACATTAAAAATACTCCTAGATACCGTACTGATACTATTCATAAACAGCTATATATAGTTATGTTTAAAAGCAAATAAATAAAAATATTTTACAAAAATTTGCTATGTTCCATATATCCTGATTGCTAACACGTTGTGAATACCGGGGCTTATTTGATGTCATTGGAGAAAACATATCCACATCAGGCATCTTCATCTCCTTACGATTGGTGTACAAAACAGGCTCGTAGACTCTATTTTTATCCAATTTATCCATAATATAAAGAATTTGATAAATACATACACACACAAACAATTAAGATATAAGTGTTTTAATTCTGCTTATGTGGGTAATTGTTAGCTTACGGAAAATTATATTAAGTAAAGTTACAAAGAAAATTTACAAAGCTTAGATGAACGTGGGTGAAGCCGCGACAAGATGTAGTATCTGTATAAAAATACGTAAGTACTGCTGTCTCATTGTGTAACCAATTTTGATGCTGTTTTCACAAAAATCATAGCAAAATTTTTCTTTTTCCATTGTAAATATAGTGCAAAATCAAACGTAGGCACATATTCTATTATAGTAATTTTCAAAATAAAACGTTCAATAAAAAATACTCATAAATACTTGTCATATGCTTATAATCCGGTTGAGATGTATTACTTTCAAACAGCCCAACAACACTTTGTCCGACCCGAGAATTTACCCTGCTTCTCCACTCACAGCAGTCGCATTGACTGCCACAACGCCACCAACCAAAAAAATTCAAAATCAAATTCAAAATAAATTTATTCAGATTAGGTTACAAGGTAACACTTATGAATGTCAAATTTACACGAATTTTTTCTGCGAATTTACATTTACTGCCACGTTCAGCAAAGCAAGGGTGTAGGGCTCATGAGAAGAACGGGCAAGAAACTCATGGTCACTCTTTTTAATCGTCAAGTTTTTGTTTACAAATCATAAGAGCTATAATTTATATATATTTATAATAATTTTATGATTAAGTACTTATCTTTAAAAAAATATATATAAATTCATGTTTACTATATAATGTGAAATGATGTTTCAGAATATGGTCAAAACAGAAGCCAACAGGTGGGCAGACGTCCAAGGTCAATTCGGCTGCTTCTTCAGACAGAGGTTCCGTGACTGGAAGGTACATATCATCCTGCTTCCTACTAATATTGTGATTATTAAGATTTGTGGAGATGTTTGCATGGTTGTTACTTAATTACGCGTAAACCGCTGAACTTGGATAAAACTGGGCATAAAGAACTAAATTGGTAGTATAGGCATAGGTAATAGTTAGATAGTTTTAGTGGAAGTCCTGTAGAATTCGCGTAGAAGGCGCCATATATACATCAAATCTAATCTCCTGAAGGCGAAGTATTTTATACCAATAATCGAGACCTACATATCCCATGTAAGTCGAAGATTTTGCCACACATCGAGCACTCTTCCAGACTCCGTGCTTGTGCCAAGAATTAATCTCAAAAAGCCAATATCACTTTGCCTAACCCAGTTATAGAAACCCGGTTTCTACCTTTCGGGCGCACACATAAGTCTTATCCTACAGAGTTATTACGCGTACGTACATAGTTACATACTTATACATGTATATCAACAGTGTATTACAGCCACAATTCAGTAATTATGTTAAGATTGCAGGCGATAGGATACAAGATCTGTAACCATTTATTAGGCACATTTCTTGTATCCATTCTCCTACAAAATATTTACCAGGTGAAAATTCAATAACCCTTTTGCTTAAATCACAGAACCTACGTAGCAAACAAGTGTGTTATTTCTGCGTAAAATAACTAATATAATTATTCGACGCTATATGAGAAATAATAATTATTTTCTTGTTAATTAGATCGAGGCGTCCGTCACAAATAAAATTCGACTCTCTAGAGAGAGCCAAGAGAAAATTCTCCAAACACTCCGACCAGTCATCAGAGTCGGGCGACACCAACGATGACCTTCAGATACTGAACCGCTCTCTAACCATCAAGGTGTGCACGCCCAACGATGACTTCGAATATTTCAACTCGACACGCTCCTCAAACGAGTACCCAAACGACTCGTACTACGGTGAGCCATACCACACTCCTCGCAAAGCCAAACCAAAAGCCGACGACTACATGAACGATAAACACAAAGAAATCATCAACTCCGAAATAACCACATTCCAATTTACTTTAATCATAACAGACTTACTCCAAGAGTTATGCAAAGCTGAGAGCAGTCTGTCCGGATCAGAAGGCTCACAAATTTCCATGCAGTGCATCAACTTTTCCCTAAGAAATCTATGCTCGCTGCAGTTCACATCAGTGCCTCAGTCACAACAAAACAATACTCAAGAAACTTCTAGAACGAAAGTTGCTTTAACGGAACTACTGATGGTGTCGTTAGACCAAGTGCTTATACACTCGGATCTGTGTGTTAAACTAATCAACAACGGTATCCTACCGATGTTGCTCCGAATATTAGAAGATGTGATATCAAAATGTAGACAGAACAAACTCGAATACCAGAATCGAAAAGAGGATAAGACTGAATCGGAAAATGTGCTCAAATTTGTTTTCGGAATCGCGTACTCGATCACTGCGTTCTTCCATTGTTTGCTCATGCAGTGTCGCAGCGTCGAAAAACTCAGAGAATTTACAGAACAGTTTAAATTGTATGGCGAATGTTTAAAAGGCGGTTTGTTAAAAGACACTATAGAATTAATGATTAGGATACCGGCTGATCAAGAAGAAGTAGTAGTGTTGATTAAGAAGTTGATAGAAACGCTTGGTAAATTAATAATTGGTATGAAGAGAGTTCGGAGTGAGGTTATACATTCTGCAGCTTGTCCGAGAAGTAGGCACAAGGTTTGCCGGCAAAGGGTCGCTGCTGGTATGCATCATCACCATGATATCCTAGGTGAAGCCAGCACTGGTCTGCCCATGTCTTCGGCTTGCTGCGTATCTGTGTTATACGGGACTTTGACGTCACTGCTCACAGACGAAGAAGTGTCTGCAGATAGCGTACTAAGAAATAAAATCCTCAAAGTCATGTTGAACTGTGGAGTATGCTGCTGCTTCTCCCCAGGGTTCCTGATGGAGAGTATCGTCAGATTAATGTTGACACATAACAGCGTGGCCGGTTTATGCCTTCAAGTCTTAGAACATACAGTATATGGAGAATTGGGAGCAAGCGTTTTGATACCAAAAGTAACTGATGTTCTACCATGCTCGATCTGCGAGCCGTGTGAAGACAAGAAAGATGTTGGAAGGAAACTCTGCTCCCATGGTATTTCTCCCATAGAAAGAAAGAGCGTCTGGTCTTTTCTATATCATTATAACTCTCTACTGCAGCTAGATAACCATAATAATGTGTTACATGCGACTGTCAGCCATCTGTTGCGTGTGACTCCAAAGTGCCGAATGGAAATGAAGTGTGAACTTCTGTTCAGTGTGATCTACCCTACGTTTATCGTTGCCAAACATAGATACATTATACGGACAGAGGAATCAGCGTACTTTTTAACCGTGTCATGTTTAAATATCTTCGCAAGTCTCTTGAACACTGTTCCTTTCGCGGAACAGTTCATTCAAAAAGGTGGTCTCAGTTATGTTCTCGAACTTGTCTCGCTATCAGAATTTTCCAACCAATGCTGTTCTATATTAGAGATAGCAATCATTGTTGAGATATTCAAACTGATGAAAGAGAACTCTGAGATGACTTACTTCAGAGAAATGAGTTCCTTAGCCTCCGTTCAGATGCTATTCAAATCTCTATCAGACATGACCGACAAATGCTATAAGATATACAAGATGAAGTTGCCAGTGGAAAAGTTTGAGGAGTTATGTGACGTGTCGAAGGAAAAGGACATGCTTGCGTTTATGCCTCCGGAGGCTCAAGGGAGAAGGCTGTCTATACCTCAAGTAATAAAGACTGGTTTCGTTCAAGACAAAAGCGTTGAGGAGTCTATAGAAGATCATATTGAAGTGTTGAAGAATGTGTGGACGTTTTGGAAGACTTGTGCCAGTTTGTGTTTGTATAGTCCGATGTTTAGGGAGTTTGTTGTGAGTGAGGGAGTGTTTATAGATAGTTACGCGTTGCTGAAGCTACTGTTACACTACGTGTGTCATGGCGAGAGTGGCGCCGCCGAGATGAGAGTGCTCATCAAGATTACAGAGGCTTTATTGACGGTGCAGCTGTCTGTTTCTGGTGAGTGTTCTGTTTTTAATACTATACTTTACTTACATCGTCTCACGGATATGAATCTAAGCAGGCAGGTAAAATTGACATTACCGAATTACTATTAGTAGTGTTCGCCCATTGAACGGTCTTCGATCATAAACATTATTGGAACATTAAGCATAACATATATAAATTTACATTGCCAACATTGTTTTTTCAACTCTTTTACATTCGTTTGCCAGTAGCAAATAAACTAAAAAGAATAAATTTGGTAAACAAGCAGAAAAGGTAATGTTACTAAACTGATTTGTCTTTTAATATCTATTTAAAAAATTGGAAAAGCTAGTTAGTCATTAACTATTAAACAACAAACAGAAATGACCAAGGTACTAAACTATATATAGATAATAATAAAAACAAAGCACCACTAGCTATGTACACAATTTCATATATACAGGGTGTCCCAGAATATGTGAATCAAATTGTAACGGGCGATTCCTTAGGTAAGGACCTTCCAAATGGGATAAATAAAATAATTTAATATTATGTCATTTGAGTGAAAAAAATTATTTTTAAAAAAGTACGAAACGCACCAAAGTATTGCTGCGATATCAAAACTACACCAGTTTAAAAATAAAATCGTTTGTTGTTTGACGAATCAATCCTTCACAAATAATAATAGTAAAAAAATGAAAAATTAGCTATAAACGAAGCACCTGTAGTTGAAAGTCTAAAAACCCGTTCTTTTTTAAAAACTTAGTCTTATGCCTATATATGGTTTTAGTCATACGCAATAGAGTGCGAGCCTGTAGCCATCTATCGGGTATAGATACTCCCTGCGACTGAGAATTCCTTGACATAGTAGTAACACTAGCCCCACCCGAAAATTTTAAAACGGTGACCAATAGTCCCCGATTTGTTAGGTCCGTACACAGCAGTAATAATAATGATAGTAGCAATAGTAGTTATAATAATCATACGTAGCAATAGTCCTACGCCTGCTGCGGCTAGTGCCGCTGTAGATGTTCCATCCCACCTTTGATTAAAACTGTTTAAGGGCTTCTTCACGTTGGACGCATGTCTCCGTGTAAGTCTCCCAAAGGGCCGGGTATTTTCCTAACGTATTAGGTAAATACCCGTGAAAGAAAAACAAATAATAATATTAATAATAAACGTTTATTTTCTCACCACAATATACACATATTATGTAAGTAGTGGCCTTCACTAACATCGAATAAACGTAGCACCGAGATTTATTATTACACTAGTCTATACTTATTTGATTATTTCACATTCATTATAGAAGAATACCAAATTCTATAAACTTAATATTGTCTTCTGTTTACGCGAATATTATTCATTGAAATTAAACTACTATATACGCTAAAGAACACCGATTCCTACCAAGAATGCTTCGCGAGGCTATTGGATTCATAAAACATCCTAATTTCAATAGAGAAGATGGTTGGAATGTACCACCAGCTTGGGATCCAGTAATTCAAATAGTCAAACCCAAGAAGAAGCAAACCACAGCTAGACTTCATGATACTTTAAACTCATTGTGCGTAAATAGAAACACAAATAATTAAATTATGTTCGGGTACTTTGAAATAACTACACTGGAACATTGAGTCAACTACCATCTTAGTCTCCCCGTGACCATGGCTGCTGAAAAGCAACCGAAACGACGGGGAAAGTGTAAAATTAAATTAAATCTAAATAGTTTTAATAATAATATAATTAGCTTAAAAATTAGTAAAGTTTAATATTAGTAGTTGAGTAACAAATTTTCAAAATTATGTAATAAATTGTCAAATAAACAACGCGATAAAATCCGTATATAGCAGTTTAATTTCTATAAACTTTTCTTGCTGATCGAAATTATTGTGTTGTAGTAAATTCACCTCGACAGTGTAATGGCTAACTTATTGACCGTAAGTCCAGTTCTATGGCTACCGTGTTATTGATTTGTGTCGGACGGAGAAACCGTACTTGGTAAACAGCAATAACGTTAATCCATTCGTTGTCCCGTGATAGACACAATAGAAAATCTATTGTTATGTATCATATGTGCTTCATCGGACAAGGAACCTCAGCTTATTGTGTGAAACCTAACCAAAAACCATAACTTATAAAATTATACCTCTGACTATATCTTTGGAGATAGATGTGACACTATGAATGTATGTAACTTAAATCAATACATATAAGCCCATTCATAAGTATATATCTTATGTAAATTTAAATTAACTCTATGAATCATAGAGATGACTATCAACCAAGCACAGCTGATCCTTCTAATCACATAACTACAATATTACAAACTAGTTCTAGTGCTGTAATGGAACACCCGAAGCTCAAGAGAAGAAGCCTTATCATATAACATACATAACAAAGTGTTAAACGATTATACACTTTAAGTATTTTGCCATAAAATGTAATTTTTAGTGAGCTAGCAACATTTTGTGGTTGGTAATGTCTAAGAAAGATGTATTAAATGATTTTATGCTTTAAACAGTGGAAACAAGGTGTAGTTTTGATTGGGATTGATGTGCTTGTGGATAGGCACAGTTTGTCATCACATATGAATAGCAATGCAGTCGTTTCACGGTAGATTTGATTACAAATGTTCGTGGAATTAATGTTATTGATATGGATGCGTTACTTTTTTGGTTGAGAACTCTAAATTACAGTAGTACAGATACAGAACATCTGATGAATGTAGTATCGTCATTATATAATTGGTACATGTAAATATTTACACAACATTTAAAGTTATAATATGTTGTATACTGTTCAATACATTTCATACATGTAATACACACACGCATACATACACATACATAAGCATATGCACACGCACACGCACGATCAAACATAAACACACAAACAAACATACACACACAAAAAAACATATACACACAAACAAACAAACACACACAATAAACATACACACACAAACAAATACACATAAACACACACACATACAAACACACACGCACACGCACACGCACACGCACACGCTCACGCTCACGCTCACACACACGCTCACGCTCACACACACGCATGCTGTTTATTATTAATTTATTTTTTGTTTACCTTTCTATTTTTTTCATTACTTGTCTAGTTATATTTTTTATTTTGTAATGTGTAGATCGTGGGCTTCCAACACAAGTATTTTTGTTACTTTAAAGGAAAACCTCAATTAATGTATTGTGAACTAGCTCGTAAGTAAAAGAAAAAAATGTTTAACGGAGACACCTCATCGGTTTTATTATGATCATAATGCTTTAAAAAAGTCTTGATAATGTTTAAAGTTAGCGAAAGTTATCATTATGTATCGACTATTATAAGCTTGTTGATTGAATGCTACATGGTCCTAAGTCGGCCTTGTGCTTTAAGACAGAAAGTTACCTAGATCACAAAATATTATATCCCCATTTTCATAGTTATGTGACCGTACTGATGGCCACCGGGCACATTTTCAAACTACGTGTAGCTGCTAAAAGTATAACATTTTGCCCGAGTGCTGATTATTGAACTGGATTTCGTTCTCATAGAACTTAATAAATGCCAAACTTAAGAATTAGTCCATAGTCCAACAATCTCTCCATAATCCTTCACTTATATTTAAAAACTTTTATAGATTTTCTTAGGACGTTTTCCCAATAATCCCCATATCGTACATTTTCGGGTTCTATTCCTAAATAGTGCAGTATTATTAGATGTTTGTTGTTGGATAATTTTTCATTAGTGCACCGTATCTGGCAATGGGATTCTCAGCAGTGTAATAGGCGTTAGTCTCTATATGTATTGATTCGAAACTCGAGAACTTTAAATGAGAATTCCACCACCACTACACTTTTGACACTTGGAAAGCGTCCGATTGTAAATCGAAACAACTTAGTTTCACCTACACAAACATATCTTTAGATTGACAACTTAGTAGTACCTACGTATTCTTATTTATATCCTTCATAACAGATGTGACTTCGGGCCGGTCGAAAGAAACATCGTGCAGTCTAGTCCGTGCAGCATTATGCTACGAGGGCGGAGCCCTAGAAGGTGGTGGAGGGCTTCGTGTTTTATGTGAAGCACTTATACGAGTAGCAGCCGCCAGACCCAGCACTACTCATGCCATGCCGAGACTGACACATGCTAAGGTAACGTATTAAAGTTGCATCCATTTTTATTTCATATATACACTATATTATATCACCAAGGTAGTAATCAAGCATATGGTTGACCTGATGGTGAGTGGTTACCGTAGCCGAAAGGCGCTTGTAATACCAAGACAATATAAGGAGAGTTCGTTCTTCAATTTCTCCTTTATACTGATGTTGAAATTCGTTGTGAGTTCCAAGTACAATACTTCTGGGACTTTACAAGTGTCGGAATTGTACGTTTCTTATATTTAACACTGTTTAGCGTAGCTATATAACGTAGTATACAGGTATTACAATGGTGTGAGTGCAGGAGGAAAAAGGCCTAATGCATTTTCAACTCGTAAGAAACTCGCAACGCGCGTTAGGGGCAAAAACTGACTCTTTCTTTTTTTTTCTTTTCGTGTGGTTAGTGGCCAACATGTTGTCAAGAGTTGTTCAAGTCGCCCGTAGGCCTCTGACATAGTTTAACGACTGCTGTCAATTTGACAACAATCGGGAAGAACTTTTTACGTGCTCTCCGAAGCACGGAGACGCTCAGGTGAAATATCACTAAGCGGTCACACATCTATAGACTGACCGCATCCAACGTTGTTTAACCTCGCTAATCGTTTACCGATCAGTGAGTGCAACTGGCTATGAGCGCCTTAAAGGAAAACATGAGGAAAACTGACTGCCCTGTACACTATCTAGGAGGTAGGTAGCCAATCTTACCGTAGGAATAGAACACAAAATACCTTGGTAACAATCATATGTAGGATGGGCGACTAGTTTAGTAGATCCACTTTAACTGTTACTCTAGGTTTAAGTGAGAATTCCGTTGTGTTCTATCTCTCCAAAAGCTAGCAGTCACTCACTCGCACATTTTCGTATTTTTAAAACATATATACATAGATTCACGCCTGTTTCCCAGAGGGGTAGGCAGAGATTACGGATTTCCATTTGCTACGATCCTGACACACTTCTCTGGCTTCATTCACTTTCATCACATTCCTCATACATGCCCGTCGGTTCAAGGTGCTCTTAACCTGGCCTTTGTCCAGAACGCCTCCGATCTGATCAAGAAACGTTCGCCTAGGTCTTCCTCTTGCGACTGTTCCATTCACACTAGCCTTATAAACTTTCTTAGTCAGTCTTTCCTCGTCCATTCTTTCTACATGCCCAAACCAGCTTAACATACCTTTTTCTATTCTTGTCACTATATCCACTTTCATGCCGCATCTCTCTCTAATCACACTATTCCTTATTCTATCTTTCAGAGTCACATCACATATATTTCTCAGCGCTCTCATTTCTACAGCATTTATTCTGCTCTCATGCTTCTTTTGCCATACCCAACTTTCACTTCCATACATAAGTGTGGGCACTAATAGTCCTCTATGAACAGCCAAACGTGCCTTTTCGGAAACATTTCGACTGTTCATAAAAGCGCGTAGAGCTCCATTCACTTTGTTTTATTGTATTGTATTTTTAATAATAATTTATTTTCATTTAATTGGATCTTATAGTGCTAGTTTACAAAATTATGGTGCAACACCAGTAAGTTATAAATATACATACTTGTGTTTTTGACACATTCAGGAAATAATTGCAATGAAAAGAGAACATAGACATAATAAGTTATAATATGAAAACAATAAGAAATGCAATATATAATAATAATATAATAATAATATTCTATCACAATTACACACAACACCATCTAGCCCAAACTAAGCAGAGCTTGTACTATGGGTACTAGACAATGGATAAACATACATATATACTTATTTTTTGTAAATACATACATATTATACATAGAAACACCCAGACCAAGACAAACATCCATGTTCATGCACACAAATGTTTGACTTGTGCGGGAATCGAACCCGTGACTTCAGGCGTGGCAGTCAGTTACACTAACCACTACGCTATCGAGGCCGATAATGTCCAAAGCCTATATTCTTCGCCGTGATCCAAATCACTTTCAGGTCAAATATTATCACAATCCGTTTCGTGGATTGTTGGTCTTGATGTTATAACAAAAATCTAAACTTTCACATTTATCATATGATGCGTACTGTTCGTGCTTCTCAAATATCTTATCTTATCCTGTTACGAGGGCCAGTCAGTGCAGACCGGCGACACTTCGACCCAGTGGGATCTTTTGTGTCGGCCCCGAGATCTATCCCTTAGCTATCTCCCTATGAATGAACTGCATCAGTCGCAGCGTGCTTCTCAAATAAATACTATATCCTTCCTTCTGAGGAAGTACATAATTGACACACAAAATCTTGTATACTAAATTAAAATCAGGGACAAAATGTACAATGTAGCTACGACGTAATTATAGAACAAACCCACACGCGCAGATGGAAAACTACGCTTCTGTATATTTTATTTATTTGTATACTTTGTTTATAGGACCTTAAGTCATAAATATATAGAGTTACGGCTGCATATACCCGAAGGTGTAGATAGAGATTGTGTATTACACACACATTTCGCCACCTATATTAAGATATATCCATTCTAATATTATAAAAAGAAAAGTCTTTATTTTTTTGTTTGTTTCTCTGTAAAAATTTAATTTAAAAACTACACAACTGATTTTAAAAATTCTTTCACCATTTGGATCTATATTATCACCGAGTAATATAATATTAAAAAAAAATACTGTTGCTAACATAACATAACCTAACTTTCTTTTACGCAAGCGACACCGCGGGCAAAAGCTAGTATGTATATTATTATATGTTTTGAGATAATAATAATAATAATATTCTATCACATACAACACCATCTAGCCCAAACTAAGCAGAGCTTGTACTATGGGTTCTAGACAATGGATAAACATACTTATATATGTACTTTTTTTTTGTAAATACATACATATTATACATAGAAACACCCAGACCAAGACAAACATCCATGTTCATGCACACAAATGTTTGACTTGTGCGGGCTCGAACCCGTGACCTCAGGCGTGGCAGTCGGTTACACTAACCACTACGCCATCGAGGCCGATATAATAACTCAAAATGGTATATCTCCAAAGCGGTAAGAATAAGTAATTTTTATTAGTATTCTTGTTAACCCCTCCAGCTAAGCTAGAATGCTTGTAATAGGAGTGGGTTCACGTCAGTAGTGCAATGGGTGTGATTCGAACCCGCGACCTGTCGATCGCAAATCTAATGCCTTATCCATTGGGCTACCGCCGCTTAATATATAAAATAATAATATAAATTACAACCACATTGGCTGTGGTTTAAGTGGATCCCATTTAATAGAGACGCCGTGTTTATGATACATTTCAAAACGGTCTGAAGAAGACAATATCCTAAAAATCTAATAATACATTGGCAAACATAAGCTCAAACTAATGTGAAGGGCCAACGAGTACTTAGGTAACAATGATTAAAATAACTACTTACAAATGGAAAAGATCTTGACCTCAATGTGCGACTTCAAATTATTGCCATATAAGCAGCGGTAATCGAGTGGAGGACCGTTCCGCTTCTACGCTCAGGTCTCAAGCTCCCACGTCACACACCTCTGACTTTTCGAAGTTTTGTGGATGTTCATTATAGCACACATTCACGTCTATTTAACCCCTATCTAGGGGTAGACAGTAGCGGTACACTTATATTTCGCCATCCTTTAAAAAGATAAAATCCTACGTAGTATAGGGAGCGAAATAATTGTCTTTTACCGTGTATATTCCACCTTACAGAATCGCTTTACACTGTTTTTAAGAGACTCAGTAAGGAGTTTTGGTACCTGACCGAGACAGGAATCGAAGAGAATTCGAATTCAAGATCCAGGGTTCCAGAGCTGAATTACTTTTGATGAAATTTTCGCAGTAGTAGGCCGACGTCTGTGTATGTATCTCGCAGACGACAATAAGCTTGATCCTTATTGGAACTCTAGCGAAATGTAGCATGTAGATCTTAATCATGGCAGTGAAAAGATGAGCGATTAGTCTATTATATTATATTAGTATATATTCTGGCCGACGGCGCAAACGCTGAATTTTTATTTCGTGTCGGAAAAGAATAGGATTATATTTGTGAGCGCTGCGTGTTTAGTATGGACTGTGTATTTGGCTCACATGAAGTCTAAAGAGCTGAAAAATGATAATTATGTCGGTGAAACGGGAAAGCTAAATGTGAGGCTGATATTTATTGTTTGTCCGATGCTCTGTTATTTTCTTAAGGTAATATATTTTATTTTATATTATGTTTATCCATTGTCTAGTACTGCTTCTGTTCTGCTTAGTTTGGGCTAGATGGTGTTGTGTATATGTAATAGAATATTATATTATATTATGTTGAGATATTTGTTGAGATATTAAGACGTTCATCGAGTCACGTACGACATTTTGCTAATGAACTGATATCATAATAGTTCTGCGACACACCTACACATACTAGTGTATATCCTCCTACGAAAATATCTGATGTATGTATGTTTTGAAGTTACCTCATAGGACCGGTTTCCGATCGCTTCGAATAAAACTGTATCTAATTTCTTGTTTCCTCTTAAAGAGTTCCGTTCTTGAATTAGAAATCCGTAGCATATTTTATTATTATTTATACGTTTCTACTCTTGTGAATATCGATAGAATAAGAACGTGGAATCCAATGCTATATTAAAGCTACGAAATACATAAAACGGACAAGCTTATATATGTAAATCTGTTCACTGGTTTAAGCACAATTAAAATTGTTTATTATCGTTTTCTTATATGCTATTTTATAACTCTGAAAGATAGAATAAGGAATAGTGTGATTAGAGAGAGATGCGGCATGAAAGTGGATATAGTGACAAGAATAGAAAAGGGTATGTTAAGCTGGTTTGGGCATGTAGAAAGAATGGACGAGGAAAGACTGACTAAGAAAGTTTATAAGGCTAGTGTGAATGGAACAGTCGCAAGAGGAAGACCTAGGCGAACGTTTCTTGATCAGATCGGAGGCGTTCTGGAGAAAGGCCAGGTTAAGAGCACCTTGAACCGACGGGCGTGTATGAGGAACGTGATGAAAGTGAATGAAGCCAGAGAAGTGTGTCAGAATCGTAGCAAATGGAAATCCGTAGTCTCTGCCTACCCCCCTGGGAAACAGGCGTGAATCTATGTATGTACGTATGTATGTATTTTATAATCAGTAGTTGAGGTACTCCTTGTAAGTAAACAATCGAGTAATCAACATCCCTATCTCCAAACTTTCTTAACATTTATTATTATTAGATCAATCTAGCATTAGTATGACTAGTGTGAGTGAGATGACTTCAGCCTCGACGTCCACATGAAAGAAAAATATCGATTTCACTTCAACTACAGTTTAAAGTACAGAGTAAACTACTGAGTTTTACTCTGACAGTTTAGTCATATCGAGACATAATGATGAAAGCATTGTATTCGGACGTCGCCACGCCACGCCGCGCCGCGGCCGGCTTTCCTACGTCGATGGACAAATTAAACTCCCAAATATACATTGCCTTACACTTAACACTGCACGGATGGCTTGGTGAATTAAGTTGTCGCCTTCCACTCCCACTGCGCCGGGTGTTCTGGGTTCGAATTCCACACTAAGCAAAATTTATGTTATCTGCAAATGTTCCGATTCCGCGTGTTCATTCTCTCCGTTGTATGAATCTTTATAAAATCCCCAGCGACACGGGCAATTTTCTAAGTTCGGGCGTAGTATTGTTAAAATATCATCTCTCATACATACATTACCTTACACTTACCATTGTCTTTTATATAATAACAACCGTCTTACCGTATACGTTATTAACGTCAAGGGCAGTATTATCCCTAATCAAATTAACACAAATCACTAATAGATTAAAACAGATCACCTGACACCGCTCACGGAACTCCTCGTCAAACGCCACTCGGTCTTGACCTATCATCACTAAAAAACAACTTAGGTAATAGAAAGAGAGGTAGACGCCTCTCGTTCTGTCAAAAGTTGTTTTTTTTAATTATCCATTCATGAACATTCGTATACCGACTGCCGTTGCAGACGGCTGCATGTGATATCTTTTGTTTATTCTTAAGTTTATTATTACACTTGTTTAAATTCGTGTGTGTATTAAGTTAAATTTAGTGAAGTTGTTCTAGTGAGTTGTGTGGTGTATATACTGTGTAGTGTAAGGTGCTAGGTGCCAGGATTTGTGATGTCTACCAGCAGCCGCGTGCCATCAGGTAGATAATCAATTCCTAGATCTTTACTTATATTATAAAGTGAAAAGATTTCATTTTTAGTTTATTTGTTTGTAATTATTTAACTCAAAAACTACTCAACCGATTTAAAAATTGTTTCACCAGTAAAAAGCTATATATAATCACGGAGTAACATAGGCTTCATTTTATTTTAATCTAACCATCTTTTACACGAGCGTAGCCGCAGGCAGTAGTGCGATTAGCGAGGTTAAGTTGGGTGCACTCAGTCTATAGATGGGTGACCGCTTAGTGGTATTTCATCTGAGCGTCTCCGTGCTTCGGAGGACACGTAGAAAGTCGGTACCGGTTGTTGTCAAATTGACAGCAGTCGTTAAGCCATGTCAGGGGCCTACGGGCAGCTTGAACAACTCTAAACAACAGGTTGGCCACTAACCACACGAAAAAGAAACAAGTGAGAAACGGCAATGAATTGCCGTAAATCTTAGAGTTCGAAAAAATGGTTCAAGTAATATGCAAAGGTCACGTGATATCACGAGAGTGAGGTCATAGGTCAAAGGTCATAGTTATTCCGGGGGTGTATCGATTATGCTGAGTCTAATGGTGTTGACCGCGAGTCTTTAGCTCTTACGGTTTTTGAGTTGAACGTTGTATAACAGACAGACGGCAAGCGGCTGTATAAGAGTTTTTCGAACTCTAAAAAAGTACATTAATAACACTACTACGGGCTCGGTGGCAGAGCGGAAGGGTACCTGCTGTGAATGAAGTTTAGGGTTGGATTCGTGGGTGGGACAAAGTGATATTGTATTATTCCTTTGCGATTAAATCTCTATAGGTTAACGGAGTAACAGTAGAGAAACAGTAATAGGTCTCGTCTTCTATCACATGGGATTTAAAGCCTTAGCTGGCAAAATGTGGATGTAATAACACTAGAAGAATGAGTGAGTAGTCTTCTCCCTAGCCTTTATTATTCCCAAGTCACTTGGGATCGGCTTTCTAGTCTAATCGGATTTGACTGGATATCAGTTTTTACACGGAGCGACTGCAATCTGACCTCCGCAACCTGAAGGCTAACGAGGCTAGACCAGTGTCAGGATATTAGAGGGCACTGACTTCCCAATAACGACTGCCATAGATGTTCATGGCAGCCGGGACCGGCGGCTTAATGCCTCTTCGAGGCACGTATGCAAAAGAATGAGTAGCACTAAGTCTAAAAGGTGGTAGAAATCAATATATCAACAATATAAAAGCAGAAGAACTGACTCACTCACATATTAATACTTGGACATAAAAAGCAAAAATTTTGCAATGTTTTTCTTTACGATATAAACAAGGAATAGGTAAGGCTAGATTTTTAAGATGGAGAACTAAATAGGATTATCACTTTGCAAGAGTGACCAGACGCTATAGATTTTTAATTATGTCTGGTATTCTAAGACTTGACAGATTAAGGTAGTTATAATATCAGCCCTGTATAAAACTGTCCCACTGCTGGGCACGGGCCTCTTCTCAATGTGAGAAGGGTTAGGCCATAGTCCACCTCGCTGGCCTAGTGCGGGTTGGCAGACTTCACATATCTTCGAGAGCAGTATGGAGAACTCTCAGACATGCAGGTTTCCTTACGATCTTTTCCTTCACTCTTAAAGCAAGCGATAATTAACTATTTAATACGCATATAACTTCGAAAAGTCAGAGATGCGCGCCTTAGGTTCGAACTCGAGACCTCTGCGTGGCAGTCCAACGGTTTCCCACTAGGCTATCGCTGCTATTAGGTAAGGTAGTTATAGCGACTAGTAAATAGGTATTTATGGAATTTTTTACCATACCTAGAGATAGGATACATAACACTTAATTATTAAAATCCATCCAACTGCTGCTTGTATATGCTTCAGTGGTAGGGCTACGCTGGTTACAGCATGAATGGGCCGGCTCGACCGAGGAAGTACCACCCTCTTACAGAAGATCGACGTAAAATAACAGTATCTGTTATGTTTCGTTCGGTGAGTGAGAACGCCGGAGGCCCAATCACCCTTCCCTTTCCAAACCCCATCCAGCTCCATTTCCCTTTTCCTTCCGGTAGGCAGCGACTTGGTTGTTTTTTTAACATTGCTTCTGTTATGCTAAGAATACACAGCCATGTGTATGAGCCACGGTTCTCGCTTACTATCAGGTTGGCCGCTGGCTCGTCTGTCACCGATCAAAGGAATAAAACCAAAAAAAATATTTCAAAGTATAAACACTGATGACATCGTGTGAAAACAGCGTACATTTTTACAATATTAGTTTACAAAGTTCAGTATCCGATGAAGGACCATGAATAGCTTAATGGAAAAGCGATGGCACGGTTTGTCGAGGTCGCAGGTTCAAGTCCTGCTTTAGGTATAGACTGTCTTTCCCTTTTTATAATTTATATTAATACATCTTATACATTTATTATCGTAATCCTAACTAATATTATAAACGCGTGAGCGAGTTTTTTTGTTTGTTTGTTATGCATACACGCCTTAACTACTCGACCGATGATCATGAACGTTGTCAGGTGTACAGAAAAGCACATAGGGTACCTTTCACCCAGAAAAAAGTAGTTCTGTTACTAATAAAACCTACATTTACGCGAACAAAGCCGCGAGCAAAATATGGTATTTACATATGGATAAATTAAGCCTCAGTTGCTTAAAAAAAATTCTTGTCGGAATCTGCCACTCATAGAAAATGTTAGTTATAAAAAGGTGGTCTCGTATAACCTATTTTGATGTTTGGATATCTGCTAGCTAAGTATTTATTTAACTTCGAATGTTTGTTGATATGAAAGTAGCTTGAAATATGAGGTTAAATTCCTTTGTTCCCGTTGGGTAACACCAGTTTGTGTCACACTGTTACTCAATTGGAAAAACATTCCCGAAAAGTAACACTGTCAATAATTGCAACGTTTTATTTTCTCAATAATTAACACTATAATCTTTCTATATAACAGGGTTACATATCTGGACCAAATATCCCAAAAAGTGCCAGAACTTTATTGTATAGGTGAAAATTATGGGTTAGGCGAATTCTACACTATTCCTCAGTTCTATGGTAGAACTAATGGGATTTGGACGGAGCCCCGCTTCGCGGGGCTCCTATTTCTGGGTGGGTGTACAAAAGTGAACCTAACACAACCTACCGCTTCCGAGTCGGAATCGTACGGATGGACAAAAGCTTTTAATAAAGAATATTTTATTTTGCATAATTTATTTCATTGTCGTTGTGCAAAATAACTAATATCGTAATTATCTGGCTAATCACAATATTAGTTAATCGTTACATTTTGTTGAAGGCGTATTTCATCAATGATTTTATTACAAAGAGGTGTTACTTAACGAGAATACAAGATTCTGTTATGTTACAGTGTTACCTATAGGGAAAAAGAACGTTGCAATAAATTACAGTGTTACTTTTCGTTAATATTTTTCCAATTGAGTAACAGTATGACACAAACTGGTGTTACGCAACGGGAACATGCGGTTAAATTTTGGGTTAATAAAATTAAATGCAAAGGAAGCCGCTGTAAAGGGCTAGTACTAGCTTTAGCTTTAGCTTTAGCTGCTTGTGTACATACATACGTACTACGCCTACTTCTCCGAAGACGTAAGCAGGGTGTCTTTCGTCATCTATGGTTTGAGATCCCACATAAAAGGGATTAAGTCGCCCGATGCCCTTTGTCAGACACAATTTCATAGGTACACCGTGCACCGTACAGCTACTTATAATTTTCTGAAATCAATGAATTCTGTAACAATTTGCCCGGCTCGGGAAACGGACCCGAGACCTCATATTAAACGCGGGGGCATTAAATATACTACGCCACCGAGGTATAGGTATAATGAATTGTAAACGAAGTTGCAGGAAATTGCTAGTGCTATAAATAATTAAGACGGATTACTAAATGACATGAATATGTCTAGTTTATTTGGCTAATATTTGCGAAATGTCTTTGACACAGACAATAACAAAGATAAAGGTGCATTGTATCATTAAGTATGTAACAATATCGTATATGTGATACAATATAAGACAGTAATATTGTCTTAAGTTTATGTATACACAAGACTATTTAAATTTACGCTTTCTCTGTCATTTTAGTTGCTTTTCAGCAGCCGTGGTCATGGGTAGACCTACCGCTGAAAGACAACCAAAACGTAGTTAGATAGTTTCAAAAATAAAATTTGTGTTTTTGCAATCAAATCCATATCGTATCCCTTGGCAGCTTAATTCTGTTCACGTTTTCTTTTGGAGAATATTTAACACTCCCATTAGGCATCATTTCTGTGTCGTGGATATGCATAAAAAGAATCACAGACTCTGAACATCTATGTGGATCACACAGCATTTTGTCCCGTATAATGATTGAATACTCTGCGCAGTGGCATTATCGAGGTAAGTACTTAAATCATTCTATGCGTGCAGTCAAAATATAAAACGATTGAAAAGTATCAAACAATTCTTTAAATTAAGCTTCGATTGATATATTTATGTTCAGATTTAATTAAGTATCTCATTCATATGACATTCGCATGTCTCGATATTTACTACCAAATACCTATAGTTGATTATTTTTATCGATATACTACGTACATGCCGGCAAATTCCTAAGTGACGAGTTATTATCATAACTAGCGGTCGCCAAGTGGTCGAATATCGCCCATAATTTATATAAATTTTAAATTTGTTCGATAATAAGTTTTTATTGTCTATAACTATACCCTTATAATCACATTATAGTCACCTACTCCACATACATATCGCACTCTTAATAAAACAGTGACATAACTCGAAATTTGAAAGTAAGGCAATTTGAACTCTAATTGTATATGTTAAATTCTAATATTATATTTGTGTTAAATCTTTGCAATAGAGTTCAAATTTGTTTAATCCAAAATACTGAGATAAGTCTCTGTTTTATTAAGGGTGCGATATGTATGTAACCATAGTTACGAAGCATTCTACGAAGTCAACCGAACAATGCCGAAATACTACGAACGCGATTCGACTGCTTGTGTCAAATACATGGTTGTGTGCGTGTTGTGTTTTTCCATTAATTTAATGTATTTCTAATGCATATTTTATAAAAATATTAGGATTCGCTCCTCGTTCTCCATATAAACTTTAACTGTGCCAAATTTCATACTCCTCCATCTGCACAATTTTCCTAAAAAGGGTGCAAAGTTTTTGCTTCATGTATTAATATATAGACATTACCTACAACAATAATATTTTTTATATATAGGTATAATTCTACTGTACGTGTGTATGTCACTGAACTCCTCCTAAACGGCTGGACCGATTTTGATATTTTTTTTGTGTGTTCATGTGGATTTAAGTGTCGTTTAGATTTGTTTGTTTTTTTGCTCTCTTCGTGTGTACACTGGACAACGTCTGTCGGAACGGCTAGTATTATATAGACCTAAGCTTGCAAACCTAAGCATGATAGTATCACGCCTCTATTTCTGAAAGGGTGAGCAGTAATGCACTTTACAAACATTTGTGTATATGGATGTTTGTCTTGGTCTGGGTGTTTCTATGTATAATATGTATGTATTTACAAAAATAAAGTATATATGTATGTTTATCCATTGTCTAGTACCTATAGTACAAGCTTGGCTTAGTTTGGGCTAGATGGTGTTGTGTGTATGTGATAGATGTGATATAATATTATTATTTCGCAAACTATGGTTTAGGTCTAATAAAGTTTGAATCGGAGTCCGATAAACGACATGAGGCTCCCCTTGCCGTTTACCGGATTCCGATTCAGACTTCGTGTTGCTACAGATTCTTTAATCTATTGGGTCCTAGCGGTACACCGGCAGCCAGACACAAAAGGTTTTCAATTATGTCTGGCATTCGAAGAATTGACACGTTAAATAAAAAACTCTATAATACTTTGCTCGACCCGACCTTCAAACCCAATATCTCATGCACAGCAGTTTCATTTACATACATGAGCGACGTCGTGTGGTGGTTGCCTTAAAAACATATAGGTACCTAACGTTGGATACAAGTAGTCAACTGTGTTTTACTATACAGAACAGTTGATATGTGAGTGTGGACGTGTTTACTGAGCCAATGTCATTGAGGTTTATGCTCTTGGATGTAGGTGAACAGTGTCGGGTGTCGTTGCGGTATTGCCTCACCACAATTAGGAGATACCCGTCTAGATACAGTTCTAGAGTATCCAATAATATTTTAAATTAATAAGAAGGGAAACATTCTTAAAAGCTAGAGCTAGCTTTTGCCTGCGATTGCTTCACCTACAAGGTATATTTGAAATCGATAGTGTTAATATATATAATACTAGTAGTTTTCCCGCGGTTTCACCCGCGTAAGTCCCGTTCCCGTGTGAATATATCGGGTTTCACCCCTTTCACCCCCTTCAGGGTGGAATTTCCAAAAATCCTCTCTTAGTGCTCCCCTTCACTCTCCAAGGAACATACATGCCAAATTTCAGCTTCTTGCGTTCAGTAGTTTCGGCTGTGCGTTGTCTGTCAGTCACTCAGTAACGGAAGAGTTTTATATATATAGATACACGATATATACGATGTAAATTTGAAGCAAACTGAAATTTATTCCTTGGGAAAAATACTGTGTAAGCTTCGCTCGTTCAAGAACAGTTGTCTTTTCTGGATAAAAGTTAATCTGTCCTTTTCTGTATATCTGACAACGGGTATGCGAAATTTTATGATTATCAGTCTAGTAGTTAAGACGTTAAAGCGTTACAAACAAACTCAC
The DNA here is from genome assembly GCA_930367265.1 of Catocala fraxini. Lineage (NCBI taxonomy): Eukaryota > Metazoa > Arthropoda > Insecta > Lepidoptera > Erebidae > Catocala > Catocala fraxini. Next base: position 3,236,778 of record OV884031.1, read on the forward strand.
ATTCGCATTTATAATATTAGCAAGAATAGCATAGGTCATATCCGCTTGTATGGTTGTATGCTTTGGTATACCCGAAGCAATGACACCCAATCAATGATTGTGTCGTTCTAAATAACAGGATTATAATTTGAGGATTAGCTCTAAACTGCCAATAAAATGGCAGATTATTACGAACATGTTATTAAATTTTCCATTAAGCTTTGATATCCAATTATACAAATGTTATGAGTCAACACATTTTATTAAATTAAATAGAATCTTTTATATTTCAGTGGCTAATATTTATACTTGTAGGGTAGCTGATTCATCGCCCGAATTTAGAATAGACTAACAGGGGTAGGTAGTGCCTCTACCATACATATGATACTATTCGTACAAAGTCACACGTACATATTCTGGAAGGGCTAGATTGAGGTGTAATAAATTCACATTTCACCAACAATGGTTTTACATCCCACTATCAGTCTTTGTCTATCGCTATCTATATCTAAACTAAGAATTTCTTGGCAGAAAATACCAACAGTACTTTACCCGATATGACAATCGAACCAAAAAATTCATGCACAGACGTCGCAGTCAGTAATGCTGCGGCCCCAAGGCAGCCTGATGGTAATAAGATACATAAACTCCAGACCAAATTTCCGTCAGGGCGGCAAATTTTAAGGTACACTAGCCACCGACGTGTGTCCGCAAAAACGACTGCATGCCGTATTCTATACTCTTATAATCCGTTGAGACGGCATCCTGACACGACCGGCGAGAGATCAGGTGCAAGACCAGTGGCTTTACTACCAATATCCTGCCTTAAATTTGATTCCCGGAACGAAAAAGTGTTATTGGGCTTTACCGTAAAAATGTTTAAGTAATAGCATGGAGTCTGGACCGGACCTGTCTAGACCTTCTATTTCGGCCAACAAACATAGCTTGCGAAATGTGTCTGTTTTAGATCTCTGCTTACCTCTTCAGGTATACAAGAGTGAGACTATGTATCACGTACGACTATCACGTGCCGAATGATCAAGGCATGGAATTCTCTGCCAAGGCACGTGTTTCCTTCTTCCTTCAATCCTGGGTCCTTTAAGCGGGGCCTGAAAAAGCACCTTCTCAGGCCTTCAAAGTAGAGACCTCAACATCGCCTTGGCTGCTATGAGGACGGTGTGGAGGCCACTGCTCTTAGACCACACGACTGCTTACCATCAGGGGGAGTGTGGTCATTTTGACGGGAAAAAAATATGTTCGGTGTATTTGAGCACGTAAACGCTTATTTAGGCCAGCTACAAATATGAGAAATCTGTATAGCTAATCATATGTTTGTACGATCCTATAGCAAAGTATACATTTAAAGCATTAACCGGTCGTATACCGCCGGCTCGCATACCAGCCGGCAGATTTGTACCCGTCGTAGGCCGGTGGCTCGCATGCGAGCCACCAAATTGGCGCCAAAATTAAGCGCTTAAGCGAAGGCGGCGCGCGGCGTTTTGGCGCCAATTTGGTGGCTCGCATGCGAGCCACCGGCCTACGACGGGTACAAATCTGCCGGCTGGTATGCGAGCCGGCGGTATACGACCGGTTAAAGTCTGATCTTTTCCAAATTCCAATAAACAGACAGAGAGTGTTCTGCACAATATCTATTTCATCGCGTGACTCTTGTATAATTGGACAGATGTAAATATTGTCTGAATATGCTAATGTTGCGAGGCTTTTCTTATACTTGTTATATCATAGATAGGTATATCATGTGAGAACCGGAACAATGTTATGTTCACGAGCAACACAATATCCTAATTGACAATTTGATTAAATGCATAGATCGCTATCGATCGTGTGTCATCGTAAACAGACTTGTTGTCTAGCGCTTGCATCCTAATCTCCTTAATAGCACCTATATGGATGTGTTTTTCAGTTATCTACTAATATAGGTTTAGGTTATCATTTAGTAGTCAAGTCAAAATCAAAAATCATTTAGGTATTCATTTTCATTTAGGTGCTAAAATAACACTTATAAACGTCAGAGAGGTTAGTAAGTTTACCAAATTTACTGAATGTATGTTAGTTACTAGGTTCAAACAAAAGGTTGAGCCTATTAGAAAATACCTGCAGACTCTCACAGCCACTGTTTTAAATTGCCGTCAAATTATAATTTCAGTATTTTACAACTAATTTATTTATAAGGTGTTGCAGTCATTATGCCATATAAAATGAAAACACTAAAAATAAAATAAAATTTAATAATATTATGAATGAAACATTTCAGGTTTGTAGTAATATTTATTTGTAGTAATTTTTAATATACAGTAGTATGGCATGAGTGCGCATACACTTACACTATGTGACGAATGAAAAGGTAATTAATGACTGTATTTGGATAAACTAAATTAAAGCGAATACTTAAAATGTTTGTTTAAAAGAGATATACCATCACAAAATTATCACGAAGTACCTTCACATAAATTGACTTCCTAGACTAATATAACTAAGACCCACAGGACAGGCTTGCCTAGTGTGGGCCAATGGCTAATGTACAATATTACCTACTCCAATAGTAAAGTTACTTAATATTGTCTTCTATTTACGCGAATATTATTCATTGAAATTAAACTGCTATATACGGATTTTATCGCGTTGTTTATTTGACACTTTATTACAAAATTTTGAAAATTGTTACACTACTACTACTATTAACCTTTACTAATTTTTAAGCTAATTAAATTATTATTAAACTATTTAGATTTCATTTATTTTTACACTTTCCCCGACGTTTCGGTTGTTTTTCAGCAGCCATGGTCACGGGGAGACTCAGTCTAGTAGAGTGAGTAAAGTTACTTGACGATATTTTATTTTATATTGGTGTGATGAATCCAATTAATATTATGTTTGTGAAAGCTTGTAAAGATCGATAGTGAAATGTAAAGTATTAAGTTGAACGTAGCATATTGATACATAATAGAATGGTTATTTTTCTAGTAAGCCGCAGTCGGACATTTTATACTGAACTTGATATCATACTGGGGACACGTAGGTAGATATCTATATTTTTGCGTGTGTATAAAGTTGCTGGAGATAAACCCAAGCTAGTCAATCGGAGATAAAACTCTAAAATAATTTCGTAGCTTTGCCATTAAGTACAGATTGATTGAATTATATTATTTAAATCACGCGTTATTTCTCCTGCTAAGCCCCAATAGGTTGCTATATGAGTACGTTTACGTCGGTTGTGGTTAGAATTCTTACCAAAGACCTCTCGATCGTAAGTCCAATGCTTTATATATTAAGATTACGCTGGCGCTAAAAATCATTCTGATATTGTATTAAGGTAATTTTAAGTCTCTATTAAAAATAATGTCCTATGGACAGAACTTCGATTACGCCGGCCAATCTTACCGGAGACTGGCCATATGTAATAGATATTTAAGTGTCCAAATGTGTGCGGAAACGTAGGTGCACTCTCTATTCCCTAATGGTCGTAATTCGTTGGGAAGGTCGTCCAAGCGACCCGAGACACATCAGGCGCAGGAGGAACGTCTTAACATGCTTTCTGTGGCTCGCAGCTTACACACCTCTCTGTCACACTGCCTATTTCCCAGCCTGTGCAGCTTTTGAGTATTTTTTTGCAGAAAAGCTTAATTACTTTTTGTTGGCCCAAACCAGGCTTTGGCAGGCGATCTTTCATGACCAGCAGTCGCTTTTACCACTGCGTTACCAAAACTTGATATACATAAATCCAACATTTTTGAAATAACGCATGACCAGTGAGATTTATATTATTATTATTATTATTATTTATTTGTACTTTTAAAGTCTATGCGCATGATTCAGTTGTCGACACTATCTGTACAAATCCTGACCCGGAAATTCCTATACCGTAACCAGGAAATAGACAGTTTTAATGTCTATAATAAAATAAATGTCTGGGTAGTAAAGTTTGAGTATAATCTTGATGTTTATGTCTTTGCATATATATTATTTGTATGTAAAGCTTCTTACCTATAATAAATACGAAAGATTTATCGATGAAACTTGTTATAGATGGCTTTAATTCTGAGGAAAGGCTACATGTTTTTTATACAACTAAGATGTCGAAGCATTCAATCGGCTTGATGATAGCAGTTACCGTAGCCTATGGTCGCTTACAATACCAAGATTATCACTAACGCGTTGCTGGTCCTAAGAAAAGTGAATTGAAGATAGATAAGACATGGCGTAATGGTTTAAGAGGTCACCTCGCCACTGCCATTGTTGAAGCCAGTTATCTATTCGAAATGGCGCAAGCATTTTTGTACACATTGACAACTAGTGTTGTTTTGAGTCTGGGTGTAATTTGTGTCCGTTGTTTTAATGTTCATAAAATCCACCGACAATATTTCTAGTGCGGGAGGTATCTGTTTTAATACAAAATTCAAGTAATGACAAAGTAGGCAATGTTTAATATACTGATCGTATAAATGTTAAAGCAACTATTTTATCACTAAATTAGTAAATTTATTTGTAATGGGCTTTGGTGTAGATAGCTTGAAACCTGAGGAAGGAAATAAGACATTAAAAACGCAAGTGACGTTGCGGGTACCTGCTAGTTGCCAATAAAAATAATGCCGGAATATAATTTCAGAATGTATTAATTATTATTCAGCAAAACCAATCACAAAAGAATAAAATAATGCATAAATTGAAACGGAGTGTCATAATTTTGATATTATATTAAATTATTTTTAATTTGTTTACCTGCATAAATGCAAATAAGTTCGTGACAAATATTATATTGGTCGAAATCAAAATTTAAACTAGTCAGTGTGGTCATATAAATATTAAAAAATATTTCGACGTTCCGCTTGCAACGGTCCGACAGCTGTTGTTTGTATCTGTGATGTTTGGCAATGCGACCTTGTGCTGTTCCACCTACATTAAAATAATAGTTGTAGATATGTTGACATCGCCATGAGATAAGATCTAGTAACACAAAACTCAAAGTTTGGTTGTTTTTGTTTTTTGGTCGGATGGATGTTTCGTAGTTTTAAGAGAACAAGTTTTATTGCACATTAATATCTGCGGCTTTGCCCGCACGAAACGCTCGGCACCACATACCAGGATAAAAAAAAAACCAACGCAATATCGGTGTGCTATGTTTTATCCAAAGTTTAACTGTTTATGCTTGATTGAATAACAAACATCCAAATATCTTCGCAAAGTTTAGGATTTGTAATATTAGTAGAATAATAATAAGTATATTTATTTTATTATATAACTAGCTGACCCGATAATCGTTGCCCTGTCAATCTATACAAAAATACATAATTATCACGTAATTAAATTCAATATCGAAACGTCAATTTTTTTTTTCATATAAAAATATGTTTCCTGTTATGTCTTCGACATTTCCTGTGAATTTTTCGCAAATTATTGTTTTGCAAAAAATAAAACGCAAGCGCCAAATCAGTCGAGCCGTTCTTAAATTATGCTTCGTCATACATGTGACAATTGATTTTTAGTTATGTATATAGATTTGTTATGATCATGGATCTAATGTCAGATTTCTATCTGTAGAACAGAAAACTGCAATAGATCGGTAATCGAGAATCACTGTTAGTCACAGGTGACTATAAGTACCTGCTAAATTACAGTTTTAATAAGTACACCGTCTTATATCTCTTTTTTTTTCACTCCCATATGGTAGAAACTCTTGGATAGAAATGTACTTCGTTTGAAATTGCAGTTTTTTATGAGTATGCTCTATTATCAATAGCCACATAATCAGACAATATTGCATTTTCGCCACACGCAACAGTAACTTATCAAAAGTGCCAAGGTTTTCCAACGACACGAGTTTTGAATAATGAGTTTTGAATATTTTGGTTAATTTTCCTTCATCTTCTGAATATCTTGTTTTGTGCTGAGACTTCCATGGCACCCTTGTAGGTGGACCTCGTAATATTGATAATATGTAGTGTGTGGACAGGTGCCGCCGCTGCTGTGCGCTTCAGGAGGCAGCTCGGCGGAGTGCTCCTCCAGCGAGGATAGCGTGGCCGGGCCCTACGCGAGCGAACACAGCGAGCCATACACCACACGACCTGACGAGGGTTACGAGGTGAGCATACTAACTATCTACTACACATTTTACTTACTTTTCTCATTTGGCAAGCACGCAACCCATTATGAAGTAATTCTAAAGACTATATCCTTCACCTAATTAAAGAAGAGAAAAAATGTGCTTAGAAATAGGTTTTCTGTGTGGGTACCGACGAGCTGATACCTATATTTGTTTAGTAAGTAACAGGATAACTAGTGGTACATCTGGTGGTAATTAGTAACCGCGGTTCACGAACTTCGGGGCTACCAATAGTAGTCTGCTGCCTCGTTAAACATGTGGAATAAGTAGAGTTTGTGAGGCCCTGGCTCCGATTTCAAGGTCGAGCGATGTGTTTTAAAGGTTTTCTGTTAAGAAATTATCTGAATCATCACGGAGTTTGGCAAACCGTCAATCAGACGACAGTAGTTTCGACCCTTATTGCGTGATACCTAAAAATGTAACCTTCTTTAATTAGTGAATATAATGCATGTGTGCCCTTCTGCATAACCAAGCCGCTACATACACTGAGCGTACTTTTCTGAACAAAACGTGCCTTGTGTAGTTTTTTTATATACCACCAAGATGGCAAACAATCGCACAATCTTCCTGATTCGATAAGTGGTACAGCCTATGAACCTGTAGATATTACATCAGAGGTACCGCTCGCGAGTTGCCCACTTTGTAAACACATTTACAAGCTTCTAGGAGAACACCATACTATAGTATCTCGGGAAAACCATGGCACAGAGTTTCATAACACCAGAGTTATCACCTCTGAATTTCCACCCTGTAACAAACTTTTCAAGCTTCTAGTAGAATCTCATGACATTGTCTCTGTAATAAACCATGGACCACACTTTTGGCGCTTGTGAAAGCGGTATCCGTGATCACTTCTCCAACATATAATGATCTACTGCACTGTAGTCCAATTCGAGCCGAACAAAAACATGTCAATATATTCTTCTCGAAATATCAAAATAACCGATTTCTAAGTTTGCTTAAAATATATGTAAATTCTATTATTATTAGTATAACATATAACATAGTGGCCTTCGCATAAGTTTTTATGTTGTTATACACTTTTTATCTGTTTTAACACAAATAATAAAGAAATCTAGTTTGGACTGGACACATAACATTTTGTTGTTTAACCCAACGTCATTTGACTTCCCGGAGTTGCGGTTCAATAAAGAAAACAATCAATAAAGAAAACAATACATAGATTCACGCCTGTTTCCCAGAGGGGTAGGCAGAGACTACGGATTTCCATTTGCTACGATCCTGACACACTTCTCTGGCTTCATTCACTTTCATCACATTCCTCATACACGCCCGTCGGTTTAAGGTGCTCTTAACCTGGCCTTTGTCCAGAAAACAAACCAAACGAATACTATAAATGAATAGCACGTTGCTATGCATGTGCGTGAACTTTTAAGACGTAATGGTGTAGGCGAGGTTACGTTTAAAAGCTTTGATAACATAACATCATGTTTGCAACTAACAAATGGTTCGGCAGAGGAAGTAGTCGAGTAGTCGCGTCCCTTATATACTCTACATGTTTCACGTTTTGGGTTCGAATCCCTCACGGAACAATGATTTGTGTGATGAATATTTGTTCTGAGTTTAGCTGTACTTTGTGCGATAGTGGCAGACCGTTGGACTGCCACGCAGAGGTCTCCGGTTCGATCCCAAGACACGCATATTTAACTTTTCGAAGTTATGTGCGTATTAAATAGTTAATTATCGCTCGCTTTAACGGTGAATGCAGAACATCGTGAGGAAACCTACACGTCTGAGAGTTCTCCATAATGTTCTCGAAGGTATTTTAAGTCTACCAACCAGCAGTGGGCCAGCGTGGTGGACTAAGCCTGCACCCTTCTTACACTAAGAAGAAGCTCGTACCCAGCGGTGGGACGGTTTAATACAAATATTATATTTTCTATTTATTAAGTACATTAATTTTATATTCGTAAAGTCTTTCCCGACATATAGTTTGAGACAAACTGTGGGCGTTATATATACCAAAAAAGAAGTGCCCACATATGTTTATGTTTTACATATTTTTGACGTTAATTCAAGATGGTTAATCAAATACGGTTCGCCTGATGATTGCCATTAATTTTGATATATGGATGCTAGCAAAGCTTTGTCTGTTAAATATTGGTATTAAATTTTACTTGAGTCATTCCTTTTGTTGCTTCCGGACCTAGTGCCAAACTCTATGAAAAGAGAAAAATATATAAAGTATTAACATAACCGATCTTTCATCTGAGATGATGATGATGACGATACTTAACCGATACAAGCTCTTTTCAAAACATGTCTTGCTTATTAGTTTTGTACTCTTGTAATCCGTTTTTCGCTACTTTACCCTAAAGCCGACTGACAGCTAATGCCTTCAGCATTAAGGCCACCTATGTGCGTAAGAATAAGAAGGTTTAAATGAATATATTAATTAATTATGTAAAATAATATTCTCAGACGTAAGTGTTGGAAGGCTTTTTTAAACGCCAAATCTGGAAATCAATGTCAAATATATTGTTTATCAGTTGTTAGTTGATAAAACTCATAAACATATTTAATGTATTGGTACATTAGCATACTATTGCGTAGAGTCGGGGTGGACCGCACGTCACAATGACATATTTTATTATGATGACGTACTAACGTCGTCGGCTGTCGTCGAGAACAGTCATCAAAATGCAATGTATAGTAAACTTGCTTTTGCACGCGGCTTCACTTGTCTGTAACAGTATCTGGTTTCTGGATAAAAAGTCCTCTATTTCTGTATCGCTGACAATATGTACCTATGCGAAATTTCATAATGAACGGTCGAGAAATCAAAGCGTGAAAGCGTAACAAATAAACAAACTCACATTCACATTTTATAATATTAGTTAGGACTACATACATGACTACATACATGTATTGTCCATAATCCTAAATAAATATTAAATTAATTAATTAAACGGCAATAGCTTCACTCCCGTATTACGTAGATCTTAAAACATAGCTGGAAGCTCAAATTATGGTGTATCATGTACATCCCTGTCTACTTTTTTCGAGGATACAGGCAATTATTGAAGTCGGACGAGATTGTTAATTACCATAATATTTAAATGAAAATAATTTTGCCGGTGCCGGTTTTTGGCAATTCGGACGCTATCTATAAGCACTTCGTTGAAAAAGGTAAAACGATTACACTGAGTTACGATTATTCAAGTTTTCAAATGTATATTGGTCTTAGCATGTTGTACCTTTAATTTTTATAATACATACATATATACATACATAGATTCACGCCTGTTTCCCAGAGGCATAGGCAGAGACTACGGACTTTCATTTGCTACGATCCTGACACACTTCTCTGGCTTCATTCACTTTCATCACGTTCCTCATACACGCCCGTCGGTTCAAGGTGCTCTTAATCTGGCCTTTGTCCAGAACGCCTCCGATCTGATCAAGAAACGTTCACCTAGGTCTTCCTCTTGCAACTGTTCCATTCACACTAGCCTTATAAACTTTCTTAGTCAGTCTTTCCTCGTCCATTCTTTCTACATGCCCAAACCAGCTTAACATACCCTTTTCTATTCTTGTCACTATATCCACTTTCATGCCGCATCTCTCTCTAATCACACTATTCCTTATTCTATCTTTCAGAGTCACACCACATATATTTCTCAGCGCTCTCATTTCTACAGCATTTATTCTGCCATACCCAACTTTCACTTCCATACATAAGTGTGGGCACTAATAGTCCTCTATGAACAGCCAAACGTGCCTTTTCTGATACATTTTGGCTGTTCATAAAAGCTCGTAGAGCTCCATTCATATAATAATTTCCATTTTATAATAATTAAACGTACAAAATGCATTGATTAACATAATATTTCTTTCAAAAACGATAATATCAAACTGCCACAGTTAATGCCGTTAGTAAACCAAATGATTATGACCTCTGCTTTGTATTGAGCTGCTTATAATTGACAGGTCAAGATGTATCTTAGGAAATACTCACAGAATCAGATGAAATATGCCTCAGATGTTATCATAATCGTTTCACCCAGTTGCAAATTTTTAAAGCACCATCAAATAGATAGATCTCAATTCTAAAATATAAAATGCTTGGTGTCTACCTTTTTCTAAATATTTTCTAGCGATTCTGTTGATAGATTTCAAAATCTACAGTGTTTGCTGTAGTGTATAAGTATTGTAGATACATATGTTATTAATGCTACTTATTACTATAACCATTCACATATTAATTATGATGAGTTCAAATAAATGACGACAAATATTTTATTTAATACACTTGTAAATAATATGTAGTTAATAATTTTGGTACTCTGTAATCATAATTAAAATATTTCGCTGCTGCAAGACATTTTGTATGTCTGCTCGTCTGTCTACCACAGAAATTTTCTCGGGAACTGTCTTATACATAGCTGTAATAATAATTTACCTAAACATTAATTTCTGTTATACGTCTATCTATTAGTAGCTTATATTATATTATTTGTGTACGGAACACAGGTTCTGTAAGAAAATTTTGCACATGACCGGAATTTTCATTAATGTTTGAAGGTTATCAAAACATATTAAGATTGTGCCGAAGTTGCTTTAGTTTTCTTTTTATGAATAAAATACTTACTTTGTTATTCAAAAGATCCCACTGGGTCGAAGTGTCGCCGGTCTGCACTGACTGGCTCCCACATAAGATACATACTTTGTTATTAGTAAAATAATAACGTATTACGACCAATAAAGATCTTATCTTATCGATGTTCGATGTAATGCTATATTGGCATAGTTGGATCAAAACAAAAAAGGGTCTATTAAATTTATGTATGATGCCAACGCTCAATGAAGTCTGCTGTGCGAACACGTGCGCAAGGGACAAGGGGCACAAGGAACATGGAACCAAACATTGCTAGCAATTCGACAGGCCACAGATGCTCGCAAAATAACACCTTTCACATTCCAAAGATGGTCCGTGAGGTGAAGATGTTTGGAATGTTCCACTATTCGGATCAGTAAATCCATTAATTTATTCCAAGAAGAAACAAAACATAGCGTGACTGTACGATGCTTAGAGCTCGTTCTGCTTTAGTAGTATCTCCAATAATTAAATTATGAGTACTTTGATATGTATGTATGTATGTATCTTATGTGGGGGCCAGTCAGTGCAGACCGGCGACACTTCGACCCAGTGGGATCTTTTGTGTCGACACTCTCCCGATAACGACTGCCACAGATGTTCATGGCAGCTGGGACCGACGGCTTAACGTGCTCTCCGAGGCACGGAGCAGGCGATAATTGTCAATCAATACGCACATCATTTCGAAAAGTCATATAACTTCCGAAAGTCAGAGGTGCGCGTCGTAGGTTCGAACCCGAGACCCTCTGCATTGCAGTCTGTTGGTCTCCCCACTGAGCTATCGCTGCTCAGTACTTTGATATAATTGCATTTCGAGACATTGACAATGAAGCGACCACCATCCTTGTCTCCCAGTGATCACAGTAATTCAAACACAACCATCATCATCGCGTCGAATAAAATGTCTAGAGTTACCTACCCCTTCGGAACGGGTTGGGAGCCTTCTACGCTCACCCACAGTCCGCGTAAAGTTGTAAAGGCCATCTGAGGTCAACAAATAAAACACACAAAAAAAAATACCCCTTCGGAATATAGCGTGAGAATTTATTTTAATTGAAATCCTGCTTACTTTATAACTTAATATTATTATAAATACGAATGTGAGTTGTTTGTTACGTTTTCACGTGTTAACTATTCGACCGATAATCATGAACGCGTACACGTTGTCAGGTACATAAAAAGATACACGGTACCTTTCATCCAGAAAAAAGTACTGTTCCGAGGGTTAGTCTATTGTCAAAATCTACTTTAATGCGAGCAAAGCCGCGAAAATCTATTATAATTAGAGATCAGATAATCGGATGCATATTTACCTAAAGTACTGGTGTTGGCTATTATGGCAAGCGCTTTTTATCGACAAAAACTGCTAATCTTTCATTTCTTTTCTTTGTATTTTCTGTATTTACAAAACAAATAAATATTTTTGATAATATCCTTAACAAATAAATAAATGGGAGAGAGTTCAATAATAATATTTACATTAATTTAAGTTTAATGTAAATATTTAATGTAAAGTATCAACTAGTTAAGCAATACCGAGATTTTATTTTAAATAAAAATATTCTCAGAGTACCGTTCCATAATATGTTAGCCGAAAAATAACTTTAGATAAATATGCATACGATACGATTATCCGATCTCTAATCATAATCATCATCATCATCATCATCATCATCAGGCTATAACAGTCCATTGCTGGACATAGCCCTCCCCTAATGAGCGCCATAGCGCCCTGTCTTCGGCTTGCCACATCCAACATCTGCCTGCAGTCTTTCGCAGATCGTCATCCCATCTGGTCGGAGGGCGTCCTACACTACGTTTGCCGAGTCGCGGTTTCCACTCAAGAACACGTTTACCCCAGCTAATCATAATATAATTGAAATTTTAATATTAATTATTATTTAAATAAACTGCAATAAAATCCAAATAACTCATCTAATATAAAGAATGGTCTAGGTAAAAATAAACATTAGATAAACTTTATTTTGTAACTCGCCGCTTCGTTCGTTTAAGGTCGGTCGGTTGCGTGCTCGAAAACGTGACCTTCTAATTAAAAACTAAACCAATCATTTTATCAAGGCCCCTACGCCCATAGAAGTATTATCATTATAATAATTGTATTTGTGGAAATAACTAACTACGCCTGCCACTAATGTTGCATAACTTCAAGATTAATTATTCTGTCTTTTTAGGGCCAGTCCCACCATCTCCAAATAGCATTTATCTATAAGATAAAAGTCTCGCCATCTCTCTTCTTTAACCTAACAAGAGTGAGATAGCATGCGATTTATCTTCCGGATAACTTTTACTTGTTAGTTGTGGGACTGGCCATAAAGTAGTAAATTCGTCGACGCCTACATAACTGACTTCACTGCACAAATGCTGTAGTGGTTTAAGTGGTCGCCTTGCAACTGTCACTGCGCCGAGAGTTGTGGGTTCGATCCCCGCGCGAGACAAAACTTTGCATGATCCACAAATGCTTGTTCCGAGTTTGGGTGTTCTTTGTGTCCGTTGTTTGAATGTTTGAGAAGTCCCCCGTGACACAGGAATTACTCCAAGTACGGGAGTTGTCTTAAGAAATAAGAATAAAAATACTCCGAAGGTTTTGGCAGAGAGATGTTATACTCACATTTCGGCAACTATGTTTTTAGGTGCAACGTCCTAAGCCCTATTACGGACTGCCAGGCACTGTTTCAGAGTCCGTGTCGCTATTGAGAACTACTCTTCTTTCTGCTTTATACCTAAGAGCTTTGCTCTTGTCGTTGGGATTACTATAATAATAATAATAAAGCATTATACTATTAGATTATTCAGGGCAGACGCCGTTTGGGCCACCAAACACCCATACCTATAGCCCATACATTAGAATCCATACGTAGCAATAGTCCTACGCTTGTTGCGGCTAGTGCCGCTGTAAGTGTTCAAAATACCTTTGATTAAAACTCTCAAAGGGCCTCTTCACGTTGGACCCATGTCTCCGTGTAAGCCTCTCAAAGAGCCGGGTATTTACCTGTGATAAGAGAAACAATAATAATAATATTCTACCACATACACACAACACCATCTAGCCTAAACTAAGCAGAGCTTGTACAATGGGTACTAGACAATGGATAAACATACATCATATACTTTTCTTTTTGTAAAACGTACATATTATACATAGAAACACCCAGACCAAGACAAACATCTGTGTTCATGCACACAAATGTTTGACTTGTGCGGGAATCGAACCCGCGACCTCAGGCGTGGCAGTAGGTTACACTAACCACTACGCCATAGGGGTCAACAAACTATATTCCCAAAATACTTTGACCGATTTAGTGTCATATTTGTGTGATCTGGTCGTCTGTAGTTTTCACTGGAATTGCATCATATAGAAAACGACAAACGGGGCTTTTCTAGTGAGAAGCTAATGAGTGCTATTCTCTGTGATGCCTACCTAAGCCTAAGCCTTTACGTAATAGATACAAAATTTTGCATGTGTTCCACAGGCAGATGTCGAAGTGGGGAAACTAGACTTACCTCCACTCTACAGATCAAGAAAGCTTTCCGGATCCTTGTCAACACTTGCAACAGGTAATATACAAATTATATTGCTCTCTATTACGTTTAAAGACGGTAACGTGCCTTTCAGTACGTTTTCTGAAAGGACATAAATCGTAATTTCTTCTGAGAAATGGTTTATGAGATAATTAAGTCATGTTCGGGCATAACAATAACGGGTTAAAGCAACCAAAAATGCCAGAAAAGTGTACTTATATAATAAAATAACTAATAATTTTATATACATACATATATACAAGGTGGCGCAAATGTTATCACATTAAATGATATACTACCATAATCTGGTTGATTTAAGACGGTTAACATAAACAAAAAACCTATTTTCGCAGAAATTAAGAAATTATATATTTGAACAAAATAAATAAAATAAAATTTGACACAAATTGGAACACCATTGTAACCAATCATGCGCTAGAGCCAGCTCTTTAACGGTCATAGGTGCCGAGAAATCGTTTTTGTCAACTCGCTAGGATCCGGAAATTACCGGATCCGTATACAATACGACGGTTTTTTAATATAGCTGCTTAAGGTCTTTGACATCTTAGTACAGTTATCTCTGCATTACATGATGTCCTAAAATTTCAAAATTATGAAAACAAAAAAATGTCCTGTGGCTAAACTACTGAATACATTTGGTTCATAATTTGTAAATCGTCAAAGAATACCATGTAGTATATGTGGTATCAATTAATGTGATAACATTTGCGCCACATTGTATAGTTTTTTGACTGCTTTTTCTCATACTACCAGATATGGCAATTGATTTATTACATTTTACTTGCTATTGCTTGCCCTTCATGTGTCAGAAAAATAATTGCAGCTTATCTATGCAAATAAATATGTAAAAATATAATTATATGTAATAATTACACTGCATTATATGTAATAAGTAAACTGTATAAAGTAGTGATTTAGATAACCGCATATTATAGGCTCAACCGTTTATCTTCTGGCAACTACTAAACTTTATCTTCCTTAAGTGTTACTTTGTGATCCAAATAACTTTTGACTTTGACAGCACATCAATCGAGTACTCGAATACACTATATCGTTTATCATAATCGAGTGCTGATAACTGGTACTAAGATTCTTGTACCCTGCAGACATGCAGTCGCCGACGTGTGAGATGAGCGCCGAATGCAAGGAGTACAACAAGAGCGGCGAGCTCGCGCATCCCGAACTGTGCGTCATAGTCGTCGATATACTCACACAGCTCATACACAAGTACGTCATTAACTACTTAATTATAATATGTCAATCTTTGATTAGAAAATCCTAAGATTATTGCAGGAGCTGGCTTTTTGGCATCCAAAACAGATTTGTGTAGGGTGATTAGAAACTTAAGCGCTATGATTCTTGTAAAGAGTTATCCGATTATTCTGTAACATAAACTATGTGTAACTCTATAGTGCTGTGTTTGTGAGGAGTATAATGATGAGTAGGTATGTCAGCAAGAGCAAGTTGAAATATGTAAAAACTAGTTTTCTTTTGAAAATTGGTGCTTGCTTTTGAATATGTTCAAATTATAATGTTATACGTTAGTTTGTCATACCAAATTCAAAGTTGTTGTCATTATTATTTTACACGGACATTTTATTATAAACCTGGAAATTCCAGCTACATGCTCAAGTTTTATTTGTTATAGCTTTTATCCGCGGTTTGCCACAAGAACGCATACCGGGATAAAAAGGCGTATATTCAAGACATCCGTATGCGAAATTTAATTAGATTTCGTTCAAACGTTTACGAGTGATGGAGAAATAAACATGTAAACATATTCAAAAACTTGTATAGTTTAGGTAAAGCATATCAGTGGTTTGCTATGAATTATGTTGACAATATCGGCATTAATAGGCTCTCTCTCAATTCTCTCTACATTTACACAAGCGAAGCCTCGGCAGCTTTCAGCGATCATTTCACCCACGTATGTACGTACAAGATCTGGAATGAACTGCCTGCTTCGGTGTTTCCCGAGCGCTATGATATGTCCTTCTTCAAACGAGGTTGAAAGAGAGTTCTTCTTTCACGGTAGGCAGCGGCTTTGCTGTGTCCTGACATCGCTGAAGTCCATGAGCAGCGGTTACTACTTTCCATGAGGTGGACCACTAGCCCGTCTGCCACAAATGGCAATAAAAATAAATAAAAAAACTCTAATATTTATATGCTTCTATGTCATTTTGTTGTTAAATTGTAGAACTTGACTACAACTGACTAGAAACTGCCAGACCAACTATAATGGGCCACGAATGACGTAAATAAATTGCGTCAGCTGTATAAGTGAAAGTTTGGTTATAAGTCCTTTTTAATCGTCGGAAAAATACAGTATTACTATCGTCCATTAGAAGATATTTCTTACACTCTAAATTGTGGTTAGGAAACTTTTCTTTTAAATTCGGAAATTTTACTGCTGCTGACAGCAAATGAGCTAGCATTACATTCACAGCAATCGGTAACCGCTCACGTACCTACATTGATGCTCACCTAGAGAAAGTCAAAAGGCCTGGATCCTATCAGCTAAACCTACCACAGTGTTCCTGCCCACTGTTGTATATACTCTATGTATATAATAATGCATAGCATCCCTAACCGTGATGTCTATAAAGCATTTGAACTAAGAAAATACGCCAGTTCGTATCTAACATTCGCGCGTGACACTTTCCCTATAAATTGAGTCCATAGTGGACTCTTCTATATAAATAAATGTTTTAATTGAAGATTTTTGTTTATAAATAGACCTTATGCTTAGACCTTATAACAGCACGATCTATTGCCGGCACGCGGGAATTGCGCTTTCATCGTGTAGCCCCAGCAGATCTTGGCTCCTCATCGGACCTTTACCTACGCTACGCTACGCTGAAACGCTAATCAAAGACATTCAGTATCATAATATACATTCAGATTTTTTTCTCATACAAACTTTAAGACCCGATTTATTCTCTTAAAGCATGGATTTATTATTGTATAATAATAAGAGTTTATTGTTTTTCTCTCACATAGAAAAGTTACATATGGTGGTGAAAAAATAACAGTTGTGCAAACACATGTAATAAGACAATTAGACAAATAAGACAAATATAAGGAACTTGTCTACCATATTTTAAGTTTCTATATCCTGTTGTTTCAGCTATGGGTTCATACATTAGTCATAGGAATTATATATCAACTGCCTTGCAATGTGCGTACGTATTTATAACAAAATACCAAGTCGCTTTAAAATATTGAACTCGAAAAAATTTAAGACAGAATTACACAAGTGGTTTACTGAATGTAATTTTTATAGTCTAAAAGATTTTATGGATGTGAGATGTTGATTCCTTTTGTCAAAATATAAATTTTTGCATGCTATGTTATATCTTAGCGAAACATGTTGAGCTACTGTATTAATATTAACATCAATGTATACCATGTTTTACGCAAATAAATGATTTACTTACTTTACTTACTTACTAGGAAGTCAACCGGTATATAAAAATTGCGACCTTGTGCTACGGCTCCACTAGGCCTTTTAATATATGTTACAAACTACGACAACCATCTAATTAACAAAAAAATATTATAAAATGTCAAGACTTGACCCAAAAACCAGTGCTTTATTATAATCTACGGACGTTGTTTGACCAGTTAGTTTTAAACCATAACCATAACACGGCATTGGAACGTTAAGTGGATGCTTTTGTATCCAACCATGTTTTAGACCCATTAATACGAAGGTCGGCTACTTTAAGTTAGGTATATGAGTAAAGTGTTTGATATGCCGTTACTATTGCACTATCGTTTCCTTTTAATGTTGTATGTGATATGGGCTTTTGATAGGGATTTTACAAAAATATACGTAAGTGCAAACTGTTGGCATCCTGATTTTAACTAGTCTGGTTGAAATTGCTTGGAATTATCCAAGGAATTTCAACTAGACTAGTTTGAGCTTGAGTATTGATTACAATAATAATATTCTATCACATACACACAACACCATCTAGCCCAAACTAAGCAGAGCTTGTACTATGGGTACTAGACAATGGATAAATATACATATATACTTTTTTTTTGTAAATACATACATATTATACATAGAAACACCCAGACCAAGACAAACATCCATGTTCATGCACACAAATGTTTGACTTGTGCGGGAATCGAACCCGCGACCTCAGGCGTGGCAGTCGGTTACACTAACCACTACGCCACCGAGGCCGACAATAATATATACAATACCGGGTTCTCACTCTATTGATGTCGCAGACCCTAACCTAACCGCAGTATTACTGTCCTATTCAATCTATCTCCTTTCTAGTACTGCTGGCAGACTACTATAGAGGATCAAATTACTTCGCTTCGAAACGTGCTAAACAATATTTGAATTAAGTCGATACTAAAGGGCCAAGTATTAAGTTATTTTACATTCCATGATAGTTGGTAGGAGTTTTTTGATTTATCCTTCTATCAAGACAATATAGTCATCTTCAAAAGCGGCGGTTATCCTTTACCATCCGGTAGGCTGCTGGAAAGTCGCCGGTGATATTCTGTATCCTAAATCAATCAATTTAAATATATAAATAAATACCTATTTATATAATGAATAGATATTTCAAATGTTTAGATTTATTAAATGTTTGTTTATGTATAATATGTATGTATTTACAAAAAAAGAGTATATATGTATGTTTATCCATTGTCTAGTACCCATAGTACAAGCTCTGCTTAGTTTGGGCTAGATGGTGTTGCGTGTATATTATATTATATTATTATTATATTCTTAGCTGAATTTAACATTACTAGCGGTCGCCCACTGGTCAAAATTCGACCATAATAGATTAAAATTTTAAGTTTGATCATTATTAAGGTTTTATTGTCTATAACTTAAATCTTATAATAATATTTTATTTAGATTTCACCAAGGCTATACAGGTTAATTTACCTATCCTTTTCAAACAAATTATTATTATTTAACTATACTCTTTCATTGACGATATTCCTAAGCTTGCTACTTTGTTTTCTTTTTCCTTTATTACATATAAATAAGGTATATTATGTAACCATAGTTACGAAGAATTGTACGATGCAGTCAGACGAACAATGCCGAAATACTACGAACGCGATTTGACTGCGTGTGTCAAATGCATGGTCGTCTGCGTTTAGTGATTTTCCATTAATTTAATGTATTTCTAATGCATATTTTATAAAAAAATTAATTTAAATTCGCCACTCCTTCTCCATAAAAACTTTAACTGTGCCAAATTTCATACTCCTCCGTCCGCGCAATTTTCGTAAAAAGGGGTACAAAGTTTATGCTTCACGTATTAATATATGAATAAATATTTATCACCTGTCAGTTTATCACCAAAAGTATATATTTAGCTGAATTTAAAATTATATATTATTATCAACTGATAAAAATATACAACGTTAAAATCTGCTAAAAATAAACTTTTACCTATATATATTTTAAGAATATATAAAAGCTGTGTGCCTTTTGCATAAATTCCATGTCGGGATTGGTTGTAGAACAGATGCTGAGCCATTCACTCTGAATAATTTGCTGTGTTACAAGGTTTATTTATTACAGGTATTAGAATATTTTTTTCTAATCTAGGAATTAAAGTCGAGTCCTTAGTTTTACAAACAAGCTTGTTAGTTAATTATCATCTAAAGTTAATTATTATTCAGTAAGGTGGTATAACATAGTTATTATTGACTGAGTTTAAGATTTATGTACGTATATCATCTTTGATATATTAGTTTTTTACCGCTTTATCTAATCGGTTTCAAATTGGGTTTGATACGGCTTCCTTAGATAAATGAGAGTTATTTTTTAAATTTACATTTTATATTTATTAGGTTATTGAAGATTATTGAATTTCAAGATGCGCAGACAGCGTGCTTATAAATATAATAAGGCGTGCGTAGATCAGTATATTTTAACTTTTATTTTTTAATAAGCGTTATATGATTTTACTAGTAATTTTCCCGCGGTTTCACCCGCGTAAGTCCCGTTCCCGTGTGAATATCGGGTTTCACCCCTTTCACCCCCTTCAGGATGGAATTTCCAAAAATCCTCTCTTAGTGCTCCCCTACACTCTCCAAGGAATATACATGCCAAATTTCAGCTTCTTGCGTTCAGCAGTTTCGGCTGTGCGTTGTCTGGCAGTCACTCAGTAACGGAAGAGTTTTATATATATATGTAGATTGTAATACGTGTATAAATTATAGGCTTCAAATGAATATATTAATGCCTTTGAGTTCTATATTACAATAAATTCGCACTACATTGGATGTGATTAACAGGTTAAACTAGGTTTCTTTAATGATATGGTATTAATAAATTGACACATTAAGTATAATTTTACTTTCTGTACCAGTGATTACATAATAGATATTTGAAATGTTTACAGTTAGTGAATCTTATATCATTGGCAAGCATTTTAAATCCGAAGTTAATAATAATATAATAATAATATAATAATAATAATAATAATAATTTTAGATAATAATTCCTTTAAAATGTACTGGGATAGGACCATTATTACTGACAAAACCATACACTACAATAGACCAGACATAACCATACTAGACAAAACAAAAAAAACCGTTTTCATAATAGACATCGCAGTATGTAACACACATAATCTCCTCACTACGCACGCGGAAAAAATGTCGAAGTATGTTTATTTAGCTACCGAAATAAAAAGGCAATGGCAGGTAGACACCGTCAAAATCATCCCTATTATCATATCTACAACCGGCGTAGTCCCTAAGACACTTTTACATAGCCTGAGCATACTTGACATGCCGAAATCTACAATCACACTCATACAAAAAGCCGTTCTTCTTAACACATGTCGCCTCACACGTAAATTTCTTGCATCATCTACTTCTTAACTTTTTTCCCTCTGGCACACTTGGTTAAGGCCCGTGTGTCAGGTTTTTACCCCTTTGAAATAAAAGGGAGACTAAATATAAAACAAATACAATAATAATAATAATAATAATAATATTCTACCACATACACACAACACCATCTAGCCCAAACTAAGCAGAGCTTGTACTATGGGTTCTAGACAATGGATAAACATACATATATACCTTTTTTTTGTAAATACATACATATTATACATAGAAACACCCAGACCAAGACAAACATCCATGTTCATGCACACAAATGTTTGACTTGTGCGGGAATCGAACCCGCGACCTCAAGCGTGGCAGTCGGTTACACTAACTACTACGCCATAGAGGCCGACGTTAATAATAACGTTGAGGTTGTTTAGAAATACCTCTTTTTTATAAACAACCTTAACTTTACTATTAACTTCGAATATAGGCCGAAGGCACGTACCTTAAGGTATACCCGTAGGGAATCCACATAATTGGAGACTTGAAACCGCATGTTGTGATAAATTGTAAACGGTTTTGAAAATATGACTCGCAGCTTCATAGCTGTAAATACATAAATCTATTTTACATAAATACATTTATTTTACTTTACTTATGATAAAACACCCAACTATAATTTATTATCGTCAGTCGTCGTGTCAGGTGTGTATCCATTCTTAGACATCTCTTACTAATAGACGTAATAGTACATTGAACTTTATTGAGATTTGAATAAGAGTGACAATAGTAACTGTCCATCCATTAATTAATAAAATAATATTTTTAATAATAATGTTTATTTATTAACAGAAAAAATATATGATATGTAGAGACACATATTGTGTAGAGACACACTGCTGACGCATTAATTCTATATACAAGGCGCGCAGTGTGTGCGCAGCGCAGCAGTCGTCTCCCCACACCCGCTCAGCTAGATCGCGTACCTAATTATGTCGTTTATTTTTGTATATCTATTATAAGTTTCTGGTACCAGTAAAGAAAGTATATATCAATGTGACCATCATTTCTTACACCTAGCATCGCCCCTAAAGATACTTCCTTACACTACATCATACATATTACATCAACAGTATTAAAGCAAACATGCCTTAAATAATTTAATCTTAAATTAAAATGAATTCTTAACTATGTTAATTTATAGTGTATACAAAATAAATGAAGTTCAAAAGGTTATGTTTAAGCCTGCCTGAACTAAAATAAACCTATTTCAGGACATCACTTGACAATTTCATTTTATACTAGCGCATTATTAATAGAAATATTTACAGTCAAGTAAATCTACGATTAAAGGTGTTTAGAAAGTAATATAGAACTTTAAATTTACTTTTAATATCATTTTAAGACTTCTAGCAGTTTTTTTGTGTCCGTATAATTTAATTTTCCTAGGTATTCCGTTAACATGGAACTACATTTTTTATAACTAACATTATATATATTTAATATTTTATTTAACTTGTTATATAAATACGGTCCTAAGAATACGTAAAATATATTGACAAATGCGTGTCTGGTTTGAGACTTTGTACAAACTAAATCTTTTCTTCTCTTATATAAGACCGGATTAAACGGGATTTCAGTGTGCTGTTTAAGTATAGTGTGCATAATAAATAATTGACGAATGGTTAGTATCTTGAAAGCGGTGTAAAGCTGATGTGTGGGAATAAGAATGGGCGTCGTGTGGCTACCTTAAGAACAGCTATTTGAGCTCGCTCTAGGGGCAGGCGAATTGATTTGGCTGCTCAACCCCAAGAGGTTATGCAGTATGTGAGAATAGATTGACACAACGCTAAATAAACCTATTTTATCAATTTGTAGTCGGCTATGTTGCACAAGTATTTAAATATATAAATCAATTTACGCACTCTAGTGTATAACAAATCGATGTGTTTGCGGATGTTTAGATTTGTGTCAATGGTAATACCTAAATACTTTATATCGTCCGTCTTAGTTAATGTGGGACAAGTGCATGCAATGTCAGCAAACGTACTACAGTTATTATGTGCAATGATGTTTAGGTTTGTATAAAGCGTGGTATTTGTTTCTCGTGCTAAATAAAATGTATTTCGTTTTATCTGCGTTTAGAGTCAATACATTTTGTTGTAGGCACTTCGAGACTATGTTGAAGCCTCGCTGTGCGTATTCATATACCTCGGTGCGTGATGAAGCGGAGAATAACAAAGCCGTGTCATCTGCTTACGATACTATGGCACCTTTTTGGAGTTTTAAGCCACAGAGGTCATTTAAATAAATCAAGAACAAAGTAGGGCTTAGTATACTACCCTGAGCAATGCCGAATTGACTGTTTTTATGAGTGGAACTTGTATAATGACCAATTTTAGTGCATTGGTGTCGATCAGTTAGATAGTCTGAGATTAATTTATGTTGAATTCCTCGTATTCCTAGTCTTTCAAGCTTGTGCAATAACATAGAGCAAGAAATAGTGTCAAAAGCACTCGCAAGGTCCAAAAAGATCCCAATTGTGTGCATACCCTTATCTAGGCTTTTAGTGACGTAGTCTGTCACATAGTGAACAGCTTGGTTTGTAGACCTTTTAGGGCGAAAAACAAATTGACTGTCTGCAAGTATATTATTGTCTTCAAGATATTTTATCAATCTAACGTTAATAAGTTATTCCGAAACTTTCGATAGACTTGGTAAGACTAAGATGGGTCTATAGTTTTTTATACATTTCCTGTCACTTGTTTACATACAGGAGTAATAACAGCTACATTCAGTATTTTCGAACAAAATCCATAAATTAAACATGATTGAAATATATTATGTGTTATTAGAGGGGCCAGTAAATGCTTAAACCTTTAAAGTATTTTATTAGATATATTGTCCCATCCAACAGCACATTCTTCCTTTAAACAAGATATAATCATTAATACCTCGTCAACGTCGGTGTCTAATAAAACAAAAGAGCCAAGTGTCGTAAAGAAGGTGGTCTCAGAGCAATTTTGGGAAGAATAGCCCTGTCTTGATAGTACATTTTCTGCTAAGTTTTTACCGACGTTGACAAAGTGTGAGTTTATTTTATCTGATGCCTCTAGAGAACTAGTTGCTGTTGACAATAGGTCAAACTGGTGTCCAAGAGATTTCGATTGAGATGTATTACTTTTTATAAACTTCCAGAGGAGCTTGCTGTCATTACCTGCCTTTTGTAATTCATTTCTGTCATATTGTATCTTCAGCTTTTTTAAAAGATTATTATAGAAATTGCGGTATCTTTTATAAGTTTGGGAAAGTATTTCATTGTTAGGTGCGAGTTTTGATTGTTGGTGCAACTTATCCCTATTTCGTATACAACGCACGAGGTCCGGCGTTATCCAAGGCTTAATATTTCTATATTTATTAGACACTTTTACTATCGAAGTGTTTTTCAATATCGCATGCCACAGTGACATAATAAAATAGTTTAAAGAAGCATTTGTATCGTTAGAACTGTAAACGGTGTCAAAATTAATGCTCCTTATATCGCGTTCAAGGTTGTTCATATTGACCTTAGAATAGCTTTGCAGACAGTTTTTGTTTTTTTGAATGTAATGATAATATAATAGCATGATGAAGGTGGTGGTGGTGGTGGTGGTGGTGATCGGTAAGAGCAGAGTTAGTAACAAGCATTATACAGGGTGCATTAGATGCGCTGGTAAGAGTCCATGGAAAGAACAAATATTTAAGTAATTATGTGCATAAGTGTTGGTTTTCTCGGAAGCAATGTTAATATTTATATCTCCTGTTAGAACGATATTTTTGTACATAGAAAACTTTTTTAGTTTTATGTCAATAGATTTCAAAAATATATAAATATTCTGTGAGGGCGGCCTAAAAATGCCTAAAATAATTGTATCATTGTTTATTTTAAAAGTTAAACAATTGCAGCCGTGGAATATTGGCTCTTCTACGGTTATATTTAGATCATTCCTTGCATAAATCACTAGGCCATCATTCTGGTTAGTGTTTTTTCAGATTTATAAGGACTATAACCGTCAAGTATGGGTAAGGGGGAAATCTCGTTCGACAACCAACATTCTGTTAATTCAATAACGTTCTCGTTCGACAACCAACATTCTGTTAATACAATAACATTGCAATTTATGTTAAGCCTTTGTAAAACGACCTCAAAGCTATTCATATGTCGATTTATGCTTCAGATATTTTGTGTTAATAAAGTTAGTGTATACTCCAATGTCCATTCTCTAACAATAAATTTCTGCATTCTTCTACTTTGCAAATTTTCGAGTCAGACACAGAAAATATATCTAAGTCATAAAATAACTGATTTGTCATAAAAAATAAAAAACACATACAAAGAGTAAGGTATAAAGAAATAAAAGCAGTAAAACTATATGCGTATATAAAATAATTTTAGTATGGCACTCCTAGGCGCTTTCATAATATGTATATTGAGTTTAAATATTTGTCCTCTGCATATTTACGGGCCGGACAACATTTATCTCCAGTTTAGTGTTCAGCCTTCCTATTAAATCGTTTACATGTCGCACAGTGTGGGGGAGAAGATTTCTTACATTATTTTATGTTATGTCCATGATCTCCACAGTGACTACAGGTGGGACTGCTTTCACGGCAGAACTTGGCTGCATGACCATACTGCTGGCAATTGAAACATCTTGTTACCAACGTAAAGTCTGACTGGGCAAGACGTCCAATTTATGTATATTCTGCCCTGATTGATCAGAATTTTTCTAATGCTAGCAGCAACTTCAATAACATAATTGCAGATCAATAGATTTTTCTGACCTGACTTGTGACTGAGTTCCACTGATTCAAGAAAAGTCTCACGGCTATAATTATGTAATTTGTCGGCCAAGTCTTGGTCAAAAATGGAGTCAAACACGTCCTTTTCATTAAGCGCTACGGGTACACCAAAAACTGTTATCCTAGGTCGGCGTTTAGCAGGTTCTTGAACGGAAAGGCCAGAGGCAACAAGCTTCGACGAGTTTCTTAGTTTCTCTATGTCACCTTTCGTTTCAGTACTGATCAATACGCCTCCGTTCTTTACTTTTCTTACTGCGCGGAGATGGAGTTTCATTTCATCCGGAGAAATCATTTTTTGCACAAGCGATTTTGTTTCATCGCTGGTGTTTGTTTTATCATTCGGCATGATTACGAGGGAGCCAAAATTATTTGGACGGATAAACTTATCAGCGCCCTTTTTCACCATAATGGCGAAAGATGTAGTATTTCCCAAAGCTTTAAGCTTTTCTTCGACCACATCTCTAACTAGTCGTACCGAGTACGAGACGTCTTGTTGTTCCTGTAGGTGCTGGATGGCAGTGTGCATTTGGACAGCTTTTTGTTTTAGCTGTTGGTTTAACACAGCCATTTGTGACGTCGCACTCGTTACTCTACGGCAATTGTTTGTCACGCGCTGCTTTTGGTTCGAATTTATTTTTCCTTCAGCCACTATAGTGCATATTTCACTCAAGTAACTTTCAATCATCGTCATCCATTTCTGGATTTCTGGTGTCGATGTGGTGATCTCAGTAGGCAATTCCTGTTCATTTCTCTTAGGCTGATTTTCATCTGGTTCTTCATCCATTGTCTGGGGAGGGTGTGATGTCGTTGTCGGGGGAGGACTCCGTCTTATTAAATTACTACAGCCGAAAGGACTAAACAACGGGTTAGCCATCACCAACCAATACACAGTTTATGTCAATCTAGTCTATACACATACTTGAAGCATATCTACACACTCATGGCCTACTTAACGTACGTTCGTATTACTGACGTCGCAGAAATAAATATTAATAAATATTATATAATTACTCGTCTAAACAAAATACACGTCATGTCAGCGTTACCAAGTTTGTAAATGTATGTATATGTTATGGTCAACGATATTGAAAGTCTACAGAAAAGTTTACAAAACTAATGACATCCAAAGGGTTTGTTTGTTCTTCACCTAGTGTTGCGTAAGGCTTACTCAAGTCTCTATCTTGAAAATGATTTTATAAACCGAAACTCTAATCTTTCCAGACTAGTAAAATCCAAAGAAGAAGGTACATGGAGCGTAGGCGCGTGGCGTGTGGGCGTGGGCGTGGCGCGCGCGTGGTGCGGGCGTGTGGGAGCCGCACTGTGTCGCGCGCGCGCCGCGCCGCCGCCGCTGCTGCGCCGCCTGCTGGCGCCAGCGCCGCGACACCTGCTCGCCACCACCGACCACACGCTCGAAGGTACCGCGCACTAACTATACTGCCCTGTAGCACTCCTGTAGCGCGCGCGTGGTGCGGGCACATGGGAGCCGCACTGTGTCGCGCGCGCGCCGCGACTCCTGCTCGCCACCACCGACCACACGCTCGAAGGTACCGCGCACTAACTATACTGCCCTGTAGCACTCCTGTAGCGCGCGCGTGGTGCGGGCACATGGGAGCCGCACTGTGTCGCGCGCGCGCCGCGACTCCTGCTCGCCACCACCGACCACACGCTCGAAGGTACCGCGCACTAACTATACTGCCCTGTAGCACTCCTGTAGCGCGCGCCGCGACACCTGCTCGCCACCACCGACCACACGCTCGAAGGTACCGCGCACTAGCTACAGTGTGACTGGTTAAACACTGTACATACTTAAGGACACGATAACTTATGGACAGATGTAACTTTAAAAAAAAACTGTGTAACCTGCAAAGAAAACCTTTATGAAAATTTGTATGAAATATCCATAAAATGTGGACATTGAGCGCATCGCACACAGCTGTCGGAGGCTAATGACCTTTGATAAGAAAAGGACGGGCGGGGTTGCAAATTCGGGAAAGTGCAGGGTGCGGTAGCGGGGGGGCGGGGGCGGAGTCTTTGTTTAGCTTTGGTATATGCGCAAGAGTGTCCGCACATTAAGTTTTTATTGGATAACCAGGTAAAATTTTAAGTAGGTAACAATTTTATTAAGATATTCGGGTCAAGAATCGAGTACTGAATTTCCTTCAATATGTCCAGTCTTTTACTAATTAGCCTGTATACTGCCCTGTAGCAATCCTGTAGTACGCCTGTAGCACTTCTCTGTTATTTCTAGCTTCTACACACAGCTGGATTGAACCAACCATACACCCTTGCTCCCTAACACTTACCCATTTATACCATCATAAAATAGGCGGACGTTTACCTATGATGCCATAAATAACAATCTTAATAAAAAAACACCCGCCTTATACAGGCTGTCCGGTAATCAATGGATAACCTTATAACCTGTTTTACAGTAGGACTGAAGGCCGTTCAGAAAAAATGAAATGAATTTAAAAACGTGCAAAAGCTAGTCATACTATTGATTGTCTATCTATTAGCATAATTAGTGTTTAATAATAAAACAACAAAAAACCGATGGAATTCATTAATTTATGGTTGTAGTGTAATATGGTAATTTCTCATATCTCAGGTAGCAGTTAGGATAGTTTTTTTGAGTATATTTTTCTGAACGGCCATCAGTTCTACTATAAGACATTTCAAGGTTATCCATTGATTACCGGACACCCTGTTTATTGATTTTATTTGGTAATTATTAATTCAAATATAATATAATTAAATAATATCAAATTTGAATCAAAGTATCCCACTGCTGAGCACAGGCCTCTTCTCAGTGTGAGAAAATTTATAAATATTTATTAAATTTAAATCTATGACATAATTTGATAATCTCGTTATCATATATTTTTATTTTCATTTTCTCTGTTAATTTGCAACAAAACAATAATCTCTACTTATACTATTGATATCACTTTTATGGCGTACGAAAGGTTATAGACATTTTGCATATAAGCCTAATTAAAACTTACTGTTAAACTTATAACAATTATTATTGTAATACCCATATGTAGTATTTTTTTAAATAAATAATATGTATGTAATATCCACAGATCTCCAGCGGAGTATTCTAGAACTGATTCACGTGCTGGCCTCCCAGAGCATCGAGCCGGCGGAACTAGCGGCGTTCTTAAAACTGTTCACAAGTGAGCGGCCGCCGCTCGGCATGTTACTCAGTTCCCTACATAGACTGGTCGCCGCCGCCAACTGCAATACTCCCGATTGTATACTCACCTTTCCTGTAGACTGTGATAACCCAGGTAAGTTCAAAGAATCGCTGATGGATATTGCCGTATGGTGACTTAAGTCTGAAACTCGCGATATTTGATTTAGATTTTTTTTTCTTTATATAAAAAGACAACTCCCGCGCACTAGAAATAAATCCTGTATCGCAGGGGACTTTACAAACATGCAAACAACGGATACAAAGAACACCCAGACTCGGAACAACCATTTGTGAATTACACAAATTTTTGTCTCGATTTGAAACCACAACACTCTGCATAGTGGCACTTGCGAGACGACTACTTAAACCCCTACACCATCCGTGCAGTCGAAATGTTGCGCCTACGATCTATCCAATATATTGCTTATTATTCTGCATGTTCTTGTTGTTTTAGATGCTATACATTCGCTCTCGGAGGATTTAAATTATTTAGTAGTGAACAACGTGACGTCACAGAGCCACCTCGCTGAGAGCTGCGCCAAGAGATTCCAAGAAGCACATATCAAAGCCGGTAAGATCTTACAAATATGCATGTCGCCCATTTGTTAAAATACAAATAGGTAATATTTCATTATACCTTTTAAAACGATTAGTATTAACGAAACAAGAATGTACGAAAATAATAAAAACCTGTGTGACATAATTTGTTGTGTTATAACGATATTGTTACGTTTGGAAGACTCGGCAGTTCAGTCTAATAATTTATTACACTGCCATCTATTGACATCTTACGGAACTACGTAGTGTGAGTACGCAAAGCGTAGAGAGAACGCTGGCACATTCTCGAATCTTCGTACTGTTTACATACCGGGTATGGCGTTACTAGAAAACCCTAGAAACGCTTTAACCGCGTATAAAAAGGGAAGGCCAGCACTCGTCGAGTCAGTTTTACAATCGTAAGCGGTCAAGTATTCATCGAAGCGAACGGAAGCGAAAATACTGCGGAGTTTGAAGCAGTTACAGTGGAAAAGTGTAGTATAGTGTCTGTTGTGTTTTAAATTTAATTGTGTGTTTGAATAAAACGTGTTTTAGTCGGTAATATTGTTTGCATTCTTATTCGTCGAACCCAGCACGTAACAATATGTTACTGTAATGACAAAATTTGTTGTTTATTGATGAATTTTGTACATTAAAACTCTATCAATGTAATCATCAATTATAAATAGAAGTACAAGATCAGTTATAAGAATCAAAATAATAATTTTAAAGATTTTCTCGTGGTATCCTTTGTCGCGCATAGTTCTTCGATTGCAAGATTCTGTTTGAGATGTACCAGGCAATGTGCCAGTTAATACTTGCCAGTTAAGATATTTTTCTCATATATAGTTTTCCAATGTAATGTTTATATTACCAAATACATATCATAATCCTAAATTACACTAATGACATGATATTTGTACCGAACATAAGTAGTAACTATTAGTTTTGTGTTGACATCAAAAATCTACTATGTCAGGTATAAAGTCAGCGTGGTCGTGTCATGCGGTGCGGTGTGGGGTAGAGGGTGCGGGCTGGGCGCCGTGGCTGGCCGGCTTTGCCATCACCGCCTGGCTACACACCCAGCACGCCACCACCGACGAACACGAACAATCTGGTAAGATAAACATAGCTGTTACACAATCATGTAGGTTAATTTATCCAGTTTCTATTTTCCACTCTTAAAGATTTTTCACAGGATACATTTTGCAGAACTTAATACTTGCGTCTGTCTTTAATAGCTCGAGTAGCTTCTGTAACTTTTTCTGTTAAAAGTCGAAATCCTTTTCACGCTGAAAATAATACGGCACGCTTATAAGTGTCACGCTAATATTGATTTTAAACATCTTACCATGATACAGCTGACTAAGTATAGTCAGCTGTGGAGCGCGAGTGAAGCTTTTTGAACGTATTCAAAATATTTAAAAGCTGTACAATTTCAGATGGCATGGACGAATTCAATGACGAGTTATCAGATTCAGAACTGAACAAGAAGAAATCACCGAAGAAAGAGGTGTCGTGTAAACCAGCCGAGTTATCGCACGTCATATCTGTGGGACACGACTCACTCATGTTTGAAGTGTGGCTCGACACCAACACTGGTAAGACAGATTCTAAATCTAGAGTTTTACTTAGAGAAACATTTTAGGTAGCGTGAGTGACATTTAAGATGGCCTGGGAAATGTCTTAGATATGTTGACAAACGAAGATAAAGGACACTGTTAAATGTTAGCTCAAGTCTAAAAGAGACCAGGCAAATTTCTCCATCCATATAAAATCGTAGAGAAATAAACATGAAATATATTTTTCTGTGATTAATAAAAATAATCTCTTCCTAGAGATTCTTTATTTTTAGAAGTTTTAGAGTCAGAAAAAACTCTTATACAACAGCTTTGTCCGTCCATCTGTCTGTTATACAACTTTCAACTCAAGAACCGTAAGAGCTAGAGACTCGCGGTCAACGCCATTCGACTCAGTATAGTCGATATACCCCCGAAATGACTATGACCTGGTATCACGTGACCTTTGCATATTACTTGAATCATTTTTTCGAACTCTAAGATTTACGGCAATTCATTGCCGTTTCTCACTTGTTTACTTCTAAGGGTTATACTGTACCGTTAACAAGAGACTTGTTCCTTATTGTTTACTGTCTCATGCGTTGCAAGTGGGCAAACGCAGCACAGCACAGCACAGCAGATTTTTGTTTATGTGCAGGCATTGGGCCTTATACTGTTCAATATTTATTTTTATATTTTCACGTTACATTTATAGTTTTTCCGGAAATCAAAAAAGTTTGTAATTATTCAGAATTATTGCGTTGTGTGTCAACGCAATCATTCTTATGATTAACATACCTTTTTAAAACGCTTGATGTTTTGTCGAAGTTGCACTGGGCGTGGTCATAAGCAGACTAACTTGGCAAAATCAGGCTTACATTTGTAAGGTAGATCTTCCTAAATCTACCCGCACATTTTTTAACTTCATAATTACATATAGGTACTACAGTCTTTTACCATATATCTAGTATAGTGTTTATGATGTCGGCAGGCACGTTTACATTCCGGTTGTCCCGGCCCGAGCCGACGCTAAACCGCATCGTGAGCGAGGCGCGCGTGGCCAGCGGTATGGCACCCCGCCGCTGGACCTGCGTCGCGCTCAATGTCAAGGAGCTTGTCTACAAAAGACATATTTATATACAGGTTAGTTATACCTGTATACTTGTACTTACTAGCTTACCCGCGCAACTTCGTCTGCTTCACATAAGAGCATATTCCCCGTTTTTGCAACATTATCCATCGATACTCTGCTCCTATTGGTCGTAGCGTGATGTTATATAGCCTATAGCCTTCCTCAATAAATGGGC
Organism: Catocala fraxini; assembly: GCA_930367265.1. Taxonomy (NCBI): domain Eukaryota; kingdom Metazoa; phylum Arthropoda; class Insecta; order Lepidoptera; family Erebidae; genus Catocala; species Catocala fraxini. Next base: position 3,269,332 of record OV884031.1, read on the forward strand.
TATCCAACACTAAAATAATTTTTCAATTGGTACCAGTAGTTCCTGAGATTAGCGCGTTCAACCAAACAAACAAACAAACTCTTCAGCTTTATAATATTAGTATAGATAACCAGTTCATAACTACACTACTACTAACTACTGGGACTTAGCTGTTCACATTTTGTATCGCTTAATCTCGTTAATGGCTACCGATGTAGTACATAAGCGTATAGTCGATTATAGGGTTTTATTCCTAGACAACATTCCTAGATATTTCTCTCTGGATATCGATTAGGTATATATATCGCATTAGGTAAGTTTGTTAACATTTTAGTTTTTAGTTGTGTTTTAGTGAACACGTAAATTCGACATACCCGGTAATATTTGACACGTATGGTTGTTGGATTGGGGGCTTCTTAAAATATATCTAGCCTTAAGACAATTATCACAATCACACAAAATTTTACCATACACTTAAATTGAACAGGTAACGCTGTACATCAACGGATACGAATGCGAGACAGTCTCCTTGCCGGTACAAGGTAAGTCAACAAATCATTCTTACCACTTACTATAACTTTGATTTTGAGCGAAAGAAAAGATAAAAATTTGTATTTCTTTAAAATAAATTCGAGCATAACATACAATTGTTATTTATACTACCACTTTAATAAAATATACCAAGACGATAATTGAATACTATAGGTTGCTTTTTTTGATAAACACAACTACATAACTCTTACTAGCGCTAAGTTCAAGTTTGTCATTAACACAATATATGCCTAAAAGCTAAAGATCTTTATGTAATGCATTTTCGTGATCGAAACAGTTAACATCCTTAAAGATTTTCATATCATCGGCAAAGTTGAGTAAGTCAGAGTTTTGAAAACATCTGTCAATGTTTGAGATAAAGATTAGAAAGAGGAGTGGTCCAAGTATTGAACCTTAGAGCACACCACTTGGAATACCTAACCACCCAGAAAAATTGTTGCCCAATACAACTGTTTGACTCCTATTTCCAATGTAAGAACAAAACCATCGCAGTAAGTCACCTCTTATCCCCAAATTTTCGAGCTTAATTCTAATAATCGTGTGATCTATTCGATCGAATGCCTTAGTGTAATCCGTTTAGATAACATCGGCTTGTTGACCGGTATTCATAAAATCAGTAAATACGTCATAATTATGTAAATGAATGTTACGTCGAAAGAAAGGTAGACGGTGGCGATTATGTGTATAAGAAATCTTAGTGTATAAATGACTATTTATAAAACAACGTGATGTACTGCGATTTTTATTATATTTACAGAGGTGACTACATCGCTTATTCTAAACACGATTCAATAATAAAATACATACTTACTCTAAAAACATATGTATTTTATTTTTCATATAAACAAATATCAACCTGTACGTCGCCTCATTTATACAACTATCAAATTGCAAGCAACGATTACTTTTGATTGTATGCATACATTGCATCTCACCATTGCATTTAATGTGTAAAACCTATTCGTGCGCTTAATCTGTTGGTCTACCATGAAAATGTCTGTCCAAACTTCTAGCGGAACGAAAAAAGTTTACTAGGAAGTTTCTTTGGATTTCTTTCTTTCAAAATGACGTTACTCTGTTGTCTGGTTACTTCATGAAAGGGTTTAGAACATCAAGAGGATATGTACCCAATTCAAGACGAATTTCAGAATAAGTGGGCTTCATGGTAAGAACAGCCGGCCCGAAATTTCGGTATTAACGTTTCATAGTAGTCCTACTGTACCTAGCATAACATGTGTCAAAGAGATGATGAAACATATATACAAGAACAGCGCCGGCAGGTATCCTGGTGCGCAAGGTGACGCCCACGAATGTGCTGCTGGGCTGCGTGCGGCGCGGCGCGGGCGGCGGCGTGTATCACCTGTCGGGCGTGCACGTGTACCGCGCGCCCGTGCTCAGCGTCTACACCGCCATACACCTCACGGCGCACGGCGCCGACCACGCTTGTCAGGTATGTATGCAACGTATACACAAGAACAGCTCCGGCAGGTATCCAGGTTCTACATGCAATAGAACACCGAACACAATGCACAATTTGGATCAGAGGGTAATCTGGAAAATTAAAAATATTGCGATGTATCTGAATGTAGGTTTCATTTACGCGGTTTCCCCAGAATTTGAATCAATCAATGATTATGAGAAACTTGTGAGATTTAGTATTTTGCCTGGTATCTTGATATCACATAAAAATCTAAATCGAAAGAATTCCAACTTGGTACCCCTCGTTTAGAGAAATGAAATAGGCAATAATTGCTGCTGTGCTAAAAACTTCCTAAATTCCGATTTTGTAAAGCTAACTGTACGTTTTGTATTACAGGTGCGATGTGAAACGCCGAATTTCCCGTTGGTACTAACGCCAAACATCCTCGACTCCAATATCGACTGGGATCAGGTAAATATTCTTGACATCATAGCTCATTGATATACAATATACTATATTATAGAAAAGTATAAATATTTTGTCGTGTAGGTGTTTGAAATATCGCCGGCGACGCTACGGGAGCTACACGACAACTTGCTGCTGACGTTCTCGGCGCATGCGCCAACCATCATGAACTTGTATCACCAAACCGTCGCCTTACCTACAGGTAAGATAAGCATACAAATTACGTGTTGTGAAAACGGTCTTCTTTTAAAATCATGCTCGTCACTTAAAATATTAATATAATCAAAAATACAAAGATTTTATTAAATCCATAACAATAAATGAGGTTGAAGACTACTTGTCAAATGAGAGAAAAAGAACACACAAGTCATATTGTCATTACTATTTAAGCGTAGATGTGCGAGCGAGATGCTCGACATATAGAAAGGTTTAAAGTAGCGCTGTGCACATTAACGTTGTCAACATGTACGAATGTAATTCATTCGGATTATTAAATAAATTCGAATGAATTGCATCACATACATATATATTGTTACGTGCTGGGTTCGAGGGATAAGAATTTAAACAATATTGCCGACTAAAACACGTTTTATTCTAATATAAAACGTGTAGTAAACGTTATAGCTAAATTTAAAACACCACACACACTACAACACTTTTCCACTCTAACTGCTTCAAACTCTGGTATTTCCGCTTCCGTTCGCTCTGATGAACTTGACCACTTACAATTGTAAACTGCCTTTGCGGTGCGCTTGCTCCGTTTTATAAGTGGTTAAAAGTGTTTCTGGAATTTTAGAAGCACCATCTCCAGAATGTTCCTTAAAGCAATACGAAAAAGTGCTAACGCTTTCTCCACACTTCGCGTACTGTCAAGCTACGTAGTTCAGTAAGACGTAAATAGATGGCGCTGTAATAAATTATTTTAAGTCCGGGTGCTTCCCTACATTGTCGAGAGATGGCACTGGCTGTAACAATATGTATGCTCTTTGTTCTTAACCAATCTAAGCAGGTATCATTGTACACAGTATTCAAATGTAAACGTATTACCAGTATAAGGGTTCGGTTTGGGTGAATTAATAAACACAACCGGATAACTTGAAGTACGATTTATTAGTCTTTTAATATTAATGAATACATAGTTTATATAGCCTTAATCTAGGAATAGCATGACATCATCATCTTTGTAGTTGTCTTGCACCATACCAGTGTAGTTGTGTATTATATGCTATCCTAAACCTTTAGCAAATAATAAATTCTCTAACGTAACTGTAGTATTCGCGGGCCGCGTGGCTTCTGCCGGCTTAATGTCTACATCGGCGTCAAGCCTGCCATCATCATCATCATCCGGGTCGGTGTCGTCCATCCCGGAGACACTGTTCACGAAGTGGACGGGCGTCGCGCTAGCATCTCGACACCGTGGTATTGCTCCCGCAGTCTTTATGCTCGGCGGACCTGATGTGTTACTGTATTTGTATGCTAGGGTAAGTTTAACTACATTACACCTCTTCATATAAAAGTTCATATTCTGTATTAATCTTCTATCTGCTGGCATCTTAGAGACAATAGAGCAGGCAATTTTGTTTCGCGTAGATCTGTTTTCAGCATAAGCAATTAAAATTTTGTGTGTGATCGATTTAATTATTTAAGTCGGAGATAATTTGGCTAGCGATAAATTCTGACCTAGCAAATAGAACCGGCGATTTTCATATTTAAAGAAATGTCTACTAAATAAATGATATCGGTCAAAATCGAACAAATATTGATCGATATGATATGATTCTCTTAAATCGAATCTAAATCTAAAGAAATAAGCGTGCGCGTGTCAGGTAGTGGAGCTGGAGGGCTCTGCAGAGGAGCAGGCGCTGGCGCTGTCCGTCGTGCTGCGCGCGTGCCGCGCCGACAACCGCCTGCACGCCGCGCTGTACGCGCACGACGCGCCCGACGTGCTGCTCACCGCCATGGCGGCGCCCGCCTGCCACGTGTCGCACCACCTGCTCAAGGTACACTGCTTGGGAACAAGTAACTGCATATTGACGTCAATTGTAGACGAAGCCAAGTAGGTGCTTTATTATTTATTATGAAATGTATATGTGTGACCTCTTCAGCCAAGTGCCGGGCTGTTACTAAAGACGGTATCCTGCCAGAAGTAATCAACGAGATTTTCAAGCCATTTGAAAGCTTGCTGCAACTTTTCAAGATACCCAACAAACACTTTAGTGTCCGTTAAAAATAATAACGCATGATTATCATCCAGGTGATACTGGACGAGGCGTGCAGCGCGCCCATCCTGACAAGTTGCGCGGGCAGCGTGCAGCTGGCGCCGCGCACGGACGCCGTGCTGCTGCAGCCCGCGCTGCTCGTGCTGCTCACCCGCGCCTGGAGATACCTCGACACCGAGCAGGTACGCACTACCTACTGGTACTGGACGAGTCGGGCAGCGTGCAGCTGGCGCCGCGCACGGACGCCGTGCTGCTGCAGCCCGCGCTGCTCGTGCTGCTCACCCGCGCCTGGAGATACCTCGACACCGAGCAGGTACGCACTACCTACTGGTACTGGACGAGTCGGGCAGCGTGCAGCTGGCGCCGCGCACGGACGCCGTGCTGCTGCAGCCCGCGCTGCTCGTGCTGCTCACCCGCGCCTGGAGATACCTCGACACCGAGCAGGTACGCACTACCTACTGGTACTGGACGAGTCGGGCAGCGTGCAGCTGGCGCCGCGCACGGACGCCGTGCTGCTGCAGCCCGCGCTGCTCGTGCTGCTCACCCGCGCCTGGAGATACCTCGACACCGAGCAGGTACGCACTACCTACTGGTACTGGACGAGTCGGGCAGCGTGCAGCTGGCGCCGCGCACGGACGCCGTGCTGCTGCAGCCCGCGCTGCTCGTGCTGCTCACCCGCGCCTGGAGATACCTCGACACCGAGCAGGTACGCACTACCTACTGGTACTGGACGAGTCGGGCAGCGTGCAGCTGCAATCACTAAATTCTAGAGTAGACTCGCAGCAAACTCATCCACGAGACACAGCATGAGCTGACAATGACCTGTAATTCGCATACGTTATTATTCAACTTCAAGAAATTATTCAATATCCAAATTAAGGTACAAAATCGCACTTGTTTTTATAAATAATTGGTTCTTATTCGAATATCACGCATCAAAAATATTATAGTATATAAAATCATTGTCGTGGGAGAGCCACGCTTCGGCACAAATGGGCCGGCTCGACCAGAGTGATACCACGGCCTCACAGAATACTGGCGTAAAATAGCGCTTGCGTTGTGTTTCGTTGAGTGAGTGAGCATACCGGAGGCCCAACCCCCTCCCCTCTCTTCTGAGGGAAAGGGGGAAAGGGAAAAAATTTAAAAGGCTGGCAAGGCACTTGGGACTCCTCTGGTGTTGCGGGTGTCCATGGGCGGCGTTAATCGCTTACTATCAGGCGATTCTTTTGAAATTCCGAGATGAATTGTTTAATTTTCGAATCATTCGATGTTTTCCGGTTACATGCCCCCATGGTTGCTGTTTGTTTGCTAGCCACATTAATTACACATCATCATTGCTACTTACTGTATAGGTGTTGAGCTGGGAAGTAGAGACAGCTAACGGGTCTCGTGAGACACAACGCGGTTCAGCGTGGGCGCTGACGCTGTGCTGTATGCGAGCGCTACTGCGGGACTCGCACCCGCGCCGCGCCTTCAACCACTACCAGATGAACAGACTAAACATGCTGCATCATCTACTGTTGGCCTGCAAGGTATACCTATGTTCTTTAAACCACGAATCATGGAACTCTCGTCACCATGGCTCGGAATGGCGGGTTACGGATTGGCCGTCGTTAAAATTTACTGTATTATATTAATTTAATCAGCTGTCTTCTGCTTAATTAGTAAATCCATGTATTATTTTACGAGTTGATCTATAAAAATGAGACAAGTTGATAATGTTGATAAGTTAAAATTCAAGAAAGGCTAGTAATCTGTCATACACGTCTATCTAGTATAGATACCAGTCTCTTAAGCTGGCCGCAAACATACGGTTTCCTGATCTGGTTTCCGAAACAGGGATTCAGATTCATCATTCCGTCAGCTTTGCGCAAACATTGAGTTTTTTTCATCAGGAATTAGTATTACCAGTACGTACAGTAACGCCACCGTGCCTAGCTGTAGTGCCTAGTCCGAGTTTATTTTACGTTAACGCGATCGACACGTTTATGACGTTCGGCGCTCCGATTGGCCCGCTCCAAGCCAATCAGAGAGCCAAACGCGGTTAACGTTTCGAACTCACACTAGGCACCTTGATTATTCCGTTCGTCTGCGGCGGTACATACAGAATGTTAGCGAGCCCTGCGTTCGGAATGACGTCATTCGGTTTTTCCCCGTTCTTCATTCAGAACATACCGGCGAGATTCCGAAATCGAACGACGGGAATTATTTTCACACGGAAAATATAAGAACGTGTGCGGTATATAGCAAATTCGTATAAAAAGTGTGCATTCGGGTATCCGAATCAGAATCTCTATTTCGGAAACCTGATCAGGAAACCGTATGTTTGCGGCCAGCTTTACACAGATTCACCTTCTTAATAATAATGTAACACCTAGCTTAAGATCTGATTTTTTTGTTACTATTTCTGTGAGAGAGAGGAAAATTAATTATTATTATTACTTAGAGTGACAATTTAAATACTAAACATTAATATAGGGATAAGAAACATTATTCCATATTCTATGTCTTCTTACTTAGGTCAATGATCGTACCAGTTAACTCTTTCAGTAGCCAATTTTATTCTTAACATCGTGTAATGCCACGTCCGCTTGAACAAGGGGAAACGGAAAAAGGGGAGCGGAGAGCAACCAGTATTTAACTCAACCTTTAGCTACTTTTAGCTAGGCAGTACCGTAATACTATAAATCTAAATGTTTAATAAATTGTCTCCTGCAGGAGCGTTTCTTAAACTCAAAATGCGGCCCCCTGGACCCGGTGGCGAGCAGCAGCCTGGTGGAGGTGGTGCGCGGCCTAGTAGGCGCGCCGCCGCTGTTACACCGCCTCGCCATGCTGTGCGACTTCCTGCTGCTTATGCACCAGGTATATACTTATATACAACCTTGTTAAGCAGATTATCCTGATATCCAAAAAGTGCGACAATAACTATGAGGTAAGGTTTAAGACAACACTTATTGCCTCTCTATGAAAGGAGAAAAATTGCAAGCGTAACGTTTTTAGTTAAAATAACGCAATCTAAAATATTTTACTCCTACCTTCTTGATAAACTGTACTAAAGAGTCCGTACAAGATCAGTAAGAATACCCTATGTTATGTATGCTGCTCGAAACGTTACCGATTACAAGATAGCCTCATTTTTATAAGATCTGCAAATTACCTTAACAAATAAACATTTTCTGTTTACATATATAAAATCTCTCTTTTATTGTGAGATTCCAAAGCCTTAGCTAAAACCATGGCAAATTGTGAACGCATGCGTAAAATGATGCATGTATGAAGAGCACTGATCCATGCAGTGTTGATTCCATTAAATCTGTTTGTCTTCAGGCCAGCGACACATTTGTTACACATTCCCGAGCGAACTTCTACTTCCTTCTAACATCGGAGACACAAGAAATGAGCGAGTTCGCCAGCTCCTCTTCCAGCTTTACCAAAAGACGCTCTTCCAAACGGATCAAGAAACGAACGGAAGAACGGCCTAGCGTTGCCAGTACTTCAGCTGATGAGACCACACACGATAATAGTCTTAATACTCTGAAGGAGATGGGTCAAAATCGCGACGAAGAAAGGATTGATAGCAGTGGCAGTACAGAGTCGACAAAACAACTGAAGTCTATGATTAATAAACAAATTCAGGAAGACAGGTAATGTATTTAAAATAAATTCAAATTCAAATTCAAATTTATTGCATTCCATAATGTACATTTACAGGTGGTAGGCTTAAATATAAGTAACAAATTATGGACCCTGTCGGGCACAGCACTATTAGGAGAGAGGAGGAGCTGTTTAGATATGCCATTTAAAACATAATTTAAAACTTTTATGTCTGATCTATAAGAATACCAGTTTCAGTACGGAAAACATAGCGGCAAAGTATACCGGAGGACTTCATAAATAGTGGTGACTATTACCACAGCTATTACCGTGTGTTAATCCGGGACATGATGTATCTGTTTGCCAAGTTGAATCCTAATCTGTTCAATGTTTTACGCGGATTGAGTAACAAATATCCAAACCGCCTGGTGCATAAACTTTCACATTTATTATATGAGGATTAGGAAGATTTATTTTATACAACTATTACGACGATAAATAACCATATAACTAGACTGGTGGTCAGTGCTTACCAGCTACGAATACCTGCAACTTTAAAAATATCAGAATAATTTAATTTTATAAAAATACTGCTAAAACGGATTCTGCAATGGCAACGCAAGGAACAGGCGGCTGGTACTTCCGCTGGCAGCAGAACTCTTTACAAGTCTTGAAAAGCCCACTCACGACAGGAACACAACACAAAGGAGGCAAATTTCTTTTTTTACTACTTTCCTAGTATAGCTTCTCCTGTTTTGATCTTACTGTGCCCAAGCTTTTGAAAACTAGGTTTAAAACTATTCTTATGGTTGCAGAAAACATACGGCTTCTTCTACATCTGAAAACTCGGATACTGCTATCGGTAAGTTTCATGATGATTCGATTAATCATTGCTGTATTTTAAGTGTTAATTATTTTTTTATAAGGGATGATCCTTTTTATTTTTATCACATATTGCCTTGTTAGCTTCTGGTCTAAATTCCCTGTTTTACTTACATCCCAACGTGAGGTACCGAGATCGAAATATATAATATACGTGTTGACTAAGCTATTGAATTAATAGTACTTTTAGAAATATAGATATCAAAAGTTATTGAAATTATGTATCTTTTTTGTTTTATAGAAGAAAAGAAACCCACTGAAGTTGTAGCCGATAGTGACGGGACCAGTAAAGAAAGCAAAGATGACAATGATAGCAAAGAGGTAAAAAGCGACAATAAAGACGGCAAGGTGGAAGAGTTGACCGAGTACATAGTGGTAGACGTCGATGACGTCAACCACACCACAGTGGAGATGTACACTAGCGGTATTTACCATCAGGTCAGTTATGTTAGTGACGTTACACATCATTACATGAGATCGTTAGCAGACCATGTCAATTAGCTTTAGATAAAATTTGCTGATAATAATGGTACCAGAATCTTGTACAATCTCAATTATGTACCTGGGTACCTGAATTTTGTATAATATATACCATTATGTGTAACAGTTGGCCAAATGTGAATTTGGAGCATTTATTAGTATTTCATATACATAGCCTCCGAATTCCGTGTAGTGTAAACAATGTGCAATCAAATACATACATGACATTAAATATTTATGTCATTTCATATCATATTTATAATTTAATGCATGGAACATATTGAAAATATTTTTTTATTATATTTTATTCACAACAAGTGAATAAAAATTTATCATTTAAACAATTTCTAAATCATCGACAAACATAAATGAATAAGCCCAAGGTGCGAACCTTGAGGGACACCAGATGTTATGCTACTCGTGTCAAATTTGTTTTTATTCGTATAATGGCTAAAAAAAAATTTGTCAGATCTCTAAGATCTATTTATTAAAGGAAAATGTAGCCAGGGGAAATATTTTGCAAAACCACGAAAAGATAATTCGATTAGTAATTTATGTGAAACTTTGTCAAAGGCTTTACCTAAGTTGATATAGATTGCATGCTCTTGTTTATTTAGGTCTTTTGATTAGCCTATTTGGTTCTTTGGTTATGTTAATATTTAGAAAACCAAATGACGGAAGGATTAAAATTGGCCTATTATCACTTCACTGAGTTATCGATTAGGCCTTGTGACTGCGGTAAATGTCGCTAGGTGCCATTTTTCGAGGTAAATGCTAAGCTACGCCTCTCCAAGATTTGAACGGCTATTCCGCCATGCCCAACCTCTTTAAAACTGTTCTACAGTTTGTTGCAGTTAATACTGATTTAATTATTTTTGGGTTGCGGTGTTAATATTTAGTTGTGTGCAGAGACGAGTGCGCGCAGGCGCGGCGTCAGGCTGGTCGGCGTGCGAGGGGCTACTGCTGCTGTTGCGACACGCGCTTGCGCTGCTGCCCGACCATGCTCACCAACAGGTACGTACACATATACACGCACGCATGTGCGCGTGTGTGTGTACAAACGTGCATGTATACACAAACTTACACACTAACAAGCGTGAACACGCATATACACACAACTGTACTGCTTATTTACTAGCTAACCCTCGGGAATAAATTTCTTTTTCTGAACAAATTTTTGTCTAGAGAAGGATATTATGTTCTTTTACTGTACCCCTGACAATGTGTATGTGAAATTTCGTAATGATCGGTCGTGTAGTTAAGACTGCGCCGAGCGTAAGACAGATAATGGCAGAGCTCGTGCGGCGCATATACGAATTGGCGCGCGGCCGCCATAGTAAAATTGTATTGAGGATTTGAAGTGCTTTTTTGATAAATATGTATCTTTATTAGCAATCAATAACTTAAATATTTGGGACGGACAAATTGTAATATAACTATTTATGTTTCGTTTAAGCTGTGAAATAGGATAGATTTCTACTGTTATAATCTAAAAATCACGTAACACGAGCTTACCAGTTTGCAAATTTAGGTAATTTTGTAGGCGAAAATATTAATTATTTTAAGTTTTTGACACGGAGTAATTGTAAACACATTCATTGTTTTGGTAAATATATATGATATATTTGTATTAAACAAAAATTGTTGATTTTATTCACTTACCTGTGACCACCTGTTTGGCACATTTCACTCGGCACAGTCTTAAGGCGTGAAAGCGTAACGAGAAAAACGCTCCATTCGCATTTATAATATTAGTTAAGATTTTAATCGACGTATGTCTTCTTCTTCTTTAGCCTTAATCGACCAAATATTTGGTGTAGGCGTCCTTTAATCCTCTCCACTTTCCTCTGTCTTGGGCAATTAGGGTCCAGTTGCTGCCCGCCACTTTTTTGATGTCATCCTTCCATCTCATCTGTGGTCGCCCTCGAGGTCTTTTCTGGTCCCATAGTCTCCATTCTAACACTCTTTTTCACCAAGAGTTTTGCTTTCTGGCTACATGACCAGCCTACTCCCACTTCAACTTTGCTACCCTTTTTACAACGTCTGATACTTTGCTCTGTTTACAAAGCCACGTATTGGTTTTTCTGTCCTTCAATGTCACACCCACCATTTTTCTTTCCATTGCCCTTTGCGCTACTTGTAGTTTATACAGAATGGCTTTAGTCGTAACCCAAGTTTCCGCGCCGTATGTAAGGACTGGTAGTATGCATTGGTCAAAGATCTGAGCCTTTTGTTGTGATGACGGGTTCATTTTGAATACAAAATTGAGTTTGGAGTAGGCTGCCCACCCCAGTTTAATCCTTCGGTTAATCTCATTTTCCTGGTTCTCTTTTCCCATTTTTATTTCCTGTCCTAGATACACTTATATATACTTGCAAACTCGTTCAATTACTGTCCTATCCACTAATATTTCCGTCGTATCTTCTGATTCTGTGGTCATCACTTTGGTCTTATCGAGATTCATCTCTAGACCTACTTCAGAGGATACCACGTCTAGTTCCTGTAACATGCACTGGAGATCTTGAGGCGTGTCAGCAAAGAGAACGATGTCGTCTGCATATCTTAAGTTTGTTAGACGTGTACCCATTACAGATATGCCCTTATCCTGCCAGTTTAGTTTTCTAAATAGGTCTTCGATAACCTGAGTGAAGAGTTTCGGAGATAGGGAATCGCCCTGTCTTACGCCCCTTCTGATCTTTATGAGCCTAGTAGGTTGCGGAATTGATACTTTCATAATTGCGTTTTTGTAGATCTCAGCTATTAGATGATTGTATCTGTTATCTACTCTTGCATTTCTTAACGATTCTTGTACCGCCCAAGCCTCTACGGTATCGAACGCTTTTTTGTAATCAACGAATGCAAACCATAAGGGCATTTGGTATTCTGTGGCTTTTTCAATGAGCATTAGCATGGTTAGGATATGGTCTACTGTACTGTATCCGCGCCTAAAACCGGCTTGCTCTTCCGGCTGGTAGAAGTCAAGTTTGCTGGTGATTCTTGTAGTAAGTATTTTCGAGAGCAATTTATATAAGTTTGTGATAGTAAACTTATTGGTCTATAGTTGTCCAGGTCGGCTTTACATCCTTTTTTAAATAAATTAATGACTATTGCATTGTTGTTCCGGCATTTTACCTGTTCCATTGTTCCGGCATTTTACCCAGATGAAGGCATTTGTTAAAAAGTATGGCTAGTGATTCTATGAGAGTGTATCACCTTCTTTGAGTTGTTCAGGCAAGATTTCATCGTCACCTCCTGCTTTACCATTCTTCATCGCAGACAGGGCCAGTTTTATTTCATCCTGAGTTATATCAGGGATATCTTCTGACCCGACACTTGTGATTTTAGATTTATTCGTGTTAGGTGGTGCATTTGAATATGAGGTGTAAATTGTCGTGTAATAGTCTTCTATAACTTTCAATAACTTTTCCTGTCTGCGATCAAGTTTCCTTCCTTATCTTTTAATTTCGTAATTTGTAGGGTACCTGGTTGAAGTTCTCTACAAAATACTTTCGGGCCTTTATATCGTCTGATAACCTCCTCCACTGTCTTTTCTTTGAATTTTTCTATATCTTCCTCTACTTTCCGTCTTGTTTCTCCGCAGAGCTGTTTGAAGTCAGCTGATTCTTTTAGACCCTCTTATATCATGTCGCGTCTCTTCTGCAGTAATCCTTTACTCTCCACTGATAATTTTCCTTGACGAGTGTAATTCTTATCCGCTACTTTTAGCGCGGCCTCCATCATGCTTTGTTTAAGCTTTTGATTAAGGGGATATAAAGGTCTCAAATTCTTAATTCAGACAGCTTATCCTTTAGATTTGATCGGTATATTTCAGAATTTATTTGCAATTTAAGTGGGTCTACTTTTCTGGTATTTTTCTTATCCAAAGACATGTATCTCTGCAATTTCGCATTAATAGATATTTTAGCCCCGATGAGGCGGTGGTCACTCCCTGTATAGAAATTATTCAAAACACTGACGTCTTTCACTATATGTTTATGTGAGCAAAATATGTAATGAATTTCATTTCTGTATAGTCCTCCAGGTGACAACTATGTCCATTTGAGAGAGAATGAGCTCATGTGGTACAAATTGTTTTGCTGTATAAAGTTGATAAGCTTATTTCCTCTTCCGTTTCTATCCCCATAACCAAATTTACCCATAAATGTTTCAGATGGTTCTTGTTGTTTACCAATTTTGGCGTTAAAATCGCCTATTACGAAGGTATACGTTGTCTTTTCAGCATCACATGCTTTTTGTACATCTTCATAGAACTGTTCAATTTGGTCATCTGTTGCTGCAGTTGTTGGTGCATATGCTTGGACTATATTTATGGTAATTTTCTTTGATATGCTTATGACAGTTTGTACTACTCTCTCTGATATAGATCCAGTTGAGATTATATGGCGTTCTAGGTTTCTGTTAATTAAGATTCCCACTCCATGTTCATGCTAGCCGTCATTTCTCCCTCTATACAGTAAGGTGTGTCCTGATTTCAATTTAATGCATTCTTCACCGGGTTTTCTCACCTCCGATAGCCCGATAACATCCCACTTGATTCTTTTCAACTCATGGTGTAAGATCTCTATTCCATATTCATGTGCTAACGTATTGGCATTATATGCTCCTATATATAATGATGTCTGTTTAGGACTCGTTCTTTGTTTTCGTTGACAGATATTTGACTTCCAGAGATTCTTCGAACCCCTGGCCAGGCTCGTACCCCAGCTGCTGCCCTTGCTGGGTTCTGCCTGTCCGCTGGGAACTCGTGGCCTTGGCTTATTTCGTATCATCATTAGGATTAAAGGGTTTAGGCAGTTAACTCACTCGCTTGCCTAGGACGTCTTAGTGAGTGAAGAGTAATCCATCTAACTAGGATTCTGGGCGCTACTGTTGGCCATATGTGTGGCTCATCCGCTACCAACCCTAAGTGATTCCACCTCTCCTGTGGATCACTAAATCAATAAACCAAAAATAATTGCTTTATTGATCCCTCCTTTCTTTCGTTAGTTTGTTGACCCTGCTTCCCAATCTTCGACAGGGTGCTCAACATAACGGGGCCTACCGCGGGAAGGTGAAAGTGGAGTTGAGTGTCAGAGGCTAGAGTGTCCCTCTTGAAGGTACAGTTATGTTGCGCTTAACACCCCTTAGACCCCTCGACGTATGTACATAGTATGATATGCATGTGTAATATAAGATGTGTGGTGGGTGCAGGCGGTGTGCGGCGCCGTGTGCGCGGAGCGGCTGGTGGTGCTGAGCAACCAGCGCGGGCCGCGCTGCCGCGCCGCCGCCGTGCGCGCGCTGGCCGCGCTCACGCGCCGCGCGGGGCCCGACATCGCGCGCAGCCTGCTGGCGCAGCACTGCTACATACACCTCGCCAACCAGGTATGTCCTGCTATATATACGTGTGCGCGGAGCGGCTGGTGGTGCTGAGCAACCAGCGCGGGCCGCGCTGCCGCGCCGCCGCCGTGCGCGCGCTGGCCGCGCTCACGCGCCGCGCGGGGCCCGACATCGCGCGCAGCCTGCTGGCGCAGCACTGCTACATACACCTCGCCAACCAGGTATGTCCTGCTATATATACGTGTGCGCGGAGTGGCTGGTGGTGCTGAGCAACCAGCGCGGGCCGCGCTGCCGCGCCGCCGCCGTGCGCGCGCTGGCCGCGCTCACGCGCCGCGCGGGGCCCGACATCGCGCGCAGCCTGCTGGCGCAGCACTGCTACATACACCTCGCCAACCAGGTATGTCCTGCTATATATACGTGTGCGCGGAGCGGCTGGTGGTGCTGAGCAACCAGCGCGGGCCGCGCTGCCGCGCCGCCGCCGTGCGCGCGCTGGCCGCGCTCACGCGCCGCGCGGGGCCCGACATCGCGCGCAGCCTGCTGGCGCAGCACTGCTACATACACCTCGCCAACCAGGTATGTCCTGCTATATATACGTGTGCGCGGAGCGGCTGCTGGTACTGAGCAACCAGCGCGGGCCACGCTGCCGCGCCGCCGTTGGTCCTGCGCCTGATCTCTCTCCAGACGTGTCGAATTATCGTCCCATCGGATCATGAGAGCTAGGGAACAGAGAAAACACTCGTGTTTGTACACATATGTACTTGTGCACAATTAGATCTCCTGCGCAGATGGCCAATCTCCGTTAAGATTGGCCGCCGTGACCGAAATTCGGCCTGGAAGACAACATTATTATCATGTGACTGTAATGTATAGGGAAATAAGCACGCCTAAGGGGTCCAGTAACATACCGGTGATATAGAGAACTGCATCTCTGCCGGCCTCAATAAGGTTATCGTTAACACCACCTAAAGTTGCTGGTGATAGACGGTTTTATTGCTCCGGTATATACCTGGACAATAAGTAATATTGTTTGGACACAAGGTCGAAGAGGCCAAAATCCATAGAGTTGGCGAGAAATTTTGATCGTAACTGATCCTTGAAGATGACTTCAAGCATTCAACGGTGCCGCACGCTATGACTTAAGTTTATAACTACAAGATCGGCAGAGAAGGGACATTATATCATAAACTGGTATAGTTAAGGAGATGGTTTTAAACCAAAATTTTATTGCTTTTTTTTAAACTTCATCGCTATACATATTTATTGATTCCAACAATCTATCAATCTTTAGACTAAAATATACGGACAAAATTATAATTAAAACATGTGTATCGGCAGATATCACTGTACGAAGGCTCCTGGGAACTGGCATCTGCGTGTGCTGCCCTCCTCACCAAATGTGATGTACCACTTGAGGACCAACTGGACGTAAGTACATGATCAACTAAGACATAACATTACGTTTTAGAAATTCGGTCATTCAGCGATTATTTATTTAGATATCACATATCGATTTATTACATTTAAGAACCATAATAACTACAACGGCCAGTTTATAAACATAATTGCATGCTTTTATTTTATGTTTATCTTCGATTGTTCTTGATTTAAAATGTGCATTAATATCCGAATGTATTAAAACACCATACATAAGTATGTGAACTGCATCTTTGACTAAGTAAAGTCGGCATCGATATGTGCATAACAGTATTCGAATATTATTCGAAAACGATTATGTTAACCACTATCTTAGAACGCGTCGTTGATCTCGTGGAATAAGTTTACTCTCATATTCAAGGCCAATCCTAAGGATCCGGATTCGATATATTATGTCTCAAGTGTTTATTGGCTTTTCTGTAATGTGTCGATCTTCTATTGCCGTCTTAGTAAGCGACTTATTTGCAAACATACATGGTTCTCGAGATAATTCATGCTGCATATGCATAACCATACGTTAGCCTATTACTCCGCATATTAATGCATATTATAAAACAAAGTCCTCCGCCGCATCTGACTGTTCGCGATAAACTCAAAAACTACTGAATAGATTTTCATGCGTCTTCACCAATAGACAGAGTGATTTATGAGGTAGGTTTAGGTGTATAATTTGTTAAGGTTTTGTGCTACCCGTGCGAAGCGTGAGTGGGTCGCTAGCTATATATAGCTATAGACATGAAGCGATGTATTGAGATGCGTATCGGCGTGTGCACAGGACGACATCTGGGTGGACGTGGGCGAGGAGTCGCTGCCGCGCAGCCCGCCGCTGCTGGCGCTGCTGCCGTGCTGCCTCGCCGACGTGCCGCTCGCGCACAACATCTCGCTGCTGCTGCGGCGGATCATCGACAAGGTACAATATACTATACACTGCCGCTATTTTATAACTAGCTATTTACTGTAGTTTTTTAAAATAAGAGAGTATTATCATCGTTTTTTTATGAAATAAATGTGACAATCCAGTCCATCAGTCATGCCTGATGGTAAGAGGTTACCGTAGCCTGAGAATGCTTGCAACAATTTGTAGTAATCACTCAATTGCTAAAACTTCGTAAAAGGAAAGTACCTAAAGGGAAAACATGTGGTTGTTTCACCGCTGGCAGAACAGCGCCTTTTTAAGACGACACAAGCTTGTTTGTAAGTTCTAAACTAGGAATTAACAATCTATGAAGCAAGACTTTATCTCTCAATCTCAACAAATTAGCGTTCAAAAACTTTAATGCATAAGGTTACTTGGGTTCGATCTTCTGTAGAATGGAGGTACTTTCATAGTCGAACTAATCGAAATCCCATATTTAAGCACATATCCCGTGCCTTACCTATCTTAATCTCAAGGCTACAGCTCGGCTCCAGGGACCAGACACAATTCTTTTTCCACTGTCTCTCAACTCTAGCACTTGAAAGATTAATTCAGTTACACTGAATTGGCAATGCTGTCCTTTTTATTCAGGCATCGTTGAAAATGCTGTCGGAGATCTCCCTTGTGGAGGTAGTGGTCCGGTCCATCCGTGCGGTCGGTCAGATGCCAGACCCCAGCTTCGAAGGACGCGAACTGCTGCTTGAAGATCTGTACGAGCTGCTCAACAGGGTGGCTATCAAAGCGCTGTCGTCACAACATAGTATGCAGGTATGTAAGACCACTAAAATTCTATGAATATCAATTTGTTGACTGCTTAGACATGGAAGAGCGAAATTTAAATTTCCAAGTAAGGACAGACTATTAAATTTTCCATTAGTTAGCTTGAGCAAATACACAATGTCATCATCATATAAATTTAATATGCTTGAGTATAGAGTCGTAAGTAATTTTATGGCATAAATTATGTGCGTGTCATAAATGATATAAAAACTGTTAATGAAGTTTTTCTAGTCAAGAAGTATGTACTGAATAAGAGAGGCCATATTTGACAGCAATATTCAAGAATAGATAAACATAACAGTTGAAAAGAAGAATAGTGATTTCATGATCGTTAAAGAACTTCGTTCGACGTATGACAAAGCCAGCTAAGCGCGCTCCTTTGCTTATGATACTGTCTATATGTTCGCGATAGTCCAATTTAGTTATTAACAACAACGCTCAGATCTCTTATATCCGTGACTTCATTAATTGAAATATCGGCAATATAATAAGTTGCAGGCGTAGAATCCCGTTTTCGTGTGAATTTAATATGATAGTATTTAGAAGTAGTATCATCTTTCTATTTAAAGAGCACCAATGTTTAATTGCGTTTATGTCAGTTTGGAGTAAATTTATATCAATATGATTAGAGATAATTCTGTATAACTTCAGATTGTCTACATATACTTGGTAATTGGATTTTATGGCGGAATATAGATCACTGACACAGTCTAAGAAGAAGAGGGGTCCTAGGTGTGAGCCCTGAGGTACTCCAGATACGATCATTCTAGCCATAGATTTATAGCCTTTGATTTTCACGAGCTGTGATCTATTTGTGAGGTAGAATTCACACCATCTAAGTAGCGAGTCGCAAATCCCTGCGTGAGTCGACTTTTGTATAAAAAGATTGTGATCAACTGCATCAAACGCCTTTGAGAAAACGGTATTGATAGCATATAATTCTGTGTTGTTTTCCATTGTTGCATAAATATACGTGACGTAGTTACAGAACCGGTGCTGATCAATATTGAATGTGGACTTCAGATCAACATAAATTTTTATCATCTTTTCAAACATCCTTCCTATTACGGATACGATTGAGATGGGTCTGTAATTTGCAAAATTATACCGGTCTCAATTTTTTTCAAACATAGTTTATATCGATATTAAAAGTCAGTTGCTATTTAACACTTATATTATTTCCGAGTAAACTTACCACTGATCTTAGTACCAAAACGGCGGAATTCATTAGTTTTCTTAGTAATCTTTTTGGGTGCAGCAATCCTGTTCCGCGCGAAAGAACATTGCTGATAAAATAGTCAAGCGTCAACAGAAATTTTTTTTACAGATCGTAATAAAATCATTTTATTAGATTTGTAAGGCTATGCTAATAACCTATGTAAGTCTGAAAAAAAGAAGTAATTATGGGAATAGCAATTGGTTATTTATTTAGGATTCGCATTATGATATTGTCATTTCTATACTTACAGTGTTGCCATATTAATTATTGAATAATTATAATCCGCATAAGGTTTTATATATTGTGTTTATTGCATTAGTGTCTAAAAATATATTTCGTCATCATTATCTCAACCGAAAGACGTCCACTGCTGAACATAGGCCTCTCCCAAGGTTTTCCACACAGACCGGTCTTGGGCCACCCGCATTCAACCGCTTCCCGCGACCCTAACCAGGTCGTCGGTGCACCTTGTGGGAGGCCTACCCCTACTGCGTCTTCCGGGCGTGGCCGCCACTCCATATCCTTTCTGCCTCAACGGCCGTCGATTCTGCGCGCTATGTGCCCTGTCCACTGCCACTTCAGCTTAGCTATCCGGAGAGCAATGTCGGCAACTTTAGCTTTCCTGCGGATCTCCTCATTTCTGATTCGATCGCGCAGGGAAACTCCAAGCATAGCTCTCTCCATCGCCCTCTGAGTGACTTTGAACCATCTGATAAGACCCATAGTGAGCGACCACGTCTCTGATCCGTAAGTCATCACTGGCAACACACACTGGTCAAAGACTTTCGTCTTAAGAAACTACGGTATATTGGACGCGAAGATATGTCGTAGCTTCCCGAACGCTGCCCAGCCGAGTTGGATTCGACCATTGACCTCTTTCTCGAAGTTGGAACTACCTAACTGGATCATTTGTCGCAGGCATAAATACTTGTCGACAACATCGAGGGTAGAGTTCCCAACCTTAATAGTAGTAGGTGTGACATGGACGCTGGACATAATTTTTATCTTGTCCATGTTCATTTTAAGACCTACTTGTCGGGAGACTCTACAGAGGCTATCGAGCATTATGCCGAGGTCTTCCATGGTCTCAGCCATGACCACAATATCGTCGGCAAATTGAAGGTGAGTGATGTACTCGCCTTTTATGTTGATGCCGAATCCATTCCAATCCAAAAGCTTGAAAACATCTTCCAACGCGGCGGTGAATAGTTTCGGATATGTTACATAGTATCGCTGTAGTTTTATCGGTTTCGAGCTCTGGTTTTGGAGACGGACTAGCATGGTGGCGTTTTCATACAAACACTTTAGCACTTCGACATATCGGTAGTCAATGTAGCACCTTTAGAGAGACTGCAGCACTGCCCAGGTTTCGATCGAATCAAAGACTTTCTAATAGTTTACAAACGCCACGCATAAAGGCCGGATATACTCTTCGGCTTTTTGTATAACCTGCCGCAACGTATGTATGTGGTCTATGGTACTATAGCCTTTACGGAAATCGGCTTTTTCGGAAGGCTGGAAGTCGTCTAACCTACTCTCGAGACGATTAGTGATGGCCCTTGAATACAGCTTGTAGACATGTCTCAGAAGTGAGATGGGTCTGTAGTTCTTTAGACGGGTTTTATCGCCCTTCTTAAAGAAAAGCACCACCACATTTCTATGCCATGCCTATAGCGTTTTTCCCTCGAGTATGACGGAATCGAAATGCTTCCGAAGAACTGCCATAGCGGTTTCTCCGCCAGCTTTCAGAAGTTCAGTTGTATTGTCGTCATCACCCGGCGCCTTGTTTTTTTTTAGCTGTTTGAGGTCCATGCTAATCTCATGTAGGCTGACGTCCGGAATATCTTCGGTATAGTGTCGGATCAATCCAACCCTAGGGTCTGTTGCTGGAGTGATAACAGGTGGTCGTGTAGTCGTGTATAACTGTCCATAGAACATATCGATCTCCTTCAAGAGCTCAGGTTTGGACGATACTATTCTGCCATCCTCCGTTTTCAGCTTTATCAGCTGGCTTTTCCCAATAGACAAATCTTTTGCGAACACTTTAGAGCCTTTATTCCGCTCAATCGCCTCACGGATACAATTTGTGTTGTATTCGCGAAGGTCGCGAGTCAAAGATTTAGAGATCTGTCTATTGAGGCGCCGGTATTCTGGCATATTCTCGGAGGATTGCAGAAGCATCCTACGCCTTGCCTCTAAAAGCTCCCGTGTAGGACCTGTAATCTTACTTGATCTTTTGGTCTTTTGGGGCTTAAAGAATTTAGAACCTGCTCTATGGACAGCATTCACGAACCTGTTGTTCTAGTCGTCCACATCTACGCACTCGTCCAGGCATTCAAAGCGGTTTCGGTGTTCGAGCTGAAACAATGCAAAAAGGTTAATCTTATTTTAGACTAAAATGCACGCATGTTAATCCTCTTAGAAGAAAATAATGCCAGAATATCATAATTCGAGTATTACAACACTATTATTTAAAAATGTATCGTTTCCTTTGCTTCAAATGTTTGTCAGTCTGACTGACTGATTGACATCTTGTCGTATTTGTTGCCTGTACACTGCGTTTTTCGGCGTTTACTTTTGATTTGCCACGATTCTTCATTGGACTAAGTCTGTTTATGGACTCTGAGATTGCTACTTACCTCGCGCGACCAGTGCTTGCCAAAGGATTCTGATTATCTGCTAATTACGAAGACATATTGCTGTGACTCTCGGACTAGGACATTCTGCCTGTAATTTGGATTCCGTTTTTGTATGATTTATCCACGTGAAAAGCCGTGTGAATCCTACACTTACCATGTGTGTTAATTTAACCCTAATTAGAGGTAAAATAAAGTCACACCATGTGTATAGAAGATAATACTATGTCTACATTTTAGTAGAAAATAATATGTCCGGCCGAGCGTATTAGAATATTGTTGTAGTTGCTTAGTTGGCAGACAAACAGTTGGATGCTGCGCGCAAACAATGATATTAGTCTGGTATCTTGGATGGGCCAGACATCAACAGTATATTACAACATCAGCTTCTGAATGATATTGTTCAAAAAGATCAAGAATAAAAATTATAATTTAAATAAGCTGTTTTTTTTTTAATTTCACTCTCATGGTTTTTTTTATATAAGCTTGTCATGTAAACAAAAGACCTGCCCTATGAATATCTGTTACCAGAGGCTTCTCAATCTCATCTGGGATAAAGAAGCAGAGATGGAGATAGAGGCAGAAGGATGAGGAAAGGGTTTGGGCCTCATTTACTGTAACGCAAAACAAAATGAATACTTGCTTTTAAGTTATGTCAACATTCTCTGCGAGGCTGTTACTACTCCAGTTGAGCTGGACCATTTATACTGAAACCAGCAAGGTAGTAGAGCACTTTAGGATTCTCCCTTCAACGTTTGAACCAAATTGCTCGTGATCCTGGCGGTGTCACACGTTTTCTCCTGTAAACGTTTAGCGTGTACACAAAGGGCACATGAAATACTACGGCGTGGACACCTGCCGTGATTTTAACCAAATAATCAGGAATACCTGATCATAAATAAATATATTGCATGAGGATATTCAAAAAGACCATAAAAGTTTTTCTCTGTGTCGCCAACGCGCATTGAAGTCCATTGGCTATTACACTCGATCTATGCCTCATACCTACTATTACGCAGTCGTTGGTCTTGCTCAATGAAACGCCAAGATATATTTTTACACTCACAGTATATATTTCAACAGAGTAACGTTCTATCCGACAGTTGTAACGAGAATGAATATTTGTTAATCTCCTATTTATATGTTTTTATCAAAATATCAAATGGAGAGTTAAATATCAATTAATTACATTTTAAGGTGTAAAATTAGTACAGTAACAAATAACAATGATAATTTTTAATTATCGAAATAATCAAATGTAAATATGCAATTATAACATAACAATTAAATATAATACGTCACAACCGTGTGCGACTATTGAGTATTTGATAACACAACCTAATAAAGAAATAAACCAGCGTGTGTCGGTAGATTATGTAGTTTGCAGTTTATTTTACACCAAAAAAGCATTTTAGAAAATCTAAAATACGTAGTTGACGATAATCGGGGTATAACCTCCAAACTTCAAATTGCAATATCTTTAATTCCTGACTTTATTTTATGGTGATCTTGAAGACAGAATTGCTTAGGAATTTAAAATCTATATTTTGAGATATTTTTCATGCATTGACGCAATGAAATGATGTCAGTCAAAAAATGTATGAGAGTTGGCCAATGTTCTTTATGTGCACAGCACGTGTATACAGCATGATGACTTGACCACTGATTTTCGCTCAGTCTTAGTCGTGAGTTCAACGCGGGTGTGTTTTACAGACGATCTCAGAGCTGCACCACGTGGTGACGTACGTAGAGCTGTGCGGCGAAGCACGCGTGCGGCGCGTGGCGCGCGACGCGCAGGTGGCGCTGTTCGCGGCGCAGCTCGACTACCTCGAGGACAAGCTGCACTCCTCCTACAACGCGCACACCAAGCACGCCAACTACTTCACCACCGGTAACTAAACCTCACACACACTCTATAAGTAACTAGACTCACGCGCGCGTGCGGCGCGTGGCGCGCGACGCGCAGGTGGCGCTGTTCGCGGCGCAGCTCGACTACCTCGAGGACAAGCTGCACTCCTCCTACAACGCGCACACCAAGCACGCCAACTACTTCACCACCGGTAACTAAACCTCACACACACTCTATAAGTAACTAGACTCACGCGCGCGTGCGGCGCGTGGCGCGCGACGCGCAGGTGGCGCTGTTCGCGGCGCAGCTCGACTACCTCGAGGACAAGCTGCACTCCTCCTACAACGCGCACACCAAGCACGCCAACTACTTCACCACCGGTAACTAAACCTCACACACACTCTATAAGTAACTAGACTCACGCGCGCGTGCGGCGCGTGGCGCGCGACGCGCAGGTGGCGCTGTTCGCGGCGCAGCTCGACTACCTCGAGGACAAGCTGCACTCCTCCTACAACGCGCACACCAAGCACGCCAACTACTTCACCACCGGTAACTAAACCTCACACACACTCTATAAGTAACTAGACTCACGCGCGCGTGCGGCGCGTGGCGCGCGACGCGCAGGTGGCGCTGTTCGCGGCGCAGCTCGACTACCTCGAGGACAAGCTGCACTCCTCCTACAACGCGCACACCAAGCACGCCAACTACTTCACCACCGGTAACTAAACCTCACACACACTCTATAAGTAACTAGACTCACGCGCGCGTGCGGCGCGTGGCGCGCGACGCGCAGGTGGCGCTGTTCGCGGCGCAGCTCGACTACCTCGAGGACAAGCTGCACTCCTCCTACAACGCGCACACCAAGCACGCCAACTACTTCACCACCGGTAACTAAACCTCACACACACTCTATAAGTAACTAGACTCACGCGCGCGTGCGGCGCGTGGCGCGCGACGCGCAGGTGGCGCTGTTCGCGGCGCAGCTCGACTACCTCGAGGACAAGCTGCACTCCTCCTACAACGCGCACACCAAGCACGCCAACTACTTCACCACCGGTAACTAAACCTCACACACACTCTATAAGTAACTAGACTCACGCGCGCGTGCGGCGCGTGGCGCGCGACGCGCAGGTGGCGCTGTTCGCGGCGCAGCTCGACTACCTCGAGGACAAGCTGCACTCCTCCTACAACGCGCACACCAAGCACGCCAACTACTTCACCACCGGTAACTAAACC
This sequence comes from Catocala fraxini, assembly GCA_930367265.1. Classification (NCBI taxonomy): domain Eukaryota; kingdom Metazoa; phylum Arthropoda; class Insecta; order Lepidoptera; family Erebidae; genus Catocala; species Catocala fraxini. Next base: position 3,294,330 of record OV884031.1, read on the forward strand.
TCACACACACTCTATAAGTAACTAGACTCACGCGCGCGTGCGGCGCGTGGCGCGCGACGCGCAGGTGGCGCTGTTCGCGGCGCAGCTCGACTACCTCGAGGACAAGCTGCACTCCTCCTACAACGCGCACACCAAGCACGCCAACTACTTCACCACCGGTAACTAAACCTCACACACACTCTATAAGTAACTAGACTCACGCGCGCGTGCGGCGCGTGGCGCGCGACGCGCAGGTGGCGCTGTTCGCGGCGCAGCTCGACTACCTCGAGGACAAGCTGCACTCCTCCTACAACGCGCACACCAAGCACGCCAACTACTTCACCACCGGTAACTAAACCTCACACACACTCTATAAGTAACTAGACTCACGCGCGCGTGCGGCGCGTGGCGCGCGACGCGCAGGTGGCGCTGTTCGCGGCGCAGCTCGACTACCTCGAGGACAAGCTGCACTCCTCCTACAACGCGCACACCAAGCACGCCAACTACTTCACCACCGGTAACTAAACCTCACACACACTCTATAAGTAACTAGACTCACGCGCGCGTGCGGCGCGTGGCGCGCGACGCGCAGGTGGCGCTGTTCGCGGCGCAGCTCGACTACCTCGAGGACAAGCTGCACTCCTCCTACAACGCGCACACCAAGCACGCCAACTACTTCACCACCGGTAACTAAACCTCACACACACTCTATAAGTAACTAGACTCACGCGCGCGTGCGGCGCGTGGCGCGCGACGCGCAGGTGGCGCTGTTCGCGGCGCAGCTCGACTACCTCGAGGACAAGCTGCACTCCTCCTACAACGCGCACACCAAGCACGCCAACTACTTCACCACCGGTAACTAAACCTCACACACACTCTATAAGTAACTAGACTCACGCGCGCGTGCGGCGCGTGGCGCGCGACGCGCAGGTGGCGCTGTTCGCGGCGCAGCTCGACTACCTCGAGGACAAGCTGCACTCCTCCTACAACGCGCACACCAAGCACGCCAACTACTTCACCACCGGTAACTAAACCTCACACACACTCTATAAGTAACTAGACTCACGCGCGCGTGCGGCGCGTGGCGCGCGACGCGCAGGTGGCGCTGTTCGCGGCGCAGCTCGACTACCTCGAGGACAAGCTGCACTCCTCCTACAACGCGCACACCAAGCACGCCAACTACTTCACCACCGGTAACTAAACCTCACACACACTCTATAAGTAACTAGACTCACGCGCGCGTGCGGCGCGTGGCGCGCGACGCGCAGGTGGCGCTGTTCGCGGCGCAGCTCGACTACCTCGAGGACAAGCTGCACTCCTCCTACAACGCGCACACCAAGCACGCCAACTACTTCACCACCGGTAACTAAACCTCACACACACTCTATAAGTAACTAGACTCACGCGCGCGTGCGGCGCGTGGCGCGCGACGCGCAGGTGGCGCTGTTCGCGGCGCAGCTCGACTACCTCGAGGACAAGCTGCACTCCTCCTACAACGCGCACACCAAGCACGCCAACTACTTCACCACCGGTAACTAAACCTCACACACACTCTATAAGTAACTAGACTCACGCGCGCGTGCGGCGCGTGGCGCGCGACGCGCAGGTGGCGCTGTTCGCGGCGCAGCTCGACTACCTCGAGGACAAGCTGCACTCCTCCTACAACGCGCACACCAAGCACGCCAACTACTTCACCACCGGTAACTAAACCTCACACACACTCTATAAGTAACTAGACTCACGCGCGCGTGCGGCGCGTGGCGCGCGACGCGCAGGTGGCGCTGTTCGCGGCGCAGCTCGACTACCTCGAGGACAAGCTGCACTCCTCCTACAACGCGCACACCAAGCACGCCAACTACTTCACCACCGGTAACTAAACCTCACACACACTCTATAAGTAACTAGACTCACGCGCGCGTGCGGCGCGTGGCGCGCGACGCGCAGGTGGCGCTGTTCGCGGCGCAGCTCGACTACCTCGAGGACAAGCTGCACTCCTCCTACAACGCGCACACCAAGCACGCCAACTACTTCACCACCGGTAACTAAACCTCACACACACTCTATAAGTAACTAGACTCACGCGCGCGTGCGGCGCGTGGCGCGCGACGCGCAGGTGGCGCTGTTCGCGGCGCAGCTCGACTACCTCGAGGACAAGCTGCACTCCTCCTACAACGCGCACACCAAGCACGCCAACTACTTCACCACCGGTAACTAAACCTCACACACACTCTATAAGTAACTAGACTCACGCGCGCGTGCGGCGCGTGGCGCGCGACGCGCAGGTGGCGCTGTTCGCGGCGCAGCTCGACTACCTCGAGGACAAGCTGCACTCCTCCTACAACGCGCACACCAAGCACGCCAACTACTTCACCACCGGTAACTAAACCTCACACACACTCTATAAGTAACTAGACTCACGCGCGCGTGCGGCGCGTGGCGCGCGACGCGCAGGTGGCGCTGTTCGCGGCGCAGCTCGACTACCTCGAGGACAAGCTGCACTCCTCCTACAACGCGCACACCAAGCACGCCAACTACTTCACCACCGGTAACTAAACCTCACACACACTCTATAAGTAACTAGACTCACGCGCGCGTGCGGCGCGTGGCGCGCGACGCGCAGGTGGCGCTGTTCGCGGCGCAGCTCGACTACCTCGAGGACAAGCTGCACTCCTCCTACAACGCGCACACCAAGCACGCCAACTACTTCACCACCGGTAACTAAACCTCACACACACTCTATAAGTAACTAGACTCACGCGCGCGTGCGGCGCGTGGCGCGCGACGCGCAGGTGGCGCTGTTCGCGGCGCAGCTCGACTACCTCGAGGACAAGCTGCACTCCTCCTACAACGCGCACACCAAGCACGCCAACTACTTCACCACCGGTAACTAAACCTCACACACACTCTATAAGTAACTAGACTCACGCGCGCGTGCGGCGCGTGGCGCGCGACGCGCAGGTGGCGCTGTTCGCGGCGCAGCTCGACTACCTCGAGGACAAGCTGCACTCCTCCTACAACGCGCACACCAAGCACGCCAACTACTTCACCACCGGTAACTAAACCTCACACACACTCTATAAGTAACTAGACTCACGCGCGCGTGCGGCGCGTGGCGCGCGACGCGCAGGTGGCGCTGTTCGCGGCGCAGCTCGACTACCTCGAGGACAAGCTGCACTCCTCCTACAACGCGCACACCAAGCACGCCAACTACTTCACCACCGGTAACTAAACCTCACACACACTCTATAAGTAACTAGACTCACGCGCGCGTGCGGCGCGTGGCGCGCGACGCGCAGGTGGCGCTGTTCGCGGCGCAGCTCGACTACCTCGAGGACAAGCTGCACTCCTCCTACAACGCGCACACCAAGCACGCCAACTACTTCACCACCGGTAACTAAACCTCACACACACTCTATAAGTAACTAGACTCACGCGCGCGTGCGGCGCGTGGCGCGCGACGCGCAGGTGGCGCTGTTCGCGGCGCAGCTCGACTACCTCGAGGACAAGCTGCACTCCTCCTACAACGCGCACACCAAGCACGCCAACTACTTCACCACCGGTAACTAAACCTCACACACACTCTATAAGTAACTAGACTCACGCGCGCGTGCGGCGCGTGGCGCGCGACGCGCAGGTGGCGCTGTTCGCGGCGCAGCTCGACTACCTCGAGGACAAGCTGCACTCCTCCTACAACGCGCACACCAAGCACGCCAACTACTTCACCACCGGTAACTAAACCTCACACACACTCTATAAGTAACTAGACTCACGCGCGCGTGCGGCGCGTGGCGCGCGACGCGCAGGTGGCGCTGTTCGCGGCGCAGCTCGACTACCTCGAGGACAAGCTGCACTCCTCCTACAACGCGCACACCAAGCACGCCAACTACTTCACCACCGGTAACTAAACCTCACACACACTCTATAAGTAACTAGACTCACGCGCGCGTGCGGCGCGTGGCGCGCGACGCGCAGGTGGCGCTGTTCGCGGCGCAGCTCGACTACCTCGAGGACAAGCTGCACTCCTCCTACAACGCGCACACCAAGCACGCCAACTACTTCACCACCGGTAACTAAACCTCACACACACTCTATAAGTAACTAGACTCACGCGCGCGTGCGGCGCGTGGCGCGCGACGCGCAGGTGGCGCTGTTCGCGGCGCAGCTCGACTACCTCGAGGACAAGCTGCACTCCTCCTACAACGCGCACACCAAGCACGCCAACTACTTCACCACCGGTAACTAAACCTCACACACACTCTATAAGTAACTAGACTCACGCGCGCGTGCGGCGCGTGGCGCGCGACGCGCAGGTGGCGCTGTTCGCGGCGCAGCTCGACTACCTCGAGGACAAGCTGCACTCCTCCTACAACGCGCACACCAAGCACGCCAACTACTTCACCACCGGTAACTAAACCTCACACACACTCTATAAGTAACTAGACTCACGCGCGCGTGCGGCGCGTGGCGCGCGACGCGCAGGTGGCGCTGTTCGCGGCGCAGCTCGACTACCTCGAGGACAAGCTGCACTCCTCCTACAACGCGCACACCAAGCACGCCAACTACTTCACCACCGGTAACTAAACCTCACACACACTCTATAAGTAACTAGACTCACGCGCGCGTGCGGCGCGTGGCGCGCGACGCGCAGGTGGCGCTGTTCGCGGCGCAGCTCGACTACCTCGAGGACAAGCTGCACTCCTCCTACAACGCGCACACCAAGCACGCCAACTACTTCACCACCGGTAACTAAACCTCACACACACTCTATAAGTAACTAGACTCACGCGCGCGTGCGGCGCGTGGCGCGCGACGCGCAGGTGGCGCTGTTCGCGGCGCAGCTCGACTACCTCGAGGACAAGCTGCACTCCTCCTACAACGCGCACACCAAGCACGCCAACTACTTCACCACCGGTAACTAAACCTCACACACACTCTATAAGTAACTAGACTCACGCGCGCGTGCGGCGCGTGGCGCGCGACGCGCAGGTGGCGCTGTTCGCGGCGCAGCTCGACTACCTCGAGGACAAGCTGCACTCCTCCTACAACGCGCACACCAAGCACGCCAACTACTTCACCACCGGTAACTAAACCTCACACACACTCTATAAGTAACTAGACTCACGCGCGCGTGCGGCGCGTGGCGCGCGACGCGCAGGTGGCGCTGTTCGCGGCGCAGCTCGACTACCTCGAGGACAAGCTGCACTCCTCCTACAACGCGCACACCAAGCACGCCAACTACTTCACCACCGGTAACTAAACCTCACACACACTCTATAAGTAACTAGACTCACGCGCGCGTGCGGCGCGTGGCGCGCGACGCGCAGGTGGCGCTGTTCGCGGCGCAGCTCGACTACCTCGAGGACAAGCTGCACTCCTCCTACAACGCGCACACCAAGCACGCCAACTACTTCACCACCGGTAACTAAACCTCACACACACTCTATAAGTAACTAGACTCACGCGCGCGTGCGGCGCGTGGCGCGCGACGCGCAGGTGGCGCTGTTCGCGGCGCAGCTCGACTACCTCGAGGACAAGCTGCACTCCTCCTACAACGCGCACACCAAGCACGCCAACTACTTCACCACCGGTAACTAAACCTCACACACACTCTATAAGTAACTAGACTCACGCGCGCGTGCGGCGCGTGGCGCGCGACGCGCAGGTGGCGCTGTTCGCGGCGCAGCTCGACTACCTCGAGGACAAGCTGCACTCCTCCTACAACGCGCACACCAAGCACGCCAACTACTTCACCACCGGTAACTAAACCTCACACACACTCTATAAGTAACTAGACTCACGCGCGCGTGCGGCGCGTGGCGCGCGACGCGCAGGTGGCGCTGTTCGCGGCGCAGCTCGACTACCTCGAGGACAAGCTGCACTCCTCCTACAACGCGCACACCAAGCACGCCAACTACTTCACCACCGGTAACTAAACCTCACACACACTCTATAAGTAACTAGACTCACGCGCGCGTGCGGCGCGTGGCGCGCGACGCGCAGGTGGCGCTGTTCGCGGCGCAGCTCGACTACCTCGAGGACAAGCTGCACTCCTCCTACAACGCGCACACCAAGCACGCCAACTACTTCACCACCGGTAACTAAACCTCACACACACTCTATAAGTAACTAGACTCACGCGCGCGTGCGGCGCGTGGCGCGCGACGCGCAGGTGGCGCTGTTCGCGGCGCAGCTCGACTACCTCGAGGACAAGCTGCACTCCTCCTACAACGCGCACACCAAGCACGCCAACTACTTCACCACCGGTAACTAAACCTCACACACACTCTATAAGTAACTAGACTCACGCGCGCGTGCGGCGCGTGGCGCGCGACGCGCAGGTGGCGCTGTTCGCGGCGCAGCTCGACTACCTCGAGGACAAGCTGCACTCCTCCTACAACGCGCACACCAAGCACGCCAACTACTTCACCACCGGTAACTAAACCTCACACACACTCTATAAGTAACTAGACTCACGCGCGCGTGCGGCGCGTGGCGCGCGACGCGCAGGTGGCGCTGTTCGCGGCGCAGCTCGACTACCTCGAGGACAAGCTGCACTCCTCCTACAACGCGCACACCAAGCACGCCAACTACTTCACCACCGGTAACTAAACCTCACACACACTCTATAAGTAACTAGACTCACGCGCGCGTGCGGCGCGTGGCGCGCGACGCGCAGGTGGCGCTGTTCGCGGCGCAGCTCGACTACCTCGAGGACAAGCTGCACTCCTCCTACAACGCGCACACCAAGCACGCCAACTACTTCACCACCGGTAACTAAACCTCACACACACTCTATAAGTAACTAGACTCACGCGCGCGTGCGGCGCGTGGCGCGCGACGCGCAGGTGGCGCTGTTCGCGGCGCAGCTCGACTACCTCGAGGACAAGCTGCACTCCTCCTACAACGCGCACACCAAGCACGCCAACTACTTCACCACCGGTAACTAAACCTCACACACACTCTATAAGTAACTAGACTCACGCGCGCGTGCGGCGCGTGGCGCGCGACGCGCAGGTGGCGCTGTTCGCGGCGCAGCTCGACTACCTCGAGGACAAGCTGCACTCCTCCTACAACGCGCACACCAAGCACGCCAACTACTTCACCACCGGTAACTAAACCTCACACACACTCTATAAGTAACTAGACTCACGCGCGCGTGCGGCGCGTGGCGCGCGACGCGCAGGTGGCGCTGTTCGCGGCGCAGCTCGACTACCTCGAGGACAAGCTGCACTCCTCCTACAACGCGCACACCAAGCACGCCAACTACTTCACCACCGGTAACTAAACCTCACACACACTCTATAAGTAACTAGACTCACGCGCGCGTGCGGCGCGTGGCGCGCGACGCGCAGGTGGCGCTGTTCGCGGCGCAGCTCGACTACCTCGAGGACAAGCTGCACTCCTCCTACAACGCGCACACCAAGCACGCCAACTACTTCACCACCGGTAACTAAACCTCACACACACTCTATAAGTAACTAGACTCACGCGCGCGTGCGGCGCGTGGCGCGCGACGCGCAGGTGGCGCTGTTCGCGGCGCAGCTCGACTACCTCGAGGACAAGCTGCACTCCTCCTACAACGCGCACACCAAGCACGCCAACTACTTCACCACCGGTAACTAAACCTCACACACACTCTATAAGTAACTAGACTCACGCGCGCGTGCGGCGCGTGGCGCGCGACGCGCAGGTGGCGCTGTTCGCGGCGCAGCTCGACTACCTCGAGGACAAGCTGCACTCCTCCTACAACGCGCACACCAAGCACGCCAACTACTTCACCACCGGTAACTAAACCTCACACACACTCTATAAGTAACTAGACTCACGCGCGCGTGCGGCGCGTGGCGCGCGACGCGCAGGTGGCGCTGTTCGCGGCGCAGCTCGACTACCTCGAGGACAAGCTGCACTCCTCCTACAACGCGCACACCAAGCACGCCAACTACTTCACCACCGGTAACTAAACCTCACACACACTCTATAAGTAACTAGACTCACGCGCGCGTGCGGCGCGTGGCGCGCGACGCGCAGGTGGCGCTGTTCGCGGCGCAGCTCGACTACCTCGAGGACAAGCTGCACTCCTCCTACAACGCGCACACCAAGCACGCCAACTACTTCACCACCGGTAACTAAACCTCACACACACTCTATAAGTAACTAGACTCACGCGCGCGTGCGGCGCGTGGCGCGCGACGCGCAGGTGGCGCTGTTCGCGGCGCAGCTCGACTACCTCGAGGACAAGCTGCACTCCTCCTACAACGCGCACACCAAGCACGCCAACTACTTCACCACCGGTAACTAAACCTCACACACACTCTATAAGTAACTAGACTCACGCGCGCGTGCGGCGCGTGGCGCGCGACGCGCAGGTGGCGCTGTTCGCGGCGCAGCTCGACTACCTCGAGGACAAGCTGCACTCCTCCTACAACGCGCACACCAAGCACGCCAACTACTTCACCACCGGTAACTAAACCTCACACACACTCTATAAGTAACTAGACTCACGCGCGCGTGCGGCGCGTGGCGCGCGACGCGCAGGTGGCGCTGTTCGCGGCGCAGCTCGACTACCTCGAGGACAAGCTGCACTCCTCCTACAACGCGCACACCAAGCACGCCAACTACTTCACCACCGGTAACTAAACCTCACACACACTCTATAAGTAACTAGACTCACGCGCGCGTGCGGCGCGTGGCGCGCGACGCGCAGGTGGCGCTGTTCGCGGCGCAGCTCGACTACCTCGAGGACAAGCTGCACTCCTCCTACAACGCGCACACCAAGCACGCCAACTACTTCACCACCGGTAACTAAACCTCACACACACTCTATAAGTAACTAGACTCACGCGCGCGTGCGGCGCGTGGCGCGCGACGCGCAGGTGGCGCTGTTCGCGGCGCAGCTCGACTACCTCGAGGACAAGCTGCACTCCTCCTACAACGCGCACACCAAGCACGCCAACTACTTCACCACCGGTAACTAAACCTCACACACACTCTATAAGTAACTAGACTCACGCGCGCGTGCGGCGCGTGGCGCGCGACGCGCAGGTGGCGCTGTTCGCGGCGCAGCTCGACTACCTCGAGGACAAGCTGCACTCCTCCTACAACGCGCACACCAAGCACGCCAACTACTTCACCACCGGTAACTAAACCTCACACACACTCTATAAGTAACTAGACTCACGCGCGCGTGCGGCGCGTGGCGCGCGACGCGCAGGTGGCGCTGTTCGCGGCGCAGCTCGACTACCTCGAGGACAAGCTGCACTCCTCCTACAACGCGCACACCAAGCACGCCAACTACTTCACCACCGGTAACTAAACCTCACACACACTCTATAAGTAACTAGACTCACGCGCGCGTGCGGCGCGTGGCGCGCGACGCGCAGGTGGCGCTGTTCGCGGCGCAGCTCGACTACCTCGAGGACAAGCTGCACTCCTCCTACAACGCGCACACCAAGCACGCCAACTACTTCACCACCGGTAACTAAACCTCACACACACTCTATAAGTAACTAGACTCACGCGCGCGTGCGGCGCGTGGCGCGCGACGCGCAGGTGGCGCTGTTCGCGGCGCAGCTCGACTACCTCGAGGACAAGCTGCACTCCTCCTACAACGCGCACACCAAGCACGCCAACTACTTCACCACCGGTAACTAAACCTCACACACACTCTATAAGTAACTAGACTCACGCGCGCGTGCGGCGCGTGGCGCGCGACGCGCAGGTGGCGCTGTTCGCGGCGCAGCTCGACTACCTCGAGGACAAGCTGCACTCCTCCTACAACGCGCACACCAAGCACGCCAACTACTTCACCACCGGTAACTAAACCTCACACACACTCTATAAGTAACTAGACTCACGCGCGCGTGCGGCGCGTGGCGCGCGACGCGCAGGTGGCGCTGTTCGCGGCGCAGCTCGACTACCTCGAGGACAAGCTGCACTCCTCCTACAACGCGCACACCAAGCACGCCAACTACTTCACCACCGGTAACTAAACCTCACACACACTCTATAAGTAACTAGACTCACGCGCGCGTGCGGCGCGTGGCGCGCGACGCGCAGGTGGCGCTGTTCGCGGCGCAGCTCGACTACCTCGAGGACAAGCTGCACTCCTCCTACAACGCGCACACCAAGCACGCCAACTACTTCACCACCGGTAACTAAACCTCACACACACTCTATAAGTAACTAGACTCACGCGCGCGTGCGGCGCGTGGCGCGCGACGCGCAGGTGGCGCTGTTCGCGGCGCAGCTCGACTACCTCGAGGACAAGCTGCACTCCTCCTACAACGCGCACACCAAGCACGCCAACTACTTCACCACCGGTAACTAAACCTTCATTATCTCAGCCGAAAGACGTTCACTACTGGACTAGTTCTTACTAGGTCATTGGTCATCCTTGTGGAGCGCCTACCCCTGCTGGATAGATTTTAAAATATTCGAAACACCATGCGTATGTGCCATGTATGCGCAAACACCAGTAGGCTTTCTGTTCCGTATATCCCATAATACGAGGGGACAGTTAAACATATTTTTATCAACAAGACTGCAACAACCTTTTTATACTACCTAGAATTTGGCACCCTCCTGATAAGCTATCGTTACTGCTGCTTACAGAGTTTTCCAACCCTTCAAGGAAACCTCTTGGTGTAGGTCACGTTGACCGTATCACACGTTATTTATTCTATATATCGTATTGTTATGTTGCGCAGTATTGTCGTCGGCAGTGTCGCTGGGCGGCGACGCGTCTCGCAACGAGCGCAGCGAGCTAGCGGCGCGACACGTGGCAACAGTGTCGCGCGCCGTCAACTTCCTCCTCACTCACTCGCCTCACGAACCACTGCATACCACCGACCAGCAACTCTTCGACCGACTGCTCTCCACACTTCTACTTGGTTAGTACATACTATCTTTTGTATACTTAGTATATGACATGATATTTTTCTTTCCTTTTATTTTATTTCAAATTCAAAGGCACTTTTACTTCGTCCGTTAAATATAGCTTGCGTCTTGTGATAGAAGTCATTCGTATAACACCCATAAAATTCTGTATTTCATGACAGTTAGACGTAAATGATATGATAATATAATGATATCTTATATAAATAAATACAATTGCCACATATATGACGGAGCATCACTTAAGAACGGCTCGATCGATTTGGCTGTTTGTTTTTTGTTGTGTTTAAATTGTCAAAACAAGGTTTATATGAACGAAAGTTTGTTAAAATCCGCGGGCAATGTCAAAATTTTAAATGGTATTTATATATGACAAAAAATATACGATTTGATATTGAGTTTAATTACGTAAAATGTATTTTTGTATATATTGACAAGACTGTCGGGTCAGCTAGTTAATCATATTAAATTAATAAATTAATTCGATAACTTATAATCGAATATAAACATCGTCGCAGCCCTTGGCATAATATTCTCGATAACTGCCACTGAAAACGAGCTGTTTTACAAGCTATAAGTGAGTATAAGAAAGCCAAAGTATTGAATGTAACATGTATGTTACGTAAAGCGGTAAGCGGATCGAGTCCCACGCGGCCTAAATGGTGGGTGGCAGGCGGCGCGGAATGGCCCGGCGTGCTACAGGAGCTGTTCTGGTGGGCCGCGGCGCCGGCGCCCGGGGTGCGCGCATTACAGCCGAGGCTCTTACGCGCGCTGTACCACGCGCCGCCACACGTGGCGCATGTACTTACGCCCAGCGACCCCGCGGCTGGACGGAAGGTACGTTTACTACTGAACAGTATTTTTAATTTAGGTATTATATTATTATCATAATTATTTTATTTTTAAAACTATTTATTATATTATCTTATTATGAAGAATTCTTTTTAGAGTATTTACTAATAACCCTCTTGACACTGCTTGCGTGTCCTCCTACCGCCGAGTAGTGAATGCGACTGCTGTGCATGAGGTCTCGGGACTGAATGCCGGGTCGAGCCAACAAAAGTTATTGGTTATTTCTGTTAATAAATCTCAATAGCAGCCCGAAGTTAGATTAGGTTAAAGCACTTGATCTCTTTGCGTCGTGTCGGTTTGCCGTTACATCGGATTATGGGAGTAAGGGAACAGAGAGTGCACTTGTCTTTGCGTACACACTTGTGCACGCAAACACAAGTGCACAGATCCGCGTAGAGCAGCCAATCTCCTGCGCAGATCCCTTAAATCTTAACGGATGCCGATGTGACCAAAATTCGAAATTTGATATTATTATTAAAAGTTTGATGAATATGACCGATACTGTTTTGGAATGTAGAAGTATTCTATAATAAGTATAATAACAAAAAGAATATAGGACACGTATTTTCTTTTGTCCCACAAACTTATAACAACGCGATAAAATTTCGTGTTACGTCAGTTTTCGGTACGAATATAAGAGAGTGATGTCACAAGTCCCCACTCTCGAACTTTAATGCGGTATATCTTAGTAAATTTTTATTGTTTTGTCAAAATAAAAAATAGCTGTCCAATATTTCTTGCTAATCTAAAAGATGGACTAGATAGAATCATTTATTTTTAACACTATCATCATGCTTACCAACAATAAAAAGTGTGTGTGTAATGTGTTCTTATATTGTATTACAAAGTAAAATACATAATAGAAAATCATTTCTGCTAATCATATTTAATGTACCGCTAGTATAAAATATTTACTTCAGTATAAATTGTAAGAAGGTACGGACTTTTTTAACAGACTTAAATATTCTTGTGCAAGCATTGTTGTACGTACGCGTACACGTGCGCGTGTTCGACTGCCACGTGTCACATGTAGGGGAGAGTAACCTATATTGAACCGGCGCTTAAATTGTACCACTTCTATATTTTATGTCATTTTGTATCGACGTCCGATAGGTATTAACCTGGCAGACTTCGATACAAAATGACAGAGTGTTATTGCCGCCACAGACGCCTCTTTTTCTGTTACCAGTGTAAAAAAATAGCGTCAATTTGATAAAAATATAGAAGTGGTACAATTTAAGCGTCGGTTCAATATAGGTTACTCTCCCCTACGGGTCCTATCGTCAGCAAGTCATGTGCGCATGCTTTACTGCCACGTTTTTCCCGAAGGCTGCGTCTTCATATGTCGAGGACACCAATGTAGGGGTAAATGAGAAGTGTTGTTGTGGGTGTAGAAATAAAATAATTCTTGATAGATATTTTATTTTATTTTTATTTTTATTTTATTTTAACATTTTTTGGAAAACTTACAGCTAAAACTACATTATTAACATAATACTATTAAGGTGAAGGCCAATTACAAGTTTTCACTGATAAAATATATAACCGTGAATATAAAATGGTTATACGTAAAAGCAGACATGTTGTGATATCACTCCTTAGATCTATGTATAATTAGAGTCCACTGCAGGAACATGTAGCAGGTTAAATCGTCGTAGATGTGCTGACGGGACTCTTGCTCACCAGTTCTGACGAGTCGACCGCTCCTTTCATAATATTAAATAAAAATGACAAGTCCGCTATTTTTCTTCTCTCAACAAGTGGAAGAATATGAAATTTTTTGCATCTGCTGAAGTAATTAGGTAGGTAGCAACTGCAACGATATTGTATGTATCTTAAAAACCTTTTCTGAATGCGCTCTATCCGATCAATGTAGATATTAGCTATATTTAGGATTCCACACTTGTGAACAGTATTCTAGGTGACTGCGAACGAAGGAACAGTAAAGTATTTTGATTGTTTTAATGTTTGTAAAGTCGTTCGAGATTCGAAATATGAACCCAAGCGCTTTGGAGGCTTTACTTACAATATTGTCAATATGAGTGTCAAATAATAATTTTGAGTCAAAAGTAACTCCAAGGTCTTTGATGTTACTAACTCTCGTCAATGGAGTATCTAATAATTGATAAACCTGATTTATTGGGCTGGGTTTACGTGTAAAGGAGCACACGTAGCACTTATTAACATTTAAATCTAGTTTATTTGTTATGCTGTAGGCCTGAAATAAAATATTATATAAATATTGATATATATTTATTGGTACCGGTTATAAATAAATACATATTGAGCTACGACCTAACTCAGTGGTTACTGGGAGACGACTGCCTCGCGGCGCTACTGCATACTTGCGCCTGACTATACACAATTGAAGCGTCAGCAGTGTCGCGACATTTATTATTATTTATTTATTGTGATGTGCGCGCAGCTGGCGATCTACCTACTAACGATGCTGAAGCACATCCACCTATCGGCTGCGGCGGGGCGCGCGGCGCTGGAGCTGGCCATCACGGACTGGGCGCGCGCCTGGGCCGTGGGCACGCAGGCGGCGCTGGCCGAGCGCCTGCACTCCGACCTGCTCGCGCCCGAGGCCGCCGCGCTGCTGGCCGGCGCCGAGCAGCGCTGGGCCCGCCACGCCGCGCGCACACGATCCGTCATCGGCAAGTCAGTCTACTCTTGTACATTACATTCGTTCATTCGTTCTTGTTCTCGTTCGTTCGTTCTTTTAAAAGACAACTCCCGCACTAGCAATAGGTACGTTCGATCGTTCTAGTTTGTTCTCGATCGTTTGTTCTCGATCGTTTGTTCTTCGCACTAGGAATAGTTCCCGAGTCGCGGGGGACTTAACATTTTACAAATTCAGACAACGTACACAAAGAACATCCGAACTACGAGTAGGAACAACAATTTGTAGATCACACAATTTTTTGTGCCTTGCGAGATGTGAACGCATCCTGCACCATCCTGGTCCACTTAGATTATTTAAAAGCTTCACTCATTTAAATGGAGGTTACCCCTAAATTAGAGCAGCGATAGCTCAGTGGGGAGACCAACAGACTGCAATGCAGAGGGTCTCGGGTTCGAACCCACGTCGTGCACCTCTGACTTTCGGAAGTTATATGACTTTTCGAAATTATGTGCGTATTGATTGACAATTATCGCCTGCTCCGTGCCTCGGAAGAGCACGTTAAGCCGTCGGTCGCGGCTGCTATAAACATCTATGGCAGTCGTTATTGGGAGAGTGTCGACACAAAAGATCCCACTGGGTCGAAGTGTCGCCGGTCTGCACTGACTGGCCTCCACATAAGATAAGATAAGATACCCCTAGATTTATAACAGTACTTTTTCCTGGATGAAAAATAGCTCATGTCCTCTTTTGTTCCCCTGACAACGTGTACCTATACGAAATTTTATGATGATCGTTTGAGGAGTTAAAGCCTGAAAGCGTAACAAACAAACTCACATTCGCATTAATAATATTTGTTAGAATACCTCTTAATTTTCTTATATACATACAGTCAATCCAGTTGATACGAGAACCCGCGGCGATCGTACGGTGCTAGCAGGCGGACATGTTGTCATAAGCATGTTGAGTAAGCCATATGTATATAATATGTAGTATGCGTGATTGTATATATGAAGTATTACCGCAGGGTTGTGTGGAGCAAAGATGGGCTGGCGAACAAGGTGACGGAGAGCGCGATGTGCGTGACCCGCGGCGTGGTGGACGCACAGAACGAACAACGCAAGGCCTTCATGGAGCACTTGCGTCGCGCGCATGCGCAGCAGGCCGCCGCCGCGCACGCTTGGCAGCGCCTCATTGACACCTATACGCACGAGCAAGGTACAACACATGCACACATACACGAATAGACACACACATACGCGCATCTCTTGCTATCCCTTGCATATTATAGCCTTGGCGACTTCGTTATTTAAATTAATAGGCAAAAGATTTTAAAGTACAATCAAAAGTAACCTAGACTAATAAAATGCTTGCCAATATATATTCGGATTGATTTGAAAATTTTACTTTTGTATATTGCAATAATAATCAGTAAAATCCATGAATAATGGATTTTACTGATTATTATTCGAATTGTGATTTAATATTTAAATCACAAATTAATGAGTTTATAAGTTTTTTATCCTGTTGTGAGTCATCGTAAGTTGTAAACGTATTGCTAATGCATATTATAATTATCAATCAATGAATTCAAAAAGCAGCGATAGCTCAGTGGGGAGACCAACAGACTGCAATGCAGAGGGTCTCGGCTTCGAACCCACGTCGCACACCTCTGACTTTCGGAAGTTATATGACTTTTCGAAATTATGTGCGTATTGATTGACAATTATCGCCTGCTCTGTGCCTTGGAGAGCACGATAAGCCGTCGGTCCCGGCTGCCATGAACATATACGGCAGTCGTTATTGAGAGAGTGTCGACACAAAAGATCCCACTGGGTCGAAGTGTCGCCGGTCTGCACTGACTGGCCCCCACATAAGATATAGATACATAAATCAATTAAAAGATTTTTTAGCAATCAATTAAAAGTTTGCATTTGAATAACCGTCAGTATAAGTTCGAATCAATTGAATATTAGAATAATTTGAATGTTTCATCGATTATCGCACATCGTTATTTTAAAAGTATTGATTAAATAAAAAACTATATTTTAAAACGAGTTTTCAAATCTTTTATTTCTTCTTTTTTTACGTACGGTACCATTCAATAAAAGGAAATTGAACTGTTGAAGAGTGTGTTATAACGTGCACATGTCCGCAGCGGTGTGGCACGACCCCCGCTCGTACCCGCGCTCGTGGCAGCTGGACGCCACGGAGGGCCCGGGGCGCGTGCGCGTGCGCCTGCGCCGCGCGCACCTGTACATCCCGCCCAAGTTCCTCAAGTCGCAGCACCAGCACAAGGCAGGTCAGTACTAACGCTCCCCTATCGACCGCGAAGGCATGAAATCGGCCCTTTGTATCTTATTGTGTATTCTTCCAAAGATAAATGTTCTTTTATTCTTTAAGTTTTTGTAATTATATGTATATTTTACTGTATTGTCATACATGTATACTCGCTTTTCTAGTGTCGTATAGTTTTAATCTATTGGTAACTTGTTAACATCGCCGCGAGCTACATTACTACCTAGTTTTAATCGATTTTGTTGATTTTATTATGTAATGTGGATGATTGATGTTCCTTTCTTGATACAATAAATTTAGAATAAATAAATGTGTTGCTTAGACACGGCGCATCGTGCCCCTCCGCTGCGCGGCGTGGTCGGCGGGCGGCGCGCGGCGCGCGGCGGGCTGGTGGCGCGGCTGCAGCTGCACGAGACCGTGAGCTACACGGCGCGCGTCACGTGCGTCACGGTGGCCGCCGAGCTCGACGGCGAGCTGCTGCTCAGCGACCGCTGCGTGCACTTCGTGCCCGAGGACGCGCCCGACCCCGCCACTGCCGCCGAGCGCCCGGCCTTGCGGAAGGATCGCCTTTATATACCCGAGGTTGGTACCGGTTACTCTCCTATGATTAGGTACAGTAAGGTCGATGAGACGAGACAAAATATATATAACTTCTGTCGTATTAAGGTAATTTACGACAGTAAGCGATGATTATGTCCGTGTCTATCTCATCAGCAATAACGTGAGAGAAGTAAAAAAAGTAGCTGGCGTCATGTCGCCCTAAATATCCGACTAGTCTATGGGATGTCTAATGACGATGTTTTTTTTGTGATTTTGTGAAATTAGTTATTCCATAAATAAAAAGATACTGTCATTCCAGCTTGGCATGTCATCTATGTACTCTCTCGCTAACTATTAATAAAAATACATTCAGTCTATAAATTAATTGTTCGTTATGTTAAATTTATGAATTATTAATACGTTAGTGATTTATAATACTGAATATTATTACTTTTATTACTTACCAAATGTAATAAAAGTGAAAAGTGGCAATATATATTTTGTGATAAAAAATTTCACTCAAGAATATCGTAATATTATATTTTTCCCATTGAAAAAACAACACTAAAAAGTGAAATTAAACTTATTGATACTTTGAATACAAAAAATGTTAAGAACCACTGACTATTACCTTCTTAACCCGGCGAGAGTGTGGTGAAAAATGTAACAAGCAGTATGTAGCAGGGTATGATATACCCGTTTACAAAATTAGTCGTAAAATTTGATTTAAAAGAAAACACGTTATTTTAATAATGTTTTATTATAAAAATACTATATTATAATATATTGGAAATAAAACATGTCTACCAACTTATTTTTTTATATTTTACTAAACTGGAAACAAATCACTATGAATATTCAATGAAAATTTTCACATTCTCATAAAAACTACAAAGGAACTAAAGAAAACTATTAACTATAATAAAAGCTTAAAAATATGTTAGGACATGAAATAAGTATCTATGTAAACTAAATTAAAATAACAAAATATCTTAGGAACATCTTAGGAACTGGAGTTCAAATCAGTGCAATTTTTGCGAAAAGAAAGTGTCATTCTCCATACAGATAGTCTTTCCACAGTTTGCACATAGGTATTTTGTCTTTCGATCCTTTTTGTACGAGCAGCCTACACATCTAACACAACGACCAGGAACATTTTGAGTTTTAAATAATATCTTTTTGGTCCATTCGCAGCTCCAGGTGTTCATAAACTAAAGCTAATCGTAAGTTACGGACGAAATGGATTTGTTTGGTGTTTCTGCGCTGACTTTCACGAAAACTAATATTTACGTTAACAGTAGCTATATTTAACATCTTGTAATAAATTACTCCAGCTTGAGAATTGTAGAATGCTATTATATCGAGCTTTCTCTGGTCTCCCATAGCGCTATCAATTTTGTTTTCTCCAGAGGTCGCGTCATGGGAAGTATTTTCTAGTACTTCTTCCAGCATGAACCGAAGTCAGTTTTGCGACTTCTCAATAATGACAAAGGAATTTCATCATCCAACTCACCCCTATTTTCATCGTCACAACTATCTTCCACGCTACTGGCCGCCTGCTCCGTTCCAGAACTAATTCGTGGTTGCTACAATGATCAGAGCCAACTTCAGAGTCAGATTCGTCGAAAGAATCGTTCAGCACTCTAACATAAATCTGATTCGTTCGTTATTAATTTTAAAGGAAAACTAAAAAAAAGTAATATGTTATTAGCATTTAAAAGCTAAATAAATAAATAAAAACAAATTTCAAAACACATACACCAGCTATGTGGCAGGGTAAAACTTACCCGAGACAGTTTTGCACACGTATAACTCCCGCGCACGCAACACAGATCACGTCACTACCTCCCCCGCACTCCCTTACCTGCAGCTACTGAGCGTCGCGTAGTTTAAATAATGGGCAGGGTGTAAAATATCCTGCCACATTCTCGCCGGGTTAAAGTCAAATGGATGGCCTTACTATAGTATCGAGGCACACCTCGCACCGTCAGTCACATAACGTATTATTGTATAGGTACAAGCGGCAGCAGAAGCTGAGAGCTGGCCACTAGAGTCAGTGGTGCAGGTGGCGACCAGACGCTGGTGCTTACAGGAGCGAGCTGTAGAACTGTTCCTCAGCTCTGGGCACGCGCACATGCTGGCTTTCTCCGATCAGCACGAGAGAGCCGCATTCCTGAAGGCTTTAGCGGCCTGCCATCACCCTCCAGCCAGGTACTATTTAACATCCGTCTATAGTGATTCACTTGTGGACTAAGATTTGAATTCGCCACAGTTTGCCGAATCGTCTGAATATTGTTTTTTTCCTTGGACAGAAGATGAGCTAACAGCATACATACTAGTTCAGTCAACGACTTAAGTTGCTAAATATGCATAATATAATATGCATTTATTTATTTATTTGGACTACCAGTGGTTATTATAATTATTGATATACAATATTCGTTGTTAAGTTTCGTTTATTTGACAGAACCTTTTAAGGTGGACACGACATACATATTATTAGTGAGCTTAATAGTGGAAAAGTGACTTTATTTTACTCTTTATAATTTAATTTTGTTATTATTAGTGTCGCACATAGAGGCAATATACAAGCAGAATAAACGTTATTAATAAAGAATTCAAATGATGTACATTACATAGCAAATAAAAATAAATAAGGTTTAATGAAATTATTACAGGAATATTAGATTAAATTAAAAGTAAAACCTAAATTAAAATAGTTAAAACATTTTCTTAAATTACAATAAAGATATAAAACAAAAACAAAACCAAACAGAAAAAGACAAGTAATTAAAATAAAATTAAATGTCAACATGAGTCAAATTAAAATGAGTACAAATAACTTCAAAACTAATATAGAATACAAACTCAATGTTGAAACTTACGATAAAGAGTACGTAACTATATCATCCGTTTATTTACTAACTTTTTTACGGAAATGAGACAACGAGTCAAAGAATATATCTACCGACTCACCATATTTATTTAGTGTAGCCTCAACACTTGACTGCAGTGCTGCAACATACTTCTAACTATCTGTTATGTAGCATGATCTTAGTCTCAGGTCCGCGAAAGGTTTTGCCGTTACGTATTACAAACCCAAGCATTATTGATGCCCTACATCTCTTGTTTTTTTTTATATGAGGTACAAACGTAAGTTTTCAGTCAACATACACACCCAAGTCATTAACAATTTTTAGTTGACGGTGTTCGTTATTAAGAATGTAAGTCGATGCAATAGGGTTAGTTTTTCTAGAAACCTGACTAAATGCACATTTTTGTGATTTAACTGCATGCTGTTAAGAATGCACCAATTGACTAACTCGTCTACATCATTTTGTGTAACGATAATCTTCGAGATATTAAATCATTTGCATACGTCATATAAAATACTGAGTTAGACACGCATTGGTAGATCGATCATTCATAAACATATTTAAAAGAACGGGTCCCATATGTGAGCCCTGTGGAACCCCAGTATATACCCTTTTTTAATATTCAACTATTGACGATAACATAAAAACTACGACACTTTAAATAAGATTAAAACTATAATAGCATAGGATTGCAAAGCCGTATCGGGCTCATTTAAACAAGAGCACTGAATGAGGCACTTAACCGAATGCTTTAATAAAATCTGCGTTAATGACATCAATTCGTTTTTTACTATGGAGCGCGCTTGTCAAGTTACTGATTTCTTCTATAATTCAAAGTAACCATCGTTCTTATGATTTTTACGACGAAATTAGTTTATAAATAGAATAGGTTTAATTCATATAGTATTGTACAAATTATTTTAATATTTAGCTAGTTATGTTACTGACTGTAGTATTCATGAACTTCTTCAGTGCATACATGTAATCACTTACTCTCATACTTATACGCTAATTTTAGTTTAAAAAGGTTTCACCACAGTAATTTATTCAATGCATATAACTGTATGCACTTCCATTAGTGATTGAGTGATGAGCCAGTGATAAGCCCAATGCTACAAGCGTCCCAAGCTATAAGCAACGGTTGTATGCTTGTATGCCAGGTTACTGGTGATCTTTCAGATGTTTAATGTCCACTGCTCAATAACGGCTCCGTCAAGATTTTCACAGGGATAAATATTGTGCCCCCTTTATCCTGAAAGTTTTCTTCTATCCACTTTGGCCAACCCGTCTGATCATTTTATGGGGCGATCGTTGTAGTGTAAATAATACAAATATTATATTCAATTTTCCGAATTCTGTACCCAGAATCGAACCGGATACACTCAACGAAGCGATGGCAGCCTGGCGGAATGGCAGCATCACAAACTGGGAGTACCTCATGCGACTCAATGGTTTGGGTGGTAGATCCTATAATGATCTGATGCAGTACCCTGTGCTCCCCTTCATCATAGCCGACTACACTTCGAGAATCCTGGATCTGAACGATCCGGCGAGTTTCAGAGATCTGAGTAAGCCAATGGCGGTCCAGAACAAGAATAGGGAACAGCATTATATCAGCATTTATAATGTAAGTTAAAATAAAATTTCTTTCGTATCTTGTTTTATATGTATTTTCTTTTTTGATGCTCGTATTTAGTTCTGTGGTTAGCCACTTGCGCGAAACCTGAAGGTTTCGCGAAAGTCGGTGTCTCTAAAATTCAACAAGTATATGTTTTGAGGATGCATTCAGGCCCAACATGAAGAATTTTAGCATGCTCGACTTTCTTATCGATCTTCAAAGTTATAAACCGGTGACCGGTGCACCGGTGACTTTACATGTCCTTATAGAGACAAGAGAAAAGAGAACAGGTTGAGTAGGATAAGACTGCTACTTGCATAAATATAGACCTTTTTAAAGCAATATTACAGGATTGTGTATGTATTGTGTGTGTAGGACCTGAAGGCAGCTCGTCGCGAGGGCTGCAGCCCGCTGCCGCTGCGCCAGCCGCACCACTACGCGTCGCTGTACTCCAACTCGGGCGGCGTGCTGCACTACCTCGTGCGCCTGCCGCCCTTTACAGAACTCTTTCTCAACTATCAAGGTATCGTATAACCTGAAGGCAGTTCGTCGCGATGGCTGCAGCCTGCTGCTGCTGCGCCAGTCGCACTACTAGACAAGTATCTTCAAGCAACGGTAGTGCTTGTCTCACTTAGTAAAACAAAAGTGTTAGAATGATACTTGCTTCAAGCAACACGCCTCGTGTTTATAGGCTTTTTAGTCTTACAAAATACCTACTTTGTTACTACATATTTTTGTTACAGACAACAACTTCGACATGCCGGACCGCACGTTCCACTCACTGGCGACCACGTGGCGCCTCATCACCAACGACTCGCCCACCGACGTTAAAGAGCTCATACCTGAGCTGTTCTATCTACCTGAACTGTTCCATAACAACGAAGGTAAGCCAAACTTATTGTGAACAGGCATTAAAATCTTTTCTTTTATCATTAGCCCAAAGCACCGTTTATTTATGGCATGTATGCCTTTGCCGTATTTTTGGCATGTACTAATGTCTTCACCATTTATCTTATTCATATAGGGTCTGTCTGGGCTGTGATATCTTTTTCATAGCATTTCATAAAGATCGTGCTACGTAATACTGGAGTTTGGTGTTGCTTAAGTAATAGTTGCCGTCGTAGCTATTGTAGCCTACGAAGCGACCTATCCTTTCGTAGCAAATCTACAATAGGTTTGGTGTTACTTGATAATGTAATGGGTTTGGTGCGCAGGTCTGAACCTTGGCGTGCGGCAGTGTGGCGCGGCGGTGGACGACGTGGAACTGCCACCGTGGGCGTTGGACGCGCGATTGTTCACGCTCATACAACGCCAGGCACTCGAGGCGCCCTACGTCACCGAGCGTCTGCCACACTGGATCGACCTGGTGTTCGGCTACAAGCAAACCGGCCAGCCTGCACTAGACGCTATCAACGTCTTTCCCGCATGTGTACGTACATATTACTTCTTACTGACTAATTCATACCGTCGTCGTGTACAGATATGCCACAGACACGATTTAAATTATACAGAAGAGGCGAAGACGCGGTGTGATGTGACAATATACACGTCGTGTACGATTTTGTCACAGGTTTTCTTCATATAACAAGCTTCAGGCCTCTTGCGCGCCGCGTGGACCGCCGGCAGCAGGCGCGGCGCAGGCGCGGCGCAGGCAGCCAGCCGGCGGGCCTGCGCTGTGCTGCTTGTGTATAATTCACGTCGTGTCGCTTTTATACATTTTGTTTAGAAAAGTTCCGAAGCGGCACCATGCCTCTACTGCACCTGCGCCTCGCCTTTGCTTTATGCCGCTTCTGAATAATTTACGTTTAAGAAATGTGTAAGGTGCATTCACAAAGTAATACAATATACATGAACAGACATATTACGGGTTCGACCCATCGGCGCTAGAGGACACGGTTGACCGCACAGCGGCGGCCGCCATGGTGCGCACGTACGGGCAGGCGCCGCGACAGCTGCTGCGAGCGCCGCACCCGCACGCCCAGCCCGATCTGCAGCATCAGCAACAAGGACCAGTGAGTTTATTATGCGATACATATTATGTAAAATTTCTATCATATTGTAACCCATGGTTTGTAATTATAATATTTTTTTATTTGGAATGTTTTGTAAAAAGCCTTTGATTCTGTATCGCATGTATTTTTATGAGAAAATCACATCAATTACTGTAGTATGAGTCACTAGAATTTTTGTTCTGGCATAATTATTTCTGACTTAATGAAATGGTAATATGGAAAAACGCAATATAGGCATTTTGAGTTGAATGAAAAATGAAGAAGAGTGAAAGGGTCCCACAAGGCTCGATCTTCGTGCCATGTTTGTCTTAATATAATATGTATGACTAAATTCTAAATTTTATAATGGAATTTAAAGGATATCCACATAAAACATTGTTGCGTCTCTAAGTATTATCACTTAGCATGTAGAATACAAGAGTGAATGTGGCAATGTTTCGTGGTGCAGGAGACGGTGGTGTGGGCGGGCGTGTCGGGCGCGCGCTGGGGCGCGTGGTGCGGCTCGCCGGCGGCGGGCGGCGTGCGCGTGGCGGCGCGCCGTGCGTGCGGCGGCGCCACGCACCTGCACGCGCTGCCGCACGCCCTGCACGCGCGCTCTGTCGCCGCACTCGCGCGACACACCGCGCTGCTCGCGCTGCAAGGTATGTTGTGTGGTGTAGGAGCCGGGGGTGTGGGCGGGCGTGTCGGGCGCGTGCGGCGGCGCCACGCACCTGCACGCGCTGCCGCACGCCCTGCACGCGCGCTCTGTCGCCGCACTCGCGCGACACACCGCGCTGCTCGCGCTGCAAGGTATGTTGTGTGGTGTAGGAGCCGGGGGTGTGGGCGGGCGTGTCGGGCGCGTGCGGCGGCGCCACGCACCTGCACGCGCTGCCGCACGCCCTGCACGCGCGCTCTGTCGCCGCACTCGCGCGACACACCGCGCTGCTCGCGCTGCAAGGTATGTTGTGTGGTGTAGGAGCCGGGGGTGTGGGCGGGCGTGTCGGGCGCGTGCGGCGGCGCCACGCACCTGCACGCGCTGCCGCACGCCCTGCACGCGCGCTCTGTCGCCGCACTCGCGCGACACACCGCGCTGCTCGCGCTGCAAGGTATGTTGTGTGGTGTAGGAGCCGGGGGTGTGGGCGGGCGTGTCGGGCGCGTGCGGCGGCGCCACGCACCTGCACGCGCTGCCGCACGCCCTGCACGCGCGCTCTGTCGCCGCACTCGCGCGACACACCGCGCTGCTCGCGCTGCAAGGTATGTTGTGTGGTGTAGGAGCCGGGGGTGTGGGCGGGCGTGTCGGGCGCGTGCGGCGGCGCCACGCACCTGCACGCGCTGCCGCACGCCCTGCACGCGCGCTCTGTCGCCGCACTCGCGCGACACACCGCGCTGCTCGCGCTGCAAGGTATGTTGTGTGGTGTAGGAGCCGGGGGTGTGGGCGGGCGTGTCGGGCGCGTGCGGCGGCGCCACGCACCTGCACGCGCTGCCGCACGCCCTGCACGCGCGCTCTGTCGCCGCACTCGCGCGACACACCGCGCTGCTCGCGCTGCAAGGTATGTTGTGTGGTGTAGGAGCCGGGGGTGTGGGCGGGCGTGTCGGGCGCGTGCGGCGGCGCCACGCACCTGCACGCGCTGCCGCACGCCCTGCACGCGCGCTCTGTCGCCGCACTCGCGCGACACACCGCGCTGCTCGCGCTGCAAGGTATGTTGTGTGGTGTAGGAGCCGGGGGTGTGGGCGGGCGTGTCGGGCGCGTGCGGCGGCGCCACGCACCTGCACGCGCTGCCGCACGCCCTGCACGCGCGCTCTGTCGCCGCACTCGCGCGACACACCGCGCTGCTCGCGCTGCAAGGTATGTTGTGTGGTGTAGGAGCCGGGGGTGTGGGCGGGCGTGTCGGGCGCGTGCGGCGGCGCCACGCACCTGCACGCGCTGCCGCACGCCCTGCACGCGCGCTCTGTCGCCGCACTCGCGCGACACACCGCGCTGCTCGCGCTGCAAGGTATGTTGTGTGGTGTAGGAGCCGGGGGTGTGGGCGGGCGTGTCGGGCGCGTGCGGCGGCGCCACGCACCTGCACGCGCTGCCGCACGCCCTGCACGCGCGCTCTGTCGCCGCACTCGCGCGACACACCGCGCTGCTCGCGCTGCAAGGTATGTTGTGTGGTGTAGGAGCCGGGGGTGTGGGCGGGCGTGTCGGGCGCGTGCGGCGGCGCCACGCACCTGCACGCGCTGCCGCACGCCCTGCACGCGCGCTCTGTCGCCGCACTCGCGCGACACACCGCGCTGCTCGCGCTGCAAGGTATGTTGTGTGGTGTAGGAGCCGGGGGTGTGGGCGGGCGTGTCGGGCGCGTGCGGCGGCGCCACGCACCTGCACGCGCTGCCGCACGCCCTGCACGCGCGCTCTGTCGCCGCACTCGCGCGACACACCGCGCTGCTCGCGCTGCAAGGTATGTTGTGTGGTGTAGGAGCCGGGGGTGTGGGCGGGCGTGTCGGGCGCGTGCGGCGGCGCCACGCACCTGCACGCGCTGCCGCACGCCCTGCACGCGCGCTCTGTCGCCGCACTCGCGCGACACACCGCGCTGCTCGCGCTGCAAGGTATGTTGTGTGGTGTAGGAGCCGGGGGTGTGGGCGGGCGTGTCGGGCGCGTGCGGCGGCGCCACGCACCTGCACGCGCTGCCGCACGCCCTGCACGCGCGCTCTGTCGCCGCACTCGCGCGACACACCGCGCTGCTCGCGCTGCAAGGTATGTTGTGTGGTGTAGGAGCCGGGGGTGTGGGCGGGCGTGTCGGGCGCGTGCGGCGGCGCCACGCACCTGCACGCGCTGCCGCACGCCCTGCACGCGCGCTCTGTCGCCGCACTCGCGCGACACACCGCGCTGCTCGCGCTGCAAGGTATGTTGTGTGGTGTAGGAGCCGGGGGTGTGGGCGGGCGTGTCGGGCGCGTGCGGCGGCGCCACGCACCTGCACGCGCTGCCGCACGCCCTGCACGCGCGCTCTGTCGCCGCACTCGCGCGACACACCGCGCTGCTCGCGCTGCAAGGTATGTTGTGTGGTGTAGGAGCCGGGGGTGTGGGCGGGCGTGTCGGGCGCGTGCGGCGGCGCCACGCACCTGCACGCGCTGCCGCACGCCCTGCACGCGCGCTCTGTCGCCGCACTCGCGCGACACACCGCGCTGCTCGCGCTGCAAGGTATGTTGTGTGGTGTAGGAGCCGGGGGTGTGGGCGGGCGTGTCGGGCGCGTGCGGCGGCGCCACGCACCTGCACGCGCTGCCGCACGCCCTGCACGCGCGCTCTGTCGCCGCACTCGCGCGACACACCGCGCTGCTCGCGCTGCAAGGTATGTTGTGTGGTGTAGGAGCCGGGGGTGTGGGCGGGCGTGTCGGGCGCGTGCGGCGGCGCCACGCACCTGCACGCGCTGCCGCACGCCCTGCACGCGCGCTCTGTCGCCGCACTCGCGCGACACACCGCGCTGCTCGCGCTGCAAGGTATGTTGTGTGGTGTAGGAGCCGGGGGTGTGGGCGGGCGTGTCGGGCGCGTGCGGCGGCGCCACGCACCTGCACGCGCTGCCGCACGCCCTGCACGCGCGCTCTGTCGCCGCACTCGCGCGACACACCGCGCTGCTCGCGCTGCAAGGTATGTTGTGTGGTGTAGGAGCCGGGGGTGTGGGCGGGCGTGTCGGGCGCGTGCGGCGGCGCCACGCACCTGCACGCGCTGCCGCACGCCCTGCACGCGCGCTCTGTCGCCGCACTCGCGCGACACACCGCGCTGCTCGCGCTGCAAGGTATGTTGTGTGGTGTAGGAGCCGGGGGTGTGGGCGGGCGTGTCGGGCGCGTGCGGCGGCGCCACGCACCTGCACGCGCTGCCGCACGCCCTGCACGCGCGCTCTGTCGCCGCACTCGCGCGACACACCGCGCTGCTCGCGCTGCAAGGTATGTTGTGTGGTGTAGGAGCCGGGGGTGTGGGCGGGCGTGTCGGGCGCGTGCGGCGGCGCCACGCACCTGCACGCGCTGCCGCACGCCCTGCACGCGCGCTCTGTCGCCGCACTCGCGCGACACACCGCGCTGCTCGCGCTGCAAGGTATGTTGTGTGGTGTAGGAGCCGGGGGTGTGGGCGGGCGTGTCGGGCGCGTGCGGCGGCGCCACGCACCTGCACGCGCTGCCGCACGCCCTGCACGCGCGCTCTGTCGCCGCACTCGCGCGACACACCGCGCTGCTCGCGCTGCAAGGTATGTTGTGTGGTGTAGGAGCCGGGGGTGTGGGCGGGCGTGTCGGGCGCGTGCGGCGGCGCCACGCACCTGCACGCGCTGCCGCACGCCCTGCACGCGCGCTCTGTCGCCGCACTCGCGCGACACACCGCGCTGCTCGCGCTGCAAGGTATGTTGTGTGGTGTAGGAGCCGGGGGTGTGGGCGGGCGTGTCGGGCGCGTGCGGCGGCGCCACGCACCTGCACGCGCTGCCGCACGCCCTGCACGCGCGCTCTGTCGCCGCACTCGCGCGACACACCGCGCTGCTCGCGCTGCAAGGTATGTTGTGTGGTGTAGGAGCCGGGGGTGTGGGCGGGCGTGTCGGGCGCGTGCGGCGGCGCCACGCACCTGCACGCGCTGCCGCACGCCCTGCACGCGCGCTCTGTCGCCGCACTCGCGCGACACACCGCGCTGCTCGCGCTGCAAGGTATGTTGTGTGGTGTAGGAGCCGGGGGTGTGGGCGGGCGTGTCGGGCGCGTGCGGCGGCGCCACGCACCTGCACGCGCTGCCGCACGCCCTGCACGCGCGCTCTGTCGCCGCACTCGCGCGACACACCGCGCTGCTCGCGCTGCAAGGTATGTTGTGTGGTGTAGGAGCCGGGGGTGTGGGCGGGCGTGTCGGGCGCGTGCGGCGGCGCCACGCACCTGCACGCGCTGCCGCACGCCCTGCACGCGCGCTCTGTCGCCGCACTCGCGCGACACACCGCGCTGCTCGCGCTGCAAGGTATGTTGTGTGGTGTAGGAGCCGGGGGTGTGGGCGGGCGTGTCGGGCGCGTGCGGCGGCGCCACGCACCTGCACGCGCTGCCGCACGCCCTGCACGCGCGCTCTGTCGCCGCACTCGCGCGACACACCGCGCTGCTCGCGCTGCAAGGTATGTTGTGTGGTGTAGGAGCCGGGGGTGTGGGCGGGCGTGTCGGGCGCGTGCGGCGGCGCCACGCACCTGCACGCGCTGCCGCACGCCCTGCACGCGCGCTCTGTCGCCGCACTCGCGCGACACACCGCGCTGCTCGCGCTGCAAGGTATGTTGTGTGGTGTAGGAGCCGGGGGTGTGGGCGGGCGTGTCGGGCGCGTGCGGCGGCGCCACGCACCTGCACGCGCTGCCGCACGCCCTGCACGCGCGCTCTGTCGCCGCACTCGCGCGACACACCGCGCTGCTCGCGCTGCAAGGTATGTTGTGTGGTGTAGGAGCCGGGGGTGTGGGCGGGCGTGTCGGGCGCGTGCGGCGGCGCCACGCACCTGCACGCGCTGCCGCACGCCCTGCACGCGCGCTCTGTCGCCGCACTCGCGCGACACACCGCGCTGCTCGCGCTGCAAGGTATGTTGTGTGGTGTAGGAGCCGGGGGTGTGGGCGGGCGTGTCGGGCGCGTGCGGCGGCGCCACGCACCTGCACGCGCTGCCGCACGCCCTGCACGCGCGCTCTGTCGCCGCACTCGCGCGACACACCGCGCTGCTCGCGCTGCAAGGTATGTTGTGTGGTGTAGGAGCCGGGGGTGTGGGCGGGCGTGTCGGGCGCGTGCGGCGGCGCCACGCACCTGCACGCGCTGCCGCACGCCCTGCACGCGCGCTCTGTCGCCGCACTCGCGCGACACACCGCGCTGCTCGCGCTGCAAGGTATGTTGTGTGGTGTAGGAGCCGGGGGTGTGGGCGGGCGTGTCGGGCGCGTGCGGCGGCGCCACGCACCTGCACGCGCTGCCGCACGCCCTGCACGCGCGCTCTGTCGCCGCACTCGCGCGACACACCGCGCTGCTCGCGCTGCAAGGTATGTTGTGTGGTGTAGGAGCCGGGGGTGTGGGCGGGCGTGTCGGGCGCGTGCGGCGGCGCCACGCACCTGCACGCGCTGCCGCACGCCCTGCACGCGCGCTCTGTCGCCGCACTCGCGCGACACACCGCGCTGCTCGCGCTGCAAGGTATGTTGTGTGGTGTAGGAGCCGGGGGTGTGGGCGGGCGTGTCGGGCGCGTGCGGCGGCGCCACGCACCTGCACGCGCTGCCGCACGCCCTGCACGCGCGCTCTGTCGCCGCACTCGCGCGACACACCGCGCTGCTCGCGCTGCAAGGTATGTTGTGTGGTGTAGGAGCCGGGGGTGTGGGCGGGCGTGTCGGGCGCGTGCGGCGGCGCCACGCACCTGCACGCGCTGCCGCACGCCCTGCACGCGCGCTCTGTCGCCGCACTCGCGCGACACACCGCGCTGCTCGCGCTGCAAGGTATGTTGTGTGGTGTAGGAGCCGGGGGTGTGGGCGGGCGTGTCGGGCGCGTGCGGCGGCGCCACGCACCTGCACGCGCTGCCGCACGCCCTGCACGCGCGCTCTGTCGCCGCACTCGCGCGACACACCGCGCTGCTCGCGCTGCAAGGTATGTTGTGTGGTGTAGGAGCCGGGGGTGTGGGCGGGCGTGTCGGGCGCGTGCGGCGGCGCCACGCACCTGCACGCGCTGCCGCACGCCCTGCACGCGCGCTCTGTCGCCGCACTCGCGCGACACACCGCGCTGCTCGCGCTGCAAGGTATGTTGTGTGGTGTAGGAGCCGGGGGTGTGGGCGGGCGTGTCGGGCGCGTGCGGCGGCGCCACGCACCTGCACGCGCTGCCGCACGCCCTGCACGCGCGCTCTGTCGCCGCACTCGCGCGACACACCGCGCTGCTCGCGCTGCAAGGTATGTTGTGTGGTGTAGGAGCCGGGGGTGTGGGCGGGCGTGTCGGGCGCGTGCGGCGGCGCCACGCACCTGCACGCGCTGCCGCACGCCCTGCACGCGCGCTCTGTCGCCGCACTCGCGCGACACACCGCGCTGCTCGCGCTGCAAGGTATGTTGTGTGGTGTAGGAGCCGGGGGTGTGGGCGGGCGTGTCGGGCGCGTGCGGCGGCGCCACGCACCTGCACGCGCTGCCGCACGCCCTGCACGCGCGCTCTGTCGCCGCACTCGCGCGACACACCGCGCTGCTCGCGCTGCAAGGTATGTTGTGTGGTGTAGGAGCCGGGGGTGTGGGCGGGCGTGTCGGGCGCGTGCGGCGGCGCCACGCACCTGCACGCGCTGCCGCACGCCCTGCACGCGCGCTCTGTCGCCGCACTCGCGCGACACACCGCGCTGCTCGCGCTGCAAGGTATGTTGTGTGGTGTAGGAGCCGGGGGTGTGGGCGGGCGTGTCGGGCGCGTGCGGCGGCGCCACGCACCTGCACGCGCTGCCGCACGCCCTGCACGCGCGCTCTGTCGCCGCACTCGCGCGACACACCGCGCTGCTCGCGCTGCAAGGTATGTTGTGTGGTGTAGGAGCCGGGGGTGTGGGCGGGCGTGTCGGGCGCGTGCGGCGGCGCCACGCACCTGCACGCGCTGCCGCACGCCCTGCACGCGCGCTCTGTCGCCGCACTCGCGCGACACACCGCGCTGCTCGCGCTGCAAGGTATGTTGTGTGGTGTAGGAGCCGGGGGTGTGGGCGGGCGTGTCGGGCGCGTGCGGCGGCGCCACGCACCTGCACGCGCTGCCGCACGCCCTGCACGCGCGCTCTGTCGCCGCACTCGCGCGACACACCGCGCTGCTCGCGCTGCAAGGTATGTTGTGTGGTGTAGGAGCCGGGGGTGTGGGCGGGCGTGTCGGGCGCGTGCGGCGGCGCCACGCACCTGCACGCGCTGCCGCACGCCCTGCACGCGCGCTCTGTCGCCGCACTCGCGCGACACACCGCGCTGCTCGCGCTGCAAGGTATGTTGTGTGGTGTAGGAGCCGGGGGTGTGGGCGGGCGTGTCGGGCGCGTGCGGCGGCGCCACGCACCTGCACGCGCTGCCGCACGCCCTGCACGCGCGCTCTGTCGCCGCACTCGCGCGACACACCGCGCTGCTCGCGCTGCAAGGTATGTTGTGTGGTGTAGGAGCCGGGGGTGTGGGCGGGCGTGTCGGGCGCGTGCGGCGGCGCCACGCACCTGCACGCGCTGCCGCACGCCCTGCACGCGCGCTCTGTCGCCGCACTCGCGCGACACACCGCGCTGCTCGCGCTGCAAGGTATGTTGTGTGGTGTAGGAGCCGGGGGTGTGGGCGGGCGTGTCGGGCGCGTGCGGCGGCGCCACGCACCTGCACGCGCTGCCGCACGCCCTGCACGCGCGCTCTGTCGCCGCACTCGCGCGACACACCGCGCTGCTCGCGCTGCAAGGTATGTTGTGTGGTGTAGGAGCCGGGGGTGTGGGCGGGCGTGTCGGGCGCGTGCGGCGGCGCCACGCACCTGCACGCGCTGCCGCACGCCCTGCACGCGCGCTCTGTCGCCGCACTCGCGCGACACACCGCGCTGCTCGCGCTGCAAGGTATGTTGTGTGGTGTAGGAGCCGGGGGTGTGGGCGGGCGTGTCGGGCGCGTGCGGCGGCGCCACGCACCTGCACGCGCTGCCGCACGCCCTGCACGCGCGCTCTGTCGCCGCACTCGCGCGACACACCGCGCTGCTCGCGCTGCAAGGTATGTTGTGTGGTGTAGGAGCCGGGGGTGTGGGCGGGCGTGTCGGGCGCGTGCGGCGGCGCCACGCACCTGCACGCGCTGCCGCACGCCCTGCACGCGCGCTCTGTCGCCGCACTCGCGCGACACACCGCGCTGCTCGCGCTGCAAGGTATGTTGTGTGGTGTAGGAGCCGGGGGTGTGGGCGGGCGTGTCGGGCGCGTGCGGCGGCGCCACGCACCTGCACGCGCTGCCGCACGCCCTGCACGCGCGCTCTGTCGCCGCACTCGCGCGACACACCGCGCTGCTCGCGCTGCAAGGTATGTTGTGTGGTGTAGGAGCCGGGGGTGTGGGCGGGCGTGTCGGGCGCGTGCTGGAACATGTAGTGCGACTCGCCGTGGCACTGACGATCTTTATTGAAACTATCAATAACAATCATCGATTAAAAAATCGCTTAATTCGAATTTTCAAGTAAATAAATAAATCGAAATGTTCGAAACTTGGACGAATATTCGAATGCATTAAACTTTAATATTAATGCATTAGCCCTGTGCCAATACGAATGCCATACCGCCATTATCGTAGCACGTCACGGCTAGTATGGAAAACGTAAAGAATAGAAGGCCATCACTGGCATCATAAGGGAAAAATATACATTAACGTCTAACGTTGAAAAGTGAACGATCGCCTCATTATCAAATCAAGTTTCGAATATTAAATTTTGATTAGAATTATAATTAGGGATAGCGAATTAATCAATATTTTGATATGTGGCCATTGCTTTTTGCTAATTGGAACTAGAAGAAAATATTACTAACTAACCCTCTGATATATTTAAATTTAGGTGAAGCAGTGTCAAGCAATGCACAGAATAACGGACAACAACCGCTAGCGCTTATGTCGTGGGGACATTCAGATAACATCGTGCGGCTAAAACGCCGCCGTGACGCCAGACCTGACTTATTACTACACGTACCAGCACTCGATCAGGTGAGAAAAGATTTTATTCTTAATTCTAGAATGTGATAGCAGATTGTGAAAGAAACGTTATCGATATTTATATGAAAAACATGTTCTGTCTGATAGGATGCCGTTACTTTGCAGCGGCATTTGCTTCAAGTACCTATACTACTTTTTATCGTTGGCGTTATTGTGTACAAAATAAAACAAAATTCATATAATTGATACCAAATAAGGTTCAATACTAGGTGACGTTAGGTTAGCATTAACAATGACTTTTCTTTTAGGATCCTTAGTCATTATAATGTAAAGATACGCTAGCATAAGTGATCAATCCAAACCCATTTCATTTATATGCCGCAGCCTTAACCTATTGCGTGGCTGTGGCACACCGGTAGCCAAACACAATAGGTATTCAATTGCCTGCCATCCCAACAATTGACAGATTAAAAATAGGATACTCCGTTCAATAGATAACGAAGGTGGCATCAGCATACGGTAGCTCAGCGTGTCCGTATCCGCTGGTGATAGGCTACGCGTCCGGGCGAGTGATGGGCTTGCGTGTGCGCACGCTGGGAGGCCAGTTGCGCGTGCGCACGACGCGCCTGCACGCGCACGCCGCGCCCATCGCCGCGCTGTGCGCGTGCGCGCGCGCCGGCCTGCTCGTCAGCGCCAGCACTGACGGACTCATCGTTGTCTGGGACTTGAACAAGTGAGTATGCTCCACGATAGGCCAATATCTTCTATCTACTCACACTTTAGTCCTTCCAATCATAGCTAATGTATAAAAAAGCTTTTAATATCTAGGCAGATCGATGTACACATTTTCGTAATATTATCCAAAGCTAGGTACTCAAACACGCACGACTAACGAGTGCTGGAATGGCGGCAAGAGCAGTTATCATGGCAAGTTTGCACCCAGCACTCAAATATCAGAGGATCTGCTGTATTTAGCATTTTTCTGCCGTGACTTCGCTTAGGTTAGGTTTCAACCAAAGCTGTTCAAAAGTAAACATTTGAACTGCATTAGATAAAACCATGCATGCATAGTTAGAAAATACCAAACCTAAACACATTTATAATATTAGTAGCTAAGTTCGTAGCGTTCGTAACCACACCCGTAAATGCGTTAGCGGGTCAACGTATACGAGTTCTAAAAAAACCCATAACAAATCCATTATCCTTTTGAAACTTATACGTACTATTATTTCCAGACTAACGTACATCCGAACACTTCCAAACCGTGGAATGCTGACAGTGACACTCGTGACAATTAGCGAGACATTGTGCGACGTCGCGACCGTGCACGAGATGTCTTCGAGTAACGCCACGCCTCCCGCCAGCACAGACAATGACGTCACACCCGACATGGACTCTGACGTATACGAAAAGGACGAGGCTTATAAGTACAAGTCGCTGATTAGAGTACATACTGTCAATGCGAGATTCGTTGGTAAGTACAGATTTTATATACTACAAGATTTTACCCGCGGCTTCACTCGCGAAAATTAAGATCAGGTTAGGTTATATTACACTCCACCGTCTCCTTTGAGGCGGCGTGCGTTTAGGCGGCATCGCCTTGGGATTTGGAGGCGGAGGTCCAAGCGTCGGTGTATTACTGGCGCGCGGACCTCCGGCTCCATGGCGAGGCACCCTCGCACTGTGCGGTGGAGACGCGAAAGTCCCAGGCTCGACTGGTCCTGGAGGCAAAGTGGGAACACAGACTGGCCCAGCCGCGCTACGGGGTGAGGACCGTCGAGGCTGTCCGTCCGGTACTAAGGCAGTGGACGGACAGACGGCGCGGACCGCTCACCTGCCGGCTCGCTCAGGTGCTCTCCGGACACGGCTGTTTCGGAGAGTACCTCTGCAAGATACCCGGTAGGGAGCCGACAACCAGGTGTAACCATTGTGAGGAGTATGACCGGGATGCCGCGCAGCACACGCTGGAGGAGTGTCCGGCGTGGGCCGTGGAGCGCTGCGCCCTGGTCACCGTGATTGGCCCCGACCTCTCGTTGCCGACCGTCGTGTCCAGGATGGTCGGCGACGACAGGTGCTGGGGCGCAATGAGGTCCAATGAGGCGGCGGAACGGGGGCGTGAGGATGATCCTTACGACCCAGAAGTCCGCTGCCGGAGGAGAGGGCGCAGGAGACGCGCTTTTGTCGCTCTCCTGCCCCCCACCTAAGGGTTCCGGGTGGCAAGGCCTCAGGGGACCCTGCTACCCGTAAATTAAGAACCCCGAGAGGGCGCGCGCGGTGGTCCCGCGCGCCTTCTAACGTCGAAAGGGGAGAGCGGTAAAAGGCTCTCCCTAGGGACGAGAGGTGGTCGGATCTGTTTGACCCGGCCCGCACCCACATGGGGGGCCCGCTATGGATGAATCCTTTAAGAGCTCCCAACTATTCATTATTATTATTCATTTATTCAATACAAAAAAACTTTGTGTAGAATTTTAAATTTACATACTAAATGTGCACATATAATGTGCGTCAAAGTCAAAGTCAAACATCTGTGTGCATGAACACGGATGCCTGTCTCCGTCTGGGTGTTTCTATGCACAATATCTATATAAAAAAAAAAGTATATCATGTATGATCATCCACTGTCCAGCACCCACAGCACAAGCTCTGCCCAGCCTGGGCCAGACGGTGCTGTGTGCATGTGGTAGAATTTTATTATTATTATTATTACATATACAAATAATATTAAAAAAATACAATTAACTCGAAATGGGTAGAATTTAAATTGAACATTAAGGACTAAAATTTGAATATTATATAACATTCAATTACATTACAATATTATTTATCATCACAGAATTCGTCAATAGTATAATAAGCTTTTTCAAGTAATAATGTCTTCAGTTTAATTTTAAATATATTAACACTCTCAATGATTTTCAGTTCTGACCGTAATTTGTTAAACATATTTATGGACTGCACATAAGATGAGTGTTTAGCAATATTTAGTTTTGCTTGTAAGATTGTCTTTAAATCTTTTGAAAGTGACTAAGTCGTACTAATGTATATAGACATGGTACAGTTAAAATTTTTAGTTGTCTAAAATGTTCCTTACATGATTCGGTTTGGTCAATGCCAAGCATAGTTCCAAGTGCTCTCTTTTGCATCACACAGGCAGCATTAATATTGTATTTGTAACTACCTCCCCAAAATTTGATGCTGTACCTAATTTTTGTTTCAAGCAGGGCAAAGTAGACAGTACGAAGTTGAGTAACTAATAAAAAATCCCTAAGCGTTCTAATTGCATAGCAGGCATTACTCACTACATTAGTGACTGAAGTAAGTTCAGATTTCCAGTTTAAAAGAGAATCAATTTGTACCTCTAAGAATCAAATATTTTAACTAAATTGATTTTGTTTCCTGAAGACCGTACATTTATAGAAGTATTGTTTCTAACTGTAGTTCTGAATAGCATACATTTAGTTTTTTTTACATTCAGAGTTAGGTTATTTATTGAAAACCAGTTTTCACATGCCTTAAGAAAAGTATTCAGTTTTTCTTCTAAAGTGTCAACTTTATTAGCACTCATAATATCATCCGCAAAAAGAACAAGGTTAGCATCTGGTGAAACACTTTTTATATATGCAGTTAAATCATTAACAAATATAATAAAGGAAATTGGACCCAGGACTGAGCCTTGAGGAACACCTTTATTAACTGAAAAGAGTCTAGATTTATAAATTTTTCAATTCCTTTTTCAACAGCCTTGATTTCAACATACTGTGTTCTATTTGTTAAATACGATCGAAATAGTTGTATAGTGTTTTCTCTTATGCCACAGTGTTCTAACTTATCCAGAAGAATAGAATGTTCCACAGTATCAAATGCAGAACTTAAATCTAGGAATAATCCTGCGACTTTTAATTTGGTATTTAGATTTCTAACTATATCATTAACCAATGAGTCTATTGCGTCCAGTGTTCCTATATTTTTTTGATATCCATATTGATTTGAGTTTATAATTTTTTCATGGTACAAGTGTCTGACAAGTCTAGTCTTGATAACTTTTTCAAAGAGTTTTGACAAAACTCAGTTTTATCACCCTTCTTAAATAGCGGCAAAGCTCTGGCTATCTTAAATTGATCAGGAAAAATACCTTGATTAATACATTTATTAATTATGTCTGATATTAGATGTGCTAAAATATCTATATTGTCCTTGATTATACTAAGCGGAATTTCATCATGGCCAAATGACTTTTTATTGCCCATAGCTTTTACCATTTTGAAAATTTCAAATTGAGTAACTATATCAAAAACATGTCGGTTTGAACTCTGTCAGTATACTTTATTAAGCATATTCTGGCCATTTTCGGATTATAAATATTTACACTCTTACTATTACTAAATTGTTTTGCAAAAATGTCAGCAACATCTCTAGGGTTTTGAATATTTTGCTTAAGTACTATATTGTCTTTGTCAAAGTTCTTATCAATTTTTTTACGAGCATTGTTAACTATGTTCCTGCTTTATTAATTTGATTACTAGTCTCCTTTCTTTTTGCATATCGTAATGTCTTTCTATATATTCTGAAATACTTTGCACGGTATTCCAAAACTGATACATCACAATTTGCTTTGTTTACAAAATTTAGTATACGTTTCATTTTACTGGCTATCCGGATACCTTTAGTTACAAATTCTTCTAACATTTATTTTTATGTTCTTTTTTCTAAATGTAGAAGAGTGTAGTTCTTCAATTATTCTAATAAATGTATTAATGCCTAGATTCCAGTCGTACTCAATTAGCTTATTTCTAAAGTTTTCTTTATTTTTTCCAGTGTAGCGTCTTCTATTTATACTTATAAAACGAGCACATTCTTTAAAGGTAACCTTTTCTAAATATGCTGTACAGAAAAGGGCAGCATGCCCATCAGCTAATCCGTTATGGTCAATGTCCGTGGAACTTATACTATTTTCACAAACATTAGTCAAAATATTATCTACACAAGATTTAGAATTATTACGTGTAAATATAATTGAAGTAAATAAATATCTAAAATTGTAACATGTCAATAGTGATATAAACATATGCTTGTATTTGTCTGCCTCCCCCCCCCCCCCGTCCCCCCTCCCCCTCTATTGGATGATAGAGGGAACACTCCAGGTTTTTTAGTGGGTATACCAGCACTTCTTGCTGGGAGTCCCACACATCCCTGCCGGTGCCGTCCCCTAGCCGGCGGGCAGTGCATCAAGCATTTTTCCTAGGAAACAAAAAAATAGGTTATATTACACTCGCGAGCAACCAAATCAACTCAACCTTTTAATGCGCACACATACACCAATTTTACAAAAACTATACTTCGTATTTATGACAACAATATATCATTTGAAAGTTTTAAATCTAAGCTTTCAATTAGCATCAAAACCCTATTAAAAAATAAGCCCTTATTTATTTACGCAATTTAATTGGACGATACAGTAAACTTGCTCCATAAGCTACCCACGACTTGCGCTACTTACCCCGCTATAAAACCCACCCACAACCGGCTACCCTTATCACATCACCAAGACAGACCCACGGCCTGGTCTGGTTACCCCGAGACCCCTTAGGGATCTACGAAAAGAAGCCCTTGGACTACCCTTATCAGTCGCTTATCACAAGTTGACCGGTACACATCTCTGTAAATTGCATTCATTGTTTTTACGGAAATATGGATACCATACCTGAAAAAGCCGCTCAAGCTGTTGCCCTGTTGAAGCAAAGGCTAAGTCAGCGAGCAGTCGCTGCTCAGCTTCACTTGAGCCAGTCTGCTGTATCTAGAGTATACAGACTATTTCAAGAGACTGCTGCCTTCGATCGGAGACCAAGGACCAGCCGCCGCCGGTGCACTTCCGAAAGAGACGACCGTTTAAGTCTCAAACTCGTTGCGCAATCGGCATCTAACGGGTGTTGATGTGCAGCAAGAACTGAGACGTGTACGAGGGGTGGCTGTCAACAAGTGGACATGCCCTCTCTCTACGACTAGTCCAGTTTATGATATAGCGTTCCCCTGCACCAACCGTCAAGGTTTATAAGTTTAAATTTACATCAATCATTAATAGATCTCCCTTTACTTTCATTAAAGTGAAATGTCCGATACAACCACTATTTAATTTTGTAATTTTCCAGGGAGTGTTAAAGTAGTGGAGCGAGTGACATGTGTATGTTATTCGAATGCCCCGGAGGGGGTGAGCGTGAACTGTGTGGCGGCGGGCCTAGCCACTGGCGGCGTGCGCCTCTACTCCTCGTGGGACTTGAAGCCACTGCTATACATACCGCCGCCTGATACAAGATCACCTCTACTCAGGTTTGATAAAACTATATCTGATATTTTGGTTGAAAATTTCGAATGAATGATGAAAGTGGTATTGTGAAAGTGCAACAGTGGTTAAATTAGTGATTGATTTTGGAGGACTGGGAAAGTGAGACAATGGCGATTTACATGGATGACATGCGGAGACTAGATCGGGCAATAGGATAATGGGCGATTAAGGGTGCGATTGAGAGATTTGGCAAGTGGAATAATAGGAAAATGGGTAATTGAGGATACGATTGATAGACTTGGCAAATGGGGCAATAGGAAAATGGGTGATTGAGAGTGCGATTGAGGGATTTGGCGAATAGGGCAATAGGAATATGGGTGATTGACAGTGCGATTGGGAGACTTGGCAAGTGGTACAATAGGAAAACGGATGCTTGAGGGTGCGTTTAGGAGATTTTGTAAATTGGACAATAGGAAAAGGACAATTGGGAGACATGCCAACAGGGACAATAGGAAAATGGGTAATTGGGGTTTTGATTGAACGATTAAGCAAGTGGGATAATAAGAAAATAGGCAGTTGAGGGTACGATTGGGCGACGTAGTGAGTAAAACAGTAGGAAAATGGGTGATTGATGTTAGATTGGATGACAGGTATAGTAAAAGTATGAGAATTTGAATGGTGGGATATTTGGAGGTATGCATGAGTTGTAATGTTGTATTTAAACGTTTCTTTTTCTAATTATCTGTATTGGGTGTACATGTATTTTGAATAGTGTCCTATTAAATCTGTATT
Source organism: Catocala fraxini (assembly GCA_930367265.1). Lineage (NCBI taxonomy): Eukaryota > Metazoa > Arthropoda > Insecta > Lepidoptera > Erebidae > Catocala > Catocala fraxini. Next base: position 3,334,641 of record OV884031.1, read on the forward strand.
AATTGTGCAGGTTCGTAGTATCAGTGTAATTTGACTCAAATTTGTGGCATAGATATTTTTTTCTGTGCATCTATTTAAAACTTACAAATTTTTTACACTACTGGCAGTGCTTTCGATGTTGATAGTGGAAGCACTGCCGACAGTGTCGATGTTCAAAAGAAAGTACAGTGAGTCGAGGAGCTGGTCTAACAGTGTGTATGTGCTGTGCAGCCTGGTGTACAGCAGCGACTCGCAGCTGCTGTTCGGGTGCTACGGGGCGGGCTGCGTGCTGACGTGGGAGAGCGCCGGCGCCGCGCGGCCCGCGCCCGCGCGCGTGCTGCCCGCGCACGCGCTGTTCTGAGCCGGGCTTGCGCTGCTGCTGCGACACGGGGAATGCTACTGTGTATACACTAACGGGTGCCTAGTTTATTGTGCTACAGCAAAATATACTAATATAAATTATATTTGTCTCAAATAAACGATCAATACTGAGTAAACTCGTACCTCGCTTAATCTATGTATTCTCTTATCAAGACGATTATGATATAAACTATATTTAAAAAAAAAGGATACCCTTAGCTCCCAAACATTGTGCTCTCTAAATTAATCACTTTAATAATACGACATGCCAATGAGGCCTACCATTGTATGTAACTAGCAAAATTATTGACTTCAACACATTTCAGACCTCGCATTACTAGAAATATGCCATCTCTATTAGTTCAAGTAAACAAATCACTTCAAAAAAATACAACTCTTTAACTTACATACATACATAGATTCACGCCTGTTTCCCAGAGGGGTAGACAGAGACTACGGATTTCCATTAGCTACGATCTTGACACACTTCTCTGGCTTCTATCACTTTCATAACATTCCAAATACACGCTCGCCGGTTTAAAATGCTCTTAACCTGGCCTTTATCACGAACGTCTCCGATCTGATCGAGAAACGTTCGCCTAGGTCTTCTCCTTGCGACTGTTCCATTCACACTAGCCTTATAAACTATCTTAGTCAGTCTTTTCTCGTCCATTCTTTCTACATGCCCAAACCAGCTTAACATACTCTTTTATATTCTCATCACTATATCCACTTTCATGCCGCATCTCTCTATAATCACACTATTCCTTATTTTATCTTTCAGAGTCACACCACATATGTTTCTCAGCGCTCTCATTTCTACAACATTTATTCTGCTCTCATGCTTCTTTTGTCATACCTAACTATCAGTTCCATGCATAAGTGTAGGCACTAACAGTCCTCTATGAACAGCCAAACGTGCCTTTTCAGATACATTTCGACTGTTCATAAAAGCGCGTAGAGCACCATTCAATTTATTGCCAGCAATCGTTCTCCTTTCAATATCTCCCTCATGTTTACCGTCCCATGTAAACGAAGTACCCAAATATACAAACTCTTTCACTTGCTTCACTTGTTTAACTTAATATAAAAAAATAAAATACTTAAAAAACAAACCGTTTTATCCATATCAATTTCTAATAATCGCTGTCTTTTATCTGAATAAACAAAAGAAATAGTTTTGAACAATTTAATAATTTTGCGACACCTTTACTGTCAATGCAAATATTTAATATAACATAGATTAACCAATTATATGTATGTAATCATTATCACATTACAACAAATAAACACAAAAATGTGAAAAAAATAATTGATAATGTAATTCTCTAAAATGCAAGCAATAATGTAGCATGTTATTAGACCAAACAACAATTTAAAATAATAGAATCAGTATACCCATTTCTCTATTAAAGCCCCAATCCCATTTATAAATCAGAACTCTAACGCTGAAAGTTATAAATATAAGGATATGTATACGGTAGTATTTCTATTTGTATTGTAGAATTACATTTGCATTTGTTAACTGTAGCACTAATAAGAGCGAGATACATAGATAATGACTTTAGTCCTGTCAGATTGAGATGAAAAATAGCTTGTAATATGCAACAGAGAATCAGTTGATAATTAAACCGAATATTCATAGGGCGATAATCGTAGTCCATTTTATGACTCTTGGACAAAAGTATTTTGTTCGCCACAGTCCGAGGATTAGAAAACAGAGAACAGCTCTTTAGAACTACAGCTTTACAAACAAATATAAATCGTAACACAAATGTATAAGATACATGCTCGATTGAGGCGTAGAGAAAATCTGTGCCTAGCTTAAAGTTTATTTTAGGGTTTCATATATAATATAGACCTTAAGTCGAAGTATTAAGATCTATATTTCATTATATTGTAAAACAACGTTAGGTTATTGTGTGATGGTACTAGAAGACTGCTCTTATAATCTCTTTGAAGATTTGTGGTTTATGTGAATGTATTCTGTTGATGTATACTTGAGCCAAATCCAATATGGAATGTTTTCTAACAAACAATGAACAAATGATCGCTTAATGTAGTTATTAAAAGTATTCTATAATTTTCAAATCATTGTGTAATTTTATTAAATAATATCTTATTAACTTTATAATTATATTTAACTTATTGAAAGCTTAAATAAAGTAAGTAGTAAGTTTAACATATTATTTATTTATGATAGATATTTATCGATTTTTATGAAACAATTCCTATTTCATTTGGCATGGGTATAGTTTTGTGCAGCTGACAATAGGCAATAGGTGTAGGCAAATAAACGAGTGTGACAGAGTAAGAATAGATTGCCAGATCTCTCTCTCATGTTCACTAGAGAACATTTTATTAGTAACAGATGCGCAGCTCGATACACCAAATGTAATATTTGGCATACCACTTCTTCTTATCGTGTTGATGGCAACAGTTTGACATACGGCTGAAATGAAATGATCCGAAATCACTCGGGCACTTCATCTCTCAAGTCCAAGAATGTTATTAAAAAAAACATAATTATTAACAAACATAATTAAAAATCTGTCGTGTCAGGCCACTGGTGTGCCGCTGCAATTCAATAAAATAAATGGATATGAGAGTTTTTAAACGTTTTGTGAAGTTACACTTATGGAATGTTCTCTTGTAAAACTCGAAACATATTAATTCTATGATTGTAATTAGGGCTTCATTTTTTTTAAGTGTTTACGATTTAGGTCCATAAGTTGTCTTCCTGTATAGATCCAATTTAAGTAGTAATATATGATAGTTTTTAAAAAAGGTTGCCAAATATTCATTTAAATGGTAGATTTATCTTTTAATACAATATATCCGAATAATATATTAATAACAAAGTAATATTAACATATTTTTTTAATCAGACTCTGTTGATAATGCGAATTTATTTTAGATATTATATTATTAAAGTAATATTTTAACTCGTAAAGATAATTACCGTTTTCTACATCATTTTATGTTGTTTTAAAACAGTCGTTTTGTAAGAAACATATATACAAAGCAATAAAGCATATCCTAAGTGTCTTGTAAATATATAACATGTATATTTTTGTATTTGTACATTCCTGTAATTACTCATAGTGCAATTTATAACTGCATGGCAAAATGTTAAAGGAATTCGATGAGGAAAGATTACTGCTATATCGCGATTTACGATACGGTAAACAGACCCACTAGGTGAATATAAAAACTTACAATAGCAACCTGAGGATAAACTACACTTGCTAAGCAAAGCATACGCCTGCAATGGTTATGTGGAGTTTTATGCCGGTGTTGCCGAACCTAAAAACAATTTTTTTTGTTGGTGTGTTGCCAAGACTCAAATAAGTACCTATTTAAGTCTTGGCAACACACAAACAAAAAAATGTTTTTAATTATTTTAATAATAATCATTATCATTTTTATACAACAATACAATAGCTTTACTCATGGCTCGAACTATATGGGGCTATAAAAAGAAAGTTTGTGTGGTAATACACATTTAAGAGGCCATATCCATTCATTTTTTCCGGTAAAAGATTTAGTTATTTACAAATCTATATTTTATCCTAAAGTAATTATTGCTTGAGGTCTAAGGTTCATAAATGGCTAAGGAAAAATATTCAACACATATTGTAACAAATTATATGTTAAGTAAGTCTGTGTCAAAATATCATAACATCGATGAAAGGAATAGACTAGCCAGGTGAAGCTGTGTGTTCCAAGTCTTTGCTTTCTTTTCAAGCCGTGAATATCATCCAAACTTACATTGATCATAATAATTCGATCCCTCCGTATAGTGTAATCTTTCCACAGTCAATTTTTTTTATTTTCGTTTTATTATATATGTTTCATGAATGTAAATACAGCAGGATCCATCGTCACAATGAAAGAGGCTAAAATTGCGAGGCCTACAGTATTTACAATACTATGTTACAACTGTACGAAGCTCTCGGGCTGATATTTATAGAGTGTGCGAGCGAGATAGACTAATATGATAGAAAGAGATATAAGTATCGAGCATGACAGATATTATTCCCCTTCTTACGCTTGTGATATAGTAAAATATAGGGATCCTAATAAGAATAGGAATGATTCTCAGCCAAGTGGTGACTACACGAAAAATATTGTTAATTGGAAATATGTTTTAATCCAAACAAAACTAAAATTAACTTAGTGGTACTAACTGCCGCACTCTGATAAATAATGGGGCAGCGTTTTGTGCCGATAGCTTTGAGGTTGAGGTACCGGACTTGGGATCGAGAGGTCGAGGGTTCGATACCTACCTATAATATTACTAACATCTTGTAACGCAATTGTAAAGCTTAGCTAGAGGGTTAACGAGAATGCTAGTAATATGTATTCCAAAGCATTAAAAAAATATATAGATTTTCGTACATTTTAAGTAACTGTCCACTGGGTTGAATTTATGTTGCTGTTCTTATTGCGATCGCATAGTATATTTATGATTGTTTGTTAAATATTTATTTAAGCATTTATGTCGATATGGTGGCAACACTGCCGTCCTGATATTTCAATTGGCAATAAATTGATGCTAAGGAGTGATTATATTCTTGCCTAGTGTTTAATTAATCTATATCAAGTGTGTTGTAAATTATATTATAGTAATATCTTATGTTGAGTTTTGTAAATGAAATAAAATATTTTTAAACAGGTATATGTTATTTAATTTTCATTGTTTTAGCAATTGAAAAAGCAGAGATAGCCTAGTGGGAGACCGTTGGACTACCACGCAGATGTCTCGAGTTCGATCCCAAGGCGCACGCTCTGACTTTTTGAAGTTATGTGCGTATTTCATAGTTAATTATCGCTCGCTTTAACGGTGAAGGAAAACATCGTGAGGAATCCTGCTTATTTGCGAGTTCTCTATAATGTTCTCAAAGATTTGTGAAGTCTGCCAACCCACACTGGGCCAGCGTGGTGGATTACGGCCTAACCCTTCTCACGGTGAGAAGAGGCCCGTGCCCAGCAGTGATACAGTTTAATACAGGCCTGATGTTATTATATATTATACACACTAATTAATATTAATTAAAATTAGGCAGTAGTATGTGAGTTCAGAGACCGACCAATCATAGGTATGTAAGTCCGAGTTACTACCGTCATGCCCATAGACGGATGACCAATACTACTAATATTATAAATGTGAAAGTTTGTGGGGATGGATGGACGTATAGATGTTTGTTACTCTTTCACGCAAAAACTACTGAACCGATTGCGATGAAACTTAGTAGGTATGTAACCCGATATTTTAACAGCATCAGGACTTACGCGAGTGAAACCGTGGGCGTATCTAGTTTACAATAAGTCACACACCTCCGTGCCACAACCAACACTCGACGTAACAACAGTACCGAGGTGACCATCATGAACTTATACTCTGTTACGAAAAGACTAATCAAGGACTTGTCGAAATCAACTTCATATCAAATAATTCGATTGGCTGTTAATTTATTCAGCCTATCGCAGTTATCGATATGTGTTTCACATTATGTTAACAAATCGCATCCTTAATAAAACAGAGACTTATCTTAGTATTTTCGATTAAACAAATTTGAACTCTATTGAAAAGATTTAACACAAATATAATATTAGAATTTAACATATACAATTAGAGTTCAAATTGGCTTACTTTCAAATTTCGAGTTAAGTCGCTGTTTTATTAAGAATGCGAAATGTTAGTGTTGATAGACTCCTTTTATTGTTGTCAATCCAAATGAATACACTCCGTCTGATGGTAAGCAGTTGTGTAGACTACGAGCAGAGCTAACTAAAATGTTGCTGAGCTCTCTACTTCGACGGACTAAGGAGTTGCTTTTACACGCTCCGCTTGAAGGATCCAGGAGCGATGTCAGAAGAAAACACGTGCTTCGGCAGAGAATTCGAAGTTTGTATAGTGCGCCGGAAATATACTAGCTACTGTTTTTGAAACGCGCTCTAATTGGCGCTACCGCACGTGTTGATCTAGATGGTAACACTGCCTTTCAGTAACCGGTGATTAAGCATACCTACATTACGTCTCTATGTAGAAGAAGCGGGCTAATAGTGTCAGACAATTATCTGGAAAAATTATAATTGTCGTAGATAGAGCTTAATAATTTTCTACAAAAGATATTTAATGGACTTTACGACCTCTTATTTCTTTAAATTTACTAATAAGTTGTCCGCAGATGGAAGGACATCTGGAGACGCTTTTGATTTTTGTACGGTGCCGAGCTAGAACCAAATTAATATATTATGATTGTTAAAAATTTGACAAATACAATTTCTTACATACACTATACAGGAATACGTGTGAATTAAGACGTCGCGCGTCGGATGTGTGACTTTGTAGCTCATCCATTTACCTTAGCATTAGGTATATAAAAAATAGAGGCGTTTCAATAATTTAGAAAAGTTGTTGTGATTTGTGTCCGGTATTTTTCATACTGATGGTTTGTATGATTTGCGTCTACATTGACGGATAGCCTGGGATATGATAATACTAACTTATAATGCATAACATCAACAACAGTCGATTATACTGGGTAAAGATAGAGTACGAAATACACGACTTATCTTCACAGCCGTTATTCAATAATTTGTATATTTTTATATACCCACAGAAATTGTGGTTTATACCTAATAATGGTACAGACATAAACATAAATGATTTGTCATTTGCTAGATTTTAATGGTTCTATAACGCTAAATAATTATATAGTTAATGTTAACACATTCATCGCCTTGGACCCACGTCGCGTCGTGGGCTCACTATTGCCGCATCTGAGAGCAAACGAACCCACGTCGTGGGCTCATATTATAAATACAATTTTCTTTGCAAATGCTCAATAAAAATTAAAATAAATTACTACAGTATATTATTTAACTGATCTTGGTAGTGGTGGTGTTGGTTTTTGGATTTAAACATATTTGTTTTATTTATTTTTCTTACTTCTTCCTTGATGACAAGGACCCTCCGCGTGGGTTGTATGACAGGGCTGGTAAACAATAATATTATGCAAAGAACTTCAATGTTTTTCACAAAATCAACTAAATGGACATTTTAATCAAATATTAACTAAAATTTATATTTATTTAAATGTTAAGTATATCGATGATAAAATTATTCGTAAAACTTCAAGTTATACGAATAATTTTTATCTAAACTTACTTACTATTTTATACATAATTATTTCGTAGGCTTTTCTAAAAGAACTCTTGATGTCATAAGTTCCTATAGTGAACTGACTGAATATAATTGTTTGCAGAAGAATTATTTTTAAGTGGTACTATTCTTCAAAATATCCAATATTTCCTTCATCTTATTATAACGTGTATTGCAATGAAACTTTGACATCTCCAATGCTACCATTCTCCCAAAATATTCGTTACATTGAAATTGCTTTTCTGCACTTATGTTGAGACCTTCGTATTCCGTCATAGTACCAATTTATCTTGTTGCGATAGTGGTATTTTTGTAGATATATTTATCAATTTCTCTAGAATAGGATAAATCATCAAAAGGTTGAGAATCAGGTAATCCATCTTGCGAGACACAGGTTTCCTGGCTGTCTGTTGACACCCTGGTTTTCTTTGGCAAACTTTCATATTCTGTACACATATTCAGATTTGGTAGGATTCGGAATTAAAATTTTGCGTTTAGCTATTTAAGTTACTACCACGTTTGGTAATCTTGTGCTGATCTGAAAAAGAATGTGTAAAAAGAAAACCAGTAAATAAAAAAATGTGGAAAATGTACCTAAGTTCAGAAATACATGGAAAAATAAACAATTTAAATTCATCTTTCTAAAAAGGTTGACGATTCATGTCTCATGATTTATTTATTTATTTTTATTTATTTATTTGAAAAAAAAACACCTTAAACTATCTTTACAGGACTTATCCTAATACGACAGCTAAGAACTAAACACTATTTAAAAACTACATTATTTACAATCACGGTATTACATCTAAGTATTCAAATACAGTAAAAATTAATATTATATATTATTCTGTTTGTAACATAGAATAAATAGTAATTCCTTTGCGAATTCACCAAAACAACATGTAAACACATCAATGTTAACATGTAGATCATTGATGGTACGGATAGCTCTGGTAAGGGGTGCTTTGGCGAGTAAGTTGGTTCTCGCTGTAGGTACCAATAGCAGAGGCGGGCTTCGTCGCCGCCACACGTAACGGTCCGGTACACACAGGCTCAAGCTCTGCAGTACTGCCGGGTGACTCTCCAATCCGCGAAGCACCTTCACCAAGTAGGCAACCAGTGCAAACTGATAGCGAATATATTTTTTTTTACTTACCCGTATCTTAGTGTATGTACATTCTAACTAGAAAACAGCACTAGAATACTTGCAGAAATCCTATATCTAGAAGAATTATGACCATATTCCTAAGAACGAGAGGGTTTTTTGTCACGAGTCATACCTGTATACCACAGACCCACGTCGTGGGCTCATCCTGGCGCATCTATATTACCCAGGACCCCGCTAGCGGGCTCACTAGTATAATGTATGACGGTATGGCGTATTAAGCGTTTAAAAGTTATGAGGATGCGAATGTGTTAAGAATGAGGTCTCGGATTTGATTCGTGAGTCGTGCAAAGTATTATTAGGTAGAAAGAAGACAATGTATGTATGTGTAAATCATTACTAATGTTGTAAATGTTCAGGTACTTATTCCACTGAATTTACCTTACCTTTACTTACTTTATTTCATCTTTATCTCAAATGAATTTCGCTAAAAGATAACTATGCAAATATAGGTAGTTTATTTATAAATGAACGCACCTTTAAAATACCCATGACAGTAAATGACACTCTTGACAGCATAGCCGCGGTACATTATTTCAGTGTTTGGATGCATAAATTTTATGATACATTGCAGTATCTAAGTGAGACAAAATAATTCCAAATCAAGAAAGTTAGATAAAGACAACAAATAAAATGTGCCAACATTGACATCGAGTTTTAGCAAATCAAGATGGCGCCGTTGTATTGTAAAGTTTTGTATTGATCGACAACGTGCTTTGTTATTTGTGCTTGAATTGTTTGTAAACGAAGCTATACAAGTGAACTTGTCCATAATACACGTATAATGGGGTCAAAGAAACATAAGAAAGAGTCTAAAAAGAAGAAGCATAGGAGTAGGTCCCGGTCGCCCCTGGAGAACGAGGAGCGAGAACGCAAAAGGCATCGCAAACATAAAGATCGCAAGCGAAACCGCTCCCCTGACGGTTAGTTGATCGACATTTATTTAGAGTTAATTACGCTTGGCACTGATGATGGTTTTCAACATAAACGTTCTATCTCAGATACTTTCAAATTATGGCTATATGGCTACTGCGCAATTTCATCAGTTCAATTTTTTCTATTAACTTGTCTTGTCGATCTTACAATCTAATGGAAACCATGAACGGTGTTGGCGGAATTCTCATTAGACAAAATAATGGCATTTTTTGCTCGTTATTTCAGACTCGGTGGCATTCGAGCTGGGCCACCGCGTCCTACATCCTGCTGCCACAAGGTAGGTATCGTAAGGTGGCCCGGAGACAAGCTGTGCAGAATATTTCAAGGATTTACAACAACAATCGTAAATGCAATGTGATCATTCATTCAACAGAACTTAGAGTTTCCATATATGTATGAAGCTAACAGAGACAAGTTTATTGGAAAGAATTTAGATAAAATGAACTTTTCAAGAACTTCACTTCACTTCATCCTTATAATTTGTAATAAATAATTCTGCATGATAAAAATAATTGGCAAATTTCCTTATCTCACCTCCCAAAATTGATCATATATTTGATTTCTTTATAAAAATTACTTATATGAGAATTAAATATGAATTTGTATTTAATTCTATAATATAGGTATAACTGAGAGTGTTTTTGGTAACTGTCTATTTTGCTAATATTATGAAACAGCTATGCTATGGCTATCAATATTTTATAACATTTTTATACATGATATAAAATCTTTTGACTAGGCTTATTATTAGATACTAAATATTAGTTACTCAGAAGTGTTACATATATTAACAACATTTTCTTTTTTATAACTTGTCTCTTGTGAATTCATTCAATGTCTTCTTTGCTTGACTTCCATTATATTCACACATTACATTATTCTCAATCATCTCATGTATAGGTAGCAAAATGTTATTTACTTATTGTCTATACAGTCTTCTATTTCTCTTTATTGTTGTATTGATGTAAAAGCAATCACCATCATAGTATCTTAGTACCTATTCTTGCATTTTTTATTTTAAAGCAATATTGTGTATTATTGGTATCATATGACTGATTTCTTTCTATTGATAAATATAACTATTCCCGTTCATTGGGATGATAAGTACTGACTTTTTCTACAGAGTTATAATGTGATGATAATAATAATTTAAAATTGTAAAATTAATTGTTATTGCATGTACAAGAAAATGATGAAGTTTAAACTTTAATAATTAAATTTATTTTCTCCAAAATCAGAAAAATATTAATGTTTCCTGTAATATTATTTACTGTAAATCTGATGTTGCAAAATTGATTATCTATCCAATGACTTAACTAAGCTAATTCATTCAAGCATTTGTTGAGTTTTACACAGTGTTAACTAACAATATCATAATCAAATCAGGGGCAATGTTATAACAAAAACTACTATTTAGATTGTGCTATTGTGTAAAGTGAAGATAGCATCATTTATATTGTTGATATTATATGATTTGACAGTGTTGTCACAGTTTGGCCCCTTCTTCATGTAGGTAATATAAATATTTTGTATAATTGCAATATTAAATACCAAAGATAAACGCACTTTAATTTAATCTGTCTACATTTGTATTACAAAACCATTCAAGTATGTTAATTATCAAGTAAGGTTCACATTTACATATTTTTACATGCCTTCTTTAACCATCATAGTTTGTTTTTTAAAATATAGTTCCTAATTATAAAATATTTTGCATTGAGATCTTCATTGTACAATGCAGACATAAATCTTACAAATAGTCCTTTATATTCCCATAGTTATCCCTAATGTAATGAAACCTTATTGTTGCCAGATTGTCACTACCATCAACAAATAATTAACAGATAAAACATTACGAAGCAGAATAAAAATATCTACAATAGCCATCATTGGCAACCTAAAAAATACATTTTAAAGTTTTTAAGCACCCAGAGGGCATTTTGTCTTTTTAATTGTTAATATTTATGACTTATGTATTTGAAGTAAAGTTCTGCCGCCCGAGTTCCATAAATGCAATATTATTAGGCGGTGAATAAATGTCATTATAATTGTTGCAGTTGAGGAGGTACCCGTAGACTCACACCTTCATAAGGAGAAGCCTTCAGGATCAGCGGTGCACACCAGGAGTAGCAGTGAAGAGCGAGACAGGCGTGCCAGAGAACAGCATAGAGCTCATCAGGATGATGAAGACAGCCAAAGGTTTAAATTTGTTTGACTACCACTTTTTATTAATTTAATGCTGTGAAGGACGGACACGAAGGACAGGAATATTGTCAAAATTTCAATGTTGACTATGAGCTGAATGTGAATGAAATTGGCACAGAACCATGCACCAACAAAGAGAGGCCTGTAATCCAGCAGTGGGTTAAATCATGCTGGGGATAACAATGAATATTCATATTAATATGCCACAAATGTGTCAATATTATTAATAAAAAAGTTTACTTTGAATATTATAAATTGATATGTGCAAGGAATTTGTTTTTGTACTACTATGTTGTCGAGCTGCCATATAGCTTACAAGTTGGCAAGCTATTTCTTTAGCCTATGGATATTTCTAATAAATGCATCACTTGGGGCATAACTGGCACATTGTAGATCATATACAATAGATGTCTTTACGTTTTTCTTATCACCACAGTAGACACAAGCCACTGACAGTTTGACGTGTCGCTAAGAAGCTACGGATATTGTACTGACCACAATATGTCTCAACACATGTCTTGTATAAGAAATAAAGTTGTTTTGACTGCATTATTCTAGTCTAGTCATGGTACCATCAGTTTATTGGTTTGCTACTTTTAGCTATATCCATGTCCAAGTATTTTATAAATCTATTTTAATAAAAAAGGTAGTAGGCAAGATTTTTTATGTTGTGGACAACATACAACACCCAGATACGAAACCAGCATTTCTGGACCACAGAATTTTTTGTCCTGTGTCCTGTGATTCTCGGCGTAATGGCAATGGCAACCACTGCACAATCCGTGCGGAATACCTTGTTACTTATTTTAAATGTAATAGTTCTAAAAAGCTATTAAGTAATTGTATTTATTAAATCTTTATTTTTGTTTTGTAGCAAGGAGAGGGACAAGAGCTCGGAGAGTGACGCACGTACTACAGATCGCAGCAATTCTGTTGGGCCATCCTCCGGCGGCGCCGCTCAGGACAGCCTCTCTGTCGAGGACACCAACAAGCTGCGTGCCAAGCTTGGACTCAAGCCGCTAGAACTCGCTGAGAAACCTGGTGGTTAGTAACCCAGAGATAGATATTATACTTTACTTTATTTTCTCAAAACTCCCGGGCTAGGATTAATTCTTATATCGCGAGGGACATTACAAAATACAAGCAACGAGCACAAATAAGACACAAACTCGGCACAACTATAATTTGGTCCTGTTTGGAAATTGAACCACTCTTGGCTCTTTGTCAGTGACAATGCGACCACTTAAAACCACTTCGCCATCCGACTTTTATTCGGCAACTCTACTACTTTAAACACTTCAGCGGTATTTTTGTCGAACAAATATTTATAATATTTACGATTAAAATACCACAATTCATTTTTATCACACGGCCATGTCAACCCGAGCATTTCTATAGTAACCCTTTACACTTGATTTCGATTAGTTTTCTAACTGTTCTAACTTGATTTAACTTTACAGAGGATGGCAAAATAAAAGACGATTTGGGCGAGTTTTATCACAAGCCGGCCACTAACATCGCCGCACAGAAGAAGTCTGAGAAGATCCGCGAGAAACTCGAGGAACGCAAGGAGAAGAGGAAGATTGAACAAAAGTATGTGTATACAAATCTCCATGACCATAACAAATACTACCAATGAATTCTATACAATATAATTCGCACTCTTAATAAAACAGCGACTTAACTCGAAATTTGAAAGTAAGGCAATTTGAACTGTAATTGTATATGTTAAATTCTAATATTATATTTGTGTTAAATCTTTGCAATAGAGTTCAATTTTGTTTAATCCAAAATACTGAGATAAGTCTCTGTTTTATTAAGGGTGTGATCAATTAATTACTTAAGTATTACTGTACCGCACCTACTGTAATTATTAAATCGTGCGCAATACCATAGTTTAATTTTAAATGTAAACATAAATACGCGTGAATTTTCTTGAATGTTTATTTATGATATTGATACATTAAGTATCCGAATTCGATTCTTATTAGAACACTCTGATGGTACAATAATACACTGTGTGTTCTACTTTCGAAAGCAACAATTCTAAATGTTGTTGGAAAGAAAAACCAATTTTCCAGAATTCCAATAATTATATCATTTAAATGGGTCCTGAGACTCCTTTCAAACTTATTTACCATTTCTTATACTTTTAGATTTGGCCACCCTCACACACACTGCTAAATTATAATAATTTGACAGTCTCATTATTTGTAATATTGTTTTAGATTACAAACAAAATTGCTGGGCGACGATTCGGATGAAGAAGACGCGTCTGTCTGGGTGAAGAAATCTCGTGATATTGAAATACAGAAGCGACAAGCTGCCAAACGAGTAAGTTAATATACTGAGAATTCCGCAATTATGCCAGCAATTGGATAACAAATCATATAATAATATTGTTCACGCGAATGTTATTCATTGAAATTAAACTACTATATACATATACTAAATCCGTATATAGTAGTTTAATTTCAACAAATCATATAATGTACTCAGAAATTGCTTTCAATAAAGTAATATTATAAAACTGCCTAATTGAGGAGCTTTATTATTAAACTACTAGCTTCACTCGCGTAAATGTAGGTTAGATCAAAAATATCAAAATATTCTTTATTGTCAACTACTACAAGGGTAAAATACTAATAGGGTTTGGGAACTCTTCTGTTAAGTTAAAAAACCTGTGTTAGAAGAGTCCTCTCTTGTCCATGGCATGCATTAAAACAATGTAATAGCTTAGTTAAGGTAACATGGGTACACATTCATAATATTTTTAATAAAGAATGAGAACTTAAAATAGAATACAATTTTTTTACGTGACTAAATGTACGTATTATTTGTTAACACATGGTATAGTCATAGATAGTATACAGACGGACGGACGTTTGTGTGTGTGTGTGTGTGTGTATGTATGTATGTATGTGTGTGTATATATGTATGTATGTCTGTGTGTGTATATGTATGTATGTGTGTGTGTATATGTATGTATGTGTGTGTGTGTATATGTATATATGTGTGTGTGTGTATATGTATGTATGTGTGTGTGTGTATATGTATGTATGTGTGTGTGTATATGTATGTATGTGTGTGTGTATATGTATGTATGTGTGTGTGTGTATATGTATGTATGTGTGTGTGTGTATATGTATGTATGTGTGTGTGTATATGTATGTATGTGTGTGTGTATATGTATGCATGTGTGTGTGTGTGTATATGTATGTATGTGTGTGTGTATATGTATGTATGTGTGTGTGTATATGTATGTATGTGTGTGTGTGTATGTATGTGTGTGTGTGTATATGTATGTGTGTGTGTATATGTATGTGTATATGTATGTGTGTGTGTATATGTATGTATGTGTGTGTGTGTGTATATGTATGTGTGTGTGTGTGTATATGTATGTGTGTGTGTGTGTGTTTATATGTGTGTGCTTTTGTACTAAATGCATATAAGATAATGCTCAGTGTAAAGTGTGAGTGTGATGTAGACGTATGTAGTGTTGGTATATAGGTTGACACACTAATCACTTATTTAATATGAGTCCGGTATATAAACTGTTCCACTGCTGGCCACAAGCCTCTTCTCAGTGTAAGCAGGTGTGTGAAGTCTGCTAATCCGCACCGGGATTGCATGGTGGACTATCTTACACTGAACTTTACTAAAATCAAATACAATATTTATAAGTGAAATTTTGGAACATATCTATTCCTTTACGTAACATGTATATCTATATGACACGTTGTGTACAGGCGGCGATGTTGGACGAGATGGACGAGGTGTTCGGCGTGTCGGCGCTCGTGGCTGAAGAGGAGCACGCAGACAAGCAGAGTCGCTACACCGCCAACCAGCTGAAGGGACTCCGGGTAGCACACGACTTAGACGCGGTCAGTACTACTTGAATTATTGTATACTTACATTCATTACACACTTATATTTTGTCAGCAATGCTTTTAGGCCTCATTTAACCTATTAAGTCGCAGCGGGACATCGGCGGCCAGACATAATTGGGTTTTAATTATATCTGGTATTCCAAGACTTGACAGGTTTATAGGGGGTACAGTAAAGCCGTTTTTCTTACTAAAAAAATTACAACGAAAACCCAACAACATTGTCCGACCCGGGTAACAAAACTAGCACTTCAGTAGTGTAAACTCATACTACTGGACCAATGAGGCAGAAATTTGCGTATTTAAACGTATTTAAAATATTATCTTGCTAACCATAAAACTAAAAATTACTCCAAAAACTTAGTAAACTCACTAACCTGTATATTTTGACGTTCATAAGTGTTACTTTGTGACCTAAATGAATAAATGATTTTTGACTTTGAATGTATGTTAAGATGTTGTTATAAGTTATAACTACAAGTAAAACATTTTGTATTTGTTTATCAGATCGTTGACGAGCGTGAGGTGGTGCTGACGTTAGCGGACAAGGACGTGCTGGCCGAAGACAAGGAGGATGTGCTGGTCAACGTCAACATCGTCGACGACGAGAGGACCAAAAAGGTAACTTGTGTTTTATACCTATATATCATTATTGTCAAAATAAGCCGGTTGTATATGGTATGGTATGAACCTTATTAGAGCAGTGATAACTCAGTGAGAAGACCAACAGACTGCAATGCACAGGGTCTCGGGTTCGAACCCACGTCGTGCACCTCTGACTTTCGGAAGTTATATGACTTTTCGAAATGATGTGCGTATTGACGTATTGATTGACGATTATCGCCTGCTCCGTATCTCGAGGAGCACGTTAAGCCGTCGGTCCCGGCTGCCAAGAACATCTATGGCAGTCGTTATTGGGAGAGTGTCGACACAAAAGATCCCACTGGGTCGAAGTGTCGCCGGTCTGCACTGACTGACCCCACATAAGATAAGATAAACGTTATTATATAAGAATATACAATGTATATTTTAGTGTGTTATAGATAGATATTGCTCTGGCCATAGATATAAAACTAGATAAGAATGTAAACGCGAGGGACAGATATAAAAAGTATTTTAGAATATAAACAGGTTGACTTGACACACTAGTGGGCTAATATAAGCTTATTAACCTTTTGAACGCCACGCCATAACGACACCTCCATGTCCTGTACGCCAAGCTCGAAAATCGATATATTATATATTGTTTTTTATGATCAAATATTTCAATAACTAATAGCAATTTTGTTTGCTGTATACAATTAAGTAATAATTGGGGATTCAATTTTTAAGTTGTATCACTAAAACACAGAAAACTAATGATTTAATATGTTTATTTTGTATTTTTCTGTGAACCGACAAAAAACAGTTTTGTCGAGTATAGACGACGTTGGCGCACATGGCACGCTTGCGCATGTCGAGTATAGACGACGTTGGCGTTCAAAAGGTTAATTTCTATGGATCGCATGTTTTCGGCTACCGACTTGTGTAAATAGTCTTGTTAGAATATTGTGAAAATTGGCATCAATGGTATTGAGTCACAAACCAACTCTAAAAGTAGTATCTACTACTTTATGCGATTTAGGATTGACTTTAAATTTTCTATACAGCATTGCATTTCTACATAAAAATGTTTTGGACATTTTTCAACTTTACTGAAATATTTTTATTTGCCCATTCCCACGGAAACCCAATAAAAATATCAGTCTAATTCACAACGAAACATGGCCGAGTTTAACTAGTATTTCATTATTTATACAAACTATTCTACATTTCTATTCTGAACACTTTTTATATGTACCATTAACATAACTATATGTTTTAAATGATCTTTATTTGTATACAGAATTTACTGGAAGCAAAGAAAGCGAAGACGGGGTACCGCGCGTACGATGATGAGGCAGACCTGGAGGCGGCGGCGCTCGGCTACCAGCGGCCCGTGCTCGCCAAGTACGACGATGAGATAGACAAGGGCAAATCCGACAAACAGAGGGGATTCTTCATCGGAGATGAAGATGCTTTCGAAGCTAAGAAGTTTAGGGAGATGATGGTAAGGATTAATTCAATAATTCGAATTTTGACGTAATAGCTATAGTGTATGGCTCGGTTCCTATAACACAGTTAATTTTTGACACTTTCTATAAAAAGATGTCAACATTTATTGAAATCAAACTATTTTATGCGGATTTTATCGCGCTGCTTATTAGTCTATAAAACACTATCATTACACAATTTTGAAATTTAAATTCTACTATTGTGAAACATTGTTACTAGTTACTGTTTCCTTTTACACTCGCGTGCAACGAAATCGACTCACCAACTTTATAACTAAATATATTATTACTAAATGAAACAAGATTGATTTTTTCTAATGATTAAAAAAAATATATAAGAACCTATATTTTTTAAAAGCCTATTCTATAGGCTTTTAATTTATACTCTAATTTAAAAATCTATGGCAGAATTCTCGAGATAATCAGATTTGAACGACAATCCAAAATAAAATGAATTATTGAAAATAATCATAGCGATAATTAACATAAAATAAAAACAAAATGTTATGAAAAATAAACACATTTATTTAATCAATATTTAGTGTTGCCTCCCCTGGCCCTAATAACATCTCGAAGGCGGTTCCTCATCGACCTGATAAGCTTCTTTATCAAGTCTTGGGGGATAGCTTCCCACTCCCCTTCCAGCGCTGTTTTCGGTTCCGTGATGCTTGCAGGCGCTGGATTTCTGGCCCGAACCCTTCGTTTTAGCTTGTCCCATATGTGTTCTATGGGATTGAGATCCGGACTGAGTGGCGGCCAGTCTATGGTCTGAATACCAACTTTTTGCAGGAACTGAAGAGTGATTCGTGCTGTATGACACCGGGCATTGTCGTGCATTAAAAGGAAGCCATCTCCTATGAAGCCTTCATAAGGGAAAACATGATCCAGAAGAATGTCCTCCACATATCTATTCGCAGTCAGACCGCCTCCTCGGCCTCCAGCAGGGATGAAAACAAGCTCTGTTTTTCCTTCCAGTAAAATACCGGCCCACATCATACACGAACCACCACCATAGAACACTGTTTCAGCGCAACAGCATTGCGAAAATCGCTCGCCCGGACACCTGTAGACTCGAGCTCTCCTGTCACTGCCATGTAGACATACTCTGCACTCGTCCGTGAACAGAACCGACCGTCATTGTTCAGCGCTCCAACTGATGTGTTCGCGAACAAATGCAAGGCGAGCTTGTCGGTGAGCTGTGGTCAATTTAGGACCTCTAGCAGGCCGTTTCGGAGTCAGGATGGCATCTCTTATGCGTCTTCTGATCGTCCATTGACTGACAGCTACTCCTCGAACCTCTCTCAGTCGCTGCTGGAGAGCAACACCGGTGAAATGGCGATTTCTGAGATTTGTCGAGACGATAAAATGGTCGTCCCTCTCAGAAGTATGCCGGCGCCGACTGGTATTTGGCCTCCTGGAGTAAGAATTGGTCTCTTGGAATCTTCTGTATACCCTGGATACAGCAGATTGGCTCAAGTTTAATCGACGAGCGACTTCTCGCTGGCTTAAGCCCTGTTGCAGCAAAAGGACGATTAGAGCGGCTTCTTCTGGTCTTGTATCCATAGTGGTTGTAAATTGGCGATCGTACCTTGCGGAGGTGTGTTCAGGTCAACTGTTGATAAGCGACGATAAGTGTGTATTACTTTCAGGGGTTATATAAGGGGTTGCAACGCACAACTTGTGGCTATCGCAAGAAGTCAATTGTCGGCAATCATGTGTATACCACGATATTTTAAAAATTATTGAACTGGTTTAAATGATAAATGTATTAATTTAAAGACTATAAAATAGGCTTTTAAAAAATATGTTGGTATTCCATATAATTTTTTTAATTCATTAAATATTTCACTCTTATTTCATTTTGTAAAGGTGAGTCGATTTAGTTGCACGCGAGTGTATTTAAATTAAAAATCTATTTAGATTTAATTTTACTTTCTCTGACATTGGAAAGTGTAAAATTAAATCTCAGTTCAATCGGTTGATTTCAATGTATAACATTCGCGTAAACGTATGCAATATTATGTCAAAATTTAACATAGTAAAGTTAAAACAAGTTGTTTTATGAATATAGGAGCTTGGTCAATATCGGCCCCGGAAGTAACGATGTACACATGCGTAGCTTTAGTATTGAATGTGGTGTCCGGCACAGAGACAGGAGAAGCTGCAGGGCGGCGGCGACAAGCGCCTGGAGTCGCTGCAGCTGCCGGCGCTGCGCCTCGCTGCTGACTACCTCGACGAGCACGAGATACACACCAAGTTCAAGAAGTCCAAGAGAAAGGTAAGCACATGCTTCTTTAAATAGACGACTCTCGAGTTATGTATAATGCGTGTGTCACGAGAGACACATTCAAACCATTCATACAAATAACGTCGAGAGTTGGCACGACCATTTATAGATAACATAATTTTTTGTCAAATGTGAAATTCGAACCCACAACATTCAGCAAGTGTTTTAGTGTTAGAATTTGAATGTGGTCTGCTCAGTGGCAATGGCAAACCGAGCACTTAAACCAATATATCATCTGTGCACTGGTTTATGGTTGCACTTTGTTCAGTTAATATAAGACTTAGTATTAATAATTACAATTGTTTAATACTTTGAGTTTAGCTTTATTACTGACTAGGTATGTCCGCGGGTTCACCAGCGTTTATGATTACTGCGCCGCCCCCGTGGGTTGTAGCGTAATGTTATATAGCCTATAGCCTTCCTCGATAAATGGGCTATCCAACACTAAAATAATTTTGCAATTCGGACCAGAAATTTCTGAGATTAGCGCGTTCAAACAAACAAACTCTTCAGCTTTATAGTATTATTATAGATTTTATATTACCTTTCAATGTTTTAGATACCTACAAAGTTAATTCTCACAGATAAAAAGTTCTATAATAGAAACGCAATAAAATAAAACGAATCGGAAAAAGTTAATTTTCGATGACGACGTAAAGATACCATTCAAATTGTCGCCCATTTTTTAAATATTGTTCAATACAATAAACTGCAATAAAATGAAAGTGTAGTCGTAGCAATTGACACGCTGACTCTTAATTTAATTAAACTACCGCACGGCATCACCTGCAAAATTATTATAAGCTATATTTTCAAACATATATTTTAATTGTGTGTAGATGATATTGTAATTAATAATGTTGTGTTCCCAGGGCAAGATACGTAAGAAAGCAAAGCAAGAGCCGATAGACGTGGACGACTATGACGCCGGCAACGCGCCACTGGATACTGACGATACAGGTAACTTATTACTTATATATAATATATGTACTTTACAAATAAACATACAGTCAATAATATTGTTACGCCCAGTGACATCTCTCGGCATTGTGGGAAAGACTCGGCAGTTCCGTCTCATAATTTATTACACCACCATCTATTGACATCTTACGGAACTACGTAGTGTAAGTACGCGAAGGGTATAGAGAACGCTGGCACTTTCTCGAACCATCGTACTGTTTACATACCGGGTATAGCGTTACTAGAAAACTCTAGAAACGCTTTACCCGCGTATAAATAGAGCGCACGCGCACCACCGAGTCAGTTTACAATCGTAAGCGGTCAAGTGTTCATCGAGGCGAACGGAAGCGAAAATACTACGGAGTTTGAAGCAGAAGCAGTGGAAAAGTGTGGTATAGTGTTTGTATAGCAATTACAGTGAAAAAGTGTGGTATAGTGTTTGTTGTGTTTTAAATTTAATTGTGTGTTTGAATAAAACGTGTTTTAGTCGGTAATATTGTTTGCATTCTTATCCGACACCCAGCACGTAACAATATTATATACTGAAAAGCACATGACAAGTAAAGACTCGGAAACTATCCAATACATATAATGGATCATATTTCTATTAACCTCAAAACTAAATTTGTTCACCAAAATGCAAAACAGTCAAAGTATAATTTTTCGAATGGTAGCAACTTTATTTTACCTTTAACATAAGCTTTTTTGTTACATATTGTGCTTTTTATTTATCATATTTCAACATTAGTACAATTATTCTATGCCTGCATGTCTGAGAGTTCTCTATATGAGGATTAGTGAAGTCTGCCAACCTACATAAACTGAATAGAGACCCGTGCCCAGCAGTTTATATATAGGTATATCTGAACATCCGGTGAAGGTATCATTTCGTATCTTAGGATAACCATTATGATTGCGGTTGTTATCTTATTGGTTGTGGTAGATAATTCTGTTACAACCGCTTTGGCATGCAATCAGTTTCGGAGACATTTAGCAGGAAAACCAGTTTCCCTTATGACATGCTTATATAAAGAGCCTAATGAAAGTGCTTGAAACAGATATATATGCCATCCGAAAACAGGCTTAGGTCTGAAGTTTGAAAGTGAATCCTGTATTTAAATTGATTTATTTATTTTCGCAGATGTAAAACCAGAACTTCTATCTAAACCACTAACTATGGACGAGGAGGAAACCGAACCTGACACAGAATTACAAGCTGCACTCGCGCGAGCCCGGCGCCTGCGACAAGCTGAACAGGCCGAAGAGGCACAGTTTAAAGTACCTAAAGTAAGGGCTCCATTCACTTGTATTAGATTATTTACATACATACATAAACTCACACCTGACTCTCGAAAGGGACAGGAAGATTCTATGGATTCCACTTATTACAATTTTAGCGTACTTAATTGATTTTATTTTTTTCATAGGTTATTTGAGCATTAATAAAATCATGATTATATATGTACATATGTACATGCTTATCTAATTTTGTTCAAAGGCTTATACTAGGATTTTACTTAAGATATCTGGAAATGTTTTCGGTAGATAATATGTGAAACCTAAACTATTATCAGTCTTCATCTGGAGTTTGTTTTTGTACCTGGTAGACAAGTCACTTCTAATATACAGGGTGGCCCAAATATCGTGGATCAAACGAACCAGGGTGATAGGGGACGTGATTTCTAACAAAAAATCTTTCTACAGCATGGTCATAACTTAATTGGATAAAAAGTGATGATCATTTTTGTTTTTTTCAAATAAACTACCGATTTATTTACAATTTCATTAGTACAGAAAAAAGTTGATAAAAAACAACAAAATAAAAGGTGTTGTATTATGACTAGATAATGTATCATTACAAAAAAAAATTAATTGCAGCTCTGGGTACCAATTTCAAAAAGCAATTAATTTTTCCCGTCAATTTTGAAGCATTACAAAAAATTACTACTCAATTTGAGAGCATCCTGTGAAAAATAAAAGTATTATGGAAAAGTGACCCTGTATTTAATAAACTTGCTGATTTAATGCTGATTTAAATGAGGTATAACACTTTAATGTCAGACTTTTAGTTCAGGTTTTATGCGAGTTTTTTTCATGTCAAGGAGCAAATTTGTTAGAAAGGAAAATTTTAATAAAAATATGTAGTAATTAAAAAACCATCTTGAAATAAAAGAACAACAATTATGAGTTGATAATTTTATTAAATTAATTTTTCACAGTAAATGTTCAAAATTCCTGCCTCTAACCATTATGCACAATCTGCACCGCCTAATAAAATT
This sequence comes from Catocala fraxini, assembly GCA_930367265.1. Lineage (NCBI taxonomy): Eukaryota > Metazoa > Arthropoda > Insecta > Lepidoptera > Erebidae > Catocala > Catocala fraxini. The sequence goes on from OV884031.1 coordinate 3,357,963, forward strand.
GGTACGTAATCGCCGGAAAGCACGTCTGTTATTCATAATTTGTACTTTAGCAGACTCGAGCTTTTGTCGTAATTCTTGTTCAGTGTTGTTCTCTCTTTGATATACCACTTCTTTGAAATAGCCCCAAATAAAAAAGTCTAATGGATTAAGGTCGGGCGACCGGGGTGGCCATGCAATAACTCCGCCTCTACCAATCCACCGGTCGGGGAAGCGCTCATTCAAGTGTTGTCGAACTGATCGAGCGTAATGAGGCGGGGCACCGTCCTGTTGCAGCCACATTTCTTCTCTTATTTCTTCCGGAACTTCAGCTTCGTTGAGTGTTGGGTTCAAATCATTTTGTAAAAAATTTAAATACGCAGCACCGTTTAGCCTTGGTGGCATTTCGTGTAGCACCAGCTTCTGGTCAATGATACCAGCCCACATATTAATACCAAACTGATGCTGGAATCGATCATTTCTGATGATATGTGGGTTCACTCTGGAGTAGTAGTGTAAGTTATGGATGTTAAAAATTCCCATTCTTCTAAAACTTGACTCATCCGACCATAACACTTTATTGAAAAACTGCGGATCCTCTCTGTGTAGTCTTAACATCTCTCTACAAAATCTCACTCTAGGTTCATAGTCAGCTGGCAGCAAAGCTTGAACTCGTTGCACGTTGTATGCATGATATCGTTTTCTTTTTATAATACGCTGCACCGCCGAACGTGGGATCCCGAGATTTCGTGATATTTGGCGTTGGCTAATACCGGGGTCCAATCTTAACTCTCGCAGTATTTGCTCTTCATTGTCAAATCTTACCACTGGTCTACCTGCTCTCGGAGCATGCGTACCGAGCAAGACTCCCTCCCTCCCTCCCTCGTACGCATTATGCACGCGCAAAAAGACCCTGTAGTCCGGGAACGGTCTCGGTTAGGGTACCGTTGTTGATATTCCCTGACAGCCGCCCGAGCATTGCCGTCGCAGAAGCCATAAAGGTAATGCATTTCTGCATACTCCCTTTGGGTGTATTCTCTCCTCGCAGCAGCCATCTTCCGTCTATCTAGCCAATCCGTAGCGATCACAAAGTCCGGTTCACACAGCGTAGGTCACAGGTAGGCAATCTAAGACAAGTCAAATAACGATGCGTAAGTCACAGGTAGGCAAGGTCACAGTGCAGAATACGTGTGCGTAGTCACAGGCAGAAAGCGAGTTACTAACAAACAAAGAAAGACGCTTACGCGCTTCCCCCGGCCCCACCCCGCCGGCCTCGCTCCGCCCGGCATTCTTCTACCTGAACTGAACTGATAACGCATCGCCAGACCTTTTTCGACAAAGGATTTAAATGGTTAGTGTAAAAAGCTTTTTTTTAATACAGGAATGGTTAGAGGCAGGCATTTTGAACACTTACTGTAAATAATTTAATAAAATTATCAACTTATAATTGTTGTTCTTTTATTTCAAGATGGTTTTTGAATTATGTACTACATAATTTTTAATCAAATTTTCCTTTCTAACAAATTTGCTCCTTGACATGAAAAAAACTCGCATAAAACCTGAACTAAAAGTCTGACACTAAAGTGTTATACCTCATTTAAATCAGCATTAAATCAGCAAGTTTATTAAATACAGGGTAGTTTCCGTTTTTCTTTTTTCACAGGATGCGCTCAAAGTGAGTAGTAAGTTTTTGTAATGCTTCAAAATTGACGGGAAAAAATGAATCGCTTTTTAAATTTGGTACCCAGAGCAGCAATTCATTTGTTTTTGTAATGATACATTATCTAGTCATAATACAACACCTTTTGTTTTGTTGTTTTTTATCAACTTTTTTCTGTATTAATGAAATTGTAAATAAATCGGTAGTTTATTTGAAAAAAACAAAAATGATCATCACTTTTTATCCAATTAAGTTATGACCATGCTGTAGAAAGATTTTTTGTTGGAAATCGCCTCCTCTATCACTCTGGTTCGTTTGATCCACGATATTTGGGCCACCCTGTATAGCACCAAAAAAATTTATGATTTGTAAAATGTGGCTGTAACACACCTGTACCAATTATTCTGCATATACACTATAATAATATAATATATATAATAATAATAATAAGTTTTAATTCGATTTACATACAGCCTTGGCCAAAAGTATTAGGCACCCTATAAATAACTGCATATTTCAGGCTTAGAGAGAAATAAAACTAATTATAATAATTAAAGTACTTTATTTCCATTAGAATATTGTAAAAACATCAATATTTTGTTGGGCCACCCTTTGATTTTATGACAGCAGCAACTCTGTGGGGCATACGACGTACAAGTTTCGCACATTCCTCTGGAGAAATTGCATCCCATTCTTGCACTAACGCGTTTTTAAAGCAGTTTTTGATGTTATCGAGTGCTCTTTTATTTTTCTCTTCAAAATACTCCACAAATGTTCAATAGGATTTAGATCCGGGGACTGGGCAGGCCAATCTAACAGATCAATACAATTTTCAGTAAACCAGCGCCTCGTAGTAGCTGACTTGTGACACGGAGCATTGTCTTGTTGGAATTTCACACCATTTAAGTTAGTGTCACCAAAAATACACGAAAGCGAAGGTACGAGAGCAGTTTCCAGTACATTAATGTATTTTTCACTGTTCATGCGACCTTCGCAAACAAACATTTTGCCGATTCCATCCGCAGCCATGCAACCCCAAATCATTACACTGCCTCCGCCGTGTTTTATGGTTGGTACTACGCAATCTGGGTGATATTCTTCGCCTTTGCGTCGCCTCACAAACGTCACACCTGGTGTTCCAAATACCTGTAGATTCCAAAAAAAAGCACACATTACAAACTTTTATAACATTTGAGTTTGAAGACAAACACAACAATGATCGTTGTAATTGTGGTATAGACTTCACTAAAAAAACTTATCTCAAAGTTTGATTCGTCAGACCACAGTACATTAGACCAATCCTCTTCTGTGAAATGTTGGTGTCTCAGAGCCCAATCAAGTCGTTTTCTTTTATTGTCTGCGGATAGCCACGGCTTCTTCCTAGCTTTGCAACCTTTTAAGCCGGCTTCTACTAGCCTTCGTCTTGCAGTTCGTGCGCTTATGGGATGTCCAGTATCTTCAGTTAAAGCCACAGCAAGCTCCGAAGAAGTTTTTTTTCTATCTTTCACAGACTCTCGGATAAGTTTTCTGTCCTGACGGCTAGTAGTCACGCGTTTTCTGCCTGTTCTTGGTTTATTTGCATGAGAGCCAGTCTCAACAAAACGTTTGATAGCAGATTGAACGGCGCATCGCGAACATTTCACCAACTTCGCGATTTCTTTTTGAGTCTTGCCTTGCTCATGTAAAAGTTGAATTTTTACACGATTTTCAATACTAATTTCGTTTCGTTTTGGCATTTTCAAATGAATTTCTTCTCAATTAATTCACCAAACCACAAATGCACTGCCTTTACACTAAGACTTCCAAATGGTAACTGACGAAACATTAAAAATAAATTTTGGAAAATATAAAATTTTATTATTGACGCTCAAGATGTTTTACGACTGCTTAAAAAATGCCGCTTATTGTCTTAAATAGTGTTTTATGACACCGGTATCGCAGTTCTATAGAATATTGTTTAATTGTTCAAATAGCACAGGTGTGTGATAACTATATTGGGGGTGCCTAATACTTTTGGCCAAGGCTGTATATGTAAATCAAATTCTCAATGACTATCTTTTTACATGCACTCGCTACTCGAGTACTTAGTGACGAGATTTTAAGTCCCATCGAAAATCTAACACTGTATTCATATAACTTATGACTTGTTAATAGATGGAAGAGATTCTGGAACAAGTGAAAGAGGAGCCGTTACCAGAAGACGTGGCGAGCGGCAGCAACATGGTGCTGGACGCCACCGCAGAGTTCTGCCGCACGCTCGGAGACATACCCACCTACGGGCTCGCAGGGAACAGGGACCATCACGCTGAAATTATTGTGAGTATAGCAGATGCATTTGATCATATTTTTAATATAATTGAGTTTTAAGTTCATAGACCGAATTGTACACACAGCGACACATCAACCTAGACTGTTTGGACTTTGAACTATTAGAAGTTGAACGCTGCGAATCGTGCGAGAGAGTGCGTTATATTTTTGTTATTTTGTCTCATTGACGCTGAACGGGACGCGACGCTCTATCCTTACCATTACATCGACACCACTATGCACTGTCCTTTTCCAGCAATTCTCTATTTTGCTTGTAGCGTGGTTATGCGTATATAGGGTGTCTAACTTGATATGTATATATATAATCCAATATAATACAGACTATTCCTTTAATTGGCTGTTACCAATGGGCTGAGTTTTGACGTTTCGGTCTTTGGAAAAATTGGGTGCTATTTAGGTACCTAGTTATTTTTAATATTAATGGTTTATGTATCCCATTAATATTAAAAATAACTAGGTTCATTCTTTTTATGTGTAGTGCGGAAATTGTAAACATCAACCTTGTTAGAATTGGTTATTTAATTAGTTTGTAAACTTTTTACGATATTTGTTGTCTGTAAATAAAAACTATTTACGACTTGTTTTCAGTTTAAAATAACGGACATAAACTATATGTGAATCATACATATTTTTGTCCCACGTGAGGATCAAACTCACAACACTCGGTACAATGGCAGTGTTGAAGTGACCACTTAAATGACTACACTCGCGTTCGCCATCGTGCGGTCTATCAACTCTTTGTATTATGCAGGACTTCGAGCGTGAAGACATGGACATTGAACAAGAAGGCGAACACAGTGATGCGGGTGGCGCCTGGAGTCGCGTCGATGTCAATAATGAGAAACCCGCTGATTTAGCTGCAGGTATGTTTATTTAATATATGTATATGATTGTGTGTGTTAGTACTGAAATCAGTTGTACGTAGCTTTATTAAAAAAGTTTTTGATCTGCCTCGTCTCGCGGGGTGCATTCTGTGACATGCAAGGCCTACATCGCCACAAAGTGGTCACGCCGCAGCAGCGGCACGTATAGTAATGGTTCTAGGGCGGGGATTGAACCGCCTCGTCTCGCGGGGTGCACCCTGTGACATGCAAGGCCTACATCGCCACAAAGTGGTCACGCCGCAGCAGCGGCACGTATAGTAATGGTTCTAGGGCGGGGATTGAAACGCCTCGTCTCGCGGGGTGCACCCTGTGACATGCAAGGCCTACATCGCCACAAAGTGGTCACGCCGCAGCAGCGGCACGTATAGTAATGGTTCTAGGGCGGGGATTGAAACGCCTCGTCTCGCGGGGTGCACCCTGTGACATGCAAGGCCTACATCGCCACAAAGTGGTCACGCCGCAGCAGCGGCACGTATAGTAATGGTTCTAGGGCGGGGATTGAAACGCCTCGTCTCGCGGGGTGCACCCTGTGACATGCAAGGCCTACATCGCCACAAAGTGGTCACGCCGCAGCAGCGGCACGTATAGTAATGGTGCTAGGGTGGGCATTGATCCGCCTCGTCTCGCGGGGTGCACCCTGTGACATGCAAGGGCTACATTGCCACAAAGTGGTCACGCCGCAGCAGCGGCACGTATAGTAATGGTGCTAGGGCGGGGATTGATGCGCCTCGTCTCGCGGGGTGCACCCTGTGACATGCAAGGGCTACATCGCTCCTACATGTCTGTTTTTCACAGACAATTATGCACTATGCTCAGAACTGGGATAGAACATAAATAGGCCTCATATTACAACTCAATTCCCCTCCAAATAATACAGGATTATTAAGAGACATGTTCTACAAAGGTGTATACAACTGTCATCGAATAATATTGGTATTAACATTTATTTCTTTCTTTTGAAATTATTCCACGCCTAATGGATGTTATTTGCGGTGGATGATAACTATTCTTAGAAAATAAATATTATAATATTAGCCCTGTATATAACCTGTCCCACTGATGAGCACGAATCTCTTTTCAATGTGAGAAGAGTCCATACATAGTCCACCACACCGGCCCAATACAAATTGGTAAACTTTACATATCTTCAAGAACATTATGTAGAACTTTCAGACATGTAGGTTTCCTCACGATATTTTGCTACAAATGCAACATAGAATATTATTTAAATATCAATAATGGTCCATTAGTCACATTGGGAGAAATATGTCATCCCTATGAAATATCGGAGCCAAATATTATTGTGATGTGTTCATGCAGTAAGTAGAATTTTCAATGCTCCTTTATATATTGAATACCATGTAGCAGAACACAATAGAAAATGTATTATTGATCGCGGTAATTTATGACCGACATGGCGTTGAATATGTTAAGAAGGCACTGTGCTGCCAGAAAGAGATCCATTGCTGTTAGTGGACCATTGACTACTACAAGCCTGAAATTTTGATGCCACGGTCAAGGGATCCGGAACAGCTGATTCCCCGCAAGCTTAGCAGGTTTGCTTGAATACAGACCCATCGATTCTTTCGGGTCTGATAGCGCTGAATCGGATACCAAAAACTATTTGAGTATTCGCTACTGTTGACTGTTATTGTGATATTGACAGTCTTAAAGCTCATTTTATCTGATGTAGAGATCCATACAAGCTTCTTACGGGTACTTCTGATAACCACCGCACGAACGAGTATTCGTTCCATCTCAGTGAACCATCAACTCATCAAATCTCTGCTGGAACAGCCTTATTACGGTACAACGACTGTTAGTCACTTTCAATCAGCAGTTTATGTTTATGTTGATGATACGCCTAATACTTAGATCTCTAAGTATTAGGCGTCGTATGGTGGAAGTAACTTTGCGCCCCTAATATTGCATCACAAACCCAAGCATCGCCGTAGGCGTAAATATGCGACTTTGGTTTATTAAGCCCGTCAGTGACGCTAGACTACTTAGGTATCTACTTACAAAGCTTGAAAGTTCGTAAGCAGAAATGTGGTCTATGGGCTTGTACAGAAAACTGCGATGCGACGTCGTATCGTAAAAATCTACGAGCTTCCACGACGCATCGCAAGAACTTGCGAATTCATTCGCATCGCGCATTCGAAATTTTTTCGAATTGTGGTAGGTAGACGCCTTGCCGTACGAAATCGCATCGCAGCAATTCGTGTCGCAGTTTTCTGCATTGCGAATTAGCATCGCGCCGAATCGCAGTTTTATGTACAAGCTCTTAATTAAAAACAGCTGTCTTAATGTCATAGCACACATATCAACTCGGAAAGGGAACGTAACCGTATCGCCATTCGCCTCGCCGTCAACCAGGCGTCAACCTAACGTAAACACGTAACGAAAGCGGATCCGGTACGTTGACTCGGCTACGGCTAGGCGATGCCACGCTTACCGGTCTGGGTGGACGCCCTTAGTCGCGACAATAAGACCCTGCTGCGACGTCCGCAGCGGGTCGTCGCGACGAGGGCCATACGCGGTTACCGGACAGTGTCCTGGACGGCGGCGTGCGTGCTGGCCAGTGACCCCCCCTGGGAGCTACAAGTGGAGATCCTCGCCGAAGTGTACCACTTCGTGGCGGCGAGGAGGTCCCGCGGGGAGCCTCCGGGGTGGGAGGAGGTCGCACGCATACGGCGACAGGCGCGGGCCGCCCTATTGAGGCGGTGGACGGAGGACCTGGCTCCACCGGCCCCGGGCCAGTGGACGGTGGAGGCCATTCGCCCGGTCCTCCGGGGGTGGATAGGGCGGCGATTCGGGTCGCTGACCTTCCGACTGGTGCAGGTGCTTTCCAGGCACGGATGCTTCGGAAAATATTTGCACTAGATCGCGAGACGAGAGGCGACCCCGGCCTGCCACGAGTGTGGGGCGCCGGAAGACACGGCGCTTCACACGCTGGAGGCGTGTGCCGCGTGGGGGCCGCAGCGGCACACGCTATCGGCCATAATAGGCGGAGATCTCTCCCTGCCGAGCGTGATCAACGCCATGCTGGGCGGCGAGAGGTCGTGGCAGGCAGTGGTCTCCTTCTGCGAAGCTGTCATGGCGCAGAAGGAGACCGCGGAGAGGGTCAGGGAGAACAACCTCCTCGCTGACCCTCTCCGGCGCAGACGGACGGGAGCGAGAAGGAGGCGATTTGCTCGCCTTCTCGCTTCTGTATAGTGGGGTCACTGGTACAGAGTCGGGGGGCTCTCTACCGGCTTGCAGGGCCCCACTCGTCTGTGGGATGGCCTTAGTGAGCAAGGCCTTCCCTCCACAGGTACTGAGGCCCGGTCACCATCAGCCGGGCCAACCGCCGGGGCGGGATGGTGATTGCTAACGCCCCACTCCGTCGGTGGAGGGACTGCTCACCCCCAGGTTTTTAGTGTGTATACCGACCCCCTTCAGGGGCGGAGAGTCTCACATAACCACCCTTTCCTCCCCCTCCCCGGGGGAGAGTGTATCCATAATAGGATTTTCCTGGATCAAAAAAAAAAAAAAAAAGGCGATGCCGCGCTTATGGCTCGCCGACAGCGAGGCGAGGCGATTACAATTACGTTACGTTCCTATTAGTGTGCGTTGCAGTAGGCATACAAAGAATACTGCACGGCTCTAATTGATACGGTGCCGATCCGTTTCCGAGTTGATATGTTTGCTGTGACCTTTACTAAGATAGATCGGAACATTTCTGAAGTAAATCTTACATAAAATGTGGCTCTGAAGGTCTCTAAAAGATGCTGTTAGTAGAATTGTTGGACAACGAGCTGCTTTTCTTGTCGCTTGCTAAAGCTGCCAAAAACTTGTCAGTTTACCCTGACACCATTCTCAAAGACTAATAGCAATTATTTAAATTATTGTACCAACGAGATAACTCATGCACTGGGACTTGGGTACTCTCTATATTTTTATGATTAATAAAGGACTACACTAACTTGTTGTAGATACAATAAGGCAAGGCAATTTCATCCACAATTCCATGTCACGCCTACAGTATCGATTATTTCAAAGAACTTCTGACATCTTGAGAGACGTTCATTTCTATAGTCGCATACAAAGATAGGACTGGCTACATAACCACAGCAACCGCTAACGTAAAGCGATGCGGCGTTGTAAACGTGAAGCACTGCGGCACCGCAACCATAAAAAGGTTGATGCACGATGCCGTATCGTGAAAATCTAGGAGCAGTGTCACCACAGCGACGGATGTTGCCCCCCTATTTCTTGAAATTTTCTCTTAACGTATTCAGTTGTAGGTAGTAGACAACACTTCTCGTGCGGTCAGAGTCTAGTACACGTGTTCGAAAGTGAAGAATGAAATCGTAACTTTACACATCACGGAGGCGTACTGTGGTTGCTGCGTCACGGTGCAGCATCGTTGGTTGCGCCGTTGTGCGATGGTGCCGTAGCCATATGATTCATTCATGCTTCTAAAAGCACGGTGTGCTCAAAGCAGCGAAGCTATACTTTATTGCGTAGCAAAGACTGCTTCTGTAAAATATTGCAGGTCATAGGAGTACTGCTGTAATTTCTGCGTAGGACCACCTGGATATCTGGGTTTTTTGACACTAAAAAGACGAGCAAGACTAATGAGTGTGTACCTTTCAGGTTCATGCGTTGGTCTGGAGGCGGAACCATCACTGGGTGCCGGTGTATGGGGCGCATTACAGCTCGCGCTCAGCAAGGGCTACCTCGAGCGCGCCGGCGACCTGCCCGCGCCGCCCTCCGCGCACCGACACCTGCTCACCGCCAGGCACTACTCCATCGAGGACAAGACCTACGGGTACGTGCGTGCGTTCATTGTTACATACAGCTCGCGCTCAGCAAGGGCTACCTCGAGCTCGCCGGCAACCTGCCCGCATAGGATTAAGGGCCCTTTGTACTTCCGCCTATCTTGTAGTCATCATCATCGCATGTTAAAGCCTGTAAGAGTAACCTCTTCTGTGTCGACATCTCATCAACGCCTCGAATAATAACAGTATTATTATTATTCCAGTGAAGATGACAAGTACGGTCGCCGCGAACGAGGAGGTCACTCCGGCCCTCTTCAGGACTTCCGCGAAAAATCCAACTTCCGACCGAACATCAAGCTGGAATACGTGGACGATGACGGCCGCCCGCTCTGTCCCAAGGAGGCCTTCAGATATCTGTCCCACAAGTTCCACGGCAAAGGACCAGGGAAGAACAAGCAGGAGAAACGCATCAAGAAAGCTGTGCAGGAAGGGGTGAGATAGCATATTGTTATATCGGATCTACCATGTATACCTTCATAAATGGTCTACATACATATATATATATATATATACATAAAATTTTTGATTGTGGAATAATTTAATACTAGCTAACCCGGCTGTGCTTCGCTATTAATTTGTAGGAGCGCATGGGAAAATACGAAATATTTCAGAAGCTACGTAATTTTAACGAAGGCAAACGACGTAGATGTACTCGCCAGTTTAAACGAGCTACACTGTTTTTGGAGCGTCCAATAAAAAATGGTCTTATTTTCAAAACTGTGAATATACATATTGTTAGCCTACATAATACACATTTGTACCAGTTATAATATTAATAATAATTTTTGTCTGCCAACAAATTGTTTTGCAGTTTGTTTTTAGTATTACAGTGGACCCCCAGTAATCCAGTCCCTGTCTAATCCGGCGCCCCCTGTAATCCGACATGCCAATCACTGTGCATAAAATATATTTCGGAAAATCTTCACTAATATAATGCATAATTGACCAGGTTGTAACTTGTACGCACCACCACTATTGTGCTCGACGTATTGTAGTCCAAATAGAATTATATCACTTTAATTTGTGACTGGTGATGGTGGTGGTGCTGGGGATGGACTAGAAAGAACTCTTTTAAAAAAAAACCGCTTTGTAGGGAGTTTGTGGCAGTACTCTTTAATGCGACAAATTCGGTAGTCCGAAACCTTCCTATAAAACGTTTGACGGATTACCGGAGCTCCACTGTATTTTTTGTACATTTGATTAAATCATTTTCTTCCTAATCTTTCTTCTTTGTATTACTGCCTAACTACTCAAAATGATATGAAGCTAAACATTGACTAATAGTACACTATATTTCCAGTTGATGAAGAAGATGAGTTCGACGGACACTCCTCTCGGCACCCTGCAGATGTTGCAGGACAAGCAGCGGGAGACACAGTCCCCTTACATCGTGCTCAGCGGGGTCAAGCGTGACACCGCCAACTAACAACAATACATACAGACACGTGTTTACCTGTATATTTAGGAACTTCGGCATAATAAATGAGTTTAGGCCAAATCTATTACTGTTTTTGTCTTTTCTTATTCCTACAATAATTGATATGTGTTCACTGGGGTGTATCTAACCCTGGCTGCTATTAGGAATTTCTTAAAGGAAAGCCACAAACTTTTTGTTGCAACCGAAAAATACGACTACGACAAATTCGACACCTCATGCACTGTTGTCACATATTTAGGTATACCTACATAAAAGATAGCACCAGCAAATGTCTAGTATTTCCATGTTATTATTATTTTATTTATTTATTATGGTTCACCAACAATTGATTTAAATTAGTCTAAAATACAAGCGATAATGCAACAACCACTTATAGGTAAACACCGCTTGAGCATACAAGAAAGTGTTTGGAACTTATAATCATACTCGTAGTTGGACATACACTGCTTACATAATATATTTATATTTATTGTGTTACTAAATCCGTTGTTTCAAGAAATATGGACTTTATTTTTCTAATACTAGAAGAATTCAGATCTATTAGGTCGCTCAAACTATTCAACTCCTTACACTTGCTTGAGTAAGGAGAATTAGTACCAAGAAATGTTCTTCTTAACGGTGGACAGAGTGGTGTGATTGATTTGCGGGGCAATCTAGCAGGAACGCAAAACTTAAAAAGACCCAGCAACTATGGGCAGTCAATTTGCTGCTTGAAGATTTTAACAGGATTTTAACAACTTTTTGATTTTCAAACATTGCGTCATAAATATTTCCACGATTTGCTAAAGAATGAATGCCGAAATGCTTCAATCTAGAATCGTAAGAGCGTTTTTTTTTTGTTATTCCATTGGAGAACGCCAAATGCCATAGGGACCGTTTCTGAATACGTTCAAGGCGTAATGAGTGGATCGCATAATGTGGTCGCCAGACTACACTGCAGTATTCCAATAAGCTACGGATTAAGGTATTATAAAGTAGAACCTTGGTGTTATTATTGCGCAACGTTCTACAATATCACAGAACGAAACCCAACATGTTTGATGCTTTTTTGTTAATGTTATCGAGGTGTGACTCAAAAGATACATTTTTATCATATCACCCAGAGGTCCCAAATTGTTTCCACCTCATTAATTTTACTCTGGCTTAATAATTAAAGTTTAATTGATTGTGCTTTCGCGTGAACTTTACATGATAACATTTATTGCAATTTAGAAGCATTAGTTTCTACCCCAAAGTATAAGTCTGTTTAGGAGTTCTTGTAAAAGTATGGCAACTTTACGTACGAACTTTAAATCGTCAGCATACATATAAACATCCGAGAACTGTAAACAATTTGAGACATCATTTATGAAACAATTAAACAAATAATTATAAATATCTATGAGCTTTATCTGTTAAAATAATAGGTACATCGATTTAAATTTATAAGTTCGCTTTTATTTAATGTGAAATTAAAATATAATACACAGAGATCTGCCACTTTGAGGCATATAAATCGACAATTCGGCGCTCTGGAGCACTGATTTATATGCCACATAATCAAAAATGACTCAGATCGCAATTAATAAATCAGAATCGAAATACATTTAGCGCCTTAAAGAAAAAAAATCGTACGCCTTGCGACCTCTAGATCATAGACAAAATGCTCACCTGTGGGATACCACTTTTATTGTTACTGTTAGGTATCTACAAAATAAAACTCCGTGACCGAAATGAACTGGCGTGTTCGTTGGCAACAAGTCAGGTTTATGAGGTGGTGGAGGTGCCAGATGCCGAGGGCGCGGGCCCGGCGCCGGGGTCAAAGTGCGTGCGGCGCATTTGGTGCAGCTGCTGCTTGAGGCGCGTCTGACGCACCAGCTCTGGCGTCAACGAGTCAGGTTTATGAGGTGGTGGAGGGTGGATGCAAGGTGGCGGTGCCAGGCGCCAAGGGCGCGGGCCCACACGGAGTCGAAGTACGTGCGGTGCATTTGGTGCAGCTGCTGCTTGAGGCGCGTCTGGCGCACCAGCTCCGGCGTCAACGAGTCAGGTTTATGAGGTGGTGGAGGGTGGATGCGAGGTGGCGGTGCCAGGCGCCAAGGGCGCGGGCCCGGCGCCGGAGTCGAAGTACGTGCGGTGCATTTGGTGCAGCTGCTGCTTGAGGCGCGTCTGGCGCACCATTCCGGCGTCAACGAGTCAGGTTTATGAGGTGGTGGAGGGTGGATGTGAGGTGGCGGTTCCAGGCGCCGAGGGCGCGGGCCCGGCGCCGGGGTCGAAGTGCGTACGGCGCATTTGGTGCAGCTGCCGCTTGAGGCGCGTCTGGCGCACCAGCTCCGGCGTGTGCGGCCGCCGCACTGGCTGCGTCGACGCCATGCGCAGGTGCGAGTACAGCGGGATCTGACACACAACGGCAGGTTACAGCAACGCTTGTACCAATCACAAATATTAAGGATAACGGATGAAAAACTATTTTATGCTGCTGAAATTAAATTATGGATCGATAGTGTAATGTATGAGTTTATTGAGGACAGTTCCAAAGTGTCACTCGATGCATGAATGGGACGGCTCGACCGGGGAAGGACTACCCTCTCACAAAATATGGACGTGAAATAGCAGTATGTAATCCTACTGTTGTGTTTCGTTCGGTGAGTACCGGAGGCCCAACACCCTCTTTCCTCCTTCCCGCTCCTTCTCCTTCCCACTTCCTATAGATTACGGTGACCACTTTCCATCAGGTGGGCCGTATGCTAGATTGTCAACTTAGAAGGATAAAAAAATAATTTACAGTTTACGTGTGCTTTATTTGTAAGCACGTGCGTATGAATATGTATATGTTGCAAGTTGCAACTTAAATTGTATGATAAAACACCTTTTTGTACTAAGACTGGTAGAGTTAACCGGTGTATTAGCACTGACCGTGGGCAGCGAGTTGTCGAGCACGATGGGGTCCTGGCGGTCGGGGCGCTTGGGCAGCTGGAAGTAGTGCCCCAGCAGCGGCTCGGCGGGCGGCGCGCCGAACGTCTTGTGCTTAAGCTCGTGCTCCGTGATGTCACGCAGCTTGTCCACCTCCACCTGCCCCGGCACGTAGCGCGATACCCAGCCGCCGCGCCACACCTGGGTACACACAACACAGCATGAATGTTAATCTTGGGCAAAACAGAACTAGCAGTGGCTTATCTAGAAACGTAAATTCTGATGGTTCGGATATATTGTTCATGCTTGCCATAAATTACATAAGGTATCGCTATGATCATCCTAAACCCCACTATGAAGTGGATTTAAGCAACGGCTAATGAACGGTAAACTGATTATAAAATTAAAAGAATTAAAACCTTCATATGTAGTGGGTATATTTAAAATAATTAGTTCAGCTCGAAGTTCCGAATTTACATTTTCGTTGTTGGCCTACCAATCATGTTCAATTCGTACCAAAGTAGCCTTTATTAATACAAAAATTTGCCTGATTTTGGCGGCTGCTTTTAGATCTACATTCTACACTCATAGGCGCTATTGCTACTGATATTTTTTAACTGTAATGTCACTCATACGAGGCTATGATCAAGAAAGTGTAAAAGTAAATCTTAGTAGGTATAAAGACAGAAATGTTGATTTAAATTGTTGTTTTGTGTATATATCGTGTACCTCTTCCTTCTAATTTAAATGCATTTTTTGATAAACTTAACTGCGTTCTTAGATACCTTCGGAAAAATTATAGTAAGCATGAACTAATAATTGCAGGAGATTTTAATATAAACATCGAGCAAGATAATGCAGCTTTGGAATTTTAATTTCTTCTTTTAAATTTTAATTTAAAGCTACAATTAAGAGAAGCCACTAGGTTAGTCACAAACATGCATAGACAACTTTGCTCATAATCTTAAAAGTAAATGTAAGGCTGAAGTTATCGAATTTGCTTTGTCAGACCACACTGCCCAGTTATTGAAATGTAATTTTAAAAGATTATGTATGATAAAAAGTTAGAAAATTACCAGAAGGGATTACTGCAAGTCCAATATTGACAAGTTTAAGTATTGTATGGCGCAATTGTCATTTTCGAATTTGTATAACACGCATGACGCGAACATGGCTTATGATATTTTCTTAGATACATTCCAATTATTTTAATCGCTGTGTTTTCCTCAAAAAATTATAAATGTACACGTCCATAAGAAACCAAGGTTGTTAACGCGCGGCATAAAGGCCTGAAATATGGGAAATCCTCTACTCCGTGTAATAAAATAGAACTTATAAAATACACTGAGAGATTTAAAAAATAATTAAATTAACTCAAAAAAGCTATTAACATTAATAACATAAATAATTCAACTAATAAAACAAAAACTGTATGGCTACTCATAAATGCTAGTGCTAAACAAAATAAACCACAAGAAGGCATAATACGTATTTCATTTAATGGTAATAATATAAAAAATCCTATTGAACGTTTTTAATAATTATTTTATTGCCAAGATATCACCAATTAATAATTCAATTAAGCATTATTTGACATCTTCACAAAACTCAATGTTTATGAAACCGAGTGACCCATATCAAATATTAAACTCTATTCACTCGCTCAAAAATACTATGAGTGTGGGCTATGACGGGATCTGCACTAGGGTTGTACAGTTGTGCAGGTTGCACATATTATAGCAGGAACCCTTAGTTATATTTTAAATTTAACAATAGAGACAGGTGTGTTTCCAGACAAATTAAAAATAACAGTAGTTAATCCAATCCACAAGAAAAATAATAAAGAGGATATTGGTAACTATAGGCTCATTGCTCTGGTACCAATATTCTTAAAGATATTTGAAAAATACATTTATGAGGCTCTTAGTAACTTTTTAGAGAAGCAAGCAGTTTTAGTGAAAGAACAAAAGGGATTTAGGCGAAATAAGTCAACAAATATGGCAATTTACGGTTTCTTTTAAATTTGTAATTACTAATATGGACCAACACACACCGGTATGCGCAATATTCATGGATATGACGCAGCGTTTGACTATGTGGACCATGAAATATTGTTAACCAAGCTTGAGAGACAATATTCTAAAACTCCGCGGAACATATCTCAAGAACCGCGTACAATATACTAAACTAAGTAAATTGATGTAAGAACTAAAAAGGGAAATGTATACGCCTCCAAACAACGGCAAATAATGTATGGTGTGCCACAGGGAAGTATCCTGGGGCCACTCCTATTCATTCTATACATTAACGATCTGCCGAAAGCCACGCCAAATTTAATGACTTTCTATGCAGATGATAGCACAGTTGCAATCAAATACAATAATACTAATACTTACGAACAAGAAGTTAATAACACATTACAAGATGTAATAAAATGGTTAGATGCAAATAATTTACGTATTAATATTGGCACAACCACCTTTATGTCTTTTAGTCAACGGGCTTTCCCACTGAGTAATCTAAATATTCATCATGGAAGTCAACCGGTACGTCAAACCCAAACAACAAGTTTCCTAGGGCTAACTATTGACAGTAAACTCACATGGAAGCCACATATTGATGCGCTCTGTAAAAGAGTCAGTAGTATTATCCGTTTACGCGCTACATGGACTGGCACAAATAACCAATATAAATTCCGTTATAACTACATACCATGGTCTGGTTGTTTCTGTATTAAGGTATGGAATAATTTTCTGGAGAGACTCAACGAATAGGTATATAGTTTTCAATATGCAGAAGAGATGTGTTAGAGCCATGTTTGCATTGAAAAGTACAGATTGCTGTCGTTCATATTTTCTTAGGCATAAATTATTAACTTTGCCATGCTTATATATATTTGAAGTAGCTGTATTTGTTAAACGCAATCCAGATTTATTTATGTTGGCTTCAGATCTATATAATAGACGACAACGAGACGTACATAGTCTTTGTGTGCGTAAAACTAATACTGCATTGATGCATAAAAGCATTTTTTATATGGCATCTGTAATATATAATAATTTGCCCAAAACAGTTAAAGAAGCAGAGTTTAAAACTTAATTAATTATTAATAAACAAAGGTTACTACACTCGTGCAGATTATTTAAATGTCAAATTGCATAATTACACAGTAACCTAACCATTTAATTAAATTTATTTTAATATGTCTATTCTCTAGTATTAAGTAACATTTTTACCTAGTATCAACTGGTGTGATGTAATTATTATTTATTTTGTTATAATTTTGACTATTCTTTATACTATTATTATAATTTTCTCCTGACATCCAATCTAATTATTTATATTGATTTAATATTGTTTGATTTTGATATAATTACTTATTTAAATTTTACATAATTAATATTTGCATGTCGATATATTCTGGTCAAAATACTTAAATCTTGAATGTATTTCTTTGTAACACCATTTGTCACAGTATTTTTGCAAATAAATATTCTGATTTCTGATTTATTGTGTATTGTTAAAAAATGAAAATAACCTTGAAAGTGGTAAAGCTGGCGACTTTCTTGACGTCGGGCGGGAACCTGGTGACCTCGAGGGTCCACGGGAGGAAGCTACCCAGTGTCTGCAAGTACTCCCCGGACAAGCGCCACACGCGCACGCTGTAGTCTGAGCTACCGCTGAAAGTTACAAATATCGATACTTATGTTACTTGTCTGCTCCTGCTTGTACATGTTCATTAGAAAACATGATAGTTAATGATGTACAGATTGTAATGAAATCAAAAGAATATTTTGTGTTCGAAACAAAAGCAAGTTGGAGTACACACAGATACTAAGACGCAGCTGCCACTTAATAGAGGACTGCGGTATTGACAAGATTTTTCTATTGCATTAGTTAGGGTGGGTAATTCGACGGTGCATGACGGATTCCTCGCTTCCCAATTATTTTATATTTTCGATTCAATACATCTACAGATTGACCATAACTTTTTCATATCTAGGGCATTAACATAACGTTCTTATTTAGGTACTTACGCCTTCATATCTAAAAGCACTACTGTGTTCACCGCTAGGATTATACATGCATAGCCTGACGCCTATATGCCTGTAAAACACTAAGTTTAGTTACCTACCTATTTACTAGCCCTACCCTGTGCTGCTATAAGAACTTCTTGACAATATACCCAATAATACCGCTAGACCTTGGCTTTAGTCCGGTCCGACCAGCACAGTAGCCGTTTTTATTACCGCTAGGCCGACACAAACCGAAAATTCAAACCATAACTTACAAAAAATTATACTATAAATTCTTATTTCTAACAATAGAATTTCGAAACGCAAATAAGACGTGACTAACGTGAAGAGTAACTCGAGTTCGTCGATGTAGGCCATGGTTGTGATGCAGCGCAGATGTCCCTTGTAGCTGTTGAGCAGCAGCGGCAGCGGCTGATCGCGCGTGCTGCGCTTAGCTCGGCCCTCGATGCGGTCGCGCCACAAGAACGGGAACTTCAACCGAAGCCGCGGCATGTTTATGTGCACCTACGACACACGCAAACTCATGTAGTCAGTGATCTTCATTGGCTATTCTTTTTGCTGCCACCGACTTGAGTATTCCAATATATGTTCTATGATTTTTGTTCTACTAATAGAAAAAAATGGCATTTAAATTCCTTATTGTTCTTCCATCGATTGTAACAATAGAATAAACTGCAATTTTCATTCCACAATGTTGTACTGTCTCTATCACTCTGTAAGAGTATGGAACATTGCATATTAAACAGTAGACTCCTGTCATACCTAAAATCAAATACTCTACTCAGTGATACGGGTTTCGCCGAAACGGTTCACTGGAGACCTAGTGTATGCAACGCATTTATGGAGCGAGGTCATCGAGAAACACGGCAAAGCATTGGTTGTTTGGCTTGATATCTTATAGGCATTCGACAGGATCTGACATGATAGCCTTTGGCCTACCAACTGGCCTCTGTGTTTGGATAGCAGATATCCCGAGGGCCGCTCGATTCGAGCAGTCATTGATACGATTGCTACGCGACCGAACAAAAGGCAATTAATGCCGGGGTCCCACAGGGATCAGTTCTCTCTGCAACTCTCTTTTTACTGCATATTATATCTGCTAAAACCCGGTACGTTTGGGTATGCAAACGACAGCACGCTTGTAGAGAGCTATGTCTCCAGCGCTAGGGCCAGAGGAGCACAGATGCAGTTACTCAGGGAAGCTATGATCGAGCGTATGAACTTATCCTTGAAGGCTGTCTCCGATTGGGGTGATGCCAACATGGTTAAGTTCAATGGCTCCAAGGCTCAGGCGTGTCTGTTCCCCACAAAAAAGAGCCCATTTTGGATCCAACTTTCCAAGATGTATCCGTGCCGATAACTGATCGTCTTGAGCTTCTGGGTATGTCATTGACTCCGACCCTTAACTTTTGCTCCTAAATTGAGACAAAAGCCCAAGTAGCCACCGAAAAGCTGGGCATCCTCAGTAAGGTCAGGCAGTATTTCATGCTTGAACATTTGCTTAATTTGTACCAAACACAGGTTCGTTCCTGCATGGAGTACTATTCTCACCTCTGGGATAGCTCTGCAAAATATCAGCTGGAGGCTTTGGAGTCAATTGAGCGGAAGGCCAGGAGACTTATCGGCAATGACCAACTAGTCAACACACGACTCCAAAGCTTGGAGCATCTTCGTAAGATTGCCAGTCTCTCGGTTTTCTATCGGATACATTTCGGAGAATGTGCAGAGGAACTGCATAATTTGATTAGGAGGAATCCCCATTCTACCATCGGACGACCAGACAATCAGACCAGCGACACAGGTACATGGTGCATATACCACATTTACGCACGAAGCGCTTTGCTTCCACTTCTATAATGCGTACCGCAAAGGAGTGGAACTCGCTACATAAGTCTGTGTTTACCGATGAGTACAATCTGGGTGTCTTCAAATCGCGAGTGAATAGGTATCTTCTAGGCAAGCGTGCTCCGTCGTCGACTGCATCTTCACTTAAGGTTAGCTGAGATCGCGATCAAACGCAAGCCTATAAGAAAATAAAAAAAAATAAAAAAACACCCCACCTCAAAGTACTTACCAGCTTTTTGCCGAATACTGAACCGATAGCTTGCCAAGAAAATATTAATGATCCACCTAAAGGCTTTTCAGTTTCCTAACAGAGAACAAGAGTCACCCGTAGCAGAACCATTAAGAAAAAATTGTATTATGTAGCGGATGTATGTGTATCCGAACGTCGACAACTACCTAGTCGTACCGGCCGGCCGGCCGGGCCGTGGCAAGGCGCCTACACGTTACTCGCCAACTCGCGGGTGCGTATCCAAACGCATTCCCGCGCATGCGCCTTGCAGCGACCAATACGGTCGCCGTGTGCGCCGGCCGTAGGGACCGTTAGTGTTTAAGATAGGGTAAGGGGATTATTACTCAAGTATGGCGGACGATATAAGTTTTCTCTTGTAATATTATGTTATGTGTGTGTGTCTCAAATATACAAGTTTATAGTACGAAACAAAGCTTTTATCATTGTACTGACCCCACCGACTATAATTATACATATATAGCTTTGAAGAAAGCCCGATTCACTTATTTTTGAAGTTTGTTGTTAGCTTCGACCAAAAAAAATATGTTTATCAATTGTCAACGTGCCAACGTTGAATTAAGAATTGAATATAAGATTATCCTATTTTGACCAAACACTTGATAAAACATTAATTATTTCCATATTTTCAAGTTAATTCGTAATAAAGTTGATTGAAGACAATTTGTTATTCTTATTTATTTGCATGGTTCTAATTAATGTGGTGCAAAGTCTCACTCATCTGCCTAGATCATTATTAATCTGGATGACCAATTAATCAGCACAGTCTAAATCCTAAATGATTGTGTAGAAATCAGTGCCTTTGATATATGCTATAACATGTTAAGACCTGGAAACGGTAATATATTAATTTAATAATAAAAGTTAAAAAATAATTGAGCCATATTATCAATGAGTCAAATACTTCAAAGAACCACCCAATTGAACTTACTTACAAGTACCTAAGTCCAATTTTATTTGCGCATAAACAAGAATTTACTAAAAATTTATTTTCAAAAATATTTTATCTTTAACTTCATGTTGCTATTTTGTTTATCTGGCTTTTAATCGTCAATCATAATAGGTACATAAAATTCTGTTATTTTTTAAGCGTATTTCTTAAATAATATCTCCCGCATTAGGAATAACTCCTGTGTCGCGGAGGACTTTACAAACATTCAAGCAACGGACACAAAAAATACCCAAACTCGGAACAACATTTGTGGATCACACAAATGTTGTGCCGCCACGCAGCGGCGGTGGCAATGTCTATTTCATATATTATTATTTTCAACTTGACAAAGTTCCAGTTATTTATTTACCTAACAACATGAGACTTATTAACCTCTTCATTCCTTAGATAGTTCTCTATCAACCACACTTTGACGTATCCGAAGGTGGTGCCCGTGAACAGGAACTCATTGTTGAGGTCTGTCGCGAAGGCGGCTACGTAGTCCCCCGCCGTGTGGATGGCTTGGAACGAACCCTGGTAACCGCCCGCCGGGTGATCCGACCAGCACTGCACTTGGCCATTCTCCAACGAGAGCATGAGTGACGCTTTAATATAAACAAAAGTGATTATTTAATAAGTATCATTGCCAAAAATTTCTTACTGCTATAACATCAAATAATAAGGACCGATCAAGTGAGAGTGCAAAAATTTACACACAAAGGGATCATGCAAGAGTCCGACTCACATTTGAACAGTTTTATTATTCATTGTTGTTATAGCTAGGCATGGAAATTATTGCTACATTTCATTCATTTTAATTAGTATTTAAAACTTCATTTATACTACATTTGTAAAACCTACAATCATATTTTTCTGCAAATAAAGATATTTATTATTATTATTATTATTTACATTTAATGAAACGACGAATTTTTTTTACAGTGATTTCACAGGTGAATTTGCACAGTCAATGATTTTTCATTCTGAGTCGCAGTAACTTCGCATTTGCTACCATTTGCTTCAGTATGAAAAATGAATTATAGCATAAGACTACCTAATGAATTAAATATAATGAAAGCTGTTTTACATTCGTACCTTACAGTGCAATGCTCGTTTCTCTTAAGTAGTAGTTCCAAATCAATGCACTCATTGTTCTAATTTAAATAATATTTAAAGAACAATTATTACTACCTAACTTATATACACTTATTACAATTTTAAACTAACATGAAGATTTATTTACACTTATAATAATCTCTTTTACGTACGAGTAACTAACAGTAATTCTAACTTCAATTAGAAAACCTAACGAACGTCGTGTTCAAGTAACAGTAATATGTGCTGTGAAATTTAATTTCTTATAGAATCATGATGTAAATAAACACTGCGAAATTGCGACCTGCTACTTTTTACTGCAGTGAAAAGCGAGCCTTATAATGTTATGAGAGTAAGGACTATATTTGTAAGTATGTACTCTCGAACTAATCAAGGTCATAATGCATCAATATGTCACCACGCGAGGCGATGCGATGAGCCGGTAATAGATACGAATTAACAAAATAATGTTTCTCTTTTTACCATGCACTGTAATCGTTTGATAGGCGTCGCGCTTACTCGATGCAACTGTATTCCTCAAGTATAGGTAACCATTTTGGCAATCTGTGATTTCATATCGTGAGCGATTTTTAGCGGGCGTAGTGAAGCGAAGTAGCAAATGTGACTGATGAAAAATCATTTCATATGATTTTTCACTGTTAAAAGTGAAATGTTCCATGCCTAGTTATAGCAGCTAGATATACACATGCTGTGGTAATTTCGACTTCCTACCTATTACTGTTTATGAAATACAGCCCGCTGACAGACAGACGGTCGGACAGCAGAGTAGAATAGAATAGTTTTATTTGCATAAAATGTAGGTACATAAGTTAGAATATTAATTGGAGACATATACATTTTGCCGAACTGACATGCAAATCTTAATTAAAATCAAAAATACATTAACATCATAAATAATTCTTAAATTGTAAACTATTGCTTAGACTAATAATTGCTATATACACATACACAGGTACATCTATTACTTACGCTTTTACTACAATTTACATTCATTTTTGACAAACTTGAAAGTAATCTTCTAATGAGTAAAAAGATTTATCAATTAGCTAGTCTTTGAATTTGTTACAAAATCTGTAAACGTAGGCATTTGTTTGAAACGCATTAAAAATGCGTCCACACATTACTAAACTACTTTTCAAGTACACAGCCGTTCTAGGTACTTTTTGTAATACAATTCTGTCGGTGCCTAGTGTTACGAGGGTATAAGTCTCATGCTTTTTTACACACGTTAGGGCGTTGAATAACAAATTTAGCTGACTCTAGTATATACACACAGAGTAGAGTAAGTATGCGAGACCGTTTGAAAAACGGTTTGCAGGATTCCCATAGTGGTATAGCATGAATGGCGCGAACCCATTTCTTTTGTGCCAAAAAAGCTCGTTGTACCTCAGTGGAGTTGCCCCACAATATGAGACCATAGTTTAGTACAGAGGATACATAGCCATGATATGCTGCTAGCACAGTATAGTCAGTGGAAGTTTTACGTAATTTGTAAAGGACATACACAAATATGTTTATTTTATTACATAGGTTTTCCACGTGCAGCTTCCAGTTTAGATTTTTATCCAAATGACATCCTAGAAAGTTGTGCTTTTGACCTTATTAATTTCGTGATCATTGTATTTTATTTTTGTTTTATGTGGTTTACCGTACGTGCTAAATTGAACGAATTTTGTTTTATTTAAATTAACTTGCAAATTATTATTTTCGTATCATATTATTATATTATTCATTGTATTACTAATGTCAGATGAAAATTGATTAATATCAGCATTTTTATCATAAGTCATAATTAGAGAAAATCGTCAGCGAATAATATACATACATGAGTTGGAAGTGATCTCAGGTAGGTCATTTATATAAAGTAAGAATAACAGAGGCCCGAGAACACTGCCCTGAGGTACCTACAGCAAATGTATAATTAGAAAGCGAGATTTGTATATTTTTAGTTCTTTTTTGTCATTTATGTGTTGTATTATTACTGATTGCTTTCTGCCTATTAAATATTTTTCAAGCCAGCTTAGAGCTGGGCCTCTAATATCATATCGTTCAAGTTTTTGCAATAGTAGGTCATGGGGCACCAGGTCGAATGCCATTGACATGTCAAAAACACGACTATTAATTACCGTCTTATTACTGTCTATATCCTCAACTAATTGTTTCACTAAATCATAGCACGCTAACGTCGTCGTAGACTTACCTCTTTGAAAACCGTACCTACTTCTGATTTTTCAAAATATTATGCCGATGAATAAAACTAGTCAACCTTCTATGCATTGCTGATTCAAATATTTTCACATGACTGGGATCAACGAAATAGGCCTATAATTATACCAACATGTTCTTTCTCCCTTCTTAAAAAGTGGCTTTATTACGGATAGTTCCGGAAAGCGACCAATACTAAACGAATGATTGACCAGATGTGTGAGTATTGGAGTAATTTCTTGTGCACAGCTTAGTAATAAGGTCCCGTTGGTTCCTTTGGGTACGGCACCCTAAAAATAATTCAAGGACTGATAGACATGGTACCTTCTGCAATCTTTAATTAATTATAACATGTGATCAAATAACTAATGATTGTTAATAATTATATTTTAATATTTTTTTTGTTTTAATATCTATAACGAATCCACATTCCAGTATCTTGATGACGACTTATTTATATATTTATTTGTCTATAACACAATGCTGTATTTGAGTGTGTATTAGTATGAATGACTTTGAAAATGTTTCTTCTACCATGTCAACTAACTACTTAGACTCAATACTACATTTGCCGGTTACCGTTCTGGAGGTGCTTAAATAGTTTTTATTTACTAACTTTCTAAATTCTCAAAGTTCTACACAGTATAGTAATATTCTGACCAACGTGCATTGCATGCGGCCTCGTCTCCAAAAAGATCATACTATGTACGCATAGCTGGCGCATGGTCTGTGCGCGCGTTGGCATGGATACCGTGGACACACGTCGAGCATACGCCTTCTTCACCGCCGACGCTGCGTTGATCTGGTCACGATCTCGGCCTGGCTTTCGGAAACCTGACATATTCTTCCTTTGTGAAGCCCCTTCTTTGAATGACATGTTAGCCTTAGCGATGTCTCGCTTGTTGTAGTGCATCTTGATCCGAAGCATCGGTTCCGTGCAAGAAAACCGCCTTTGGAAAATATTATAGTGTTAAGTCTCTTAGTCAACGCCTTGGACCTCGAGGGCCAAACACAATGATCATTATGCCTGGATGCCTACAAGTCGTGAGTTACCGACCAACAGACTGCAATGCAGAGGATCTCGGGTTCGAACCCACGTTGCGCACCTACGACTTTCGGAAGTTATGTGACTTTTCGAAATTATGTGCGTATTGATTGACAATTATCGCCTGCTCCGTGCCTCGGAGAGCACGTTAAGCCATGAACATATATGGCAGTCGTTATTGGGAGAGTGTCGACACAAAAGATCCCACTGGGTTGAAGTGTCGCCGGTCTGCACTGACTGGCCCCCACATAAGGAACCAAGAGTGACAAAATTTGTTGAAAATATTCTGCACGTTCCAGCTGTACCTATACGGCTGTCCAGTCTCGAGTTTCCACATTAGCAGCTGTGAGTTGTAAGACGCAGTGGCAAGGGTGAGCGGTGGTCTGACGGCAGCGGCAAGTACGTCATCCGAGTGTCGCGTCTCCCATGACTTGCCCGTCATCGCCATGCCAGTATCTTCAAATTCCGTCACGTGTCGGTTCCAACCAACTGCTAGTATCCTAGACATATTGTTTACTTGAGAATTATTTGAATGAGGATAATTATTATATAGTATTTAATACTTTAGACGTGCAAAATTTTAAGGTTCTAAAGATTGATCAGAGGGTTCTTGTGTAATTCAAATATACGACAAGGCATGTAAATGTTACGAAACTCACCTGCCCTCAACCCAGAAGCAGTTGGTGACCTCACACATGTGCTCAATGGTCATCACTCGCAGACACAGAGCCGTGTTGAAGTTCCACACCTATGTATAATAATAAAAATCAACAGCAGGTCTAAACAGCGGTGAATATTTGCTTTCACATAATCATTTTCAATGCTCTATGTTCTATGTTAGGATGGTGGTTGTACAATAATGTCGCATACCCAGTGCAATAAAGGCGTACTAAATACAATTACGACAATTTTTTTTTATTGCATATTTAAATATTGCAGCTAAAGCAAAAAATACCCAAGCTTAATTATTTTCGTCGTGATTTTACATAAAATAAAGGCTTTATACCAAAATACTTAAGATTTGATAAAATTACCCTTAATCTAACAATGTCTTTGTTTCACTGAATTAAACTAAAGATTATATACTTTCTATAACAAATATATCAGACCAAGCAGTTCTTTTTCTCGTGTAAAGTTAGCATATCCTTTTTACACCTTTATTCCACTGGATGTGCGATGTGTAGTAGATTAGCATACCTAAAAACTTAAAAAGTGTCCAAAATTTGTTGACTACCAAAATAAATAAAATTGTATCTGCTTGACCTTTAGTTCTCCAGTCCTTGCACCCGTGAGCAGCAGCTGATAACCAGGGTCGAAGCACGCGGCGGTGATCTCCACGGGGATCAGTTCACCGTGCAGCAGGCGCGTGTGCGCGTCACGGAGCATCACGTTGCGTTGACCTCAACATTACACTTTATGAGCTGGCTGTTTGAAAATGTGGTACAGTTTCCAATCATGGAGTACTCTTTTCAATAGCCTTAATATCACAATTCAATCGTTAGTATCAGACATGTAAGATGAGTGGTATAGCTTAGCTGATTTGTCGCTCAATTTTGGAGTAACGCGACTGGGTACCTCTATGCTACAAGATCGCCAAATAATCTGATATTGCGTTTCTGCGGTGAATAGTGATAGCAGCACTGATGTAACCAGAAAGAACAGTGACTTTTCGTCTTGTAGTTTAATTCCGTGAAACGACAACAATTTTTTTATGGAATATGTCCCTAAATAATAAGTATTACATTCATATCAGACTTTTTGTATGCTTGATTAGCACTTCCGAAACTTCATATAAAGTGAACTGATGTTATTACGGTGGAACGTGCATCTGCATATAACCAACCTTTTAATAAATTTTTTTATTATGTTTCTTTGTGTTATTTTTTAATTACTCTTTGTTGTGGGTACATTTTAATAATAATTGATGATGCATGTCATGATAGTGCTAAATATAAATATTTCTATTACCTATTATTATTAAGGATGCACCTGGCTATTTAGCGTGGGACTGAGCAATCCGAGGGGAAAAAGGATAACGCTATACTTTAGCAACATTAAGTACCTACATCTCGTTAGTACTGCTACGTAGGTG
The DNA here is from genome assembly GCA_930367265.1 of Catocala fraxini. Lineage (NCBI taxonomy): Eukaryota > Metazoa > Arthropoda > Insecta > Lepidoptera > Erebidae > Catocala > Catocala fraxini. Next base: position 3,385,479 of record OV884031.1, read on the forward strand.
AGTTTCGCTTCTTTATGTTGTAGTTATGTAGCCACCGCGCGTACCTACGACCTCCAAAGTTACTTCTTCAGTAGTACACAAAAAATACGAAACGCCATTCACTTCACTTCACTTCACTTCAGCAATATGGTACCTATGAGTTTACTGGACTTGACTTTAGCCGTAGCATTGACTTACCAGTGACCGGGTTCCAATTAATAATGATACTGTCCATGCCACATGTGATGACAACCTTGAACAGAGGGTTGTACAGCACTTTGGCGACGGCACGGGAATGTGTGAACCCATCCGTGTGAAGAGGGTTCAGCTGTTCGTCCAATACCACAATGGCGATCTTGATGGCAGCCAAGAGAAACTCGCGGGTGGCAGTTTGGTAGACAGCGGAGATTGGAGTCCTCTCGCCGATGACAGGTGGAATGTCAATGTAAGTCTGGCGTACGTAGTATGAAAGTTATTATTTTTATGTCACCTGCTCTTGTGATCTGATTTAGGAACAAGTTAGAACTTGTAAATCTCTTAAACAAGATACTTAATAAGCAACCGAGTCACCTATAGGTACTCAAAATAATTGAGATCTATCTTGCAATTTCGAACGCGTATCGCTCGGCACATAAGTACCTTAAATTACTCTTTACTATATTGTCAAAATGGCGGTGCTGTCTGTGCTCAAACTCAAATACCTACTACGAGAATTTTGTATTTTAGATTTTAACTAATATTATTAGTGAGTTTAGTAGTAGTTAGTAGTTTAGTTTGTTCACTTGTTACGCTTGCACGCCTTTACTACGCCACCATCATCATGAAATTTCACATACACGTTGTCAGAGGTACAGAAAAAGACATAAGGTACCTTTCATCTAGAAAAAAAGTATTGTTCTCGAACGAAGCCACGGACAAAAGCTAGTAAAAAGACAGTTCCCGCACTGGGAAAAATTCCTATGTCACGGGATGGCTTTACAAACAACGGACACAAAGAACAACCACACTCGGAACAACCATTTACGGATCACACAAATTTAATGTCCCGTGTGGGGACCGAACTCACAATAGTTGGTGCGGCAGCAGTGGCGAGGCGGCCACTACACCATTCGTGCAGTGAATAATAATGTCCTCCAGACCGAATTTCGGCCACAGCCGGCGGCAAATCTTAACAGAGACTGGCCCTCTGCGCAGGAGATATTATAGTGCACAAGTATGTGCACAAACACAAGTGCACTCTCTGTTCCCTAACCCTCATGATCCGATGGGACGGTGATCCGACACGACCGGAGAGAGATCAGGCGCAGGACCAACAGCTTTACGTGCTTTCCGAAGCAGGGGGGTGTCTAACACCGCCAACTTCCTAACTCTGGGCTCGTATTGAGATTTCTAAACAGGAAATGCCAATATAATTTTGTTGGCCCGACCCGGGATTCGAACCCGAGACCTCATGCACAGCAGTCGCATTCACTACCGCTGCGCCATAGAGGTAGTCGTGCAGTGAATAACAGTAAGGTGTCTCTTATAAACAGCAATAGGTAGACTCAGACGCTTAACGTGCAAATATTTTACAGGCTGTATCTCTTACACCCACCTGTACGCATACTTGTCCCTGCAAATCCCATACTTTGATAACCCTGTCCCTAGACAGCGAGTAGATGGTGAGGCCCGCGTTCTGAAGCACCACGCACGTGATGCCAGCGTGGTGACCCATAAGAGTTACATTGGCCTTGGTGGGCACGAAAGGACTCCACACACGGACTATGCAGTCCGGACCGCCCGTCACTAGTAAATGAGTTTGTTCATCAAACGCGAAGCACTGGATACCCTGTTGGAAAAACACTACAATATAAATTTCATGTATCCGATTAGGTAGGTATGCTTCAAATAATAACTAGTTAGGTATTCGGGTGCGGAAAATAAACGTGTCATAATTTTATACCCAGTTATGACAAATATGGATAAAAATATTCCCATTTGTGCAATATTCTGCGACATGACCCAGGCATTTGATTATGTCCAACATAAAACGTTATTAAAAAGTTAGATGCCTGCGGAATAAGAAACGTTCAAAACCTCTTTAAATCTTATCTAAATGATAGAATACTAAAAACTGAAGTAAGCAAAATTGATGCATGATTGATGAAAATGTATAGGTATCAGGAGAGCGTACAGTTATTCACGGTGTTGTGCGGAAAATAAACAACTTTCGTTTTTTTTGTATAACAGCTACCGCACTATTTATAATTCCAGTATCGCGGGAGAACAATCAAATAAAGGTCACAGAGGACACTCAGACTTGGATCAACCATTTCTGGAAGTAAGAAAGGTACCTTTTCAACTCTAAACATGTTGTGTGTCTTCGAACCGTGCATGTCACACATGAGAAGGGAGTCGACGCATGTGGCACAGGAGACCACGCAGTGTAGGGAAGCGTAGTACGAGACCTGACGGACCCACTCCGCGTGTATCCGCGTCAGTTCCACTAGCTTCATCTCTGGCAGAAGATACGGCTGCAACACAATACACTCTAACAGTGAAGTTAATACATATGTACATACATACATAGATCACGCCTGTTTCCCAGAGGGGTAGGCAGATACTACGGATTTCCATTTGCTACGATCCTGACACACTTCTCTAAGAAAGACTAAGAAAGTTTATAAGGAATGGATGGATGAATGAATGGAATAGTCGCAAGAGGAAAACCTAGGTGAATGTTTCTCGATCAGATCGGAGGCGTTCTGGGCAAAGGCCAGGTTAAGAGCACCTTATATCGATGAGCGTGTATGAGGAATGTGATGGAAGTGAATGATGTTAATAATGTCCCCCAAACCAAGTTGTGGTTACGGCGTCCAATCACATAGATTGGCCTTCTGCCCAGAAGTCATTGTAGTGCAAAAACATGAACGAGGCCAACCTTATTGGAGACCAGCCGTCAGAAGAAACTATTATAGTTCACAAACGTGTGCTAAACGCACAAGATTACTACTCTTTATTTTATTTATTGTTGATGATAACCAACTCCCGCACCAGTAATCAGTCCTATATTGCAGGGGACTTTACAAACGTTCATACGACAGGACACAAAGAACACCCAGACTCGGAGAAACCATTTGTGGATTGCACAAATTGCTTTCCAGTGTGGGATTCAAACCCACTGCTCGCGGCGCAGTGTACATACGTTGCGAGGCGACCACGTAAACCAACTACACCATACGTGCAATCAATTAAATTGTTTCGTAGTATTATGCTCTTTAATTTTAACGAGTCCGAAAAATGTTATCTAAAACCTATTTTGTGGAAATAAATGACTTGAAAATTACAAAAGTGTATTTAGCTGGTGTGGCTGACGAAAGACAAGGATGAATCGTTTTGCTAAGGACATTGCCTGAAACAATGATTACCTTCCTCTGCAGATCGATGTGCCTCAGCTGTATCAGCGCGTGGCCGGCCTGGTTGCGGAAGGGTCCGCGCTGGATGGGTGAGAACAGGAGCACCCGCACGTTGCCACCCACGTCACCACATATCAGGATACTTTTCTCATTTAAGTCAGCTTCGAAGTGGTAGTACATTGTGCAGATCTGACGTAGAAGGCATATTATTGTTACATGGACTCACACCTGTATATCTCCAAGGGAGTATACAGAGGTACAATCACTGATGATAAAATGCTGGTATACCTGCACTTCACCATCTATGGTTTTCGGTCCTATGGCATATTGTATCTATCGAATCTAATCCTGTTTACCGGACCTATCTCCAGACCGCGTGCTGTTACTATGAATTCCCTAACAGACAAAATACCCATAAAACGTTGCCCGGACGTTGATCCGGACCTAGGACCTGTATGCAAACAAAGGCGCAAACTTATGCCACTTGGCGGCCCTTGATATTGAGTAAATTGTTCAGTCAGGTGGGCCATTGTAAATAGAATTGAAAAACAAATGGCCTTTGTTACTCGGTGAAAAAAGAAATCTTTCCCCTTTATAATATTTGTATTTTTTCTATTGTTAGTGACAAACGACGATGCGTTTTACCTAAAAGTAAGCAGTAACCGCTGCTCATGAACATACATACTTGTATTCTTTTCGCTTTGCAGAACTAATGCGAAGAAAACTCAACTATGCCGCTGCCTACGTATAGAACGATTGCAATCGGATAGTATACTGTAACTGAGCCGGGTTGATCATCACAAAACAAACGATATCTGTTTATTTTAAATACAAAATAGACAGTATATTCCGGACAGTCTGACTAAAAATGATTATGTGTTTTGTGACAAATAAATAATTAAAAATGTGCTTAATTAAATGTGTTCTACATGTAATTACCATGTACTCCCAACTGGTGATGACAATCTTGAGCGTGAAGGTCTTTGCAGTGCAGTCGTAAAAGCGGAGGTCTCGCTCCGTGGAGCTGGTCACGACGATGTTCACGTCTGGCAGGCACACCATGTCCGTGACCCATGTCGTGCGAACCTTCAGATGGGCTATGAATAGCTTACGGTTAGATAAGTTAATATTATCAAATATGTTACTTAGATATTCTTCCTAATTGGGACGCAGTTGTAAATCAGGTGCAATTTTGATTTGAACTAGTGTCTCAGCTTTAAGAGTTAGATTCAAGAAACGAGTTGTTTTAATAGGCAGTTTAATTTTATACGATATGTGTCAGTCCGTAGGTATTACGACTCGTTTTTTTAATATAGGAACTGGCCTTTAGGGATTTCACTTTAATGCTTAACCTAACTATGTATAGTGTACATTGCCTCAAACTTCTAGTTCGCTGTGAAAATGCACAGGATTCACCCTGTACGTGTTTTTTGTCATTGCGAATCCACTCGAAGCAACTTCAGTGGAAACTAAAGGTTTTGAGAAAAGGTATAGGGACCTACCTACTATTAAGTAGGCAATGTTAAAGCGATGGTTGTGTATTACATACTTATTAATATGTTATAAAATATTGATTAATCTATCTTACGGCTGGACGAGTATGCTGTCCTCAGGAGTGTCATGTTGAGCGACCACCAGTTGATCATGCCGTCTCGACTCGCTGTCATGTACGAGCCTTGAAGCGGGTCTGTCGTGCGATCCTGTAATATTTGCGTTTTGATAATAATTATGTATGTTTATACATAATATACAAATAGATACATTTTTCTTAAAAATTTTCACTACGTACAGGTCACTATTTACTACGTAATTCTTTAAGTAACAAGTTATTATAAAGCATACCTTCGCGACGTCAGGACAGAAACTTATCCTGGAGACGGGATGCCTGTGCTGCGAGCGCATGACGACGGGTAGACCCATGATGGGCGCCTGTAGCGTCTCCCGCTGGTTCTCCGGGTCGTTGCCAAAGTAGCCCAAGATCAGGTGCGACACCAGCTCATCCCAGTCAATCTCGCCCGAACGAGATGTGTTTATCTAACATTTTATAAATTTAAAGTGATAAATAATCAATATTAATATTAAAAAGAGGAAAGATTTAATTTTTTGTTTGTGTATTGGTTGCTTCTTATGATAAAAACTCCAATGAAGAAACGGATAATTTAATATTTAATAAAGTAAGAACCTTTAAAAAGAGAATTTTATATTCATCATCATCATACTCCACATTGAGTAGACTTTTTAATAAGTCTCTGAACTCGGTCGCCATCATTTTGTTCATGTATGCCGCCTGGAACGCCTCTTTTATCTTCACCATGTCGTACATGGAACAGCGTTCATGCAACTCAGCGTTCCGCCACCGAGTGAGCACAGTACTACCCTCAGATCTTGAAGATAGTGACATCAAAGATCTAACATCACTCCCATTCGCCATGATTACTAGATTTTAATAATAAATATTCCGAAAACCTAATATTACAGTAAAATTATGATTTATTATAAATAATAATGTCAGATGAAATACGTCAGTTAGGTACAAATCACTGACATACATACACTTTGATTAACTAGTGACAAAGACAATACAATACGTCGTAGATTGAATATTAACCCACTTTGTATGTCTGTGGTATTACATGTATTAACAAAGACATTGTATGTATGAACATGTCGTATTTTTTGTTGCATGTTAACATAAAATGTCTTTGTTTCTTTGCGTTTCTGGATAACATATAGCTGGACGTAGCTTTGCAATTATGTATTTATTCATATGTGGCATTGACAAAAAGATAATTTAGCATTTATTATCAGATAAATTTTGTGGTATATTCCAGTCAAGTCAAGTCCAAGTCTTAAGACTGCGCCGAGCGAAAGACAGATAATGACAGAGCTCGTGCTGCGCATATTCAAATCGGCGCGCGGCCGCCATAGTAAAATTATATGGAGGATTTGAAGTGCTTTTTTGATAAATATGTATCTTTATTGTCAACCAATAACCTAAATATTTGGGACGGACATATTGTAATATAACTATTTATGTTTCGTTTAAGTTGTAAAATAGGATAGATTTCTACTGTTATAATCTAAAAATCACGTAACACAAGCTTTTATTATCAGACTATACGAGATACGTTTTGCATTTTTCGTGCAAATTTACATAATTTTGTAGGCGAAAATATTATATATTTTAAGTTTTTTACACGGAGTAATTGCAAACACATTCATTGTTATGGTAAATATATATTTTATATTTGTATTAAACCAAAATTTGTCCTATAAGAATTAGGTAATAATTTATACATCTAAGGTGGCAAACAAGCAGACCCACCTGATGGTAAGTGCTCACTGTAGCCTATGGACGCCTACAACACCAGAGGCATCACTTGCGCGTTTGGTTTACGCGTGTTTATCGTTAGAAAATGCTAATTCAGTTCAGCGGAGACGTACTGAAGTAGCTTTTCTATATACGCTCACCGGTCGAGCCGCGGAGCATATATAGAAAAGTGTGCAAAGAATCTCTTTTGCACCCTTTCAAGGCTATCAGAGTATTTCATATAGAGTGGGTCCCATATACATACGGTATATTTCAACTGGGAGCGGATTAAGGTCTTATAAAGATACAAATATGTTTTTGAACGCACGAAATCGTTACTGGCTCTCAAAATCTCAATTATGTGACTTCGAGATCTCGGATATTCTGCACTCTTTCGAGGTAATGATTGCCTATACTATAATTATATGTACTAAATGTTTGTTTTCTTGTGAAAGTGATAATTTTACATTTATCGAGACTAAGTTGCAGTTTGTTAATGTTGCAATAATTTCTAAATCTATATAAATCTTCTTGGAACTCCCGCTGGTCATTGTGGTCAACTATAGAACTGTAAATTTTTAGGTCGTCTGCGTATATAAAAATTTAGAATGTTGAAAGCATTTACATATTTATGTCGTTTATAACCAGGATAAAAAGCAAGGGGCCAAGAATAAAACCCTGAGGAACTCCAGATGTTATAAAAACAGTTTTAGATTCGTACCCATTTATTACATATACAACATACATATATACATTTATAACGACTTTTTGTGTTCTACTTGTCACGTAGAGTTAAGGCAAAGGAAGGGTTATGGCAAAGTTAACGAGTGTAAACGAGGCACATAAATATAAAATAAATTTAATTAGGAGAACACAACCACGTTTAGCGATTTTATTCATTTTGTTCTTGGAAAGCTTATAAAAATGCCAAAAGAATAAAAACAACAAAAGATTGCGTGGTTAGATGACTACAAACATTAAATTACCTACCTACTGTCAAAAATTAAATAATAAATACTGCACTGTATGGGTTGCATATTAGAAAATCAAAACTTTTCTGAGCAAATTTCAAAAGAACAATGTACAAGTCAACAAAGTTTAAAATAACGATGGTTATTTGATCAAAAGTTTAGCTGACCAAAGTCTGGAATATCAATGTTTATATTATTTATTACACTATTGACCAAATCGTTTAAAGGTCAAAATGGATTACTGGATAAATTATTAATTATCAAATGGATTAACTGAAAAAGGTAAAAATAATATTAATATTGGTGTGAACTGCTTTGCCTGAATTTTATTTGCCCTAATATCATTTGCCATAATAGTCAACAGCCATAATAATGTATGACGTAATATTCCTTTGCCCTACTCTTATTTGCTATATTAGTCACGTGCTAGAAGCTTTGTTTCCCATAAAGTCACTTACCATAACATCATTTGTCATAATCATTGTAAGCCCTAATTATCACATGCCATAACATCATTTGCTATCGACATTGGGTGTGTAACGGTTGTTATATCAGGAGAAACTGTATGCAATTGGGACTTTAGGGCACCCCGACTCGGATAGGTTAGGTTAGAAGGGGATAGCGGGGTCGATTGAGCGAGCGAAGCGAGCGAATAGACCCCGCCATCCCCTTCGTGGTTATTTTTTTATAAACCACCCAGAATTAGTTTGATTAGGTTAGGTTAGGTTAATATTATTATATATATGAAGAATTCCACGCACACAGAATAGCGCTGAAGCATTTCGCCACCATATCAACGAAATCTGTGCAAAAAGACATGTGGGTTTTTATAGATTAGTAGCTGAGCTTATAAAGGAGACCAATATAAACATGGCATCTATTGAAAAAATGAGAAACGGGGAACCTTTGCCTAAGAAAAGAAAAGACAAAAACGTGGATCGACTAAAGAAGATTGATAATATTTTAAACAACATTACAGAGTATAAGCATATACAACTTTTACAGGGTATTGCCAATAATTTATAACTCACACATTTAAAAAATTGTGTTATTCAGTACTTAATTTTTAAGTTTTTTTTTTTCAAATTACTTCGTTTATGTATGTATACTATTTTGAGGCAATTTAAATTCAATGGCATTAATTTGTCCAATAATTGAGCTAATTTTTGGACAAATTAATGTGTTAAAATTAATGATGTACTTCAAATATAAGTACCTACCTAACTAACCTACATTTAAATTAATAATTCTTAATAAGAAATCATTTGTGATTATAAAATTTGATTAGTTATGATTTGATATTGTTACGTGCTGGGCTCGACAGATAAGAATATAAACAATATTACCGAGTAAAACACGTTTTATTTAAACACACAATTAAATTTAAAACACAACAAACACTATACCACACTTTTTCACTGTACTGTACTGTACTCCAAACTCCGTAGTATTTCCGCTTCCGTTCGCTTCGATGAACACTTGACCGCTTACGATTGTAAAACTGACTTGGCGGTGCGCGTGCGCCCTATTTATATGCGGCTAAAGCGTTTCTAGAGCTTTCTAGCAACGCCGCTCACGGTATGCAAACAGTACGATGATTCCAGAAAGTACCAGCGTTCTCTCTAAGATTCTCGTACCGTACTACGTAGTTCCGTAAGATGTCAATAGATGGCGGTGTAAATTATTAGACGTAACTGCCGAGTATTTCCCCCAATGCCGAGAGATGTCACTGGGCGTAACAATATTTTAAAATTACATCTAGCAACTTTTGATCAGTCGTTCATTTGATGTCACATACATTGGGATTCTAAAATGTTTCTAAATAAAACATTTGGTCATTTAAATTTTGTTATTTCGTTTATTGTTCTTTTGATATATTTGCTCGAGAAAGTTTTGATTTTTAATATGCAGCCACTGTATGTAACTGACCTTATACAAACAATTTTAAAATTATTTTTTTATAAAATATATTCGTGTGATTGAGGAATTTGGTCATTATATTAGCAAATAAATGCCTAATGTATCAATCAACATTTATGTGATTACGCTGTTGCAAAATTTTGTAAACTAGTGTTAGAGCGAGGGTACTTGTATGTGCACGGAGTACAATTAGTAAAGCGTTCTCGTATAGAGGTACCGGCTCACAGCGGATAGACAATAATGCTTCCGACAAATAATTAATCTAGGTACGTATCATCAGGCTGGCCATAAATACTGATACAATTTAAAAAAGCATGATATTACTTTTGAATCTGTCATTCTTATATGAATATTCATTGTATCTTCTCGTTTGCCCGCCAATCGGTGTTAAATATGTTTGTGATATTAAAATGGAGTGGGGTGATAAAGAGAACCGAATTGCTGTAATAGTATTACACAAAGTAGGTATGGAGCTGTTGAATCGTCGTTCATTCAACGCGCGGCACACACGGAGCGGGACGAGAGGGGCATCGCGATCAGCTGGTGGCGCGCGCGCCGGCCACCGACCCGGCAGTCAGTGGACCAATGCTACAGCGGACACCCGTACTCGCGCTCTTAATTCTCACAATAGTTTATATTCTATTCCCGGCATCGACAATCTTGTAGAAATATCATTAGTATTTAAATAATTAGTTATACAGTCCACTTCTGAGTTTTATTCCGTAACACCAAGGATTCCGATCAAACAGGAGCCAAATGCAATTTATGAAACTCTCCATCCGCTTGGTATTAGTCGAATGTTTGTATTGATAGGTACAATGAAACCTCCTCTGTTTGTGACGAAGAAAGATCTGGCCGTCTACGTAGTATTCGTACAAAAAAGGCGATTAAAGCAGTGAAGGAAACAATTCTAAGAAATCCTGTCCGAAAGCAAAAGATTTTATCTCGGGAAATCAATACAGCGCCTAAAACCATGTTTTAAAAGATGACTTAGGACTTGCAACCTATAAGAGACGCACTGATCTGATACTTTAAAAATGAATAGGGTGGTAAAATCAAAACAACTTCTTAAGCTGTACGCAAAAGGCCACAGAAAAGAAAACATAATGACGAGATTTTTTTAATTATTGAATAATGTTTTAACAAGCAGAATGACCGAGTTTATGCTCAAAGCTCTATAGAAGCTTCCCAATTAGTCAGCAGAGTACAACGTAAATACTAACCGATTTTAGTGATGATTTGGTGGGGTGTTAGCTATCAAGGAGTGACTGAGTCATATTTTGGTGGAAAAGGGATCAAAATATCGATGCAAGTGTATCAAGATATTGTGGCGTATGTATATACGCACAAGCAACATATAAGTTTATAAGGAACCTGGAATCGAACGGAGCATCGTAACTAAAAGACGACTAACCTAACCTAACCTAACCGCGCCGAAACCAAGCGACGTGCGAAGGCGATCGAACAGAGCATCATACGTCTAGCCGCGCCGAAACTATCTTACGATCCATCGTGATACCGTCTGTTTTTATAGTGGCACAATTTATAAGTACGCACACACGCGTAAGGATTTCCGAAAATTGCCTCGTAACTGTTAGAATTTTGTTTACTTGTCGCTGATTGGTGTAAATGATTATTGTACACATTAGTGCCAGCGATACTTGTAAGAACAATAAATGGGATATAAGAAGGCTTAAAAATTGTAAATATATTCTCAGTTGAATCAGTCTACGTTTTTCAATATAACCCTAACGGTTACCAGCTACGGACCTGGCTTATGCCTGTCGGCTGATCTACAACCCTAACTGTTACCAGCTACGGTCTTGGCTTGTGCCCGCCGGCTGATAATGCGTTAAAATATTATGATTCTTGAGAAGGTGGTTAAGCCTCTTAACAGCACCATGTTTCTTAACCAAGTAAGGTCTTTTCAGCATGACTCAGCACCGGGTCATAAAGCTCTATCCACCTAAGCGTGGTTGAAAACGAACGTTTCGGTCTTCATCAGAGCTGAAGACTGGCCGTCGTCTAGTCCCGATCATAATCCGCTTGATTATTATTTATGGTCAGTTTTAGAAAGTATGGCATACTCTAAACCTCATGACAATTTGGGGTTTCTGAAACAATCCATAAGATTGGCAGTGAAGAATTTTCCCATGGAGAGAGTGCGTGTTTCTATTGATAACTGGCCTCAACGTTTAAAAGACAGTATTAAAGCCATTTGAGATCATTTTGAATGAGCTTCATATATTGTTAATGTATAAACTAACACACATTACAGAAAAAATGTTTTATGCGATAAAAAAAATAGTTTTTTTCTTGTTACAATATTTATAGCAAGACTACGTATTCAAGTGAACAATACAAATTAATATTTTATGTTAAGATGTATGATTACAAATAGGTAATTAATATAAAATAGAAATAATAGACATATATTATATAATGACAGTGCCTCACATAATTTAAATAAATTAAATTAATAGTAAGATTTCACATAGATAACACGCAAATAAATAATATTAAAGCCACAAAGTTATTGTTTTCGGAACGTAGTATTCACCGTCAAATCAGTCAGTCTTTGAACTCTTTGAACTGTCAAGTGTCAAATCATAGCAAACATAACCTGAAAGTTTTTATTAATTTACGTAATTTATTACTAAAATGTTTCTTACTTTGAGGCTGCTGTCGAACAGGCACCCATCTTTTATTGCGCGCACGGTATTTGTTAAGGATAACAACGTAGACGACGCATGCAGAATAGTAAACAGGATCTTGGGCAAAGAAGGCATTCTGGAACAGTTCAGGCTCACCAGATACTACGAAAAGCCTTTTCAGGTAATGACGGCTAAAAATAACACTCGATTATATTATTGAATGAATGCCAGCTTGGCAATTAGGTACCTTTTTCCTTCTATTGTAACTAGTCTTAGAAGATTAAATTGATACACCATCCCACCAATATAATCACATCTGCATTGATCATGAAAAAAAACATTATCTGGGCTCCAGTGTGGGAAAAATATATATTATTATATATAGCCCATGACTATGCTGTGTTATATTTCAGACAAGAAGACGTGTGAACCATGAACGCTGCAAGGCTATCTATAATGAGGACATGGAGAGGAAGATCCAGTTTGTGCTGAGGAAGAACAGACATGAGCCCTTCCCAGGATGTCATTGAATTGATTTCCATAGCTGACAAATTCAAACAACTGTAGACAATTATCAATTAATATATTTAAATTAATGTCTTTGTATTTCTGCTGAATAACTGATACCAAACGTTATGAAAGAAGCTGCTATAGTATAACCATCTTCAATATTATTTTGATGGATGAATATTTAATTTATTGGTATGTTTAGATATATCAATAAACTAAGTATTCATTCATCAGAATACCATCAATTATTTTCTGCTCAATATGAGCATTAAGCAGAAAATTTACGCACAATTAACATCAATTGTAAACGTATTTGATTTAGAATAAAACATGTAAATAAATAGTATTCAAAGTTTATTTCTTATGAACTAAATAATAGCTTAATAACAAAGTATTTACATGAACGATAGAACAGTATTGTCATTATTCGTACAAGAGTCTTTATAAAAATATGTGAAAGCTATTAAAAGGACTAGATGGCATGTTTGGCAGTGTGCGATGTGGCGTGGGGGCCAGTTGTGTCGTTGTCACGTGTAGTGTTGGCAGGCATCTCGTCTTCGCACATAGAAGTGGTACCGGTAACACCTGTGGCATGTCTTGATGCCACACCGATAACTTAGACCTCCTTGTGGCTTGCCCTTGCAGTATTTGAGTCCACAAGGGTACCAGTTGACACATACCTGAAAACAAACAAAACGTGATTAGTTTTGCCATCTTATGATAGTGTTAATTTGTTTATTACTACTTAAATATGGAGCAGTACAATAGTCAAACAAAAGTCTTTGACCGCATGATGGTTGAATGGTTTACATGGTCAGCTTGCCACTGTGACGAGTGTTGTGATTCATCACACAGGACTAAATTGAGTGAGCCACTAATAGTTGTGCCTTAGTCTGGATGTTCCTTGTGTAATAAATGTTGTTTGAATGTTGGTAAAGTTTCCAGTGACTCATTAATTATGTCTAGTGTAGGCATTGCCTTATTTAAAGACTAAGGTAAATCACCAGTTGCAGGCACTAGTGGCTGATCACAGCTGTTGGGTCAACATGGCCAACACGGCGACTAGACTGTGCCCGAGTGTGGCATCCGACGACGGGCCACTAAACGTTGTCACAAGTATCGTGCGCCGACCTTGATGGAGGGTAGAGCAAGATTCTTTTAGCGCCTTTTGATGGACAGTTTCACTTCACGTAAATTCTACTTCGATTTTATGATAAATAAATCTCAAAATTGCGCTGGAAATTGTTTTATTTTTTCGGCGCCCCTTGCCATCTAGTACCTAAAGCGACCGCTTCTCCCGCCTGCTCAGGGCCGGCGCTCTACAGTATTATACAAAGTATGCAAAACTTCGTCGATAACTTGTGGCGGCCAGTAGTAGATTTACTTTAGCCACCACCAACCGATGGGCTATGTAAAACTAAGTACGAGTACACACTGCGTTGTAAACCAGCACTTAGTTTCAAATGAAACTCAAACAGCCAAAAAATATTACCTCTAGATGACAAATGCATTCTTTCGTGTGATCGTTTTCTGCGACGCAAGGCCCAACGGCTGGTTTACCATCGGCCGCGTCTGTAGACAACGCGTGCACCGGGAACGGCGTTACTGCTGTATTGTACGACGACTGCTCTACACCTGATCAGAAGTAAATTAAGTTCGATTAATAATAATTATTTCGTCACAAAATATTCTGCTATAATTTTCAGGTTTACTATGTCAATAGGACCGGTTCTGATATAACAGCGCGGGCGCCATAATCCATAAGTTCAATAAAAGGAAATTTAGGGAAGCAGAATTCAATTTACGTCGAAAGTACCATTACACCTGTTTGTAAATAACCGTTCTAAAAGCATGCATCTCTGTCTACGTGTATATGCTGTAGACTTGACACTATGTACGTATGCGCCGAATGTTCTAAGTTTGAGCCTCAAACGAGACAAAAAATGTGACCCACAAACACAAACAGTTGTTTCAAGTCTAGGTGTTCTTGTTTAAATGTTTGTAAAATCTACCGTGACACGTAAAATATTAGAAGAGCAAAATCAAACTTTAAAAAAAGGTTATACCTATAACACTCTCAAGCACTGGCTTATTTTTATGAATCTATCTTAGCACCCATTGAATCGTTATCACCCAAATCGGAGAAAGATAGATAGAAAAAACATTGAATGCCTTATTTGTATAATAGCTTTCTGGTTTTCAAGTCACTAGCCAGGCACGCATCGATCTCCGATGCGATTCTTCTTGATCATTAATTTAATCTGGAATCGATTCACATAATATTGTCATACTTTTACGCAAATGTTATTCACTGAAATTAAACTACTATGGATTTTTTAATGATTTTAATTTCAATGGTATCGGTTCTTTATACCTTGAGGTTGTGGAGCTGCGAGATTAGTCAATTGCTTGAAATCAATGTGAAACTACTAGGTTTATTAAAAAGGGCAACACCACAGCTATAATAAATCCTACACCACAAGGAAAATTACAAGCATTTAAACCAGAGGTTCCCAGACCTTTCTTCTCATAGACCACTTTCAAAATTTAGCAGGTTCCGATGGACCTCCTGCAGCTTCATAAATTTTCGTGGACCCTGGACCTCGCTTACAAATTGTGAACCACCCCATTTTTTTGTCACGCCGACGTAGATCCCCGTCGAGTCTATCGTGGACCCCTGGGTGCACTCCCAGAGTGGTCCACTTGGACCACTTTGGGAACCAATGATTTAAACAATGGACAAAAAGAACACCCAGACTTAACAATCCACAGTACTCTCAGTGGCAGTGGCGAGGCGACCACATAAACCACTATGCAGTAAAGGTTATTAAATAAATATATGGCTGTGATATACCTGGCCTTGGCGCCCATCTGGCAAGGTCAGCGGCGCGCAGATACACACGGTCCCTGGCGGCAGCGCAGTGCCTCGCCGCAGGAGGAGACAGCAGGCGCGTGGCACGCCCAGCCCACGCCGTGGCTGTCGTCTGTCGCCAACCTTTGTCCTCCTCTGCCACTCGGATTGTGCCTGGATTTTTCTGTAAAACAATATTATGCTTTAATGAATTATAATCCTTAACCTTATTTCTTTACAAATATTATAAATGTGTTTGTTGGTTAAGACTGCGCCGAGCGAAATGTCCCAAAACAGGCGGTCACAGTCAAGTGAATAAAATCAACACTTTTTGTTTAATAAAAATACAAAATATACATTTACCATAACAATGAATGTGTTTACAATTACTCCGTGTAAAAAACTTAAAATAATGAATATTTTCGCCTACAAAATTACGTAAATTTGCGCGAAAAATACATAAACATAAGCTCGTGTTATGTGATTTTTAGATTATAATAGTAGAAATCTATCCTATTTTACAGCTTAAACGAAACATAAATAGTTATATTACAATTTGTTCGTCCCAAATATTTAAGTTATTGGTTGACAATAAAGATACATATTTATCAAAAAAGCACTTCAAATCCTCCATACAATTTTACTATGGCGGCCGCGCGCCGACTTGAATATGCGCCGCACGAGCTGTGATTATCTGTTTTACGCTCGGCGCAGTCTTAACCCTTTATTCATGTAGTTATGGAACAACAGATTCATATGATGTTTAGGATAGAAATAGTTTATGCATCAGAGACATAGCTATTATTCTTTAGAACCACGAGAGTGAAGTAACGTGTTTAAAATCTAGTATATCATAATTACACTCATAAGCTATACATTTTTCGCTGATGGTATCGGCAGATGTGGTCGATAATTCGCCGCGCATACATATATTCAGACCCAATATTACTAATAAGACGCCAATTGGCTCGCTCACATTAAGTCAGGTGTGCTTTTGTTTGTGCTTAAATTGTGAGGATAACATACCCCTTCGGGCATTTACAGACGTAAATCAGTTATGTAATTATAGAATTACCTACAGTTGCTCTAAGCATGGGCATGGGCACGCCACAATCGTGGCGGTAAGACCCGTACTTAGAGAGTGGCTGGAGAGGCGTCATGGCGCCCTCACGTTTCGCCTGACGCAGGCAGACCGACCACGGTTGTTTCGATCGGTATCTGTGTCGAATAGGCAAACAGGAGACGCCCGGTTGTCATCACTGCGGCGACTGCCGCGTCGTTGTCGAGGACACTGCGTTGCACACATTGGTGGCTTGCCCTGCTTGAGCCACGCAACGCCGTGTCATGCACGTGGCAGTCGGTAGAGTCGTCCTCTCGCTCGAGGCTATGGTTCTGTCCATGATCTCGAGCGAGAGGTCTTGGAATGCCGTCGCCTCCTTCTGTGAGGAGGTGATGTCAGTGAAGGAGGCGGCGGAGAGGGAGAGGGGACGCTCAATCTCTCTCTCTAACCGCAGAGCCGGGCGCAGGAGGGCGCGAGACGACCTCCAGCCACCCTGCGGGCGGTGGACCTATTGGGGCCGTCCACCGCCCGATCAGCGCATGTCCGAGTAGGCGGCGTTCGTGTTCCACGCACGCCTCTCGATGTCGGAAAGGGGACTAGGTCCCCCCGCTATGTTGTCGGGGACCAGGTCCCCCAATTATGTGTATAAAGTTTTGTGGGACCCGCCACGTCCATCGGCGGGTCAAACCTTTGGCGGGGTCGCGATTCGAATGCGAGAGCGATCCGTGCGACCCCGCCATAAAGGTGTGAGGAACACCGCGGTGGTTTTAGTCGGTTCAGCCCAAACATATGGGCTGGATCCCGACATATCCCCATCGCCCGCCCCAAAACCGGCGATGGGGAATGTGATTTGCACATTTCCCCACGTTAAAAAAGAAAAAAAAAAATGCATGGGCATAGGGCAACTTGTTATATGACAATGAAGAGTTATTCCAACTTATCCCGCCCTCCCCTTTCCTATTCAGAACAACGCGTGGGGCTCAGAAGCCATCCTTACTCGGTAGAGTCGACTAGAGCGCGTACCAACAAGTTTGGGTCCTCATACCTCTGCCGAACGATCAAGGCATGGAATATTCGGAAGAAATCTTTAGCTTACAGTGGGTTCTGGTGGCAAGATCGCCACAATTTTTTTAAATTTGTATCAACGAATATGTTAGTTTCTTAGTCAGTGTTGTTTTTTGATGTCACAATAAATTCAGATTTTATTTAAATGTAACTAAAAACACTGTCGGCCTCGATGACGTAGTGGTTAGTGTAACCGACTGCCACGCCTGAGGTCGCGGGTTCGAATCCCGCACAAGTCAAACATTTGTGTGCATCTTCTTCTCTCTTAGCCTTTATTATTCCCAAGTCAGTTAGGGTCGGCTTTTCTGGTCTAACCGGATTTGACTGGATATCAGTTTTTACACGGAGCGGCTGCCATCTGACCTCCGCAACCCAAAGGCTAGACCAGTGTCAGGATATTAGAGGGTACTGACTTTCCCAATAACGACTGCCATAGATGTTTATGGCAGCCGGGACCAACGGCTTAACGTGCTCTCCGAGGCACGGAGCAGGCGATAATTGTCAATCAATACGCACATAATTTCGAAAAGTCATATAACTTCCGAAAGTCAGAGGTGCGCGACGTGGGTTCGAACCCGAGACCCTCTGCATTGCAATCTATTGGTCTCCCCACTGAGCTATCGCTGTTCATGTTGTTTGTTGTTATTCAAATATCCATGTTCATGCACACAAATGTGTGCATGAACATGGATATTTGTCTTGGTCTGGGTGTTTCTATGTATAAAATGTATGTATTTACAAAAAAAAAAGTATATATGTATGTTTTTCCATTGTCTAGAACCCATAGTACAAGCTCTGCTTAGTTTGGGCTAGATGGTGTTGTGTGTATGTGGTAGAATATTATTATATTATTTTTATTACTGTTTACACTGAAGGCTGATTGTGTGGTCTGAATTTGGTTTAGGTAGTCAGACAGTGTTAATTTTTCTTTTTTAATTCTAGTATTATATCAGGGACTGAAAATATTTATGATTGACTCATACTATAATGTGAGGGCTAAAACATGTCAAATCGGTTCTGTGGAAAACACCTCTGCCTTCAGATAAATAAGCAGACAATGTACATATGATACAGTACATCAAGTGATGCTGGTCCCATACTCAAAGGTCATTAAAAATGGAGCAAATGCAAGTATCATACCTGTCAGAATAATCATAAGCATTCTGAAACTTGAGGTACATACACATTTAAAATTCATAATTTATAAGTCATACCAGAGACAACATAAATATCTTGTTCTTAAGTAATTCAAATCCAAACAAACCAGCATCTATCATGTCTCTTTTTTATCACCATAGTAGAAGGCACATGCCATTAAGTTGAAGTCCAAATTAATAACTAATACCTGTCTTAATTTAGCCATTGCATCAGGAGCAATGAAGTCAGCTTGTGCAGCATGTGTCAGGAAACACAGTGTTTGGTGGCCATTCTGACCTAACTCCTCCTCTCCTGGAATTATAACCTTCATTGCCTCCACCTCCTGAAATAGCATCGTAGTATATGAAGTAAATTATTTTAACAAAAAAATGTATTTGATGGTATCCATATCCATCCTATAATATTATAAATTTGAAAGTAGCTCTGTCTGTCTGTTACACTTTCACTGCTAAACCCCTATAAGACAGATTGTATCCTAGGGAAGGTCTTTTAGGCCTACATGTGTTCCTGTGGGATTCTAACAGGGGAAACTGCAGACAGACACTTATATCTATATCTCTTATAAATTAATGCACATGCCCTAAATATCTTTAATTATCAAAGGATCAAGTAGGGGACCATATAAATTTAGTATTATTAAAAAACAAAAATGATCTATTGAAAATTGTATCTGATATAAGAAGTCTCATAATAAGTAAGTACTCATTAATTTGCTACTTACATTGGTGAAATCAACAAGCTGCGAAACAAAAACGCCGTCAAGCCTCATGAACTCCAGCGTGATTGTGTCTTCAGATACATTCGCTGTTATGTTCTCCTGCATAACATCGCCACCCTAAACAGTATCAAACACGCATGCTTTTATTTTGTTTGAAAGCTCAACAACGCTTACACAGTTTAGAATGATTAGCCGCGTCAAGTTTAGAACAACATTAATAATATTTCCTTATTTGATTTAAAACTTGACGAAACAAAATTTAATTAAAACTTATTTGATGACTGATGTTGACTAAGTAGTAAGAAGTTGTATATAGAATTTACTGTCAAACTCACCTGATTTCGAACATTTATCAGAAGCTGGAGATTCGTGGGCCTTACAAGCAAATATAATACAATAAAATTGAAAATTATTACTTTCATTTTAGTTATTTGTTCAATTTTCCTGACATAATTTAAGACTTCGTTTTCCTGTCTAGATGACAACTAGAATTACGTTTGTAAATGGTAGAATTCTCTTTATTGTCAAACCTGTCATCTCATCTGAATTATTTTATCTGCTTTTGTACCCTTGTTGTATCTTATCATCGCATAACTTAATAATCTAGTATATATTTTTATTTAGTTAGAATTACTTTGTCACACCATTTTTTTATGTTATTCTAAAAACCAGTTTTTTTATTATCAAACAACTTTTGTAAACATTTAATTTTAATTTCATCTACGCTCCTTTGTAAGCAAATATTATTTATTTTGGTGAACATATCGAAAATGGCAATAATATATTTTATTTTATTTGTTTTAGATTCATAGTGAGTTAATGATATATTATTATTAGTATATTTTAATACATTAACTAATATATATGCATTTTACTATAAACTATTTTATTGTATTGATATTAGGGTATAATTAAATAAACAAATAATAGTTTAAAAAATAAGAATTTATATATAATTTAATAAAGAGTAAGATCATTAAATATAATGCATTTGTACGCTTGCATCATTTTTGATGCACGGATAATTTTATTTTTGAGGTCATTACATTACGACACGATTTCGCCCGATGCGCAACCGAACGAGACACGAACGTCATCCGAAACGGAAAGAAGGGCGATGTTGCACTAGCGAAGAAAGACAGCTGTCGTATCATTTTCAGCTGATTTTTGTGTACGCATCGCGGACGCTGCAAACTCGAACTGTGATCAATACGTTTTGTAAGGTTTCAAGTTCCTCTGTTCTACTCGCGAAGAGAATATATACAAGGAGAGAGCGTCACGGCAGCAGAGGTGAAGCGACAGTTTTGCAGCGACGAACAAAGGGAGATGGTCTATTGAGCGCGGGTGGTGCGTAGCGGGCGGCCGTGACGTCACTCGGCCGAGGCGTCGAGGCGGTCGAGGCCGATGCGGCGGGCGCGCTCGTGATCTCGGCGCTCCGACGAGCGCGGCTCGCGGGCGCAGCTGAGCGGGCCAGCCTGGCCTCCACTGACTCGGGCGACGAGGGCGCTGGGCACCGGCCGCCGCGCAAGCGGTCCCGCAGGCTGTCGCCGCCCGCCCGGCCCGCCCGGCCCGCAGACATGCACCAGCCCTGCGCCAACGGCGCGCCGCATGTCAATGGCGACGCGCCGCGCAACGGCGACCTGCCGCCGCCCGGCCTGCGCATGACCCAGACCGACCAGGAGATCGTGCGCCTCATCGGACAGCACCTCATCTCCATTGGACTCGAGTGAGTACCACTGAGCGTTCCCATAATTTGTTCCCATTTCCTATCACTGTGACCACGGACCCGTTAATACTTTTATTTACTTGATTATAAGCCCCATCACCACTCATCAATTATCCGGAACCCAGAGAACAGAAAAAGTATTACATCTGGGCCTCGGCTCCAAGCATTGGCTAAGAAGTTATAATTGGATAAAGTAAATATACCTTCTAAAAGCAGTTCATGGTTTGTTATTTATTAGCAAAGTTGAATGAACTCTTATTTTTTGTCTATCTCTATGCAAACAAACATCAAAACAAGTTGTTGTTGATGTTACCTGTATCATATCCCCACATTTTTACTTCATACTCACTGGGTCTATGAATAAATTGCAATGGCATTACAAAGGTAAACAATGAAAATGCATATTTTGAAATATAATGACTGTTTGAGGTGACATGTCTGTCATAGATATATATTTTAAGACAAATTATTTATAATCTACTTCTTTGAAAACATAAGTTCTTTGTTCTAATGACAAATGTATTAGGCTGCATACACATAATTAAAATTGATATCAATACACCAATTGAATTCTGTAAGATTCTAGAATAAATTAGATCATGTTAATATGTATATTACTAGGTATTGTATTTATGTTTGACCACCAGACATTTTATATGTTATAAAGTGTTGGTTAATACAAACATGTTATTCAATGCTAACAATGTGCTTGATTAACAAAGAATAAACATGAGGAAGTAAGATTTTGTACTTCCTCTTGAATACAACAATAACAAAGCTTCCTTTTGAACATTTCCTTGTTTTTATAGGCTTTCTGTATTACAGTCTTGGTCTCACATTACTCAAGATGATCATATTATTAATGAAATGACGTAAAGGACAAAATAAGTAGACTGCATAACTAATTAATAAATAACAAGGGGTTTAGTATGCACAGTATTCAATTATATATGATTTGATGTGCCTGTAGTTTCACCCGCATTAAATTACCACCCCCGTGGGTCTTAGCATGATGTTATATAGTCTATATCATTCCTCGATAAATAAGCTATCAAACAATAAATATTTTATCAATTCGAACCAGTAGTTCCTAAGATTTGCTTGTTCAACCAAACAAACAAACAAACTCTTCAGTTTTATAATATTAGTATAGATGACTATTGTAAATTGTTGTTATAGAAATATGGTTTTTTAGCAAAACCTTGGCAAAGGCAATTTATTTAATAGCTAAAAAATTGCAGCCTTTATTTTATGATATTTGTGTCACAATAGAATTTAGGAGTACGAAACATTTTGATACAATTTCTAGACTATAATTAGAAGTCATGGTCATTGAACATAAATTTTATGTATGTTCTTAAAGAGTTATAAAATTAATAATGTTTTGATACTGGGGGCACCATTAACAACGAAAGTATTAGTTCAGTGTTTCACATTTTTATAACATTTACAAATTCATTGTCATATTTTAAAAACTAATTGAAATATATTTTTATAAGATTCCACACTTCTAGTTTTGTTTTATGTCTTAATATCAATAGTTGGCATATGTTACTTCAGTAAGCTACATTTGAATTTAGCTATTAGGTACTGAAAATATATTTGATGCTAAAATATATAAAAACAATATTTTAATACAAAATTATGGAAAAAGAGTCAGATATTTAAAAAAATATATGTCTGCATAGCATACATTACAGTCTGACCTGTACATAATTATTATTATCTACTCTATTTACCATAGTGTGACACTTTCTAGACCATTTACACGATTACAATAGTGCACTTGTGGCAAAATTTTCTCACAGCGTAACCACTTATCATTTTATCAATCACCTACATTTATTTTGTGCAAATACCTACGTTAACTTAACCATATTGTGATAATACTTACAATCTTTGACTGTTCATGAAAGTTATAGAACTTGCAGTTATCATGAAGTTTATCTTTTATGAAACACGGATTTCTTGTATGTTGCATTATTATTACTATTAGATGTTTTATCTAACAATATAATTTTTACTTGATTTGAAGTTTTGTAAGAAAATATTTATAAAATAGAGGTGTACTTACACTTTAGTTAACTCAAACATAGTAACATTTTATTATATGCAAATAATACAACATTATGTGATAGAATATTATTATGTATGTTTGGATTTCTTTATTTGAAGGTAGTTCAGGGCTTCGCTATAACTATAGTATAGTATTACCAATGCTTAAGAAAAGTGCCAACCACTCACCTGGTTTGACTGATGAAAGTCATTAAATGGTGGTATTGCACCAACCATAGTATCCCATTTTATTCTGCACTTAATTTTGACATGTGGAAAAAATATTTAAATCTTGGTTGGTTTTATGGATATAATTATTATGTCTTATAAAAGAATGGAATAGCATTAAATAGATCATTAATTGTTAAAAATAAATATATAAAAAAATGCATTTCGTCCACATAATCACTTTTGAGAGACATGGTTTACATTAATATCTTATGTGCAATTTAATACAACATTAAACTAGAAGTTGTTAAAATTGGAATCATTACACCCTTAAAAATATTGTTCCGCAAATAAGTATAGGTTAGATACCTTAAGTAAACACTGTTGATTGCTGTTATTTAAGCAAGTGTTTTGTCCCTAATTTTGGCAGCATCTTACTCTTCAGCACCAATATGACCGCTATTTTAAGTTGTTCTTCAGATTTACTTAATTTAGCAATGCCATAAGTTAATCAGTAAATCTTTTGGCTAATGCTCTGACACAGTAGTCCAGAGTCTTTGCTCTTTTCATTATGTCTGCATGTCAGCTAATTGCCTTATCTGTACTAATATTATAAAGAGGAATGATTTGTTTGTTTGTAATCTATAAACTCTAAAACTACTGTAACAATTGTTATAACTCTTTCACCATTACAAACCTACTTTATCCAGAAGATACATAGAATGTATAATGTCATGCTACAAACTACAGGCGTGGGGCACTCATCATAAACATGGGTTAAACTGTGAGGGACAGCTTGTAAATTATAAGATTGCTTAGTTACTAGACAAATTAAGGCATTACAAAAATCGATTTAATAACACACTTTGTTATTGTAATAACATAATTATACAACTATTAATGTAGCACCACACCACATTCTACTTTAGTAAAAATAAAGTTGACATTAATTACTATAATTAAAATGGACTTTAGCTTTACTCTTTGTACGAAAATGTTTAACTGACCTGACTGCCCCATTGGATCTATACATAAGTTTGCATTCATGTTTGGGATCAGTTGTGTATTTCTGGATTTGATTATTGTGTAGGCAAAGTGCTTTTGACTTTTCTGTTAGGCAATTTATTATGGGATCAGAGAGTTTAGAAAAGTTCCTGGTAGATAGCTAAAGTCTCTTCCCATTGGTATATCTATGGATTATTAGGTAGCATGAGCCTGCCCCTGAAAAGCAAAAACCCTTGATACATTCTTAGAATTTTGAGTTGAAAGCTTACCTTCCTAAGGAGGCCAGAAGTGCTTTTAGCTTTTCTGTTAGGAAATTTATAGTGGGATCGAAGAGTTGTAGAAAAGTTCCCGGTAGATAGCAAAACCTTCTCCTCATTGGTATATCCATGGATTATTAACTAGGAAGGGCCTGCCCCTGAACAGTGAAGGCCTACACACAACTTTAGAATTTTAAGTTGAATGCTCACCTTCCAGGGGAGGCCAGACAATCCTGGGGTGGCCATGATCAACCTACTCCCTTTCTTATATACGCCAACAGCGTCGTTTTATAAAATTTTAGTAGGCTAGCCACCTGTGTCTAAGTAATTTATGATAATGTTTTGACCCAAGGGCCTACAAATAGCACAATCATAGTAAGTGCTTCGGAGGGCACGTTTAAAGTCGATCCCAGTTGTTGTCAAACACACAGCAGTCGTTAAGTCATGTCAGAGGCCTACGGGCGGCTTGAAC
Organism: Catocala fraxini; assembly: GCA_930367265.1. NCBI lineage: Eukaryota > Metazoa > Arthropoda > Insecta > Lepidoptera > Erebidae > Catocala > Catocala fraxini. Next base: position 3,410,753 of record OV884031.1, read on the forward strand.
AACTCTTGACAACAGGTTGGCCACTAACCACACGAAAAGAAAAGAAGAAGTAAGTAGTGCTATTGCCAACTACTCACATTCTTATGGTTTCTGAAAGGCATATTAACACAAAAATGTGACACCATATATTGCATGTCACTGGCTGATTGTCTGACTAAATTATTCAAAGCCAATCAAATCACTTGACAAGTTTGATTTCGACATGTCAACTAGCCTTTCAAGGAACAGGTCTCCTACTGTTACTATCCGAACAGAAAAACACTTTACCCAACCAAGCAAAGGGACGTGGGAGGGATATACTTGCCCACGCGCATACGCTTACCAGACAGACCTATTTATTTATCTGCCATTGTAACTGTTTTTGTTTATTCCAAGGAAAATATCTAATCAGTTGTAGTTAATTATAGAGTCAGATTAGATTTATTATACAGAAGTGTTTGTAATGCTTGTATCAACAGTTCTATTATTAATTGTAATGATTTGCAAATTAGTCGCGAGGTCATAGCCATAACCTGTTCAGTTATTTTTTATTTACTGCCAGTTGTTATCCAAGTAGAATTTTGCTTTATGGAACTGTCATACTAGTGTGACCTTATTTTATGCACATAAAGACATTTCCCGTATTCCTTTAGTGTTTTTTATAAATGGTTTAACATTTAAACAACGGACGTAAAGAACACCCAGACTCGGTATAACTATATGGGGACAGCGCCATTTTTTGTCTCGTGTGACGATTGCTATACAACACCTGTCGCCCTGGTAGTAGCAAGGCAACAACTTATACCCAAGGGACAACCATACAAATATATTATATTTATCAAAAAGACACCTTTCACACTAGGCATAATTTCTGTATCGCGGAGGACTTTATAGACATGCAAACAACGTATATATAAAGAACAGCCAGACTCGGAACTAACATTGGAGGGTCATACAAATTTTTGTTTCGGGTGGGATTCGAACCCACAACACCGTGCGCAGTGGCAGTAGCGAGGCGACTACGCTATCCGTGCAGTCAGGGAATATGATAGAGTAGTAGTAGAGATAGAGAGTAGTAGTAGAGAGTAGAGTCTTCGTATGTATATTGTAGAAAGAAACTAATATATGATGTTGTTTGCGCATGCGCAGGTAGAAGTAATATATGTTATTAAGTTTAACAGTTTATAAGAAAATAGTTACTCCTCTCGGCTTAGATTCTTATAACAACAGATATGGGGATAAAAGGTAGCATATGTCATTCTTAAGGATCCAATCTTTTTTCTTATCAATCTAATCAAAATCGTTTCAGTGGTTAAGCGTACCAGACAGTCAGAATTATTTGAGCATTTGTAATTTCGGTCTTTAGCTATGAAATTGCCGTTTATGTCCTACATCTAATTTCGTGGTTTCTGTACAAAATTCAAAGGTAATTTACAATTTCGTTTATATTCCGAGAACAGACTATTTATACTAATATTATAAAGCTGAAGAGTATGTTTGTTTGGTAGATAAGAAGTTATTAATAATAGATAAATATCAATAACATTTTATGCAATTTATATCTAAAGTTACATAGCTTAGTGTCTGCCCCTATTAGTTGTTTCAATTCCTCATAGTTGCCTTATCGTCGATGTTTTTATTAATTTCAGTAAAACCAATGTATCCTAAATATAAACAACTAAACATGAAAACTAAAATAGAATACGAATAGGCCATTCAAAAATATTGATGAAATATGAAAACCACAACGTTTCTGATTTTCCTTATACAAAGCGGCAACTTCATGTAATAATTGTAAACCCCTGTTATTATATGTAACTGATATTGAATACAGAGCATAAAAAACCACAACAATAAGTTAATAGGTAAACAGATGGTTTGTTTTAAAATGTTTATTTCGTAGTCTATGTATTGACGCATACTGTTACAGGCGTCAATACATAGACTTTGAAATAAACTTTTTCAAAGATCAAACATTCAATATTTTATGCATAGGACCACCGCCGCCGCGCCGTTTGCTTTTTTATTAGATTCTAACAATGATACCTCGTAATTTTAGGTTACAAATCTATACTAATATTATAAAGCTAAAGAGTTTGGTTGTTTGGTTGAACGTGATAATCTCAGGAACTACTGGTTCGAATTGGAAAATAATTTTATCGTTGGCTAGCTTATATATCGAGGAAGGTTATAGGCTATAAAACATCACGCTACGATCCACGGGGGCGGTGCAGTAATCATAAACGCGGATGAAATGCGGGCACATCTATTAATATATATGTACTTGTTAACCCGTCCAGCTAGGCTCAATGATGAGGGTCGGTAGTACAATAGGCGAAAATCGAACTCACGGCCACTGAATCGCAAGTCCCCCAATACCTGCATTGATCACACAAACACGAAAGTAAAGAAATTGAATCTGCACTCATAACAAACGCTTGTTTTAATGGCCGCGCTAATCTGTGACGCGTATAAGTTTTGACCCCGTCTCGTCCCAGTTCCAGAGCCCTTGACTGAGGTAGAAATTGGCGCGAACATAATGAGTTAATGACACAATAGGTGTGTTGTAAGCGGACGTCGTGGTGTCTAGGGCCTTCCCACCACGCGGCGCTGCGCCCACGCATTGCAACAGAACCGCTACCGTTATAACTATAGTATTTCCGCGCGCGGCGTGCGTTATCTATAATGATATAAATACTAAGTTGCGTAGCTTTTAGATTTATACAGGGTGTTGCATAATAATTAAGTCATAATTTTCTAGGATTGTATAGTTGAAAGTGTTGAAACGATATTGTCGGTAAAGCACGGTGGTCATAATGAAATATATGTCATATAGAGTATATTTTGTTTAAAAGAAGCTAAACTCTCGTACTAGGAAAAATCCTGTGTTGCGGAGGATTCTACAAACATTCAAATAACGGGCATAAAAACCACAATTTTTTCCGTGGCATGCCTACATCACTCGGCGCAGTGGCAGTGTGGTATGGCGACCATTAAAGCGTAGACGCCATCTGTGCCGTAAAATGGATAGTATCATTTTACGTTTACGCGTATTTGATACGTCGAAATAAAGCTAATATAAACGGATTTTATCGCGGTTTATTTGATAATACCTGGATTATATCTAAAATCCGTATTAAATATAAGATATTATAAAGTAGTTTGATTCCATACATTGTACCTATTTGATGATTGTTGTTACTATAAAAGAAAAATCCATTTGATATGAATTAGTCATTACTCATTTATTAATTTATTTATAATCAACTGCTTACTGCACTTACAGTGTTAACAAACGCATGCATTACTTATAAATGTCCAGATTTCAGGTTATGTAAAACAATAAATACGCTAAGACAAGTGCCGATGAGAATTTATATTCATAGTATAATTAGAATTATATAAACTACATGAGCATTAAACTTTTTAAAAAAATCAGCGCTTATTAGGTACCTATATCAATTTTTCAAGTGAAAACTTTTTTAGGCGCGTTGAGCACTTTTTGGGTGAACATAAATCATGGAACTCGCGTCATCGTCACCGAACGCATTCAAAATTCAAAAATAATAATCTAATAGCTCGACGATACAATTCACAAGTTACTTAGTTTTCACTTCTATCGGCAGTCCCCAAAGACAGACCCGCATTTTTTTTTATCATTTATCATGTGTAGGTTATGATCCTTTAATGTGACCATACATATTTACACACTGTATATTTCTAGCTAGTTATAGGGACTGTTTGTATTGAGGAATGTGTTAAACATGAAACATGCACTTAAATTAGGGTCGTTATGATAATTCTAAGTTTCCGCGTAAAAATGGCCGACATTGAGTCATAATATAATTATACAACCGGTTCGTATTGTACACATAATTTGTATCGATATCCTTACTTGTATTATAGACTAGCTTTAGCCCGTGGCTTCGCTCGCGTAAACTTCTACGCGATTTTAGATTTAGCTTTTATTTCTACCAACATATTTTGAAGACTTTTATTCAAAACGTGTAAATAAAATATTTGGATACAGCTAGGCAGGATACACCAAGCTTCATGCAAATCCAATAACGGTTATACTCTTGGTTCAGGTACCTCTACATATAGGCCTTGAGCCATTATTGTTGTTTTAAAATTCTCGAAGTACGCGTCAGATTCTTCATGTTATTTTACTTTATTTAATAACTAGATGACCCGATGTACTTCGTATCACCTATCCTAACGAATTTTCTATATTTTCTCACTGTTTAAACCTTCCCTGGACTACAACAAACATTTCAAAATCAACATCAGCTAAATCGGCCCAGCTGTTCTCGAGTTTTAGCGAGACAAACGAATAGCAATTGATTTTTATATATAACTAGATGACCCGGTGTACTTCGTATCACCTATCCTAACGAATTTTCTATATTTTCTCACTGTTTAAACCTTCCCTGGACTACGACATACATTTTAAAACCAAAATCAGCTAAATCGCCCCCAGCCGTTCTCGAGTTTTAGCGAAATAAACGAACAGCAATGGATTTTTATATATATAGAAGAAGAAGATAGAAGATAATAAAAGAAAGACTTAGGTTACGTTAGTAACAGTAGGTACTTGATTTTAAATAAAATATATCCTATGTTACTCGGTGATAATCTAGATTTCTAATAGTGAAAGAATTATTGAAATCGGTTGCTTAGTTTTTGAGTAAAATCGTTACAAACTAACAGCCAAAAATTAAATCTTTCCTCTTTTCTATTTATAATGTAAGTATAAATACAAAAGTGTGTGTTGTTAGTTTGTTCAGCTTTGATGTAGCAATGGAGCAAACGATCGACAGTGTGAAGAAAAACTTAAAGCAAATCTTGCTGCAAAAATGCTATTATACTGTTGAAGATTTTTACTAGATAAAATGTAATACATATAACAAATCACATTAGTTTTATATTAATGATTGCATGCTGCAAGGCTAAGTACAGGGTTACCTAATTGTATTCATACTAACATAATATCCCATATTACCTGTATTTGCAATTTATGTAATAAATTAATAAATAATATTGTCTTCTGTTTACGCGAATGTTATTCATTAAAATTAAACTACTATATACGGATTTTATCGCGTTGTTCATTTTACACTTTATTACATAATTTTGAAACTGTTACACTAATACTACTAGAAACGAAGAAAGTTTAATACTTTATTAATTTTTAAGCTAGTTAAATTATTAAAACTATTGAAACTATTTATATTTAAGTTTACACTTTCCCTGACGTTTCGGTTGCTTTTCAGCATAATACAAATAGTCAAACCCAAGATATACTGTGTTTTATTATGAGAAGACCCATATGTCATATTTTGTTAACTAGACCTGATAGAAAAAATTTAGTCATAGATTTGAAATGGTCATTAAAAATTTGACTAATATCATGTAACATAACCTAATCATTAGACATGCTGTTGTGCAGTGTTATTATTTGCCATCCGATTTCTTTGTAATCGTATAATGTATGTATGGAAGGCCACAAACGTCTCGCAAGGACATTAGTGCGGCTATTGATTACTGGTATACAGACACTGTGTGTGGTCTACGTTACCGCAATAAGCATTTATATGTATGTAAGATTTTGCCAGCGGCTTCGCTTGCTTTAGGTTAGGTTTAAAACAGTAATTTTTCTGGATGAAAGATAAACCATGTACTTTTCTGTACCCCTGACAATGTAGATGCGAAATTTCATGATGATCGGTCGAGTAGTTAAGCGTAAAAGCGTAACGAACTAACAAACTCACATTCGCATTTATAATATTATTAAGGATCATACGTGCTTACGTATATTGAGTTACATTTGTATATCCTGTAAACGGCCCAAGCATTACTGACATTCCAGAAACGGTAGCCCAAGGTATACCTATATGGGTCACAGCCAGTAAATGTAAATAAAACATGAAAGCAGTAATTTCATTCTAATCACAGATTTTTTATACTATAGGTACACACCGGCTACACATCAAGTTAGACACCCTATATACGCATAACTATGCTACATACAAAATAGAGAATTGTTGCAACGGTGCATAGTGTCGATGTAATGGTAAGGATAGAGCGTAACAAAAATATAACGCACTATCTGGCACGATTCGCAGCGTTCAACTTCTAATAGTTCAAAGTCCAAACAGTCTAGGTTGATGTGTCGCTGTGTGTACTTATTAACTCAACTTGTCAAAAATTGATGTTACTATTAATGGGGCAAGATAGCTATTAACTGTTCTAATTTACAGTTTATTTACTTGTTGTCAAAGTCAAGAACTCAAACCTATGGATATATTTCTGTGCCTCCTGTGAAAAGTGATACAGTCATTCTGCGTAAATAGAAACACCAATGATTAAATTATGTTCGGGTACTTTGAAATAACTACACTGGAACATTGAGACAACTGCCATCTTAGTCTCCCCGTGACCATGGCTGCTAAAAAGCAACCGAAACGTCGGGGAAAGTGTAAAATTAAATTAAATCTAAATAGTTTTAATAGTTTTAATAATAATTCAATTAGCTTAAACTTTAGTAAAGTTTAATAGTAGTAATAGTGTAACGGTTTTCAAAATGTTGTAATAAAGTGTCAAATAAACAACGCGATAAAATCCGTATATAGTAGTTAAATTTCAATGAATAATATTTGCGTAAACAGAAGACAATATTAAGTGATACAAGTCAAAAATCGACACTTTACATGAGAACAAAAACAAGATTTAAAAAGATCTAGTTCGCGTTCCAAGTGGGCTAGGTTAAACTTGTAGATGAAAACATTCACTTTCTCTGTTTATTTACATTTTTGTGGTCAATATTATAGATTTAAAGTAATTGTTAAAAAGTCTACAAGTTGTACCTTTTTTATTTCTAATACATGCTCCAATGACGTGATAAATGATACAACTACAGTTAAATTATATTGCACTTAAGTTGTCTTTGTGTAAGATGAAAAATTAAATGTGTAAATAAATATAATAATAACACGGAAAATAATGTGTGCAGCAATTACTTATAGAAGTTTCAACTTGAAATATACATATCTATATTCACGATATTTTTTGCAATAATCCTGCCAGTTATATCACTGCACAAAATTGTCGCCGAAACTATGGTAGATAGATCAGACAAGTGAGAAACGGCCATGGATTGCCGTAAATCTTAGAGTTCGAAAAATATGGTATCACTTGACCTTGAGGTCAGAGGTCAAAGGTCATAGTCATTTCGGGGTATATCGACTATGCTATGAGTCGAATGCTAATGCGAGTCTCTAGCTCTTACGGTTCTTGAGTTGAAAGTTGTATAACAGACAGACGGACGGACAGACAAAGCTGTTGTATAATAGTTTCTCGAACTCTAAAAAATCCACTATATTCTATGTAAAAATTTAAAAAAGTTTACAACTCTACTTATATCACTCATCACAGGAGGCACAGATTTATACTTACTATAGGGACACGGTATTGTCTTACGTTTACGCGAATGTTATTAAGTAATTGAAATTAAACTACTTTATTTATCGCCTTGTTTCTTTGACACTTTATTACATCATTTTGAAACTGATCACTACTACTATTGAACTTTACCACTTTTTAAGTTATTTCGATTATTAAAACTAATAATAATTTAAAAAAATATTATTATTATTATTATTCTATTTAAGGGGAACTGTTCACTTTGTATAGGGGTTTTGGCTTGGAATGGACAGTCACTGAGAGTAATAATTATGTATTAATTTAGAAGCATTAACCAATAGGAATTAGAAAATTAACACAGTTTTGTGTTCATGTGTTCTTAATTCGTTTGTTGTGGTGGTTTATAAAAAGGTATTTGTAATAAAAAAAACATTGTTTTAATGTTATTTTTATTATTATTTTGATTCATATGTTACTAAAATGTTATCTAGGAACTGGGCTGGCGGATTTAAATTGTTTTGATATCTTGCCGAACTCAAAAACCAAATAATTGTCATTATACGGGCGCAGCAACCTACTGTCCGTCGACCGTAGGATCGTCGTTAATTGTTTTTATGTATGAATTCTGTTCACGCTAAGCCAATAATGGACAGTTCCCTTTTCACAAGTGCAAAATTATATAATAAACTGTTAAATAAACAACGCGATACAATCCATGTAAAGTAGGTTAATTTCAATATATAGGGACGGGGCTTAGTTTTATTAAACTCCGCCTACTTTGTGTAGATTCCGTTGTGCCATTTTTTGCGGTGTTCTCACCGCTAAAAATTGCACAATCCTCGAATCCTTCCATCATTGATTTTCGTTCATTGGCTACAGACCATATATCGTCGCCTATGTATTATTTTTCGCGTAATAGGAGAGTATTACTTTCTGTCAGGCGCATTACAGACTCTTTTTTCTACTAAGATTTGCCTTACAGAGATCAAAACACTTTGATCGGGATTCATTGATATACAATGTCAAGAATGATACATAATATTTAGCTTATGTTACATTAAACAGTGTCAACGAAAGCGTTTAAGAAGACAATGGCATGTTACAACATATTATCCAAAAACGATTGATGAGAAAACAAATCTCATGTTCTCTTGCATTAAAAATAACAAAGAGAAAGAGACAGATGGTATCGGACTTTGAGTGGTTTATTTAACCATCGTCGATACGGTATTATTATATCGACAAGAAGTTAAATATCAATATCGAAATATTTAAAATAATATTTGGTAACCATTGCTTATATTTAAAATTTTATGATCGATTTTTGTTTATGGTGTTCTTTGTATTTGTTCTTTCGTTCAGAATAGTTCTTTCCACAGAAAATAGTAGGATTAGTAGGTTCAGATCATCGATATTTTCAGGCCTTCGATATAAATATCGATATGTATATCGATATTTATTATTTGCTTCTTATTTACCCACTTCTACTACTAACTTGAAAGTCCTCATTTATCGATAATATCGCATTGAAACTGTCGACATTATCGATCATCGATATTTTCAGGCCTTCGATATAAATATCGATATTTTTAGGCCTTCGATATAAATATCGATATTTTCGTCTTGCAATCCTATCTGTAAGCTACGTTATCAAAGATCTAAAATAAAATACAAAGAAATATTTTTGTAAAACCACTTAAATAAAAAATCGGCCATTCAAATTTAGTAGAAGTGGTAGTTGTCAAATGACAGAAAGAGGACGCACGTAATTAGTTGTGACGTAACTGCTATTTATTTGCAGGCGCGCGAGATAGATAGTCAGATACTACCACTAAGCACAGACTTTACTTCCTAGCCAAATATAACTACATATTAACTGCTCTTCATTTTTAAACCAATTCCGATGATCTGTTCAATGAAAGGTTTCTTTTAAATGCCATATGTTGTTGCGTATAAAATAAGGACGGAAATATCAAATAGAGACAACTACTCTATTTATTTAGTTAATGAGACATATTGGCAGTACAGTGACGTCACTTTGCTGTCTTTTGTGATTTCGAGTTGGGAGTACACGTGTATGTTTGTGTGCAGACGCAGCGCCACCCTCCTGATGGAGGAGTCGGGGCTGCACCTGGAGCACCCGGCGGCGGCCACATTCCGCCAGCACGTGCTGGCCGGCGACTGGGTGAAAGCCGACCACGACCTGCGCGCGTTGCACGACCTGCTGCGCGACTCGCCGCACGTCGAGCCGCATAATCTCGCCGTAAGTTACATTTTAATTAAGTGGTGCAAATGGGCGATCGAAGGCAGTCACAGTAGACGTAGTTTTGCATATATTTTCTTTGATACCGACTGTCATTGAGCTACCTTCCTACCTGTCCGCTCAGCACTTCTGCAGCAACTCAGTAGCTCTCACAAGTCTTATAAATTGCCTTGTAAGTAGTTTTAGTTACAGCGCACAGCATAAAAAGTAGAATTTTCAAACCCGCGTATCAGTTTTCTTTTAAACCACAATCTGTAGGAGTGGTTGGCACTTGCTACTTTAGTTGCCCATCGTTCGCGCTCTCACGACCACAATTCCGCCTAAATTCTAAGTCAAAATATCGATACATTCGGTTGCGTCTAGTTGCTAGTTTCGGCCACCTATCGCAACCACTGGTGGCTCATTGTGAGGCAGCACAATAGGCCAACGCTGGCGCCTACTACGCTTTTAAGATCGTGATTGTTAGCGATCCGGATGCTTGATTGCTTGCAGATTCATATTGAAATACTTAACTTGATCTCCAGGAAATGAAGTTCGTAGTGCTGGAACAGAAATATCTGGAGCACCTGGAGGCGGGGCGCGTGCTGGACGCGCTGCACGTGCTGCGCAACGAGCTCACCCCCCTGCAGTACGACACGCCGCGCGTGCACCGCCTGTCCGCGCTCATGATGTGCGCCGACCCCGACGAGCTGCACGCGCGCGCGCACTGGCCCGGCAGCGGCGCGCACTCGCGCGCTAATGTGCTGGCGCGAGTACAGGTATGCACACACAACGAGCTGACCCCCCTGTAGTACGATACGCCGCGCGTGTAAACTATGGCAAACCTTTAGAGAAGCAGGTTGTCACGCGATCAGTGCGTTCACCACTCAGCCCCACTCGGCGCGGCGGCGGTTCGACCGAGGATATAAACGAAAGGGAAAGGGAAGGTGAATCGCACTCTCTCGACTCTTGGCCGCCGTGGAGTTAAGTATTCCGGATTTGCTATCGAGCCTGGAATCTTCGTATCGCCGTGCTTTTTGCAAATTGTTCAGTTTGTGTAAATTGTAATTACATTGTGTTCAGTTAACATCTTATTGTCAAATTTTCTCTTAAGTACTAGATCACTATTCAATTTTCTACGAGCACATGCTCGTTTAGGGGTTGGCTCCTGAAGCCTGAGCCTAACCTGTAAGCTCCCTGCTTAGCCTTTTTAGTTACAAGGCATTAGTCTACATACGTATATATGGTTTGTGTTTGGCCTGACGTCCGTCACCACTGCCCAGGCGGTGCTGCCGCCGGCGCTGATGATGGCGCCGGGGCGGCTGCGCGCGCTGCTGTCGCAGGCGGCGGCGCAGCAGGCGGCGCGCTGCCGCTTCCACGCGGCGCCGCGGCCCGCGCCCGCGCCCGACCACATCCCCTTCACGCTGCTGGCCGACCACCACTGCTCCGCCGACCACTTCCCCATACACTCGCTGCAGGTCAGTACCTTACCGCTCACTGACGAGTGTGCTTCTAGCAACCGTTTAGACAGACTTTACTGATGCCTTGTGTCTTGTGGTTTGACTATAGCAACACAGTACTATTCGGAACGTGAATCCAAATTCACAACTGGTTAAAATTTATAACTTTTCAAAGAATGATTTAGCTCTCGAAATTTAGTTCTCTATGATATTCTGAATCTTCAGACAAGTATAACACTGAAATAATAATTCAGCTAACCGAAGAAAATGTTATTAACGTAATTAAAAGCCGCTATAGACTATGTCAATATATATATATATATAAAACTCTTCCGTTACTGAGTGACTGACAGATAACGCACAGCCGAAACTACTGAACACAAGAAGCTGAAATTTGGCATGTATGTTCCTTGGAGAATGTAGGGGAGCACTAAGAGAGGATTTTCGGAAATTCCCCCCTGAAGGGGGTGAAAGGAGTGAAACCCGATATTCACACGCGAACGGAACTTACGCGGGTGAAACCACGGGAAAACTACTAGTTGTTTTATATAAAGCTTAAGCAAAGAACAACAAGTCATTGAGATCATTCATTTCGCTAAAATCGTACCGCGCTATCGCTATCCGATACAATTATAAAAAGGTGTCTCTTAAACGAACTTTTATGCAGAAGATTACTAATTTTAAAACCGTTAAAAGGTTTACATTTATAGATTGTTGAGACTAAATATAATAGTAGTTAAGACGAAAATATTGACCCATAATCTTTTTCCTTAACATCGTGTTTTAGAAAATATATATAATAGATTGTGTGGTTGAAGGTATTGAACGAGCACTGTGACGAAGTGTGGTACTGCAAGTGGTCCCCAGACGGCTCTCGGTTGGCGTCCGGCTCGAAGGACAACACCGTCATGATATGGGACTTCGACCCTGTGGCGAAGCGCCTTTCCTTCAGGTAATAAACCCAAAAAGAGACAGGTTGCTGATGTAATAGAGCTAAAAAATCAATGAAAAAAAAACCGTTTCCATAATTTTTGCTTGTCTTAAAAAAGTCTATGGGCTGCATAGAGAATGTTTTGCAATTTTTAAAACCCTCCTTGGATTTCCTGTACGATCATTATTTCCAGATTTATTTATTATCAAATTTAAAAAGAACTTTTTGCATTGATTGACGATAACTCCGCGGCAAATCATCGTACAGGCTTTTTAATTAAGTCAAATTGAAGGGCATTAAATTACCTAAAAAAGACTTACAAGTGGAATGAAGAATGAATGAAGAGCAGCGATAGCTCAGCTCAGTGGGGAGACCAACAGACTGCAATGCAGAGGATCTCGGGTTCGAACCCACGTCGCGCACCTCTGACTTTCGGAAGTTATATGACTTTTCGAAATTATGTGCGTATTGATTGACAATTATCGCTTGCTCCGTGCCTCGTAGAGCACGTTAAGCCGTCGGTCCCGGCTGCCATGAACATCTACGGCAGTCGTTATTGGGAGAGTGTCGACACAAAAGATCCCACTGGGTCGAAGTGTCGCCGGTCTGCACTGACTGGCCCCCACATAAGATACATACACACATACAAGTGGAATGACAAAAAAAAAATTTCGGAGACCGAAGTAGATTTTCTTTAGGACAAGCACAAAAAATGTTATGGTCAGATCTAGAAACTAGACACTTAACGCTAAAATTTGCTCCTTTTTTGCTGTACTTTCATGCATCTCGGCGTTTTTTTAATTCCTTTCATTTTTGTGACTAGTGTATGTCGTTTTAACGATTTGTCTTATTCATTTTAGTCATGACCGCATGCATCATTTATGTATACAGAAATAGTTATATGATCTTGCGACGTTATAATGTCGATGTCCAGGAATAGGGTGCTGAGATGGACTAGATGTCAAAGGCGGATAACGTTGTAGCATAAAATGCGAGGCTTAGGGAGGCTTATGTCCAACAGACTAGTAGACTGCGATTGACTGATTGATGATAATATCCATGTAATATTTGGCAGAAAATCTCTGGAGGGTCACACGTACGGTGTGTCGTTCCTCTCTTGGAGTCCCGACGGGCGGTACCTTATCGCAGCTGGGCCCGAAGACTGCCCTGACCTATGGATATGGAATATGGAGGTAAAAATACTTTAATATTTGTCGGATTAATCTGTCAATTACTGGAATGCCAGAGATGATTGAAAATAGTTATGTATAAGTATTACAAAACAATTATGTCGATGTTCAATTTATTTTTGCATAGAAAGGTATATATGTCACAGGTTGTTTAATTCTTATTTATTTATTAATTCGATTTTGCACGCGGCTTCTCTCGCCTAAATAGGTAAATTAGTAGCAGTAATTTTTTCTGGATAGAAAGATCAAGATAGAAGGTGGGTACCTACCCTCGAGAAAAAATTACTGTATCCTTTCTGTTCCACTGACAAAGTGTATGAAACATTTCAGGATGATCGGTCGAGTAGTTAAGACGTGAAAGCGTAACAAATACACAAGCTCACATTCGCATTTATAATATTACTTATTTAGGATTTAAAACTATATTTATGATGTACTAAGGAATTCTACAAATGCAACCAATGTTTTATGCCTATATGTTCTTTCGTACTTACTGAATAAAGTTATCCAGTGTTGTGATTTCCATGCATTCATTTACGTGACACTATAATAAGCGTTCGACTCGTTTGATTATTGCCTTTTAATACATAAGTTTATATGTATTGCTTATATAAGAGGGGAGAAGTGAAGATTCGTATAGATGGTTATCATTTTACACAGAAAACACTTTACAGATGCTTTTTTGCAGCAAATGTACTTTTATCGGTCTTGAGTCCATAATAGAGTGTCTCAAGGTTTTCTCTTAGGACCATTATATTTCGACGTAAATTTACTCCTCAAATTTCTTTATGATTATTTATTATTGTATTTGGCAATGTCATAAAGGAAATTTGTTTCGAAATTGACACCTATTTCAAGGCATAGCTTTATCGTGTTATGCAAGCATAAGTTGTTTTTTATGAACTTGAATATTTTTGATATTTGGGGTTTATTAAGGTTCATAAAAACAACTAAATCTTGCGCAGCCCTCAATACAGCTATGGCAGTCAATTTCGAAGCAAAGTTCTTTTATATAATGTTTAATGACGTATTACTGCGATGCTATTCTTGTAAGGTGTTTGCGTCGGAGAGATCAAAGAAACGCTCAAGTTGAAAGTACGATATTTAATGCCTGCACAAAATACATGTTACACCTTATATACTAGATCTTATACTACACTACACGCCCGCCGGCGAAAGAAAAATAAAATACATGCAAGTATTTTTATTTTTAACAAGTAGACAAACATACAAAATTAACAAAAAAGAAAAAAAAAAAACAATATCATTGAGTTTGGTTTAATTCTATTGGTAGTCGAATAAGCAAAAAAAAAAAAAAATAACATAACCAATTGCTTTAGGTATAACATTGTTTACAGTATACTAAAGAAAAAAGAAAGAAAAAATAAAACAATTCAATAAACTTAATAATTATATTTTATAGGGTCTAGTCCTATTTTTATGAACTAGTATTTCTTTACCTTTGTAATTTATTTTTAAATTTGGTGCACAATCTTCTAGTACATTGAAAGGACCTAGATATAATGGATCAAATTTATTGACACAGCATTCGTTTCTAAGTAATATCTTATCACCTACATTGTACTTAATAGGGTTTGTGTATGAATCATATTTCGATTTTCTTAATTCTTTAGATCTAATCAAATTTTGTCTTGCATCATATTGCGATTTTTGTAATCTAAATTGTAATTGTTTACTGTAATCAAACGGGTTATATAACGGCTCTATATCAGTAGTTAAATTGCTCGGTAAATTGCAAGGTTTGCCAAAAACAAGTTCGTAAGGTGTATATTGTGTCTCAGTATGCACGGTTGTGTTAAAAGCGAAACACCAAAATGGTAACCACATACTCCAGTTATGTGGTTCGTTCTGTGTTTGAATACGCAAAAATGACATTAAATTTTTGTGGGTGTTTTCTAAGCTTCCGATCGACTGGTGGTGATAAGATGTAGAAGTAATTTGTTTTATTTGAAGAACATTGCATACTTCTTTCATTACGTTAGAAACAAACTCTGTACCGCGGTCCGATATAATGTTTTGAGGTATGCCATAACGTAATATGAAATTGTTTATAAACGCGGTTGCTACGGAAACAGTATCTTTATTTCTAAGAGGGTAAGCTTCAACGTACTTACTAAGGTCACACTGAAGTGTGAGAATGTATGCATAACTATCACTATCCTTACTTAAGGGCCCTACTAAGTCTAAATAAATTCTATCAAATGAAGAATGACCCGTATCTGTTAAAACCATGGGTTCCTTAATGTGCTTAAAATGTTTTTGGCGTAAACATTTGTCGCAGCGATTTACAAATTCAGATACGTCTTTCTCTAGTCCTGGCCAATAGAAACGTTTCTTAATATTATTTATCATGCGCCGTATGCCAGCGTGGCCACTTGTCGGTAAAATATGATAGTCGTTCATAATAACACGCTTTGTATCGTGATCACATATTCTTTTCACACCGTTTAAAACACATAAACGTAGTCCGGACCAATTCGGTGTCTTATTTATAATAGGAGTTAACTCTTTTAATAATTCTTTATTATATTCATTTTTAATAATATACATACAATTAATATTTAATTCCTTACAAAAGTAACCCAACTTCCTCACAAAGGCATCTCGTGCGCAATATGATTGAAAAGCGGGATTGACGTATATTACTAATTTCTTTGAACTAAAGGCAAATAAATTTGACCTTTCCGATAAATTACTTACAATTTTATTCCATTCAGTATCATTCACAAATAATAATTCAGGACTGTCCTTTGGTTTTTTAAGGGTTCCTACAACTCTTGGGTGATCAGTCCAATCGTTAGTAGTAATCTTATCAACCACAGGGTTGTCTTGAATTTGATCGTTTTTCTCGCAAAATCGTCTTTTTTGGGCTCTTGTTAACACAGATATGACACGTTCATTCATCTCTTTCAGTTCTTCGCTGGAAATTTGGATACGAGACAAAGCATCTGCAGCTGCATTGTCCGTTCCCCTCACATACTCAACGACGTAGTCATACTCTTCTAATAGTAATCTAAATTTTGTCAAACGGCTCGATGGGTTAGTCATATTGAATAAATATACTAATGGTTTATGGTCTGTCCGAATAATAAACTTTCTGCCGTATAGATATGGCCTAAAATATTTTACAGACCACACTATAGCGAGCAATTCTTTTTCAATTGTGGGGTATCTAATTTCTGCCTTATTAAGGTTACGGCTAGCGTATGCCACTGGCCTGTTATCATTGTTAGATAAAACTGATCCTATTGCATAACCAGAAGCATCAGTCTGTAAAATAAAAGTATTTGTTTTATCAAAATTTGGGTATTGTAATATAGGGGGGGATATAAGTGCTTTTTTTAAGATAGAATAAGAGTTTTGGCATTCCTTGGTCCAATTAAAATGCACATTTTTTCGGCAAAGGTTATTAAGGTGTAAAGGTTTTTCAGCGAAATTTGGTATAAACTTTCTGTAAAAATTTACAAATGCCACGAATCTTTTTATCTCCTCGGCATTTTTTGGAACTGGGTAATTTTGAACGCACTTAATTTTTTGTGGATCTGGTTTTATGCCTTCACTTGTTACCACATGACCTAAAAATAGCATTTCCTTTCTTAGAAAATCACATTTAGTGGGGTTTAATTTTAAATTTACTTTACGAAGCCTAGCTAATATATCAATAAGATTCTTGTTATGTATATCTAAACTTCGCCCTACACAGATTAAATTATCTAAATAAATAAATAACTTATCATGTGTAAGACCGGACATAGCTATTGTCATTAATCGGGAAAATGCACTCGGGCTTATTTTTAATCCCATAGGGAGACGAGTCATTTGATACTGACCGGAAGGTGTTGTGAAAGCTGTATATTTTCGACATTCGGGGCTCAAATTGGCTTGATAATACGCTTGAGATAAATCTAATTGCGAGAAGTACATGGCACCAGACAGAGAATCTAAAATATCTGTGATATTTGGAAGTGGGAATTTATCGTCCATGATCTGGTTATTTAATTTGCGAAAATCAATTACCAATCGCCACTTTTTTGTGTTATCGTCTGATTTTTTAGGGACGAGCATCACTGGGCTGGACCATTCGCTATTCGTCGGTTCAATAATATTTTCAGAGAGCATATTTTTTATATGTTTCTCAACTTCGTTTCGCTGAGAGAATGGTAATCGGTATTGTTTTACATAGACTGTGCTAGAATGTGGTTTTAACTGAATAGTCTGGTCATAAAGATTGGTGGTTGTTAATTTATCTTTGGGTAAATGGAATACGTCCGAAAACTTGGCACATATATTTTCGATTGATTTACGTTCTTCTAAATTAAGATGGCTTAAGTTAAGAAAGGACAGCATAGTCCGTACCCTATCAGCATCAATGCTATTATTCTTTTCAAAACTACAAATATTATAATCAGATAAGTAATGTAATTCGGGTCTAAAGTAGCTGAGATGTGCTTCAGTGTCACGTGTGTTTAATATCTGAATATTAATAAATCCATTTTTAGGTTTACTGATGCTTCCAGCTATGTAAACATCTTGGCATAACTCTCTTGGTAAAACGACACACTCATCTAACATACTGCTTTTAATCATAAATATTTTTTCACACCTTGGTGGAATACTTAAGTAATTTCCTTTACCTAAAGAACCGTTGATCATTGACAAGGTCATGTTTTTATTTTGATTATTTAATATTAATGTATTGTTTTCAAAATTTATAATCGAATTGAATTTTTGTAAGAAATCTATCCCAATAATACCATGCTGGTGACACGGTAACAATTTTATAACGTAAAATTTATGATTAAAAACCATATCATTTTTATGTAGTGATACGTTAACATAACCAATGCTATTTATGCTACCACCAATTCCATTTATTTTAATACATTCTTCATGTATTGGAATATTCCACTGTGCAACTGTTTCATATTTCAAGGCGGAAAGCGATGCGCCGGAATCTACTAACAAGAGATATTCAACACCATGTACTAAGAATTCTACCGAGTTGTTATATTGACAAGTTAATATAAAATTATTATCGAAAAAACTGCAATGAATTGTCGCAATTATTACCTTGGACCTCCGAATTTCGGCTAGTTTGAGGTGTTGACTCGGGGTTACTCGATTCATTTCCTAGAAAATGAATGTTACCACCGGTACGCGAATAACTATGATTTTGCCTACCGCGGTATGGTTTTACTGGTCTGTAACCGCGATTAATTTGCTGCTGTGGAAAATGTCCTCGACCTTGGTTATAATTATGATTTGGGTTACTTCGTGAATATCGTGCATTTGAATAATACGATCGTGTGCTATAATTGCCTCTATTTGTACCTCTTGTAAATCTAAAATTATTGTTACCTGGCTTTCCTCGATACGAGAAATACACCGAAGGTTCGGCATCCTGTCGACTATACGCCGGTTCCTCATCTTTAGCCGCACGAATTGCATCTTTAAGAGAATTATAATTACGCGCGGACAAAATAGTACTGAGTTGACGATTTCGCAAGCCAGCGGTGAAGCTTTTAATAGCAATATCTTCATTTAAAGGACGTAATACTTCGTATTTATTTTGATCACCATCAGCTTGAGAAATTGTCAAGTCAACAAACAATTTCTCAATTTTATTGGCATAATCATGTAAAGGTACACCGTTTTGCCGAATTTTAACCAATTCATTGTGTATTGAAGTACTTGATTTTTTAGTCAGAAGGTGCTTTCGTATATCACTCACGAGCGCTTCGCATGATTCATACGTCTGGGATAATCTAAGCTTAGCATTTTGACTTAAACGGGTTTTTAAAACGAAATTAATTAACATAGCTTTACCTTGGTTGTTAAGTGAAGAGTTGTATAATTCTATGGTATCTATGAGGTTTTTTGTGTCATCTTCCTCACCCGTCATGACCGGAATAAGCGAAACAGCTGTTTTATAATCAAAATTTAGTTCCATGTTGGTAATTTTGCTTTCAACACTTTTGGTGGAACACTCAGGGATATTTAAAGAACTATAATCTTGAGAACAGAATGTTTCTATCTGTCCAAATAAATCTCTAATCAAATCGCAATATGATTGCACATTTGCTAAAGCTGAGCTTTCTATTTCTTTACATTCAATTTGTTTCGATATAATATTAATACATTCGTCGAACTGAGGACGCAATAAACGTGATTCTTCTAATTTTTGTTTTAAAATCGACTTAGTTCTTTTAGGATAACTTAATTTAATCAAATTATCTTTTATGTATTTTAGCTGCTCATAAATATGTTTTAATGTGCTTGCCATTACATTCACAACGGTAGCTAAGCAAATATTTAAGAACTAACAATAATTGTAGAGAACAACATTATAAAATATCATACCTATGGAGAAAACCTGAAAAAGAACACTTACACGAACTCGCACATTTCGTTTTTACCGCACTTGCCACTTCACACTTTTAAAGTAATCCACGCACTTCTTCACTTTTGCAATTTTACATGAGGCTCCTGATGACTGCTACCGTGGAGCACAGGCTCCTGCCGCTGACACTCGTAACACACGCGCACCTCCTGTCTTAGGTTTGGTCGCCGGAACGAACGCATCAAGTTTTGGGATACGACTTCATTCCTTATCCAACCATAATGACATTTTCGGTAAAGTAGATATACTGCATACAATGCCGCTATACACAACAGGGTGCAAATCACAAACAAAACGATGCTTATGTTTGACAGATGAAAGGCCTGCGTAGCCGAATTATTGGTGCCACCCGACGCATTTTGTGTGATAAAAACTTCATCTTTTTCTATTTTCGATCCACACATCTTGATAAAATTTTCCCACAGTTTTTATTTCCATAAATACTGTAACATTTTTCACACACTTTTCTACATTCTTGGTAACGAAACCTAACGCCGTCGCACCTGTAACGTCTCGAATGGCAGGGTCGCCATGTAAGGTGTTTGCGTCGGAGAGATCAAAGAAACGCTCAAGTTGAAAGTACGATATTTAATGCCTGCACAAAATACATGTTACACCTTATATACTAGATCTTATACTACACTACATTCTGACGCGTGTCCGTGTTGCAGACGGAGCAGCTGCACCTGAAGATGACCCACTCGCAGGAGGACTCGCTGACGGCCGTGGCGTGGCACGCGCCCGGCGACAAGTTCGTGTGCGGCGGCGCCCGCGGCCAGTTCTACCACTGCAGCCTCGACGTTAGTGCAGCCCTTGTGCCTCGCCTCGTGCTCGCGGTAGTCAGCGGGTCTACCGTGAAAATGTTTTTACGCAATGACGAACGAAATAATAAGCATATACCTACCATGAAAACACTTCGGATTTTTTAGGACGTACAAATGTCATACGACGATATTCGTGACGAATGTCGGCGCGAATGATGTTTCATGATAAGAATAAGCACGAGCAAACGTACGCAATTGCGTATAACGCGTTTCACGGTAGACCCCCAAATTCGGCCTGTGCTAGCTCAGCTGCACAGGAATTGTTCCAAGTGCGGGACAAATAAAGAGTCATCAAGTTGGAGGAGGATTAAACTATTCATTTGCAAATTGCAAAGTATCAGATCGATCTTCGAATCCATATAATAACAGCAGCCTCAGTCTCAGCATATTTTAAACGTAAAATGTAGTTGACTTTGTGTTGCTTATATTGAGTTTAAGGTTACAGTCTGTTAGTCTCACGAGTGTATGTTTGCAGGGCACGCTGATCAACAGCTGGGACGGGGTACGAGTGAACGCGCTGTGCTGTCGCGGAGATGGGCGCAGCGTACTAGCGGCCGACACACACCACCGCGTCCGCACCTACGACTTCTCCGACCTCACCGACAGGAACCTGTTAGTGTAGCACATATGTTAGTGTATCGTGCTGGCGGCCGACACACACCACCGCGTCCGCACCTACGACTTCTCCGACCTCACCGACAGGAACCTGTTAGTGTAGCACATATGTTAGTGTATCGTGCTGGCGGCCGACACACACCACCGCGTCCGCACCTACGACTTCTCCGACCTCACCGACAGGAACCTGTTAGTGTAGCACATATGTTAGTGTATCGTGCTGGCGGCCGACACACACCACCGCGTCCGCACCTACGACTTCTCCGACCTCACCGACAGGAACCTGTTAGTGTAGCACATATGTTAGTGTATCGTGCTGGCGGCCGACACACACCACCGCGTCCGCACCTACGACTTCTCCGACCTCACCGACAGGAACCTGTTAGTGTAGCACATATGTTAGTGTATCGTGCTGGCGGCCGACACACACCACCGCGTCCGCACCTACGACTTCTCCGACCTCACCGACAGGAACCTGTTAGTGTAGCACATATGTTAGTGTATCGTGCTGGCGGCCGACACACACCACCGCGTCCGCACCTACGACTTCTCCGACCTCACCGACAGGAACCTGTTAGTGTAGCACATATGTTAGTGTATCGTGCTGGCGGCCGACACACACCACCGCGTCCGCACCTACGACTTCTCCGACCTCACCGACAGGAACCTGTTAGTGTAGCACATATGTTAGTGTATCGTGCTGGCGGCCGACACACACCACCGCGTCCGCACCTACGACTTCTCCGACCTCACCGACAGGAACCTGTTAGTGTAGCACATATGTTAGTGTATCGTGCTGGCGGCCGACACACACCACCGCGTCCGCACCTACGACTTCTCCGACCTCACCGACAGGAACCTGTTAGTGTAGCACATATGTTAGTGTATCGTGCTGGCGGCCGACACACACCACCGCGTCCGCACCTACGACTTCTCCGACCTCACCGACAGGAACCTGTTAGTGTAGCACATATGTTAGTGTATCGTGCTGGCGGCCGACACACACCACCGCGTCCGCACCTACGACTTCTCCGACCTCACCGACAGGAACCTGTTAGTGTAGCACATATGTTAGTGTATCGTGCTGGCGGCCGACACACACCACCGCGTCCGCACCTACGACTTCTCCGACCTCACCGACAGGAACCTGTTAGTGTAGCACATATGTTAGTGTATCGTGCTGGCGGCCGACACACACCACCGCGTCCGCACCTACGACTTCTCCGACCTCACCGACAGGAACCTGTTAGTGTAGCACATATGTTAGTGTATCGTGCTGGCGGCCGACACACACCACCGCGTCCGCACCTACGACTTCTCCGACCTCACCGACAGGAACCTGTTAGTGTAGCACATATGTTAGTGTATCGTGCTGGCGGCCGACACACACCACCGCGTCCGCACCTACGACTTCTCCGACCTCACCGACAGGAACCTGTTAGTGTAGCACATATGTTAGTGTATCGTGCTGGCGGCCGACACACACCACCGCGTCCGCACCTACGACTTCTCCGACCTCACCGACAGGAACCTGTTAGTGTAGCACATATGTTAGTGTATCGTGCTGGCGGCCGACACACACCACCGCGTCCGCACCTACGACTTCTCCGACCTCACCGACAGGAACCTGTTAGTGTAGCACTTATGTTAGTGTATCGTGCTGGCGGCCGACACACACCACCGCGTCCGCACCTACGACTTCTCCGACCTCACCGACAGGAACCTGTTAGTGTAGCACATATGTTAGTGTATCGTGCTGGCGGCCGACACACACCACCGCGTCCGCACCTACGACTTCTCCGACCTCACCGACAGGAACCTGTTAGTGTAGCACATATGTTAGTGTATCGTGCTGGCGGCCGACACACACCACCGCGTCCGCACCTACGACTTCTCCGACCTCACCGACAGGAACCTGTTAGTGTAGCACATATGTTAGTGTATCGTGCTGGCGGCCGACACACACCACCGCGTCCGCACCTACGACTTCTCCGACCTCACCGACAGGAACCTGTTAGTGTAGCACATATGTTAGTGTATCGTGCTGGCGGCCGACACACACCACCGCGTCCGCACCTACGACTTCTCCGACCTCACCGACAGGAACCTGTTAGTGTAGCACATATGTTAGTGTATCGTGCTGGCGGCCGACACACACCACCGCGTCCGCACCTACGACTTCTCCGACCTCACCGACAGGAACCTGTTAGTGTAGCACATATGTTAGTGTATCGTGCTGGCGGCCGACACACACCACCGCGTCCGCACCTACGACTTCTCCGACCTCACCGACAGGAACCTGTTAGTGTAGCACTTATGTTAGTGTATCGTGCTGGCGGCCGACACGTATAACGCTTATATCAGTAGCAGTTTATAGTTCTCATCCGTAGTGTCTACCATAACTTATTACAATAGGTTTCTAATTATATTTAATTGCTGTCCCCCAGTATCCAAGAGGAGCATGCCGTGATGGCGATGACCCTGAACTCAGCTGACTCGCTGCTACTACTCAACGTCGCCAACCAAGGCGTGCATTTATGGGATATACGTGAGTATATAACATTTTATTTGTGAGGCTTTGTTCTGGAACCCAATAAGCATATCTATATAATAGTTCAAGTAACTAGACTATCATTTTTTATATTAATTTACGTCAAACGTGGCAAGAAAGTATATAGTCTGCCTGATAGTATGTTCCATTTGTTTTCTTTCTATTCTTTCTTCCTCCAAGGGACAGTGTTACTGCTAGTACACTGATTTACAATGACAAAATGGTAGTTCTCTAAGCTAGTTCACTCATATTAACAAGGGATTAGTGATCCCACGCTGACATGAGAGATTTCTACGTTGTCCTTAAATCTTTACAGCAGTTTTGTACTTACCCTAAATCGAATAATTTGCAAAATTTAAATTATGCATACTTTCTGTGTGGCAGGCGCCCGCGCACTAGTCCGTCGGTTCCGCGGTCTGAGCCAGGGACACTTCACCATCCACGCGTGCTTCGGCGGGGCGCATCAGGACTTCATCGCGTCCGGGAGCGAAGACAATAAGGTAACACATACAAACGCCAGAAATATTTATATATGTACACACAGCGACACATCAACCTAGACTGTTTGGACTTTGAGCTATTAAAAGTTGAACGCTGCGAATCGTGCGAGAGAATGCGTTATATTTTTGTTATTATGTCGCACTCACGCTGAACGGGACGCGACGCTCTATCCTTACCATTACATCGACACCACTATGCACTGTCCCTTTCCGACAATTCTCTATTTTGTATGTAGCGTAGTTATGCGTATACAGGGTGTCTAACTTGATGTGTAGCCGTGTGTACTCTCTAGATTCTCTGTACATATTCAGTGACAGAGAGTATTTTTTCTGAATTACTCTTTAGTTCCAAATTAAATATCTCAAGCAACATATTTGGGAATTATATTTCTTTAAGTTTTCAAATCATTTCTGTATCGCGTGGGATTTTACAAAGATTGATACAACGAACACAAAATCGCCCACATACTGAACAGATATATAAGTACCACACTATTTTTTGTATCGTATGTGGATCCCACCTATTACTCTCAGCGTACCGGCAGTGGCCACTGATGACAGATGACCATTTAAAATCACTAAGCCATCCGTGTGGTCAAATAGAATGTTTGCACAGAAAGCACAGTACTTCAATTGACGACTGGTTTCGGTCCGTGTGAGACGAGCACTTGTATTACTAAGCCATCCGTGCCATCAAATGGAATGAATCCACAAATAGCGCAGTTTTTTAATTCTGGTCACTATACTAGCCTCTCGACAGATTATGTAGGAGATACCTAAGATATTGCTAGCGAAATGCGGGAGTAAAACACCTATGCTTGCCCCCGTGTGGCTATACTGGCGTGATACTATAATATGTATATGTCTATTTTAGGTTTACATCTGGCACATAAACGGCGAGGAACCAATCGCGGTGATATCTGGCCACACGCGGTGCGTCAACTGCGTGTCATGGAACCCGGTACACCACGACGTACTGGTGTCGGCTTCCGACGACTACTCGCTACGCCTATGGGGCCCGCGCACTCACCAGTCCTAGTAGCTCATACCTCCTACGGGGGACCTCTTACTGGGTGTCGACTGACTCCGCCGGGACACACACCATCGCGACACGATACATGAGCTATAGGTAGCGGTGTGCGATTATTCGAATAATCATTCGAAAATATTGATGATCGAGATACGCAAATATTCGAATGCATTAATTGATTACGTAAATACTCAAAAATGTTACTTTGATTGTGCTTATGACTTTAGCTGTTATTCTTCAACAGCCGAAAAGGCCAGTTCAGAACTAGTTCACCAAAGCTTCGATAACAACCAATAAAGGCTAAACGAGTGAAGTGACATCGAGTCTTCAAAATCACGACTCGAATATTTAAAATCACCACTCGAATAACATAGTAACAAAAATTCGATATGCGAATTTTCAAATCATTCGATTGTTTCAGTAATAACCGCGCATCGCTACTACGATGAAAGCCAAATACTGATTATTTTAATACGTACGTTGATGCTGTATAGAAATCTTGTAATCACATCTCAAGGTAGTACTAATTGTAAAGATTAAAGCCAGTAATGACAGTAGAATTTAAACAAAGATTGACTAGAAAGTGGTAGGCATGAGACCATGTCACTATCTCTACAACATCCCTAAATGCTGTCAAAGTATAGGCCACCACACTTTCGCAAAATTTGTGATTAATTTGGTCACCTTTACACTATTTGACTCCATATACCTCCTTAGGCAAATATAGGTTAAAAGTATTATTGTAATATTATTCTATCAAATTCGGAGATGTACATTGTGTATAATTCATAATAAGATTACAATAATACTGCTAAAATAGGTGGTGACAAACCTAACCGACCAAATAATATCGGTAACTGATTCGCTATGAATTCAAATATAGAATGGTTTTAACGCGATTGCAGATGTCATCTGTACTGGAAATGGCAGCAATGCACGTGTTTGAAAACATGCTCATGTCGTATTACAGCCCTGTTTATAAACGATGTTATTTATTCGAACGACTGCTCATCAATACGCCTTAATATACATGATTTCATAATACATTCAGAACTTGCGACAATAGATTTTCTTTAATAACTAACTCAACTGTAAACGGCGATGGTGTGTGGGTGACCGGTAACGTAGGCCTCGTCCACGGTACACTCGAATCTATACCATAAGTAAGTGCAATAAGGTGGATTTTCACTCTATATTTGATTAGGATAGATCAGTGTGTATCGTGTTATGACGATGCGTATTAGACTCCACATACTCAGATCGTGTTGTGGCCAATGTGCGGGGAGAGTGACGTCACACTTGTGATGTAGTACGTAGGGCGCTCACTAGCGCCGCTTAGAGCAAGGAAGGCGGACTCGTAAGTTAGTTTTAGGCGTAGAGTATATCGGAAACATATTTTATTACATTGTTGGCGAAATATGAATGGCCACGTGCGTATGTGGTTGCCATACAAATTTTATTGGTATTGCTAGAGAATGTGCAATTTTGAAAAAGGAATGGTCACATAGCTGCTTGCCTTTGGCCATGAATTAATTTTTTTGGATATTGGATGTTGGCAGTTAATAAAATTGGTTGAAAAGTTTATACATATAACATCAGAATATAAACTTTTACAAATAATGCTTATAGCGCCTCCTCGTTAAGCCATTGTGTGCCTCCCTTTTTCTCCAGACCATTGTCTAACCCCTTATCTCTTTTACACAATCTGCCACTTTAGTTATCGAAAGAAGAATACATCTCCTATACATTTTGTATGGGAAATATTCCCTTTTTGAAATTGTATGTTCTAGAATTTTCTGTTTAGAACTACACATATCGGTTACGTTTATATTACATTTGATATATAATTATATTTTATAAGTCGCAGCAATAGCTTTACTTGAGCGACATGAATTATATTTTGGTTTTAGAGTTGAAAATTATTTATCACAAAATTTTGGATGTTGTCTCATTCAGTGATTAAGAATGTGACGTGGCCAACTTCATGGATGGTCTTTCATCCTGTAGGAGGCCCACGCCCAGTGGTGGGCAGATAGTACTAAGGTTGGAGTGTTATAATGTTGGCGACTCTCCCCGCTCACTCTTGGACACTGCTAGGATAATTTATTTAAGTCTCTTCGGTTAAATTAATTAAGAATTTGTTTGCTCGCACATCACACAGTGAACTTACAACACTAAAGTACCTGTTTCACTAATACTCCCAAATAATATAGTTTGTATCCGTATCTCTTTCTATGTATCTTAGATAGAGCAGGACGAATTGTATTGTCTGAATGTTTTGACTGGGTGAAACGGGCCCTTAGTGGCATTTCTATACATATATTTATGTATACTGTATACAAATGTAAGTTTGTTCGTTGTGTGATGGTGTCCAAACGTTTAATTATTATCAGAGGGTATATTTTGTAGCGATGCCCATTCACGGCTCTATTTTTGTACCGACCACGAATCTCTCAATGAGGTTACACTTTGACAAAAGCGGTTATACTTGACATATAATCTAACTGACGAATTTCAAAACGGACCAATCACACGACTGTATTTGTAATCAAACGTTCCGATTGGTCCACCGTCAAACTAATGTACAGCTCTAAAGATATTCTAAAAAATGTGTGTGAATTTTACCTATATTTGTTTATATACGATGTAATATTGTGCAGGTCTTGTATACGCCTTCTGGAGGCGATTACTTGGAATATAGGTTGCGTGTTATGACGTTGATACTAGGATAAGTTGGTTGATTAATGACGATTGTATTTTCATTAACATATATGAATTTGTCGGGAGTTGCATGAACTAAGTCCACAAGAATTGTACAAGCAGTATATCCAACTTTTGTCGCTTTTTTAGAACTGTCTCTGCGTACTATCAATAGTCCTATGACGTTGCTTGTCCAATGCTCGTGATCGACAAGTGTATATCGAAATCGTCCATAGCAAGTTCTGTCAGAGCTGAGTATAACGCGCTTGGTCATCGAACTCCGGCGCAGACTGGGGAAACCAAATTACCGATCAACGCGTTTGTAACTCGTATTTTCTTTTTTTGATTGATTTTACTGTATTTTTAGAGGTACTAATTATAGCTTTTGTAGTTCGCACAATGCCTTATCCGACGCACGCAGCGCATCTAACGGTGTCAGATCATTTGTATTTGTGAGCTTATAGCATTTTTTCGGAAGTCAAGGTATTTTTCTTAGTGCTGTGTTCATAAATCGTGGAGAATACTGCGTGGTACTTTTTGCTTATAGTATCCAAGTAATGTGCAACTCATGCTAAAGAGTGGTATATATCAATAGATGATACTCTTGACGAGTTGTACTGTAACCAAGCGTGAGCGTGTACAGATGTTCGGATAAGGCGGAGGGCACATCTGCGCGGAGTTCGCGTATGTACCAAATATCAGGCAATAATGCGTGTGTGTGAGTGTAGAAGTACAAAGGTGGGAGTGTTCGGTCATTAACGATAGTTAACTATAGACTTGAAGCGGTCGCGCGACGCGGGGCCGGGCAACCGCCCCATTACAATTGTTATAAATAAATAATTATTATATCAATAAATTTTTTATTGTAAACTAATTATGTCTTTCATTTGTGTTATACATTCATCTTATATGTATACATCTAACAATATGCAAAAATAGGGATCTTGTTCTTCTTTATTTATATATAATTTTATTGCTTCTGCATACAAGCTATTCGTTAAATAAAAGTATTTGTTTAACCCTAAAGTAATAAGCAATAAAAATAACGAAACGAAAATTACAACAATACATCTTTTAATACCAATAATAATAACATTTACTTACATAATATAACTAAATCTACTTCCATAGCTATAAGTTTGCTGTTCCTGACTTTTCTACAAGTTCAAGCAGTGTGTGTAGTGAGGTGTCGAAGAGTTCACATCTGATGGGCATCTCCAGGGAATAAAAGGGGTTCTTGAGAGCATAGTCCGAGTACAGCTCGTAGATTCGCTTTAGAACTACTTCTGAGCCTTGCATGTTGGGGTCTGTGACTATTATAAACTTAACACCTGAAAATGAAAACATAGTTTTATTGCTAAAATAAACTGATTAACGGGTTGGTATAAGGCTTAAGTAATAATCTTGCCAACGCACATATGTCGAGTATTGTGGGTTTGAGCCCCACATGCGGGTCAATGGTTAATGTACTGATGGCGTAGTGGTTTAAGTGGTCGCCTCGCCGCTGCCACTGCGCCGAGTGTTGAGCGTTCGAATCCCTCACAAGACAAATATTTGTGTTATTTACAAATGGTTGTACTGAGCCTGAGTGTTCTTTGTGTCTGTTGTTTGAATGTTTGTAGTCCCCCACGACACAGGAACACAGGCCACTATCTCTAGTTTGGTTTATTAAAATAAAATCTTGTGGTAGACTATACGGTATAGTAATCACACTTGTATGTGTTGGTATAATTATTTAAAAATGTATTCCATCTAGATACCATGATTTTGAAATATTGCAGATGGTAAATTTCTTGATATTAAAAGATTTTGTTAAATGTTTGTTAAAATCACATTTGACATAATAATATAAACCATTCTCAAGTAAAGAAAGGGAAATATATGAAAGATAAATTTATGGCTGCAGTGGCAGAATTGACAATATCCACCTGATGCTAAGGCGAAACAATTGTATTTTTTACTTTTACGTAAGACGTCTCCTGCACCATGAATAATTTCTGTGTTTAGGAGAGGTTTACAAACAGTCAAAAAACATTATGTTGACCCTCTATGTATAGTGCAAGTGCACCTGTGCCCAACATTTATGCCACTTTATGCAGGTTGTTACTATTCCAAGTAGATTTATACTCCAATACAAAGGCAGAATAGGTGTCTCTTGGCAATATTCAACAGACTGCCTGTTTATGGTATTGCTTTGCACCTACACATAACCAGCTGTTTACAGGAGCCATGAATTGGACACAATTTTAAATTCTCTACTAGTACTAACAATGTTCTGAGGGAAATATATTAAAAGTAGCTCATATATAATGATTACAAACCTGTTAAAGTCTGGAAACAGGATAACTTAAAGGTGTCTGCAGTTAGACACTCAATACCAGACGACTTGGGTACGGGACTAAGTTGACTAGCCAGTGCAAACAATGGGTAGAACATACTAGCTAGTACTATCTTCTCATTTGTTGTAGCTCGAGCTCGCCCAAATTTGAGACTTAGTGGGTAGTTTTCCTGAAAATTATAAAGAATATGCAGTTATATTATATTGAGCACATTGGTGAGACCATTTATTCCTGTTGTTATATTTAATTTTCTGTTTCATAGACACCACTTGTGTTTTATAAACTAGCTAGGATAGACTACTTGCCTAAATCTCCAGCCAGTCTCCATACTAAAATTTCATTGGAGTTGGTTAAACATTTTAGTTGTTACAATGTTAGCAGTTATATAATGTTAGTACAGATAAGACAATGATAATAAATGTTGTATGAGGTAATGGATAATGCTTTTTTATTGTTTTATCGTCATGATTGAGGGCAGTAACCATTGTTGTATATCCCAGAGGAGATTTAGCCCACAATGTTTATTAATCCTACATAATAGGGGACGGATTGTTTGCCTTATAACAGGCATGTACTAGACATGTAGTCTATTAAGCTGTTACTTCAAATTAGGTAGGTACTAGAAAATCCATTAACATAGTGGCTCAACTCATTGGACAGTAGGTGTAAGTGTAAACCTATGCAGGGGACCAACAAGGCAGTCTTTATAATAAAAATCCATTACCTTAGTTTCTATGACGTCGAATATGTCTCTGCCGTCTTCTGTAGTTCGACCATTCACTGGAGAACCATTCACAGACAGTAGAACATGCCCAACTGTAATGAAAGGAATCTTGTATCAAAATTTATAGTTTTATGAATTATGGAGCAGTTTAGTGCAATATGATAAAAGATGAAGAAACTAGGCTTTTACGTGTTCTTACGCACCATTTATACCATCTCTTTGTCCAAATGCGACGATAACTTTCTTATTTTCATATTGCAATTTGATGTCAAGAGGAAATCCGAAGGTTTTTTCTGTTTCAACGCGTGGAATGTTGTGGTCATAATTAAATATCAGACCGCCAGATTTACTGACAATGTATACACCGTAAATAACCATTGTAATAAGCTGCAATTTCAATTTCAAATTAATTTGAGATGATCAATAACAAATCAGCAATAGACACCCATCGCAACTGTTCGAAAATCGACGGAAATATTTATGTGAAACACATTTTAAAACGATATTCTGTATACAATTAATTATAAATGTGAAATACAAATTGAAAAGCCTTTTTTATTTTATCTTATTCATTTTATTTGATATTTAGATTAGAACCATTATTGGGTATACCGAGTACACCGAGTTTACACGTTACTATTTATATTTTCGAACGTTACCCAATAATGTGTCATTTTTGACGTGTTTATCGTGGGCTGCCAGATGTAAAATTGATAACATAGTTTTACTTTTTACGATACGTTAATTGAAAAATAATCTAAAATGCATGCTGCATGGATGGCAAATTGAAAAATGATTATTATCTGGCCGCCGCACAGTGGTTCGTTCCCATACAAGAGGTCGGACATAGGGTATTAAAAAATGTTAAGTCGTAATTTCAAATAAATGAATATGCCATTCGATTTCTATATTGAAGAGAAACAAATTCTAGCAGCATGAGTTATAAGGCTACACTTACACTGTGGTAAAATTAAATAAAACTGTTTTTAATGTATGGGAAGTAACCTTTAAATATGAATATCTTTTGATTTTGGCCCATTTTCGGTCTGAATTTTTTATGGCAGTATCTTATCATTATTTGCCACATTTTTCCGTATGCACCTTTATCCTATTGTAACAAAATATTTACGCACTGTTTGGCTCAGATGTCATTTCGCCTTACATAATTATGCTTCTTGTCTGCCTTGCTTTCTTTTGCACCTACAAGGCCCACTTCGTCTGCACATTGACATAAATATAATCCAATACCAAAGCTGTCTTGATTTTTACTATACAATGTGGTGGTTGGGTAAGTTGAGCAAATGAGAGCATGTTTCTGAACATCATCGCTGTAAGCATTTTACTGGAAAAAAATTACTCACAATGATTTTCAAAAAAATGGCCTTTTGCATATAGACGGTTAGGCATAAATTATAAACCTTTACCCTCCCGCACCCTCAAATTATCTACTCCAAAGTCCATCTATTGCAATATAAAAAGGCTAACAGTACCGAACTCTTTTGATGATGGACAAACGCGTCTTGGGATCCTGACTGGAAACATTTTGCAATATTCCGCTGCGAGCACAAAATATACGTCGAAATAACATTTATTTAATGGATTTTCGCCAAGTACCTAACGCTCAATGAGATACTATACCTACAAACATAGTTAGCGTTTTCGGATTATCGCAAAAGTAGTTGTCCTATTTGCATTAATTGGCATATTTAAATTAACAATTTTTTGCTGAGGTATTCTCGCGATGTTTTACTTATACCTATACAACGATAATTGCTGCAACTGCTGTACATGTTGCCACCGGCTCGAATCTCGGGTCGGGCCAACAAAAAGTTATTGGGTTTTCCACCAAAAAATCTCCTTACTATAGATAGGTACTATAAATTCTCCTGCGCAGATGCTTAGTCCCTGTTAAGATTAGCCACCGTGAGCGACATTCGGCCGTGGGGACACTATTATTATTAAAGCATTTTTATTTGAATGGATTGCTTTATGCAGTTATGGAGTTCTTGTTGCAATGTGCATAATGATAAAACCATAATATGCTAGCTAGTTTTGACGGAGTAGAAGAAGCATTACATACATTAATGAAAAAAAAACATGCAATAAATTCTTTACTATTATTATTATTATTAAGGAAGTAATTAAGAAAATATTGGCTGCCTCTGTAGCGTAGCGGTACCGACGGCGTGTGCATGAGGTCTCGGGTTCGTACACCAAAGTTTTAAGTACTTTTCATTACATTCAGTACTCGATTCTGGACATGAATATCTACAAAAATAGGTACTTAAAATTTGACCTAGTTATCCAATCAAATCTTAATGTGCGGACACTCTTGCGCCTATACCAAAGCTAAACAAAACCTCAACCCCCTGCCCCGCTACCGTACCCCGCTCTCTCGAATTTGCACCCCCGCCGTCCTTTTCTTATCAAAGGTCGTTAGCCTCGGTAGCGCGGCACGCTTGACAGCTGTGTGCGACACGGCGATACGCTCAGTGTCCACATTTTATGAATATTTCTTACAAATTTTCATAAAGGTTTTCTTAGCAGGTTACATAGATATTTTATATTTTTATACTTTACCTCTTTTCGTAGATTATCATGTCCTTAAGTGTCTACAATGTTTAACCAGTCACACTGTATAGGTAGGTACATACATAAAAATAAATAAAATTGAAGTGTCTGTTTGTAACGTCAAAATAACAGCTTTTTACTAAATGCATATATAAGTATGTACGGTACGTATATAAAAAAATCATATATTTAAATGTTTGTGTGTCTGTTTGTTCCGGCTAATCTATGACACGGCTGAGCCAATTTTGACGGGACATTCACTGGCAAATAGCTGATGTTATAAGAAGTAACTCAGGCTACTTTTATTATAGAAAATATTAATCGTCCGCGAAAGAAATCTTTTTTGTTAAAAAATCTTTTTTCGCGGGTATATACTAATTATACATATTACTTTAGTATTACTACGACTGATATGATATTATTACAAATAGATAGCTGCAAGTTGCTCAGCTCGTTATATTATACTTTCGCACTATTTTCAGCAATTATAGCTATCTCTTATCTGTCTATCAACTTCTATCAAAGTAATTAAGTGCGTATTTAGTCACTCACCACATGTGTTAACTACTAAATATTAAAAATAACAAGGACGCCACAATACTGAATCATTATTTTGTTAATTGTTCATTTTACTAAACAAGCTAACGGTTTAGGTTATCTATTAATTATATATATGTTGATTATTTTTTTTGGTATTATCTTAATTGCCTAACTAATTTTATAAACGCGACTGTAAGTTTATTCGTTTGTTACGTCTTTACGCCTTACCTACTTGGCCGATCATCATGATTTTTTGCATCTATACTAATATTATAAAGCAGAAAAGTTTGTTTGTTTGCTTGAACGCGCTAATCTCAGAAACTACTGGTCCGAATTGAAAAATCTTTTTAGTGTTGGATAGCCCATTTATCGAGGAAGGCTATAGGCTATATAACATCACGCTACGACCAATAGGAGCGGAGCAGCAATGAAAAATGTTGCAAAAACGGGGAAATTTCTCTTATGTGAAGCAGACAAAGTTGCGCGGGTCAGCTAGTACACGATAAAAGGTACCACTGACGTACAGAAAATGACATGAAACAAGGAAATTAAACTGCTTTATACGGATTTTATCGCATTGTTTATCTTAAAACACTTTTATTACATAATTTTGAATGTCTAACAGTACTATTATTGAACTTTAAATTAAGCTATTTAAATTAATTAAAACTATTTACCTACCTATATTTAAGTTTAAATTGTGCCCCGGCGCGCGGCGTTTCGGTTACTTGGCAACACCCGTGTTCACGGGGAGAATAAGATGGTAGTTGTCTCAATGTTCTGAAGTGCAGTTATTTTCGAAGTAGGTACCCGAATATAATTTAATCTTTGGTGTTTCTATTTACGCAGAATAAGCTCAAAGTATCATGAAGTCTAGCTGTGGTTTGCTTCTTCTTGGGTTTGACTATTTTTATTAATGGATCCCAAGCTGGTGGTGCATTCCAACCATCTTCTCTATTGAAATTAGGATGTTTTTTGACTTCAATAGCCTCGCGAAGCATCCTTGGTAGGAATCGGTGTTCTTTAGAGAGTGGGTATCTGTGGTTTGTCAAATCGTAGGTAGTGGTTAATATAGGGTACCTTCTATCTAGAAAAAAGTAATATGCCTGAGGAATAGATATCCCTCAGGCATATTTTTATTTTTATTTTTATTATCAATTTATAAATACATTTATTACTGTTACACACAAATTTTGCATTATAATAATAATTTTGAATGTGTGTTGCAATGCTTCATTAAAATAAAATATTTCTTTCTCTTTCTTTCTTATATTTACTAGAGCCATATAGATTAAGGCGAGTGAAACCGCGCGCATCATCTAGTATTAGATATTTATTTTCTTGCAGAGATACATAATTAAAGCCTCATGTTTTATATGTGTACCTGTGGGTGCGGTTAAGGTTTGTCCTAAGGAACTCGGGAGAGTTCGATTGCTAGATTGGTCGATATTATTTGAAACACTTCAATTAAAAAAAAATATGTTGGGTTATTGTCAGTAGGTCCCAAGTTATAGAGTAATACTCTGATGACTACCCCTTTAAGGATATACCGGCGTGAGTGTAGATGCCCATGTATAGGGTAAGGATGCCAAATGTGCTATACCATTTTAATTGTCGGCCATATAAATTAAAAAGCTAAAGAGTTTGTTTGTTTGTTTGGTTGAACTCGATAATCTCAGGCACTACTGATTCGAATAGAAAAATTCGTTTGGTGTTGAATAGCCTATTTATTGAGGAAGGCTATAGGCTACATAATATCACGCTACGACCCACGGGGGCGGCGCAGTAACTATAAACGCGGGTAAAACCGCGGGCATAGCTAGTTACTTAATAATATTAAGAAGATATCGATTAATAATCCGTTACCATTTAGACAGCTTTTTATAATTCATGTAACGAGTGTATGAGTCACCACATTCTATATAGTTATATTCTAGTCTATTAGTAACAACAAATCTATCTTATCAATGATAATATAATTACATAATATAATACGTTTTACTGTTATCAGATATCACCTACTGTTTCCGATCCAGTAGGTGTCTCAAAGTCTGTGGGTACTTTGTCACAGCGTTAAAGGTAAGTTAAAGTTAGCTCTATCTATTCAATTGTAATATCGATAAAACTTTTTATCATGTTAAAGTGATTCTACTGTCTTTGATAGCAATTTAAAACCTTATGAGTCATACTTATATTAGAGATTCATTTTAACTGCAAATATCTAAATCTAAAATTTGTTTACGTCACAAAATAACATATTCTTATTGAACAGAGGCGTATTTGATTTAAAAAAATTGAGACACCGTCACACGCCAAAGATACAGGCATAGACTAGTTTGGAGCTAACTAAAAAGAAAAATTGGCGTTCATAAATGTTACTTTGCGACCTAAATTAATAAAGATATATTGATTTGATTTGATGTAATATTCATCTGTAATTATATCTTTATGTAAATAAAAATCTTTGACTTAGTTAATATAAATTTACATTTACTTGTTGCCATGTTCGGTAAAGCGAGGGCGTAGAACTTATGAGTAGATACAACAGGCAAGATATACATACATCGACATTTTTTTAATTGCCATCAAGATTTCGAATTTCATGATATAGTATGCTTATGTAGGTATGTAAAAAAGTAAATTTTATTCAATATGTTATATGTGTTTAAAAGTGATAAGGTAGAGATCATTTTGAAGTCTATCCCTATGTCCATATGATAACCAGCGATAGCCGTGTTAACGAATCAGTTCTGCGAACCAATGTTACTGGATTGTTGTTTTTTATGAACACTTCGGAGTTCGTCTAGATAAGCAAAGCTTTGTAAAAATAACAACAAATAAAATATAATATAATATATAAAATATAATATAAATATATATGATATAAATAAAATAACAACAGCAAATAAAAATATCTTTATCTTTATCTTTATCTTTAATACAGCTGTCCATTGTGCATACGTAAACGGGGATAGGTTACGTCGTCAATCAAAATTCGCCATAGTTTAATTTTATTATCTACTAGCTTATCTGCGCAACTTCGTCTGCTTCACATAAGAGAATTTTCCCCGTTTTGCAAAAAAATTCATTTATCTCTGCTCCTATTGGTCGCAGCGTGATGTTATATAGCCTATAGCCTTCTCCGATAAATGAGCTATCCAATACTAAAAGAATTTTACAATTCGGACCAGTATTTCCTGAGATTAGCGCGTCCAACCAAACAAACAAATAAACTCTTCAGCTTTATAATATTAGTATAGATTAGATTTTGCCCGCGGCTTCGCTTGCGAAAATGTAGGCTAGGTTAGATTAGTAACAATACTTTTTCTGGATGGAAGGTACTCTATCTGCTTTTCTGTTCCCCTGACAACGTGTCACCGAAATTTCATCATGATTGGTCGAGCAATTAAGGCGTGAAAACGTTACAAACAAACAAACAAACTCACATTCGCATTTATAATTTGGTTAGGATAGTGGCGATCGAATTATATTTTATTTACTTTAGTTTAAAAGTTCTCTCTGTTGCGTTCGTGAATCTACATTATTTAGAGGACATTTCCTGCTATAGTTCTCTCTATATCGCAGGAAACTTTCAAAACTTTTTGTTACTGCGCTCAGAAATATTCGTCCTCTTATTAAGACTGCGCCGAGCGAAATGTGGCAAAACAGGCGGTCACAGTTAAGTGAATAAAATCAACACTTTTTGTTTAATACAAATATAAAATATACATTTACCATAACTTAAAATAATTAATATTTTCGCCTACAAAATTACGTAAATTTGCAAAAAAAAACGTAAGCTCGTGTTACGTGATTTTTAGATTATAACAGTAGAAATCTATCCTGTTACAGCTTAAACAAAACATAAATAGTTATATTACAATTTGTCCGTCCCAAATATTTAAGTTATTGGTTGACAATAAAGATTTATCAAAAAAGCACTAAAACACAAATCCTTCATACAATTTCACTATGGCGGCCGCGCGCCGATTTCAGTATGCACCGCACAAGCTTTGTCATTATCTGTCTTACGCTCGGCGCAGTCTTAAGTGTGGTGACAAAAAAGGGAGTTACCTAATAAATTGAGATGGGTCTCAAGCTCCCAGTTGCCACATTTGTTAACTAAATACTAGCGACCCACCCCGGCTAAATTATAAATACACTTAAACCTTCCTCATGAATTACTCTGTCTATTGGTGAAAACCGCATAAAAATCCATTTAGTAGTTTTTGAGTTTGTCACGATCAGACAGACAGACGCGGCGGGGGACTTGGTTTTATAATATGTAGTGATAGTAAAAATAGCATGAATAAATATACAATATGTCATAGCTACGTTGGAGTTCCATCTATACAAATATATAAAACTAGTAGTTTTCCCGTGGTTTCACCCGCGTAAGTCCCGTTCCCGTGTGAATATCGGGTTTCACCCCTTTCACCCCCTTCAGGGTGGAATTTCCAAAAATCCTCTCTTAGTGCTCCCCTACACTCTCCAAGGAACATACATGCCAAATTTCAGCTTCTTGCGTTCAGTAGTTTCGGCTGTGCGTTGTCTGTTCAGTCACTCAGTAACGGAAGAGTTTTATATATATAGATTAAGGTTTCTGTTTGTAATGTAAAAACAGCTTTTTACTAAAGGCATATGCAAGTACCTATATTAGTATATTCGTTACTTATAATAAACAATCTATGTTTAAAATTTTTGTCTGTCTGTCTGTTTGTTCCGACTAATCTCTGAAACGGCTGGACAGATTTTAACGGAACTTTCACTGGTAGATAGCTGATGTTATAAGCAGTAACTTAGACTTAATTATTAAAAAAAATACGCGGCTACCAACTAGTTAAGCATAAGATTGTTTGCTGAAAACAATGCAATTGTGTATGGACAGGTGCTGTGACGAGAATTTAACGTTATTTGGGATTAGATTTACCGATTTTCTTAATTTCTTGCATGACTCAAGTCGATACAAACGTTTGGCACTTACTATGAGCGTTTGCAGGTGACACCCAGGTGATGAGTGGCGCGTGTTGCTATGAAGTGGTTGACGCATGATATTTATCAGCCATTATCCCTTGCTTGTCTTTTTATCTTTCGTTTATTTATAAACAATCCATGAATCATCCATGTATAGTAATGTATTTGCAAATAAACTTTACAAATTGTGCGGTGGTTATAATAGTCTCTCGTCTCTGCCACTCTGCTAAGCACACAACAGAGAGCACTAGCGCACTATTACGAATAATTCCTGTGTCACGGGGAATTTTACAAGTCGCACTTTTAATAAAATAGAAACGTATCTGAGTATTTTGAATTTAACAAATTTAAACTCTATCCCAATTACTTAACCTAAATATAATATTAGAATTTAAATTAACACATTTAGAGTTGAAATTGCCTAACTTAAAATTTCGAGTTAAGTCGCTTTTTTATTAAGAGTGCGAAATGTTGAAGCAACGGACACAAAGAACATCCAGACTCGGAACAACCATTTGGGGATCACACAACGTTTTGTTACGTGTGGGATTTGAACCCACAGCACTCGGCGTAGAGGCAGTGGTGAGGCGACGACTTAAACCACTACGACATCTATGGTGCTATGGTGCAGTGAATAACGTGATCGACTCGCCTCTGACACTCCACACTAAGGACCACCAATAAACCACTGTTTTAAGAACTGTTCTATGACGCCAACGGCTAGCCCTACAACTTACAAGTAAATGTTATTTATTATTATAAATTATTTATTTAGTATTTTGTGCCATATTAGAAAAAAAAATAATTTATTATTATTATTTATTTATTCATTGGCAGCAGCGATAGCTCAGTGGGGAGACCAACAGACTGCAATGCAGAGGGTCTCGGGTTCGAACCCACGTCGCGCACCTCTGACTTTCGGAAGTTATATGACTTTTCAAAATTATGTGCGTATTGATTGACAATTATCGCCTGCTCCGTGCCTCGGAGAGCACGTTAAGCCGTTGGTCCCGGCTGCCATGAACATCTATGGCAGTCGTTATT
The DNA here is from genome assembly GCA_930367265.1 of Catocala fraxini. Taxonomy (NCBI): domain Eukaryota; kingdom Metazoa; phylum Arthropoda; class Insecta; order Lepidoptera; family Erebidae; genus Catocala; species Catocala fraxini. The sequence continues at coordinate 3,450,810 of OV884031.1, forward strand.
GGGAAAGTCAGTACCCTCTAATATCCTGACACTGGTCTAGCCTTAGGGTATCGTTAGCCTTCGGGTTGCGGAGGTCAGGTGGCAGCCGCTCCGTGTAAAAACTGATATCCAGTCAAATCCAGTTAGACCAGAAAAGCCGACCCCAAGTGACTTGGGAATAATAAAGGCTTCTTAGCCTTCTCTCTTCTTTCTTGAGAAGAAGATTATTTATTTATTAATTGGTACACCAACATAATTATATGTTACATCTAAAACATAGGTACTTCTTACAATAATGAGTCAGTTCTGACATGCATGCCTATTACAGGACGTATACACAGCAATCACGTTAAGACAACAATCTATTCCTAGTTGCATACTAACTGTCACACTCCTGTTAGGTTAAAGAAGAAGAGATGGCGAGACTTTTATATTCTTATAGATAAATACTATTTAGAGTTGGTAGGACAAGCTCAAAATCTTGTTGTTCCGATATACATACGGAACGAAAATTCGTATGAATCTGGGTGTTTCTTGTGCCCGTTCTTTAATTATTTGTAGAGCTCTATAGAAGTTACCTGTACTGAGTTCTTCAATTAGAGTTCTTAGCAAAACAGGAATGAAAAAAGTTAAATGTAAAAAAATTGCCTCAAGGATTCTACAGCTTATTTAGATAAAAATAAGGTTATATTTTTAAATAAGTTAGCTCTTAATTGGCTATATCTTTAAGGCTTACATGTCCTGAAAGACATGTGCCTCTGAATAAAATAAAAGATCTAATATCTATAAAAAAATATTTTCTTTTATTTATTGAGGTACATGTAAATGAACAAGACAGTGTGCAAAAGCTGGAGTGCTATGGTATTTTAGGATAAGTAGTTTAATACATCGTAACTTTATAATGAGTGAGAGATTGCACATGCTTAGCGGTTTGTGGTGTTCTGATTCACTAGGTAATCGTTGTTGCTAGTTCTACAGCCAATGTTGAGTAAATATCTGTATAATTTATAGTAGGATATACTGAAAGCGCTTCTGGCTTTTCGCTTCTCCGTGCACACATTTGTGTACAAGGATATCGCAGTAGCTTATGTGATTGCGTCGTCACTACTCAGTACGCTTAACAAGGTGGGTTCAATCCGCACATGTTTCCTTATCTACCCCACGATCATTGTTCTTAGTGTGGGAGCTGTTTGAAAAATGGCGGTGATTAATATCCGCTAATCATGAACATTCCATTTTCACTGCCGGTAATTCTGTCTTGTAAGCTAGTATACCTATAAAACTCGCCTGCATTCGCAGTGGAAATGGTGATTTTAGTCAGTAATATAAGTATCTATAATGGGTTTGGGGAGTAACGTGGTATGATGTCTCTCCAATTCAAAGGGAGGATCCTCCGACTTAGGCTGGGTGCTCGTGCTTGATGGGCCGCGACTTGAAGTAATTTCAGTGAAAATCCCAATAAAGGCCCGTTTTGGTAGAGGCCCGAGAATTATGAAATAATTTCAGTTAAAATCCCAAAGAAGGCTCCCTTTGCTGGCGGCCCAAGAATTATTAACTATTTTCAATGAAAATCCCAATGAAGGCCCGTTTTGGTGGAGGTCCAGAAACAGCCCTGTTGCCCACGCCTTAATAAAATCCTATTAGGTTTATAATAATGAAATTATCCTGCATTCGGTTTTAATGAATGGTGTGCCTGTGTAAACACACTTCCAATACACAAACTAGAGAAAAACATAAATAAATCTATTAATTTAAAGAGAGTGACCACGCGCCAAATGAATCATAAAACAATCGAATATGTGACTCACTAAAGACATGAAGATAATTAATACAATAAATTCATAATTTATCTACGATCATTTAATTTTCGTAGTCTCTTAGCAATTTCGTTTAATTAAATCTAGTGCACGCTTAAAAAATCACTTCTAGTAAAATCAGTAGGAGCTTCTATACCCCTGATTTAGATCGTAAAGTGTGCAGATATTTTTCTATATTGAGCAGGTTTTAAATTTCCGTCACATATTTTCCAGTAACAGTAAGAAAGTAAGGTGTAAGTCTGAGGGAATGTTTAACTGGTAGATGTAAAATATAGATAGGTATGGTATATAGCCTATTAAGCTTAATATATAATGTGTAATATATAATATGAGTTTGTTTGTTTATTTATTTGTTTGTCTGTTACGCTGTTACGCCTTAACTATTCATAATAATAATAATAATAATAATAATATTCTAACCACATACACACAACACCATCTAGCCCAAACTAAGCAGAGCTTGTACTATGGTACTAGACAATGGATAAACATACATATATAAATTTTATTTTTGTAAATAGATACATATTATACATAGAAACACCCAGACCAAGACAAACATCCATGTTCATGCACACAAATGTTTGACTTGTGCGGGAATCGAACCCGCGACCTCAGGCGTGGCAGTCGGTTACACTAACCACTACACCATCGAGGCCGACCGATCATCATGAAATTCCGCATAGGTACACGTGATCGAGGGTACAGAAAAGGACATAGGGTACCTTTTATCCAGAAGAGACTGTTACTAATCTAACAGGAAAAATAGATAATCACGCTTTGCACTTGCATGCAAAAATACATATTTCAAGAAAACAATTAATTTGTTTATCAATTCAAATCAAATCATTTATTCATTAAATCCATTTTAATAATAATTATAATAATTTATTCAATAATAATACATGGGTATATATTTTTGTTATTAGTCTAAAATATATAAATAGTAGCAGCGATAGCTCAGTGGGGAGAAGGTTCGAACCCACGTCGCGCACTTCTGACTTTCGGAAGTTATATAACTTTTCGAAAGTATGTGTGTATTGATTGACAATTATCGCCTGCTCCGTGCCTCGGAGTGCACGTTAAGCCGTCGGTCCCGGCTGCCATGAACATCTATGGCAGTCGTTATTGGGAAAGTCAGTACCCTTTAATATCCTGACACTGGTCTAGCCTTAGGGTATCATTAGCCTTCGGGTTGCGGAGGTCAGGTGGCAGCCGCTCCGTGTAAAAACTGATATCCAGTCAAATGCAGTTAGACTAGAAAAGCCGACCCCAAGTGACTTGGGAATAATAAAGGCTAAGGGAGAAGGAGAAGGAAAGTCTAAAATAATATTATACTACAATAAATTATAATTATCCTTAATCTGGTACATATTTTACTTATACTTTAATGGCCGACATTGTGCATTCTAATAATTTCAAGCGCTAGATTTAATAAAGCGGTTGCCTGAACTAGGTCTAGACCTATGTTTCAGGCTATTTCTCTACTTCTTCTTTTTGGGTATTACATGATTACAAAAAGATTATTAAATTAGTACCACATAAATCTGCCTATGGAAGCGTGTGAACGTTTCAAGTATAAAAAAATTATAAAACATTAAATTATCAAATTACATATTTAGATTAGAAATCAATAAAAAGTAACCAATTAAATTAAAATAGCATGCCTAGCTAATTAAAATACTTTCACTGTCAAAAGAAAATGTTTAAAACAAATTAAAAATGTCATCAGATAAGTGTCAAAATAAATTAAAATGTCAAAATGTAGGCACCGATAATATGATATACTGATATTAATTATAATAGATAAGTTACATTAACATCTCATTATTGGTAAAATTATGAAAGTTAACATTATCTTATAACTCAATATATCACAGTAAAGAATATAAATATAAAATAAATCAGCGCCATCTAGCGGGCTGAAGCGGAGACTGCAGTGACCCAGTGACCTACCGTTAGTCTTAGTGATTGTAGTCATAGAAGCAATATGTCTAGCCCTTCAGCTGTTAAAAGTTGAATTGGTTATCTTTCGAATAAGCATCTACAATGATATAGACACAATTTTTACTATAAACCTGGCAGTATATAACAAAGTGCGGCGGCGGCCGGTGTGCGGTGTCGACACGAGTCTCTCAGCTTCCCAGAAAGCGTTTTCCTCGTCACAGCGCGCGGAGATCGCGCTGACGAATCGCCTACGTCACGTCGATGACGCGCTGTCGCGAATTAAGTATAAAAACGCGTGTGTATGCGCTGCGCGTCCCCTAGTGTATGTTGGTGCTTGGCGAGCTCGCAAGGTGTAACCCTGGCGCCCCGACATGCCTGTATGGAGTCCGCGCTGCCCACGCCGCCGGCAGACTCCGACGCAGACGACTCAGGCGACGACTCCGTGCCCGCCGGTAACTCCTGACTCCTGCACCTATGTGCTCACACCTACGTGACCAGTGCAGTGTTGCATTCGTGTTTGTGCAGTGATTAGTGTTTACGAGGGATTCATATCGATATTCATGTTCTGTGATATACGGAAGTCGGCCTTTTTTGAAAGGTTTCTCGGATCTGAAAAGGACAACCAGCTTGCTTGGTATATGTTGTGTACCTAAAACAGTATGTATGCGATTGAGGAAAATATTTTTTTGTTACAATTATATTTCTGATGTGTGCATGATGGATAGGTGCACGTTTTGAAGTGTCTGAATGAAAATAATTAGCTTACATTCTGACGATTAGTAGAGTTCATAGTTAAAAGTCCAAAGCCGTACTTATATTACAGTGAGGTTAAATCGTAAATATCTATTAATTAAAGTAGTTATTCGTTTACTAATATGAGTTTTTAAATATACTTTGGTTATAATAATTGTTCCATGTTATATTAATATTAATATTAGTTAAAATAAACATAATATAATAATGCATAGGACATAAACACGTATTTAGTTTCAGTATAGTGAAGCTGAAGTCTACAGTAATAACTTACAGGCATAAAAAAGTAAATTAATAAGCTGTCCAAACAATAAGTAAATAAATAAATTTTTATTTCCAGCAAACAGATCAGTCATTTTATTGTCACGTATTCTTAACGTTTGTATTAAGTATTTACTATAACTAAACGATTAAGTGTGTGTAAATCTATGGCGATTTAAAGTTAAATAATAAAACATAATACGTACAGTAATCAAATATATGTTTACAATACACATCTTATTAAAACTCGTACTAAAACATTACTGGAACATTTTATGTCTCATACAAAACCGCATACAAAATCACTGATTTTTAATTAGGTAAACTAGCAAAATATTCTTAGAGATAATTAATGAAACATTTTAAAGCATAACTATTGCTTCATATTGAATTGAAATCATATAAATTATTTATTAGCGACAAATATTATGTTTCGAAATGGTTCTGAAATACGATCGGCGGTCATGTGTTTAGGCCTACAAGCTAACAAACCACCAAATACATAGTGCTTAAGTTAATGTTTACTTAATACTTCATACCTCAAAAAAACCTTACCAATACTTTTATAAAAAGGTATCCATTATTTTTTATTATTTCTACGTGAACATTAATTAATTTAAATTCATAATTTCTATTTAGTTTTATACCTATATCTGGCAATTAAAGACTTATGTTACGCTTAATTTTTATTTTATATCTTGAATGATTATAAAATTAGACAGGAAATTAATTAAAAAATAATAAATATAAATTCATATTAAAACGCTATGCATTTAATTTATTATTTATTTAGATATATAGATACATTATCGGTAGATATGTCCATTCAAAAACGAACGGTGGCGGAGGTTTATAAAAAAAAGTTTAATCAATGATAATTATTATATAAATAATATCAGCCTTATACATAGACTACCCCACTGCTGGACATGGACCTCTTCTCAGTGTAAGAAAGGTAAGGCCATAGTCCATCACGCTGACTCATTGCGGGTTGGCACACTGCACATATTTTCATAAACATTATAAAGAAATGATAATTATACATTTTCTCGTCATTTAACAAAAGTAGGACAGAACGGTATTCTTTCTTATAACTACATAGTATTTCACTTAAACTGGAGAAGCTCTTCTGGTAAGGAGTAAGGATCTGCGTTCTACAGAGGAGCGCAGTCACACATCCTTGTGTTGTGTCCAGACAGTCTATTATTTTAGGATGTCTGGGCTCCTTGAGGAAGCGCTGTCGTCTATTCCAGTGCCAACCAGTCTGACTATCACAGTTGTGCATCTCGCACTTGTAAAAATCTTTAAATGAGTACATAGCAAAATCAATTTCGTGTAAATAAATAAGTCTCTATTAAAAGACAATGCTTCAAATAAAAAAATCATAAAGACTGTTTGGAAGCAAAGACAGGTACATTTTAGTTTTTATCCCGGCCTGGACAGGGATACTATATCAATGCATATGGCCTTACTCCTGTTTTATACAGGACTACACGAGGGCTTTGCGTTTATTACAATGTGCCAAACGCCATCGTATTGCTTTTCCACTTATCTTATATATAAAATTCTCGTGTCACAATGTTAGTTACCATACTCCTCCGAAACGGCTTGACCGATTTTTATGAAATTTTATATGCATATTTTGTTTTAATTTTATAGTAGGTCTGAGAATCGGCTACTATCTATTTTTCATACTCCTTAGTGATAAACGAAACAAAAAAAAAGAAATTATTTTTGACGGAACGACGTCTGTCCGGCAGCTAGTAATAATATAATAATTCATCCTCTTCTCAGTGTGAAAAGTTAGACGAAAGTCCACCACGCCCCGGCCCAGTGCGTGTTGGCAGACTTTGCATATCTTCGAGAACATTATAGTAAAACTTTTATCCATTTAGTCGGTAACGCAAAGTAATTGAAACAATAGCAATATAATATGAATAACGAATAAAATCATTTATAATCAACAATCGCTACGTGGTTTAAAGATTTTCTCAATAGGTCATACACGCACACTCAATATTCTATACATCTTATATATAAAATTCTCGTGTCACAATGTTAGTTACCATACACGTCCGAAACGGGAATATAAAATAATTTAAAAAATTCATAATAATTTATGAAATTTTATATGCATATTTAGTAGGTCTGAGAATCGGCTACTATCTATTTTTCATACCCCTTAGTGATAAAGTAAACATAAAAAAAAGAAAAATTACTTTCGACAGAACGAAGTCTGTCCGGGCAGCTAGTAATATAATAAAATTTAAACGATATCTCTTCTACTATATCTTTTAAAAATATTTTTATAATATTACTTTGACTGCACTGCCCCATAATGGCATATGAGTTTATCCCCACATTGGACGAAAAATTGTGTGGTCCACAAATAGTTGTTCCGGGGTTCGTTGTCTTTTGTAACCATTGTTTAAATGTTTGAAGTGCCCCGCGACACAAGATCCATCTCGTAAAACGTTAAATTGAAAATACTTATCTATTACGTAATTTTATTGTGATAAACAAACTGATGGGCGTAGTAATTACAATATCGTATCTTTTACGACAATCTGCTTAAGATACAATGTACAATAGTAACAATTACTTACTTTGCTATAAGCGACAATTATTTCACCGCCGAATAAAAATCCGTCCATATACACATATTGTCACGCCTCTATCCTGATAATACATAATAATAATAATATCAGCCCTTTATTAAACTGTCCCACTGCTGGGCACGGGCCTCTTCTCAGTGTGAGAAGGCTTAGACCACAGTCCACCACGCTGGCCCAGTGCGAGTTGGCAGACTTCACACATCTTCGAGAAGATTATGGAGAACTCTTAGACATGCAGGTTTCCTCACGATGTTTTCCTTCACCGTTAAAGCAAGCGATACTTAATTAACTATTTAATACACACATAACTTCGAAAAGTCAGAAATGCGCGCCTTGGGATCGAACTCGAGACCTCTGCGTGGCAGTCCAACGGTTTCGCACTAGGCCGAAATTTCATGATGATCGGTTGAGTAGTTAAGGCATAAAAGCGTAACAAACAAACTCACATTCGCTTTTATAACATTAGGTAGAATTAGGCAGTTAGGATTTGAATTAGGATGAAAATTAATTTGCCCACTCCTTCTTCTTCCCACTTCCTCTTTCTCTTCATCCTTTCCTAAAATGTCGGCAACGCGCAAGTGCCTCTGGTGTTGCAGGCGTCCATAGGCTACGGTGACCACGTACCATCAGGTGGCCCACCTGATGGTACGTGGTCACCGTAGCCTATGGACGCACGTATGCTTGTTTGCCACATTAGTTTTATAAAACGTACAGGGTACTAGTGCCTATCAATATGCTACGCTTTGTCACGCCTCTATCCCAAAAACTGTAGTCAGAGGTACATAAACATTATGCGAAATTAAAACTATTTTTGAATCCATATATTTTTATCTCGTGTGGGAATCGAACTCATAATGCGCTGAGGCAGTAGCGAAGCGACCAATTAAACTACTGCGCTAAATAGAATTATATTTATTACTAGATTTGCCCATGGCTTCGCCCGCGTAAATGTAGGATAGGTTAGTAAGAGCAGTATTTTCTGGATGAAAGGATCAAATTTCATGATGATCGGTCAAGTAATTAAGGCGCGAAAGCGTAACAAACAAACCAACAAACTTACATTCGCATTTATAATATTAGTAAGGATTTCATCATCAAATAATTATATCACAAAAAATCTTAGATAAATATCCGGCGCTGTCCCCTACAGTACTCCTTGAATATTCTTAGGGCTCAATATATTACTATGATGATAATAATATATGTTGTTACCACCATCTGTGCATGGTCCCGCACAAGTCAAACATTTGTGTGCATGAACATGGATGTTGGACTTGGTCTGGGTGTTTCTATGTATAATATGTATGTATTTCCATAAAAGAAGTATATATGTATGTTTATCCATTGTCTAGTACCCGGAGTACAAGCTCTGCTTAGTTTGGGCTAGATGGTGTTGTGTGTATGTGATAGAATATTATATTATTGTATCCATGAGAACGAGACAGCGTATTACTTAGATAGCCTCAGTAGCTATCTATAACTCAATCTCTCCCATGCAGAATCAACGCTTTAAAAATAAGGGATATCTACGCAAGACCGGATTTAGGAGACGACAAAACTCGGGTCGCCACAAAAAGAGGCCTCCACAGATTTTGAGCCCTCCACTGAAATTATTTCGTAAGCTGAACTTCTTGTTTATTACAAAAGTTATTTCTGGCTCTCACTTCTTCGATTGCTGGCAACAAAGTGAATGGAGCTCTACGCGCTTTTATGAACAGTCGAAATGTTTCCGAAAAGGCACGTTTGGCTGTTCATAGAGGACTATTAGTGCCCACACTTATGTATGGAAGTGAAAGTTGGGTATGGCAAAAGAAGCATGAGAGCAGAATAAATGCTGTAGAAATGAGAGCGCTGAGAAATATATGTGGTGTGACTCTGAAATATAGAATAATAATAAATAATAAGAATATATTCCTAATAAGGAATAGTGTGATTAGAGAGAGATGCGGCTTGAAAGTGGATATAGTGACAAGAATAGAAAAGGGTATGTTAAGCTGGTTTGGGCATGTAGAAAGAATGGACGAGGAAAGACTGACTAAGAAAGTTTATAAGGCTAGTGTGAATGGAACAGTCACAAGAGGAAGACCTAGGCGAACGTTTCTTGATCAGATCGGAAGCGTTCTGGACAAAGGCCAGGTTAAGAGCACCTTGAACCGACGGGCGTGTATGAAGAATGTGATGAAAGTGAATGAAGCCAGAGAAGTGTGTCAGGATCGTAGCAAATGGAAATCCGTAGTCTCTGCCTACCCCTCTGGGAAACAGGCGTGAATCTATGTATGTATGTACTTCTTCGATGCCTTCAAGTCTTTTAATCCGGTCAGTTTTCTATGTAAAAGGTACTCTGTATCCTATTCTGTATCCCTGACAAAGTGTATACGAAATTTCATGATGATCGGTCGAGCAGTTAAGACGTGAAAGCGTAACAAACAAACAAACTCCCATATGCATTTATAATATTACTAGCGCCCCGCTCTGACTTCACACGGGTAGAACAAAACCTTAACAACTTATACATCTAAACTTTACCTTCCATAAATCACTATCTATTGGTGAGAACCGCATGTAATTCCATTCAGTAGTTTTTGAGATTATCGCGAACAAACAGACAGAGAGACGCGCGGGGTACTTTGTTTTATAATATGTAGTGAAGTTAGGATTCTTGTTCATCTGCTCCACGCTAATCTCAGTGTTCAGAAAATGATGCAGTCACGAACTTTTGCCTAAACAACTATAATAATGTCACAGATACGTAATACTCTCATTTGTCATATTTTCCTAGAAATGCAAATGGCGACCTTGACACGCGGTGACAACTGAGCGAATATTTTTGTTTTTGTTCACTTTGGATGTGTTTGATTATATTTGGGCAATAGTGCTACAGAAAGGCGTGTTGGCGTTTAAAAATCGCCTGGTCCCTAATCGATAGTGATGTCGGCCTGAAACTTTAAAAGCTTTATTTTTTTACAATATTAAAGATAATCTACCACATACCTACACACAACACCTTCTAGCCCAAACTAAGCAGAGCTTGTACTATGGGTACTAGGCAATAGATAAACATACATATATATTATATTTGATAAACATACATATATTTGATTTTTTGTAAAATCAAATCGTATCATAATATTTTAATAGTATCGGAATCTTATTGATATCGAAATGATATACATAAATACATATGTCGATGTAAATAACTCGTTTTTTTTGGACAAATCTTGACATTCCAGTCTATTACTCACTAGCAAGTATCTCTCGTCGGTTGCTCTCACAAAAGAGATTCATGATATCGGCTAAATTCGAAGTCTATATAATCGTTTAGAAAAAAGTTATGAAGTATCTGTGTTTTGTGATTTGTAGATTTATTTCATTAATTGATCCACTGTTGACTTACTCCGTTGGCTTATGGACCCAAAGTGTGTCTTGGCCTTCGTTCTTCAGTCTTCGATCTTTTCTCGCCAATCATTGGCTCTAAGCTCTCGCAGAAACGCTTCCACAAAACCATGCGTATATGTGGTGCGACCGATAGATCAAGGCTCTATCAGCTGATCCACATAGGCTCTCTTAACTTCATCACCCGTATAATTCGTTCGAAGTGACCTCTTCTTATGTTCTACTTCTTTATGTAGGTATACATAATATATATGGTTATAGTTAGGGATCGTATAGAGCTTTAATTAAATTTTACACGCTGGACGTAATATATTGGAGAACAAAGTTTTGTTAGACATTTGACCGTACCTACGTACCATGACATTATGCTGGTATTTTTGCTTGATAGTTATGGATAACTACACATACATATATACATATATACCTACCAGGAATGTTTAGAGTTATGCAATGGCATTGCTTCTGTTAGCCAAGAAAACAAATTTAATAAAAGGTCTACAATGAGGCAACGTTGTGTAAAAATTTAAAGACTATCCATCAACTAATTTTCGAGTTTTATTAAACATACGGAAGCAGAATTTTCATATAGAAAGAAGATTAGCATCTGTACCTACATAATGTGATTTCGTGTCATTGTTTTTTGTTTAAAAAGTCTATCATATAATCGTCACGGTCTACAAGTTACTTTTTTACATAGGCGTTAGTCACAACGACAAATACTGAGAAAAGTTAAATATAAACTTTAAAAAGTTATGACTCACGCGGACAATGATTGTGTCTGCCGCGAATCGACTTGTGTAATAATTAACTTTTCTACTAGTTACTTAAATATAATAACTAATTATTGCACCTAGTATATATAAACCTAGTGTAAGCTACAAAGAGCCTCGTAGCTAAGCCGCTACGACACTTGTAGATTTACTGCTACGCAGGCAAAGCGGGGTTCACAGCGTCAAAATGAGTTTACTAAAAACATCTAAAAGAAATAAACAATAGTGATATATTGACTAAAGAATAAAAAACTATTAATATAAGAACCTTTTTAACGGTAACTATAACGATAACTATAACGAAAACTTAATAAAAAAAGGCTTTAAATTTCTGCCTTTAACTTTAAAGAAAACTGTTATTATATTTATTTGTGAGAATAGCTGCTGAAATATCTGAAATCGCCATATAATTTAAGTTATTCATTATATTAAATAATCAAAAACATATAATAAAAACGACTACATAATTATCATCATAACCAAATATTTTAAACTTTATATAATTATTTGACTGCATAGATAGCTTAGTGGTTTAAATAATAATAATAATATAATATTTTACCACATACACACAACACTATCTAGCCCAAACTAAGCAGAGCTTGTACTATGGGTACTGGACAAAGAATTAAATAAAAATGGTCGCATTGCCATTGTGCCTTGTGTTGTGGGTTCATCTCTCACACAGAACAAACATTAATGAGACCCACAAGTGGTGGCACCGAATTTGGGTGTTCTTAGTGTCGTTGGTTAAGTCCATCGCGACACAGGATGTCTTCATGCATCGCAAGGAACTTTACAAACGACGTACAAAGTGTTAGCTTTGTGCGGAAGTAGCCTTTTTAAAAACATCTATATTTTATTTTTATTTTATTTTATTAAGCACACCAACTATACAATTACAAATGCTGCTTAAATATAAAGTACGTATTATAACATTATAACAGTAATCATACAAATGACAGGCATGCATGACAATAAACTAACAGACTAATTAATTACCGATAAGATAATATTTAATAGGCGCTATTTTATGTAGATAGGTAAGTGCTAAGTCCAAAAGTAGTTGTTACACAGATACACAATTAGATAGTGCAGATAAGTTATGCAAGTCGGTAATTATTTATGACATAAGTGCATTTAAATATTTAAAAAAAAAATTAATACGCAAAGCCCACCATAAACAGCAGTATTAAAACTTAAAAGAAACAGATTGAATATCGACAAGTCAATGTACATACATAAATATTTTATTTGGCAGTCAGTAGGAAGCGTCTGTATGACAAAAATTTAATTGAAAAGATGTCAATATCATTGTTTGTCGAAATGCATATATTCACGTATTAATATAATATATATATTGATACGTGAAGCAAAAACTTTATACCCCTTTTTACGAAAATTGCGCGGACGGAGGAGTATGAAATTTGGCACAGTTATAGTTTATATGGAGAAGGAGGGGCGAATCCTAACATTTATATAAAATATGCATAAGAAATACATTAAATTTACGAAAAAACACTACACGCACACAACCATGCATTTGACACATGCAGTCGAAGCGCGTAACTATGGTTACATATATCAATATCTTCTTCTCTCTTAGCCTTTATTATTCCCAAGTAACTTGGGGTCAGCTTTTCTGGTCTAACCGGATTTGACTGGATATCAGTTTTTACACGGAGCGGCTGCCACCTGACCTCCACAACCCGAAGGCTAACGATACCCTAAGGCTAGACCAGTGTCAGGATATTAGAGGGTACTGACTTTCCCAATAACGACTCCCATAGATGTTCATGGCAGCCGGGACCAACGGCTTAACGTGCTCTCCGCGGCACAGAGCAGGCGATAATTGTCAATCAATGCGCACATAATTTCGAAAAGTCATATAACTTCCGAAAGTCAGAGGTGCGCGACGTGGGTTCGAACCCGAGACCCTCTGCATTGCAGTCTGTTGGTCTCCCCACTAAACTATCGCTGCTCACATATATCAATATATAATGACATATATCAGCAATATCTTACAGGCAAACTTTGGTCGAATTTAGAACACTAGGCGACCGTTAGTATAAGTAAAGAGCTGACTTCAGAAAATAATCTAGTTTCAATCCCCGAATCCTTAGATTCTTTTATTTCTTTGACTAAAAGTACGACTACCTCGTTTACATTTTCGTTTATGTAACAGACAATGGATCTCAATTCAAAACCAGTTAACTACAACGGTTATGGGCGAGCGATATTAACTGCTATAGTTAACGAGCTAAATCAGTAAACTGTTACAATTAGCACCCGAGTAGGTGCCGCCGCAAACCACGGCATGCTTAAATATTTACCAAATAATGTTAACTACAGGCAATATGCTGTTTTCCTGGTATTAATTTCTCGTATAGTATTGTGTAACTTGCAAAGTAGTATAGTGTCGTAGCCCAGATCTTACAATTGATCACTGCATGATGTGACCGACCATTTTTTAATTGGTTATGTTTAATTTTATGGCCAGCTAAAACTTACCGCATCGTTTAAACGGCAACGTTTAATGATCTGTTAATTCACGATCGGCCATGATTTCAAAGGTTTAATAAAATCCAAATAAAAGAGGAGAATTATATTTTAAATAGTTTTGAGTCGCAACAACACTTCCCTGCACTTTTATCATAAATTGGTGCATTTTATTAACTTATTTATTAGAAAGATTGTCCACCGCCATGATGCATTTCAAAAACAGGGGTAGGTATTTATATCGTCCAATGTTGATTATTCATTGATCTGGCCAGATCGTATCATAATGTGGACAGCGGGTATTTTCCATTTGATGAAATACAACCATTTTGTGAAATGGAAAATACTCAAAATAAATACATCATAAAGTGATCAAGTCACACATAAACGTCTAATTGTTTGTGTCTTGTTCGACTTTACCAATTTTCTGACAACGGGCTCAACAAGGAAGTATTTGGAGATCACACATTTTTTTAATCCGTGTTGGAATTTTAAAGAAATGGCACGAGCAGTGCATGAGCTTCGTGACCGCTAGAACTGCTAGTTTTTTTTGTTTTTTACAACTGATATGGCAAACAAGCATACATTAGGAAAGGAAGTGGGAAGGAGAAGGAGCGGGAAGGGGGAAAGAGGGTGATTGGGCCTCCGGCACTCTCACTTACCGAACGAAACACAACATTGGGAATACTGCTATTTCACTTCGATATTCTGTGAGAGGGTAGTCCTTTCCCAGTCTAGCCAGCCCGTTCATGCTGAAATCAGCGAGGCTCTACTACTCATGAACACACGTCATCCAAATAGTCGATTACAGTTTGATTGCATATGTTTTTCCAACTAGGGTTCTAGTAACACGCATTTATTGTTGTATAGTATGCGTCATATGATGGAGTAAACCCGTCATTAATTAATAATTGATGGAAGATAAACATATCTAACTATTTATCAGTTTATGTTAAGATTATATCATATTGCATCATATGTAAGTACATATTTTATGTTAATAAAAAGCCCTTAATTAAAAAGAAAGACATTTCCCGGACTAGGAATAAATTCTGTGTCGCGGAGGACTTTACAAACAACGGACACAAAGAACACCCAGAGTCGGAACAACCATTTGTGGATCACACAAAGTTTTGTCCCGTGTGGGATTCGAACCCATAACACTCGAAGCAATGGCAGTGGCGAGGTGACCTCTAAAACCAGTACGCCATCCGTGCAGTTAAATTAAAAGTAACATCCACGAAAAAATCAAAAATACAATTCAGAAGCTTTTCTTATACGGTTTAAAAGCTTCATTGGTGGAGAGACAGAAGCGCTGTAATCTTTGGTACTTTCAGTCAGATGTGAAAACTGTTTTTGCATTCTATAAACTAGGTTATATTCAATATGTTGGCTTAAAATCCACCTAAGCAACACCTAAGAACAACGAAATAAAGCGGAAATGTTTTAAGATATTTACCTTTTACTCTCGAAGTTGTATCTTCTTTCGCATTACAAAGGTACACATTAATGTAAGTTAAAACAAAGTGGTGTGTTATAAATGAATTAGAATTTTTGAAAGATATGTAAAGTTTTCGCGGCGATTTCTATAAACTTATAATATCTACGGTACACATTATATCTAACAATAAAAAGACATCTATATATGCATATATAATATGTATGCCTAGATCCGGAGAAATGGGAGCGATCAGACGTGGTGCGATGCGCGCGGTGGGTGGCGAGGACCTTCAGTGTGCGCGCGCCGAGGAGACACCTGCTACCTGACACCGGAAAGGCGCTGCTGGCGCTCACACAGGACAACTGGACACAGGTACTTTTCCTTTTCTTTATTAAATGACATCTCCCGCACCAGGAATACTTTATGTATCGTGGGGGACAATACAAACATTCAAACAATGGCCATCAAGACTCGGAACAACCATTTGTGGTTCTAACAAATTTTCGTCCCCCTTTTTTTACTTGTAAGGTGTCAAACAAGCATACGGCCCACTTGATGGTCACCGTAGCCTATGGACGCCTGTAACACCAGAGGCATCACTTGCACTCACCGAACGAAACACAACAGTAGGAATACTGCCATTTCACGTCGATATTCTGTGAGAGGGTAGTCCTTACCCGGTCGAGCCGGCCCATTCATGCTGAAATCAGCGAGGCTCTACTACTCAAACTCTGTGGGATTCGAGCCCAAACCTTTCTAAAAACCTTTCTATAGGCAATGGAACGTACAGTTGCAGACGTGGTTGCTGAGACAATAAATACTTTTCGAATCCCAATAAATATGATGCTTGCAGTCTCAGTGGTTCTTTGCATAAGTTTGCATGTGACCATGAGAAGCATGGTCAAGTAAATTTAAAAAACAAACAGCCAGAAACAAAAGCTATATAGGTCTTTTTCGAACATAGAGGTTTCCAAGTAACAAATATACTTACGTGATACGTCTGCGTTTTTTACTCTTGCTGTCCATTTTAATATAATTTCGATTTCAGTTTATTCTGGAAAATAAACTACAAATAATCAGTCTAAAAATGGCTACTCATCTTGGCGGTCAATATCTTCAAAGTATGTGGATATTTATACTAAGGGCAGTTGAATTTGCATTGTTAACAATTTCAACATAATATTACATTTGGTGTCTTAATTATAAATTACCACTTTTTGTGTTAAGTTTGCGGTAAAGTTACATACTGTGACCTGTGAATCATTACCTGAAATTCAAACATAAAGTGAATTTAAACAAATAGTTGAGCGTATTTCCCCGCCAACAAAAATAATTGTGAAGTAGGATACCACTCTGTGCTTTGCTAAAGGTAATTTAAAAAGTGACCTTTGAAACGAGTTAAGAAATGTAATTCTGTAATTCTCACCATTAAACACACTTCTGACTTCGTGGTGACAATTTTATTACAATGCATATTCAGAAGTAAGTTTCGTAGTGAGCGTCGAAGTGACATGTGAGTTTGCACTATTGCAAGATGAATATTTAACAGATACGCAGATTTGGATGAGCACAGACTTATTCAAAAAGTATTATAATATACTATATTTTGCCCGCGGCTTCGCTCACGTTAACCCTAGATAGATAACCATATTATACAGTACGGTAAAGATAACCATGCGTCACTTTGACTCACTTGTCTGTGTTCGCTTATTTTCGATGATATATAATGTATTATGTTTGATAATGAGTAGGATTGCAATATAGATTATGTTAGGTTATAAATAAAACAAATCCATAAACATTTTTTAGGCGCGAAATATAATAGATTTTTTAATCAGAGTGAGCCGACTCGACGTAGGTTATTTTTCTAAGGATGTAGTTTTTTTTAGTAGCCTATATGTTATTCTGATGTATAAACAATAATACTGTAAATTTTCATCAAAATCCGCTGAGTAGTTTTTGCGTCAAAGAGTAACCAGCATCCATCCATCCTCACAAACTTTCTAATTTATAATATTATTAGGATAGGATTTGTCCTTAGTAATGATTTTGTTTGTACAGATATGTGACGGTAACGAGCAGTCAGCGCGGATCTACCACGCGTACCTGCGACACGCACACGCGGGCGCGACGGGCGCGCCGCCCCCCGAGCCGCTGCCGGAGCACCAGGCCTCCACCAGCGCCGCAACCGAATACAGTCAGTACCACTTACTTTATTTTTACGTCCTTCTTGATTCTCTCTTCTTCCATTTTAATTTAGATACCTTGAGTTGCTACAATACCTACCTACATACATAGGTACATAATATGTATGTGTTAAAGATTTTGAGTATTGCCAGCTGTAATAAGTAGATAATTATAGGTGAAATCAGGATTACATTTTAATTACTACAGTGATGACAACAGATACGCAAGAAATTAAAATCAAGAAAACAGATGTTAACAAGAATATAGTTTTGACAACTCCCAGTGGGGTTGGGCATAATTTATAATCTGGCACTATTAACGTTAGTGAAAGGCAAAAGGAAACATATGTATGTATATATATAGTTTGTATCTCTGAAGAGATAGGCCGAAATGTATTATAAAAACATTTTACAAGCTGAGGTGTATGCCCACGCTATAGTGGGCGAGTCTATTGCCGTCTTCTTCTTTCTTTTCGTACTTACCTTTTAAAACAAGTTTATTGTCATGCTTAGTCAATTTATAAAGCCTTGACTGTCGACTGGCCAGATAACGCAATATTCTAAGTAGGTCGATCTAATTATAAAAAAATAAGAATGATTCATAGAGTTGTTCCAAATTTGAATGTTCTAGGTTTCAATATTTATAGGTACAGGTTATCACATAGAAATTGTCTGTCATACTTCTTCTTCTTCTTTTCGTGTGGTTACTGGCCAACCTGTTGTCAAGAGTTGTTTAAGCCGCCCGTAGACCTCTGACACGGCTTAATGACAGCTGTCAATTTGGCACCAATAGGGACCGACTTTTTACGCGCTTTCCGAAGCACGGAGACGCTCAGATGAAATACCACTAAGCGGTCACCCATCTATAGACTGACCGCACCCAACGTTGCTTATCCTCGCTAATCGTTTACCGATCAGTGAATGCGACTGGCTATGCCGTCTACCTTACACCGATTTGGACTGATAATTTCTTGATATTAATACGTACCCAACCAGGATTTCGAACTCAAGACACAGCAGTAACATTCATTACTGCTACACCACATGTAGCAGAATGTATTAATGGGACATTCAATTGGGAGACGTTTCTGTAGAGCAAAATATGTGATTTTTACATATTTCGGTCTTTCTGCTGCAGTTAACATTGTCAGAACGGAATTCTTTCTAGAATCCCCTGGATTTATACTATCGCATAGTTTTGACATCTGCTTATTTTTTTGCGATTTTATTTTCTTGTACTCACCAATGAAAACACGTTAAAATTGAATAATTATTTTATCAAAATATAATCTAGAGAATATGGGAATATG
Source organism: Catocala fraxini (assembly GCA_930367265.1). Taxonomy (NCBI): domain Eukaryota; kingdom Metazoa; phylum Arthropoda; class Insecta; order Lepidoptera; family Erebidae; genus Catocala; species Catocala fraxini. The sequence goes on from OV884031.1 coordinate 3,469,781, forward strand.
CCACTCCCATTATTGAAGTGAAAACTTCTTTAGGCGCGTTGAGCACTTTTTGGGTTAACATAAATCATGGAACTCGCGTCATCGTCACCGAACGCATTCAAAATTCAAAAATAATAATCTAATAGCTCGACGATACAATTCACTAGTTACTTAATTTTCACTTTTATCGGCAGTCCCCAAAGACCGCCCCGTATGTTTTTTTTATTATTTTTGTCTATAAGCATAATTTACAAAGTAATTTTTGCGGTCGCTGAATTAACAAATTTCTTTGTCTCTAATCTGGAAAATCAATGATTTTATGGTTAATGATTGATCTAGGTATATGAATTACGAACTGTAACATTTTATTTTGAATCTGTCTTTTAAGCTACCAAGGCTTTTGAAACCCATGCTTAAGCGCGCTCATAGCTAGTTGCACCCACTGATCGGTAAACAATTAGCGAGGTTAAGCAACGTTGGGTGCGGTCAGTCTATAGATGGGTGACCGCATAGTGGTATTTCATCTGAACGTCTTCGTGCTTCGGAGAGCACGTAAAAAGTCGGTCCCGATTGTTGCCAAATTGACAACAGTCGTTAAGCCATGTCAGAGGCCTACGGGCGGCTTGAACAACTCTTGACAACAGGTTGGCCACTAACCACACGAAAAGAAGAAGAAGTATGACTGACAATTTTTATGTCGATAACCTGTACCTATAAATATTGAAACCTAGAACATTCAAATTTGGAACAACTCTATGAATCATTCTTATTTTTTTTATAGTTAGATCGAACTACTTAGAATATTGCGTTATCTGGCCAGTCGACAGTCAAGGCTTTATACATTGACTAAGCATGAGAATAAACTTGTTTTAAAAGGTAAGTACATGCTTACCTACTCAATATTAGGTATAATAAATAGCCTACCGTGATGAAGATGTAACTTACTTTAGTTCTTTGTATCTCAAACAAGTTAATCTAATATAACAACCAGTACCTTGTGAACACGATTACTAGAAATCATTAAACCTTAAACAATAATTTGCGATCAAACTACGTGCAAAAAGTACATAATATATCTATTTGAACATCTGAGCTGTGCTGTGTATACCTACATTTTGATGTAAAACGACATGGATTTAGCGACCTAATAAATTAAAATTTTATTATATATAATGTTCTATTCAGATTACGTATAATTTTAATAAAATAACCACAATTATTAATAAATTGTAAAATAATGTAACACAGCGCCATCTCTCGTCACGTAATACAACTAGACAGAAAGCGCGCCAAAAAACTTATGAATGGATATTGAATGAGTCAGTGGAGGTGCGCGTACCATTCATCTCTCTCACGGTTACTGACTCAACGCACGATTCGCGGAAATCAAACTTTGTACTGTAATTACTGAACCATCATATAATAGTCTACTGTAAAATTAATAATGTGATGGATTAATTAAGTAATTTTCCACTTATTAAATAAGGCCATATTTAAATTCTAAATCTGTTTTATCGATGCACTTCGATTTATAAGGATAGGTCACCTGTTTTCGGGTCATTGCACGGTTGACTATGCGCCGGCGAAGAATGCATTCTGCGTATTGCTTTTTAATTTTTACTTTTTATGTTTAGGTTAGCCACTTTTGTTTTTTTTTGTACTGAATCTAGAACGAATAATCCGATCGAGTTAAGAATGGAGTAATGGAGAGTAATAATTAAGGTTGCTCTATGACCTGTATCTTTAGTGAATTGCAAATAGGTATTTAAACATATTTTTTTATTAACTTATTTGAAATATTATATTGTACTTTTTATAGTGGCGATGGGCCAAATATTCTTCGCACAATTTGATTTGTTTAAAGCAAACCTGTAAGATGTGAATGATGTGATTAAGATGTCGTAGTTAATCGTTAAATGTCCTAAGGAGTAATATCTTCACGGTTTTAAAATAAATTCGTAAATGTTTAGGACCCTTAGAAGCCGAATGATAGTTTGCGATTTAGATTGAACTAAAGTACCTACTTATTTTAGTACATTGTGGGTTGATTATTACTTTTAAGTAAGTACCTATTTAAAACATATATCAAAATCAAACAAATAGAGGATTTATGTAAAACCATTTCGATTTATTCCTAATGCTACCCTGCCTCGGTCCACAGGGAATTCAGAAATAGCGCAATCTGCCCTAAAACGGCGCGATATCTTAATGGATCTCACTCTTACGTAATGATTGCCATTGGAATCATTACCTCGGTTATCTTTGTGGGGGTCCATCGAGACTCTCCACGGTCTCATGATGGGGTTACAATCTAATCGTAACTTGCTTCGCGCATTTATTTCACTCAATGTTCTGAGATACGGAATTTGACATATTTTCTTGATGTAGTTTATTCATATTGAAGGAATTAAAATCTCGCGGAAAGTTTTGTCATGCTTGTGACTTTGCCAATTTTTTTTTCGGACATTCCTTGCGTGACTATGGTATGTCACATAAAAAGGTCGATATATTAAAATGTAAATTACAAGTTGGTAGAAGAGGATTTGAGGTTATAATATGGTCGACGAAATAAGTAACAATAAGTACCTAGATGATGATGATGATAAGTACCTAGCTAATGGCCGCATTGAAGTTGTTCTATAATATGCAATAATAATATCAGTTGAGATGTCGTTTTGAAGAAATTCGGCCAGATCATTATGTTTTGAATGTATTGTGGAATAATTACAGAGATTCCCGCCAAAATGGCGCGCATAGTTGGCGCGCTTCCGAACGTTCCGTTACTCACACGCGCACGGTGCGCGGCATGCCACTGATTCACGGATTGTTGATACTGAGCTCATTTCAAACGACACGCCTGCGCGTGTCAAGGAATGTATTACGATACACTTTCCATATCATCGACATCTTGTGATTTAGGAGTGAAGGTCGACCGAAATCAAGGAAAACTGGTTATTGAATACAGTACCTATAGTTTAACCAAAAGAATATCTACATAGTCTCGCTTAATTAAAGGTATTTAGGGAGTAGAGTATTTCACATTTCACATGTTATGGCATTATGCCACATGTAATAGGGAACAAAACTATCGTCGTTTACCGGGCACAGTTCCAAAATTCGTGCTGAATTTCCAGATAGTAAGGTCCACATTAGTTGACCCGAAATTCGGATCAAAGAACACGGCATAGTAGTCTAAATGCCATCGCTGCCCCACTAAGATAACAAAACAGAATTTAGTAAATTTTTATGCTGCATGCCATTTCTGGTACCTACTATGGAAAAGTCTCCCATTGGCAATTATCTATACTAATAATAATAATGTCCTCCAGACCGAATTTCGGTCACGGCGGCCAATCTTAACGGAGACTGGCCATCTGCGCAGGAGATATTATAGTGCACAAGCGTGTGCGCGAACTCAAGGGCACTCTCTGTTCCTTCACTCTCATGATCCGATGGGACGGATAATCCGACACGACCGGAAAGAGATCAGGCGTAGAACCAACGGCTTCACGTGCTTTCCGAGGCACGGGGGTGTCTAACACCGCCAACTTCCTAACTCCGGGCTGCTATTCAGATTTCTTAACAGAAAAACCCAATAACGTTTTGTTGGCCCGACCCGGGATTCGAACCCGAGACCTCATGCACAGCAATCGCGTTCACTACCGCTGCGCCACGGAGGCAGTTAAAACTATACTTATATTATAAAGCTGAAGAGTTTGTTTGTTTGTTTGGTTGAACGCGCTGATCTCAGGAACTACTGGTTCGAATTGAAAAATTCTTTTGGTGTTGGTAGCCCATTTATCGAGGAAGGCTGTAGGCTATATAATAATAATAATAATAATATTCTACCACATACACACAACACCATCTAGCCCAAACTAAGCAGAGCTTGTACTATGGGTACCTACTAGACAATGGATAAACATACATATATACTTTTTTTTGTAAATACATACATATTATAATATCACGCTACGACCAATAGGAGTGCAGCAGCAATGAAAAATGTTTCAAAAACGGGGAAAATTCTCTTATATGAAGCGGACGAAGTTGCGCGGGTCAGCTAGTTAATAATAGCTGAGTCGCCTGAGGATCTACAATCCAGCTACAGGAAGCCAGCGTAACAGTCGTCATACTGTAACTGCGTTTGCTTGGTGAGGAAGAGTTTCAGTCACATAGGTATCTCTATAGTTAGCTTCCATCCTTCATCTCATCTTTAAAAATCTTTAGTTAAATACTTACTAAATAATGACGTAACATTATCGGCCTCGATGGCGTAGTGGTTGGTGTAACCGACTGCCACGCCTGAGGTCGCGGGTTCGATTCCCGCACAAGTCAAACATTTGTGTGCATGAACTTGGATGTTTGTCTTGGTCTGGGTGTTTCTATGTATAATAAATATGTATTTACAAAAAAAAGGTATATATATATATGTTTATCCATTGTAGATGGTGTTGTGTGTATGTGGTAGAATATTATTATATTATATTATTATTTGGTGTGAGTTCAACTAAAAGCTTTACTGAGATATATATAGAACATTTATTAGCAACATGTACTTATACCATCGATAGTTATTACCTCCAATATTATATTATATCGTATTCCTTTAACTTAAAGTCCCTGTATTTCTACTTGGACCGATCTCCATAATTTTCAACAAATATTTTTGGCGCGTTTTGTTTGTAATTGAATAACTGTCATCGTAATATAGAAACTTGTATAATTTTATTTACATTCTAGTGTTTCTACTAATAGGAACTGACCTGAAGTAGTATAATACTAGCAGTATTGACAGAACCAATTTACTATATACATATATATCGAGCAGCGATAGCTCAGTGGGGAGACCAACAGACTGCAATGCAGAGCGTCTCGGGATCGAACCCACGTCGCGCAAAAGACTTTCAAAAGTTATATGACTTTTCGAAATGATGTGCGTATTGATTCACAATTATCACGTTAAGCCGTTGGTCCCGGCTGCCGTGAACATCTATGGCAGTCGTTATTGGGAGAGCGTCGACACAAAAGATCCCACTGGGTCGAAGTGTCGGTCTGCACTGACTGGCCCCCACATAAGATAAGATAAGATACTATATATATGCACTTGACATGGCATGCATAAATGCATCGACCTCTCTCAATGAGGAAAACGCACGCGTAAACTCTCCGAGTGCAAGTTGAAAAACCCATTTGTCTTTTATAGAAGATTTTGACGTATGAATAGATAGCCCTGAGGATTCAGTTTAAATTCGATGACTAAAACTTGAATAATTAGACCTCGAAATAAACTTTCTTATTTACGAAATAACTTTTTAGCAAGCCGGATGACAGGTTGATCCGGGTCGCGAAAGTAATTGCTCGCTTGCTAAATTGGTTCTAAAGGTGTGATCAATGAATGAAACGTGTTTTTACTTTCAGCAAATGAGTAATGTCTTCTCACTCAAGATGTGCCACTTATGGAATAAACACTAGTGTACTAGCGGAAGTGATTCAATATTTACTCGGAACTGTGATTCAGTGTTCCGTATTGAATCACTAAATCACTATGATCTTAAAGTTTTGAATGAATTAAAGTCTTATGCGATGAGTAATAGTGTTTATTTTTGTTTGGCGCCGTGCACGTGGTTATGACATTGTTTTAACCGGTCGTATACCGCCGGCTCGCATACCAGCCGGCAGATTTGTACCCGTCGTAGGCCGGTGGCTCGCATGCGAACCACCAAATTGGCGCCAAAACGCTGCGCGCCGCCTTCGCTTTAGCTTAAGCTAACGTAAAACCAATTTGGTGCCTCGCATGCGAGCCACCGGCCTACGACGGGTACAAATCTGCCGGCTGGTATGCGAGCCGGCGGTATACGACCGGTTAATGAGTGTATTGGCGCCAGCGCTTACGTCGCTTCGTGGGAGAGCTGCGTAACCAATGTGTCACTTTTCGGCAACTGTATTATCTTGTTTATATTCTGAATTAATAAACGCAGTAATTATGATAATAATTATGATGAAATTGCTCCCAAAGACAATATATTATATGCTTCCATATAGCATAGTAGTAGTAAAGTAGCAGTAAACAGACTTTTAAAATGGTCCTTAGTTACTTAAGTAATACCTATAATATAATATTTACTTGATGATTTGCACTGAATTTGCACATAATAAATACGATTTTCTTTCAAATTTATGACTCAATCAACGACACTTCAAGCTTTTAATTCTCACCATAAATCTTGAGCTCGTTTAAAAAACAAAAATAAGAAAAGATGTTCACATCTTCCATTTAGTTTAATGCCATTAAACAAATTAAAATAAAATAAAACATGTGCTGTCATACGACCTAAATGTATTTTTTTATCTGTTTTTCTGAGTTGCCAACATGAAAATATTAAAGAAATGTGTTTATTAGTTTTAATGCATGAACGTTATTGGTCGACTGTAGAGAGTAGGCTTAAGACACACCCACATGAGCTCGAAAGATACACGAAGACAAGTAAAGTTATGATATAACCACATCACTCAATTATAGTTTTTATTGTAATGTTTTATTAGTGTGCAAGGTTACTTAGGTCACCTTACTGATGTCTTTATTCTTGTTAGCTTTTTTATGACTGTGCAAATGAGGTCTTAGAGATATGTAGCTAACTCATTCTGTGTAGTTTCCTACCTGCTCATACAGACATGATGATTTAGAAGGCTTATAGGTGTATTAACATTTGTATGCGACAAGCATAATCAGCATAATTGATTTCACGTTAGCGATTTGATTAACTTAAATCTATCTATTTTTTGTAACGTATGGGAATGCATTAATTCATTCATTCCGGGATGCTTCTAGTCACCATCTTTTTTTCCCTGGTGAGACCCCCGTGACTAAAACTTTATTAAGTAATTAAAGCCCGCGTCAGTAGAGACATCCCGGTAATACCGATTAAACCTACCACGGTGTTCCTCGACAAAACCGCATTCGGTAGAGCCGCTGAATCTCGCCGAGGTTTCAGCCCGCCCCCGCCGTATGAAACGGCAGGTCACTACCCGAAAAGACCTTCAATCCCTATTGTCCCTCTGAGAGCGGACACACGATACAGAGACAAGTGTGGGAACACTCACGCCGCCTCTCGGACCTGGTGCTGATCAGGTGGCGGGCAAGCCCACGAAGCCCACCATCCCCAGGTCAAACTTAAATCACACTATACACAACATCGCCCAACTGTACTTAATTGATTTACATGAAACGTAGTTTAGATTTTAAGTTGAATTCAAGGCTACTAAACATTAAAATTACATCAGTATCTGTTCAGTAGTTTTCAAATCTCTAAGACCATTGTTTTGTAATATCTTCTGTGTACAGACACAGCCTCATAACTGTTTTATTAGTATAGATAATTGTATTGGCTTCAAAACGTATATTGTACGTACCATGAAATATGTTCCTATTCTTCAAAGGCTTGCCGGTGTCCATAGCAAATTATGGACGTCGGGATTGATCAAATACACGTATCTGGTTGCGGTTTCTTTATCCAAAATACCAGGAAAATAATATTGTATAATAACATGGCATCTTATATCAACAGTTTTAAAAATGGCAGAACGAGTGAAAGATTGCTTCTTTTACATATTACTTATGCTCAGCGGGCACCAACGCAAGCAATAATTGTCTCTTTATTTGATAATCTCTTAAAGAATGTTTTATGTCGTGCTCTATATCTCGGTTCTTCTAAAATAATACTACGGAAGGAGTCCTTCCGTTCTTCACCGACTCAGGCACGAACATTTAGATTTACCACACTATGTATTATTTTGATAGGTTCTTTGTTTTGGCAACGCAGAGTTTCTTGTTCACTATTTAAACTATTTATATTGGACTGATTTATCCAGTTCAAATCACTAATATTTAAATATACATTGTGCACTTTTCTGACAGATACGGTTATTGTATGTAAAGACCAAAATTCGAAATTGCTTGTTTGAATCTCTTAGAAGCTCAGAAAATCACCCATGAAGATCTCTCACGAAATAATCTATTAAATTTAGTTGGAAACTTATCAGTTAATCTAAATCTAACGGGTAATAATAGCTGTACCCATTCAGTGAATATGTTCTAGGAACGCGTAATGGCGGCCAGACGGCGGGCGCCACAAAACATAATTGAATATAACAAGCGGCAAGTTTGGCTCCCTGGGCCAAAGTTTAACGACTTAATAGACGACAGTGTCAGCTAAAAAGTTCACCAATACGAGGATAGTAGTCAATTGCTTCTTTTTTCGTATGGCATTAGAGTGGGTGTATATTAGGTTATATTAGTTGGTATTTAGTTTGTAGACTAGGTAAGGTAATGAATTTATGACTTTTGTTATTTAATATTGTCTTCTGTTTACGCGAATGTTTTTCATTGAAATTAAACTACTATATACGGATTTTATCGCGTTATTTATTTTACACTTTATTACATTACATACTATTAAACTTTACTATTTTTTAAGCTAATTAAATTATTAAAACTATTTATATTTAAGTTTACACTTTCCCCGACGTTTCGGTTGCTTTTCAGCAGTAATGGTCACGGGGAGACTAAGATGGTAGTTGTCTCAATGTTCCAGTGCAGTTATTTCAAAGTACCCAAACATAATTTAATCATTGGTGTTTCTATTTACGCAGAATGAGCTCAGAGTATCATGAAGTCTAGCTGTAGTTCTTTCTTATTGCGAATTAAAGTAGCTAAACTTGTTCTTTAAATCACCACAAATACTAATGATCTTTTACCTGTGATCTATGTAGGTATATCTTAGGTACTTTAAGACTTCTGTTCTGTCACTTTTCATAATTCGTTTATGATGATTTCATATAATAATTTTGAAATAATCGGTAATGATTTACGAGGACTAATTATTTCAGTTATACAGGGAAAAAGACTTGCACTAGTCAAAATAATTAGAAACGATGTCGTTTCTATGAAAAAAGTTAGATTCTAAAATAAAAGCCATAAAATCAAAATCAATATATGTTTATTCATGTAAGTCACAAAGTAACACTTATGAACGTCAAAGTTCCATTAATGTGAATTTACATTTACATTTACCTGTTGCCATGTTCAGCAAAGCAAGGGCGTAGAACCAATGAGAAGAACTGGCAAGAAGTTTACGGTCACTCTTTTCATACATACATAGATTCACACCTGTTTCCCAGAGAGGTAGGCAGAGACTACGGATTTCCATTTGCTACGATTCTGACACACTTCTTTGGCTTCATTCACTTTCATCACATTCCTCATACACGCCCGTCGGTTCAAGGAGCTCTTAACCTGGCCTTTGTCCAGAACGCCTCCGATCTGATTAAGAAACGTGTTCCATTCACACTAGCCTTATAAACTTTCTTAGTCAGTCTTTTCTCGTCCATTCTTTCTACATGCCCAAACCAGCTTAACATACCCTTTTCTATTCTTGTCACTATATGTTTCATGCCGCATTTCTCTCTAATCACACTATTCCTTATTCTATCTTTCAGAGTCACACCACATATATTTCTCAGCGCTCTCATTTCTACAGCATTTATTCTGCTCTCATGCTTCTTTTGCCATACCCAACTATCACTTCCATACATAAGTGTGGGCACAAAGAGAGGATATTCCTCTCTTTTCAATCGCCAAGATTTATATACTGTAGAAGTCTCTTCTGTAAGGAGCTGCTGCGCATCTATTAAACCACAATACATAATTCTTCTTTACTGGAATGTAAGCTATAGTGTAGCTAGTTGGGATCCGATCTACTATTTTTCGCCCAATTCCTTTTTGCACTGGAAGCCTGCCAACGCAGCCTTAACGCTGAAGATACTATAGAACATTATACTCGTTTGGGTAGGCAGAGGTGTAAAGATAACCAAATTTTCTATGAAAAAAAATAAAAAATAAAAAAAATAGTGTCCATGGCCTTTTGCTAGCTACAAGTTTCTCGTAAACGCTTATTGAGTACATTTTTGGACATTTTGCTACTACTGATGAATGATGATGATTTGATGACGACGGTAATTGATACTAGGACATTAAATCAGTGTCAAACCTATACCGTGGCAACAACGAGGTAATCCTATACTAAAATAACTTAGCAGTTAAATATTATTAAAACAGCTTAAAACCGCAACAAGTATAAATAGTCGAGATTATATGCGGCACACATAACACTTAGGAAGTGCGCATGCGTCGCATGGCCTCAGTGACGTAATTAAACCACAGGATATATCGTAGCCGCGTAACGTTGTGGCTGGGGGATTCCAAACGTTAAGATCAAACACTATATAAGTAGACTAGCTGACCCGCGCAACTTCGTCTGTTTAACATAAGAGAAATTTTCCCGTATTTTGCAACAATTATCATTAATGTTCCGCTCCTATTAGTCGTGGCGTGATCCTATAGCTTTCCTTGATAAATGGGTTATGCAAAACTACAAGAATTTTTCAATTCGAACCAGTAGTTCTTGAGATTAGCGCGTTCAACCAAACAAACAAACAAACTCTTCAGCTTTATAATATTACTATAGATGATATATGTACGACGGGCATTTTGAATATCATGCAAATACTTTTCTGGCGCCATTGTCAGGTATTAATTCATTGCTTAAAGCGTAGTTTTATTATATAATTGTTGCTGCATAAGGTCATCGCGGTTACCTAATAAATTATTAGTAGGTAGGTACATTATGCTGGTTGTCTAGACGCAGCGCGCAGTCTGCACCGATATGACAAGAAATAAAAATATATAATGATTAGCTGTCCCGACAGATGCTGTCCTGTACACACGAAAAAAAAAACATAACCCAAATCTAAACCATCCTCGTATTCACATGAACACACACAATTTTTTTTATCAAAATCGGTCCAGCCGTTTAGGAGTAGTTCAGTGACATACACACGTACAGTAGAATTATATATATAAAGATTATGTTACCTATTTAGTTGTTACTAGATATGCCGCACGATTTTGCTCACGTTCATGATTTCTGACTCCGCTCTCGTGGCTGTGTAGCGTGATATTATGTAATAGGTAATCCTAAAGAGATGGAATGACAAAATTAAAAAGATTTTTCTAATTGAAATTAAACTACTATATACGGATTTTATCGCGTTGTTTATTTGACACTTTATTACATAATTTTCTTAGACACCCCGTGACCATGGCTGCTGAAAAGCAACCGAAACGTCGGGGAAAGTGTAAAATTAAATTAAATCTAAATAGTTTTAATATTAATGAATTAATTAGCTTAAAAATTAGTAAAGTTTAATAGTAGTAGTAGTGTAACAGTTTTCAAAAATATGTAATAAAGTGTCAAATAAACAACGCGATAAAATCCGTATATAGTAGTTTAATTTCAATGAATAATATTCGCGTAGACAGAAGACAATATTATAGATTTTTCTAATCTCATTGCCGGTTCCAGAGATTAGTACGTTTAAGCAATAAACAAACAACTCTTCATGTTTATATATTATAGTAGAGATGAACGTATAGAAAACCTTTATCTAGTTATTATTTACCAAAAACCAGCATGGCGTCTGAAAATTACCTAATTCAATCAAATTGAGGATGTACAACATTTGCTGATGGTTTGTGTCCGAAATAGGAATGAAAGAGAGCTGCTTATAAATGAATTTAAGTTAAATAGCTTAGATGTGGGATTACTTCAATCCATATTGGCTGTACCGTCTTCAGAGGCTGCTTAAAAATGTGTGATGTGATAGCAGTACTTCATTTGTAAATTTACTTTATTAATATATACCTTCAATGGTCTTAACAGCATGTATGTGAAAATGATATTACTAATGTAAAAAGGTATAATGGGGTTAATACGTCTGGTTTAGACAAACGCCCCGAAAAATAAAAAAAACGCTCCTGTTGACACATTATTTTGGTCTATTAAGTAATCTATTGTCTTAAAACCTATGTTTTTAAATATCGCATAGTAGAGGCACTCTAATTACCAGGGGTCGGAATAGATAGACTAAGTACCAAATGACGTCAAATATGCTACTACAAAATCTTAATATGGATATGCCTTTTTTAATCCCGGGATTGATTTAGTATTCTAAATTTTTTAACTTCTTTGGATACAAATCATTTATTTTCGACATTTTAACAAGCCAAGAAACATGGCTTAAATTTGCTCCACTCACATCGGTTGACGTTGAAAGATCATTTTTATCATATAAGTGGGTCTTACACCCGTATCGAAACCGATTAAAAAAAGAAAACATTGAAAAATTATGATAATATATTTTAATTCTTCAGTAAATGATGTGGACGATGAACCTTTAGCTTCCACCAGTATTTCTAACATAGTTGAAATATATTCTGATTGTTTTGTTGTTATTTCATTTCATTTCATTGATTTGTAGTTACTGTTTAATAAAAATATATACTTAGAGTAAAGTTTGTCTCTGTACTCTCTTTGCATATAAAATAGAAAATAATTAAACTTTATCAAGCCGCCAGGCGGCGAGTACTAAAATTCCGTCAAGCGCCATTTGCCGGCGTGTTACGTGTAACGCTACTTAGTTTGTGTTTAACACAGGAAAAAAGAGTTTTATAAGACAATAATATAAATCACGGCAGTTTGAGAAAACAATTTTTATTAATTCCCAATTCCGGGTTCAAAATGCATATCCATGTTAAGATTTCGTAGTAGCACATTTGACGTCATTTGGTACTCAAAAGCTCTACCTATTCCGACCCCTGCTAATTACGCGCGATTCAAAATATAGCTTCCGCAATGTGGGTTATACACACCTCTGCTAACCCCTTTTGGATATATTGACATGAGTCTATATAAATACACATGTGTACATACACAGTGCACTGTAGGTATTTCAAACTATTATACTTGAAGGTACCATTTGTGTCCCATTTCGCCCCATGTCCAATTCAGCTAGTCATTTTTATGGCACCTAATGAATATTTTTAATAAAAAGCCACGGTATTTAAATTCTAAATAATGACATCATGAAAATCTCTTCTAACGTTTATAGGACACATAGGGGCGTCATGGGGCTCACGGGGCGCGAACATTAGCGAGTGGATGGGGTGGGTCGGGCTTACGGTTGCTGTCAAAACACTTGATTCATGTACTGCTTATAGCCCTTGAATAGCGACGGCGAAGGATGTGGTGTGGTCATACTCGTGTCATGATGCTGGGCATAGGGTTGGATTTAGAGGAAGGCAATGACGCTTCATTCTCAGACTATCACAAAAAGATGCCTTCTCTCGGGATCTCAAAACTTTTCAGAGCTGGTTTATTTTTAAACGGTTCCAAAAAATATGCAGAGCCTCTACTTTTACTTTGCCCAGCGCTCCAAATGTATTTCAAGTTGTAGTTGTGTATTCAGCCCTAGCTGAGCAGACGAGCGGAATTAACAGAACTGACGTATCTGGAACTGCAAGCAAATAGTTTAGAGAAATACTATTTACTTGGAGGCTGCAGGCGTTAAAAATCAAGTACAGTTTTGAAAAGCAGCGTAAATCGTGACTTGTTGTTGGATTCATTCTTAGTAAAAATGTACCTAACTTAAAAATATAATAACATAGAAACGACCTACTTGACATGGGCAAGGGTAAAAAGTAACTGTATAAAGATTTCAGATTAGGATTTTAACACTATCTCAAATTGTTGACAGGAAAAAGTAATTAGGTCGATACAATTTATATTTGGTATAAGAATTTAGTTTGATACATTCGTTACAAAATTAAACTAATTTATATCGATTTACTTAATGCCGATGAAATCTGATAGAAACTTAATCTCTGCACGCACCTGCGTATATGAGAGTGCGTCCGTATTTATCTTTGTATTGATCCGACCATCTGTAATTTTGTAATTTGTGGTGAGGGTAGCATGATGACGACACTTGACAGAGATCTGGTTTTCATGTTAATGATGAACAGGTTGAAGCTGTTAACTGTATCAGTTGTTCTTAAGCTTCAACACGAGTTTTTGTGTTGATGAATCATTTTAGGAATGTTCACATATTTGATGTGAAACCATCTCGTTATTCAAGCTGTGGGCGACATAACTGAATAAGTTATATAAAGTACTCTTGCGGTCTATAAGCGGTTTTATTCATTTAGGTTACAAAGTATAGCGCAGTGGGTTCGCTAATGTTACTAAAGTAGACATTTAGGTGAATTGCTGAATTCCGACATACATAGAATTGATCTTTTGAGAAGACGACTGCAAGAAACCTACGGCCACACATTTTCAATATCTATTTGATTTTGGTATTACAAGTCATATTTATAAGGTGTTGCAGCAAATTATTTTAAATTGCTTTATAAGTATTGCGTTAATGATCGCCGACCAAGTAAAATATTATTGAGTTATTTCTATAATAACAATTAATAGTTCGGAACCTCTGGTTGTGTAAAGTTTGACAATGGTAATCAAACTTTGGCTGACCCGAAAATCGAACTTAGGATACACCTTAAGACTTTGCAAGCATAAACACAAACAATCACATATTTTGGTAACATGCTTCCTTTTATTTAAGGCTATGCTTATAACATAGTCTTATTGAAATTACGGATTTTATCGCGTTGTTTATTTAACACTGTATTACATAATTTAAAAACTGTTACACTTCTACTACTATTGAACTTTACTAATTTTTAAGGTAATATAATTATTATAACTATTAAACCTATTTATATTTAAGTTTACACTTTCCCCGACGTTTCGGTTACTTTTCAGCAGCCATGGCCACGGGGAGACTAAGATGGTAGTTGTCTCAATGTTGCAGTGTAGTTTTTTAAAAAGTACACGTACATAATTTAGTTGTTGGTGTTTCTATTTACGCAGAATGAGCTCAAAGTATCATGAAGTCTAGCTGTGGTTTGCTTCTTCTTGGGTTTGACTATTTGAATTACTAGATCCCAAGCTGGTGGTACATTCCAACCATCTTCTCTATTGAAATTAGGATGTTTTTTGATTTCAATAGCCTCGCGAAGCATCCTTGGTAGGATGTGTTATCGGTGTTCTTTAGCGAGAATCTGTGGTTTGTCAAATCTCAGGTAGTGGTTGGTCCCCTGTTGCACATGTTCACACACAGCAGACTTCAACGAGCGTTGGTGTTTTACATGAGCTATGTGTTCTTTTATGCGGGTGCCTATGCTTCACTTGGTTTGTTAATTTCAATGAATAACATTCGCGTGAACAGAAGACAACATAGCCTTAGTTCAACCTGTTTACACTGAGGGTCGGATATTTCAATTGATTCAATTTATCTCATCACCTTTTTTATCCATGCTCTTTAGTTAATCTATTTAAAATCATTTCTCGTGGAACAGCAGCAGAGGTCTCGCGTTTGATCCCACAGCAGGAACTGACTATACTTTTTAAGTGTTAAATAGTTAATTACCCTTTGCTTTTACAGTGTGGGAGACGTCGTGGAAGACACATCTGATTGTTTTCGATAATGTTGTTAACCGGTTCCCTGTCTGATGAATCATATCATCTCCCTTAGCCTTTATTATTCCCAAGTCACTTGGGTCGGCTTTTCTAGTCTAATCGGATTTAACTGGATATCAGTTTTTACACGGAGCGGCTGCCACCTGACTTCCGCAACCCGAAGGCTAACGATACCCTAAGGCTAGACCAGTGTCAGGATATTAGAGGGTACTGACTTTCCCAATAACGACTGCCATAGATGTTCATGGCAGCCGGGACCGACGGCTTAACGTGCTCTCCGAGGCACGGAGCAGGCGATAATTGTCAATCAATACGCACATAATTTCGAAAAGTCATATAACTTCTGAAAGTCAGAGGTGCGCGACGTGGGTTCGAACCCGAGACCCTCTGCATTGCAGTCTGTTGGTCTCCCCACTGAGCTATCGCTGCTATCTGCCGTCTAATGAATCATATATGATACATAAAAATAGATTTTCTATTATGTCTATCCGAGACAGCGAAAGGTTTATGTATATAAATGATATTCAATCTGCTAATCCGCCCTAGACGTGGTTGACAATGGCCTCATCGTTTTTATAGTAAGGAGATGCCCGTGAGCAGCTGTGAGACAGTTTTATACAGGGTTGGTATTATTTGGGATCGATTGATCCCACGACACTCGTCGCATTAGCTGCGTCAAGGCGGCTAGATAAGCTACTGCAGTATCCGTGCAATCATGTAGTTGTCGGCCTCGATGGCGTAGTGGTTAGTGTAACCGACTGCCATGCCTGAGGTCGCGGGTTGGATTCCCGCACAAGTCAAACATTTGTGTGCATGAACATGGATGTTTGTCTTGGTCTGGGCGTATCTATGTATAATATGTATGTATTTACAAAACAAAAGTATATATGTATGTTTATCCATTGTCTAGTACCCGTAGTACAAGCTCTGCTTAGTTTGGGCTAGATGGTGTTGTGTGTATATGATAGAATATTATATTAATATTAATGTAGTTACTATTCGATGATTATGCTACGGGTTCGATCTCCGCGCGGGATAAAAAAATGTTCCGAGTCTGGGTGCACTTTTTGCCTTTTGTTTGAATGTTTGTTAAATTTTATTTCTCTGTCCTGTTCCGTGTAATGTCCACCGCAGCACAGGATTTTTTTACTAGTGCGAGAGTTGTCTTCTAAAAGGTAGAAGAAAATACCACTGCGCTGCCCGTACAGTTACGTAGGCACTAGCACACAATAGTTGACCGATGCTATAAATTTATAGCCTGGCTTCACCTGTCGTGCTCCAGGCTACATTCCTCGGCTTTCACATTCCGGTGACACCGCTACGCCGCCGGACTGCTCGTGTCGGACGGTGGCTGAATCACTAGTGCGGAATGCGGACCGTGTGAACTTGACTATACCGCTTCGAACTGCGTATCTTGCGGGTATAAATAGCTGGTTACTTATCTCAGGGGACAATGACACTATACCTATATCTGGATTCTTTCGAATATAATGTTCCTATGGCCTATGTTTGTAATAGTCCAGTCAGCGACATAAGTTGATAAACATATGTGAGATTTTGAATTGATTCATCATAGACAATAATGGTAATTCGTCATATTTTTACTCCCGTGACAGTTAAAGGATAATTAAATTTATCACAATTCATTCCTATTCTTCTCCTCCCTTAGCCTTTATTATTCCCAAGTCACTTGGGGTCGGCTTTTCTAGTCTAACCTGATTTGACTGGATATCAGTTTTTACACGGAGCGTCTGCCACCTGACCTCCGCAACCCGAAGGCTAACGATACCCTAAGGCTAGACCAGTGTCAGCATATTAGAGGGTACTGACTTTCCCAATAACGACTGCCATAGATGTTCATGGCAGCCGGGACCGACGGCTTAACGTGCTCTCCGAGGCACGGAGCAGGCGATATTTGTCAATCAATATAGATTATACTACGAACTTAATATCTTTATCTTCGGCAAAACTGTTTCATGATTATGAAACTTGTTAATTCTTCATCGACGTCTATGAGTAGTAGAGCCTCGCTGATTTCAGCATGAACGGGCTGGCTCGACTGGGGAAGTACTACCCTCTCACAGAATATCGACGTGAAAAATATTCCTACTGTTGTGCTTCGTTTGGTGAGTGAGAGTGCCGGAGGCCCAATCACCCTCTTTCCCCCTTCCCGCTCCTTCTCCTTCCCACTTCGGCAACGCGCAAGTGATGCCTCTGGCGTTGCAGGCGTCCATAGGCTACGGTGAGCACTTACCATCAGGGCCGTATGCTTGTTTGCCACCTTAGCTACATAAAAAAAACACTTTAGAACATTTGAACTTCGGGTAGGCATAATACTTATAGCAATGTAAATATTTGTAGGTATAAATGCATATTATATTTAGGGTACAATGAGTCTAGCAAAGCCTTGTTAAACTTAAAACTGTAAACTTCGATGAAGATAAATAATAATCTGATTGAGCTACTGCCGTTTAATTTCCGTATTATTAGTGCATTAATAACGATATTCAGCGTGGTATTACAATATAAGTAATTTCATTGTACCGCTTCATAAATGGATACAATAGTACTGGGATCTCTTCGATATCTTCCACCAAAGAATCCATATTTGGAAATCACAAGTAGGTATAATAAACAGCTATTGATTATTGTATTTAAAACGTCGGTGGTCCCGCCGCTTTTCCAAGAACTTATTTACCAATCGACCTCACAGTCTGACAATTACATAAGTGCCACCATCCTGTGATATTGTCTGTCGGTGTGTTTGTATAGCTACGATAATATAATATCTGTTCAAATTAAATGTGGTTTCCTCCCATCTTTCGCTGGTGGGAAGATATTGGCTGGACGTTGTTTGTGCCTTTTCACACGTTAGTATGTGAAACGAGAGGTGGTCATAAAGCTTCTAACCCATTTTGACGACATTTTGAATAATCATTCGGCAAGATAATCAAGCTGAGACTGTTACTTCTATGCATGTATATTGTATACTTATAATGTCATTTTTTGGAGAATTATCACCCACTTTAAGGGTGCCGTATAATCTGGTTGGTGATATGGAAATTATATTAATTTTAAAATATAAAAAGGTAGCCATAAATAATATATAAAAAAATTACTGACATCAATCATGCCACGATTCTTTTACGCTTTAAATGTATATTTAGTTTATGATATCTTAAATTCAATAAACAATGCTGTATTTTTTTTTTGGGCTGTACTATTTGACGCTTGTAACACTGGCAATTCGTAGCCGATAGGTACTAACTGAACCAATTTATCCTATTCACGAATCTAATCAGAAATGTCTATTTTTAAACGGTTGGCTGTAATAAACATTAAATACATATAATAGATAATCATATTAGCCCTGATTATATTATTTTATAAACTATTCCACGGCTAGGTACGGTCCTCTTAGCATAGGAAGCGTAGGCCTTGGTCCACCATGGTGGCATAGTGCAAGTTAACATATCTTCAAAAACACAACAGAGAACTCCTAGACATGCAGCCTTACGAGATATCCTTCACCAAACAGAATAAATAGCTTAAATTAAAATTTTATTACCTATAATATAATAAAATATCTGTAAGTACATTCATGAAACATCGAGACTTTATTACACTCTATTTCTAGAACAGGCAATATGTTTAAAGAAAGTCAAAGTCAAAATTCGTTTATTCATTTAGGTCACAAAGTAACGCTTGACGTCAAAGAGTATGTATCTTAGTGTGTTTTACCACAGTGATACATAACGGGGGCCAGTCAGTGCAGACCGGCGACACTTCGACCCAGTGGGATCTTTTGTGTTAACACTTTCCCAATAACGACTGCCATAGATGTTCATGGCAGCCGGGACCGACGGCTTAACGTGCTCTCCGAGGCACGGAGCAGGCGATAATTGTCAATCAATACGCACATAATTTCGAAAAGTCATATAACTTCCGAAAGTCAGAGGTGCGCGACGTGGGTTCGAACCCGAGACCCTCTGCATCGCAGTCTGTTTGTCTCCCCACTGAGTTATCGCTGCTCTTACGTCAAAGAGTAACCCCTTTGTGAGAGACTAGAGCCAACCATAGACATATCCGAAATTATATCGACAGAGTAAAAATCTCTTGAATTACACGTAACTCTTAAAATGCACTTTCTATCTACATATGACAAGAAGGTATATTTACCTAGTCTGTCTGGTTTCTAAAGTCACCTTGCTTTCGCATTCTCACATTAGGGGTCTGATGCCTGTCCGTGACTCCACGTTCTTGGCGTGAGGGGTGAGGTGGGCCGGGAGGAGGAGGCAAGTGTCGGGGCGGAGCGGCGTAGACTCCACCTGCCGGTCGCTCCGCCCTCCGCGCCGGAGATACCGGCGCAAGTGATAAGACGCAGGCAGATTATAACACGTTGGATAATATTCGAGATTGCCAGAATTATCTACCTTCTTAAGAAGTTATATTTATACATTTACTAGTGCCCATTTGTCTAGGTGATTTTATGTGAATAATCTTTAATCATTGTTTTCGGTTGCGTGATTCTTATAAAAAATAACTGTACATAGATACCATAGCACCCCTGCACCGTTCGACTCATTAACTATCTATGTATATGCAAAAGGTCAGGAAGATCGGTCGATCGGTTGTTGCATGAAAGAAATAGTCTTTCTTTTCGATTTAGTGAACGTTTCGCACAAATCTGTTAGCACGAATAGCGCGAAACGACACTTTTTTTAAATACAATTGAACCTCCAATTATCCGAATTCCAACTAGTCGAATCGTTTTCGGGGATACATTATTGGGAACTGAGAAAATGTGTATATGTATCCCATATGTATGTAACATATTTATGTGTTGCAATTTCATTCAATTTCAAATTAAAGATTCATAGAGTGCCAAAAATAAGCTCTATTTCTTTAAAATATGTATGGTACATAAACCTTTTTTCGAAAATAAACCAATTATGTGAATTTTGATTATCCGAATGGGGTCTGGTCCCAATTGATTCGGATAATTGGAGTTCCATTGTTATATATTTTTAAGGATCGATTCGTACACATCCAAATATTCGTATAATTATGATATTAGACAGAATTTTATTATTTGGATACCTTGGTCAACCTCGATGAGGCTGACCAAGCTTCAGCAATATTTGTACAATACAGAGACATTACAAGAAACAAATATTATTAGTACTTATGACCTGCCGTACCTAAGAAATTTGGACGCTCTACTGACATCAGAAATCAATAGGTTTTTTGGATTCCTCTATATAGAAATATATAGAAAACACGCCTGTACATCACCAAAAGCGTAAAAAGAGATATACTACTTATACGTAACGGGACGAACGCGACAAAACGACGGCTCCAGCTTGAGTGAAATCAAAAGTCGATTTCCGATGCCTTACTTTTGTTTAATAATATATGTTATGTATAGCATAACTTTATACTAAAGTTATCCATGCTATATGAATTATGTATTTAGAATCGCTGTCCCTCCCACCTTAAGACATGCACCTAATTTCTAAGAAGTACTCGTCGGCTACATCCGCCATTCGCCATAATTTATTTGGCGCGAGTCGCGGCCTCCAACACTCGCCCGACTATAATAATGATCATTTTATTGTACCTCTACAAGCCCACATAACACCGATACCGATTATTTAATTACATCGACTCGTAAATTAATTTGTGACAATTATAATGACCTCTTATTAGAATCCGGGATTTTGTTAACTATTAAATAAGTCCATATCTAATATTGTCTTCTGTTTACGCGAATATTATTCATTGAAATTAAACTACTATATACGGATTTTATCGCGTTGTTTATTTGACACTTTATTACATAATTTTGAAAACTGTTACACTACTATTACTATAAAACTTTACTAAATTTAAACTTATTAAATCTTTTAAAACTATTTAGATTTAATTTAATTTTACACTTTCCCCGACGTTTCGATTGCTTTTCAGCAGCCATGGTCACGGGGAGACTGTGATTGTCCGTTTACTGATTTTGTTATTAGCGCCATATTTGTTTTTACAACCATTAAATCCGCTCTTTATACATACTTAGTAATACGCAGGTTATTATTATTAATTCTATATAAAAAGGACGCTTTTAGAAGCTACCTTACTATACGCCATTTGGTTAGGTATTGGTAAACAATCTTAATGCGTACTTTTTATTTTTTTATCTTAATCCTCAGTTTAAAAATAAAATGCTGCTAAAGATAAATATAAAAATAACGATTACTAAATCATTTGAACCGTTAGTTAAAGCAGCAGTTTATTTGTTTTAATATGTGTTTGTGTAAAAAGTCACATCAAGATTGTTTACCTTCAGTTAAATACCTAACCTAATGTAGTATAGGAATAAATCCTCTGTCGTGAGATATTTTACAAACATTCAAACTACACCAAAACTACGCAAAGAACACCCGGACTTGATATAATTATTTGTGAATCACACTATCTTTTGTGCCGTGTAGGGAACGAACTCATAACCCTCGGCGCAATGGCAATGATGAGGGGTTCTCTTAAATTACTACGTTACCCGAATTCATACGTCAAGGAAGCTACCGTAGAAAATCAGTGCTGTGGAGCTGTCACTGTGCCGTAGCAAAATATAATTAGAATGTAATTATGCTCATCGCTTATACATAGAATATTTGTGAAAATGCCACAGGGTTTAGCATGTAAAAATATAAAGATGATCATGGTGTCGAGACCTATGAATGAACGATGCAGTAGAAACTTAGAAAACCTCGTGATCCGCAGACTACTGCTATATCGTTATTTTAAAAGACATCTTCATTACTTATCTCACTAATCTCGACGATAGTCCAAGAATATAGGAGGAATATAACTTTGAGCGATAAGCTCGAACTTTGTAAGGAGGTACTCATATATTTCTCGTTTTTAGTTTAGTATAGATATTCGCAGCCTCAGCGAAACTTTTTATGTATATTAAATAGTAAAATCCCTATTCTTAAAAGATTCCTGAACTTTACTCATCATAATCTCCATTAAATATCTCTTAGACTAAGAGCACACCTTTCATCAACTCCATATCGAACTCAACAACCATAGTTTAACCCGCGACCCACCACCAATATTCCAGCGATTACTTGACCTGTGCCCCGCATCACTTCGGCTGACAAGTTAACCCCATGCGGCAGGCAGGGGCGCGTTATATTGGGCGCGCGCCACGGGACGTCCATGCATTATGCATGTGTTGAGCGTCGCCGCGTGCATTATGGAACAGCCCCCCAATTTATCTAGCTTTCATTAAATCATGGTACCGGAGATTGTTTTTTTTAACTAACTGATAAAGGCCGGTCGTTTTGCAATTACATTTTATCTTTTGGACGATGTGAAGCGTACGTCGATTGTCTTTTCAGCGGCCATTTTTTTCTCGAGTGGCCAGTATCACTACTAAAAGTTATATATGGAATTGTTTAGAGCATATTTCATACTATTGAAATTAAACTGCTATATACGGACTTTATCGCGTTGTTTATTTGTCACTTTACTACAAAATTTTTAAAATTGTTTCACTGCTACTACTGTTAAACTTTACTCATTTTTAAGCTAATTAAATTATTATTAAAACTATTTAGATTTAATTTATTTTTATATACCATATTAGTCTCCCCGTGACCATGGCTGCTGAAAAGCAACCGAAACGTCGGGGAATGTGTAAAAATAAATTAAATCTAAATAGTTTTAATAATAATTTAATTAGCTTATATCCGTATATAGCAGTTTAATTTCAATGAATAATATTCGCGTAAATAGAAGACAATATTATATCTCATACTAACTTTCTTCTTCTCTCTTAGCCTTTATTATTCCCAAGTCACTTGGGGTCGGCTTTTTTTCTGGTCTAACCGGATTTGACTGGATATCAGTTTTTACACAGAGCGGCTGCCACCTGACCTCCGCAACCCGAAGGCTAACGATACCCTAAGGCTAGACCAGTGTCAGGATATTAGAGGGTACTGACTTTCCCAATAACGACTGCCATAGATGTTCATGGCAGCCGGGACCGACGGCTTAACGTGCTCTCCGAGGCACGGAGCAGGCGATAATTGTCTATCAATACGCACATAATTTCGAAAAGTCATATAACTTCCGAAACTCAGAGGTGCGCGACGTGGGTTCGAACCCGAGACCTTCTGCATTGCAGTCTGTTGGTCTCCCCACTGAGCTATCGCTGCTATCTCATACTAACTAAGAATGTATATTAGGTATACTACCTTTTGCTCGCAGGTTCGCTCGGGAACGGTACATTTTTCTGGATGATAGGTATTCTATGTTCTTTTCTGTTCGCCGACAACGCGTATGCAAAATTTCCTGATGATCGGTCGAGTAGTTAAGGTGTGAAATTATAACAAACAACGAACTCACATTCGAATTTATAATATTAATAAAATAAAATAATATAATATTACTAATTAGGATAGGTACATGGATAAATACATTCTAGGCCTAGTTACCAGCTAAGCTATTTGTGACAAAGGACCATGACACATCTCTTCTGTTTTCCGTGTTCAAACGAAAGGGTCCATAATGTTCGTATATGAATGTAACACCGACATATGAGTTACAATATGATAAAAATTAAAATTGAACCTATTTGATAAAACTACAACAGAGTCTGTCAAAGGTTTAAGTATTTTCTACTTTTTTATTATATATTATTTTATTTTATATTATTTCTACCTATATAAAGTTTGTATTACTGGCACACATAACACAGAAGTCAGGCAAACACATGGAATAATTACACCTAATCGTTTGTCGAGTAAACACAACGTATGAAAGCTGACATATGCGTCTATAGATGGTCACTGTGTGTGACGTGGAATAAAGAACTGACACAAATTCTCTTGATCAAGATTGAGCAAGAAAGTTTGAAACAAATGTCGGAATGGGTCGACATTGGCGAACGTTCTCTCGAATGTTTGAAAGTTGCACTACAATAGTTATGTGTCAGCCAGCAAGGAATGTACCGGTCCAGCGTTTATTTGTTTGATTAGCTAATGTCTACTTCACCGATCAAAGTTAACAGGCCATTATAAGAGTTATTGGAGCCAAAACAATGCTTGTCTTTCTACTAATGTCCGCAAAAACTACCGCATGAAATTGAATGTGGGTTCACAGTTGTTTTGCTGGAAATCTGGTGTATGTTTTATCTTGATACACCGCCTAGAAGTCGAAAAAAAGAAAATATAGATATCGACTTCTAAAATCCATGCATACAAAGTCGCAGGCAAAAGCTAGCCAGTAACTATGTAGCGATGTGCACAATTATATTCGAGTGTGGTGACAACCATGCAACGATGATATCGCGTTGTGCGTAACTATTTGAAACGTATACAAATATCATTCGAAAGCAATCACGCTTATTACTAGTATGCAGCTTTATGGTCTAGCGTTTGAACTTTATTTAGATTCCATTCATAATTAGTATGAGCCCAAAATACTGTAAGCGTAGGATACGGATGTTTATGTTTACCACCAAGCGCATACGCAGGTGATGCGGCATCTCCGTCATTGTTTGCACACCCCACACACATTCTGCCAAACTGACCAATATTATGACACGTTCGTGGGCGATTCTGTGCGATTAATTTGGTTTAGAGTAAACGCTTTAATACGTAGGTTCATAAATTTATTTCTATATTCATCAGTGAATCATTCGTTAGGTAATTAGGTAATGAATGTTGGTTCGTTGTTATGTACGTCTATATTTAAAATGAGTTGTGAATAACTGTAGCTACATAAACTGTGTTATATGTTGCAACTGTATGTATTACTTTGAATCCTAATTTAATGTTATAAATTACATGACAATGGATTTTTTAAACATACTCACGTGCAAATCGTCATTGTAAAAATTAATCGAGTGAATTAAACGTTATAACTAAATATTCGAATGTCGATGTTAGCGTTGCTGCCTTCGATCAAATAAGTTACAAAATATCATTTTCGTATTATTTAAGAAATATATTAAAATCGGTTTAGATGAAATGAAGATCAGAAGAAGATTTGCTTCTCAGCAAACAGGGCGATACATTATAATGATTTCAGAGGTATAATCTGTCCGCACTGTAGCTATTATATTTTATACGTTTACACATTAAAATTTGGTTCGGACTCAGCGCTATAGCAATAAGAATTGTTAGACACATTTTCTTGGTTTACCTAAACGAATAAAAACAGCGATAACCTAGCTGGGAGAAGATTGGGCTGCTACGCAGAGGTCGAGACCTCTTTGAAACCAAAGACTTGTGACTTTTCGATAAGAAGTGCATAATAAATATTTAATTATCGCTCGCTTTAACGGTAAAAGAAAACATCGACAGGATGCCTGCATGTTCTCGAAGACGTGGGAAGTCTGCCAATCCACATTAGACCTGCATGGTGGACTATAGCATATCCCTTCTCATAATAAAAAGAGGCCCGTGAGAGCATTAGGTCAAACAGGGCAAATATTAATATTATTCTGCCTGGCTATTATAATTTGATGACACATGGATAAGTTTTTCGTTTCGTTATCGTCAACCTTACAGACCCATTACACTGACAGACTGACAGGGTATAAAATGACATCGCTCATCAACGAGGGTTTTTCCAGAAGTAGTGATGTATCAGAGTGGATTTTACCCACAAATGTGTGGGCTTATAGCTATAGTGACACATCAATGGTCGGAGTAGGTAGAGCTATTTTCGGGTATTGTTATTTGATAAGTTGTGTGGCCGTTGCATGTAGTTAAATGATGAATAAGTTGTATGAAAGCTTATTTTATCTCTCTGAACTGATTCATGGTTAGCAATCTGTTTAGTTCAACGCCAGGATATATTAAAATGTTGGTCTGTCGGAAATTTCGTAGTAATAGCATTTTTGCAAGTTATTTTATAGCTGTATCTAATAACAAATTGGATTGAAAAGAAAATATTTTGTGTTAATAGGATCAAAATTGTTTGCAAAATGAAAGCAAATATTATTTTGAACATAACACTTAATTAAAAGAAATAGAAAATATCAAGCTACTAACATGGGTCTTCCGTCATTTAATAACTACAATCTGGTAGACCAGACTACCAGATTTAAATTGCTTCTTTCTATCTCACTTATTTTTGAGTGCATTGGCTCTCAGCTGTATCCCTAATCTCGTAGGCAAAGGTATATTACACATACATTAAGCTAACTGTGGCTTAAGGTCTCACGTTTCTCGCCACCTATTAGGTAGGGTTCTAGCCTCCGGGATCCTACTGGGAAATTATTGACAGATAAACTTATTTGAAAGTTGTTTAACTCAGGAATTGAACCCTAAATTTAGTTTTGAAATAAGACTAAATATTTATTTAAGCTTTTGAGATGAGAAAAAAAATTAATAGTAGTGATATATCGGATGACCATAAATTCGTTCGAATGATATTCGAATACGGGTAAGCGCTCAACGTGATACCTTAGTATTGTCAAAGACGTAGTGTACATATGTACTTATGTATTATACTTTTATTAGGATAGGTATTTGAGTATAATTTGAATGCAATTGCGCATATTGTTAAGTATAACATAATGATTTGAATTGACTACTGGCTGAACTATTGCAAAAGCATTCACTACTGTGCCGCCACCGAGGCTTGTTTGTGTTTTAGAACTTTAAATAAGTCTGCCCACTACCCCGTCTCATACCATGACCGTGCTAGGAACGTGTCAGGCAAAAAAATATTTTAAGGAAATGTATAAGACTATGCCCACTGGACCGTCACTGACCAGCAGTTCCTATAGCAGGGCGTATCGTGCTACTTTTCGTGTCTAATACGTTCCTAGCACGGACATGGTATGAGACGGTGTAGTGGGCAGACTCATTAAGACTTTACGTGGCATAATCTTTTTACTGATTTTTTTTTATTGAATCACTTTACATATTTTCTTATGTTATGTATAGATATATAGGTTATGTGAATTTTCTATCACTCAGGAACAGTGTCTTCTCTTTATTATCTCTTTTTTTTTCTGGATGACTTGTACCTTATGTCCTTTTCAGAACCCCTGACAACGTGTATGCAAAATTTCATGATGATCGGTCGAGTAGTTACGGCGTGAAAGTGTAACAAACAAACTCACATTCGCATTTATTATATTAGTAAGGATTAGGATTTATAAATATTAATCTAATACCGTATTTGATTATTATAAAATTGATGCATTGTTTATCTGGAAAATATCTGGTAGAACTTATCATTCTTTTAATACTTTAATACTCTTTAATACTCCTCAAATCCCTGCATTCCGTCTCGACAGGGTTAGGTTATGTTAGGTTCCTTCTTAAACCCACCCAAAAATAGGAGCCTCGTGAAGCGGGGCTCCGTCGACTTAGTTTGATCTCTTTACGTATATTTTGCTGTGCAATTAGTATTTTTGGTAAGCATATTTTGCTGTGCAATTAGTATTTTTTTGCTGTGCAGTTAAATACTACCCTTAACTTTAAGACGAAGAAGTATTTGAGACAAAAGATTGTAATTCGACATTGATCGAGACGAGAAGACGGCTCGGCTTAACTTGCTGTTGTCACAGCATGGCGTTTTCATTACAGTGTCCGCGATAAGCCACCCTCCACAACAGACTACTGTGACACTTGCCGGATTAAGTACATGTAATCTATGTCAGTTTATTACACTCTCTTGTTGCGTATTTAAGTTTATGTTTCTTAATATAGAAATGTTTATTTAAGTATTACAATTAAATAACAGCTATTTAACCGCTAGCAGACTTTTAAATATTTAAGAGATAGCTAAATAATGACTAGTGACTAATCAAAAATAATTTTATTGATTAGGTACTTAAAACTGATTAACCTATAAACGTAACTCACTGTTAAATGTCTGTTGATTAATAGTTAAATAACAAAGCGGGTCGTTGATCAAAGGTTAATCATTGATCAAGAACTTGAGAGCTATTTAGTTGTGAGGTAGATAAGCATTAGTTGAAGGCTCTCATTTAACAGATGGCGTAGTGATTTAAGTAGTCATCTTGCTATTATCACTGGGCCGAGTGTAGTGAGTTCAATCTTCACACGGTACAATAATTTATGTGATCCACAAATAATTGTTCCAAGTCTGGGTTGGGTGTTCTTTAAGTCCATGGTTCAGATGTTTGTAAATTCTCCCGCGATACAGGATTTATACTTAACGCGAAATAAGAATAAAAGAAAAGGCATTTATTCCTGATAGAAAAGTTTAACTAAGGCAGAATATTATTATCAAATATCTAGAATGCTAAAAGCCTTAAACGTCGACATTAGACTGTATATCTTTTTCAAGTAACCGTTGCTATCGCTATAAAACGAGGAGATTTTATCTGCACTCTGGATGTTATCACAGGAATATCTTAACAGTTGGGTAGCAGGCTGAGAGCCCGCCCACTAGGCCGGGAGCCAGCGGGAGAGGTCGCGGGGCGGTGCACTATGACCGACCTCCGACACTCGCGGGTTTCCGGTGCCGCATCCGGCCGCATATCCGGCTTTCCAAACCGTTTAAGCGTTCTTTTTTTGTATTTAAAAATAGTGTGTTCCAAATTTAAAGATGAAATAAAAACGTTTGATTTTGACATTAAGGTATCTTTACGGATTTTAACGCAGTTTTTATGCAATTGATTGTATAGTCTGCGTATGACTGTGTGTGTTCGAAAGTGTAGAAAGCGTCGAGAAAAGTGTTATGGATTTTTTTATGTTATAAATAAATTATTATCCTTCTCACACTCAGACGAGGCCATGCCCAGTGGTGAAGCAATTTAAAATGGCCCGTTATTTTTTTTTTAAAGTTGATTTGTGTTTGAAATTTATCTGCGTGTAATGTAAATATTATAATTATTGTTAGGTTATCAATCAATTAAAGTAGAACGCATCTCTCGAGATTGGTGCCATAAACTTGAATTCGGTGGCAGAAAATTAATGATTCAATTACATTTCTGAATCAATTAAGTACATATCTCAACAAAATCTTAGAAATATAATTCAACCGAATGACGTTATTAATAATAAAATTAGTAACTAAAGTCGCATAGATTTTCGAAGCACAATAACTAGTAAGTAAATAAAAAACTGCGTTAAATCCGTAGGTACAATATTTTAATTTCAATGCATAACGTTCCCGTCACAGAAAACAGTGCTTCTCCATAAAATAAAATTGTATAACGTGTATGTATTGTGATATCCGGGGCACGAACCCGCAAGAGCGTGTTCAATGGTTCAAGTGTGTGGTGCAAAGAGTGATTACTATCCGTGATGACTTGAGAGAGGGATGCTGTGGCTTAGCTCCAGCGAGCACCGCCGCTTCCAACATCTGTACCATGGTCGTTAGTTTATTTTATTTCTATTTACGAATATTGATTTAGTATCTTACCCTGACTACATGAGCAGTGATAGCTCAGTGGGGAGACCAACAGACTGCAATTCAGAGGGTCTCGGGTTCGAACCCACGTCACGCAACTCTGACTTTCGGAAGTTATATGACTGTTCGAAATTATGTGCGTATTGATTGACAATTATCGCGTGCTCCGTGCCTCGGAGAGCCCGGTAAGCCGTCGGTCCCGGCTGCCATGAACATCTGTGGCAGTCGTTATTGGGAGAGTGTCGACACAAAAGATCCCACTGGGTCGAAGTGTCGCCGGTCTTCACTGACTGGCTCCCACATAAGATACATACATACATACCCTGACTACATCGATGGTGTAGTGGTTAAAGTGGTAGCCTCGCCACTGTCAATGCGCCGAGTGTTTTCGGTTCGATCCCTAACCGGGACAACTTGTTTGGTCCGCAATAGTTGTTCCGAGTTTGTGTCCGCTATTTAAATGTTTGTAAAATCCTCCGCGGCACAGAACTGTTATTAATATTACAGCAGTTTTTTTATAAAACAAATGAGAATCGGCAATGAATTGCCGTAAATCTTATGCCGGATCCACAGGCTTGCCACTTGGCACAAACTACAACCCTATACAAACGCTTAGATAAATTAGGTGATCCAAACAGCGATATCCACACGTTTGCGAGAGTGTTAGTGTGTTTTGAAGAAGCAAGCATGACGGAAGTTCAGCTGTTGTCAGCTTTATCATTTGGTTTAATTTATTTATATTAGAAAAAAAAAAAACTAAAAATCTTTGGAGCTCCTGGTAATGAATGTATGTGAAAATGAAATTTGGAGAACAATAGATTTGGAGCGCACGGGAATAAGCCGTATCTATGTATTTAATTGTGAAATTATTTTATTTTGCTTTCAATAATAATAATATTCTATCACATACACACAACACCATCTAGCCCAAACGTATAGTATTATATTATCTGTGCCCAAACTAAGTAGAGCTTGTACTATGGATACTAGACAATGGATAAACATACCTACATAATTATTATATCCTTTTTTTGTTTCTTTATTGTATATACATACATATTATATATAGAAAGGCCAAGACAAACATCCATATCCATGCACACAATGGACATAATAAAGGAATGTTTGGCTTGTGTGGGAATCCAACCCGTGACCTTAGGCGTGGCAGTCGGTTACACTAACCACTACGCCATCGAGATCGTCAATGTGTACTCGCTGTATTTTATTCCTTTCACTTTATATGTTTATAATTCCTGTATTTCACAATAATAAGTATAATTATTATTCTGAAAGCTTCTGGGTCTAGTATTTATACTTGCGCGTATAAATGTTGTTCTGCCTTTAAAAATGTATATGTATATACCATTTTCTCAAATATATAATAAGGTAATTGTATAAAAAGCTACAACCCGTTTCGCCAAAGGTCTCAAACTTACTGGCGAGCAATTAAATACTTAAAACGCTAAGTACTTATCGCATGCTTAATAAAACAGCGACTTAACTCGAAATTTGAAAGTAAGCCAATTTGAACTCTAATTGTATATGTTAAATTCTAATATTATATTTCTGTTAAATCTTTTCAATAGAGTTCAAATATGTTTAATCAAAAATACTGAGATAAGTCTCTGTTTTATTAAGGATGCGTTATAATGACTAAAAACTAAATTCTCCTACTCAGACATTTTACTACGTTATCCTTTTAATATAAACAAATAAAATTTGATGTTGGAATTAAACGCGGGAACTATGCATCGAATTTAAAAATATATCGCACTCTTAATAAAACAGCGACTTAACTCGAAATTTGAAAGTAAGGCAATTTGAACTCTAATTGTATATGTTAAATTCTAATATTATATTTGTGTTAAATCTTTGCAATAGAGTTCAAATTTGTTTAATCCAAAATACTGAGATAAGTCTCTGTTTTATTAAGGGTGCGAATATTTAAAATAAACGTTATAGATTATATTTTAAAGCATTTAGCTGTTTTCGTAGCAAGAAATTTTGTAACGTAACTCGGCGAAGAAACACCAGTATGATAACCAGTACCCCCAAGAGACCATAGGCTACAATAACCACTGACTATCAGTCGGGTCATTTGCCATCTATCACTACATATTATAATACAAAGTCCTCCGCCACGTCTGTCTGTCTTCGCGCCAAGCTCAAAAACCGCTGAACGGATTTTTATGCGATTTTGCGCCAATAGATAGAGTGGTTTATGAGGAAGGCTTAGGTGTATAGTTTATTCAGATTTTGTACTACCTGTGTGAAACTGAGGCGAGAAGACAATATTAAATAATAATTTAAAAAAAACTAAAAAATCCTTTAAATCGCATGTCTATTACCTGGATGCTAAAGTGTGTTGTCATTACAGACCCGTACGGTGCGTTGAGCGGTTGTGCGCGCGCCTCTGGAGGTCAGGTGCAGTTGTGGCAGTTCCTGCTTGAGGAACTGGCGGCCGGCGCACCCGGTATCTGCTGGGAGGTATGTTGGTATTACTTCAGTTAATTGTGCACTCTTACATTTACTCTCTTTCTACATCTTGGTAGCATGGTGGTAAGGTTGCTGATGTAAGATGTGTGTAGAATATCACTGATTTAAAATAATACTTATCACTATTTCGTTATAAAATTCAGACCATGGGTTCTCAACCGTTTGTATGTTTGATTGCGAAAGCAAATGGTTTAAACATTTTAAAACTTGCGCACATGACGGTCTGTACGTCTGTTAAGAATTATAAAACGCAATTAAATAAAAGAATTAAATTGTTTTTAGTTAAACATAAGTTTGCGTTATAATAATGGTAGTAATATTTAGATTTTTACCTTACAATATATACAGTGGTGAACATATAATTAGGAACAGTACATAAAACTTAGGTAAATACAGAATGAACTATCGTTATGATTAAAAAATATATAGATTAAATCACTATACTATGCCAGAATATAGCCAATGAGTTAAAAACTCATAAAATATAAAAATACGAAATCTTTTCTATTTTTAATTATTAAAAGAGTTTAAATATGAATGATAGTTGAATTTCTATTACTGGCCGCTTGGACAACTAATTAGAAACAGGATCTATGGTACGTTCCATTTTTGAAATTTAAAAATAGACCTCTGTCAACGCTTTTCTGTAGTTTCGGCGGCAATTAAACGTCAATTTGGAATTACGTGAATAATAAGTTTTGTTAAAAATGGGTAAAAATAAGAGTTGTGACGAGTCAACTAGGCAATTAATTGTTAAATTACATTTAGATCGAAAGTGGACTTATAGAAGAATTGCTAATCATCTAGAATGTTCTGTGAAGAAAGATTTCAACGCTATTGCTCATTATAAAAGAAACGGAACTACTAAAAGTGTTGTTAGAAAGGCTCGTCCAAGAAAAACGTCTCCCTGGGAAGATTTGCAAATAATACGTGTAGCTAAACAAAACCCGTTTAAAGGCTCCAACGAGATTAGAAATGAAGTTTTTTCACCTGATGACCCAAGGAACATTTCCTCGAAACTTGTACGCCGCAGATTAGTGGAAGCTAAATTGTTCGGGAGGGTTTCTCGAAAGATACCGTTTCTTACCAAGCAACATCGAGAGAAGCGATTATTATTGGCAAAAAAATATTTTAACTGGACCGTACGAAAATGAAAAAGTGTTATTCTCGGATGAAACAAAAATAAATATGGTGAATTCAGACGAAAAACGCTACGTTAGACGTCCAATAAACCAAGCTTTTGATTATAAATACACGAGGAGCATAGTCAAACACGGCGGTGGTAACATTAAAGTATGGGGATGTTTTTCTGGTTGCAGAGTTGGACCCGTCCGTAAGATTAAAGGTATAATGGATCAATTTCAATACAAAAACATCTTAGAAGAGACAATGGTTCTCTACACCGACAACCATTAGCCTGTGACCTGGATCTTTCAGCACGATAACGACCCAAAACACACGGCCCGCAGTGTTAAATCCTTTCTTAGTGAGCAACGTGTTACCATGTTAGACTGGCCTGCAAATAGTCCCGATATAAATACTATTGAAAATTTAAAAAAGAAGTCTCCGTTAAACGTAATTCCAGTCAAAATGAACTTTACGAAGCCTTTGTTAAAGCATGGAACTCGATTCCATCCATCGTCATTAATAACAAAGGCTATGCACTAAATATTAATTTTTAAGAAATTTAGTAAACCAAACATAATTTTACATAAATAATTTGAAATTGATAATGTTAACAAGTTAATAACTTTGATTTTCACCTCATTTCTTTATTGTTTCTAATTACTTGTCCATGACGGATGGTACTGCAAATGTCGTTTAGTTGTTTGTACGTAACTAAATATCTAAATGGTAGTTGTAAACTCGGATATTTATTTGTTTTTTAATGAATTATAAGTTGTTGAACGTATTCTATGCATTTTGTTGTTTTATTTCCAAAAACAAAAGTTTTACGGCAATGTGCCTTGTATAATGTGAAATACGTCGCAAGTGTTTCTAATTGTATGTCCACCACTGTATATATATATATAAATTTATTTTTTTACTTTAGCGCTATTTGTTCATTATTGTGACATAAGGGCAGAGAATATTTGCTATGTTTGCTGACAATCACGCAGCCCCAGGCTCAATTCTGGCCGCGGCAAAAATATTGGATTTATTGTTAGGCAATTTTTAAATTCTGTAATTGTACCAGGCAAATAGCAATAAGTTCACGGTCTCACATGTAGAATATAAAACATAACTGTCATATAGTGTTTTTTTACACCTCTACTCAAGGACAGGCGTGTGTCTACGTTTATAATAATTTAGTTGTTGTGTGTAGGGTCCCCCTGGCGAGGGCGAGTTTCGTCTGTCAGACCCGGACGAGGTCGCGCGGCGGTGGGGCCGGCGCAAGCAGAAACCGAACATGAACTACGACAAGCTCTCGAGAGCTCTACGGTACTACTACGATAAAAATATTATGAGTAAGGTGAGTTATCAGCTTCTTTTTATAGATTTCTAGCCATTTGTCTTACGAAATATATCGTCCGTGGCGCAGTGGTAGTCAATGTGACTGCTGTGCATAAGGTCTTGGGTTCGAATCTCGGATCGGGCTAAATTAATTAGGTATTTCTGTTAAGAAATCTCAATACCTGCCCGGAATTAGGAAAGTGCCGGTGTTAGACATCCCCGTACCTCGGAAAGCACCGTCAATCTCCGGTTATATCAGATTGCCGTCCCATCGGATCATGACAGTTTGGGAACAAAGTGTTTGCGCACTTATTTGTGCACAAAATATATAAATATCTCCAGCGCACGTGGCCAACCTCCGTCAAGATTGGCCACCGTGGCCGAAATTCGGTCTGCAGGACATTATTATTATTTATTTAGGGACTACGAACAAAACATACAATAAAACATTGTAATAATACAAACATAGGTATACATTATAAAAAGCTGCCTTTTAAAGGTTACCACGGCATGCATAATCAAAAAAATTCAATATAACTACATACGATGAGCATCTGCTCCCGTGTTAAACAAGTTCCGAAAAGTGAGACGTAAATAACTTAAATCAAACAATGAAGGTGTTAAAATAGCAAATTAATGTATAAGTCGACTTCAATCCATTAAGATGAAAATGTATACAAACCAAATTATGTTAAATTTATCACATAATTACATACTTAATAAATGGAATAAGTAACACATTTATCCATATTTTCAAAGTTTTCATACATCTAAGAGCCGATTTTTCAAACATCAGATAACTTTTATCTGAAGGTTAAATATGGCGGTATGACAAATTTTCTATACAAAAGCTGTCAAAACGTCAAACTTATTAACCAAATAAAAGATATCTAACGGTTGAAAAATCGACCCTTAGTGTATTTGAAAGCAATTGGCGTTTGATTAATAAATAATTATTTGATTTGAAAAATCTTAGACGAAAAGTGAGGTTATTGTCAGATGGAAAAATATCTATAATTTACGATACCATAAATTAAGGCTGTACGACAAAAAAAATTGTTTATGTCGTATTTTAGTATATAATTGATTAGTTAATCGAAAATTGTTCAACAAAAAGAAAGTTAAAATTAATTTCCAATAAAATACACGGTATTTATAGGAATTTAAAATTTAAATTAATCTGTCAATAATAATTACTAATTATTCCTTAGATTATTTTTTTAACAATGTAAAGTTATTATACTTGCAATTGTGTTTTAACTGTATATCTACTATATTCTGTTTGGTTAACTACGGACATCGAATGATGGCCACAATTATGGTGCGGTAAGATATAATTGTAGCAGTGTTTATGTCATTTCTAAATCTTTCGCTGCATCAAGTCGAATTATTCGATTAGGTAATTTCATTGATTTACAATTAACGCTACAATTGGACATCACTAAAATGTCTATGGTCATGTCAGTGAACCGTTTGTATACCTTTAGATTTTATTGTATTGAAATTGCCTCACTGGTCTGTAGTGTATTATCTATGAAATTGACTATATAAACATTAAGCTCTAGCTAAGCTAGGATGCTTGGAGAAGTGCATTTACGTCGGTAGTGCAATAGTTATACATTTCTAAGGTGACTTAAGTCATATCACAGTTTGATTTGACTTAAGATTTCAAAGCAATAATACCTAATTTATTAGGTAGGTTACAAAGTAACACTTATGAATTGCAAATTATTGTAGTTCTTGAGTTCACTGAAATTGTATTTGTATAAAAAGCTATCTGCACGATACTCGCGGCCGCGCTTTTTCAATCGCCATTTTTGTTATTTGACAACTAATTTTTCCATTTATTCACTCGAGAATAGCAGTCATAAGCAGGTTCACCTTTTAGTGCCCGCTTATTGTTGAATTTTGGGACAATTGTATATGCATATGCCATAGGATATGCATGGTAGGGACCGTTGAATTGCCATGATTCCAAAAGAGACTTCACGACACGTATAAAAAACATATAACAAGTGAGAAACGGCCATAACCTGCCGTAAATCTTAGAGTTTAAAAAAATGGTATCATATGACCTTGAGGTAAGAGGTCAAAGTTCATAGTCATTTCAGGGGTATATCGACTATGCTGAGTCGAATGGTGTTGCCGCGAATCTCTAGCTCTTACGGTTCTTGAGTTGAAAGATGGTATCACGTGATTTTGAGGTCATAGGTCAAAGGTCATAGTAATTTCGGGAGTATGTTGACTATGCTGACTCGAATGGCGTTGACCGCGAGTTCTGCGAGCTCTTACGGTTCTTTAGTTGAAAGTTGTATAACAGACAGACGGACGGACGGACGGACAAAGCAGATGTTTAAGAGCTTTTCGAACTCTAAAAAAGTGTAGCTGCTATCAACACTTATAAATTGTAATTCAATTAATCTTTTTCCTAAAAATATGTTTTACCTTTTGTTTAACAGAAAAGACAGACTAGATAAGCAAATTTTGCAGCGAATATCGGATGATGTCGAAATTGTAAGATTTGAATGTCAATATTTCCATAATGTTCTCGAAGATATGTGAAGTCTGCCAACCCGTACTGGGTCAGCTTGGTGGACTATGGCCTAAGTCCTCTTACACCGAGAAGACGGCCGTGCACAGCAGTGTCACGGTATTATACAGAGCTGATATTATTTTATACATTCCAATTTTAATCGATTATACGTATCACGAGTTCATGACTGATTGATAAAGGCGCGATACATTTTAAATGTACGTTACGTAGACAGACTAACGAATACGTAGTCTCGTAGTAAAGAGTGCTTATGCTACGCCGTAGCGATTAAACCATCAATGTAGAGGCTACCATACCACTTTCGCTACGTCAGCTACTGTACATAACATACCTAGATTTCACCAGATGTCATTTAGGTCACATAAATAAAATAATAAATAAGGCTTCATTCACAAGTACCACAACCACACCACAACAACACCACGTGGGCGGACGCAATTTTGTATTGGAAATGATTAGTAGAATTTACACGGACCACATTTGCCGTTATTATCGACGACGTGGGTGATACCGACGCAACCACAACGCAACCACCAGCGACACCGCGAACTAGCGTCCGACCACATCGCGGACACAACGCTGCGTTGACGCACCGACGCTGCTCTCGACAACGAAAACCGGTGTCGAACTATCTGTCTGCACTCGTGAGCGTCATTGCGACGTCGCAACCACATCGCAACTACTAACGACAACTCAACCACATCCACATTTTGTAGGAACCACAACGCAACTGCAAAAAGCTGCAGCGACACTATTCACACGTTACCACTGCTTGATCACATTTTGTCGCGTCGATGTGGTGTGGTTGTGGTACGTGAGAATGAAGCCTAAGCTTAAGCGTGCCGATCGCACCTTATTTCGCCTGATAACATTGTAAAATATCACACATTGTTTGACACAGAAATCGAACTGGTAACCCACAAACTAATACCAGGAGACAAACGCAGACATATTTTATATATCCCTACTTAACATTAAAATGCGAATGTAACTTTGTTTGTTTGTTTGTTACGCTTTCATGCCTTAACTACTCGACCGATCATTATGAAAATTCGCATACACGATGTCAGGGGTACAGAAAAGATATAGGGCAGATATAGGGTATCTTTCATCCAGAAAAACAGTATTGTTCCCGAGGGATAGCAATGTATTGACAAAATCTTAACTAACGCGAGCGAAATCTGGTATATCTATACTAATATTATAAAGCTGAAGAGTTTGTTTGTTTGTTTGTTTGTTTGTTTGAACTCGCTAATCTCAGGTACTACTGGTTCGAATAGAAAAATTATTTTAGTGCTGGATTGCCTATTTATTGGGGAAGGCTATAGGCTATATAACATCATACTACGATCCACGGGGGGCGGCCCAGTAACGATAAACACGGGTGAAATCGCAGGAACTTCTAGTTTTAATATACACCGGATAAAAAAGAAAATGCTGTATCTTATAATTATAGTGTATACGGTTTTATTTGTCGCGGTTTTTCATTGTACAGATATTATGTGAGGCTTAAGTATGACCACACCTTTCAGTTACTCGTTGTATACTTTAAGATCATACATTAAGTTTAGGATTTGTTTGACTGCGCGGATTATTATATTTATTTATTATTATATAATAATGTCCTCCAGACCGAATTTCGATCATGGCGGCCAATCTTAACGAAGATTGGCCAACTGCGCAGGAGATATTATAGTGCACAAGTATGTGCGCAGACACAAGTGCACTCTCTGCTCTTAATCCGATGGGACGGATAATCCGACACGACCGGAGAGAGATCAGGCGCAGGACCTACGGCTTTACGTGCTTTCCGAGGCACGGGGGTGTCTAACACCGCCAACTTCCTAGCTCCGGGCTCGTATTCAGTTTTCTTAACAGAAAAACCCAATAACTTTTTGTTGGCCCGATCCAGGATTCGAACCCGAGACCTCATGCATAGCAGTCGCATTCACTACCGCTGCGCCACGGAGGCAGTAATTATATATCAGTGGTTTAAGTGGTTGCCTCACCACCCCCACTGCGGCGAATGTTTTGGGATCGAATCCCACAAGAAAAAAAATGTATGAGCCACATATGGTTGTTCCGAGTCTGGGTGTTTCTTGTGTCCGTTGTTGAATGTTTGCGGGAGTCGTCTTTTTATAAATAAAATGAAAATAAATATTTGTATACAGGTTCACGGTAAGAGATACGCCTACCGGTTCAGCTGGGCGGGGCTGGCAGCGGCGTGCCAGGCACAAGCGGCTGATACCCCTCCCTACTGGCACTACCTCCCCCCCACTGCGCACGCGCAACATACACAGCCGCCGCAGCAACCGCCGACCACACAGTAACCATGATCCTCCACTATTTGAAACTTGAACTGTCAACGGAAATGCGATTTTAGAGATGCGCGTAATTGTTTTTGAATGATATTTGAATACAATTGTGTACCAATACATTCAAATTTTATTATTCGATTGCAAATGTAGGCACGCATTGCTATCTGATTTTCTGCCTTCTAGCTATATTGCACTAAAATGCAGCTCGTATATTATTATCATTTACGGACTAGACCCGCTGTGGGCATAGTTTTGTGTATAGAAATATTCAAGATAGTTGCTAAATGTTTGAAGAACTTACTACCTACAGTACCTACCTCAGAATAATACACAAGAGAACATTCTAGCAAGATATTATGTTTGGTAGCAAAACAAAAAGTGTAAACCGCGTTCTTCTTTTATTTTTGTAGTCGGTGACGATGGAAATGTCACAAAACATGTAAGTATAGATGGCTGCCTCTATAGAAAGTGTATATACAAGCGCACTCACACGTAAATGCATGCGTTTCAAATCAAAATGGTAAAAAGAATGTACTCTATTGTTTTAAAAGTGATCTTCACGCCAGTGGCGGAACGCCGAGTGTGATTCAACCCTCACATGGCACAAGAATTACCCAATTAGAAAGTTGTACAAAATGGCGTTAGTTGTTTCAATATTTGTGTTCCCTAGTGCGGTTGTATTATTTTAACAAAAATATTGCCAATCTACCGAATTGGTTCAAAATCACTGTAAACTAATGTCTGTCTTGTTGAGTTCTCTTCTGTTTATATGGTTTTATTGCAATGATGAATAAACCTCTGATCTAATACCTCAACGTAACTTCGTTATAACAACGTTATTCTGTTATTAGAAACAAAAAAGTAATTTGTCTGTATAATCTTGAATATCCTACAGAATATTGTTTTTTACTATTGTTGTTACTTTTGGTTGATTTATATTAAACATAATAATATTTTGATTAAGTTTTTGGGATAATGTTGCTTGGTCCTTTTGTTTTATTTTGTTTTACAAGTTCCTAGGTAAATAGTTACATTAGTAGGTATTAGTGTTAAAATAGACTGTAATGAATACTAGTTGTTACAACTTTTTGTTTTTCGTAAATGTATTTTTTTGTTTTCTGTAAGTCTAACGATAATAGTAAGGACTAGATAAAAATGCCAATTATATACTAACACCAGTGTTTTTTATACAATTTTAATTTATAAGTATCTAGATTTTAATATATCGCTACCTATGTAAGTATTATTAGATATTTTGAAACTGTCTGAGACAGGAGTTAAGCTGCTTTTGTAAAATCTACAATAATGTGTACTACGACTACGTAATTAAGACGCTTTTTGACATCTCTATTTTTATGACGAATATATTTTATTTGGAAAGAAATGTAGATAAATAAGGTTTTGAAAATATACTCCTTCTTATGTAATTATATATTTTCTGGCTTAGGTTTTTTATTTGCTATTAATTATAATATTTTTGCCATAATGATGCAAAGCTGCTAAGTAATTTTCACATCCGAGAGGTGCGGCGGCGCGCACATCACGCATTTCTGACGCAGCAAATGTAAAACGTGTGCTTTTATGAAATAAAGTTAATTTTCGCTTGCAGTAAATGCATTTAGGCAACTTGCGGATGCTCACGCAAATCGAACGCGTCGATATGTTTGAATGCGCTCGGGTTTGAACACGATAGCAACCCAGCTGTCGTGTTCAGTCGGTTGCCACTGCAGTTTCATTGGATGGTGTTTACAACCCAATGCACGCGTACTCCATCTAGTGCCAACAGCCAGTAAATCACTTTCCATTTCACCAATTCCAAGATGAAATACTAGTCGCTGCCGTTCTCTACAAAATCCACGCACATTATTTTATAAAAGCTTTTTTATATTGACAAGACCGCATTACTTATTTTTATTGGTAGATTGTACAAATATTGATTTAATATAACATTTAGTTCGTAAAATTACCTCAATAAATGCCAGGAGGTGTCCTGTTACCTTAACTTTTATCTTCTTTGACGTACTTTGCGTCATTATATATCTACTTTACGTTTTTCTCCTACCTTTCTGTACCTTGAAGACTTATTTTAAGGTTTAGTGGATATATAATACAAGTATAAGATTTAAACTTGTCTTGGCTGCAAGGATACAAGGATATAAAAGAGATTCTTATTACATTTATAATTTACCTACTTAATTGTGAACGTATTTTATGAAGTTTTACAATCATTGTTTACAGCAAAGTTTATGGCGTAGACCAAATCCTATTTTCATACGTTTATTTACGTCATACCAATTCTCTTACTCTGCCAATCTTTTTAACCTTCAGCGTTTTAAAAAGTTAATACGATAGCAAAGTTAATGTAAGAGATAAGATAAGATTCTATCAGATACACACAACACCATCTAGCCCAAACTAAGCAGAGCTTGTACTACGGGTACTAGACAACGGATAAACATACATATATACTTTTTTTTGTAAATACTTACATATTATACATAGAAACACCCAGACCAAGACAAACATCTATGTTCACGCACACAAATGTTTGACTTGTGCGGGAATCGAACCCGCGACCTTAGGCGTGGCAGTCGGTTACACTAACCACTACGCCATCGAGTCGTGTAATGTAATTGTACATTATTACAAACTTATATTAATTTAACCACGTTATTTCTTCAAAGTATTTTATACTCTGGGATGCCTTTTTGTAGAATCTATTTATTTACCTATAAAACGTTTTACTATGTGGGGAGGTTGTATGAATGCAATCGTTCTACGTAACATGTGTGAGTGCGTTCATTTTTGCGCATTTTATTAAGTTTATCTTTGTTTATTTAATTTATGGTAAGGTTGGTTATAAAAGATATGATGTTCCCTTTGCTAAAACATTTTAAGAACTTTTTGCAGGATCCCATGCTGTAATTTCTTGGCAAATTTAATTTAAATGTATGTTTGAGCGCTATGAATTAACTATTTGTTTAGTTCACAGGGTTGTTATTATTTACGATAGGCAATGATAATAGTCATTAACAAAATGTAAATGATTTATGTAGGTACGTATAATTGTTCCAATTATTTAGATTTACGTGTTGTTGTCAATGCAATTAATGTATAATTTATATTTTCCAATGTCTTTCATTATGTTTGTAATTAGATTTAAGTAGTTAGGTTTAACAAACTATATCATAAGCATAAGTGTAAGAATAATGCCGTGTATTTTTTGACATAAACATAAATGATTCTTTTTTTTAAAAATCCTTCTTGTTACGATTTTCTTCACCTAGTCTATGAATTTTATATTTATCTATGGAATCAATTTTGTACATGTCGCCAACTATGTTTTTAGGACCAACAGAACACCAATAACCTGCATGATTAGCAATATTTTATCTAAAAAATAAAGTGTATTAGAATTGGAAATAAATTTATTATACATGCGGATATCACAGATAATAAAAACAGTTTTTTGTATACTTTATTTTTATTGAACTTTAAATAAAATTAATACATTTTTAAAGTATGATTGGCAACACTACTAGTGCTAACTATAATATGCAATATGCATAAGTACCATTATTCTTAATATTGGGATAACCACATCGTAAAGGCGGATTATAATAGTCATCGATCAAAAATCATTCAGCCTCAGTTGCGCCTTCATCGTGATATTGTTTATCGTTTTGATGTAATTTTTCGCTGTGTTTTAGTTATTGCCTTACAATAAATAAAACAATAATAAACATGTAAATTATCATAATAATTCATGTTGTTTTAAATCATGTAAATGTGTGTATAAGTACCTTCTGTTTATGATTTATTTAAATCATAAAGCAATTCAAATATAAGTATGTAGTTTTAAAATTAACACTAGGATATGGCATACGGTGGCAAAGATGATAATATTTATGTTAAGACTGCGCCGAGCGTAAGACAGATAATGACAGAGCTCGTGCGGCCCATATTCAAATCGGCACGCGGCCGTCATAGTAAAATTGTATGGAGGATTTGAAGTGCTATTTTGATAAACATGTATCTTTATTGTCAACCAATAACTTAAATATTTGGGACGGACAAATTGTAATATAACTATTTA
Organism: Catocala fraxini; assembly: GCA_930367265.1. Classification (NCBI taxonomy): domain Eukaryota; kingdom Metazoa; phylum Arthropoda; class Insecta; order Lepidoptera; family Erebidae; genus Catocala; species Catocala fraxini. The sequence goes on from OV884031.1 coordinate 3,513,521, forward strand.
TGTTTCGTTTAAGCTGTAAAATAGGATAGATTTCTACTGTTATAATCTAAAAATCACGTAAGCGTGCGAGCTTACGCTTTTGCATTTTTCGTGCAAATTTACGTAATTTTGTAGGCGAAAATATTAATCATTTTAAGTTTTTTACACGGAGTAATTGTAAACACATTCATTGTTATGGTAAATGTATTTTTTATATTTGTATTAAACAAAAAGTGTTGATTTTATTCACTTCACTGTGACCGCCTGTTTTGGCACATTTCGCTCGGCGCAGTCTTAAATAATACACAGCGCCGGACACAGGCATTGTTATGTCACCGTGACATCAAAATTGTCATAGATTAAATGTCTTATGTCAAGCAAGCGTCACTATAAGCGTACTCTATGCTTTGTATTGTCTGTAGTCAATACCAATAATCCTAATCAAAAGACTGCCTATAATACGCTTGCCGCTGACGTCATCTATACTACAATTACACGTAGGTACCGACGTACGTACACAAGTACGTCCAACGATTTGAACAGACGCAATCACACATACGACTGTGTGATTGCGTCTGTTCGACAACAAACAGGCACTTCTGTAACCGTGTAGTTTTTGACCGAATGTTAGTTATATTTTAAATATCCTTTTGTTAATTGTCTTTAAGATTTCCGTAATCATTTTGTGAGCTAATAATATTGTAATATATGGTGTAATGTACACTTAGTTGCATATCAACATTGTTCCTTAATAATTTTGTAAATATTTGTTTCTATAAATAAATTAAATAATTTACTTAAGTGTGCCGATTATTTTTATACCTTGCTAACGAACTAGTAATGATATGTCTCCGACAGAAAATAAGGATCCTCCGACCAAACTAAATGATCGGGCCTGCCTAGTTGCAGCCTTACGGTTTACGTCAGAACTGGTATAGACTCATATATAGAGACTCATACTGCAAATTTCGCTAGCGCGATCCTGGCTCTAATACAAGTTGTATAGAGTAGTGTGATATTTAATACAGCGCCATCTCTTGTCGCTAGCTGAAATTACTTCGTATTTGTGACACTGTTATAATATCACAAGATAAAGGAATTGACTACAAAAGATTGACTAAGAAACTATTTTAGATATATGCGAATGGGACAGTTGAAAGATATACATACCCGACCAGATCAGTGAAATTTTGAAGGTAGCTGTAAGGTTAAGAGTACCTCCAACTGACGTGCTTACACGAAGACTGTAATGAGATTGGTTTAAACTTCTATTTTTGGAATACTACACATAATTTTCCATCGTCTAGTACCCATAGTACAAGCTCTGCTTAGTTTGGGCTAGATTGTGTTGTGTGTATGTGGTAGAATATTATTATTATATTATTATAATTGTAAGCCTATTGGATCTGGCCGCGCCGGTACCACTCAATAGGTTAATCAAGAGATAATGTCAGAAGGCATATCTATTATCACAACGATGCCACAAGTCTCAACATTACGTAGGTACATACATACATAGACTTTTTGTCCTCCCAAGGAGTAGACAAAGATGTATTTCACCGACATTTTGCCAGCTATGATAATACTTCCCACGTAAAGACACTCACAGATTGTTAGATTTGTGCTACTAATACGAAGAATCCAATAGAACTTTACATAACGCATCGCATATACATTTATACCGCGGTACTAAATTAGGCAGCATTTAGCGGAGCGGAGCGAGGCTGCGGAGCGAAGAAAGGGAGAAATATTAACCAATAGGATTGCATAAAATCGCCGCTCCGCTCCAGTATACAATCTTAATCCTTGGTTAATATTTCTTCATTTCTTCGCTCCGCAGCCTTGCTTCGCTTCAAAGGACAGGCAGCCTTAAATAGCGGAATGGCAGGCATACACCAAACATTTTTTTAGGTGCCACGTATTAGGAAATAAGCTTCTGTGTACTACTGAGAAATTCTGGACACAAAAATCATATAACATTTTGCCTGATCCGGCAATCGAGCCCGAGACCAAATACTTTGCAAATTTCAATTAAGATAGTAAATCAATCAATCAAAAGGAGCGAATCAATGAGTACATCGAAATCTACCTACATAGGTACTCATTGATTCGCTCCTAATAATCGCAGCTTCCCTTAAACTTTAGCACAACAAAATAATACACGAGCAAAGCGGGAGATAAATGTAGATACAAAATAACAATACTGGCTTAGATAAATTATTATAAACGAAGATAATATGTGACAATAGTTAGGAAAACATGGTACAAAAATACAATGTTAGCGGATTGTCCTTGCAGGGCGGATACCCGCCTCAGATAGTGCGCCCACGCAGTAGCGGCAGGGCGCATTCGCTCAACAGTTTTTAAAATTAAATGTTTGATACTGTTCTAAATATCCCTTGTTTACCTAATTCTTTCGTTAATGATGTTCAGCAAAGTTAAAATCAAGTCAAAAATGTGTAAGCATTTCTTGCGTGCTCACTTCAATTAAATAACATATTTATAATAAATTGTTAGAATAAAAGAAAATAAAAGGTACTAAACATACAGCATTGAAAAAAGCCTGTTCGAGTAGTGACGCTCTCTTGACAAAAACGGTAAGAAACTTATGAACATTATTTTCAAACGTCATGTTTTAAAAGAGTCAAATTATGACAATTTGTGTTCAGTCACTTGAAATGTGGTAAGTTTTAGTCTCCAATGGCGGTGGTTAGTCAGCAGTTTTAAACGAGTCAGTATTTAAAGGTATATTCCTAACATGTCGTGTTACTTGAATACTGATATTTAACCCTTGATCACAAGCGATGCAAGTTGGTACAAATATATACATAATAAGAAAATAAAATTGTAATAGATCGACGTCTGCACATAGGAGATATAAAAAAGAGTAAGAACTCATTACAGTCAAAACTTTTTTTAAATAGTTTTGTCTGTCTGTTTTCTACCTGTCTGTATTTTTGTATACGCATCACGAAAAAACTATAGCGCGATATTAAATAAGGGCTTACGCAGTTGTATTGTAATTAAGCTTAAAATCTAGTGCATGTTTCATCTTGATATGCCGCCGCCTAGTGTTCATAATAAGTTTATTTTAATAGGCTGCTTAGCTCTCGTAAAACTAATAATAGTGGCAAGGTCAGAGAAAGAGACATAAGCTGTTAATACCTTATTTTTGCCGCAAAATCTATAAATATTTAATAATATTACAGTTTAGGGTTTTGAAACGAATCAGTTCTGCTACTCATTACCAGATGTCACTTTAAGATTGAAATTCCATGCATACGAAGCTACTGTAATAAAAATAGCATGTTGTCTTTTAACTCAAATGTGTTAAAAGACTTATGCGGCAACAGTTGTGCACTACTGGCGGCAACGGTTGCTCTGTGCAACCGCCGGCGCGCCACCAGTCGTTGCAATGGCGTCGCTCCCGGCAGTCCTCCTAACCGCCCTTCTCTTCTGTGCATACGGTAATAACTTCCTTATATATAAGTAACTAACTGTTACCCGTGACTTTGTTCGTATACATAAAGTGCTATAAATCTTTCGCCAACTTCAAGCATCTTCACGTCAAATTATATCAAAAACAATTACGTTCTCGAATGAAGAGAGCAGCTTTCGCGTTGATAATCGTAATCATTTAATGTGAAGTTGACGCCACAATAGGATAGCTGGGATACACCGGATGAAGAAGGCGGAAGACCTGTTACTAAGGCGAAATTATTACTGGCCTTTATCTAGAATTGGACTACGTTAGGCTGATTGAGGCCTTCTTTTGTTCAAAACGTCAGTGAAGTGACCAGTGCCTTTTTGCTACGAGACGCTTATGGAAAAAGACACTTATCGCCAAATACGAAGAACCTTTGGATATTGGATGGATGACAACTTGGCACTTTTCAAAACATTGATATTATAATATCAACTGCCGTATTAGACAAAAGATTGGCTGATTGCATAAAAGTTGGTTAAAATATTTAATGTGTTTATCAGGTCTGGAAGAAATATGGTGCCAGTGCCACAACTCGACAGAGCTTTCGATTCAGCTGGATACCCTACTCGCCGAGTACGATCGGGAGATGCGACCACCAGCTGATGCCGGCGTAATCCTCCACGTCACACTGGACGTGAAGCACGCCACCATCGACCAGGAACATTCCACCATGAGGCTACTCACTGACCTCAAAATGGTAAGTTACTAAAATTGGACAAACTTTAGTAGTTAGATCTTAATAACAGCTGTGCAATATATGGATGTAACTAATTCACATTTCGGTTGAAAGACATTTATTTTATCCGAAAAAGGAAGTAAATTCGAATTTACATATTGCCAGCTGTTACTAGATTTTACTATTGAACTTTGGTGACCGAAAAACCTAGTTACCTTACATTATTTCATGATTACATTGCTTCATTAATAGTAATAATAACTGATTTGTATGAATTTGTATGTTTTTGTTACTAATTACTAACCTATAGGCACAAGCTTTGATTGTACCACATTGACAGGATTATAGTAATTGTATTTACTAGGTTTCGGGTTAGACGATCTTTTTTTTTTGTTTTCGCGTCTTGATGTTTCTTTATTATATCTACTATTTAGTATGCTTTATTATATTATTTAAGCATATTTATTTTTACTCTTTGTTATTGATTTTAATTTTTGATATTATCACATTCCTAGTTCAACATACTACAGTAAGATTACGCGTCTACGCCCACGAAACATTTTTATCAGTTTAGTTATTATTAGCGAGGCTGTTTTAACCAGTTTGTTGGTGTTGTGCAAATATGTTATTTTTGCACATTGTGCAAAAACACAAAATAAATACAGCTTTCAAAAAATTTATTGGAATTATCAATGAAATTGGCTATCACTGAAATTTATTTGTACAGCAATCTGTGTTGCCAATAATATATTACTTAATAGAAAATATCCTTTTTTATGAACAATTTTCATTTCCCCTAAACATCTTTATATAAAATAACGAAGCTTATTGCTGTTTACGTTGTTATTCAAAAGAATATTCTGATATTTTGTCTCTGAATTTACCAATTGCGCAGTAACTTAACTTGTAACATACCCTTCTTTTTAATACTTACAGATATGGAAAGACCAGCGTGTCAAGTGGAATCAGACAGACTGGGGTTGTGACTACGCGATCACATCAGCAGAACGGCTCTGGCTACCAGACATTGTGCTCCTCAACGCAGCTGCCACTGGCGTGTCCAGCTCACCGAATGACGTAGGACTGCGAGCTCGAATCGATAGCGTTGGATCAGTTACTTGGGTCATGAGGCTGGACCTCACCGCTCCCGTAGCTATGGACTTATATAACTGGCCTCAGGACACACAGTCCTGCGTTTTCAGGTTCGGATCGAGGGCGTATAGCTTCGATGAAATCGAACTGCGTATCATCGAATTTAAGGTGAGTCGTGTTAGGCAGTTCGAGTTTAGATCGATTCGTAAGTTAAATGTCTATATGAATAACGCGCTCTGAGCTGGGAACAGGATCTACTGGATTTGTATTTGTATTTATAACTATGCATAAGTTATTCTAAGCTGGTAGTGGTAAGTAATAGCAGTTGTTATACAGTTATATACGCAAGACAGATACTTTTTAGAGTAATATATGTACTTCGAAAATTTAGAAGCTATAACCCAGCCAATAGACTGCTGGATTGCCATGTCAGGGGTATAATGGAATAGCCAGTCTGAGAATTTGAAAACATATCAATTATCATATACATTACTGAGATAAAGTATTCAATTTTTATTAGTGTAGCGTAGACAAATAGAAGATCCTTCTTAAATCCTTCTTACGCAGCCTGTTTTAGCCTAAAAATTGACTTTACTAATCCGTGGTTAACTTACAAATTTATTTTAGAATGCAGTGGTATTCGAGAGCGGCGCTTGGGAGATCAAATCCATTGCGGGTGACAGCATCAGATATTATCGCGGTGAGGAAGAAGCGAGTGCAGCCACATGGTCTATCGAAGTTTCGCGGCGGGCGCCTGCGCACTCGCTGGCGGCTACCACCGTGATGATAGCTACTGCGATGCTGCTGACCGCGGCCGTGATACTGCCACCCGATCAGAGACACGCGTTAGCGGCTTGTGCTTCTTTTACTGCAGCACTCTGGTAAGGTTTCCGTCATTTCTATAACGAGACAACATCTAAGCCTTGTGGTATGCCAAATTCTTAGCTATACATAATCCTAAAGGCATTTGGTCTTCGCGCTAGTATATTAAATTTAATCACATATATGAGTACTATTCAATAATTTTGTATCCTAAAGTGAAATTGAGATAACCGTATAGAGCATAACACCTTTGCTAACACAGTGAAAAGTAATCAAAAGCTTCTGTAACGAGTGTATCTAATGATGATATGTCATATAAAATAAATAAAATCATATATAGAAATAAAAATTCTGTGTTCGTGATGCAGGTTGATCACAGCGTTGCTGCGGTTACCAGGTGCGCGTACGTGCCCGCGTGTGATGTCACTGATGTGTGCACTATGCGCGTGCGGCGCGATATGCAGCGCATGCGCAGCGTTCGTGCGGCGCGTAGCGAGCTGTGCAGCGCCACCGCCGCGTCTTCTACGGAACACGCTCTCCAGTCTTTCTACTATCTGCAGACTTACGCCGTCTGCTGTAAGTGTCTGACGAATCGTGACTTACGTCCTTTATAAGATTCTAAATTCTATTTTACGAACATATTATCTTCAAAATGTTGAAGACGGTACGACGGACGGACGATATCATGGTTTCGAAATCAATTGAATGGTGAAAGTTAACTTTTACTCTAAAACGATTGAAGGCTATGAATGCTGTGACTTTATTCGCATCGTCAATCTCAGATATAAGAGTTGTCTTTTTGTTGCCTAGATGGCGTTGAGATCAAACGAGATCACGCTACAGTTTATATTTTTAATCAAGTTTAAAAGTTAAGAAAGTTTATGTTACACTATCCTGTAGCTGGCTGTTTTACAGTTATTGTCGTCAATAATTCAAAGTTATATTTGGTGCAATATAATTTATTTCAATCCTTTATAGCATTAGTTCCCAAAGTGATCCAGGTGGACCCTTAGGGGTCCACGGGAGACTCGACGGGGGTCTACGTTAACGTGACAAAAAATGGAGGACCACGAAAATTTATTTGCTTTCGATAGTGAAGAACTAAAATGTTGGCTTGACTTCAACTAACAATGTAGGCAGATAATATTTTAAGAGAAGCTCAGGGACTGTTATTTGTAAAAACTTGCATATTCCATATTCAGTACCAGTGGACTAAAAAAAAAAGGGCGGCCCGCCCACCGTGAAAGGTTCAGACCCGAGAATTTCAGAAATAAAAAAGAAAGGTCTGCCAGCAGAGATTTGATCAAATATAAATACGAATGCTAAGGAATATGGTAGAAATGTAGCTGCAAGGGGTCCACCGGAACCTGCAAAATTTTGAAAGTGGTCTATGAGAAAAAAGGGTCTGGGAACCTCTGCTCTATAGTATATTTTATTGTGCAGGTTGTACTAGTACTGTCTGTTCGTTCATATCATACCAAACTAATCGTGCGAAGTAGGCATCGTAAACAATCACTAACACGATGAACCTATTTAATAAGATTGTTGGTGGTGTTGTGTGCGCAGGACACGAGCGCTTCTGCAGAGAGCGGGGCATGGGCGGCGGCGGCAGTGTTAGCAGACCGCGTTCTATGCGGCGCACTTCTCTTCACCGTGGCCGTACTCCTCGCCGTGCACATTTTCTAGTGATGAGGCAGATCTCACTCGCTGCCCAGTCTTTACTAACGCATGTGATCACAAACCAGTCGTTAGCAAGCCGATGTTCAATATGTCCATATTGGCGAAACTGCCGCAAATGCAAAATTAAATACATCTGTTGCTACTATAAGTTTAAGCCCAATTCCTGTAACAAGAAACGATTCGTTTTAGCTACGGACAGTATAACATGTTGACACATTTTTAATCGCACTCTTAATAATCAGAGACCTATCTGAGTATTATGGATCACACCAATTTGAACTCTGTTACAATAAGTTAACACGAATATATTATTAGAAGTTATAGTCACATGAGTAGAGTTCAAATTGCTTTACTCCCAAATTTCGAGTTAAGTCGCTGTTTTACTAAGCATGCGATGTGTCAAAATTAAATGTTCGTATGTATAACGACTTGTTTCTGGAATAGAGTAACCGGGTCTTACACGCAAAGCGTAGAAGAAAGGAAAGCGTGCGAGAAGTTTCCATGCTTTTGCATATCTGCGACGTTTTGGCCAATGTGTATGTACTTGATCATCGTCTTGCTAGCATTGTGAACGCTACGTGATCTACCGTGTGATGTCATTCCATCCTGTAAATAATGATTTAATTAATGAATAAATTGTCTTATTACATAATTACGGCATAATAGGAATAAATTTAACATATATTTTTAGAAATACTTAATTAATAAAAGTTTAGAAGTATTTTCCATTTTATTTCATTTGTGTAGGTTGCAGTAAAAATGTTACCTAAGCATGGATCTGCTCGAGTAGGACATTACTTCTAAAACTGGGTCCACATTTATGTAACAAGTCACATGTTGTGATTTAAGTCCGTGACAAACACTCGTGACAAACATGCGTTTTATCATTCTAATGGTGTTTATTTTTTATTTGGTTTGTCAACATTAAATATTACATATGAAACAAAAATTAATTTACTAATACATTTACCAATACTTAAATGATAAATCTTATAGTACAAATCAATCCTTTATGTTTGTTTTTATACATGTGTGAACGGTGGATTTGTACAAAAACAGCTCGACGATTCGATGACACAGTCATATGACTGATACGCCCAAAGTGGATTTTGGTAACAGATGTGATGATCCATGTGTCAATAGTACGAACATTGAAGTCTCATGGTGGCGTCCGAATTCTGAACCGCCGCGGCCAATAGCGCGCACTGTTTCTGCTCAAGACACAAGACAAGACTTCCCTGCCTAGCTTGTAGCGCGGGATGGCCTGAATTTCACGGTGCATTTGGAGTCACGGGGTGCCTAAATGATTGCATCATACTCAAAGTCAAGGTAGATATGTTGTTTATATAATTGTCGTGAACACACATCCTATCTTTCAATTCAAAAATTCGTATGACTTGCAGTCGCTTTTGACTTCCCTATTCCTGATTTTTATAATGATGTAATCCCTGTATTTAAACTGTCCCACTGCTGGGCACGGGCCTCTTATCAGTGTGACAAGATTTAGGCCATAATCAACTAAGCTGGGCCTGTACCGGTTGGGAGACTACATATCTTTAACTTTTTGGAGACACCTCAGACAAGCAGGCTTCCTCACGGTGTTTTCCTTCTCGCTTAAAGCGAGCGATAATTAACTATTTAATACGCACATAACTTTGAAAAGCTTTGGGTTAGAACTCGAGGCCTCAGCGTGACACTCCAACGATCTACCCCTAGTTTATCGCTGCTGTTTTCTTAGTTAAATAATAAATTTAGACTACTGTTTCGGACACATTATCTATAAGTAAAGTAGAAGATGTATTAAATGCCAAATGAAGCTTTCGTTTCGAAAAATTTTTTTCCCTAATTTAATTTGGCGTAACGAGTTAGGCATATTTTTTTGTCATAATAGTACTTTGACATACTTGATTGTTTTTTGGCATACTATTTCAGTGGGCATAAAAATATCATTTAGGCTAATGCTTTTTGCCCTAATTTTGACTGACATAAAGTTATAAGGCATATTGTTTATTATTATCTGGTATTATATCCAATATGAGTTGGGTACGATAGTGTTACAATAGGTTAGTGTGCAGCGGTGGTGGACCCTGGGCCACCCCTAAGCCGCCAACATGTTTATTTCATATACGAAAAGTATTTATATACCTATAAATATTATGCTCAAATATCATTATGCATAAACGAATTTATGCTTATAGTATTCATGCTTAAAAAATTGTGCCTTAACAATTATGCCATGTTAAATTATGACATATAATTTTATGTGAATAAATAGGGAAGCAAATGCCAACCTATCAATTACTTGAACCTCCTAGTTTCCACTCGCGCTGTCTCAGTGTCTGACCGCTTTCGTGGATACTGAGCAGCTTTTCTCTTGATTGCGTGCACGCTCACCTCAACGCCCAGCAGTACCAGAGCGAGAAAGGCGCCTATTGCCAGCGCCTACATACAACAAAAAGTAAATGAGGATCTAGATAAAATAATAAAATTCATGGACCGGGTCGTCCTCTTCCCTTCAGTATGCCGAAGGGGACGATGGCTGGCCCATGCGTCGTACTCGTTAACGGGTGCTACTTGCGGAGTTTGGTTATTATTTATTACTAATTAAAATAGTAGATATCTGGTTTTTGCCCGGACTACAATATGGTCACTCGCTGCTTTTGCTACCTTATGTGCACGTGAGTAGATGCTCTATTTTGCCATGTCTGATGTTAGAGCCTACGATTAAAATGTTCTATTTCTGTTTTGCTTTTGAATTTTTAAGCTTAAGTGAGTTTAATTCAGTAGTAAGTAAATGGTATAATAGTTGCAGCTCCTTACAAATATATTTTAAAAATAAGCAGCATTGTAAAATTGGCGATTAAAAAAAGTAACCATGAGTTTCTTGCCCATAATTTTCATTATTTCTACGCCCTTACTTTGCTGAACGTGGCAACAGGTAAATATAAATTCATATTATAGTTTAGTCAGTGTAAGTTCATAAGTGTTACTTGGTGACCTAAATCAAAAATAATATTTTTTGGAATACTGGACTCGGCGATCAATATGATAATTGTTTCAGTCGTTTCCCGACACGACGACAGCCTCACGTTGGATAGCTGGATCAAGACCTTGGTACAGAAGGTGGTATTGCTTGACATAGCACGCATTGTTCGGAGGTTCCTGTCTCTGAAGCCCTTACCACCGGTATCTTGGTCCCTGTATCTGATCCGATGCCAGTGGGTCGGAGGTAAGCTTGGCGTAGGGAATCGTAAGTCACAGCTAGATGACTTACAGCTTTTGATCTTCTAGTGATCAGTAAAAGAGCGAAAACTACGTTGTAACGGCTAGTTATCTTTTGGCTTATATTATTGGAGGTGACATGTCAAGGTGGTGCAGTAATCAGGTGTACAGTATAGACCTGCAGCGCAGGCAGTACATCGGTGATGCCGATGCTGACAAAGCCGCTCTGGGCCGACTCGCAGCGCGGCCGCGCCACGAGCCACACGCGCCGCGCCTGACCCATCAGACCCGTCTCACGCTGCCAGCGCATCCTGCACACACACGTAAACTTCTCGAAGGAGCACTTTATATAAAACTGTTAGAATAAAGGCCAATATATGTACTTCACTAGCTTTTGATTTCACTAGCTTTTATCGTAAAGGATAACAATGCGTGGATATTTGCATGTTTCAGAGTCGCATGTCGAAGATATGTGAAACTCAGCCCGCACTGGGCTAGTCAGTCTAATAAAAGCTACTACCCAGAAATGGGACAGTTTATGTACAGGGCTGATAAACGGTAAAGGTACCTATGCAAAATATAAACTCTAGTGTGAGTCTTCTCCTCTCTCCGTGTGTTGCTTTCTTTATTATCTTAATTTTTTTATTTTTATGGTTCAATATGGCAAACGGATCGCCTGATGGTAAGCGATTACCGCCGCCCATGGACACCCGCAATACCAGAGGAGTCACAAGTGCGTTGCCAGCCTTTTAAATTGCTCCCCACCCCCAGGAAGTATTGGGCCTCCGGTACTCTCACACACTCAACGAAACACACGCAAGCGCTATTTCACGCCGGTTTTCTGTGAGGCTGTGGTATCACTCCGGTCGAGCTAGCCCATTCTTGCCGAAGCGTGGCTCTCCCCTTATATATCTTTACATCTGTTACAGGAAAACATTCATATTTAAGATATTCTTTATAATAGTATTACCTGAATTCGAAACTCTTAAGTCACCTGAAAGTCTGTAACCAATCTAATCTAGCGAGCCTATACGTCATCTGCGCACACATCTAGACTGTGGGCTGATGACTGTGAATTTCTGTACAGAAAACCCATGAACTCTTCGCCCGATCAGTTTATCATCAAATTCGGATCCTCTCGAAAGTAATAATAATAATAATATCAGCCCAGTACATAAAAAATCTGTACCTAGCAGTGGTATGACCAAGCTAAGCACGAACTTTTTCTCAGTTTAAGAAAGAAAGGTTAGACCAGTGGGAGCTGGCAGACTTCACATATCGCACTCTTAATAAAACAGCGACTTAACTCGAAATTTGAAAGTAAGGCAATTTGAACTCTAATTGTATATGTTAAATTCTAATATTATATTTGTGTTAAATCTTTGCAATAGAGTTCAAATTTGTTTAATCCAAAATACTGAGATAAGTCTCTGTTTTATTAAGGATGCGATATCTGCGAGAACATTATGCAGAACTCTTAGACAAGCAAGTTGCCTCGCCATGTTTACATTCACCAAGAAAGCGAGCGACAGTAAATAATTTTAATAGTTTATAATTTTAGTAGCTTCTAAGTTTAGTTATTAATTTATAATTATACATTTTCTTTTCTTTTTTATTTATTAAGGATCTCTGACAATGAATATACCTACACAAAATAGCACAAACATGTAAATATAGTTTTGTATAGTGTACTCCTTCAGTTATAGCAGACCACAGCATGCATATACATATAACAACAAAACTTAAACAAAAAGATTATTAAAACAAAAATAGCTACGCATTGGCAATGTTTTTAAGAAGACAAATAAACAATTAAAAACTTAATAGAAAATTTAAGACTGCGCCGAGCGTAAGACAGATGGTGAGAGAGCTCGTGCGGCGCATATTCAAATCGGCGCGCGGCCGCCATAGTAAAATTGTATGGGGGATTTGAAGTGCTTTTTTGATAAATATGTATCTTTAATGTCAAACAATAACTTAAATATTTGGGACGGACAAATTGTAATATAACTATTTATGTTTCGTTTAAGCTGTAAAATAGGATAGATTTCTACTGTAATAATCTAAAAATCACGTAACACGAGCTTACGCTTTTGCATATTTCGTGCAAATTTACGTAATATTGTAGGCGAAAATAATAATTATTTTAAGTTTTTTACACGGAGTAATTGTAAACACATTCATTGTTATGGTAAATGTATAATTTATATTTGTATTAAACAAAAAGTGTTGATTTTATTCACTTAACTGTGACCGCCCGTTTTGGCACATTTCGCTCGGCGCAGTCTTAAGTGGTTAAGTACTAAGTAATGATTCTCCACAGCAAATACACACACATAAATTATCATTAAACGTTAGCTGTAAGTGTCTTTTATATGTATTTAGGTAAGGATTCACTTATGTCATTGTCATGAGTCTTTGATAAAGTATTGTATTGCCTACAAAGCCTTGGTACAGCAGCGTAATAAAAAATAACTAGCAGTCGCCTAGTGGTCAAAATTCGACCAAAATTCTTAAGCTTGCTACTTTGTTTTCTGTTTTTCTCTATTACATAGAAATAAGGTATAGGTAACCATAGTTACAAAGAATTGTAAGACGTCGGACTAACAATGTCGAAATACTACGAACGCGATTGGACTGCGTGTGTCAAATACATGGTTGTGTGCATGTGCAGGTAGTGTTTTTTCATTAATTTAATGTATTTCTAATGCATATTTTATAAAAATATTAGGATTCGCCCCTCGTTCTCCAAATAAACTTTAACTGTGCCAAATTTCATACTCCTCCGTCCGCGCAATTTTCGTATAAAGGGGTACAAAGTTTTTGCTTCAAGTATTAATATATAGATAAAATACTTCGAAAAGTCAGAGATGAGCCTTGGGATCCTACTCGAGACCTCTGCGTATCAGTCCAACAGTCACTCACTAGCTTGTGGCTGTTATGTGCTTAAACTGTGTGCTGTGGTCTGCTATAACTGAAGCAGTACACTAAACAAACCTATATTTATTTGGGTGTGCAATTTTCTGTATCTATATTCTTCGTCGGAGATCCTTAATACATAGAGAAATAAAGCATTCTTTATTGATTAGTAGGCTGGTGTACCTGACAGCGAAGAGTTCCCTGTAGCCAGAGTACCGTTTCATGGGCACGCACACCATCGGCATCTTGAAGGCCTCGATCTCGTCCAGCGAGCACTTCTCCCGCTCCGTGAAGGTCTTGGTGATGATGTCGTAGCCGGAACTGCGCTCCACCTGCAAGACCAGACGATACTTTTATATAAGACTAGATTTTGCCCGCGGCTGCACTCGCGTAAATGTAATGTAGTAACATTATATAATTTTTTTCTGGATGTATCCTATGTCCTTTTTGTGCCCCTGACAACGTGTATGCGAAATTTCATGATAATCGATCGATTACGACGTGAATTCGTAACAAACAAACAAACTCACATTAGAATTTATAATATTAGTTAGGATATGATAACTGCACGGTGACCACCGCGGCGAGTGTTGTGTGTTTTGGCCACACGGGAAAATAATTAGTGTTATCCACAAATAGTTGCGCTGTTTGAATGTTTTTAAATTCTCTCGCGACACAGGAATAATATAAAGTGCGGAATTTAAAATACATGACATATTTTTTAAAATTTAATTATTCTTGGCAAGGCTTAAATTCGTTTCCAAATCGATACTAATTTTAAAAAAAGCGCTTGATATTCGTTCGTGCACACAACGCCTACAATGCGCAGTCACTATAATGTGTTGCATGCGGTATTTGCTTATCAATTGATTGAACATTTATTCAAGACCTTTGTCGAGATGTTATGCAACTTGTATCAATGTATTTACTATAAACAATCCATACCATAAATAAACTGAACACGGCCGTGAAGTTACACTGATTTGGGATCATAGTGTATTCAGTAGGCCTAACATGAAACGTAAATGCCAACGTTTCGGGCCCAGTTCGTATCGTGAAACACATTTATTCAGTAATTCGTCATGAATTTTGATAAGTAAGCTCTTAATTGTACTAAACTCATTCATGAAGCAGCCCGAAAGCCGAAGAATGCCATTTAAAGTTTTTCGTTCGGCCCGAAGTTTCGGGTATCTGTAAGCTGAAGTTTCGGGGCGAACGAAAAATCTTTAACGTCTATACGTTTTTATGGTAGGGTGTCAGGGTGCCTAGTGCGAGTTGCTTTTACGTTAATGCGATCGAAACGATTACCGCGTTTGGCTCTCTGATTGGTTAAGAGCTTGGAGCGGGCCAATTGAAGCACAGTCGATACGTGTCGATCGCATTAACGTTAAACAAACTCGCATTAGGCACTCAGGTTATACCTGGAAGGCGAACAAGCCGGTCCGGACGCGCGCGATGCCCTCTCCGACGCCGAGGTAGGCGCGCTCGCCCTGAGGTAGGATCTTGCGCTTGTATAACTGCTGCGCGGACACGTCTGCTGCCTCCTGTAACAACCATATCATACATCAACTCACCAAGTCTTCCAATATAGAGTACAATGAATATTCTGTTGGTATAATAACTAATGGAACTAACCTGATCATTGGTTCATCGCACTAGTTTACTGTGATGCAGAGGAATACTATGACGCCTGTTAGAGGGTTTTACGTTTAGGCTTTTTTTCTACTATACAATATTTTCGGTATAAGTTGCTTCTAAAGAATTGAATTAATATTGGTCAAGTGTTGAAAATAAATTTATTCATCCTGAAGTTTCTTTTTTCTTTCCTTTTAAGGGACTTAGAGCCATTTTGACTATGTCAGTCCCATCGGGCTTACAAATACTAAACACAACTTAAAGTATCCAAGATTACTGGCTACATAGTTAAGTAGAACCTACTACTTAACAACAAATTATCTATTATCTAATTTATAAATAAGTTTATATAAAGCAACTGCTGCGTCTGACATAGGTTCAGACAAGATACTTAAAACTACTCCAACATCATTCACGTTAATATTAAAATTAACTTTTAGGTGATCTCTCAGATTATCAGTTTGGATACATTCTGTTAATAAATGGTAAATATCTTCAACAACATTACATGATCAGCAGTTTGGAGAGTCTGATTTCCTAACCATACATTTAAATTTATTTAAAGGTAAATGACCCGAATCCTGATGTTGGATACATCAAAGTTTATTGCTGTTTCGAAGATCTGCCTAATCATGCGAACAATGACAAGTCTTTATTCCAATTAGTGCCCTATAGATAGAACTGCCAAATATTTAGGAAGCTAATTTCACAACAAGAAAATATAGAGAGCAAAAGTGTACGTAAGTGTGTGTAGACTAATATCTAAATCTTTCTCCCTTCCTTCAACACCTTATCCCATAGGTATGTATCTATGTATAATTTCCTCCAGATCAAATTTCGGTCGTGGCGGCCGACTTTAAGAGAAACTGATTCAAGAGATATCATAATGCATTAATTATAAGCGTTAACACAAGTGCACTTTCACTATCCGATGGGACAGTAATCCGACACGACCGGAGAAAGATCAGGAGCACAACCAACGGCTTCACGTGCATTCCGAGGCACGAGGGTGTCTAATATCCCAAAAAACTTCCTAAACGCCGGACCAACATTAATTTTTTTATTTTTATTTATTTATTTCATTATAACGGTTGTACACCAATTACAATAATTAAAGATAGGAAAACATGAAACAAACACAAAATTGAAACAAAGATATAAAACAAATAAACAATTATATGGATACCAAGGCAAACAATCATTCCTTCCTCTCACAAAATCGCTGACACACTAACAATATATTCGGCCATCCATCCGCAAACAAGTCACAGTCAGGACTGGCGTACAGGAGAGCGTTGAGAGCAGATAGCGAGCGCGGTATGGGTGACTTAGCGCGCGCTACGGTGTGACATGATGGCACTGCAAACAACATGTGCCTTCGGTTGCGACGGTAGTTATTAGGAACAAAAAATCGACACAGCTCGTCATGAAGGTCTGGTACATCAATTTTTCCCCTCAGAATTTTGCACATGGCTATAGGTTGGTGCATCTCCCGTCTGACTTCCAATGAGTTATACCCTAGACAACCCAAAAGAAACATTGTGGGATACATGTATGGATAATATCCATAGACACGCTTGTACAGGTATCTTAGGAAGGCTTTTTGCACCTTTTCAAGCAGAAGAGCGTATGTGCTCTCGTGTGGATACCACACACACATACTGCTTTTAAGCTTGCAACGAACCTATGCCCCAAAAAGTAACCTAATTGATTATATAAATTAAGATTTTTGGAAGAAAACCCAATAACTTTCTGTTGGCAGAACCCGAGATCTTATATACAGCAGTCGCTTTTAACTATCGCCGCGCCACGTAGGTTATCTTTATATGTATAAATATATTATGAGGGTCAGGAGCATTTGAAGCACCAGATTCATACCAAATATCGCTATTATATTATTTACATTCGTACTTACAGTAAAATAAACCTTCTTATAAGTGGTGTCTTGCACGCCGAGGGTCATAGGCGACCTGGTGAGGTCGTCGATGGTCCGCAGCGCATCGCTGGGTGTCTGCAGCAGAGACACGATCTTGGCGGAGTACGCCGTGAAGATGAATAGCGATGCCATCAGCGTGCTGAACATCACCACGCGTACTGACGTAACCGCCGGCGTTATGTAGAACCCTGACAGTATATAGCTATATGTTATGTCTTAAGCTAACATAATATCCTCCAGACCGAATTTCAGTCACGGCGGCCAATCTTAACGGAGACTGGCCATCTGCGCAGGAGACTATAAAAAAATTATAGTGCACACACGTATGTGCGTAAACACAACTGCACTATCTGTTCCCTAACCATCATGATCCGATGGGACAAAAAATCCGACACGACCGGAGATCAGGCGCAGGATTAACTGCTTTAAGTGGTTTCCGAGGCACGGGGGTGTCTAAAATTTTTATCGAAATTTCTTAACGAAAGAATCCAATAACGTTTTGTTGGCCCGAACCGAGATTCGAACCCGAGACCTCATGCACTCACATTCACTACCGATGCGCCACGGAGGCAATTAGCTAACATACAGTGGAATCCCAATATCGTAATTACCAATTTAATACGTGAGATCGTTTGAAGGTTTTGAGGCGAGTGTCAATGCCACTACGCAATTTGATATAATTAGCAAAACGCCTATTGAATACATGATAGCAATGTCTCGTACAATTAGTCGTTTAAAGAGTATATGCGCGGACGCTTGCAGTTGCGCCGAGACACTATAAATATCAACTATTGTTAAAATCATGGAACAGGTTAAAATGCAAAGACACCGTTCGGGACATTATCAGTGGCGTAGCATAGTGGGAGCGGCAGGGGTGGGAAATTTCGCCAATAAATAATAATATTATCTTGTAAATATTTGTACCATTTCATGACGAACAAGAGGAATAAAGTGACAACACATTCACAAATACACACACACAGACACACACGCACGCACGCACGCAAGCACGCACGCACGCACGCACGCACTCATGCAAGCACGCACGCACGCAAGCACGCATGCACGCACGTATGCACGCACGCACGCACGCACGCACATGTGTAGACCATACATTGTGAACTATGTACAAATCTAAACATGTATGACATGTACTGATAAAATTCGATAGCCAGTAGTAGGAGGCCGGCACTGTGCCTCCTTAACACAGGCTGCTCAGTAGCCTATCTAGGAGAACAGTACTCCACCCACCATTATTGTAGTTAATGTATACTGTCATCGTGTATAGCAATAAGACTGTGTGTATAACTACAATGTAATTTAATATTATTATTGACAGCCTACTGGAAGTCTGTTAGAATTCCACGCAAAAGTCTCGAGATCAATTCCAAGGCGCGTACTTTTGGCTATTCCAAGTTATGTGCGTATTAGATTGGCCATTGGATTGTCCCGCAGAAGTCTTCAGTACGAACCCAAGGTGTGAACCTCTGACTATTACAAGCTATGTGCGTATTAGAGTTAATTATCCCTCGCTTTAACGGTGAAGGAAATTATCGTGGGCAACCTGCATATCTGAAAGTTCTTCATAATGTATTCGAAGACATGTGAACTCTGGCAATTCATAGTGGGTCAGCAATATCATCATACATACCCTCCTCATACTGAGAAAAGGCCCGTGCTCAGCAGTGGAGCAGTTCATATAAAGAGCTGATATTATTGTTACGTTCTGAAAATAAAACTGCTTTCGATGCAAATCGTTTAAATCGAGAGAACTACAATAGATTTTTCCAGCATTAAAGGTCTTTTTTCAAATATCCGAAATGTATTCAGTAAATCTGCTGTAAAGCCGTTGAGTTCCCTCGTACTCTGCCTCTCTCTCAGCAATGCAATTTCACATTGACATAAATTTTTCTGTCAAAAAGTTTATCAGTAACAACACAAAGTCTGGAAATGTGTATAGTAGAAGGCAATAAGCCAGTGGCGTAGCGTAATGGGGGTGGCAGGGGTGGCCGGCCCCGGGCGGCACTTTTAGGAGACGGCAAAATTTCACAATAAATTATAATAATACCTTGTAAATATTAGAATTGTACAACACACAATATTGATGACTGTTTTTGGTGAAAATTTCTTTAGAATTACTGAAAATTATAGTCTTTTAAATTGAAAACCTAAATAAGAGGGTGGCAAAAACTAATTCCGCCCCGGGCAGCTGACGCCCACGCTATGCCACTGCAATAAGCCCGCCCACTATTTTATGGAACCTTAAACCATAGCTGCTGAAACATGCGTATTGCTAACATCTCCCAGAACATAACCGAGAGACTATGTATGTACCTTGTTGACACATAGAACCGAACGCAAAAGTGCAGGTGTCGGGTAGAGTTAGAGGTGCGAGCAGCTGCCTCGTGTGTCGGTGAGTCTTCTCCATGACGCGGCGCAGTATCACCAGCAGCATGGCGGCCCAGAGCGAGACCAGTCCGCAGGCTGACCACACCCCCGCGCTGAACGGAGCCAGGAACACGTTTGATACGGCCGAACGGGACGGCTGACGGAATATGAACGCGCAACTGGAACGAACATAGTACCTATATATAGACTAGCTTTTCTCTATGAATTCTTCCGCATAGAGTTTAGTTGTTAAAATTTTGTAATAGTTGTTAGTTAGTTTCCATTGACTATAATTTCCCATATATTATACATACTACTGTTTCGAAAATCCTATTAACCCTTGAGCAATTGGAAAATTTTGCCTCATTACTTACTTATTAAGTAAGTAATAGCAGCGATAGCTCAGTGGGGAGACCAACAGACTGCAATGCAGAGGGTCTCGGGTTCGAACCCACGTCGCGCACCTCTGACTTTCGGAAGTTATATGACTTTTCGAAATTATGTGCGTATTGATTGACAATTATCGCCTGCTCCGTGCCTTGGAGAGCACGTTAAACCGTCGGTCCCGGCTGCCATGAACATCTATGGCAGTCGTTATTGGGAAAGTCAGTACCCTCTAATATCCTGACACTGGTCTAGCCTTAGGATATCGTTAGCCTTCGGGTTGCGAAGGTCAGGTGGCAGCCGCTCCGTATAAAAACTGATACCCAGTCAAATCCGGTTAGACTAGAAAAGCCGACCCCAAGTGACTTGGGAATAATAAAGTCTAAGGGAGAAGACTTACTTATTTAGTAAACGGAAATGGGTAATTGGCCTCATAAACAAAAAATACGTATGGTCTACGAATATAATGACACTTATATTTAGTATAATAATACAGAATAACGAAGAACGAATGTGTATTTAGTGACGTTGGGACAAGTTCTTTTTTCTGGGTAACGATACCCTATGTCGTTTTCTATAAACTTGACAAACAAACTCATATTCACTATTACGAACGTTGTATTTTTAAGAGAAACATATTTATTCTCTATGCAAGCTACATTATGATCCACATTTACCTAGTTAAGCATACGATAAGCATCGAAATTTAACCATGCCACCGTCTGCTTACTAAAATGCCACAAACTTATATGAGTCTTCATATTAACACACTAGGCTTTAAAGATAGCAACTAACCTAAATATAGCTTCAGTAACTTAGTAAACTCACTAACCTATATATTTTGACGTTCATAAGTGTTACTTTGTGACCTAAATGAATAAATGACTTTTGAATTGAATTGACTTAGCGAACGGCAGGCGGTTCCCTCGACAATTCGTCAATACATACGTGAGCGCCATAGTCTCGGCGAAATAATGCAGCCCCTGCATCCTGTCCTTCCTCATGAAGATGGAGGCGAGGCCCACCTCCACCTCCTGGCGTTGCAGCAGCCCCACCAAGCCGTCGAACGAGCCGTTCGGGTGCACTACACCGTATACGTCCACCTGACGTAGGTTGAAACTGAAACATTATACTTACAACTTAACATAACATGGTCTTTCTCTGTGCCAAATATAATCCAAATCTGCTCCATAGATTTTACGTGTCGCCATAAACTTTCCATATTCAAATTTCTTCTGTGTAAACGCGTAGTGAGGTAAAAGTATCATATATGGCAGTAATGTAAAGGTACCAGTTTACTATACGTGTGTCAAGTTAAATCTAAATTCGTTTAATATCAGTTTTGTCCACAGCGTGACAGCCATCTAACCACCACAACTGAATTAGATAACGATATTCTAACATAAGACCAGAGACCGGTTCTTCTAAGTCGATAAAGACATCGACTATTATTAATATTAGGTCAAGGACGACCGACTCTACATGTTCTCCTAGGCATGACAACTCTTTG
The DNA here is from genome assembly GCA_930367265.1 of Catocala fraxini. NCBI lineage: Eukaryota > Metazoa > Arthropoda > Insecta > Lepidoptera > Erebidae > Catocala > Catocala fraxini. The sequence goes on from OV884031.1 coordinate 3,535,251, forward strand.
TAAATTATCATCCATCTATGAGAGATACCTATAAAACAAAATCCTCACTATTTATTTCTGCTTATTTTTAGTGGCATGCACTGTAATATATGCATTATTCCCATCCCTGTAGTTTCAATGTAAAAATCGCCATCTTTACATTGAAACTACAGGGGACTGACATTGAAACTGTGGCGACTCCGCACAGACGAAGAAGTTCCGCCTACATCTAACAGATGGCACTAAATACGCTCAGATGACGTCACAATCCTGCATCGCGCAAGCGGAGTTTACACAGTGACTAACTATATATACAAGCTCCCGACATCAACCGTCGGGCCGCGGCGCGCCAGGCACGATCAACCAGCCTGGTCGGAGGATCCTCCCTTTGTCCAACACAAAGGGAGGATCCTCATCACACCCTGTTCCTCCACAAAACTAAGACGAAACCGAGACTCGGAGTAAGTATTTCTTGATTATACATATTTTTTCGGTGTGGAGAACATACTCACAACATTCACCAAGGTGAATCTATGCCTAACCTCGTGGATACATCAATCGGGTGTCGCCATTGTTTTATTGACTCCTCTGCAGGATAATATTATGTAGCCTGTGAATATGCAGGTTAATGTTCATTGGAGGCAAATAGTAAGTAAGTACTAACTGGAAGTGCAGGTCTGTAGCGGTGAGCATCATGAGCGGGTGGATGACCTTCGGGAAGGTGTCGTACTGACGTGTGCTCACGTCGTCCCAGCTGTGGAACATCTCCGGCATAGTTATCTGAAATGTACATCATTGTACTATTAGTGGATGGTATAACTAGAAGTTTAAATTATACAGGAAAAGCGTAAGCCGATGGCACCGCACATGCATGGCATGGATAAGGCACAAAGGCGATAAAAATGGGCATGCGAACTAAGTTTTTAGTCCGTATTTTAGATTAGCAAAAAATAGTTGTCACGAATTTTTCTTTTGTTCCACAACATAATAACAATGAAGATATAACGCGTTTAAAGGTGTTACGTCACTTGTAGGTACAAATTTTACAAACGTGTGACGTCACAAACCCTCACACCCGAACTTCAATGCGTTATATCTTAGAGTATTTTTTTTTTTTGGTTTTTTTAAGAACAAATAATAGGCGTCCAATATTTGTTGCTTATCTAAAAGATGGACTATAATATGATAATGAAGGACATGTCGCACTCTTAATAAAACAGCGACTTAACTCGAAATTTTAAAGTAAGGCAATTTGAACTCTTATTGTATATGTAAAATTCTAATATTTTATTTGTGTTAAATCTTTGCAATAGAGTTCAAATTTGTTTAATCCAAAATACTGAGATAAGTCTCTGTTTTATTAAGGGTGCGATGTGTGTAATTCACGTCGCGTTTCTTATTTATATTCTGTATGGCAAAGTTTTGAAGCGGAACTATGCCTCTGCTGCACCTGCAGCGTACCTTCGCTTTTGTATAATTTACGCCTTATATACAGACACTTCAATTTTATTTATTTGTATAGATAAGATTCACTTCAAATACATATTAAGATATGATATGATATTAACTCAGTGGGGAGACCAACAGACTGCAATGCAGTGGGTCTTGGGTTCAAACTCAGGTCGCGCACCTCTGACTTTCGGAAGTTATATGACTTTTCGAAATTATGTGCGTATTGATTGAAAATTATCGCCTGCTCCGTGCCTCGGAGAGCACGTTAAGCCGTTGGTCCCGGCTGCCATGAACATCTATGGCAGTCGTTATTGGGAAAGTCAGTACCCTATAATATCCTGACACTGGTCTAGCCTTAAGGTATCGTTAGCCTTCGGGTTGCGGAGGTCAGGTGGCAGCCGCTTCGTGTAAAAACTGATATCCAGTCAAATCCGGTTAGACCAGAAAAGCCGACCCCAAGTGACTTGGGAATAATAAAGGCTAAGAGAGAAGAGTCAAAACTGCGTACTATTATTATTATAATAATTATATTTCAGAGTATTTAAAAAGTGCAAACAGTTGGCCAGTTATACCCAAACATGGAGGTACAGTGTTCTTCGATTGCAATATAATAACGCGTTCCAGATGCTGATAGGACTACCGTGTTATGGCAACGTGTCAGGTACCTTTGCGATTTATATGATCGAATAAGGCGTTACTTCGAGAAAATCCGTTGTAATTGTATAATTGGGCAGAGAGGAACTCGTCATGCACCCTCGGACTGCCCACTCCAATCCTATTGGAATCGAAAAAGGTTGACAATACCACTCTTTTGATATTTAAGGGGCAACTACGTCGTGAGATGCAGGCGTATGCTCAACTTGCATTACTCACGACTGATTTGAATACAAAATAATCGTCATTACGTGTTTCTCCTTAACGCGAGGCATCCTCAGAACAGTTTGCAATGAGCATTCGTTGCCAAACTAGGCAATCTGATGGTGTGTGGCGGTTTCTGCTATTGCCAATATAATTTTATTGATGTTTACGATTGTTTTTACTCTAAAGAGAAAGACAAGCGTATCCCTGATGCGTCGTGGGAGGGCCAGGCCCAACAACATTCTGGAACATATTGCGAGTAGACTCTACTGCCTGTATGTGAATCGCTGCTGCAGGCTTTCCACATCTATGTATAATATGTAAGAATTTACAAAAAAAAAAGTATATATGTATGTTTATCCATTGTCTAGAACCCATAGTACAAGCTCTGCTTAGTTTGGGCTAGATGGTGTTGTGTGTATGTGGTAGAATATTATTATTATTACATCAGCTTGTTGATGACGTTCATATATCAACTATGTTATATTTTTGTTGTTAGAATAGGCTATTTGCATAGTATTTAGTAAAATTGTTACTAAAGTAACGAGTCATGGTTAATTTAATAAAGATTTTCATTTACGCATATATAAAAAAAAATTGTAATTGATTATTTATGCCATTGGAATGGACTATGAAGCTGAACCTTGCCAAGATTTAATGAGTCGTAGCTAATGCAGCTTGCTGATAAAATCAGTTCAATAACAAGTATAATAAATAACTATTTATGATGTTCATGCTTCAGATCACTAGAAAATTGAATACATAGTATTTAAGTCTATATCCCCTAAGATCTAAAGTTAAACCCACATTTCGCCAGTTATGGTTCTAAGTCCTACGTGTCAGGGGACGAGCCTAGTCTAATAGGGATAGTTCCGAACGTCCGTCGTCCGTCCGACGCCTCCATACTGCCACTAAGACATTCTCAACAAAAAAACCCAATGATAAATTGCTTGACCCAGTAATCAAACCCGAGACGACATGCACAAAAGCGTTATTTAATGTCATTGCGCCACCAATGTAGTAGTAAACAATTCGCGTAAGAACTATTTATATAATTTCTATTTTTTTATTTGCATTCTTTGTCTACTGTGTTAGTAAATACCTCTCAAAAACAGGCGATAAGTCTTCTGCATATTATCTATGTTATTAAACCTTCATATGTATTATATAAATCTTACATGTTAATAAAGAAAAAACTCGTGTGACCGTAATACGATGAATACAATGGACGAATTACGCAACTTCTTTATACAAGCGTAACTACTTTGAATAATATTTACTGAAAACACTTAATAACTTACCACAGAGGCACCCAGTAACGTCGTATTCCTCAAATCCTTTCTTCTGCTAACAGTTGACGGTATAGAACCACACATTTCCATTAGCTGTTGTTTAGAACAGCTCCTGTTCAGTCCGAGGTCAGTCAGGAGCAGCGGGTGCTTGGTCTTCGTTCTGTATACGTCTATGAGCCTGTCAGGTGAAGCCCACACTACGTCAGCATCAGGTAGGATATCGTAGTCATCCAGAGTAACCTCGATGAAGCTTCTGTTGTATAAAGAGTTGTGGACTAGAAGCCATACGTGGCGATAGTGGAAACCGCGTGAAGAAGATGCCTGAAATATATGAGAAGAATGCATATCAGCCGATAAATAAATAAAATATTGGGAAGAGAGAAACCCGCCATGCACCCTCAGATTACCCACCCCAACTATTGCAACAGAAAAAGGTTGACAATACCGGACTCTGGAAAGAGCCAGCCGCCTCGTGGGATCGAGGTGCATTCCAACTTACAGTATTCCGCTTCAAATACTAAATATGCATCGACACTTGTTTCGTTTCAGCGCGAGGCTGGGGTGGATAATACGAAGATGCTGGGCGGACTCATCTCTTCCCAATAATTATAATATATTACAATGGATTTCCACCAAGTAACGACGTCGAATTAACTTTATACTTTTTTGAACTTTGTTAATTGATGAATAATGTTACAGGTTCAGGCAGACGTTACCTTAGAACGGTCCAGCTTGTTAATTACCTGACAATTTATAGAACATCGCAGATAAAGAACATTGTGTTCTCGTAATTATATAATGATTCTTAAGATGGATAACAGCATACGTGTCAAGGTCTTGATTCTTTACGTTGACAGAGTTCTGCACATTTGTAGATAATTTACGGATAAAAGGATTGAATGTTACATTACTGAGTTTACAGATGAAAAATAAGCTTAACGATTTGCGATAAGATAAAGCAACTCATTCGCAGCATATAGGATCACTTATTTATTCGTTAATCTTCTTCTCTCGTAGCCTTTATTATTCCCAAGTCACTTGGGGTCGGCATTTCTGGTCTAACCGGATTTGACTGGATATCAGTTTTTACACGGAGCGGCTGCCACCTGACCTCCGCAACCCGAAGGCTAAAGATACCCTATGGCTAGACCAGTGTCAGGATATTAGAGGGTACTGACTTTCCCAATAACGACTGCCATAGATGTTCATGGCAGCCGGGACCAACGGCTTAACGTGCTCTCCGAGGCACGGAGCAGGCGATAATTGTCAATCAATACGCACATAATTTCGAAAAGTCATATAACTTCCGAAAGGCAGAGGTGCGCGACGTGGGTTCGAACCCGAGACCCTCTGCATTGCAGTCTGTTGGTCTCCCCACTGAGCTATTGCTGCTCTTATTTAATTTAACTTATTTATTCGTTAATATCATTGTAATATTGTTTAAAACCTAAATGATCGAAGAAGTTTGTTTTCACATAGCCGATCAACAGCATATTTCACACATATCTAGGATGAAGCTATAGGTACAAATAATCTTAATTTTATTTATCCTGAAATACTGGGCAGGTGTGTGGTAATACTGTTATCTGTATTAAGAATAATAGAACATTTGATTTGTCTGGGTAGGTATATGAAGATTATAACAATTAGGTATAGTAACCTATTAAATGGCCTTACAACAATTTCGCTTACAAATAGTTCAGCGCTGAAGTCATTATAAGTAAGATGGATTCTTTGACCAAATCAATATCTTTACGTCTGCTTCGGTCAGTTACGTCGAAAATAAAGGCAACAGGGGCAACAATATTATCATAGGATTTGTAAGAAATAAATAAAATATTGGTTTGCTTGTAACTACTGGCTACCATTGAACTTTATGGCGTTGCATTTATAATAATAATAATAATAATAATAATATATTTTTATTTTCAATTTGTGTTACAAATTTTCTTTTATTGTATTATTATTAAAACCAGACATTAGTTTAATTTATAATAAGAGGTTGCCGTTGACGACCGTACTAATATTAATTGTGTTACAGTAGTCTATGGACCTTAGAAGATAGAACTATACATTTCTATACTATGAATTAACATGGAGTCGTTGGCTTTAACATTCGGCATTATTGGCTGTGTTATAAGTCCAAGCATTTGATTTACATCCTCGATTGTGTAATTGTTTTGTTAGGTTCCTGGGTAAGTGCTACATTAAGGTATTATGCTTTGTTCGGTTTACTTACGTTGTGCAAGTCAACAAAAGTGTCCGCCAAAAAGATTGACATTGGAATATTCACTCTTTTCTATCAGATAATCCTGAATCATTCCTGTGCTTAACTTTACAGATACTAACACATGTTATAATTTTTAGAAAGTACAACAAGACTTTGGGCAACTATTTAAGACTGCGCCGAGCGTAAGACAGATAATGACAGAGCTCGTGCGGCGCATATTCAAATCGGCGCGCGGCCGCCATAGTCAAATTGTATGAAGGATTTAAAGTGTTTTTTTGATAAATATGTATCTTTATTCTCAACCAATAACTTAAATATTTGGGACGAACAAATTGTAATATAACTATTTATGTTTCGTTTAAGCTGTAAAATAGGATAGATTTCTACTGTTATAATCTAAAAGCACGTAACACGAGCTTATGCAAATTTACGTATTTTTGTAGGCGAAAATATTAATTATTTTAAGTTTTTTACACGGAGTAATTGTAAACACATTCATTTTTATGGTATATGTATTTTTATATTTGTATTAAACAAAAAGTGTTGATTTTATTCACTTAACTGTGAACGCCTGTTTTGGCACATTTCGCTCGGCGCAGTCTTAGGAGTCACAACCAATTACATTAAGTCAACCTGGTTCTAAAACGCATTTCTCAGTGGAACAGAAATCCTAGTGGAATCGATGCCAAGAAAACACAGGGTAACTTTTCTTCTCTTCAAAATTGCTCACTATCAACACAAAATAGCCACGATATAATGGGTTTTGACATTGTACCTTTACTATTAGACTCCACTTACCGAGCGAAGTGGAATTATTTTAACAAGGTAGGAAAATCTGTTTCTTTTCAACAATAACCGAAAATAGCTAATTTTAAAACTGTCAATACTTTTCCTTTTTATAAAAGAAAACTCCCGTACTAGGAATAAATCCTGTGTCGGGACTTTACGAACATTCAAATAACGGACACAAAGAACACCCTGACTCGGAACAACCATTTGTGGATCACATAAAGTTTTGTCCCGTGTCGGATTCGAAGCCACAACACTCGGCACAGTGGCAATGGCAATATTGTGGAACTAGGTAGTGATACATTACATTTTGTAGAATGTGCTTTGAATCAGGACACTCCAGGTCTAGCAGCATCGCTTCACGGAGGAGCTCGTACGGACTAAACCTCGGAGGTCGGCGCAGGTCCGTGTATACAGTCAGCCTCACGCCGAACTCGCGGGCGTTGCGCCATAGCTGATTGATCTGCTCTAATAACATAAAAAATACTATTTATTTGGTTGTTACAAAAATCTCACCGCTCCTGCTAAGCTTAGCTTACATATTTGGTAAATAGGTTAAGTTTAAGGTGCTATTTATTTGTATTAAGAACATAACTTACTAACAAACTCATACAAAGACAATTATTTATGAGAGATCGTAGTATCGAATACCTTTTTCTTACGAGGGGGAATGCATTGACGCACACCCGGATTCGGAGAGGCTATGTCGGACTTACCGTGGAAAGATGGCGACATCCTAGTTATACCACCAAAACCTACCACGGTGTTCCTCGTCATAACCAGAGTCGGCGGAGCCGCGCGAATCACTTTTATATGCAATCGCGACCTCGCCGCGGTTTCGGGCCGCCGCCGCGCCGTATGAAACGGTAGGCCACTACACGAATCTACCTACCCTATTAAGAGATACATTTTATCCTTTGTGGGGGGACGAAGACACAACACAGAGGCGCGCATGGGAACACGCATGCCGCCTCTCGGACCTGGTGCTGATTGGGAGGCGGGCAGGCCCTTCCAACACCCGGTTCTGCGGTTGGGGAGAGGGTTTAAGCGCTCCCTCTCCCGCTCCGCCGGCTCATTAATGGAAATAACGGTATCGAATCTTACCGCTACCGACGTGAACCCACTCCTAACACAACCATACTACAAAAACCGAAAGGACTTACAAGAAAATATTAATAATTTGTTACTCAAATTGAAGGTAAACTTAAAGAAATAAGTATTCAGGCCAGCGTGTTGTGCCACTGGACGTATTTTGCTTGTTCGCAGCTTGGTCAGCCTAATAATATTAGTTTATCCTATCACACTGATGCCATGACCAGATTGACTTCGTAATTAGGAAACGTATTTATACAAATCTGTTTCCCAATTACGAAGTCAATCTGGTGATATTGACCGAAACTTTGACTTATGCAATGTGGTACTGTGCCAAATAGTCAGCATCCAATATCTTCTTATGCGCTATTTTTGCTTAGTCACTCTACCCATTCAGATAAAAATTGGCCATGCTATATACATCTGCAGTTTCTGAGTTTATATGGATATGGATCAATTACCATCAAAAGGCCAATATAGAATACAATACAATAACAATACGCACACGTAAAAACTGTGTCTCTGTCGTGGCTCAGTGCGTTAGCCTAACTTGACTCCAACACGCTGGCCTACTATGTTCTGTATATATTATCTACTTTATATTGTTATACCTAACCTATATCCCCGAACAGACGAGCAGATGTGAATTAGGAACCCTAAGCATAATAAATTGCTATGCACCATACCATATTATTTAGCCCTTTTCATACCTATTATTGCCATTACAGTATTAATTTTAGGTTACGTAAAATTTAATTATAAGTACATGTTTGTATCTGTGACATTGGAAGGTTGCTGGTACTTATAGCACAGGATATCCTATTTTAAGTACCAGCAAAACATTATAATGATATTCTTTTCTATACAATAACCTGTATATTTACTATGTAACTTGTAATAAGTGTGGCAATAAAGATTTTATTATTATTATTATTATTATTTAGCATCTTTTGCCGGCTGCGGTGAATCTACCAAGCTATTGACGTCCACCGAACACTCTTTCAGACTCCATGAATGTCTACTAGTTATAAGTTCTTAGCAGAAGACCCCTATTACTCCTTAATAATCTAACGCGAGAGAGCTCGTGCACAACTGTTGCATTGTTTACCGCTGCGGCTAATTTCCTATCATATTGTTGTGTACCAACCAACTTTTATTTAAATGTGACAACAGTATAAACATTGAAATTCTACGTAGTTAACAGTTGCAACACAAATAAGATTCCTTTGAATCAACTTATTACGTTGACATCAATCAAAATAATGAATACCATAATATACTCAGTCAGATAGTATTAGGGTTTAAAATAAGAAATTGCCAATTTGTACTGAACGATTAAAACTCGTTTTTTCTAAGATGTACCATATTTATTTAATCGAAATATTTTCCCCTTATTATTTATACATTGCTGCCATGAAAACGTAAGTTCATTTAAGCCTTTACGATAGAACTCCGGGATCTAGATTAGACAAACTGTGTGAAAGCATTTTGTACTGCCTGCTGGGAAGAAAATTTCTTATCACGTAGAAAATTGTCCAAATCACGAATAAAGTGATAGTCCATTGGAGCAAGGTCTGGCGAGTACGGAGAATGACGTATGGTTTCTATCTGCAGCTTCTGTAGAGTTACAACGATTTCTCGTGCAGTGTGAGGTCTTGCGTTATCATGGAGCAATAATGGTAAAGATCGGTTCACGAGTCGGGGCTGTTTCACTGCCAGTTTCGCCATCATTGTTCGAAGTTTGGCACAGTAAATATCTGCTGCTATTGCTTAACTAGACCTGAGAAAGCTATAGTGAATAACACCATGAAGAGACCACCATACAGTTACCTTTACCTTTTTATTGGTAAGCTTTGCTTTAGGGCACTGTTGCGGCGTTTGACCTGGGGTCAGCCATTGCATTTTTCTTACGGTTATCGTAAAGAATCCACTTTTCGTCACATGTCACAATTCGATCCAAAATTCCTTCATTTCTGTACCGATTTAACAAGGCAACACAAGTTTCAATAACACTCATTTCTTCATGCAGATCAGTCAAATCGTGAAGCACCCTTTTTCTTATTTTTTTATCTTATTGATTTGATTCAAATGAGCCATTATTGTAGGTACGGTAACGTTTAATCATGCCGCTAATTCCTGGATAGTTTGACTCGGATCGGCTTCCACCATCTCCTTCAATTCAGCGTTATTTACCTGTGTGGGCGGTCTTTCACGTGGTTAGTTCTTCAAGTTGAAGTTACCATCATGAAAGCGTTCATAAGCAGTCGCCTCTGCAAACGCAGCGTTGATATTGCCTGCCGTTTCTGCCACGTTAGTTCCGAGTCGCAACTCGTATTCAAAAATGACTCGGATTTCGAAGAGTCTATGTTTCCCGTCTAAGCTCAATAAAAAAACAGTTAAAAGTCGAAAATCTATCATGTTTTAAAAGAAGAATCTTTTAGGTATAATGTGAATAAAGTTTCACTCGAAAATCTCACACCATGAAGGTTTTATGTCAATTCAAAGTATCTACTACTATATAAGCAACTTCATACTTTAACCCCAATTATGTATACCTACTAAAGATAATCATTAAGTTGTAAAGAATACAGTATATAGTTACCAGGCGGCCAGCAAATGAAAGCGGTCATTATGTTCATATTCTTGGTCACAAAGTATGTTAAGATAAAGTTTATCAAGTTCATGATGATTTCAAACGTGGACTGGCGATTCAACGCTTTTCTTCCATTCGAGTATAATGTGTGTTTGTACTAAGAATACAGTTTTAAATCACTCTCATTATAAACTGATGGTAGTTAAGGGTAAGCTTTTATTTTAAAGTAAAATGTATGTGGCAGCTACGCTGAATAATATCAGCTCTGTTTTTAAACTGTTCCACTATTACACACTGCTTTTTTTAAACATACAAGTTTCTCACGAAGAGATTTTTTATAGACCTGTAAATTTCCTCTATGTGGCAAAGTCTCCCTCCATTTCTCTATATTCAAAGCCGCTGAAAAACGTACAGTTGATATGCGTTTCACACTCTATTGACTAATTTTGGTGTAGATCTGCCTTTTAGAAATTGGAGATTAAATGAACAGTATCTATTAAGAATTTGATTTTTACACGCAGTTAATTTTAAAGCGTGTTAGTTGAAATTGGTAAGTTTGTTACAGCTAATGTGAGAGTTTTATATACCTATTTGTTTTTAGAAAACAACAGATACATTAGCCAAGTTCTTTTTATACCAAGGGGCTTTATAAAATTGGAAAAACGTATAATAACGTATAATAATCAGCATCTAACAGCAACTCTGCTCAAGTCAGATATAAATAAAAATATTTGTAAATAAACAGTTATCAAATTAAAAGTAGGTGTGACATGTTTGATGATATAAATTATATGTTATACGTATCTATTATTTAACATAGTAAGCCTTGGTTGAGATAAGTTAGCATTATCACATCAATTAATGAGCGTCAGACTCTACTACGCATAAAATTATTTTATAATTAATTTTTATTAGTATTTATTCGTCACACTTTCATGCGTAAATGCTGAACAGATAATGATACAATGTTGCGTTATCTACGTTGTGTACATAGGTTCGTTCTTGTTAATGTCTATTGGACACATTGCGACACTTTGTGCTGCTACATGTGTCAATGTTCGCTCCGGGAATTAATAGCTTGTAGCGGCCTCTCCACAGAGCAAGAACTTACATACCTACGACAAGAGCGGTGAGTATAATAATTACTATACTATACAGAATGATTTCGAAATCGTGTAATTCCTTCCGATCGCGATCCTCTATTGACAAATATTTGGGTTGAACTGGCTTACGAAACCAGGTGCTATACTTGCACTAGAGCAATGTTCGATGACTAGCTTATCTTAATTTTGTACCTTCGGTTCGCGTGTCCGACTCGCACTTGACCAATGACAACTCAAGTCGTAAAGTACAATACATTCTACTTTGTGGTAAGCAGTTATGTATGTAGATATACATACCTATGGACGCTTATTAGTTGTCACACCAAAGGTATCTTAGTTAAAAATTAAATTTAACAAAAGTTGATTAATGAACCAAAAATGTTTTGCCTTTATCGTGAGGCGTTTTCAAACATTCGACAACAACCATTTTTGGTTTACTCAATTTTTTGTACCTTGTGGGAATTAAACCCACAACGGCGCAGCGGCAATGACGAGACGACGCGGCGACGTTTTAAGCCACTATGCCATCCGTGCAGAATAGTTTTGATAATGCAGCATTGTATAGATTGCGCGCAGGCAAAGACTCCTTTTTACATAAGAGACCTCGGAAATTCTTTTCCTTCGCCCGATTCCTTAAAACACATAAAACAAGACCCCCACAGTAAAAACTAAACGTTTGAGAAGCAGCTCTCCTTAACATGTATTAAATGAATCACAATTTAAACTTGTCTCATGTTTGCGAAGCAATCAAAGTGCACAATTACTGATGGTACTCCATCGTTTGTCGGTCGCTCCAGTAATGAGCTCTGCTGCTCTGTAATTGAACATAATTTCCTGAAAACGATGACGATATGCGTGCACTAGACAGCCTATTATGGCCGCAATTAATTACATGTATGTACCTACATTTCAATCATAACTTATTATATACCAGTGGTTATTTATATATTCTTTCATAAGCCCTAAAGCACCGATAGCCTAGTAGAGGCCTAGTAGGCGGCCTCGATGGCGTAGTGGTTAGTTTAACCGACTGCCACGCCTGAGGTTGCAGGTTCGATTCCCGCACAAGTCAAACATTTGTGTGCATGAACATGGATGTTTGTCTTGGTCTGGGTGTTTCTATGTATGATATGTATGTATTTCCAAAAAAAAAGTATATTTGTATGTTTATCCATTGTCTAGTACCCATAGTACAAGCTCTGCTTAGTTTGGGCTAGATGGTGTTGTGTGTATGTAGTAGAATATTATTATTATTATAGATTCACGCCTGTTTCCCAATGGGGCAGGCAGAGACTACGGATTTACATTTGATACGATCCTGACAGACTTCTCTGGCTTCATTCACTTTCATCACATTCCCCATACACGCTCACCGGTTTAAGGTGCTCTTAACCTGGTCTTTGTCCAGAAGGTCTCCAATCTGATCAAGAATCGTTCGCCTAGGTTCCCCTTACAACTGTTCCATTCACACTAGCCTTATAAACTTTCTTAGTCAGTATTTTCTTGTCCATTATTTCTACATGCCCAAACCAGCTTAACATACCCTTTTCTATTCTCGTCACAATATTTACTTTCATGCCGCATCTCTCTCTAATCACACAATTCCTTATTCTATCTTTCAGATATATAGATATATATTCTATTTTTATTATATACCAGTGGTTGTTTATATTATTTTAAGCAGCGATAAGTCAGTGGGAATACCAACAGACTGCAATGCAGAGGGTCTCGTGTATGAACCCACGTCGCGCACCTCTGACTTTTATATGACTTTTCGAAATTATGTGCGTATTGATTGACAATTATCGCCTGCTCCGTGCCTCAGAGAGCACGTTAAGCCGTCGGTCCCGGCTGCTATGGATATCTATGGTAGTCGTTATTGGGAAGTCAGTACCCTATATTATCCTGACACTGGTCTAGCCTTAGGGTATCGTTAGCCTTCAGGTTGTGGAGGTCAGGTGGCAACCGCTCCGTGTAAAAACTGATATCCAGTCAAATCCGGTTAGACTAGAAAAGCCGACCCCAAGTGACTTGGTAATAATAAAGGCTAGGGAGAAGAAGATTGTTAATATTCTTTCATAAGCCCTAAAGCAGCGATAGCTATAGTGTGAAAACCGTTAGACGGCCACGTAAAGCTCTCGAATTTGAAACCACGGCACGCATCTCGGAATGTTCTCGAAGCTATGTATATGCATATTAAATATTTAATGATCGCTCGCTTTTATGGTAAAGGAAAATATAGTGAGGACACCTACATGTCTGGTGGTGGACCATGGCATATTTCACGTAGTGGGAAGAGGCCCAGCATGGGGACAGCAAACAGAGCTGATATTATAAGTCCAAAAGTCCGACGTCTTAGCTAAAACATGGCAGATAGCTACATATGTACCTACTTCTTTCACTCTAAGCTCTATTTAGAAGGATGGGATTATAGCAACAAAAGTGTTGATTCCGCTATCTATACTTATCTAAATATCAATTAATCCCAAAAGTATATCATATAGTACAAGCTACTACTATTAGGTACTCAAGAAAGTGACACAGCCTAGCAGTACCACTGGCAGTACGTGCTTACGTATAACGTTGTCGTCCTTTTCGGATCCCTAAGATAAACAGTTGCCTCACTGTCAGGACGTCAGTAAGCTGGTACAGGTCTTTGGTAGGAAAAAGAAACGGCAAGGGCCGACTAACCTTCAGGACCGCTCTTTGCGCTCGCTCTAATTTTATTCAGCTATTTTTACATGCCCCACCCCACACAGTGACACAATAAACTATAACTGATTGGCAGAGGGCCAAATAAATTGATGACCTGTGCGTTCGCTATATGCCGCAAGTTTTTGAATATGTACATTAATTTCCGTGTTCTGGAGGAAAGTAGATCCAGGTGGTGATTGAAATTAAGCGAACCGTCTAATACCACTCCCAGGTACTTAACGTTGGAGGCTACCTTGAGACGAATACAAGAGCAGGGATGACTAAGGACACCTCGCAATCAACTGGCAAGTCATCGCTGACGATATCACCAACCCTGACTCTTTGATGGCGGTCAGTTAGATAATCTTTAAATAACTTAAGTTGGATGTCACTAATTCCCATTTTTTCGAGTTATATAGTACGAGGGGACACGGACTGTGTCAAAAGCCTTTGCCAAGTCTAAAAATACCCCCACCACCTTCTTCTTCTGGTCAAGATTGCGAAAAATGTAATCGGTCAGTTCGTGTACGACATCGTTTGTTGACATGCCGGCCCTAAACCCAAATTCAGAACTTGACAGAAGATGCTTGGTCTCTAGATAGTTTATGAGCCGCTTGCTCAAGAGGTATTCAGCAATTTTTGAAATGGCTGGCAGTATAGAAATTGGTCTATAGTTATTGACACAGCTTGTGTCGCCACTTTTATGGATAGGAACAACCTCAGCTAATTTAAACTCTTTCGGGAAATATCAGAACTGAACTTTAGATTAATTATATGTGTTAGAGGTGGGCCTAGAATTTGGTGATATCGCTTAAGTAATGCGTCCGATATGTTATCACGGCCCACGGTATTGCTCTTTTTTAATTTGAATATAATGTTTCGAACTTCTAACATCTTCTGTGGGTATCAAGGCAAAAGAAAAAGGCTGTGAGTCAACATTTAAAAGACCATTACAATAGTCAGGGGCAAGAATACTATCAGAGAGGCTCTTACCGATGGACACAAATATATGATTTATCTTGTTAGCCGATGCATTCGGGTCAGAGGAAGAAAGAAGGTCTGTAGCTGGGGTGCGTTTCTTACTTGTGTGAGTTATTTGTTTTATGGCGTCCCATAAGGTTTTAGTGTTAGTGTCAGCCGCTATATTTATTAATTTTGTTTCATATTCACGCTTTAGCCGTTTTAAGAGCGAGTTACAATAATTTCTATATCTAGTGTACGTGACCTTAATTATCTCATGTTTCGGATTTTTCTTTGATTTTAATTGTGTATAAAGTAATAAGTTAATTTGATATTATTTCAAAATGCTTAAACCACTCGAATCGATTTATTATTGTGAAATCATTTGGTTTCAATTGAAAAATGACTTCAGTTCATATTACGCTAGTAGTATCATGTATCAAGTATATTATTGTAAACAAAAACGCTGAGTAAGCTCATAATCGAACAATAATGATGACTGCGTGGAAAACCTCTTATTGGCTGTCTGTTGAGTAAACACTTTTTATAAAATTGTTGTCTGTTGATTTTCCGATAATCTATAATTCTATATATATATACCAAAAGCTTAAAAACTATAACCCGACTACGTAAAAAAAGGGGTCTAGAAGGACGAATTTAAAAATTATATAGCCTATGTCACCCGAGCCATTATTACGAAACTATTGACACCTCATTTATTAAAATCGGTTCAGTAGTTTAGGCGCTACGGTGGAACATACAAACATACATACCCAGACTCCCAAAATCATTACCCTTCCTTTTGGCTTCGCCGTAGTCGGGTAAAAGTGAATCCCTGTTTCCCTTGGTCACGCCATAACTTAAGAACGACTTTACCGATTCCATTCATCTTATTTTTTAATTTTCTAATACATCGTACAAGGTTCTTATGGCAAGAAAAGTTAAGAAAATTTCGCAGAAAATTAGATAATTTCAGAAAACTTAATGACTATTTTAATCTTCGTAAGTTTGACAGTTTCTTTAAGACAGGACAACGTCTGTAGGGTCAGCGAGTAAATAAATATAACCTAGTGTTGAATGTATATGTGTGTAAAAGAGAACTCAGTCAGCTCTTTGAAGCACAGAGGCATAACGTTCCAGACTCCATTCAATTACACTACAGATTATTTTCAACTTATCGATATAATTCTAAAATAGTTTATATATCCCCTTCCTTTAATTAACTCCCTCGGTTTCACAGTTGTATTTATTGCGTCTATTTTATAAATCCATCTTTAATGTGGAATGCCATAAAATATTGAGTATTGAGTAAATTATGCAAGATCTAAGCGGATAATCTGTCGGTACTTGCATACCTTAACTTATGAGAAGAGCAAAGATTTAATAACCAGTAGGTTTATTTACTTAATAGGTATGGTTAATTGTATATAACTTAGTTCCTAGTAGTATATTGTAAGTGCCAGTAACGCCTGTGGCACAGGTTTACCCTAGTACAGGCACCCATACTATATTACCTATATTCATTACTTTATGGACTGTATTCATGTTTGACTACTGAAATTAATAAATAAGTTATTATTATTATATATGTTTAATAAACCTGGTTTGTTCTGTCTAAGGGAGCATATAGGTACTGATATTTACCGTGAGACCATTGATAGCGTGTTACACCCACGAGTGTCGAATCACCCATTGTTCGAGCAACAAGGATTTGTGAATTGTTTAAACGGTTACATAGTTTTGTGTTTTTACTTTACAAACTATTATAGAGTGTTAGTGTTATAGATTCTCAAGCAGCGCAAGTCAACTAAGCCCACTAGTGGGAAATTAGACTAAAATACTACTAACTACTAAAATAGTCTTACTTTCTGTTTATCTTAGCTTGTGGATAAACCAATGACGTATTGATTGCGTGGTCACTGTGGTCACGTCGGCACTGTGCCGTGTCATGTGTTGTGGGATCAGATTATTAATGGTATAAAGATCGATTATTAATTACGAAAATACCTGGCCCTTTAGGAGGCTTACACGGAGACAGGTCCAACGTGAAGAAGCCCTTCGAGAGTTTTAATCAAAGGTGGGATGGAACACCTACAGCGGCACTAGCCGCAGCAGGTGTAGGACTATTGGTACGTATGGATTCTAATATATGGGCTATAGGTATGGGTGTTTGGTGGACCGGTATATTGCTAACTATAGATGAAAAACGGCGTCTGCCCTGAATACTCCAAAAGCATTAATGCAATAGGCAGACGGTGACTCGCCAACTCATATCATTATTACGGAACAGTCTGTTAATCGAATAGCATTGTACTATCGCTTTGATTTGTTTGTAATCTTATGCGTAAGAGTTACAAGCTGACCTTTAAACGTAGACAAAAAAGAATAAAATAATGGCTACCGATTTAAATGTGATCGAGTAATAATACGTAATATTTGTACGTAATTTGCATGATTGACTCGTTAATTAGTTAATATCTTAATTGTATAATGAACTGGGTTATACACGTGTCGAGATAAGATGAGACAAGGTAAGATAAGAATTTATGTATAGATTGACAAACCACAGATTCTCGCTAAAGAACACAGATTCCTACCAAGGATGCTTCGCGAGGCTATTGAAATCAAAAATATCCTAATTTCAATAGAGAAGATGGTTGGAATGTACCACCAGCTTGGGATCCAGTCATTCAAATAGTCAAACCCAAGAAGAAGCAAACCACAGCTAGACTTCATGATACTCTGAGCTCATTCTGCGTAAATAGAAACACCAACGATTAAATTATGTTCGGGTACTTTGAAATAACGACACTGGAACATTGAGACAACTACCATCTTAGTCTCCCCGTGACCATGGCTGCTGAAAAGCAACCGAAACGTCGGGGAAAGTGTAAACTTAAATATAAATAGTTTTAATAGTTTTAATAATTTAATTAGCTTAAAAAAGTAAGGTTTAATATTATCTAGTAGTAGTGTAACAGTTTCAAAATTTTGTAATAAAGTGTAAAATAAATAACGCGGTAAAATCCGTATATAGTAGTTTAATTTCAAAGGTTTATTAATATTATTATTACGACATTCTTTGCTAACTTACCTTGTTAATCTTTCCCTGCATTCATATACCTACTAGAAATAACCATACTTGTTGACTGCACAGATAGTGTATTGGTTTAAATGATAGCCTCGCCGCTGCCACTGCGCCGAGTGTTGTGGGTTCGAATCCCACACGGGACAAAAATTTGTGTGATCCACAAATGGTTGTTTCGTGTCCGTTGTTTGAATGTTCGTAAAGTTTCCCGCGATACAGGAATTATTCCTAGAACCAGTGTCTTTCATACAAAAACAAGTATTCTGCTATATTAGCAAATGTTCACAGAACTGGAACGAAAGCAATTTATCCACCTACGTCATAATAGTAACACATTTGTACGAACAAGTCGGTAAGGTCATTACACGTATTAAAGAGAAACTAAGCACTTAAAGCATTAGCAACGAAAACACGAAAACATAATATAAAAGTATACAGCGTGTAGCAGAAAGATGCGTTCATATTCTAAGAGCGTAACAAAAAATGTGTTTATATATTAGGATAATTTGAAAAAAATAATTTAATAACTAGCTGTTACCGGCGGCTTCGTTACCGAGGATATTTTTTTTCGCGGAGCACAATTTTTTTAAATGTAGCCTCAGAGACTCCTTGTAACATCAGTTATCTGCCAGTAAAAGTCCCGTTAAAATCGGTCCAGACGTTTCAGAGATTAGCCGGAACAGACAGACAGGCAGAGAAAAATTATAGAATTGATTTTTCATATAAATATTGAATTACTTTAGTAGAACTAGCGGTGGCCTAGTGGTCAAAATTCGACCAACATTCCTAAGCTTGCTACTTTGTTTTCTTTTTCTTTATTACATATAAATAAGGTATAAGTAACCATAGTTACAAAGAATTGTACGCCGTCAGACGAACAATGCCGAAATACTACGAACGCGATTTGACTGCGTGTGTCAAATGCGTGTAGTGTTTTTTCATTAATTTAATGTATTTCTAATGCATATTTTATAAAAATATTAGGATTCTATATTCCTCCTTCTCAATATAAACTTTAAGTGTGCCAAATTTCATACTCCTCCGTCCGCGCAATTTTAGTAAAAACGGGTACAAAGTTTTGCTTCACGTATTAATATACCTATACAGTGCTGACATTCGTGAAAAAGAAAATGCTATATCTAAATGCAAATAATGTATACGGCTTTTTTTGTCGTGGTTTTCCATTATACCTACAGGGGCTATCTTGTGTGACGCTTAAATATGACCACACCTTTCTGTTACACGCTTTTATTTATTTAAGGACAACCAACAAGGCATACATTAAAACATTATAATGACACATACACAGGAATACATTATATAGTGAAGCCTTACTTATTTATTTAAATGCTACTAATATATAATATTTCTATGTATAATATGTAGTATATATTTACAAAAAAAAGTATAATGTTTTTTTTCCATATTCTAGTACCCATAGTACAACCTCTGCTTAGTTTGGGCTAGATGGTGTTGTGTGTAAGTTATAGAATATTGTTATTATTATTAATAATCCCGGTAGTAAGAATTCATAAATAATATTAAAAGTCGTACCTACTTGCGCGTATGTATTATTTATTATTCTTTATATTTAATACTCCTTACAAGGACAATACACAATTTGCACACAAATTAACTTGTTAGAATTAAAGTAAAAAAAATTTATTATTAACACAAAAGAATACATTCATTGTGGTACTAGTATAGTATTATATTATCTGTGACTGTGGGTACGTGGTTATTAGACACTAACTATACAGTATGTATTTCACTAAAAGGTACTGAGACTGTTTACCAAATTAGGCAAGAGCCTGCATTTTGGTTGACAGTGTTCAGTCGTGGTTGGTCGTGGTCGTTAGACGTGAATGTTGCTGAACAGCGGATTACATTTGTTTAAAGTAAGTAAATTTACATTTCCAAATTAACACACTTTTTTTTATTGATTGTAATGGAACAGTAGATATCTATCTGGGTTTATATTATGAGTGAGTGTGGTGTGTGACTGTGGATGTGTAGTGTGTGAGTGGGTGTGGCAGTATGTGTGATATGTGTATGTGTGCATGTCCTACGTCGTTTGGTAATTAAATTGCTGCAGCCAGGCACACACTTTTTTACCCGACTTCACGGCTATTTAGACCTATTTATTATTATATAATTGCAGCTTAGACTATAAAATTGCCGTCTCCCAAATGACGTTTTGCAAGAGGCGTTGCGGATGAAAGGGTTTTTACTACGCTTATTGGGATCTAGGAAGGGGACCGTGAAATGTTTCCTTAGAACTAGTCGATGCACAAAGAGCTGACGTACAGTAAGGATGTTGGTGTGGGATACCTATATGGCTTTTTTGACAGAACTTTAAGCACGGCTCTCTGTGCCCTCTCTAGGCTCATGAGATATGTTTTCGCCGCCCCTCCCCATACTGTAATGCAGTATTGGATGATGGATTGTTCTAGCGCCAAGTATACTATTTTTAATTTTTCGTCTGCGGTTATGTCTCCAAGTGACTTAAATAAATTAATTAGTCGTCTTACGCGCGTTGTCATCAAACTTATGTATTTATCCCACCTTAGCCCACTGTCTATCTCCAACTCCAAGATTCTTAGTAGATTTGGCTCTGGTGAGCTCGAAGTATGTATATATACGTATTTGGAGATGAGCAAACGTGAGCTTTGATGGAGAAATTTTGAGGAGCGTTATTAATCTTTGTGATAGAGAAGGGAATGTAGAGGGTTTTATTTTAATTAAGAGTGAGTAGGTTTAGGTTTAGCCAATGCATGAATTTTATAAGCGAAATTTCTGCTCTTTTCTTTACTACTTGCCAACTATGTCCTGATATTAGGATTGCGGTGTCATCTGCGTATGTGAAGATGTCAGTGTGGGGAAGGGAGATGGTACACAGATCATTAATGTATATTTGGAAGAGCGTAGGGCCTAGTACACTCCCTTGTGGAATACCGTAGGAGACCGGTAGTTCCTCACTTAAATGATCCTTTATCTCCACTGATTGTCTCCCTTCTCTTTGAAGACTTCTCTTCTACTGATTGTCTCTCTCTGAAATAATTACAGACTTTATTTATTGATGTTTGAGGATTTGTCGTTATTTGTAATAATTCTAAGGGCTAGTATTGACTTTATCTGTGTTTGTTATTGTTTTAATTGCCTTCCATAGTGCCTTATTATCATTGTCGGCTTTATCGATAAGGGCTTTTCTATATTCTAGTGTTAACTTGCGTAGAAGTCCTTTGCAAAAATTGCTATACTGTGTGTAAGTTATCTTAAGTGTAATATTATCTGGAGATTTTTTTGATTTCAAGTGTAGGTTATCGCGGTGTCTAATGCATTGCAGTGAGCCTGCAGACATCCAGGGCTTTAGTAATTTGTTTTTTTTTTGCGTGGTTTTATTACTATGATTGGTTATAGTTGACGATATCATGGCACAAGTTTATTCGCAGCCAAGTTAGCGTCATTTATACTCAGTATAATTGAAAAGTCTAAGTTTTCTAATTCGAGCGTTACTTTTAAATGGTCCACGTTTGTTTTAGTGCTTGAGTATTTTCGAGTAGATATAGCAATATTTATACTCCATACTAATGGCATGTGGTCTATTATATGTGATTCCAACACAAGAGTAGTCGATGGAAGATTGGAGTTTGTGAATTTGGTCTAGACATGTTTTAAAATCTTGTGGGATGGTTGTGAGTAGGATATAGGCCGTAAGAGGCGTTAAAGGTCAGGTATTCTTCGGCTACGGGGTCGTTACTATCGGGACTTAAGTCGATATTTATATCGCCTACAAGGACTAGGATTCCGTCAGTATATTAATTAAAGACACTGTCTACACTATCAATAAAATGGTTAAAGTTATTTCTAGTTTTTAGTGACGGTGAACGGTAAATTGTCACAATGCTAATGTCATTTATTTTTCCAATTAAGCAATTTGCATCTGTAAAGATTGGTTGGCATATTGTACACATTAAATTTGTATTCGTATATATAGCAATGCCATAATTTTGGTTCCACGTGGATCTTGTAAAGTGCGCGGTGTAGCCGTCCAAGATAGGCAGCCTAACTACATTACTGAGCCAGCATTCTGTTAGAACCAAAATGTCGTAGTCTGAGGCAGTTTGTGGTAACAAAATACGAAATTGGTTGAATGAATTAACCAGTGTAGGTGCCAAGATTTTCCTGGTCAATGCCTCCGTGCTAATATACAGTGTATATAAATATAACAAAAAATGTTCTTCACCAAATTGAAATCTAAAAGGAATAGGCGAAGTTCCGTAGTCTATCTTGCTGATTCTGGTTTACTACATCAATGGGTAGCCGTGACAATTTAGTCATGGCCTTTTTACTAAGTTGGACTTAGTCTTCAATGTAACGACTCGCACTAAGCCATCAGGTCCAGGGTGAGTCTCAACCACTTGTCCTAATAACCACCTAGCAGCGGGCACAGGCTCTTCCTTTATGACGACGTCACCCACAGCAAGGTTTTGAGTTTGAAATTGCCACTTCCCACGCATCTCTAGCGTTTGAAGATAATCCTTGGACCATTTCTTCCAAAAACTCTTTGTATATATTTTCTGTTAAGCGCCACCTTAATGACAAAGTCGTGTTATCAACCTCTGAGGTTCTTGGAGGTGCCAATACTGGACCGCCAACCAAAAAATGTCAGAATGAAATGAAATGAATTGTCAGTGCAACCAATGGTCTTGAGTTGAGGCAGGCTTCAATTTTTACTAACAGCGTAATAAATTCTTCATATGTCAGTCGTTGATCGCCAAGAACACGCTTGAGATGATGCTTGAAGATGGAGTATTGAAGTGCTCTTCTATGCCCTACTCGGCGGTGTGCTTAATAAGGTCTAAGTCCACTAAATGTTGCCATGTCTTCTGGGGGTCATTTTCTAATGCTCGAGTAACACCAACGAAGTTGGTACCGTTGTCGCTATAGATAATATATATTAATAATAATATTCTACCACGTACACTCAACACCATCTAGCCCAAACTAAGCAGAGCTTGTACTATGGCTACTAGACAATGGATAAACATACATATGTATATACATGTACAGATATGTTTCGGTGAATAAATACACATTTCGCTTGTCGTTTGTTGCATTACGCGAATCGCATGAGTCATAGAGCTATATCGTAGCTGGAGTGTTTCGATGAGTGGAGCGATATTTATTTGCGTGGTACAAATATGCACATGTTTCTTTTCTTCCTCATTGGTAGTGAAAATGTCTCGTTTCGGAATATCGTTAGATTGTAACCATGCTGGGCCATTCCACCATAACATGTTTTCCAAGATATCGGCAGGTAAAAGCCCTCTACTTGCGAAATCTGCAAGGTTATCTTGAGATTTAACATGTCGCCAGTGATCAGAAGGTAACCTTTCTGTAATCTGTACAACTCAATGGGCTACAAAAGATTGGCAGCTTTTCGCATCACCCTGTAGCCATCCAAGTACTACCATCGAGTCCGTCCAGCAGTGAATATAGGTATTCTGTGGGTTTATTAAGTCATTAACCTTTTGTATTAAACACGCTAAGAGTATGGCGCCGCATAACTGTAAACGAGGAAGCGAGATAGGCTTTCTCAGTGGAGCAAGCTTGGTTTTCGCAGCTACTAATCTGATTAACTGTCGGCCATCTTTATCCAAGTTCTTGTAGTACACGACACATCCATATGCCGTTTCAGAGGTGTCACAGAAGCCATGGAGTTAGTAAAATTGTAAAGTGTTGCCAATCCAGCGTGGTATTGTTATGTCATGAATGTGTATCATCTGGTGGCGGAATTGTTCCCAGTCTTGCTGTATGTTTTGTGCGAGAAGCTGATCCCAACTCGTTGATGTTGTCCAAGCTTGTTGCAAGACTAACTTGGCCTTTAATGTAATAGGAGACAGCCAACCAAGCGGGTCATACAATTTCGATATGTCTGATAGTAATGTGCGCTTAGTATTGATTGCAAATCGGTGTTTGTTTATACGTAAAATGATCCACTCGCGGGGTCCACGTGATACCTAATGTTTTGTTGCTTTCAGCGTCTTTAAAATCCAACATTTCTTGACTTATTAAATTGACGGGTAAGTTTTTAAGTAGGTATGTATTGTTACTCGCCCACTTACGAAGATTGAATTCACCTGCCTTCAGCATGGAGATGATTTCTGCTTGAGCCTTTTGTCCGGTTTCAATATCTTCACATCCCCCAAGTAAATCGTCCACGTACAGCTGATTCGACAGAATGCTCGCCGCTAGCGGATATTGTTTGCCATCATCGCTTATTAATTGCTTTATTGTGCGAATTGCTAAAAATGGCGCGGATTTAGTGCCGTAAGTTACGGTGGTTAATTAATATTCTATTCTACCACATACACACAACACTATCTAGCCCAAACTAAGCAGAGCTTGTACTATGGGTACTAGACAATGGATAAACATACATATATACTTTTTTTTTGTAAATACATACTTATTATACATAGAAACACCCAGACCAAGACAAACATCCATGTTCATGCACACAAATGTTTAACTTGTGCGGGAATCGAACCCGCGACCTCGGGCGTGGCAGTCGGTTACACTAACCACTACGCCATCGAGACCGAACTGAAACTCTTGTATTGGCTCGGAGATAGAATTTCGCTATTCTATCTTCAGTAAATGCTGATCGCTTTTTTTCGCTTTTTTTCAATACTAGAGTGGAAACATTTAATAATTTATTATATCTGGATATCTTAACCCATGGACATGCATACCTATTAGACAGCAACTTAAACCTTAAATGCGACTACAGTATGTTTAGCAGATACTCTGGAATTATTAACAATACTGGACTACGGACTATATTTAAAGATTTACGAGAATTAATTATTAACATCACACAAAATATTGACTTTGAACACGGCGAAATAGATAATGATACAAACAACAAATCCAATAATGATACTTTTTTTCGTAACTAGACAACTATGTATTATGCACCAAAACATTGCAGGCTTATTGTCTAAATGTGACTGTCTTACAGTTAACCTACAAGAGCTCTCAGAAAAAAATATCGACGCTGATGTATTATGTGTCACGGAACACTTCATGGCAGAAGGCTATGAAAAATATCTCAATCTACCCAACTACTGCTTAGCCGCATGTTTCAGCCGGAAAGAAAGTAAGCGAGGTGGAGCATGTATACTCCTTAAGAACGGACAACAATGGAGAGAACTCCCTAAAATTGCTAAAATGTCAAAAGCCGGTGTTTTTGAGTGCTGTGCAATTGAGCTGACTAAGTATAGGACTGCTTTGGTATGTATTTACAGAGTGCCAAATGTTAATAACTTTGCAGAATGTATTGAAATATTAGAAATAATGATGCGTGAATTAATTAAAAAATGTTATAAAAACATAGTTTTAACGGGTGACTTTAATATAGATATTATGAAAAAAACTAAGCAGTCAGTGGAATTTGAATGTCTATTATTATGCTTTAACTTGAAACTAGCAGTACACCAACCTACCCGACTTAAGAGTGGGACGTGCATCGACAATTTTGCGCATAATTTCGGTAAATCTTGTAAGGTTACCGTATTGGAACTCGCCTTGTCTGACCATACAGCTCAGATAATCAAATGTCCAATAAACACAGTAAGTAGTATCAGTCGCTGGAGAAAGATAGAACGAGAGTATACAACCGAAAATATTAACAAATTCAAAAATTATATTGGTAGCTTATCGTTTTCAGAAATATATGAAACAACAGACCCCACATTAGCTTATAATAATTTCATAGATTTGTTCTCACTATTATATCAACAGTGCTTTCCTAAGCTGCATATTACGGTCAATCTTAAAAAAACAACAAAATGGGTGTCGCGTGGTATAAAAACTTGCAGCAAAATGAAACGTAGTTTATTATGGCAGTATAGACGGCAACCTACTATACACAACAAAAATCTGTTTACAAATTATTCTAAGCTTTATCGAAAAATTATTAAGTTAACACAAAAGGCCCAGAATAATCATAAAATAAAAACAGCAAATAATAAATCAAAAACTACCTGGCAAATAATAAACCGTAACCAATTAAATATACCAGTGAATCATATAAATAAACTTAAAATAAACGATGAAATTATAACTGACCCTAAAAGAATTGCAAATGCATTCAATAACTACTTTGTTGATAAGATTAATCCTATATTATGTTCCGGCGATAAAGTTACAAAACACATATCTAGCAGAAAGGAATCTATGTTTATGCCGCCAAGTTTGCCACAGGATATACTGAGAATAATTTTATCACTAAAAAATACACATAGCGTAGGGTATGATGGCATCTCCACGAAGGTAGTCAAAGCAGTAGCTTCTGAAATTAGCGGGCCATTAAGTCACATAATTAACTTAAATATTAATGAAGGTGTATTTCCAAATGCTCTTAAAGTCTCAATAGTGAAGCCTCTTTTTAAAAAGCTAGATCGGAACTTAATGGAATTCTATAGGCCAATTTCCTTAACACCAGTATTTTCAAAAATTTTTGAAAAATTTATATATAAAGAGCTCAATACGTATTTAGAAAAGAAAAAAATTTTATGCAATGAACAGAAAGGCTTTAGACAAAATAAGACCATTAACATGGCCATATATGAATTTTTACACAGCGTCATAACAAATATGGATAAAAATACGCCAGTCTGCGCTATTTTTTGCGACATGACACAGGCTTTTGATCATGTCCAACATGACATAATACTGCAAAAGCTGGAAAAATATGGTGTTAGAGGGAATGTCTTAAACATTTTTCGTTCATATCTCGAAAATAGGAAACAAATAACGCAAATAAATAGAATAAACCCTAAATCAAAATTAGAAGAAATATTTACATCTACTGAACGGGTAGTGAAGTTCGGTGTCCCACAAGGGAGTGTACTAGGACCTCTTCTCTTTACGATATATATAAACGACTTGCCTAGATCCAATGAACATCCTATGACACTGTTTGCAGACGACAGCACAGTTGTCATTCCTTGCAAAAATAAGGAGATATATAAAAATGATGTCACTGAGACACTTATGAAAATTATAGAATGGTTAGACAATAATAATTTAAAAATAAACTTATCTAAAACAAATATTATGCATTTTAGCCAACGGCCATTGACATTTGATATTGACATTAATTATAATAGTAATCATATTGACGCAGTTAACTCAACAAAATTTCTAGGGCTAATTATTGATAGAAATCTCAATTGGAAAACACATATACAAGCTATAAATAAAAAAATTTGTAGTAGTGCATACGCTTTGTACTCCCTGTCGCGAATACTTAGTTTAGACGCACTTCTTACAGCATATTATGGACTAGTTGAGTCCAACCTCCGATACGGAATAATCTTTTGGGGAAACTCAACTAATAAAGACATCGTATTTAAAGCTCAAAAAAGATGCTTAAGAAGTATGTTAAACTTACAAACTACCGACAGTTGCGTGCCCCATTTTAAAAAATATGGTATATTAACTTTACCTTCTCTCTACATTCTAGAAACCTTAATATTCGTCAAGACTAATACTAATCTGTTTCCTCGCATGGCAGACGTAGTACCAAGAAACAGGCGTAATAAATGTAAGCTATGCTTACACACTGCAAGAACTGCACTTATGCGCAAAAGCGTTTTTTGTATGGCCCCGGTAATTTATAATAAAATACCTGAAAGCTGGCATGAGTTACCTGTCGATACATTTAAGAAAAAAATAAAATTATTCTTGGCTGAGAAAGCGTATTATAATGTCACCGATTTTCTACAGGATTCTTTATAACTAGTCTACTTTATAAAATATGACAAGACATTTTCATTATGTATAATAATTATATGTATTTTAATTCAAATAATAAAAAAGGATAGCATTTGAGTAGTTAGTTAACATTTTTATTACTACTTAATTTAAACAACACATTTCATTTTCTTTTTTTTTTCTTTTTTAAACTTTATATTATTTTGACATTGTATTGATTATTTTTTGACATATTTGTAATTCGATTAATGTCCTTATTAAGACTTTAAGACATGTATAACTATATTTACTTTATTATTATATTAATTCTGTCAATGATTAATTACTATAAAATTAAACAACATTTGTACGCCACGGTGTGGCAAACATGTAAGAACAATAAGTACCTATCTTGTAACATCCTACATGCCTGAAATTGTATGTATACACATGTTTATGCAAATAAATATTATCTTATCTTATCTTATCTTATCTTTCCTGTATATGTGTTTGTCGATAGAATTTTTCGATGTCAGCTGTGTATACGTATTCGAACCCTCCCCATCGTAATATCATAGCTTGTATGTCTTGTTGTAAGTTGGGCCCGCATTCCATTAGTTGATATAGTCTGTGTACAGTGCTAGTGGTTTCAGATGCGTTAAAAATCACCTGCACTTTGGTTGTGGTAGAGTCGGGTTTTGTTACTCCATGATGGGGTAAAAAACAACTGGGCATAGTCGGCGTTGTACACGGTTGCATGTGGTTAAGAGTAATGTATTCCTCTATGAATGCTCTGTAGCTTGATGATAGGGTTTCGTCGCGAGCAAATCATTTTTCTAAGTGCTTGAATTGTGCGATAGCTTGAGGTTCGGGAAGTTCGGTTTCATAGGAATCCTGACCTCGTATCGACCGTCAGCAAGCCTTGTTGTTGTTTTACTATAGAATCTTCCACAGTACTCTTCTTCAATTGTCATCGTTTCATCAAGCGATGTTATTTCGTCAATCTCCCAAAACCGTAAGATGTCACTTGTATTAATGACTAAATGACAATTTAGTGTTTTTGTATTGCCAAGCAGAACCCATCCCAGTTTAGTTTGTTGTGCAATCGGCGCTTGTATATTCCCTCTCAGGATCGAACTCATAACAATGTCAGCATATCCTCCTGCGTCTAGCAAAATTCATTGGCCGAGATAAATTGTATTGCGGGTCGGCCAAGTTAAGGTTTCGTATATGCGGCCAAGCTTGTTTTTCAAAGGAGTAGTTCGGTAGGTTATTCAGTAACTTTAGCATGACAAGTGCGTGTATAACAAACTGGAATTCCCCGTAAATCGACTCACAATTCAATTGTACGCTTCCATTGCTCTGACTGGCAAATGATCCTATTCCAGAAATAGTTGAATTCTCATTGCGTCTTGATACATTTAGTCAGTAAGCAGTAGCTTCGCTGATGAGAATTTAGCTGAACACTTGGTCAAGAAGGCATCTTAATGTGATGAAAGTTACGTCCGCGGCTAGCATTTTGATTTGTACTAGCAAAACCTCGTTAAAGTGTCCGTGCACGTGATTGACATTTTGTTGTAACTGCACTGATTTGTTATTGACTTGTTGGCTACTGTAATTGTCGCCGCCTGGCAATAATATTATTGACCTACGGTTACCTATTACGTCATGTAGAGTCGTGTTGTGTGCATTGTTACAAACTCTACATCTTTTGTTTGAATTGCATTTATTTCCATTGTGCGAATACATGCATTTCTTGCAAATATCTAATTGCTCAATCGTGTTTATTTTTGTATCTGGTGACATTCCTTGCAATGATTTGCAATAAGCCAATACGTGACTTGTTTTGCATATCGGGCAATTTCTATTAGAGCTTGTATGGTTCGCCTTGGGATAATTTCGGGATTTGTTGTACGCATCCTTCTGGAACATGGACTTTGTGTTATCCTTGTTTGTGGAATGGACCGACGTATGAGCCTCTTTGTTACTGTTAAGCGGATTTCGTTTCCTTACTACTGGTTCCAATGCTATAAACTTGCTTTCTTCTTAGGGTTTTTTCGCGCTTCCCTATAATCCGAGTGTGTCTGAGAATCCAGTTTACTGGCAAAAATATGCACTATTATTGGATTTATAGTGTCAACACCCAAGTTGCGTAGCGCGCATATGGTTTCAAGGCTTGTATCATGTAACCGCTGCAATTCGTAAGAGTTTTGTTGCTGTACTGTTGACTGATTCATCAATATTTGCATCTGATTGGTAAAAAGTTGTTGTAAATTATTGTACCTGTGGTTAAGTTTGCCAACAGGAATCATAATTTGCTTCACAGGCAGATAGGTGTTGCACCAAACACACAGCTTCCCCTCTTAGATCTTCTTTGAGATGTTGCATTTTTTGACCTTTGGAGAACGCAGGGTTGTTGTGGGTTGTGGCAGTATATACATATGTCAAAAAATGTGGGCCATCAAGCGTAGTTTCCAAAGCAGGTTGGTATGTCAATCTTTAGAGCACTCTCGAGTTGAGTTTACGGCTGAGATCTCGTTTCGTGTTCTCCTATGTATATATCTTCATATTGAGAGAACCCAACTTCGTAGTTCACGTCACTACCGACCAGAATGTTGTCGAGCTGCCAATTTGTTTCGTCAATAACCTTCCAACGGGCTTCCAAGATCTTAAGTTTGTATTCAATTTGCCATTTCTCGATGACATCAGCAATATTCAGGCTACGAATGAAGCGAGAGAAAGCTCTAAAATGTTGAAGGCTACAGGATCTGAATCCTCTCCGACAGCACAGCAATACTTAGAGCCCTAGAGAGCAATAGCTGCAACTCCAGGATCGTTCACGAATGCCACCTTGCTCTTGAAAGAATTTCAACAAAAAACATTGTGACCTTACAATGGATAAAGGAACACAGTGAATCACTAGGCAATGATGCTGCAGATGAGTTGGCTAGAAGAGGATCGGAAACCACCACGGAAGGTCTACCTCCATTCCTCCCTCTACTGTTCTCACAACTAAGAACATGGATGCGGCTTAGCACTCAGAGCCAACATAATAAACGCTGGGCACGGACAACGGACTGCAGACAGTCGAGAGCAGCGCTACCGGCCATCCCACCACGTCTGACACACCGCCTGCTCAACCTACAAAGATTGGACCTTCGGACCATCGTGGGGACCCTAACAGGACAATGTTCCCTGATCAAACATCTGTACAACATCGGAGCAACAGACAGCCCACTCTGTAGGGGATGTCTGACCGAAGAAGAATCTGCTGCCCACGTAGTCCTGGAATGTGTAGGAGTAACAGCACAGCGTAAGGAAATCCTCAACAACCCGAGGTTACTCCGCGAAGCCTGCGAAGACCCCAGGAAACTTCTATGCTTCTGTGCGGAGTTGGGCTGGCTATCTTCATAACTAGCCGACTCTCACGCATAATGGACCAACTTGGAGTTCAAATGCGGAAAAGGGAGTCCAATTACAATTACAAGCTCTGAAATTGGTAGCCTGTTGATTTTCCAGGTAAAAAAGATTGAAAGCATTATTTTGTTCTGTTGTTTATTGTGTCCGATGTTCAGACGTGATATCTGACCCTTTAACAATACTAACTGTTGCGCGTTGCTCCACCTAATAAATTAACGAATTATTTTAAAATGTACACTGTTATAAATTTATAATAGTTCTTTTTATTAATGACCTATTATTTTTAATCAGAATAAACTGATCACTTTTATATTTATTTCCATAGCTTTTTATATGTCCTATATTTTATATGAAATAGGTATATTGTAGTTTACCAAAGTATTCTACTTCTACAATTCAAACTTATATTTGTACTTCCATATACATGATATGTAATCAGTGAATCACCTACTTATGTAAACAATACCTTGTTATAAAACTTGATACCCAAGTCTTCGGAATGTATGCATAGAAGAGTCGTGCAAACTGCAATTAGTTACATCAGCAACAACTTATGTGAACATTAGACATTATTGCGAAATGTACCTAATTATACACCATGAAATTATTTAAGCACATGTTTTCTATGATTTATATTGTCCAATATGTTTTACTTTGATAAAATCATGCAAAAGGATGATTAATATTATAAGAATTTGAAGTATATACCTATTATGTTATCAAACCATAAACCTTTATTCGCCAATAAAGGGTTATAGTTTGATAAAAGGATGGCAATAAAAACTTTCTTGCCAACTTTAATTTGCAATTAAGTATTGTTACATTTGATAAGATGAGAATTGTGGACAGTATTAGTATTTTTAGCAGGTATAGGCTTGCCGTGAGTGGTCTAGTATGTGACATTTGGGTGTATTAAAAGAAACGTAAACAGCAGATCGAAAAATTTTGGTGAATAAGTTTTTGACAGCAATCTGGATTTATCACCCAAATGCGATGTTGAATTCAAATGAACCAAACTATTAATTTTGTAGATGTTAAGGAAATTGAATGGCTTTGTATGAGATTATATAGTAAAAAAGGAGATTATATATAGGTACACACCATTAAAGATACATTAAAGGATTCCTTCAATTTGATCATGGTGCAAACGAGATTTCTCTGTGAAGATTGTTGGAGGCCAAAGAACTCTTAAATTATGGGCCCTATAATAATTAATGATAAAAGTTGACTAATAAGTAAAATAAAATGTATCTAAGTTATAATAAAATGATAAAAAAAGTTCGGCCGGACCAGTGTGATAAAATATGTGTAAACGGAATGATAGATGATGTTAGTGTCAAGAAAATTAAGTTTGTGGTTTGTTGGTCGGTGTTAAAGAAATAAAGTAAGTAAGTATTGAGATCTTTTAAAATGTACTTATAATTATATAAAACATAATAAGCGTATAGATATATACAGGGTCTGTCGTTAATAATGGATAACCTGTTGAAAGGGTAAAGAAGTGAATTTTAACAAAATACACAAAAATGTACGCCGTTTTCACGCTGTTGGCAACCCTGACATAAAAATATTATTTTCTTACTAACTGGTTAACCTCCAGCTAACGGGTTATCCATTATTAACGACAGACCAATTTAATGAAAATATACGAAATCCAGATAACTTAATCAGGTTCATTCAAATTAATATGCTAATAGAATAGAATAGAATTTTATTTCTCAGACTAAGGTGGAATTACATTCATGGTCCTGTATGAATAACAGTTTATAGTGCACTACCTATGTTTAGCCTTAGAGGCATACAAATATATCATAATCAATTATTAAAATGTTAATAATAGTTAAAATTAATTATATAGGTACCAAAAAAAATGATTGAAAGAAATACAAAATATTCATATAAAATAGTTAACAATATAAAAATTAATAACATTCAATAAATAAGCATAATTAATTCAAATTGCTTAAAAATAAATACTCCACAATCAATTCATCGAAAATCGTCATTAAAAAAATCATCAATATTATAATAGCATGTGTCAATTAATAATTAATTTAATTTCTTTTTAAATTGTGGTATGTTCTATTTTTTATGGAGTCAGGTATCTTATTAGAAATTAGTGGGGCTATACCAAAAAAGCTTTTTTGCATAAGTGCAGTTTTGAATTTAATATGACATAACTTGTCTATATATTAGGTGGGCACTAGAGCCTTTCTGACGGATAATAATTTAACAAACAAGTGTGGATTACGTTTTCCAAACAAAGCTGTTTCCAATATATACAACGATGGCAATGTAAGAATGTTTAAGATTTTAAAGTATGGAAAGCAGCTTTCTGTTGATTTGAGACCACACATGGATCGTACACAACGTTTTTGCATTTTGAATACCAGCTCCCTATCAATACACTGTCCCCAAAAAATAATGTCGTACCGTAGGACGGATGCAACTAATCCATGGTATGCTGTCAGGAGAGCCTGGCTGTTGACTCTTCTCGAGAGTTCAAAGAACAATATTATAATCTCTTTATGAAAACTTACAAATAACCATAGACTTCAAAGAAATTACAATATACTATTAAGGAGCTTTTTGACCAACATAAACAATAAATAAGTACCTATAAAAATATAGAATTTTAACAACAACAACAACTCAAAAAACAACAAATAAAGACAGTAGTAGAAACAAAAGTAAGACCGCAAGGGCGTATGCGGTCTTATTTAATCGTTTGCATATTTCCTCAACATGAGGTTTCCAGGTTAATTTACTGTCTATAATTATCCCTAAGAATTTCGATACGGTGTATGTATAATGTCAATAATATGTATTTATTTCATATTTTATCATTATATTTAATCCCGATATATTTTACTCGACTGTACTTTCAATGCATAAAATACAATATGTACGAGTATTCGCCAGCAGAAAAATAATATTTTTTTAAAGTGTCGTTTCGCCTGATTCGGGCAAGTTAAATTCGGGCGAATCGTCCACTAAGCCATTATTTTTATCAAGCCAGCTAATAATGTCAAATAGGCAAGAGTTTATATCATTTTCGTAACTATTAAGATTACTAAGATTTGAATTTTTAATTATTGCTGTACTGTCCTCTGTAAAGAGAACTATGTTACGACAGAAAAGATTTCCAATTACATCTGACATGCCAACAATCGATCAGGTTAATATGTTTAGCATCAAATTATCAGACTATCACAGTTCAAGAATAAGTTAAATATAACAATCAATTACATAACTTAATCAAATTATTTAGTTAAATAACACAAAAACGAACTGTGAATCAGTAACTTAGTAAACTCACTAACCTATATATTTTGACGTTCATCAGTGTTACTTTGTGACCTAAATGAATAAATTTTTTTTGACATCCACTTTGGCTACTGGCCAAAGAAAGTTCGCTTTCGACTTTGCTGAAGACAGGATGAGTAAAACACAAATTAACTTTATCATAAATAAGTACTATATTTGTTTATAATAACAATCACTATAGGTTGCTGATCGGTCTACAAGCGTCAGGTTGCACGAAGAGCCCCGTGTAGTTCACCACAAGGAAAGTTGCGATGGATCCGACCATGGAACCGAGTTGTGTGACGCCGCCGCAAGCAAGCATGCCCCTCGCGCCGCCGCGGCGTGCCCAACCGTACACCCACATGCGAGCATACGACACCACGCCGGACACTGTCACCCAGCTCACCACCTGCGGGACACACACATATATAATAATATCAGCCCTGTATTAAGCGGGTAAGTAATAGATGATATAACAACAAAATCTCTAATATTAACAACATATAACAACGGAACCTATAATTTTATTTAATATAGCGATTAGTTAATATAATAAACGACTGATATAATTTTAAAATAATTAATTTTTATAAGCATAACATACATTAAATATAACATCGTTTGACATAACATACATTAAATATAAAATCGTTTGACATACCACTCAAATGATATAAAACTTATTTGGTCTAATATGACAAGCAACAGAAAATTAACAATATACTGCAGCGTCAAAACGAATATTCAGAGTGTGAATTTTTACGAGCAGTGGCTTCTAATTTAAGCTTAAAAAAAAATGACTTTTAATTTTTTTTAAAATTATTTAACATTATTTTTTCTTTGTTTTATTCTCTGTAAGTTCTATCGTAGTTATAGGTAATAGTAACCTAAATAGATATTAAACATAACTAGTAACTGATTACCACCTGCGCTAAGATAGGTCGACGGAGCCCCGCTTTGCGGGGCTCCTATTTCTGGGTGGTTTAAAAAAAAAAAACCACTAAGGCTAAGCCTTCTAACCTAACCTATCCGAGTCGGGGTACTCTGAGTCGGGGTGTATAATGACGTTTTTATATATATTAAACGTTAGACCTAATGATTTTCGATTAAATAAACAATATACATATTAAACGTTAGACCAAATGATTTTCGATTACATAAACGTTATATCAAACAACGTTATACTAATTAAGTTTTAGAATAAATAAGTGTTATATGTAAAGAAATTATATCAACAGTTGGTATATTTCACGTTGATTATATCTTATGAACGATAATAAAATGAAATTAGACCAAATGAGTTTATACGTTATGAGACGCACCCGTATTAAGCTGTCTCACTGTTGGGCACGGGCCTAGTAGCCATAGTGGACCACGCCGGCACACTGCGCGTTGGCAGCCTTCATATATCTTCGAGAACATTATAGAAAACTCTCAGACATGCAGGTTTCCTCACGATGTTTTCCTTCAGCCAGAGATGCGCACCTTGGGATTGAACTCGAGACCTCTGCCTGGCAGTCCAACGGTCTCTCACTAGGCTATCGCTGCTTTATTATAATTTATATACCTAAGAGATAATGGCAGAGATCCTCGATGATCTCGGGCTTCCGAAAGTCCAAGAGACGTAGACGTTGGGGACGGAAAAATTACACTTTGTGCAACGCATCGCTTGGCTAGGACAAGGAGTCTATTTTCCGACCGTGTTCCAACTACCAACGCCAAAAACCGCTGTCCTGGTTAGGCTGATTCAACATATAGACAGAAACACCGGACATAACTCGGCTAAACTATTCGTGGCTCACGCATTTTTGTTAGTGTGGAATTTCGAATCCATAACAATTGACGCACATTTAACAGCATTGGTGAGTCAAAGGTACAAGCAGTAAATTTTACGCTTATTATGAACTGAAGTTTAAGCAAACTCAATGTAGAATACTGGACATAAATAATTCTGGATATTTGATTATCAATTCCTGGAACTATAGATGATGCGAATATGCCGATACTTACATAAAGTATATAATAATATGGGTTCAAATATTAATTTACCGCTTTGTATGAAGAAAATTGCCAACGTTGTGGTTGGTACTATTTCATCAATTTTTTTTACGGCCAGTTCCATTTCTATGTTTTCCTTCATGTATAGTTGCTTGTATTTAGGCCACTATGGTTTGTTTAAAATTAATAAAAACCTCTATCATTAATATGGCAAATTGAAACAATGAATAGGGACACACACAAAGCAAAATCACTTTAAATATAAAATATAACTAAATTTATAAATAACCATTGCATTTTATACTGAAACCACAAAATTAGATGTGGGACATAAACGTCAGTTTCATAGCTAAAGACTTAAAAATGAATAAATAATAATTAATTAGGCCACTGTTTACCACGACCCTATTCTCAGTATAAGGATACCATAGTCAATCATACTGACTCAGTATGGATTTCCAGACTACACATCTTTGCAAACATTATATAAAAATCCTACTGTTGCCGTTAAAGACGTTTAATAAAATTACTCAAAGACTACTTCCGAAGGAGTCACTCAAGTAATCGTTAAATGTCACTTAGTACAGCCGCAGGCATACAGTAGTCTCAATGTACCTATTTGCAATTGAATAAGCACGGTACGTCGAAAAGCCAGTAGTCGGTGCCGTGGCATTGACCTCAAATTTTGTGCGAGGCAAACCAACGGTCTCTCCACCAAGTTATTACTGCTTTTTATCAAGTTCTGACGTTAAATATATGAAACACAATAATCTACATCGAATTTGAATACAGTATTATGAATTCGTCATAAACGTTATTTTGACAGCATTCGGGAATTAATCTTGCTGATACATATAAACAATAGAGATAAAATATACATTCACTATTGGTCAAGTTGATAAAATGTACAACTTCATATGCTCTTAGTATAAATTCTATCTAATAATGAAATAATAATAATTGTCAAACAACTTACAATTAAAGCAACACCGCCCGCGGTGCCGAGGAGTGGTGGCGAAGGACTCATCAGTGCTGTGGCCATGATGTAGCAGAAGGGCAGCAGCGTGAAGCCAAGCATCGCTCCCAGCACCTTGGAGCTGACGGGGCGCAGCCACACGCCCGCGAGGCAAGCCGTCGGGTTGGCCATGGTGCCCAGCGTCACAGCCAAGTGGTACGCACTAGCGCCGTACGGCATACACGAGTACGACTGTATAGCTGGCAACAAGCCATTGATCAACGCATTTAAAACTATCATCAGCGCCAGCACGCTTATCCAGCGCGAGCTCAATAACGATGACTTCTCAGTCGTCCCTTCCTCATCCTTCGCCGCTTCATTCGGCGCAACTTTCTCAGAGTTAAAGCCTTTGAAGTTATTTATAATAATGAAGCTGAACAAGCTGGTGGCGGATAGCGCGCCCAGCAGCAACAGGAACAGTGTGGAATGAAACCTCGGCGGCGGATAATGCGCTTCTAGTGTGGAGTTGTCGGCAGACAGTATACACTCTGGTTCTCCGCCCACGCCCTGGATCAACGCCAATATACTGGGAATGAAGCCGCTAAGGCCCTCCCCCACGAAGTACGTTGCGAGATACACGTCACGGAAATGTCTTAAGTACGGGTAGAACACCACGGAGCTGGTGCACCCCACCAGCGCCGCGAAGAAAGTCAATGTTAAGTACGCGACCGAGCGCTCCCTTCCAAGGAACATACTGGTATTGTCATACAGGAACGCATTCAGCACTAACGCGAGCGTCCCTATTGTCAGCAGAATGTATATGTAAGGCCCGTCAGAGATTCTGGGGCTGATTCTACGGAGTACTCCGTAGATGAGGATGCCGATGTTGCCTACCTGGACTGCTAGTACCATTGACGAGGGGAGCGCCCATTTTTCGGGCAGGCGCTCGACGAGAAGCGGTAACTGTACGTAGAAACCGTTAACTCCGAGCCACGTGCCGATGCCCCAGCAGGTCATCAGCACGTCCAGCGTGACACGTCGCTGCACGCCCCACATGCCGACTGCGATAGTGTCGCCGCGGTCCAGACACAGAGAGAACTCGTTCTGCTCACTCAACCTGCGATACGTCACACACTAAGTACTCACATACACACTAACAACTAGATGATTTTACAGTCCAATTGAAAACTGGTTTGCTGAGGTGTCTAATTGCTATTAACAGTATGGCAAAACAGAACGTTGTTTTATAGTCCCACCGGCTTATCAGTATTAACACGATAACATTTGATAGATAAAGATAAAAATACTTAACGTAGAGCCTTCCGTACAAAAAGCACAACAACACGGCTCCTGTTTTGTAACAGGAAACCTGACACACAGTAATGTTATCTAACAGTATTGTAACTCGGCTCTGTCGTTGAAATAATTACCTTTATTTCATCTACCTACTTGAGTTTCTTTCTAATTTAGTGATTGTAAACATTATAAATTACGCATTCACGACTGGTCGCGAACCAAGTGCCTACCGACCTCGACGCGCGTAGGTATGACTCGTTTTCCGACCGTTTGTATGAAGATAGAATACTGTTAGATAACATTACCGTGTCACAAACAAAAACCTATCACCGGCAAACCGTATATAATCGAAGTACACGTATCGGTAGGTACACGTTATAATTGCAAAGAAGAAATTACTAATTGTTTCAAGCAATATGATGCGTTAATTCAGAATATATGGCGATAATAATATAAGCCATATAATATATTGAAATAAAACAAACTTTATACGGATTTTATCGCGTTGTTTATTTTTTATACCACACGAAAAGAAAGAAAGAAAGAAGGGAACGATAGTTCATAGACACTTTGCGATAGATTTGCATTTATTTGTATAGTTTAATGACTCCAGCGCCGATAAAGGCAGCCACACAACACAACGCTCCGCCTAGTAACAGTACACTAGATGAATATAATATTATTTAGTCCTGTTTTACAATAGGTACTGTACGGGTTCGTATGATAAATCAAAGATAAACTGATAGAAGAAAAATAATTATATTGTATGAAGATTTACAACAGATTTTACAGTGATCGATACGCGGCGAAAGAGTAAATTGTGCGCTAGATCGCCCGGAAAGCTATTTGCAACTACTACTGATATATTGTTGATGTACTAATTTATATGTAATATGTTTACAAAAATATATATTATATATTAAAATATATTAAAAATTAACAAAATTCAATGTAGGAAAAAAGAAACAATAATATTGTGAAGTATATCCAAATGGTCTCTAATGATTGTAAAATCACTCACAACTTAGAAATGTATACCAGCCTAAAATAGGGGAGGCTTTATCCGAGAGTCGTATACTTGCCACCTTGACCCTCTTACACACTGCACTACACTGTCACTCCCGGTGACTCCTTGAGCCACGAGGGCCGCGCCGGCGAACGTGCAGTGGCGACAGCGCGGTGCGTGCGCGCACGCCGCCAAATGTACACGCCGAGTACAGCTGCTAAGCTTATCACGCTGTACATCAACGTGTAATGATGAATATCATGCTTGGATAGGCTCTCTGCTAATGCTCCGTTTTCTTTCAAGATCTTTATCTTATCGTGAAGGGCTTTCAACTCGACTTGATCGTTTTCTGTACTGGATTCATTCCAGTTATCACGTGGAATAGACACATTCACAAAGAAATTTATGGATGGAATTACTGGTGCGTATATATTACCTGTGATATCAACATCACTCGATCTTTGTTCATGTGAAATTATTTCAAAATTGTCCTATTTCATTGTGCAGCCATGCTCGATAGAAATTAGACCGAAGTGAGTCAACTGATATGCGGTTATTTGATCTTCGCATAAAGTTCGTACGCGACATTGACCGCAACAAATATAAATATATATGAGGTAGATAGAATAGGTTTCCAACCATATGTTTTTGCAAGTTTCAATAGTAACTTTGCACTTGGCTTTTCACGTTTGATAGGACGTTTGACAGTCCTAATTCATAATTCATTTATTCATTTGCGAATATGGGTATACATTTATAGATCTTATTATATATCCTTATCTTGGCTTAATTTATAAATAGGTGTGTGAATATAGCATAAATGCAGATCGGTCAACAGGCAAGAATTTAATCTATTTTATGTCAGTTATGTATGCATCCTTTTTTATGTTGACCGCCACGAAATCAGAGACAGGTTGAACGACTAACATAGTGTTGTGGTCCTTTTCTAACGGTATAGGGACAAGCTTGAAGACTTCTTAAGTATCTCGACTTATTAACGGAATTTGTACCTCAAATATGGCATAATTCTTGAGCAACCGCGTTTAACCGCATTTTACCGTTTAATGCGTAGAGGTTTGTAAATTTGTATTCAATCTGTATGAATGCTTTCGATGGGTAACGTCATTTGACAGATGACTCGCTATTGTGCGAAGTTGATCTTGTAATTGTTGCGCAGTTGTGAGATAGGGGTTAAAATGGCCATGGTATACGTCAGTAATCGTGTCAATTAAGGCATTTTGCAAGTCCTTTAGATCATGTAAAAATTTACTTGCGATAACACCTCCCATAAAAGCTTTACTTGTTAAACTTATATTTACGATTTCCGATTTCATGTTTGTAAAAGAGTTTCTCATGTTGGATAACTGCTGATGTATTAATTTATGTTGTCGGTGCATAGCAGACTTAGTACGTTTCAATAGACAAAATTCTGCTTCTATAATACTGACGTTCAATTTAGCCAAAATGACGCAATATGTTTTTGATTATTGCGAAGAAGCGTGATATCTCTTTCGTAATGTTCCGCGAATCTAGTATCCAGTAGGCAGAACAGGCTGTTTGCGATGTTACCGACACCGTCGATAAGACCGCGTCGCCACCTGTTCGGTCGCGTGTCAAAGTGCTGACTCAGTAACCTGTGATTGTTGTACTCGAGTTCATCGTACCCGTGTCGCAATTGTAGTAATATTATATCACAAGGTGTATGCTCAGATATCATAATACATGATTGTTCAATGCTTTTGTTTAGAGCTGTAATACCTTCCCAATAAGGTTCCATATTGTAATATATGATCAATTTCCAATCGTCTCTTATGATTTTCATGTTTGATAGTTTGTCAAAATAAATATGTTGATTGTTTCTGAACTTGCTAATATTAAGGGCGCCTTGGGAAGTCGCTAACATAGTGAAAAATAATATGCTAGATATAAACACAAAGGCGATGTTTAATTGTTTTGCTTTGAATGACTTGGGATTTTGTTTGGCGTGACAAGTGTTTGATACAATGTTCGTTGTCTGTTGCATTTGGATTTCCTCGATAACGGGTAGTATAAACTACTATTCTATTCTATTCTAGTAAAGATAACTTTGTTATGGGACGTTTTTAGGTGCCATTTTTGGTTTTCAGCAATACGACACGAACTCGCCCGTCGGAGCCAGGATATAGTACGATGATTCTACCCACCAACCATTTTCCTTGAGGAAGATTGTCATCGTGAATCATGACTACATCGTTGATCTTGACAATACTTATTATTTGTCGCCACTTGCTCCGTGCACTAATTTGTACTAAATATTCATTTGTCCATTTCTTCCAAAGATCTTTTACTATTCTTTGTGTCAGCTGCCACCGTGTCCTTAAATTTGTTTTAGTGTCATACAAATTGACGTTTGAACCACCAGTGAGGAAATGAGCGGGCGTTAAGAAATCCAAATCGTCGGGATCTTCTGATATCGGGCACAAAGGTCTCGCATTGAGACAGGCTTCTATTGTGTACAGCTCTTCGTACGTTAAAACTTGCTCGCCAATTATCCATTTAAAATGGTACTTGAAGCTTTTTTAGCTGCTTCCCATAGACCACCGGCAGAAGGCAATGGAAATAAAATGGAATTTCAATGCACCATGCATTGAAATTCCATTTTATTTCCATTTTTTAATACCTCTGATGATAATTCTCTGTTTTGCATGATATGCAGTATATAGCTCTTGATATTCTTGTTGCAATATTTTGTTAGCGCCTACATAGTTACGTCCATTATCGCTGTAGATTTCACTGGGCGTTCCTCTGCGAGCTGCCATCCTTTTCAATGCTGCGAGAAAAGCCGAAGTAATTAGGTCACTGACTAGTTCGAGGTGAACCGCTTTCGTGA
Source organism: Catocala fraxini (assembly GCA_930367265.1). NCBI lineage: Eukaryota > Metazoa > Arthropoda > Insecta > Lepidoptera > Erebidae > Catocala > Catocala fraxini. Next base: position 3,577,996 of record OV884031.1, read on the forward strand.
CCATACATGTGAAGACAGCTACGTATCCTTTGGTAGTTCTTATACATCTTCCCTTACTAGCTTTAACGTAGATGTGGCCGGTAAAATCTACGCCTGTACGAGTAAAAGGTCGCGACGTATTGATCCTTGATTCGGGTAAATCTTCCATTATCTGAGGTTGAAAATACGGGATTACAGGCTTTGTTTTCTGCAGACTACACAACTTCTGATCTGCTTTTTTGTAGCAGTGTTACCGCCCAGAATCCAGTACTTCTGGCGAATGAAACTCAGTGTCAATCGAGCTCCGTCGTGAAGCATTGTTTGGTGTGCATTTTCTATTACTAATTCTGTCAAACATCCATTGTGTAGAAGGATGATGGGATGCTGCTTGTCAATCCTCATGTTTGCAGCCTCTCAACTATAAGTGGCGTTCGGATATACATTACATTGTTCCTTTGTTTACTTTCGTTTTTATTTTAAGTGTCATTTTCACATGCAGTGTTTTGTAGTATATCATAAGGTTATATTACACAATTTTTTTTATAGACTAATGTATATATATATATATATATATATATACACTTTTATGTATGCATATAGTATAGATATATTGTTATAAGTTTATATTTATTATTTCTATGCCATTTTTGTATGTTTTATTTTCTTATGCATTGGTGTGTAAATTATTGTTAGTAGGCCTGCGAGAATACCAGCGTTGCAGTCTATACTGCAACAATAGCTGACGCAGTTGCCTAATTTGATCTCCATGTACCGTTTTCTTTTCTTTTCTTTCTTTCTTACTTAATCTGCCTCCAACTCTCAAGATGTCTTGTTTATCTAGGAATGGGTCTAAGTTTATCAATTTGCTTTTAGAATTCAGTTTGCCATTTTGCTTTAATTCGCTTATATCTTTCCAAAATTCATCATGCTGAACTTGCTTAATGATTTTTTGCTTTGTTTTATTAATTTCTGCTATTAAATATAATCCTTGCTTACTTTCTTTATTTATAGAAATGAATCTTAAAATCCATTCCAGGATACGCAAAATCTTATTGATTGAATTGCATTTTTGTAATATATTAATGATAATGCTTGATTCTTGTTTGTTAGTGGTATACACTTGTTTGGGTATAATTTTGCTAGTTGTCTCCTCTTCCGTTGTATATATCGTATGGTTTTCTTTCTTTGCGTCAAACGTTTGTAACCAGGCAGGGCCGTGCGACCACAAAGAGTGTTTTTTTAACTGGGAAAGTGTTAAGCCTCTGCAACTCTCTTTCTCTTTTCTTGCGACTTAACATACCGCCAGCATTGTGGTGGCATGACTTCAGTAATTAGCTTATTTCTGTTCGCCACAAATAACTTTCACCGGCTAAGCTTACCATGAAGCCATCCCAGCACCGCAGTGGAATCGCACCATCCAAATGTATCTATGTTGTAACCGGTTAAGCATTGTTTGACTTTTGCCATTAGTTTGCCAAGTAATAGCGCTGCACACAACTCCAATCGAGGCAATGATATTTATTTGCTGGTAGGGTTATACTAGTTAGATTTCCCGGCAACTAACGTGATTGATTTTTCTGAATTACTTACTCTGCAGTATATAACACAGGGATACGACTTTGTCGAGGCATCACAAAAACCATACAGTTCGACATTACTTGTTGACTGTGTACCGTACCATCTTGGTATGTTAAACTGGTTGATGTTTTCTAGGTCAGCCTTGAGTTTGGTCCATTCCTTACTAATGGTTTCATTATTTATCATTTTTGTGAAACTAAGAAACACTTTTTTAAGTTTTATTTACACTTAGGTACCTCTTTTGCATGTGATACCTGGAGCTTTTACTTATTCGTACCGTCATCAAATCCTAGTCCTAACTAATATTATAAATACGAATGTGAGTTTGTTTGTTACGCTTTCACGCCTTAACTTTAACTTTAACTTACTCGACTGATCATCATGAAATGTCGCATATACGTTGTCAGCGGAACAGAAAAGGACATAAAATTCTTTCATCCAGAAAAAGTACTTTGCCCGAGCAAGCGAAGCCGCAGGCATAAGCTAATATTATGTATATAATAATAAAAATATTCTATCACATACACACAACACCTTCTAGCCCAAACTAAGCAGAGCTTGTACTATGGGTACTAGACAATGGATAAACATACATATATGTATATGTCGGAGACGGTCATTAGTACGGTTACGAAACGCGGCACGTTAGTGAAGATGTGGCAGCACTGTTGCGATGACGTCAGCACGCAGCCAACTTCGCGTGCTACGACAGAGCCTACTTAAATGGAGGCGCCCTATATTCGAGGGGGGAATAATTTTTTCGTCGGCGAGTGCGGACCTCCTCGCTAGGAACTGTCATTCGTTTCGTGACATTCGTGAAGACATTCGTGTAAATTTATTGTAAAGACAATATCAGTGTGCATTTATTGTTTCACTTTGCTCGATTACCCTATCGTACGCCCGCATTATGTGATGATGGGGTTACTGAGGCACTCTATATCCAACATATATATATATATATTTTTTTTTTGTAAAAACATACATATTATACATAGGAACATATTAAGATTCGCCACCCCTTTTCCATATAAACTTTAACTGTGCCAAATTTCATACTCCTCCGTCCGCGCAACTTTCCTAAAAAGTGTGCAAAGTTTTTGCTTCACGTATTAATATATAGATTTATATGATTGTTATGACAAAGGTGTTTAAGAGCAGCGATAGCTCAGTAGGGAGACCAACAGACTGCAATGCAGAGGGTCTCGGGTTGGAACCCACGTCGCGCACCTCTGACTTTCGGAAGTTATAAGACTTTTCGCAATTATGTGCGTATTGATTGACAATAATTATCGCCTGCTCCGTGCCTCGGAGAGCACGTTAAGCTGTCGGTCCCGGCTGCCATGAACATCTATGGCAGTCGTTATTGGGAAAGTGTCGACACAAAAGATCCCACTGGGTCGAAGTGTCGCCGGCCTGCACTGACTGGCCCCCGCATAAGATAAGATAAGATGTCAAAGGTGTCGTTTTATAATTTGTCGTTTAATATTTTGACAAGGTGTACAGAATACCCTGAACTTACGCGATAGGTGGGACAGAGCGATAACCGCGTAAGTCGAATTCACATAAGTCGGGATATAGTTTCGCATATAAATACATATAATATAAATTATGTTTAATTTAGGCCAGAAGCTAAAGAAAATAATAATTCAGTCAATATTTTTCAAAGAACCTTAAATTATCCATATATAAAATCGCCAAATGAATTTATTTCGATGTAGAAGGCTTCATAAAATCTAACAAAATACTTTGACGTCTCAAAGATTATTCCCGCATAACTGCGTCAATTTCTGGATAATAGTGTAGGGGAAATAAGTCTATAATCGAAAATCGAGAGTTGTGTAAGATGAGGTAACGTAAGTCGAGGTATTACTGTATTTAAAATTTCATGATGATGATGTCGAGTAGTTAAAAACGAGAAAGCGTAATAGACAAAAACTCACATTCGAATCTATAATATTAAATAAGGATTAAAATTACGACCCAAAGAATACCGTAATGATAAAGATAATCATGAAAACAAGTTTTTGATTCGAACAGATACCGACCTCGCAACACATGACGCGGCACATTGGCTACATGACCACAGTAATCACGCAACCAATGCGTCATTGGTTTATCTTCGAGCTAAGATAAACAGAAGGCTAGTCTATTTTTTAGTAATTAGTAGTATTTTTGTCTAATTGCCCACTAGTGGGCATAGTTGACTTGCGCTGCTTGAGAATCTATAACACTAAATCTCTATAATAGTTTGTAAAGTAAAAACACAAAACCATGTAACCGTTGGAACTATTCACCAATGCTTGTTGCTCGAACAATGGGTGATTCGACACTCGTGGGTGTAACACGTTATCAATGGTCTCACGGTAAATATAGGTACTGACGCTCCCTTAGACAGAACAACCCAGGTTTAATCACTACATTTTGTAAAACAAAGTCTCCCGGCGCGTCTGTCTGTTCGAGATAAACTCAAGAACTAGGTGCTGAACGGATTTTTATACGGTTTTCACCAATAGATAGAGTGATTCTAGGAAGTTTTAGGTGTATAATTTGTTAGGGTCCTACCCGTACGAAGCTGAGGCGGATTGCTAGTGAACATATATAAAAATAATAACTTATTTATGAATTGCAGTGCTAAAACATGAATACAGTCCATTAAGTAAATAATATAGGTAATATAGTAGGGGTGCCTGTACTAGGGTAAACCTGTGCCATAGGCGTTAAGGGCACTTACAATATACTACTAGGAACTAAGTTATTTACAATTAACCATACCTATTATATAAATATACTGGTTATTACTTATTTAAGAACAGTCAACAAATCTTTGCCCTCCTCGTAAGTTAAGGTATGCAAGTACCGACAGATTATCCGCTTAGATCTTGCATAATTTACTCAATACTCAATACATAATATTTTATAGCATTCCACAATAAAGATGGACATATAAAACAGACGCATTAAATACCACTGTGTAACCGAGGCAGTTAAGTAAAGGAAGGGGATATATAAACTACTTTAGAATCATATCGATAAGTTGAAAACAATCTGTATCTAGTGTAATTGAATGGAGTCTGGAACGTTATGCCTCTGTGCTTCAAAGAGATGCCTAAGAGTTCTTTTACATACAATGTAGGTTCCTATATATGCTATCATGGTGTCGCAGCGGTAGTGAAGTGCTGTGCATAGGTTCGATTCCCGATCAAATGTTATAACAGCAACACGGTCTCTGGAACTGTGCCCGTAAGAAGGCAATAGGATCAACACCTATTAAGTGAGGGCTAATACCATAGCTGGAAAAATACCTAGTGTTATATACCTCTACCTAACTTTTTGGGAATAAAGACGTGATTATACATACATACGTACATTCACGCCTGTTTCCCAGAGGCAGGTTGGCAGAGACTATGGATTTCCATTTGCTACCAACCTGACACACTTAGGTATCTGGTTTTTTTTTTGTATGATTTAGTGGGCAACCGAGCATACGGATCGCCTGATGGTAAGCGATTACCGCCACCCATGGACACCCGCAACACCAGAGGAGTTACAAGTGCGTTACCGGCCTCTTAAAAAGGAGTACGCTCTTTTCTTGAAGTGTTAAAGGTCGTATTGGTCCGGAAATACCGCAGGCGACAACTCATTCCACAATTTTGTTGTGCGAGGCAGAAAATTCCTAGAGAAACGCAGTTGTGGACTGCCAACCATCTAAATGATGGGAATGAAAATGCTGTCGCGTAGGACGATGGCGAAAAGAGAATGCAAGGATCAGTCCGAATAATTCCTCGGAGCACTCCCCATAGTAAAAGCGATAGAAGATTCATTCACTTTCATCACATTCCTCAGATACGCTCACCGGTTTAAGGTGTTCTTAACCTGGCCTTTATCCAGAATATCTCTAATCGTGAATATACTATATAAGTAAAGTTATATTTTGTCGATTTTAAAAGAAAATATTTATCTTTTAGCAAACAAACTACTAATAAGGTTTGAAGATTTTCTACATTATTATTCAACACTAGGTTTTATTTATTTACTAGCTGACCCGACAGTCGTTGTCCTGTCTTAGACGAACTGTCAAACTCGCGAGGTTAAAATAGTCGGTAAGTTGTTTGGGTATTTCCCTAATACGTTAAGAAAATACCCGGCCCTTTGGGAGCCTTATCTTATGTGGGGGCCAGTCAGTGCAGACTGGTGACACTTCGACCCAGTGGGGTCTTTTGTGCCAACACTCTCTCAATAACGAATGCCATAGATGTTCACGGCAGCCGGGACCGACGGCTTAACGTGCTTTCCGAGGCACGGAGCAGGCGATAATTGTCAATCAATACGCACATAATTTCGAAAAGTCATATAACTTCATCCATTTTTAGTGGACATGGGCGAGAATTCCGTTTTATGCAAGACAATGCCCGCCCGTATACAGCTCAGATAGTGTTTGCCTATTTTCAAGAAGTCGGTATCACACACATGGAGTGGCCAGCACGCAGCCTCGACTTATATTTTTATATAAATTTACTTAAATGTAAATTAACATAATCAATATACATTTATCGTCTATTTCAATGTGCAAATTATATTTTCAGTGCCGTCATAGTCACATAGCCAATAAGTAAATGTCTTTTTACACTTATTCTTGGTCATTGGGTACAAGTTTAGAATTTTGTTTAGCCTATTGTACACGTAAGTTCCTAGGAAATAGAAACATCTTTGGGCTAGACTAGTTCTGACCGAAATCAAGGGACAAACGTTGTATTTCTGACGAACGCGGTCTGACTTCGATGGATCGTATTTGGTATTTGTATGGGTCGTAAGAATGAGGTTTAGAATAAACAATTTTCGCACCGAGAGTACATTACAAGCTGGTCTTGTAAAGTTCGGTGGTGGGAAATCGGTACGGGAGTCTCCAACCTACTTTTAGTACCGCTCTTTGGGCGCGCTCTAGCTTTAGGAGATGTGTTTTATGTGTTCCTCCCCATGCAACGATGCAATACTGCGTGACTGATTGGCAAAGAGCTAAATAGGAGAATATAATTGTTTGGTAATTAAAGAGATATCTTTAATTACCAAACAGTTATATTCACTGCAAATCGTATTTAATCTACCTACTAAAGTCAATGTAGATTTAAGTAGATTAAGATAACGAGCGATTAAATACCATCCATATTCTATTAGCTATGTTTTAGTTCTCATATATACGAGAGAACGAGTCTTTATCGTCTGCGAATAGTGTCCGACCGAACTTTCGGTTTCGGTTTCGGTTCGGCCTAGTTTCAGCTAAATAACGAGTTTCGAGTTACGAAGAATCACTCGAAATTTCACGATAAACAAAAAAAAACTACCTCTAATTTCGTGGCGCAAACACAAACAAGTTATGACATGACTAGCACGTGGCAAAATGACACTTCGTCGCTCACAGACCTCGCAGCTCAGTGCACCGAACATTTCCGATCGCAGTGCGAAATCTACAGAATTCAGTTTCGGTTTCGGCCTTAAAAACTAGTTTCGGTCGGACACTATCTGCGAAGCGTATTTTCAGACGAGATCAGCTTAAATTATCTGTTGAGTAAGTATATTTAAAAATCGTTTAAGTAATAAGGATTGTGTTTTTTTATCAAGAACCATTTAAATCGATTCGATGGTATATTAGTAAGCCTGAAAATTTCTTTGAATAGTCTAATATTAGTAAGTATAACTAAAAGGCTCTTTTGGCATCGTGGTATACCTAAGTTATTATTTGAGTGCGTCCCGAGATTATCTAAGCCTGGCAACGTGTAGTTGATTATTACTGTTTCAATTTCTAAGTAGGAAGTCACGGAGTCTTATTCTATTAGGCTCGTCTCTTATTATGCAAGAACTGAAACTATAACTATTGAAATGTGGGAGAAATACAACTCTGCCTACTCCTTCGGAGATATTCAGGCGCCATATACCTAAGTATATTTACTATGTAAAGCAACAAATTCGGTACATATCGTAGAAAAATTATAAATTAGTCTAAGTTTCTTCTTACTCCTATGTCTATCTGTATAACCTCAACTCTCTTGACCAATTTTATTTTATTTATTTTATAGAATCTCCAACAAAGAAAATACACAAAATTACAAAAGCAACTCGTGTACACACGAACACACATGTATATGTACGCATGCATGTTTAGAATGTAATATTCTGTTTTATTTTTCTTTTCAAATCGTACAAATTGATATTATGTTGTCATTATTTTAAGGGGAAGGCACTGGTACCTGCAACACAGTTGTTACTAGCGCAGGTGCTAGAGAATTCTAAAAATGAATTGTACTCATTTATGTCAATAAACGATTATTATTATTATTAACTGAACATTAGTTTTTTATAGTGTACTCTTTCAGTTATAGGCGACCACAGCATGCACACACATATAACAACAAAGCATAAAGAGAAAATTTTAAATTAATTAGTTAAAATAAGGTACACGTTAGGAATGAACTTAGCAAAATAAATAAAAAACGTGTAACTTAATGAAAAACTTAAATAACTTGTTCTAAGTGTGTTTTATATTTTGGTAAGGGTTGACTAATATCAATATTATGAAACTTTGACAAAATACTGTATTGCTTACAAGGCCTTGGTACAGCAGCGTAATGACCCAGGTTGGTTTTTGAGAATGGAACATCTGTAGAATTTTTTTTTATACTGCTTTTGTGGCGTACTAGCTTATGGCCAACCTGATGGTAAGTGGTCACCGTAGCCTATGGACGCCTGCGACACCAGAGGCATCACTTGCACGTCGCCGACCCTTTAGGAAAGGAAGAAGAGAAAAAAGAAGTGGGAAGGAGAAGGAGCGAGAAGAAGAAAAGGGGGTGATTGGGCCTCCGGCATTCACACTCACCGAACGAAACACAACAGTAGGAATACTGCTATTTTATGTTGATTTTCTGTGAGAGGGTAGTCCTTCCTCGGTCGAGCCGGCTCATTTATGCTGAAATCAGCGAGGCTCTACTACTCTTAACCTCTATACTCTATACTCTGTTTTTAAAAAGACAACTCCCGTAAAATGAATAATTTTTGCGTCACGGGTGACTTTACAAACATTCAAACAATGGACATAAGGAGCACCCTTTTGTATATCTTTTTTAACTCAATGCGTGCATCTCTAACTTTTCAAAGTTATTTGAGTATTAAATAGTTAATTATCGCTCGCTTTAACGGCAAAGGAAAACATCGTGAGGAAACCTGCATGTCTTGGACTTCTCCATAATGTTCTCGAAGATATGTGATATCATAATTCCAGATTGAGTAAGTACGTTTCAAATCAAATTAAAGAAACAACAATGAATATATTTGCTTTCATTAATACGGTTAGGTGTTTTAATTTATAGTTTCAACGTACCGGTGATTTAATCGATAACACTGGCATTGACATCTGCGGTCACTGTCACTTGCGTGTACCTAATAATTATAAAAAGTGAGAATCGGCAATGAATTGCCGTAAATCTTAGAGTTCGAAAAAATAGTTCAAGTAATATGCAAAGGTCACATGATACCACGTGACCTTGACAGTTGGTCTTGGTCAGAGGTCAAAGGTCATAGTCATTTCGGGGGTACATCGACTATGCTGAGTCGAATGGCGTTGACCGCGAGTCTCTAGCTCTTACGGTTCTTCTCGTCGACGGACGGACGGACAAAGCTGTTGTATAAGAGCTGTCTTTTCTCAAATGAATAAAACATTATTGCTTTGTAGTCAGCATCGTGAATAAACTGGACTCATTTATTCACAAAATACACCCTATTATTATACACACGACTTCTTTCGTATGTTACTTTTTGATCTCTGTAGAGGTTGCTACAAGCTTTTGATTCCCGGCGGAGTGTTACATTAGAACATTTTGTAGCAGCACAGAGTGTCGCAATGTGTCCAATAGACGTTAACAAGAACAAACTTATGTACACAACGTAGATAACGCAACATTGTATCATTATCTGTTCAGCATTTACGCATGAAAGTGTGACGAGTAAATACTAATAAATATGATACTGTGTACCGATAACTGTCTATGTAGAGTCCATTTATCATATTGATTGACCTATGTTAGCGTGGACGTGGTTAGATTGATCTAACAATGCAATCTAGCCACGGATACAGAAGGACTTAGCACATGTTGTGCATGAGGTCTAAGGTTCTTTCAGACAAAATATTATTGGGTGTTTCTGTCAAGATATACTTACTCAATAGCAATATGGAGTTTGGAGCTGTGCCCGAAAGACGGCGTTCGCCTCCTATTTTATGGTATAGCCTAGGCAATGATCGTAGGACTGCCACGCAGAAGTATTAAGTTCGATCCTAAAGCAGTCATCTCTGACTTCGCGAAGTTATGTGCGTATTAAATACTTAATGATCGCTCGCTTTAAGAGTGAACGCTAACACCGTGAGTGCATGTCTGAGAGTTCTTCATGATGTTCTCGAAGATATGAGAAGTCTGCCAACCTGCACTAGAATATGGTCTAATCCTTCTCACATTGAGCAGAGGCCCGTGCCCAGCAGTGGGGGCAGTTTAATTATACAAGACTTGTATTATAGCTCTCTGCCTACCCCTTCGGGGACACAGACGTGAGACTTAATATTATTTGATGTGATAATGCTCAGTATTTATCTTAACCGAGGCTTACAATGTTAAATAATATGTATCTATAACATATAATTTATATCATCAAACATGTATGTCACACCTACTTTTAATTTGATAATTGTTTATTTACAAAGATTTTTATTTACATCTGACTTGAGCACAGATATTCTTTGTGTACATTGTTCCAATGTTATAAAGCCCCTTGGAATAAAGAGATCTTGGCTAATGCATCTGTTGTTTTGTGAAAACGAATAGGTATGAACATTTTGCGAATTCAACGTTTTGGTAGTTCAACATTTTGGGAATTCAACATTTTGCAAATTCAACATTCCGCTCCAGAAGGTGTAAAACTCTCACATTAGTTTTAACAAACTTACCAATTTCTACTAACACGCCTTAAAAATTAAGTACGTGTAAAAATCAAATTCTCAATATGATTAGATGCTGTTCATTGAACCTCCAATTTCTAAAAGACAGATCCACACCAAAATTCAACTGTGCTCTGATTAGCTGACTGAATTAGAAAGCCCATCATTTGACATGATGTTGAATTTATATATTAACCTATATATTTGACGTTCATAAGTGTTACTTTGTGACCTAAATGAATAAATTATTTTTGATTTCCACTTTGGCTACTAGCCAAAGAAAGTTCGCTTTCGACTTTGCTGAAGACAGGATGAATAAAACACAAGAAATTAACTTTATCATAAATAAGTACTATATTTGTCTATGAAAACAATCACTATAGGTTGCTGATCGGTCTACAAGCGTCAGGTTGCACGAAGAGCCCCGTGTAGTTCACCACGAGGAAAGTTGCGATGGATCCGACCATGGAACCGAGTTGCGTGACGCCACCGCAAGCACGCATGCCCCGCGCGCCGCCACGGCGAGCCCAACCGTATACCCACATGCGAGCATACGACACCACGCCGGACACTGTCACCCAGCTCACCACCTGCGGGACACACACATATATAATAATATCAGCTCTGTATTAAGCTGTCTCACTGTTGGGCACGGGCCTCTTCTCAGTTCAAGGGTTAAGCCATAGTCCACCACACTGGCGCAGTGCGGGTTGGCAGACTTCACATATCTTCGAGAACATTATGAAGATATCTCAGACATGCCGGTTTCCTCACGTTGTTTTTCTTCACCGTTAAAGCGGGCGATATTAACTATTTAATAAGCACTTCGAAAAACCAGAGATGCGTATATTGGGATCGAACTCGAGATCACTAAGCTATCGCTGCATTATTATAACTCATATACGTAAGAGATAATGGGAGAGATCCTCTATGATCTTGGGCTTCCGAAAATCCGAGAGTCGTAGACGTAAGAAAAAGTGACATTTTACGCAACGCATCGCTTGGCTAGGACAAGGAGTCTATTTTCCGACCGTGTTCCAACTACCAACGCCAAAAACCGCTGTCCTGGTTAAGCTGATTCAACATATAGACAGAAACACCGGACATAACTCGGCTAAACAATTCGTGGCTCACGCATTTTTGTTAGTGTGGAATTTCGAATCCATAACAATTGACGCACATTGGTGAGTCAAAGGTACGTGATACAAGCAGTAAATTTTACGCTTATTATGAACTGAACTTTAAGCAAACTCGATGTAGAATATTGGACATAAATCATTCTGCATATTTGATTATCAATTTCTAGAACTATAGATGATGCGAGTGTGCCAAATATCTACAAAAAGTTATAATAGGATTTTAAATATGAAGTTGACGCTTTGTATGAAGAAAATCGGTAACGTTGTGGTTTATATACTTACCATTTCATCAATATTTTTTAAATGGCTTATTTGATTTTCTATGTTTGTTTCATGTATATATGCTGCTTGTACTTAGACCACTATGGTTTGTTTTAAATTAATAAAAACATCAACCATCACGTAATTGTGGCGAATTGAAACAACAAATACGGGCAGACACTAAGCGATATCACTTTAAATATAAATTGTATAAAAGTTTATTGATATTTATTATTAATAAAACATATTATTCATAATATATATAGTCTATTCACGAAATATAAAGTAATTTTTAACATTACTATTTCATTTTGTACTGAAATCATGAAATTAGATGATATATAATATAATATTCTATCATATACACGCAACACCATCTAGCCCAAACTAAGCAGAGCTTGTACTATGGGTACTAGACAATGGATAAACATACATATATACTTTCTTTTTTTGTAAATACATACATACTATACATAGAAACACCCAGACCAAGACAAACATCCATGTTCATGCACACAAATGTTTGACTTGTGCGGGAATCGAACCCGCGACCTCAGGCGTGGCAATCAGTTACACTAACCACTACGCCACCGAAGCCGACAAGATGTACTAATACTACTACTACTAATACTAATCCTATTCATAAATTGGGCCACTGTTTACCACGAGCCTATTCTCAGTATAAGGGTACCATAGTCAATCATACTGACTCAGTGTGGATTTCCTGGCTACAAATCTTTGCGAACATTATATATAAATCCTACTGTTGCCCTTAAAGACATTTAATAAAATTACTCAAAGAATACTTCCGAACCCACTCAAGTAATCGTTAAATGTCACTGAGTACAGCTGCAGGTACACAATAGTCAGTAGTCTCAATGCATTCCTTTACCATCAAAGCATACGATAATTCGTAATTGAATAAGCACGGTACGTCGAAAAGCCAGCGCTCGGGACCGTGGTATTGACAGCAAATCTTGTGCGAGGCAAACCAACAGTCTCTCCACCAAGTTATTACTGCTTTTTATCAAGTTCTGACGTTAAATATATTAGACACAATAATCTACATCGAATTTGAATACAGTATTCTGAATTCGTCATAAACGTTGTTTTGATAACATTCGGGAATTAACCTTGCTGATACATATAAACAATAGATCTAAAATATACATTCATTATTGGTCAAGTAAATTTACGCTTCGTATGCTCTTAAATTCTATCTAATAATGAAAGAATAATTGTACAACTTACAATTAAAGCAACACCGCCCGCAGTGTCGAGGAGTGGTGGCGAAGGACTCATCAGTGCTGTGGCCATGATGTAGCAGAAGGGCAGCAGCGTGAAGCCAAGCATCGCTCCCAGCACCTTGGAGCTGACGGGGCGCAGCCACACGCCCGCGAGGCAAGCCGTCGGGTTGGCCATGGCGCCCAGCGTCACAGCCAAGTGGTACGCACTCGCGCCGTACGGCATACACGAGTACGACTGTATAGATGGCAACAAGCCATTGTTCAACGCGTTTAGAACCAACATCAGCGCCAGCACGCTTATCCAGCGCGAGCTCAATAACGATGACTTCTCAGTCGTGGCTTCCTCATTCTTCGCCGCTTCATTCGGCGCAACTTTCTCAGAATTGAAGCCTTTGAAGTTATTTATAGTAATGAAGCTGAACAAGCTGGTGGCGGATAGCGCGCCCAGCAGCAACAGGAACACTGTGGAATCAAACCGCGGCGGCGGATAATGCGCTTCCAATGTCGAGTTGTTGGCAGACGGTATACACTCTGGTTCTCCGCCCACACCCTGGATCAACGCCAATATACTGGGAATGAAGCCGCTAAGGCCCTCCCCCACTAAGTACGTTGCGAGATACACATCACGGAAATGTCTTAAGTACGGGTAGAACAGCACGGAGCTGGTGCACCCCACCAGCGCCGCGAAGAAAGTCAATGTTAAGTACGCGACCGAGCGCTCCCTTCCAAGGAACATACTGGTATTGTCATACAGGAACGCATTGAGCACTAATGCGAGCGTCCCTATTGTCAGCAGAATGTATATGTAAGGCCCGTCAGAGATTCTGGGGCTGATTCTACGGAGTACTCCGTAGATGAGGATGCCGACGTTGGCTAGCTGGATTGCTAGTACCATTGACGAGGGGAGCGCCCATCCTTCGGGCAAGCGCTCAACGAGAAGCGGTAATTGTACGTAGAGACCGTTGACTCCGAGCCACGTGCCGATGCCCCAGCAGGTCATCAGCACGTCCAGCGTGACACGTCGCTGCACGCCCCACATGCCGACTGCGATAGTGTCGCCGCGGTCCAGACACAGAGAGAACTCGTTCTGCTCACTCAACCTGCGATACGTCACACACTAAGTACTCACATACACACTAACAACTAGATGATTTTACAGTCCAATTGAAAACTGGTTTGCTGAGGTGTCTAATTGTTATTAACAGTAGGTATGGCAAAACAGAACGTTGTTTTATATTCCCATCGGCTTATTAGTATTTACACGAAAACATTGGATAGGCGGTTAATATCCAAACGACAAAAATACTTAACGTAGAGCCTTCCGTACAATAAGCACAACAACACGGCTCCTGTTTTGTAACACGAAACCTCACAGACAACAACCTGTCACCGGCAAACCGTATATAATCGAAGTACATGTATCGGTGCACGTTTTAATTGCAAAGAAGAAATTACTGATTGTTTCAAGCGATATTATGCGATAATTCAGATTATATGGCGATAATAATATAAGCCATATAATGTAGATAACACTTGTTACTGATTGCGAGCGATTAGGAACACAACACACAAAATAGTAGTGGTAGCGCAACAGACGATCTATTCAATGTGTCGCAGGCGCACGGCGCAGCGGGGCCCGACGCGTGCGCACCGACTATAGGTCATCAAGATTGCAGACCAAACAATAACAGTAAGTAACTACAGTGTATCTATACATCTAAACACCACTATTCACGTTACAGAACACATTTTATGCCTTATGAAAACAGATAAACATATTGTATAAATCACTCAAACACAATTTAAGATCGATAATAAAATAAAATGATTTGACACATGTGACTTTGTTAAGCACGAAATGTACAAACGAGGTCAATAATGTTTCATTGTAATTTACATACATAAAATTGTACACCAACCTATTATTATATTTTTGAGTTTCTCAGACAATTTTATGCTAATAAATGGCGAGCGTGTGGCCCTCCTGATATATTATTATCACATGCGCGTTGCGATTCTTGCTTGTCATGGTTGCCAATCCTTCCAAATAGAAGTACGGTACGGGCTATAAAGATTTTAAGGAATCTTTGGGTCTGAAGACATATATTTTGTGTCTGTAGGTAACTTACAGGATCTAAAGGAATTTAGCAACACCTCTTTACCTGTAATGCCTGTTATATTAAATGAGAGGAAAGTATTGGTAAGAATAGACTCAGTAGTTTCGTCAAATCTTGTAAAGCGACTACTGAGACAAAAGTGTCTTAATAGTTCCTTCTTAGGAACTATTGGAAATATAAGGCGCATTCAGCTCAAAGAACAAATAACTGGTTTTGCTGCTGACAGCACAGCGTCTTCAAAAGGAGATCTCCTCAGCGTAGGGATACAACACAAGATTATATTTTGGCTGTGATATCAGGAGAGGGGTGAGATTAAGGTGTGAGATGTAGAGGCAGTTTCCCAGTTGGGCTGCTCCAGATTTTAACAAGGATATCTCTTCGCTTAGCAGTTTTAACGTTTTACTACTTTAAATTAAGGACACGCTGATTACGCCATAGTCAGATAGCTAAACTAAAAATAAATTTGACAGATGGCTTATATGAAAATTTTATTTATTTTAAAGTGAAGGCTCATCTGTTGATTAGAAATTGACAAGTAGTTTTTTATATGAAATGAATTAGTGAATCGGTCAAGTTAAGGATACGATTACGATAGTACATAGACACTTCACGATACATTTGCATTCGTTTGGATAGCTTAATGACTCTAGTACAGATAAAGCAGACAGGCAGATACACAACGCTCCGCCTAGTAACATAACACTAAATTACTGTTTATATTATTTTAGTCCTGTTTTACAATAGATACCGTTAAAAGTAAATACTTACATGTTTCTGGGAGAACCAGACCTCTTACAAAACTTCACAGAATTAAAACTACACTGACGGTTTGAATTGCAAAAGAAAACCAGTTGACAATATTCAGACTATTCAATACAATAATAAAATGAATGAGACATAGCGCCAGTGGAGAAGGAACACGTAATTGTTAAATATTAATTGATGCCGACACGACCACCTATACAAACAAAACGATTCGAAATGATACAGTCCAAGTGAGGCTGCGGGATTAATCTGCATAAGTAGAATGTAGATACAAGAATGGTGGCAGTGGCCGAGAAGCTGTTGTTACTGCAATATTTGATGTTCCATTTGTTAAATGATAAGATATGATGTGATATGTATAACACCACAGTGTTAGTGGTGGTAGGGTGGTACCTACCGGTGCGGCTTGGTGGTGGCTCGTGTGCGGCTTGAGGCTGTTCACATCGGCTACGGGCGGGCCGGCGGCGCCCGCGCGTCTTCTGCGACATGTGCGAGTGCAGCGTCAGCGCTCCAGACAGAACCGACCACCATAACCCAGCTCAGACAATGTAAACTAATTTAGGATCCAGGGAAAGCTGTTCGCTTGCGCTGTCATAGTTTTATTGGTGGTCGGTCTGTACGAACATTGTCAAATTAGTGGTAACGCACACTGTCTTTTGCGCGACGCATAATATGTTACAATATACATCTCAAGTATTTACCGTCAAAATATTGACTGTGTTTGAGCAACATCTGTGTAAACCTCACGTCCGTTGCTTATTAAGTTAATAAAACATCGGGTACTGTTGATATGTTCATACGTGTATCCTTTAGCTGTAAACTATGTTTGTACTGTTCTAAATATTTTACTTTATCAATTCCTTGACTCGATTGAGATTTATGGTCTCAGTAGCTAGACTCTTCGGCTTTTTATTCAAATCGTGATAAATGATCTTCATAATACTGGACAGATTAGCCAAATGGATCCATATATGAACACGATACTCTCACAACTAAAGTGTTAGAAGGCGTGATCTTTGAGATGCATTATGTAACCCAATGACTTTCAATGAGAAGCACATAAAATTAGCAAAGCAAATAATATCAAATAAAAAATAAACCGCACAAAGGTCGGCAAATAAATTCTAAACAAAAAAACAAAGATACAAATTATGATATCCAAAATATGACAAGATATGATAATATGGCCGTCAGAGTAAGATTCATATTATTCTTAAATATATAGGTATTTATAAATTCAGTAATGAGGATTCTCTGATTCTTGTTTATGGCAATTTTATCGTTCGCAGGAATCGACGACATTTGGTATGGCAGATCCTGTATCTTACGTAAACATTCTTGCATCGAACGGAGTATTTAAATACAATTGATTGTTTTTTACCATGACGTACACAAGACTGCAACGAGATACAGAATCTAACAGTTTGTTGAACAAATACCTGTGTATTTGGTAAACCAACGAACGAGTATTTAAACAGGCTGCACCTTCCAGGGTCTTAGGATTGTCTGCTTCGTGCTAGTCCTAAAGTGATTACCACGAATTGGTAACACTCGCTTAGAAATTTTCAGTAGCGAATGAAGTTCAGAGTAACCATTTCTGTCAACCTTTT
This sequence comes from Catocala fraxini, assembly GCA_930367265.1. Lineage (NCBI taxonomy): Eukaryota > Metazoa > Arthropoda > Insecta > Lepidoptera > Erebidae > Catocala > Catocala fraxini. The sequence goes on from OV884031.1 coordinate 3,595,666, forward strand.
ATGGTAAAGAGCATTTTGATTGTGTTTATTTGACAATGATTGATTAAACAATATTTAATGAGCCCCAGTTATAGCTTTCCATCGGTTATACCACTTATTTGCTAGTCATCAAAAGCAACGAAAATGCGTCAATCGGCAAAGGCATGCACTGCACTGCGGCACTTAAAATTTCAGCAGACCGTTTATAGCATAACGCCTTGTTGCAGCACCGCTGCTAATCCTAACTGTAGACTACTTTTAGCGGTCATAGACAGGTGGCAGAAAGTACTAAGTAATCAAGAGATTAGCTGATCATTCCCATACCTGTCTAAGCACAAAGCCGTGTACTGACTGCGCATGTCAAGATATGCATAATCTAGCTCAATTGAGCACGCATACAGATGGTTGCGCGAGTGTACTATTGCTTTTTAGCTTACCACACTAGTCTGAATATTAGGCGAAGCGATCGCGTAACTAAATCCGCATTATAGTTAAGTTGCACCAACTTTAAACAGTTCTCTATATTGCTAAATCACGTGTACAAGTGCTCTTTGATTCGCATCTAATAACCAGCTGATTGTCATAAGCAGACGATTTGTCGTCCAAGCGCAAACGTACCCAACTTCGGGTACAAGTGTACGCGCAGTCCGTTCAAGATTCAAGTATTAGCTAAACGATGCTGGTATACTCCAAAACGTTAGATAATAAGTAAGCATAAGTCGAAGTACAGCTTATGCAATGAAATCGCTACAAGGTCCAATTCATCACGCAATTAACATTTTTTGCAGACGAAAGTTTATCTAGTTTACATTTTTGTGCGTCAAATATATTTATAGCTTATCAAGGGACCAGTACGGTTTTCTTTACCTTTAAACGAGTATGCAAAATTTAATTACGATCGGTCGAGTAGTTAAGGCATGAAACTTAACAAAGAAACTCACATTCGCATTTATAATATTATAGTTAGGATGACCAAGCGAAATAAACTATGACCTCGACTACACTGAATAATGCTCAGTTGCCACTGCATCACTATGAGTTGTTTTTAATAATAGTTCTATTGAGGTAATAATTAGGTACTTAAAATATCTGCCATAAAAATCATTGATAAAAATGCGCGGACGTGTTAAAGAATTTATTCACATTACTGAATGGACATGTTTATTATCAATTTTGTTACAAAAAATACAAAACGTGACCACAGACAATCACGTGTACTTTTTTCACCTAGTATCTAATGTCTAATGGTGGAAACGAAATAGTTTGCGTAGATAAGTCATCACGTCAGTCAAATATGCTTATTTAAAATAGTATTGAAATTTAAAATGTCAATGTTACTCGTAAGCAAATATTACTAAATTAAAGAAAATTATCAAATGGTACAAAGGGGAAATATTGTTTTGAATTGCAATCGGAGGTATAATCGAAAGGATATCGTGTGCACATTAGATTCAATTTATATTTTTGTACCTTACGCATAGTGACGAGAAGTTATGAAAATAGCTTTTATTATTTTATTTTATTCACATAACAACATACTTCTTCTTCTCCTTAGCCTTTATTATTCCCAAGTCACTTGGGGTCGGCTTTTCTAGTCTAACCGGGTTTGACTGGATATCAGTTTTTACACGGAGCGGCTGCCACCTGACCTCCGCAACCCGAAGGCTAACGATACCCTAAGGCTAGACCAGTGTCAGGATATTAGAGGGTACTGACTTTCCCAATAACGACTGCCATAGATGTTCATGGCAGCCGGGACCGACGGCTTAACGTGCTCTCCGAGGCGCGGAGCAAGCGATAATCGTCAATCAATACGCACATAATTTCGAAAAGTCATATGACTTCCGAAAGTCAGAGGTGCGCGACGTGGGTTCGAACCCGAGACCCTCTGCATTGCAGTCTGTTGGTCTCCCCATTGAGCTATCGCTGCTATTACTAGCACATAACAACATACATAGATAATGAAAACACTTCGTCATAAATAAATCTGATATGCATGATCATTATGGGTGCATACAGTATTTACCAAATACAACACATGATACGCATTTACAATTTTTAATTTTAATATATCCCTATTCCTCATATTATGAAAGTATCTACCCACAACGTAAAGAAATACATATATGTTCTAACGATAATAAATGTCACATGCAACTATGCAACTAACATAAATGCAAATTCAGAATCTTCTCTCTCACTACCTCATAAACTTTGACGTTCATAAGTGTTACCTTGTGACTTAAATGAATAAACGATTTGTAACTTCTGGCTATTAAAGTATAGATACTATTGCTTGCCCGTAGGCAAAATATGTGTATGTACTTTTACTATATTTTGGAAGTGTAGGTTATGTCAATATTCTATCACTTAGAAACAGTACTTTTTCTGGATGAAAGGTACCCTATGTCCTTTTCTGTACCCCTAACAACGTGCATGATGATCGGTCTTGTAGTTAAGGCGTGAAAGCGTAACAAACAAACAAACAACCTAACATTTGCATTTATAATATTATATAATAGTAAGGATTTTGTTTTGGATGTGTGACCAAGGTCTTAGGAAAACATTTTTAACGATACTTCCAAAAACATGCTCGAAGTAGCCTTAAAATCTATGGAAATACGTAAGGATGTCAATCAAAGAATATGTTGAATATGTATTTATTTAAAACGTATTATTTACGTTTACGTTATTTTAACGTAGGTATTTCAATAGATAACAATAATGCAATACAAATTTTATTTTATCGGATTATTACTAAATTTATATTTGAATATTTTAGTCATAGTCAGAGCAATTTATAAAAATAATCTACAAGTGAAAGCAAGTAAGTCCAGGCTCTGTTGAGAAGGACTTTACATTTTTTGCCCCGTTTGGGGATCGAAGCTACAACACCCACCGCAGTAACAGTTGCGAGGCGACCACTAACTAAACCAGAATCGTCCAATCTATAATTACCGTTTTCCTCAGATAGGTAATGCGTGAATACACACATACAGCCTACTATGACTTACTTAGTAGGGTATACCGTAGTAATAACGTATGCTATCTTAGGTAATAATGACCTCTTACCATCAGACAGACTCACAGACCATTGTTGGATTGCAACATAGATAGCGTAAAACAAGAACTTTTCTTTTTTATTATATTTTTTTGCATGTCATGGCGCTTTACCATTTTGCATCAAAAGATTCGTCACGATATTTTCCTCCTAGCCAGATTAAAAAAATAAGTAATTCAAGTGGTTTATTTTTCAAATTTCTATCGTATGACATAGTCATCATTACATTAAAAAATTAAATAAATAAACTTTAAAAAACAAGCTTTTATTATGTTCTTAGTATAAAATGAAATAAAAATTTAAAAATAATAATTTAAACTTGATAACTGCCGCGATCAACTCACGGCGCTGCGATGCCCAGGTGGGCCAAACCGCCAAAGTGTGCAGCGCCGTGTCCTCAACTACGTCGCGGCAGTCGCCGCAGTGGTGACAACCGGGCGTCTCTTGCCGGCGTATACGAACTGGCCAAAACAACCGTGGCCAGTCATTACCTGTGTCCAGTCAAAAGAAAATAATGAAGGTGTAATTATTATGCTAAATGTTCTTTAATGTTCCATCACAATGTAACACGCTTCTATTTATATAAATTGGGTATGTGATAAAAACGCAAAGATTTAATACAAGGTGTAAAGTTTTAAGGTTTAATAAAAATGTCTAATAGGTATGTACCTAAATACTTACGATATGGAATTATTGTGACGTAGACGAATATGGTTAATTATCGTTAAAGGTTGCAATGTGGGTACCTATATAATGATATTTTTCTTATCAGGTTTATATTATTATTTTTAATTTTTTAGTTCTTTTTGTCAAGAAGAACATAATAAAAGCTTGCTTTTAAAATTTTTTTTATAACTTTTTAGTATTATTTTATATTTAAATAACTTTACATATCAATTAGTTATGTAATACGAGCCGAGACTCGATGGGGTTGCGTGGTTTCTTTACTGAGTTCCTATGACCACCTTCCAGCTCCATGATCAGACCAGACCCTGCTAACCATCTAAAAACAAAGTACTCGTCAAGACGAATCACACGAGCCGAAACTCGATAGGGTTGCGTCGTTTCAATACAGAGTTCCTATGACCACCTTCCAGCTCCATCATCAGACCCTGGTTACCATTGAAAAACAAACTACTCGTCAAGACGATTCAAACGAGCCCAAACTCGATGAGGTTGTGTCGTTTCATTGCGAAGTTCCTATGGCCACCTTCCAGCTCCATCATCAGATCAGGCCCATGTCATCATAATATAGCATTGTCACGCGAAATTTTAGCTCAATCGATAACCGGGAAGTGGATCAAATTTAATTTGCAAGATTTGATGACAAACATCGGGACAGGTGACACTAAATAAAAGCTTGTAAAAAAGAATTATTCTTTTTTCTTAGGTATATATTTTTTATTATTTGTCTGGCATGGCGCTTAAATACCGCTTTATGTCAAAAGGTTGTGTATGAGTATATTTGCCTCCTTGCCAGTATAAAAAAATAATTCAGTGATTCTTTTTACTAATTTCTAGCGAATGACAACACAGTCGACATCATATCTCGTATTCACTTGACCTTAATAGTCACCCTTTTATTTTTATGTAACACGTTTATGATTTTGGTTATCTGTATCTCATTTAAGATAATTATGTGTATATTCGTATCACAATACGTCGTAAAAACGAAAAATGGATCAAATACTGTTACTAAATCTGCCTTGGTGGCGCAGTTGCGCATGTGCGGAGTTTTCGAGTAATTTAATCGCAATATGTAGATATACTAAATAGTTAATTACCGTTTGCTTCAACGGTGAAGGAAAACCATTGTGAGGAAACCTGCATGTCCGAGGGTTCTCAATTATGTTTTTAAAGATATGAGAAATCTGTCAAACCGCACACTGTGCCAGCGTGGTGGACTATTGCCTAAACCTTCTTACTCTGAGAAGAGACCCGTGCCCATCAGTGGAACAGTTAATAGAGGGCTGATATTATTATATCATGTAGGTATGTATATAAAATATATCAATTTTAATTTCCAACGCTGCACGGATACCGTAATTATGCCCCGTAAATGCCGATAGGCTCGCTCCTTATCACGTGGGACTTTTGACTACAGCTGGAGAAATGTGGGTGAATACACCACCGCCTACTTCTTCAGTGATATAGGCATGAGACTATATTATTACATAGATTATTTACATAGTTATACATTAATTACATAGATTTTGTCTTTCATCATTACCATCATCTCAACCGAAAGACGGCCACTGCTGGACGTAGGCCTCCACAAATGTTTTCTACACAGACCTTGTACCTACCCCTGCTGCGTCAGCCAGTGCGATTTAGACTTTATGTATAACCGAATCCTAATCATTATCACAACGTATTATAAAACAAAGTCCCCCCGCCGCGTCTGTCTGACTGTTCGCGATAAATTCAAAAACTACTGAACGGATTCTCATGCTGTTTTCACCAATAGACAGAGTGATTTATGGTGTTTAAGTTTTATCATTTGTTAAGGTTTTGTAAACCCGTGCCGAGGCGATTTACTAGTAATATTATAAATGTGAAAGTGTGTGAAAATATTTGTATGTAATGCTACTCATAAACATTGAACTGAATCGGATAAAACTTGACATAATATAGATAAGCCATGACCTGGATTAACTACTATAGGTAGATACTTATAATCCCGATATGCGTTCTTGCCATATTTACGCAGTTGGAGCCACGGCTTCTTCGTAAGAAATAAGAGTAATCCTAACTCATATTATAAATGCGAATGTGAGTTTGTTTGTTACGCTTTCACGCATTAACCACTCAACCGATCATCATGAAATTTCGGATACCTACACATTGTCAGAGGTACAGAAAAGGACATAGAGTACCTTTCATCTAGGAAAAGTACTGTTCTCGAGAGATAGAATTTGACTTAACCAACATTTATGCGAGAGAAGCCGCTGACAAAATCTAGTCATAATAAATCCAGTGTTGGCAAAAACTAGTGAAATATAAACTGATACCTAAGTCTTTTTACAATTGTAATGTATTCTGTGATCTAGTATAAAATATATTACTACTTATGCAATGACGTAATCGCAATAAAATGTACTCAATACTCAATACTTTATTGCATTTCACAATGTATACTTAGGTTAAAAATGCTTATGTTAAAATGAGCCATTGTGAACCCTGTCGGGCACAGCAAAGTACGAGAGAGGATAATATATGATATTATATATTAAAAATTTTATGTTACATAATAAGTGTACCTATATCTGTTTTTATTCTAGGACTTTAGTGTAACCATTTTAATTGTTATGAATGTATGTGTACTCAGTAATGTGATACGTCTATTCACATTTAATACTTAAAATTTTAAGACTGCGCCGAGCAAAATGTGCCTAAACAGGCGATCACAGTTAAGTTGATAAAATCAACACTTTTTGTTTAATATAAATATAAAATATTCATTTACCATAACAATGAACGTGTTTACAATTACTCCGTGTAAAAATCTTAAAACAATTAATATTTTCGCCTACAAAATTACGTAAATTTGCATCGTATTACGTGATTTTTAGATTATAAGAGAAGAAATTATCCTATTTTACAGCTTAAACGAAACATAAATAGTTATATTACAATTTGTCCATCCCAAATATTTAAGTTATTGGTTGACAATAAAGATACATATTTATCAAAAAAGCACTTCAAATCCTCATTATCTGTCAGAATCTGTCTTACGCTCGGTGCAGTCTTAAGTGTCAGTGGATTCTTTTACGATTTATCACATTCGCATTTTGTAATATTAGTATATTTTATAATATGTAATTCTAGTTATGTTGTATAGCCTCCTTTATGTGTAAACAGAGTGTGTAAAAACAAAAATATTTTCGAAATCGGACTAGCATTGCCTGAGATAAGCTCTTTCAAATATACAAAGTTTTCAGCTTTATGTTATTATTATTATGGGGTGCAATTTTTATACCACTCGTACAGGTGTTAAAGAAGCGAGAGCTCTTTTAATTTGACACCTGTGCAACCGTTCCAAACGTTGAGCAGGTGACTATGGCAAGCAGGAAAGTACTGTCTTGGAAACAGAGAATTTAATCAAAAGTATTTTAATTATGGAAGGAGTTGAAAAAGAACTAGGCTAGACCGTGGGAGAGCCACGCTTCGGCACGAATGGGCCGGCTCGACCGGAGTGAAACCACGGCCTCACAGAAAACCGGCGTGAAATAGCAATTGCGTTGTGTATCGTCGAGTGAGTGAGGGTACTGGAGGCTCAATCGTACCCCCTCCTGTGGGTGGGAGGGGAAATTTAAAAGGCTGGCAACGAACTTGTGACTCCTCTGGTGTTGCGGGTGTCACTGGACGGCGGTAATCGCTTACCATCAGGCGATCCGAATGCTCGTTTGCATAATACGACATAAAAAAAAAAAAAAAAGAGATCCTGGTTGCCTTTTTAGCAAAGCGGGAGACATAATAAAGAATATTCATAAGGACCAGAAAATTTAAGCACCACTACACAAATAATAAGAGGTGTAATTTTGTGCTATACTTATATACTGGTATAGCACATATACTATTATATGTATTAGGTATACTTGCATGGCAGAATTCTACTTGACACAAGATCAGCATTACAGCTCCAACATTGATTCGTAAATTGTTAACTATATTAACACGTTCACTATGCCAAAGACAACATATTTTATAATCATAAGCACATGCTTTTGATAACTTGTAAATTAATGGGATTATTATCAAAATAACAAGATAACAAGCTATAAAAATACAATAAACATTAACAAATGCCATTTATCTTAATTTCACGTGATTTTATATAATAAAGGATAAAGGTAACTAACTACACATGCGTCTGCAAGTTACCGGACGAACGCTTAAGCCCCGCGTAGACGCCAGACAGCGGCGGACTGAACAATTCGTCCGACATTGTCCGCATTTGGCATCCAATACAACAATGCATAGAAAGAACAAAGACAATACACCGCGTCTACTCACTGCCACGACAGACCCCGGGCAGAGGACAACGGACAGAGCTAAACTTTTCTGCCAGTCGGAAAAGAACAACATCTGCAGAACGTCTTAAGCGCTTTACAGACGATGGACAGCAGCAGACCGGACATTTTGTTTTGTCAAAGTTAAAAATCATTTACTCATTTAAGTAGGCAGGTGACACATGAGAATTTATGAGTCAATAACTTTAGGTCGTTCAAGTATAATGTAAGCACCAATAACGTGGTGAGAGGGTCTTTACTATGCTTATTTTGAATGTTATATTATGCTTACTTTTGCTGACAAAGGGGAAGGGGTCCTTTCTCGCTTACGTAAAACTTGAACGGCCCCTTTAGTCAAGTTGATCAACAAAATTGAGAATTTAGTATGCAATACAACAACACCAAGAACAAAACGTCCGCCGGACATTATGTCTAGCCAAGTCCAGCGGTCACCAACGGACAAGTCAGAGAGTTATGCGCGAGCAGCGACGGCACGCGAACATTTTCGAATTTTTGGCTTATAATACATTATCTAAAGTATAGTAAAAAAAAAAAACCGTAGTGTCTGCCTACCCCTCTGGGAAACAGGGGTGAATCTATGTATGTATGTATGTAATACAGTATTCAAATTCATATGACATGTTTTCGGGGGCAATGCAGAATGACAATTTGTTTACGATTATAAATTTGAACGCTAATTGGCTAATCTGAGAGTTGATACATTGTATCGTTATTCTGATTGGTCCAGAACATGGATAAAGGTGTTATACTTTTATATAGCAACAATATACCTTACATAATATATAGCAAAGTATACGTGGAAATTACGAGGCTATATTAATTAAGCATTTTACAATTTAAATATTATGAAAACAGTACAGCTTTTCTTAATTTTCATTATAACCTACATTGATTACTTTTCAATGACCCTGTTCTAAGATCCCTAGGAATTTGGTTTTCAGATTACTAGTGTTAGCTAACCTCTCGAACTAAGCTAGAACACAAGTAGTATCAGTATTTCCTTTTAATTTTCCTTATACAATATTCAATGCTCCAAGGATCTTAGCACACCTTTTTCAACTTTTGTATAATTTTTCACATACACGTGCCATAGCACTTATGACACAATATTTTGACCTATACATAAATTCTTGTCTTACCTTGTCTCATCTTATCTCGACACGTGTATAACCCAGTTCATTATACAATTAAGATATTAACTAATTAACGAGTCAATCATGCAAATTACGTACAAATATTACGTATTATTACTCGATCACATTGAAATCGGTAGCCAGTATTTTATTCTTTTCTGTCTGCGTTTAAAGTTCAGCTTGTGACCCTTACGCATAAGATTACAAACAAATCAAAGCGATAGTACAATGCTTTTCGATTAACAGACTGTTCCGTAATAATTACTTATATATGCGAAAGTAACTGTCTCATTGTTACGTTTTCAATGGTAAACTGCTGAACCGATAATAATAAAATTTTGTTTTACCTAACAAAAGTCGAAGTCGAATAAAATATGTATATATGTCAAAGTATTATAAGAATTGCATTGGCAGTTACATGGCATAAGTAGTTTTTCTTTTTACTTTTTACTCTGTCTTTTTTTCTCTTCTTTAAGAAGACAACTCCCGCAATAGGAATAATTCCTGTATCGCGACGGAACTTTACAAACATTCAATTAACGGACACAAAGAACGACCAGACCGGAAACAACTATTTTTATAAAATTTAACGAAGTCGAATAAAATATGTATCTACGTCAATGCCTAATGGCGGCCTCGATAGCGTAATGGTTAGTATAATGGTTAGTGTATCCGACTGCCACGCCTGAGGTCGCGGGTTCGATTCCCGCACAAGTCAAACATTTGTGTGCATGGACATGGATGTTTGTCTTGATCTGGGTGTTTCTATGTATAATATGTATTTACAAAAAAAAAGTATATTATATGTATGTTTATCTATTGTCTAGTGCCCGTAGTACAAGCTCTGCTTAGTTTGGGCTAGATGGTGTTGTGTGTATGTGATAGAATAGAATAGAGAATGTATTAGAAGGATTGCATGCAGGCAATCACGTGGCATACGTGTGCGGTAGGTATGCGCCGCCTATGTTCGCGGCGGACCGGAAGATTCTCAGATCGGGTAAATTCTTATTGGGTTTTCCTGATTGGAAATTCTCGATAGCAGTGCCGCGCTTGGCAATGTGCCCGTTAATTGAGCTTGCCGCTTTGAGTATGTGCGATTTAAGACGTAGCTGGCGCAATGTGGGTGAAATGTTTTGCTATATATGTATACCTCGTTACACGTCTATCCCTTCGGTCATATACAGACCTATATTTATGTACAATTGTATATAATCCTCCACACCAAATTTCGGGCACGGCGGCCAATCTTAACGGAGACTGGCCATCCGCGTAGGAGATATTATAGTGCACAAGTGTGTGCGCAAACACAAGTGCACTCTCTGTTCCCTTACTCTAATGATTCGATGGGACGGTTATCCAACTTGACCGGAGAGAGATCAGGCCCAGGACCAACGACTTTACGAAGTGTCTATCACCACCAACTTCCTAACTCTGGGCTGCTATTGACATTTCTTAACAGACAAATCTAATTTATTTTTGACCCGGATTCGAACCTGACACCTCACGCACAGCAGTCGCATTCCCTACCGCTGCGCCACGGAGGCATGTACCTATGTACGTAATATAAGGAAGTCGCGAATATATAAATAACATGAGTAATTTTAATCAAGAGGTCATACAAATATAATTAAGAATCATTTCATGATTTCGCATGCTAATTAAAAATAGTATGTAAATAAGAAACAAGTCATATTATGACGTAGGACATAAGGACACTAACTTTAAATGCATATAAAGTGAAATTTCAACTCGTAAATCGATCGGATGACACGAAAAATATGAATATTCTAAGCGGAAACGGATCGCGTTATCAACTGTTAAACGACTTGTCATGATCAGTTTCAAAATAGTTCTAACCGCGTTTAACGAACGCGATACTAACCACGCCACTGTCCATTAAAAAACAAGTGAGAAACGGCAATGAATTGCCGTAAATTTCAGAGTTCGAAAAAATAGTATCACGTGAGGTCAAAGGTCATAGTAATTTCGGGGGTATATCGACTATGCTGAGTCGAATGGTGTTGACCGCGAGTCTCTAGCTCCTACGGTTCTTGAGTTGAAAGATGGTATTACGTGACCTTAAGGTCAGAGGTCAAAGTTCAGTCATTTCGGGGTATATCGACTATGCTGAGTCGAATGGTGTTGACCGCGAGTCTCTAGCTCTTACGGTTCTTGAATTGAAAGATGGTATCACGTGACCTTAAGGTCAGAGGTCAAAGTTTAGTCATTTCGGAGTATATCGACTATGCTGAGTCGAATGGCGTTGACCGCGAGTCTCAGTCTCTTACGGTTCTTGAGTTGAAAGTTGTATAACAGACGGACGGACGGACGGACGGACAGACAAAGCTTGTATAAGAGTTTTTTCAAACTCTAAAACATAGTTGTGCAATAATTAATAAGGCCTGAATTATATTTATCAGCATTCATTCACATTTTACTTGATAGTTTTGGAGTCATTTATCCTATTGAGTTGCAGTGGCACACTGATGGCCAGACACAATACATTTGAATTATGACTGGTATTCTAAGACTTCGAAGATTAATAGACCTTTGCCTATTCATCCATTTGAGGATAGAACTATATGTGCCTATGTAACAGGAAACTAGACTTCAAAGGAGTCACCTTTATTTTCACCGTTCACTGTATTTCCCTGAACTAAAAATGTTAATCTAAATAAGGAGAAACTAAAAAATAAACATATTGAACTTACTTATGAGTATACTAAGTTGTGTCATATTATATATTTCTCCACTAATAACTATATTATATAGTAATCCTGACTAATATTATGAATGCGAATGTGAGTTTGTTTGTTAAGCTTTCACACCTAAACTACTCGACCAATCAATGCAATTTCGCTTACACATTGTCTGAGGGCCCGAAAAGGACATGGGTACCTTTCATTAAAGAAAAAGTTCTGTTACTAACCTAGCTTATATTTACGAGAGCAAAGTCATGGGCAAAATCTAGTAAATCTATACTAATATTATAAAGCTGAAGAGTTTGTTTGTTTGTTTGGTTGAACGCGCTAATCTCAGGTACTATGTGTTGGATAGCCTATTTATCGAGGAAGGTTATAGGCTATATAATATCACGCTACGACCCACAGGAGCGTCGTAGTAACTATAAACGCGGGTGAAACCGCGGGCGCATCTAGTCTATAAATATAATTTATGAATATTCATGATCTAGTGATTAAATTACATAAATGCTTATAGATGTATGGTTTTCTGAAGTGGTAGGCAGAAATATTATACAACTTACCAGCAAAGATTTAAGTCTGGTGTAATAGAGTATGCCTACTATATACTTAGCACATTTATTTATGCAATACCTATATATAAGGTAATGTATATGGAATATTGCACAAGCGTAAGATGTGTGTATGTGGTAGAATTATTATTCATTTAAATGTGTTTAATGAATAAAACATAATTTGAAGAGATTTGTGGTGATCATCATCATCAGTGCTTAATTAAGTAATCGTTAGAAATACATTAATTGTATTTAGAAAATACATCAACATTGCACTAGAAATATTTTATTCAGTAAAGTTACTAAATAAACATTTATTTATATGTATTAGAAATGAATGAAGAAGGTCTATATTGACATTTAAAGTAGTTTTAAAATATACGTCATTTATATCTTTGCTTATGTTTAGGATCACAGAAAAAGTTTCCTGATTAATCACTAACCAATGGAATACCAATTAATATTGATAGCCTTAAAATATCATTCACCCATCTAATAAAAAAAGATTAACTACTCAGAAGGCAGTACAGCTTTAAATGAAAAAGTGTCTTGAACAGTAACTCTTTAAAGTCATTGATTACAGAAACTATTTTAAATTGGTCTCAATTGGTAAGCAATCATCCGTTACACTACATACATTTAATACCTACACATAACAATTTATGTTTATGACAGTCATTCCCACACACGCACCAGGTTAATAGTTAGTATAGTTAGCAGAAACTGAAGTAAGTATACTACATACGGTGCAAGAAGAGGTACTGGTGCTATCACCTCAGGTTAAGAAGAAGCCAAACATCTGAAAACCACAGAACTTAAGTCTAAGAAACTACATAGAACTACAGGCATTTTAGAAGTTTCCAGACAGCTATAACATGTCACTAACCATGGTCGACGGTAAATGGCTACTGCGATAATGGCTGCATTCTAATTATGGCAATATTATATATGTACTAGCTGTTGGCTGATGTATGATTATATAAGGGATGTCAAGGTTTTATAGGAGGAAATAACATGGATAATACTAACATGCAACCAGTGCTCAAAAATTTAAAATATTGTTCAAGTAAATTAAATGCTAGTAAATTACTTAAATTTTAATTGATTTTGAGCACTTTCACTACATGCTGGTTGTTAATTGCCTAGGTTAACTTTTTCATATGGCATAAGTTAGACAAAATAATTAATTTACAAGAAATAAGTAATTAAAATTAAGTTAATCATCTGCCTGTAGTTATTATAATAAATTATTTTAATTAAAATCTGCCTAGTGTTTCACTTCTAATCAAACAAATTAATTACTACAATAAAGCCTTGCTTCAGAACACGAGAAAAATAAGAAGCACTCCTAATATAAATGTTTAACAACAAAACAGTGTTAGATAAATATAATAAAGTGTATAATATACCAACCTTACGTTGTCTTCCATATCTGTTTCTAAGGCACTTCGCTTCACTTTAATCACAAAATAGTAAGCTCCTTTCGACCGTTCAATATAACAACTCGGTCCACAGTTCACGCTGCCTTCTTATAATGTTGCATAAAACATAACTTGCCTTACATCACCATGAAATTCTCGTGCTGATAAAATTTATAATCCTTGGTAACAATATAGGTAACAAATATGAACAATTTTGGCATATAAAGATTTTATGAATTTTATTCATATCCTATTCGTAACAATAAATTAAGTACTTAATAAATAAAAGAAACCTTCGTTTCACATTTTCTTAAATGTATAAAGTGACAAGACTGACACTGACTGTCAGTAAGACTAAAAAGTGACAGCTGATATCCAGCCAGTCTTTCAAGTTTAAGAAACTTCATGAATCTCCACGAAACGTCATGACATATATTGCTGTCTCATTGCGACGTAGACAAAACAATGAAATAGCAACAATAGTCGCAAAAGATTCTCTGTCTATGCCGTCAATGTGTAATATTGCTAGTTTAAAAACACAACATTTTAAAACAGTGATTTGTGATTCATATCAACTTGGTGTATAGCTGCGTAAGTAACCTATCCTTGAGACGAAGGTAAGACAAAATAATCTGGCGTTGGGTTACTTAAGAATGCATTTACCTACTATTTTTTATCTTACGGTAATCCATATTTAGTCATAAACAAATGACACGGCTCACACATATAAATATAAGAAGTAGCGCCTCACATAAAATTGTGTGGTTCGGCAATTCTAGAACGAATCAGCTAATCGCTGTCTTAAAAAGCTTAGCGAATCGACGTATGGGATCAGACAAGTGTAAGCAATGTAAACTTTATGCCCTCCATAATACTGTGCTCTCAGTGGAGGCCTGTCAAGTATCAGTGTAGGATATTTTTAACTGTAGCCTTTCTTTATAACTTCTACCGTGACTTTCACGCCCTCTAGTATATAAACCTGTACTTGTGTACGTTTGATCTTTGGCATGTCCTTACTACTTCTTATGTGTACTAAAAGCGTGTATGTCATTGACCGAATCAAATTCGATCAAACGTGGCGAACGCCATCAAGAGCTATTATATGTTATTGCTTATTTATATACTTCATTAAAACAGCCGCAGTCCACTTATACTAATTAAGGACAACTATCATACTAACTTTTCACAACATTCCTTAACACGCTGACAATATCTTCTTCCATTCATCTGCAAACATATCACACTGAGTGTTGTCAACAAGGAGAGCGTTGAGTGTGGCGAGAGACCGAGGTTTAGGCGAATTAGCATGGGCTACTGTGCGACAAGCTGGTAAAGGAAACAGTTTGTGCTTTCTGCCGCGGCGGTAATCACTAGGAACTATGAATACTTTGGGAGACACCATGGTTTAAACAAACATCTAATTATAGCATAGACTTTATTTTTGTATTATAGCTTCTCTACTCAGCATTAGTTGAACTGGATATTGTGGATTGGATACAAGTTGTGGTTATTGTCAATTTTACAAACACCTACATATTTAATATTGTCTTCTATTTACGCGAATATTATTCATTGAAATTAAACTGCTATATACGGATTTTATCGCGTTGTTTATTTGACACTTTATTACAAAATTTTGAAAATTGTTACACTACTACTACTATTAAACTTTACTAATTTTTAAGCTAATTAAATTATTATTAAACTATTTAGATTTCATTTATTTTTACACTTTCCCCGACGTTTCGGTTGCTTTTCAGCAGCCATGGTCACGGGGAGGTCTCCCCGTGACCATGGCTGCTGAAAAGCAACCGAAACGTCGGGGAAAGTGTAAAAATAAATGAAATCTAAATAGTTTAATAATAATTTAATTAGCTTAAAAATTAGTAAAGTTTAATAGTAGTAGTAGTGTAACAATTTTCAAAATTTTGTAATAAAGTGTCAAATAAACAACGCGATAAAATCCGTATATAGCAGTTTAATTTCAACACCTACATATTTTTGGAGTAGGGCTCTTTAAGCTTTTTATTTATTTTTGAGTAATATAATACATATAAGGTTTTTTTATTTTCTCACCCCTGTTATTTGCGAGAAAACGTAGCGCAATTTTTACCGTGGGTCACACTAATTAATTGTTGGGTTGGGTATATTATACAGATAATAAATCTCAAATTTCTAATTTTAATGAAAAGTTCATCATCATGACAAGCAACTGTATAGGCCTGTTAAGTTTTAGTAGAATTAAAAGGCCAATAATTATTGTTGCCAAATAATAGGTGACGGTACTAATAAACCTGAGAATGGACCACCCTCTTACATCGTCATTCCATCTTTACTTTCTCTTGCGTTCGACAAAAGCGCGAGTGATAGTTAATACTCCTGATACTTGGCGATCATAGACTTTGGTAAACTTTTACCTTCACCAGGAACTTATGCTCGTTTGCCGTATAAAAACCATACTTGTAATAATAAATATTCTAACTACTAGCGCGGCGCACTGTGTTGAAAGTCCATTATTCTACCCACAAAAATGTTGTAGTTTATACTTAACTCGGAGCAATCATACTTTAGAAATACGTACTTACCTATTTTTCTGGTTCTTCAAATATATAAAATGAACACTTATTCTAATTCAAGCCTTATATATATATATACCTATCACTATTTAGTACCTATCATATAACAAAAAATTATGTACCTACACCGAGTATTCACGGCAAAGAGCATAATAGCCTTTTTACAGTAATTATTAGCTACTGATTATTGCTCTCGCAACACTGAAGAGCACTTGGTATGGTTTTAATATGCAGATGTATCGTTTGTTGCAGCAGTAGCTGATTTTTAAATAAACCAAGGTCTTATAGTAGGATAGTATATTATTTATTAAAGCATCATCAACTGCCTGTTATATATTAATTGCCTTACGGCGTCTTTCCCCATAAATAGTGTGGATTTTCCATTAACTTTTTACGACTATAGTGGACGCTCTATTTGTCATATATAAGCCAGCTTTGCACTTATTGATAAAATAACTACGTTGTATCACAAAAGCATAGTACTGTGTTACTTTTACATTGAAATTAAACTACTTCATTAATACTAAGATCGTATTCGCTTTAATGTCTAATGTAATGAAATAAGTACACTTCAAGACATCGCTATTAAACCTGTATAAAGTATTTTAACTTCAAGAATAAAATCATTATCTTTTATTTCGTTTCTTGTAACTCATTCAAACATTACCTCTTAAATCAAGTATGTATAGTTTAGATAAAAACTTTTTAAATTCAAGCTCACGTAATTCCTAGTCTCTAGTCTTGGATATAGTACGCCTAGGAAGACCTAATACCTCCTAATAAAATCCTAGCTATGACCATATGTATAGGATTGACTCCGTTCAGGAACAGTTACAATACAAATAAAACGCATGCTCGGTTCGACAGTTATTTTAATTTAAAATTTCAAAAAGCAAATACAATAATCTCCGCATGACTCGTCTCATAAAGCTTTACACGTAAAGTAGTTATCTTTAATAGTACATAATAATAAATATAACAAACATGAGAAGTACTCGGCGCTAATAAACAAGTTTCCACCCCCTACTTGTCCTTCTCGCTCTCAGACTTCCGGCCCAGCGGGACCGCTGCCCGCACTCTGTGGACAACACATACATTTTACTCAGCTGTACTATACATGTTCAAGAACTGCTCGCCTGGTATCAGTGACCCGTCGCTGCGTGAAACAAACAAAGACCTGATGTGTTGCCAGCCGCGAGTAATATCAATATAGGGTTGCCAACCGCATGCAAAATAAAAAACTTTATTTATGTCAAAATATTTAGGTGTACAACGGAATTTTATCTTTTTCTGAACGATACTTGTTGTTTCAAATAGACATTCCAAACTAAACATGCTTGTAAAATTAAAATATGATCTTGTAATGTTCTTTTTTGTATTGTACTGTGTAATAGCATCAACAGTAATATTGTCATACTTTATTTAAAGCATTGGCAACCCTAGACCAATATCGTATCGTAAGCACGTTGATGGCAAAGGAGTTCTTTATGAGCTTAAATCACTATTTACTGCAATAACACACAGCATAAGATTATTAGGTCGAGATTTATTAAGTTATTGCAATGATGTCACAAATTAGCTCATAAAGATTATGTTTCTTATGCAAAAACTACAAGAGAAAAAAGCAATATACGGCTTACACGCCTTAATAAAAGTTAGTTTACTTACTGATAAATGCGCAACAATGCACATTTATTTTTAAAACCATAATTGCAATAAGGACCCACATCATTAGCTATTATGCAGAAAAATTAAATAACTAATTGCAATATGTTGGTACTCACATAATTTGATAGCTATTGCAAATTTGAACTCATTAACTTATTAGCGAGTTGCATAAATGTATGGTGATTGTTATTGTAACAATGCATTTATTAATTGTCAGCACATCATTAGTTCTGACTCAGCATTTATTATAGAAAGTTAACTCATTTATAAATTACAAGTCTTTTTTTATTTGTCAAATAATCATAATGAAGACAACTTTGTGGTATTAACAAATTATTAAATACCATAAGAAACTGAGTGTTCAGCAACCAGCGTTACGTTATTCCTTTGAGCTTGGATATATGCAGAGTCAGTCATAAGTGGAGGTCAATCTACGCTTTTATCAAAGTTTTTTTTATGTTCTCTCGGATACTCAAAAAGATGACATTACGGCAAGTGAGGGCCCACTTTTCCGTAACGTCGTCTTTGTCACAACGATTATTCTACATTTCTAAGTAACTTCGTAGGGCAAAGTAACACTGAGAGTTGACATTAATATTTTATAATGTTGTATTCACCATATTGCATGCAGGAATCAAATTATTTTCAGTTCCTTTAAACTATAGGTATGGTATATCACTATCACTACTTAATATAAAACAAAGTTCCCCACCGCGTCTGTCTGTCTGTGTGTTCGCGATAAACTCAAAAACTACTGAACGGATTTTTATGCGGTTTTCACCAATAGACTGAGTGATTCTTGAGAAAGGTTTAAATGTATAATTTGTTAAGGTTTTGTACTACCCGTGCGAAGCCAGAGCAGGTCGATAGTATTACTATAAAAAGTATTGTCATATCAGTTTAAATACCTATATAGATATATATGTATGTTTGAGTGACTGACTGTAAGGTGTGTTTGTGTGTGTGTGTGTGTGTACTTACTTGGCGGAAATCTCGTTGATCTTAGCGCGCGCCAGCTCAAGGTTGGCGTCAACTTGCGCCTTGTTCATCTCGTACGCCTTCGGCAGTGTGAACAACGCTATCCATCCTGGAATACAACATACATCACATTAGCTATTACTTGATGGATTTCATAGACTTACAGCAACTTTTAATTACTATAAACAATATAAGAAACGTGGAAGGCATAATCCTAATTTTACAAGGGACATACATATATACATTGAAACAAGGGCAACCCTTCTTTATAACAAATATTGATTTCGGATCGAACATACTCTATACGAGTATCAAACGCCGCCAATAGGTGAGCGTGAGGTCCCCTACCGGGCACATCTCTACAATCCGTGCGCCTACTAAGAATTATGTAAGTAACAATTTTTTTTTAAATGAAAATCAGTTTATTTCACACTCAATAAATGAAAGTTTGACTACACCGATGACGTAGTGTTATGGGTGTCGTGAACTCGAATACTACACGGGGTCTGAATCTGGGTGTTCTTTGTGTTTGTTATTATGTTTATAAAGACCCAGTGATACAGGAATTATTCCTTATAAGGCAGTTGACTTTTCCAATTAAAGATACGTAATCCCTCTAAATTCTGTTAATTTAAAGCCACTGGTTTTATAAAATACATATAAAAGTTCGTCGTTAAATATAGTTTATGATATATCGTGATATATTTGAGTGTGTGATTATACATATCAGTTGCACCTATAGCAACGTCGCCAGTTATTTATAGACCAATCGTGCATGTCGCGTGCCTATTTTTATTAATTTCGTTGACGTCACAGCTCGTGCTGTCAAACGATACTTGTAATATTTTATTACATTCATACTAAATGTGAAAGTCAGTTTGTTACGCTTTAGTGGCCAAGTTGGTGCAACAATTTAGGTGAAACTTTTTACGTAAGTATATAGAACAATTGAAAGCTTAACAATAAATCGAGCAACTAAAGATACAAACACATTAGAAGTCATCAATTAGTTTCATTACAAAAATATGTACATATATTATCTGCTATTTCATAATAATATAATAATATCAGCCCTGTATTAAACTGTCCCACTGCTGGGCACGGGCCTCTTCTCATTGTGAGAAGGGTTAGGCCGTAGTCCACCACGCTGGCCTAGTGCGGGTTGGCAGACTTCACATATCTTCGAGAACATTATGGAGAACTCTCAGACATGCAGGTTTCCTCACGATGTTTTCCTTCACCGTTAAAGCAAGCGATAACTAATTATTAAATACGCATATAACTTCGAAAAGTCAGAGATGCGCGCCTTGGGTTCGAACCCGAGACCTCTGCGTGGCAGTCCAATGGTTTCCCACTAGGCTATCGCTGCTATTTCATAATCATCTTTTATAAATTATTATAAAACTTTTATTGCACCTACAATAGTATATGTGGCGATAACTACATACAAAACTTGCAACATCCACAAGCATTTGTTCCTAGTCTGGATGCTTAATTTCAATGCTTGTAACCACTTACGTATTTGGGTTAATCCGGAGTAGGCTACCCCAGATTACTCCAAAAATGGAAGCAGTTTTGTAAAATGATAAAAGTATAGAGTGCTATGTAATATGCGAGTATACTGCCAACTCTGTGGGATACCTAGACTTAGGAGATGCAGCAGACATTTTATTTTTAACCTGGCAAGTATTGACATAATTGAAATCCAATTATGACTGGCTACTAGCAGACCGCTGTCAGTCCAGATGTTAAAGTAAATGCTCATTTACTTTACATACAGACATTTAGGCTAAAATGAGGAGTTGTGCAGGTATCTCACATCACAAATGTTTATACAGTATTATTGCTTAATCTATACTAATACTAGCTGCCCGGACAGACTTCGTTCTGTCAAAAGTAATTTTTCTTTTTTTTATGTTTACTTTATCACTAAGGGGTTTGAAAAATAGATAGTAGCCGATTCTCAGACCTACTAAATATGCAATAAAAAATTTCATAAAAATCGGTCAAGCCGTTTCGGAGGAGTATGGTAACTAACATTGTGACACGAGAATTTTATATATAAGACAAGATTATAAAGCTGACGAGTTTGTTTGTTTGAACGCGCTAATCTCAGGAACTACTGGTCCGGATTGAAAATTTATTTTAGTGTTGGATAGCTCATTTATCGAAGAAGGCTAAAGGCTACATAACATCACGCTACGACCCACGGGGGCGGCGCAGTAATCATAAACGCGGGTAAAACCATGGGCACATCTAGTCTAATATAAATAGCATAATTTATAGTACAAAGTTTCTTTGTGTCCGTTATTTGAATGTTTGTAAAGCGATGCAGGAATTATTCCTGGTGCGGAAATTGTCGTTTAAAAACAGAAAAAAAAAAACAAACTTACCCAGTATGATGAGCGTGATGCCGTTGAAGCAGGCGCCGACGTACGTGAGGCACCACAGCAGCACGCCGAACTTCAGCGAGTCAACCAGGTCCTCCACCAGGAATAACCTGGAACAGAAAAATGTCACCGATGTTAGTACACTCACACGCATATGTAGCTTAACATTGAGACATTTTATTATTATTATTTTGTAACTAAGCTATATTAATGCCAAGTCCCATGCCGTATGACCCTAAAATTTCTTCATTGTCGTTATCATTTCTGGTGCCGAATTTTTGCATTAAAGTAAAAAGTTTTATATTCCTAGATCCTCGGTGCTCGTCGCAAGCCTTGTTTAGAAAATCGTAAAAATCTTAATCTTATAAACTTGGATTACTGTAAGATTGTGTTTCGGAGTTAATCGGAGTTTTAATACCGCAATTCTCTTAAAGTAACTGTCAAATTCTATAATGTTGTCCTTCCATTTTTTAGACACCAAAAAGCCTACACCCTGTTCTCCTTTGATGGCTCCGTAATGGTAAAATATGCAGTCGTCTCTTTTCACAGTTTCTTCACCCTCTCTTCTTAGCTCAGCGAGTCTATGATATCCCATTTAATATATTAAATTGCATTTTCCAGCTCTAACAATCGTTCGTCTTTAAGTAAAGTGCGAACATTATATGTCAAGATGTTGAGATTATCGGTGTCCATTTTACATGCCAAGTTGTTTCGAGGGGACGGCGATAATTATGCCCGGGGACTCTTAGCACCCCTGACTCCAATGGTTACTCGGTTACCGCCGTTACCGGTTTTCTCGGCACTCGGGGCCTATTCAGGGGTTTGTTCCTCCATAGGAAGGTACGGACCTGAAGCCCACCACACGGGTCCAATGCGGATTGGTGGGTTCATCATACTACTCCATAAAAAAGGTGATAAGAACGACATAAATAATTATCGACCCAAAAGCCTAGTCTCCCATCTCTAAAAAGTTTTTATTAAAGTAATTGAAAATCGTATTTTTGCACAACTGGATCGACACCAACCTCCCGAGCAAGCGGCATTCAGACCCAGTTTCTCCACTACAGACCACCTTCACACACTTAATCAGATAATAGAAATTTTTTATGAATTTAATAAACCATTATATATAGCATTTGTAGACTACTCTAAAGCTTTCGACAGCATCACTCACTCTGCAATAGAAACTTGCCCTTCATTACCAAAATGTTAAACAAACTTACATCAACTTAATCAATATCATCTACAGTAACAGCACAGCGGACATTAAACTACAATTCTTTGGCGAAACATTTAACATTGAGGTTTAAACAAGGTGATCCGCTATCTCCCAAATTATTCACCAGTGTTCTCCAAGAAACTTTTAAAAGTCTGGCGGATGGATGGAAACAGAGGGGCATTGTTGCAAGCGACAGAAGACTAACAAATCTTCGCTTCGCCGATGACATTATCCTTTTTGCCTCCTCAGCATCGGAACTCAAGCTAATATTTCAAGACCTCAGCTCCGCAAGTCTTCAAGTTGGACTTTAAATGAACGAAACGAAAACTCAGGTGGTAACCAATAGCACGAAACGTATGGTCACGGTAGACGGGCACATAATATGTACATTACGTCGACGAGTATATCTACTTAGGCCAGATAGTATCTTTCAGTAGCAGAAAAGATAGAGATTGATAGATGAACTGATATCGCCTGGAAGAGCTTCTGGTCAATGAAAGACCTTATGAAGGGCAACCTCCCAATCTCGTTAAAGCGAATACTTGTCGACATGTGTATATTGCCTGTCCTTACCTACGGTGACCAAACATGGTCTTTAACCGAAAATCAGAAGTCCAAATTGAAGATCTGTCAGAGGGCTATGGAGCGTAGCATTCTCGGAGTCAAAAGGACGACCACGTCCGAAACACTACTCTGCGCTCCACAACACGCATAACTGACGTAGATGTTAAAACCGCCAAGCTGAAGTGGGACTGGGCCGGACACGTCTGCCGCATGCACTCTGAGAGGTGGGTACAAATTGTGACCAATTGAGTGCCAAAAGACAGCCGACGGCGACGGGGCAGACCTAAACGGCGATAGCGGGATGACTTGAACGTCTTTGAAAGGGACTGGCAAGAAATGTCTTCGGATAGAGTGGTTTCGAAGTCCAAAGAAGAGGCTTTTTCCAAAAATTTAGAGCAGAAATTGTCTTTTATTATGTTCGGATGTCAATATATGGTTGTAATTACAATATTCAATTTCTCATCACTCCAAATTTTTCAGTGAGTAATCCGATTCGAAATTTCTACAAAAGCTAACATTAATTAAGAGATAATAATAAAAAACATGCGGAGCAGTCTTTGGGGACTGCCGATAGAAGTGAAAACGAAGTAACTTGTGAATTGTATCGTCGAGCTATTAGATTATTTTTGAATGCGTTCGGTGACGATGACGCGAGGTCCATGATTTTTGTTCATCCAAAAAGTGCTCAACGCGCCTAAAGAAGTTTTCACTTCAATATTTTGCGAACCTATATAAAAATTACTTTAATTGGTCAGACGAACACTTTGTTGCTGACTTACTTTTATGCTTATAAATAACGATAAAATGAACCAACCTTTTCACCCTAAATATAAGATAATTATACGAGATAAATAACACACAATCTACAATGAAATAGACTAATTAGCTTAATCAACTATTACATGCTTTGATAGAGCCTAACGTGTGTACGTACAATGTATTCACATGCGTTGTGAGCGCACGGGGAATCGATAACAAACGTCAATGCGCCGATACTTTGGTACTTGAGCTAAACAATGTTCAGTAGCTAATGTACTTTATATTTGTCGCGAAATGAAGCTAGTAAAAATGTCTAATATATGTGCTAAAGTATATACATACCTAATTATCAATTTCATCTAAAATCTTTACGACAAACAAACTTTAAATCATAGGCCTTAAATTTTTTGAGCAATTGCTTATTTATTACGGCTAATAGTAGACAAATAGCGAATGCTTGTGTGCCAAACACACTATACAACTCTTACATTGCCTAACAAAAAAGTTCAATAACACGTTACCAGATTCAATAATTAAAACTGGCGCCTCATTAAAGAGTCGTGAAAACCATATTCATCGCAGAAACACACGATAAGATTTTTGGCTGAAGTCTTCTGCAGAGGTTAAGTCGGTAATAAATTAGGGTAGTTAGATTTATTAATAAATACTGTTTCGATTTACATGCACAAAGTAAGGCGTAATTAGCGTTTAACACAATCGTATACTCAGATTTGTGTATCTTGCTACCCTAACTCAATTACCGGCAATTCTTTGTCAGTTGTTTGGATTGGTTCAAGCTTACAGTGAGAGGGATATATAGATATTACACTGAATGGGAGATTGTGAGAGAAATAAAGAAGGCTTACCGGCGGAGCTCTGCGAGCCCGGCGTTGAGATGCGCCGCGGCGCCGGCCGCTAGCGACTGCGCGCGCTCCGCCGACACCGATACGTCCTTCTCCAACAACCATCTGCGGAACACAAACAAACACACGTTAGCACACAAGAATAGACAACGGACACTACAGCACTTCCGCTCTGCTAGAGTATTATAATATATGGATGACGAGAAAGACCCCGTGACGCAGAGGCAGCCGGAGGCGATATTGATAGACATATAACCGATGTAAACCTGCTTATGTAAATATTTACAAATGTAGAACTTTACAAACATACCTACAATTTAATGGGAACAGTTAAACTAATCATTTTTACTGGACGGAAGGTTTGGAACCAAAATATGTTCGATAGTGTAAGTAAAATCGTGGCAAACTGTAGCCCACGCAACCAACGTCGCGGGCAATGACTGAAGATCTTTATTTTAATTTAAAATGTTTGCTTGCGTTTGCCACAGCTAGACTTCATGGTACTTTGAGCTCATTCTGTTAAGCTGTTATTAAATTATGTTCGGGTGCTTTGAAATAACTACACTGGAACATTGAGACAACTACCATCTTAGTCTCCCCGTGACCATGGCTGCTGAAAAGCAACCGAAACGTCGGGGAAAGTGAAAAATTAAATTAAATCTAAATAGTTTTAATAATAATATAATTAGCTTAAAAATTAATAAAGTTTAATAGTAGTAGTAGTGTAACAATTTTCAAAATTATGTAATAAAGTGTCAAATAAACAACGCGATAAAATCCGTACATAGCAGTTTAATTTCAATGAATAATATTCGCGTAAACAGAAGACAATATTATGTTTGTGTCGATTTGGCTTGCGAATCATTATAATGCATTTTAACCTTTCGAGCTAAACTAAGGACTTGTATTATAAGTGAATTCAAATTAGTGATCAATGTCTGGAATCGGATTTATGACCACAAGTCCAATGCTAAATCAGTTGAGTTATAATTAAGAAACAAAATATAACGGCAATACTATCGACGGCGAAAATAAAAAAGCAAACGGCATTTACTTTCATATTTGACTAAATAAATTATAATTAAAAGCCGATTCAAATTTAATCTAGGTCAGACGAGTTTCACATTTCAGTTCTAAAATTGCCATAGAGTGTAATCGAATATTTTAACCTGCTCTATATTCAAAACCAGTAAAATGATTCAGATTCAGTACCTACTGTCAAGATGTTAAGATATACAATCTTTTTTATATATACACTAGGGAATTTCCTTTTTTAATAAAATGTATGTCCACGTGGTTTTGTCACTACTTCATTATCAATGCGCAGTGTTCAGTTCACATACGAGGCAAATAATATTATGTGATCTAGTAAGTCATTTAGAGACCCCTATATAATTATATGTATACTATTATTTCAGCCACATGGACTAGCGTTTAATTTAAAAAAGTAATCTGTAGTCAATATATATATACATAGGTACAGTGTTCTGAATATATTGAATATTCAGAACACTGTATCTATGTATATTACATTATGCCATCGTAACAGTAGGTATTGAATCGAGACAATTTTTACTTGTGTATTAGGAATCATTTTTACTGCTGAGGCTTGATGTTCCTTGTGTCTATTCTCACCTTTGTTTCTATGCGTGTAAAACGATACGTAGAGTCAAAAAATAAAAAATAAATATGCCGAAAAGATATATGACAGAACTGAACTTTCGAAACGCAGTGATATAATTTATGTTGTTACTTTATTCTGCCTAATGGCTTCTACGGTCTAGTTTTTATATTCCGCAATCTACTTCTTTTATAGACGAACCTACTTCTCTTTTACATATTTTTTTTACAAGACTTCAACTATAGTCAACTACTTTTACAAAACCTATTCACTCCGAGCTCTGCTCTTGATAATGCATGCTGACTAGTGGAAAAACGTTGGCAACGAAATGAAGATAGCAAGTTACAAACACCGTCCAACAATTTTGTATACAGCCCGGGTTCACTTAACAATCATGAAATGGTGAAAAGGTGAAAATTAAACTAAATAGTTACGTACATTTTCAACATACTTCTTTTTTTTAAAAAGACACCACCCGGAATAGGAATAATTCCTGTGTCGCGGGGGACTTTACAAACATTCAATCAGCGGACACAAAGATCATCCAGATTCAGAAAAATCATTTGTAGATCACACAAATTTTTGTCCCGTGCGAGGATCGAACTCACAACTCTTAGCGCGATGGCAGCGGCGAGGCGACTACTCAAACCACAACACCATTCGTGCAGTCAATCAATCTGCTAATCAATTCTGCCATCTTTATACGAATCTCCATGAACATTTAAGCGAAAAACAACCGAATCATCGAATAAAGTGTAAATAAAAACAAGTGAGAATCGGCAATGAATTGCCGTAAATCTTAAAGTTCGAAAAAACGGTTCAAGTAATATGCAAAAGTCAGAGGTCAAAAGTCATAGTCATTTCGGGGTATGTCGACTATGCTGAGTCGAATGGCGTTGACCGCGAGTCTCTAGTTCTTACGGTTATTAAGATGAAAGTTATATAACAGACAGACGGACGGACGGACAAACCTGTTGTATAAGAGTTTTTCGAACTCTTATAGGTATAAAATTTCCATGTGTATTCGCGAAGACAATACTAAGTAATCCACATATAATAATGTATTTATTTAATTTTGGATCACTCTATGATAATCAAGGGCTTTGTTGGGCCACACGTCAGTTTTGTCCACATCTGTATAAACAAAAATGTCCTCGTTGTAGTGATTATGTTTAAACATTGTCTTTTTTGTGTTACACGATGAGTCAAAAGAGTTTCTCGTTTAAAGTAATTGAAGCTAAACGTATTAGTCGACAAGTCGTAAATGAAAAATTAAAGAATAAAGCATCGTGCTCTATATGACTTAGATAATCTATGAGTAAAGTCGCCATTACTAACTAAATATTGCTTAACCCTCAAGAATAATTTGTGGAGTTGGGTGACCTATTCAGTTGAATATTAGTTTTCGATCGAGCTACTACCATCTGACCTCTAAACCCCGAAGGAATAACGATTTTCTACAGTTAGCCTTGATATCAGAATATTTGAGCGTACTTGATACCCGTCTGCTTTAGATATTCATGAGAGTCGGGACCAAGGGCTTTACGTGCTCTGCGAGACTTGGAGAAATGTTAATTTTGTCTATGAGCTTGATAGTATCGTTTGGTAGACTCGTGGAATAATTGATCTGGAACCGCACCATTACTTCTTAATGCATTTCCGTTACATAAACGAGGCAAAGCTATACACTCTGTATAGTGCTGTCTTGTTCTGCAATAACGATGGTATGAGACCAAGCTGCCAAATTCAATTCTAAGCCACATTGTTTAATCTTTAATGTCTGCCTTAGAACCTTTTTTTGCTGGCGGTGTACTATAATTTAGGTTTCATGTCAGTCAGTGAACAGTTGGGTGAAATGCAAGTCAGCTGTAAAGAGTAATTTCTACTACGCTTAATATTTAGTAAACTTTAAGAAAGACACACGACTGATGGCTGATGAGCCTTGAGCGATGAGCCTCTATAATATAATTGGTGCCGACATCGCTAGCCTAGTTACATTGTAATATTAGTATTCCATATCTTATTAGTGAATCTCACATGTCCCACGCGTGATTTCAGTAGGTATTCGACATAAAATATATTTTTCAAGAATTCACGTATCTAACTGCCAGTATTGGCACCAGGCCACGTCCAGCGGCCACGCGTTGAATTAAACATTGCGATTGTACAGACATGAATGAAATGGTCACTTGTAAAGATCATCGGAATTAGTTACAAACTTGACTGCATGGATGACCTAGGTTTGTGAGGTCGCCACGGTACTGCGGCTATGGCAAGAGTTGTATTGAACACCACGGGAAAAATCGTTGTTCCGAGTGATCCACAAATAGTTGTTCCGAGTCTAGGAGTTCTTTGTGACAGTTGTTTCAATGTTCCTAAAGTCAGTTACTACACAGGAATAAAACCCAGTCCAGGAGTTGTCTTAACTCCACAAACATTCGTCCCAAATCAGGCAACTCGTCGTATTTATTCAATGCTTATATATAGTCATAGGTAGATATAATGTAATTAAATGTATGTGTTTTACAAATCTATCCAGATTCACAATTGATTGTTTCGAAGCTTAGTGTTCTTTGTATCGATTTCTTATTGTTTGTAAAGGCTCTCGCGATCGTCTATTATTTCTAGAGCGGACGATAGCTTCAAGATATTGAATGCTGCCGCAGACACCAGGTGACCACAAACAAAAGCTTTTCTATTGTCTGCTTGATTGTGTATAAACTGTTAAAAAAGTCTTATACGTGATAAGTGATAGCACAGAAAATAATCTATTGTTTTGTATAATTCTAAATGTTCGATCGGTGAATGTGTTAAACATCCAAATATGCGATGTAACGTCTTAATATTGGAAAATGTAAAATAGATGATTAGAATATTTTTGATGTTTTCAATATAGTAAACCTATTTGTAGGCATGTTTGAGCGTTACAGGTTGATGAACAGAAGACCCTCTGATGTCATTCATAAATATAGACATTCTTATTATCATATTTATCACATGTGATGGCTTGTTTCTACAACGTTATATGTAACAATAATTTAATGTTTTGCAGTGTAGGCGTGACTTGTCGGACTTAATAACTTACAAGTATACCCGTCTGCCGCATAAGTCTGCGCTATCGCTCACGACCATGAGATCTTAGGTTCGATTGCCTGATGCCTCACGGACACCGGTATGAGTACTTACTCACACACAACGCAGTTTTCCATGAGTTTGCGCACTTATGCTTATTTTCACTTATGCGCAAACTCATGGAACACTGTTTTGCCTTTCACTAAACACATTGTTCCTACTATGAGCTAAGAACCGGTGACCGAATCCAGGACCGCAGGAGCTGTCGCAAATATAAGCGTAAACTTTTGCCACGGGTCCAACGAAATAGAATATATTTGCTTTCAATGGTATTTCAACATATTTCAACACATTAACCTTAATTTTATAAAATTATCTAGTAAATCTTAGATAACACACGTTTGTATTACATTGCTTCTTACGTCTATCAAATGTTTTGAAGCGTAATTAAAAATTTGACATGTAATAGAACTATTATATCTGCAAGTCACAGATCTTGTATCAGTAAACTAATGATTTTGACTGAGAGATTAGATATAAATATTTTCAACAACACACTTTTTCGTTAAAATCGTTATTTATCTTTCCTCAAAAATATAGCAGCAGCTTTTAGGACGATCCCTAACTTACAGCACTTGAAACAACAGGCAAAGATAACATATTTTAAAGATACAACGCAGCGTAGCAAATAGTCTAGTGGGAGATCGTTGTACTGCCTCGAGACCTCTGGTTGATCCCAAGGCGCGCATCTCTGACTTTTCGAAGTTAATGAGTGTCAGAACAACTATTTGTAAACCAAGCAAGGTTTCCTTCAGAGCTGCAACACTTGACAATGGCGAGGTACCTTTTTAACTTTAAGGTAAGGTATATAAGTAAATCCTTATGAATACCACTGTTCATAGTTGAAGCTGTGTTTCCTATCAAATAACAATAATAATAATATTCTATCACAATTACACACAACACCATCTAGCCCAAACTAAGCAGAGCTTGTACTATGGGTTCTAGACAATGGATAAACATATATATGTATACCTACTATTTTGTCTTTGTAAATACGCACCTACTTATTATACATAGAAACACCCAGACCAAGTCAAACATCCATGTTTATGCACACAAATGTTTGACTTGTGCGGGAATCAAACCCGCGACCTCAGGCGTGGCAGTCGGTTACACTAACCACTACGCCATCGAGGCTGACGATCAACCAATATTTACCATTGCACCAAGATGGTGCAATCAATAATCGTCATAACAACGTTTCTACAAAATGGGCCATTTTCAGATCTAACTTTGCTATCGTCCACTCTAGAAATCACGCATTGTAGGCCCGACTTCTTTCACAAATATATTTAAATAATGTAAAAAAGCGGTAGCTGAAGGGATAACACACCGATCTGCCATACGACGGATCTCCAGGACCTGCCACTTTTTAAAAACAGCGCCATACACCAATAGCGAAGGTCCACTATCGCGATCTAGTTTCACGCATTGTTAGGACCCAAAGGCAAATAACACATTAAACTTGCGGTCGTGTGATCGTGGGGTTCCAATTACACCTAATGTAAAATAAACGTGGGCTCAACGCATGCTTTCTAACATAATATCTTGCGTATCATTGGACTTGCGGTCATATAGTCGCAGGTACCAATTCCACCTAATACCGACGTGGGTTCACGCAAGCTTTCGAACATACTATGGAGAGGTTATTAAAACAATGTTGACTGTACGGGGTCCACTTCAACAACCACGCCAATAGTTGAAGCGGTCGCCTCGCCATGCCACTACGCCGTATGTTATCGAATCCCACACAGGATTTCTGTTGAATGTTCTTTGTGACCATTGTATGAATGTTCGTTAAGTTCTCCTCGGTACAGGAATGATTGCTAGTTCGATTTGATGTCTTATTAGACCTAAAATGCAACAGAAATGGCTGGTAACCATGTTTCAAAGGTGAGTTAGGTACTAACTTGAAGGGGTGTCCGTCGTTAGTCTTCTGAACTGCTTGCAGCACGTTCTTGTAGATGCGGAAGGCGACGGCGGCGGAGAGCGCGAGCAAAGACGCGTACGCAGTCACCGATACCACTGAGCAGCATGCTAGCGCCACCAGCAGCGCCAGCCCTGCGCCAAGCGCCGCGCCGCTGTGCGCCGCTGACCGCCAGTAGATTAGGGATTCCACTGTACGCATACATAAACATAATCAGTCTCAGTTCGGTCTATTGGCATCACCAGTCAAGCAATGCACAAAAACATAACAGGCGTGACGTAAATATATATTCTGTCCCAGTTACATTTATACCTTTTATTGAAATTAAACTATATATTAAGGATTTTATCGTGGGTTATTTAAATTATTACAATTTAAAACTATTTATATTTATATCAGTTGAAACGTAGGAGCAAAAGTTCAACATTTTAATCCGTAACAAAATCCGTGATAAATAGTTTTATTTCAATGTGTAACATTCGCGTAAACATAAGACAGTATTATGTAAATTTTCTTTTAGATGTAAATAACATGAGATCGGGGCGATTGATATTATTATAAATTTGACATTTTAAAGATTGTGGCAAATTGTTTTGTAAATTACTAGTCGTCTTATTAATTAAGGCTTGTGTTAGAACCAGATTTACGTCAGTCAGGTGTCATGTCAATTACGTCTAAAAATAATATACCTGCGCCCTATTAAGTCTAAACATAACATGGACTTAGGTAAATTTCCATCTCCCAAATTAGGTATAAACCCAACACGGATACAGGTATGCTAAAAGTAAAATGTTTGTCTCTACGTCTATTTTAGACTCTTTACACAGGTTGTCAAAAATAGACTTAGAGCACCAATAAAATATCAAATTAACAAAACAGCTTTTGACCATTTGGTAAGGATTTAAACAAAAATAAACCTGTGTAAAAAAATCTCGATGAAAACACAAAGAAACAATTATAAAATGGCTTTCAATTTTGTAATGTAAACACATTCCCATATCACGGTGACGGAGAAAGTATTCAATGAAACCTGTTTATCCTGTCAAGAATCCCACCAAACCGCTCAAATACTACACCGTTGACTACCAAAACGCCAGGCGATCTAGATACCAACTTATTACTTTTACCAAAACCGTTATCATCTATCTAAAAACTACCAAATTTGTTCTCAATTCATTTAAGATCATCCGAATGTATTATGGAGCGAAGTGAATCGAATGGCGCTATAGTTTTACCGTTATGTTGCCGTCGGTCGAGTTATCAACTACACGAACCGCATGTTGTAAGACAATTAATACCACTACAAATCACACCGTATCAAACATATGTTACGCCGGCACTGAAGCCCTTCTACTTTTTCATATAAACTATCAGCACGAACGACAAAATTGGTCACAGAAGGGAACATGAATGAAACTTGTAAACGCAAGAAGCCACTCAGGACATTCCCCTATTCCACGTAGTGTAGCCACAATTGTTCCGTTCCACGTCCACACAAATCCAACACGGTAAAGAACAAATTTCTGACTAAAAACACTGTTGTGGTTTTGAGAGATGGTTGTGGACACGTTGGTTTTAAGATTTTAAGTGATGTTTGGTGATAATACCTGGTCCACGGGGCGGCAGGTCGTCGTATTGCGCGGCGTGTCGCGGCGAGTGCTTGGGGCGCGCCATGGCAACGGAGTGATCGCACGCCCGCGCCCGCGCCACGCGGCCCTACCTTTCTACACACGTCATCGTGACCCGCCGCTGACACCGCACTGCCACGCAATCTGTCGCGGCACTACTCACTGCTCTGTCCAACTATCGATACTTTGCGCCGACTCTTAGCCTACCTAATATTGCCACCGAGCGCGTTTCTGTTTGTCCGTCGCGTGCTCATCGCGATTGAGGACAATAATCCTATTTACTAGTCACGCTATCGGTATTGTATGCCTGAACACGAGCCTTATCTTAGATTGTATTAAGTACGAAGTACGCGTCAGTTGTTCTTCATTTACTAAAATCTTCCGAAACCAATACCATGGCTATAAGAAAACAAAAGCTGCTTCAGTATCCTTATTTAGTAATAGTAGTATTGCTTTGAAAATAATTAATCGATCTTCATTTGAATTGGGATCGAGAGCAAAAGAATCGATATTTGTTTAAATCGATCACCATAAGATTAGCTTCATGACTTGATTAAAGGTAGCAGTCATTTAATTAAAGATTAGAGTTAAGGTTTGAGACTGCGCCGAGCGAAATGTGCCAAAACAGGCGGTCACAGTTAATTGAATAAAATCAACACTTTTTGTTTAATACAAATATAAAATATACATACATTTACCTTTTCGCCTACAAAATTACGAAAAATTAAAACCGTAAGCTCGTGTTACGTGAATTTTAGTCTATAACAGTAGAAATCTATCCTATTTTACAACTTAAACGAAACATAAATAGTTATATTACAATTTGTCCGTCCCAAATATTTAAGTTATTGGTTGACAATAAAGATACATATTTATCAAAAAAGCACTTCAAATCCTCCATACAAATTTACTATGGCGGCCGTGCGCCGATTTGAATATGCGCCGCACGAGCTCTGTCATTATCTGTCTTACGCTCGGCGCAGTCTTAACTTCGATTCGTATTATCATGATTCGCCGAATGCTGTGATCGATAAACAGAATCGATCTAGTGTTACATCATTCTGAAATCGATTCGTTTACCCAACTAATTGACTTTTCAATTACCCGATCTTAACAACATGTCTATTAAAGCATTCATAGCTCTCGAATATGTTGAACGTTGCGCATGACTTACCATACATTTAGATTAATTCATTTCGTTTATGCTAAATGCCTCATTGGAAGATGTCAAGACACGCAGATATTATTCAGTATAGCTAAGAAAACTCAAAGTATAAGTATCTTATCTTATCTTATGTGGGAGCCAGTCAGTGCAGACCGGCGACACTTCGACCCAGTGGGATCTTTTGTGTCGACACTCTCCCAATAACGACTGCCACAGATATTCATGGCAGCCGGGACCGACGGCTTAACGTGCTCTCCGAGGCACAGAGCAGGCGATAATTGTCAATCAATACGCACATCATTTCGAAAAGTCATATAACTTCCGAAAGTCAGAGGTTCGCGACGTGTGTTCGAACCCGAGACCCTCTGCATTGCAGTCTGTTGGTCTCCCCATTAAGTTATTGCTGCTCTAAAATCGGTTAAGTAGTTTTTGAGTTAAATCATTACAAACAAAAAATCAAATAATTCCTTTTTATAAAATTAGTGAAGATCAATGGGATTTAAACGCGACTGGTTTTCCATAAGACTAATTAGCGACGTGTAAACAATTATCGCCTGCTCCGTGCCTCGGAGAGCATGTTAAGCCGTCAGTCCCGGCTGCCATGAACATCTATGGCAGTCGTTATTGGGAAAGTGTCGACACAAAAGATCCCACTGGGTCGAAGTGTCACCGGTCTGCACTGAGTGGCCCCCACATAAGATAAGATAAGATAACCGATTTTAAAAATATTATCACCGAGCAATATATACAATATTTTATTTAAAAATTTACTGCTACTAACATAATCTAACATTGTTTTACGCGAGCGAAACGCAGGCAAAGCTAGTAAAGTATATAATATTATATACAATTGCCTTACATAAGTGTAGGCACTATTTATAAACGCTAAAGCTACAGGCTTAAATTTTAACAATTTTTGACATAACAAATAATAAAAGTATTAACTAGAGTAAAAGAGATAAAAGTATATGTTTATATTATCATAACTCTCGCAAACAAAGTCGCGGTATTATCTTATCAAAAAAGTGTCTTCCATTTTTTAACGCGTGATTGTTATGTTTAAATTAGCAAAATTTACATGCGATCGATTGAGCGGCCGTCAGTTTCTTGCAGACGTCTTCTCACAAGCTCAACCCTTTGTTTGAACGTAGCAACTAACCTTAATTTTAGCTAAGCCATGTTACTTAGGTATAGTGACTAAAATTAAACTACTATATACGGATTTTATCGCGTTGTGACACTATATTACATAATTTTGAAAATTTGTTACACTACTATTACTATTAAACTTTACTAATTTTTAAGCTAATTATATTGTTATTAAAACTATTTAGATTTGATTTAAATTTACACTTTTCCCGACGTTTCGGTTGCTTTTCAGCAGCCATGGTCACGGGGAGACTAAGATGGTAGTTGTCTCAATGTTCTAGTGTAGTTATTTCAAAGTACCCGAACATAATTTAATCATTGGTGTTTCTATTTACGCAGAATGAGCTCAAAGTATCATGAAGTCTAGCTGTGGTTTGCTTCTTCTTGGGTTTGACTATTTGTATAACTGGATCCCAAGCTGGTGGTACATTCCAACCATCTTCTCTATTAAAATTAGGATGTTTTTTGATTTCAATAGCCTCGCGATTTTCAAAATTATGTAATATAGTGTCAAATAAACAACGCGATAAAATCCGTATATAGTAGTTTAATTTCAATGAATAACATTCGCGTAAACAGAAGACAATATTATATAGTGACTAAACTTTGAGGTTCAGAATTGTTATATTGTGAGATAAATGAATAAATGATCTTTGAATTTGACTAAACTCACAAATTACTAAACTCTGACTTTTATAAGGTACCGCGCTGGAAAGATGAACTAAATAAAGACCTGAAAGAGATGAATGTGCTCAATTGGTCTGACTTGGCACAAAATAGGAAAGAATGGCGCACTTTAATGTCGGAGGCCAAGATCCACTTTGGATCGCTGAGCCAGCGAAGTAAGTAAGTGACTTTTATAACTGTACTTTGTGTCCTAAATAAATAAAATATCTTTTTTTTTATTTGTATTGTCTTTAGTTATTATAGCTGAATATTTTCATCGTAGAGACGTAGCGGCCAAAATTGTAACGAGTAAAGCAGCGCGTTTGACCTTGTACACAAACGGCGAATAATTACATACCTACTGAGATATCAACCGAAGCATTGAACTTGATACCAGACGTTCAAGATTTAACTTCTGGCTGTAAATAACTCAAATAATTTGGATTGCATTACGGATAAAGCCAGACGCACCATCAACAATGATGGATGGTACGAAATGTGCGTGAGTCATGATGCTATATCGGTACCTACAACTACCGGTAGGCATGAATTGATTGATTTTCGTAATGACACATCGTTCTAAAAGAACAAACATAATTTATTTTGATAAGCTTCCATTCAATTCATTAAAAATTATTAATGTAAGTCATTTTAATTTACCTAAGTATGTATGGATTGTGTAAGAGTTGACTCTACAAATAAATGACAAGTAATATGGAAAATACTTAAGCTGACGACTGTAATATCGCCGAGGCGATAGGCAGATGTTAATCGCACAGAAGGAACCCACACTTAGTCTGCTAAGAAGTAGATATCTAAAATGTTCTCGGTAGTAGGGGTACCTAATACTCGCTGACATAGCGACTTTTTGGACCCCATAAAATTCGAAGAAGCTAGAATAAAGAACTTAGAATTTTCTACCAGAAGAACCCAAATTTTTTTGAAGGGTATCGAACCCGAGTCCGCTATCTATCTCAGGCTATTCAATTTATACAAGGCAATCCATAGTCCAATAAAGAGGAGGAGGATTGGGGAGAAAATACATTTTGTGATCCAAATTGTAATTTCTTTTTTTGTTTTTATTGAAATAAGTAGGAATAAGGGTAAGCAGCGATAGCTCAGTGGAGAGACCAACAGACTGCAATGCAGAAGGTCTCAGGTTCGAACTCACATCGCCCACCTCTGACTTTCGGAAGTTATATGACTTTTTGAAATTATGTGCGTATTGATTGACAATTATCGCCGTTATTTTATATTAAGCCGTTGGTCCCGGCTGCCATGAACATCTATGGCAGTCGTTATTGGGAAAGTCAGTACCCTCTAATATCCTGACACTGGTCTAGCCTTAGAGTATCGTTAGCCTTCGGGTTGCGGAGGTCAGGTGGCAGCCGCTCCGTGTAAAAACTGATATTCAGTCAAATCCGGTTAGACCAGAAAAGCCGACCCCAAGTGACTTGGGAATAATAAAGGCTAAGAGAGAAGAGGGATAAGGGGTAAGAAAATAATCTGTAAAGCAAGAGAGAAACCAATACTGTCAATATTTTATGAACAAAACCGACAACATTCCGTAACAAATCTTTTAATATATAAGTATTTGTATTTCACAAATAAGTAGGTAGCACTGTGCTTTACGTGAATCATGCCCAGGTGCAAAATTACATAACTCAACAATTTAGGTGTAAAATGGTGACGTAATTTTGGTTTAGACATTTTGTTGGCATCGCATGGGCTCCCTGTGCTCATGGCATGCCAATGACATCAAAAAGACACCTACACTGGCGGTCTTACTTATATAGGAGCCATTATGTACCCACGCCACGTACGCGGCGAGTCTGACATCACACAACTTTGTAGTGATTAATTTTTCTAGCATATTAAATATTATAATTAGGAAATTATTCTCAAGGATGAATCTACCTAAGTGCTGTCTTGTAGAATTCAAATCAAAATAGATGAATTATAAAAATAATATTAATTACTATTTGGGGAACAAAAGACTGTGTTGGTCTCAGAGGATAAGTTTACAATTATTTTTGCGGTCGGCTGAGTACAATTCCGATTACGTAGTTAAAGTCATTAGATGGACATATAAGGGTCCAGTTCCAGTTGGTAGCAACCACCCCATAACAGTCTGGTGTGTCAGGTTTCAAGTAAAAATTTAAGGGTTTCATGTAGGCTTTCGCTGTTAAGGGCCTGTTTCCTACAGGATTTTTGTTATAAAGTAGGTTCAGAACAACGTAATCAAAATGAGTGGCAATGTGGCCGATGGACCGAAATAGGCCCTTTTAAGAACTACGTGACAAAAACGGCCAGCGAAATGTGTATGTGAAATTCCTCTGCTTAGCTGTTTAGTAATATTATACAGGTGAGAGTCTACATAACTATGTATGTATGTAAGAATGTAGGTCACATAATGACGCATACGATCGTTAAATGTTACGACTAAGTAAAAACATAATATATGTGCTATATCAACAGTGTTTTAAATAAAAAAATATCTGCCACACAGCGTATTCTTAGTTACTTATCGTATTGCGAGAGGCTTTAGAAACATCACAGCTACAGCTACACTTAAAATAATTATTATCCTTAGATTTGACATACGTTTGTACCGTGTACTTTAAAATATACAATATAATAAACATATTGATTATCAATAAAAATTAGACACAGGCTCGTGTATGGAGGGCTAGGAGACTACAGAAATGTTGTGAACCCACTCTCAGAACAAGAATATTGGCTTAGTTGGTAGAGTCAACTAAAATACTAGTACGTACTTCGAAATCCAAATGGCACGACATCATTTTTAAAAAAGGAATCACAATACTAGCTTTCCAATGTAAACACATATTTTTAATCAATGACGTAGTTGTATGTCTTTGTTTTTTTAATTAAAATACATTACTAACAACTTCGTTAGTAAACTAGATACCGCATACTTCTCGAACTTTCTTTTCAACAAACGCTATTAAAAACACATCGTAAAGTACCTAGTAAACTTCTCAGAAACAAAAAATGCAATCACCTCATCGTATATTCAATTACAAAGTAAAGAACCACAACCAGTCCACCATAAGATCCACAACCATTAAGTAATAAATACCAATAACCAGTTTATGAAGTACACAACAAATGAAACTGAAAGTCCTTGCATGTAGAAAGGCTTTCGTTACCGTGGCGCTAGTGAGCTCGGAGTCAGTGACGCGCGACCGACGCTTGCGCAGAGTAAACATGCAGGCGCTTCTTGGCACGGCGCTCACGCATTGCGCTCTCTCGGTCAATGCCACACACAATAATTGCCTTATCGATATTACTGTAAATGTTACTATAACGACGTATGCTTGTACGTTTGTCAAATAACCGACCTCTGGAAAGAACACGAGTGTCACTCATTTGAGATAATTTAACTGTTTGTTTTTTATGAGATAAGAGTTCAAGAGTATGATAACGAACTGTGACTAGTGAGGGACTTTTACTTGAGGAATGTTTTTTTAAACTGACGTTTGGGGTATATTTTGGGCTAAGATAGGAGATCTATGTGTAAATTGACAATGGATTTTTTTTATTTTTACGCTAATGTTATCTGTAATCATCAGCGTATATAAGGGTGGGTACAACCCAGAGTTGCCTGGTGCCGTCCATTTTGCACACTTCAAAACTATATGCTGGGCATTTCGCAACTCAAAATTTCAAGAACACTTTGCTTGGATTAAAAATCGAACCACAAACTTCAGAATTGTCCACAAACATAAGTGCTAACGAGGCATCCGTCACAGCTTCAGCTATGTTTTTAAACAGATTTTTGCAGTGGGTATGGTCAAAATTATATACATAAGGATCCAAGACGTTTTTATGTTAAAAACTAACATTATTTTTATGTTATTTACGAGGTTTACATTTAACTACCCTGGTGGCGAATGCAACTGCTGTGTATGAGGTCTTGAATTCAATTCTTGGATCGGGCAAGCTGCTCTTAGGCATTTCGGTATAGAAGCACGAAGTCTAGAAACAGGTCTAGAGGTTCAGGTTTGCCGCTATTACTAACCTAACACTATTCTTGGTGAAATGTGGCCATAAATACACAACTGCCTTCTCTTTCGGGGATATCGGTGTGTGTGTATTTAGTTATTACCATAGGAACGAGTATAGCATATAAATATTGTAAAACATTTCTCATAAATTATATTACGAGTATCTGTAAATTATAATTTATGTAATGTTTCTGACTACAGCGATGATGTATTAAAACTTTTTTTAACTTTATGCATGATATGTAAAATTTAAACATAAAATTTGCATGCCGAAATTGGCTAAATGTGTGACAATATTATGTAATGTAATTAAGAACTTTATGTACCCATGTAGGTACTGCAAATAAATCAATCAATCCATTAATAAATAGTTGATGCCGGGTATACTTCCTGAAGTGTTCGCCGTATCATAAGTATATTTACAGAGTGATTGATACCAGACACATACGCACTTATGATATCAGTTTAAAGATTAACGACTAACCTGCTTTACGTTTATCGCGAAAGGAACAAAATATGAGCAGGTATAATATAGGTCCTGCCCACGGCTTGCACCGAATAAATCTTGTAGAAACACGCATCAGGATTAAAACTAACATGTGTTCATCCAGGACAAGGTCCATCGGTGTACTAAGTTTCATTTAAATCTCTCCAACGGTTTACAAGTAAGAATAATTTATAATTTATATTGAATAATAAACATCTTCGCAAACTTTTACATTACATACATACATACATAAATCGGCGCCCGGCCGCCATAGTAAAATTGTATGGAGGATTTGAAGTGCTTTTTTGATAAATATGTATCTTTATTGTAAACCACTAACTTAAATATTTGCGACGGACAAATTGTAATATAACTATTTATGTTTCGTTTAAGCTGTATAATAGGATAGACTTCTACTGGTATAATCTAAAAATCACGTAACACGAGCTTACGTTTTTGCATTTTTCGTGCAAATTTACGTAATTTTGCAGGCGAAAATATTAATAATTTTAAGTTTTTTACACAGAGTAATTGTAAACACATTCATTGTTATGGTAAATGTATATTTTTTATATTTGTATTAAACAAAAAGTGTTGATTTTATTCACTTAACTGTGGCCGCCTGTTTTGGCACATTTCGCTCGGCGCAGTCTTAATCTTAAATGGACTGTTATCTCAAAGTTCTCCCTTCGTCATCATTCACAACTCCTCTATTCGTTGCTAAGGACAGATAATGATGCCTATTCTTCATTTTTTTATACGTACAAAGACGGAGACCCTGCTTGTTTTGTTAAACATGCAAGATTTACTTTGTATCCAATATTAGTAGAATATGTAATGTATAACAATATGATGGTATCTTCATATATGGCGAAAAGCCTGACTTGCTGCTTCAAATACTCGATCCAGGATATATATTATAGTTTACTCTGATCAATCTAGCACTTGTCTTTAGTATCCTTTGCTAAGTTCAGCTTAGCTAACAAATAAAGAAAATAAATTAGGAATAAGATACACAGGCTATCTATTATTGTTATTATGTCGGGTTGCTTATTCTAAGCGCTCGAGTTCACGATACCGCCGCCGCGCCGACACCGCTCCGTCACCGTGTCTCTCAACTGTGTACACGTTCGCGACCGCACCGAACCCGCGCCGCCGCCGCGCCGCCGCCGCGCCGACACCGCGCCGCCATTCGCCAGTGTTTAATTTTGCTTATTCCATTACCGGCCGCCAACTTATGCGCTCATATTAACTTCTTAGTAATCTATCATGGATAATTTTGATTACGAAACATTCATAACTTTAGTGGAGGACAGAGCAGTGTTATGCAATGTATTACTAACAACTGTCTAGCGGTATATTAAAATCAAACGACGGGGACGCGGTGGCGGAGTGGTGGCGGCGCGGTGACGGTGCGGTAGCGACTGTATACACAGCATAGAGGCGCGGTGGCGGAACGGTTACGGCGCGGCGGCGGCATCGTGTACAGGCGCCGTAAAGCTTCTAACGCTATTATAATTTTAAATCTAACGCTAAAGCTATTAATAATACCTACACAAATTCTACAGAACAAATCATGCCAACTGGCGAGTAAAACAATGTAATAGAAGTTTATAGCTTTATAATGTCGTGTTTCAGAAGTTGTACTGTTGCAGTCGGC
Organism: Catocala fraxini; assembly: GCA_930367265.1. Taxonomy (NCBI): domain Eukaryota; kingdom Metazoa; phylum Arthropoda; class Insecta; order Lepidoptera; family Erebidae; genus Catocala; species Catocala fraxini. Next base: position 3,638,035 of record OV884031.1, read on the forward strand.
AACCAAGAGAATTTACAACTAACTGCACACGAAAGTTTACTTTTATACGCCTGCAGAACGCAAACTTTGTAATTTGGTTTAAAGAATTCGCCCATAGTCAAAGTGTAATATTATAATCTTGAAGAAAATTGCTTAACGAATCTTGATCAATTTTCGTTGCCAATTCTTCCTTCCAACACATCCATTAATTTGATTACTACAAGCCTCATATTCGATCCAATAGGCTACAAACCTTTTGTTTATTATATTACAAGTTTGTATGCAAAAAGATTACACTATAAATTTTATTTTATCAAGTAGGTACAACAAAAGAATTGTACTTATAGAATGTTATCAAGCTATTACTCATATACATATAAGTATGTTGAACGACAGAGAAATGGAGAATGCCTATATTAGCATCCAAATGAAAAATTAATTCAGTGCTATTTATGAATGGTGTCCACACTGTCCACGCATATCGGGCTGTCGCTGGCCACCGGCCGCGCCGGTCGGGCCACACAGAACATAGTGCACATTTGCATGTTATATATATATATTATTATACTTAATTGATTCCATTCTACGCACAGCTGCTCGGCGTTTCTAATTCAATCGTACGGAACGTTAACTTATGTCAATGAGCGTGTAAATATGTTTACCCAAATCGACAATGTTCAGTCTTAGATATTGTATCAAGAACCAACCGAATATAAACGCACTTTGATCATGATGGCGGGAGCGTCACAACAAGTCGTATATAAGTAATGAATAGAAAGACAATGACAGGCGGGAGCCGACGCGCCCGTCACACGCCGGTAAAAATAACGCACAGTGCTACTGTGGCTTCCGCATCGCACACACACAAAAACATATCAACGTTCTTACAAACAGAAATAATCTAATTCAACCAAACATTCTTCTCACACACTCACAAATTTCACAAGCATTTAAATAAACTGAACTCTACTAAAGAGATTCTCGTCCAAATAGATAACCCTAATAAAATCGTGAACGCTGTGAAACCGAGTCATTAAAATATGTGACCACAATAGGTCTCAATAAATGGAAACAGTTAACAAAGGCAAATAACTGAGATAAGGTAAAATAACGACTCTTTGTCTTAGCGATAGTAAAGTCCACGGAGTTTGAAAATATCTAATTGCAAAACTAATGAAGATCTAGATTCGACTGATATCGACTGATGGTTTATGCCGTACGAAGCAGGCAGTGACCAAGATGGAACAAATACTGATACGAACGTAATGCGTGTTAAGCAACAGTTAAAAAAAACTGTAGCGAAATGTTGAACCAAAGCTCTGTCAATCTGTATTAAGTTTCATCATTTAACTTGAAACTTTGTTCTTCGAAACACGTTACGTGTTTAATTAAGTAAATTGCCAATACTCTAATGGACATCGATGACAAAGATGTAACGTATATGTAGCTGTATAAGCGCAATTGTTTGTTGAAGGGCTATAAAGTATATGGGACGTTTAGTCACAGGTGAGGTATGTCGAGTTACGAAACTAATAAGATTACGCTAGGGCGAGTGACAGGTCGCGTATCTATGCGTGACAGGTGCTCGATGTATCTGGCTGGTACTAGAGAAGTGACGACGCGATAGGAACGCTTATCTGTCGTCAATCAACGACCAGACGTGACCGCGCCACGGGAAACTGTTCATAATAGACGGTCTCCCGCCCTCCGCTTGCAACTGATTGTATCTAATGCACTATCGTCCGCATGACATTAACATCCTAAACGTATATAGTAGAAATACAACACAAAATTAGCGGAAAATCACAACTAAGTAATGGACTCCTAATGTGTTAGTTAGTTTATGAGTCATTGTTGTTTATTACTTGCGTGTAGTATTTTAATTAGGAGCTTTACCGAAGTAGCGACACAGTTAGTGTCAGAAGTGCTAGGAATTGTAGTTGACAACAATATGGATGACGGAAACACAAAGTGGGAAGGCGTCGTGAAGATACGGTATATGCAGGTGCATTAAAATTGCTCAAACATTTTTGTCACATTTGTCCCAAACATCTTTATAAAGATAGCTCAACTTCCCAAAATAGTAACTGCTACGAATTTTACGTAAACGCGTGGTATTCTGATTGCCCATGCTTTTGTCTAAACTAATATTATAAAGAGGAAACATTTGTTTTTGTATGTATGTTTGTAATGTTTTCACACAAAAACTACTGGATCGATTTCAAAAATTCTTTCACCATTAGAAAGCTGCATCTTCACTGAGTGACATAGGCTATATTACATTTTCAATAAAAATAGGGATCCTTAATAAAAATGCAATAATATAACCCAGGGTGTGAAAACATTAGTCAAAAAATCTGTCATCGCGTGCGCTGCGGAAACGTTTGATGATAGAACAAAAAAATGTTCTTCAGAATTATAGAACGTATCAATATCTACAAAAAAGTCCGCGATACCATATGTATTTTTTGAATATATAGCTCACTACACCTATATAGGTGTAGTTAGACTTATTAATTTCTTTAGTTGTAGTTTTATATATTAAAATTAGATAACAAATTAAAAGTAGGTATTGGGTAATAAATTAAAGTCCACGCGGACGAAGTCGCGGGCAACAGCTAGTAGTATAATATGTTTAGAACTTGTTACTAGGGGACACCACGTGCGCGGCAGTGTATGTAAAGAACAAGAAATTCTACACGTGTTATCGATGTTTCGTATTTTCGTTTACAAAAGACACAAAATATATTTCTTTGAGCAGTTCTACATATGTAATTTGCCTGGATCTAAAATTTCAAGAATTTTAACTAGAATCTTATTCAAATTATCGACAGTTCGCCATCTATTTCACGACATTATCGTATGTATGTGAAGCAAACATCACTAATATCTGGTTGAGGTGACGCAAGAGGTGCAATTGTACAATTAGTAAGTAGTCACCAGATCAAGGTGAAACCCATAAATGCAGATGAAATCACTACGAATACAAGTTGCCGGTGAGGTCACGTACAAGCAGGTAGCAGAAACAATGCCACCTCGATCATAACCATACTACGCCATATACGTATAGCTAGTTTTTGTTGAGGATCATTATACATTGTACAGCCCAAGGACATCGGCTACCGTGTCCGTAAAACATACCGGCTGTTACTGTTTTAAAGGTAATTATTTACATCAAGGAATTGGACGACAGAATTATTATTTTAACTTTGATATTGATAAAGCTATTTAAGTATTGATAGCGTCGCCTTGCAAGACGGCAACGTAACGGATATCCAGTGGCAGGTTTACTGTACTACGTATAGATGTAGGATGTGGCCTTCCAGTGCGTGATCGAGTTTCGCTCGGCGTAGAAAACCAGGAAACAAAAGAAACCACCGTTCCGTTGCGACTAAGCCACGAGCCGCTAACATTTAAATATTCAAGTAATTGTAAAACTTACGTCAAGAACACCAAACGCAAGGGAGTCAGAATTTGGCGGACAGTAAACTTCACTCTAGTTGCGACAATTTTTCAGATGGTCGAAGGTCTAACTGGATCTAAATACGTCATTGTGAAGACACGTGTCAGCAGTATGGGGCGTTAGGCCTTAATTGAATTAGGTCAGTGTAAGAGCTCTGTGTATAGGAGGGCCGATATGATCGGGCTTGCTTCTGTAAACAAAACTAGATAGGTTATGAAATTGACCAATATATTATACTGGCCGAATGAAAGAACAAAACTTTTGATCAGATATACATATACGTCTCTTAGGCCGAATTGTCGCCATGTTCTGATGTATTAGATTAACCTTCAGTCTTTAGCGCAAGTACTAAAATTAAAAGATATAATGTACTTTGCGTAGTTTCTGCCAACCACAGACTGAATTCGGTGATAAAATAAATGAGATATGAATTATAATTCAAACAATATCACTTAGAACGATAAAATCAATTGGTTATGCCAATAGCGGGGGACAATTTTTGGCAAGACGCCGTCTGTCGTCGCCAAAGAGACTTGATAATAAAAAAGCGAGCCTCGGAATGATGACCAAGTGCTAGGACCAAAGCGAAGTCGATGGTCCGTCGATCGCTATAAATCAGCAGATACCGGCCTCAGCGTCAGTTAAAATGAGTCTAATTTCATCTTGGCAGTGGTGAGTTTATGTCTGCAGGGTGAGCGGTAGCCGTGAGCAGCAGCGCATGCGCGCCACACGCGACACACATACACTACAACTATATTAATGACATCCAAGATACAGACGACGAGCGAGCACTACGATGAAGTACAATACTTTATCAGACGCACTGATATAATTATATACGACGCGCCTGTGCACGCCGAGGGACGGCGTCGCAGCCGCTGTGACGACACACAATTAGCTACTTACGCACTGCAGACATATTTGCACCTTTTTGTCCCATACGACAGATATAGATACGAGACGCGGTGCAGTGGAATTTTTCAACTACCGAGCTCCTAGACAATTAGCGTGCCGTGTCGGAGACCCGAGCGGGCGTAGAAACTACCTACTAGGATTGATATTGGAGTGGTTTATAAAAGTGTCTCTGTGCCAATTATATTGGAACATTTGTTTGTAAAGCATTGCCATGACGTAATACGTCACAAGTAGTTCATTATTTAATAATATAGATACATTTAGGACGGTCTTGTAGAACCTTGACTCGACACGCGGAGTTATTATTGTTCTGTCACCGGCGACGGCGACTTCGTACGATTCTATCGTGGGTTGGCGGGAGATCGCGACACGGGCGCCCGGCGGGCGGCCGTCACCTACCATCCACCACCACCGTCACCACCACCTTTACCACGTACCACGTATGTACACTGGCACCACATCCGTGCGACGATCGATTAGTTCGTCAATGTCACTAGAGCGGAGTTAGCACTGAGCTCACGAACACTAATGTACAGTACAGTACGCGGCGCGGCGCTGCGCCACTGGGTCACAGTGCAGGGCCGCAGGGCCGGCTGCCCGGGCGCGGACGGCCCGGTTGGCGCGGCGCCACCTAAACGTATTTCTGCCCTCCGCTCGCGGCGACCACTCACCTTCGGGGTGCAGCCTCTGCGGGTCGAACCAGGCATCTGGAATAGAAGGCTGCGCGTTAGCGGGTTAGTCGCGACAGACAGAGAGGAAAGCAGGCAAAGCGAAGCCGGCGCGGCGGGGGGCCGGAGGGGGGTGCGGCGACACTTACGCGGGTTGAGGACGCTGCAGAGGGAGGGCCCGGAGTCCGTCATGCTGGCGATTTACGTAACGCGGAGCGTGAGGAGGAAAGAAGGCGGCGGACGGAGCGCGCGCCGCGCCCGACTCTCGCGTCGATACTGGCGGCGCAGCCCCGCGCCTCGCCCGCCCCCGCCGCCGCGCGCCGCACCCCCGCGGCGCCCGCCGCGCCGCACCGCGCGCCCTGGCCGCGCGCATGCGCACCACCCGCCCGAGAACCGACGGCGACGTTCCGTCACCCCCAACGTGCTGCATGACCACCGACCACCACCGTCCCGTCCCCGTGACACATGCATGCTACCACCACCACATGTCTTAGCTTACCACATATTACATCGATTAGTGCGAGGTGTTAAGTTTCTCGTGCGGTTAGTATGAAACCAGTGGTTAGTGCAGCACACAGTTATATACTTGTTAGTTCTGTACATAGGTATAGGTACTTAATGAGAAGTTATACATAGTGATATAGCTATTGGGGTGTAATACCTATGTATGTTGTTTACTGCCCACGGGTGCGGGTCACCGACGCTACATTAAATAATGTCAGAGGCCAGCTGCACTGACCTGCAAAGTGCATTCGCCTCATGTACTACTCGCACCAATCAGTATTATGTATAGGTAAGTAGCGACGAAACAGAGTTACCATGGCACACACCGAGTAGTGTCGGTACAGCGCACTGTTTACGTCTTATCACAGTTTATCTGTAACTTTACATTCAGATGAGTCATGTAGTGCAACTCTCTTACTTATTATTACACAATGTTACTGCAAACACACAATAGATGTCGCTAACAACTAGATAACTGATATACTAATGGGTAAGCACACGACCGTAGACACACTATCAATATTGATTCAGTAAAGTGGAAGTCTATCTAGAACGTTCACTTCGGTGACACAATTTAGTTTACTCACTCTTTTACTTTCAGTGTTTCATATAGCTATGATGAAACAACTGAAACGAGAAACTTTCGAGCCGTGTCGCCTTCATGCATGGCGAGACATGGCACAAAAAATGTCTAAATTACAATGGTAGATTGACAGAATAAAGTGAGGCCTTGCGTCGCCGCGTCGGATAGTAATGACTTCATCTACTTAAGTTACGACAACTCCAAACTTGGTAGTAATCGGCAGTCTTGACTTAGTTATTCTCTTTAGCAAAACGATAAATAAATAATGAAATGGGATTCGTCTCCTCGATAAATAATAGAAACAGTCTTTGAAGAATGTATTTGTTGACTCACAAAAATGTATTTGATGACATTAATTTAAAAAGTACATATTTGTTTCAGGGTGTAGGTTGTGGTGAAATTTAATTTCAGGCCAGAAGACAGCATCCAAGGATACTAGCAGATAGACTGAACAAAAAGCATGTTGAAACACAAATCGGAATGAAGTTGGACGAGACGATTGATTTAATAGCTCAATAAGTGGCGCAACCAGTCAAGTCGACGCTACTCGTGTCGTGTGAGTCATCGCATAACGTACTACCTGGATATTGGGAATACACACGACTACACCAGTACCACCACCTATAGACGCTTATGACAGCTGAAAATTACCTAAGTTCTATTCAGGTCACGTTCAATTAACGCGTTCTGCGTTTAATCGCAGGACTTCTAAATTGCACAGTTCTTAAAAAATAGACACAGCACAGGAAAGAGTCTCCATCAATATATATTTCAATAATGGTTCAAATAAAATAATTCTTCCATAAACGTTGTCTGACACACTTGGCAAATGTATTGACGATCGAAATGAGAAGCAGGTGCGTCGCCAAAATTTGTTTTGAGAGCTTCTTCTTGGCTTTTGCCATTGTTTTAGTATTCGCCTTGCTTGCGTCTAATTACGATATTTAGAGAAAATATTTAGGTTTAGATTAAATTGGCTATACTAGAAATGTATCTATTAAATTGTGTGAATAGATTCAATTTACTTCTCTGCGTAACTTGTATAACAGTGCGTTAGGTCCGATATTGAATGTAAATATTATAATTCATAAGATGATAAAATAATGAGCTCGACTTCTAGTCTTATAGCTGCGTATGTTGTCATGGCAAATTTACTACCTATATTAAAGGGTATCATCCCTTATTCGATGCGAAACTTTTATGTGAGGTCGTAAAAGGTGGCACATTATGTTTAGAGTATCCCTGAAAACGCCACAATTCTTTTCAAAATTATTACGCTCCCGCAGTACAAGAAAAAACACTGTCAAACTCGACGTAATCCGCTTGCCAAAACTTGACATAGCAATATGGGCTTTATGTTCCTGTTATTGATACACCTGTGCGTAAGGAATTCGCCATAGTGAGCGTTGCACAGACAATTAAACATGTCGCGTGACGTGGGCACGACGCTTTGTCGCCGGGTAAAAATACCCGCGCCACGACACGTGACGTCATCGCTACTTGTACAAACTACCACTGCTTGCTGCTCCTCATAGACTTCATATACTACAAAGTTACGGTGCCTGGATGTATATTCATGCCAACAGTAGACGAATCCAAATATGTTGGTAGAGACGAACTAATCGTTAACAGTCAAGGACAGAAGCATAGACTGTAGCCGGTCTAGATCGATCTACACTTCCCTAGCCAAAAATCTTGACAGAGCGTACGTTCAGCAATTTTCATAACTTTCAACTCTATAGAGTGTGGAAGCCCTAGCGGATGGGTTGCGTCGTGTCGAGTTTAATTTAATCCCTATAGGTTGCGGTCCACCCAACAAGATTTGACGAAGGGTAACTTAAGACGAAAGCGAATAAATCAGCTGTTGTCTGTGCACACGATGAAATTCTAAACCAAATAAGTCAACAACGACTCTGATAAAGTCAAGGTATAAGATGAAATCACGCAAACAATGACAAGCAAACTTTTGTTCCAGCAATGTCATTTAGTTGACAGCGGTAGCTAGACACGAACGGGGTAATTGATTTAATAAACAGGTTTCCCTATCCCCTACTCACTCTATCGCCCTAATCTAATCAATTGCTAGCTGTTATTTTTTGCCGGAAGGGGGTAAATTACCACCGCCGGTCTATGGGTAAAGCGACAAGTAGTAAAATGAGTCCAGAAAGTAGAATTGCAGGTAGCTCACGGGTTAGCAACAAGGCTGATCCGTTTATATAAAGAGAGCAGACGGTGTGTCTGTGTGCCGTAGCGGCGATATCGATCGGGCGCACCCCTCGCCACCCTCGCGGCTGGTCGCGACCCGCCACTCACGAGCCAGGCCTTATTGCACGATGTCTGGGCTTTTCCACTAATTCACCGAAGTGATAAAGCAATCGAAACACGCACACTGGCGCCGCAAAATTACACCTAAAGTATGCTCTAAATAAAATATGAAGTTTTAGACCAACTAGCGAAATTTGCGACAGAAATTTGTGTACCATGACGAATAGATATTAAGTTTGTAATATGTTAAACGTAATGCTATTAATAGTAGTGACAGTACATGGAAACCTTCAACGTGATTCATCTCAGTCCGTATGCGATAGGTACATGGCTTATTGTGAGGTAATGCAGTGACTGTATAATCTGAACATTGTTGATAATTAACGCAATTAAGTTGCTCATGATGTAACCAGTTGCGCAAAAGTGAAAGGTGTAAAAAAATACAAATGTAAAAACATCATTCGGAGTAAAATTGTCTGCAAATATGTATATTATTTGAAGAATTAACAAAATAAAGCTATTATCTCAATTCAGCAATATAACGAGGCGTTTGAATATCTGCGTCATTACGACGGGCAAGCGGACAAACAATGGAAGGGTGGCTGCAAGTGACGTCACACTCGAGATGAGCACAAACACACAAGAGCCCTGCGCCATATTTTTGTGAAGAGTCAAAATTAGGTCAACGAGTGCACAAGGCGCACGGCACAAGGCGTGGGGAACACTCGCTCTTGACAATGGCGTTGTTACAAAGTTTTCGTTGCTAAGTTGCGTATTTTTCTTCAACCTCTACGATTATAGATTATGATAATCCTCGTAATTTATGAAGCTTATCGGTTTTAGTAATCTATCGTTACAAACGAAATGGCAATGTGTGGATTAAACAATCTTCTTTATCAGCAACATTAATATCAATAAAAACTAAGTTTAGTTCTGGAAAGATTATGACAAACCTATTAGACAAGCTATTAGGTATAAATTTTATTGCTGCAAATGCGAATCCTTCTATTAACGGAAAATAGAACAAAATCTACGATGTTAGAAACAATTGGTTTTTAGATTTTTTATTGCTTCTACAAATAAAAATCAATTTGCCCGTACCAACTGAAGGGGTCGCTAAAATTAACAGCGTAAAAATTGGTTCATACCGCTTTTAAAAATAATTTCTACTTTTAGACTTCAAGGATTGAATACTTAAATAGGGTGCCGTGACTTTTGAACTACACGAACTTTCCTGTGTTCATTTATTAATATTTTAATTGACCAAAAAGTATACTATATATATATATATTATACATTTTGCGCATTTTTATAATATATATATATATATATATTATAAAAATGCGTATAAAAACGGCACTGAGACAAAAGTCTCTTAAAAGTGAGATTATAAAGAATGCACAATAACGTGCATGCGGGTGCTTCTGCAACGGTGCAACACGCATTTAATAGCCAGCAGTTTGGCAGCTTATATGTCATGTCGTACATTATTACAAGGTCGCTTATTAGAACAAACTGCGGCATTTCACATCGAAATATTTGAAAGATTTTTTCGACGGTGGCGTCAGAAACACGGCCCTGACCCTGAACGCGATTAGGGTACGGCTAATGGGTATTATAACAACCATTTTGATTATGAACACGTAAACCGTAGTACCAATGTTTTAACGTCAATTATAATCGGACTCGACGGTGACCTTATTTTAAACTCGCTCAGTATGCGTTTTCTAGAACCAAACGAGTCCGTACAGTCAATAACAAAAGACAATATATGAGAGACATTTATTAATTCAGTATTCGATATGCATAGTGCAACGCTGAGGTCGATTCGGACGAACGGCTCATTTGAGAACAAAAATAATACGATATCTACATATTATGTTCATATGTATACGTATACCGATGATATTAATACAAATAATTTTGTAAATATAAGAACAAGAAAATCTATATTCCGGTTTGCACTATTCCGTTGACTTTCCTGGACAACTGCGCCAAAATTAACAACGGAAGCGAATCTGACGTAATGTTTAATGCATAATATCGCGCGGAACTATTAAATAGGTTCATTATAGGTATGTAACCGGACATGCATTGACTTTCTCATCAGAAACATATGCTAAAGCCGGTAAAACCAAATGCCCAGCTTCAGATATGACAGACAAATGATTAAAGAAGCCGGCTACGAAACGGGTGTAGATACCGGCATCGTCTAGGTACTATTGGCGATACTTACATGTGATATCGTCGCTGCCGGATCCCATGTTTCACCACACAACAATATCCACACAAAAGGCTAAGCAAGTCCAGTAGTGAGTCAGAGCGCGATCCACGAAGTTTCATGTACGTTCGCGCGACTGGTGGCGAGGAGCGAGGAACTAGGAGCGACGTGAGCGCGACGCCGGGTGCTGCGCTTGTGAGCGAGGCGGTGATACTCTGCGCGGCTAAAATTAGCGATGGTGGCGGCCACTGTGCATACCGCGCGTCACGCCCGCGCGCCCGCTCCCTCTACGCACCAAACCATACCCATTGACACGTTTTTCCGCCCAATCTTTATCTGTGGAATTCTGATAACGTATGTATCAGACATACAAATGGATCTCTGGCGAAACTCTCGGCCAGTCCCAATTACGCAAACGTCTCAACTACTGTAGATTCATCCTAAGATCTGTAGCTATATGGTGGCGCTGTACTTTGATGTAGAACCACGCAAATTTCATGCAACTTTTACCTATAGATACAACAGATAGCAAACAATTTTATCGTTGCAGCGTCAAGAGCTCTCAGCGACGCGACGTTTGCATTAGATAAGACGATAAGATAACACATTCTCGCTAATAGTTCTCTCTATCTTAACTATCCATGTCAAATGATATTCCTCAACTTGGAATCAAAACAAAAAATCGATAAATGTGCGATCTACTAATGTTCGCCGATGACTCATGCGGTTCAAGGAAGTGCAATTTTGCGTCACATAACGCTTTTAGCCGAATTTGCTCGAGTCACGAAGTGAATGCGGATAAAGGCAACAAAGAGATACCAGCCAAAGTTGCGACGACAAGAGCTGCAAGTTAATAATGTAGCGACTAACAGAGTCTGTCATGTAACGTGCTCAGGGGACAGGTAGACTGGCAGGCCCCGCGTGGGATACCGCAAGTCATGTCGTAATAGCAAAGGGATCACAGCGGGCGGACGCCACTTGAATAATATATTAATGTTCGGGTCGGAATCGGACATCCTTTCCTTTCCGCGTGCAGTGAGAGGCGTGGGCTTCAGCGGGTGCCGTTAGCCCGTCGCTGCAGCGCGGCGCCGCGGTCAACGCTCTTGCCGCTCCGCCACCTCTGCAACCGACCTCCTCACACACCCCACTCCCCCAGCCCCGCACACCGACCGCTACACCCTCATCCATTGTTGTCTCTATATTGGATACCATTTTTTGTCTAGATCGTGAGCTTTTAATAAGCCTTCATTGATATGAGTCATATGTCGTGATTGAAAACAATTACATCATGATCGTTGCAATATGGTCATGCGGCCGTATGTCAACTTGGAACTTTCGAACACAATAATTACTAACATAATGAAGTAGTTAGTGTGGCTGTGCGTAGTGGTTGGTATAACCCCACAGGAATATGTCAGGTGGCGCAACACTTGTGTGGATATTCATTCGCGCGGCCATTGTTCACCTGTAGACGTGATTCTTCACGGTTCGTGCGTTCAGCGCTCGCCTCCAAATGAAACCATTTTAGAGACTCGCCGCGTCACAAAAAGTGCCGCTTGACATTCAACAACGGACAATGAACATTTAACACGACGAGATACATATTCTTGTAATAAAGAAAACTGATTCATGTTACGATTTGTTTCAAAAATACACTTATATAATAATATTCGGTTTCTAGCTAAGTGTGCTAGAAACCGTGAAAGCGTTTCGGAGAAATTATGAGACGTATAAATGCATCGTAACAAACAATGTTCAGCTTACCTAGTCCCATCTGGCAGAAGATAACCTCAGCCTCGATGACATGCGCGTTGGTGCGGATCAGCTCGGAGGCGCTCGTCTTCGGCGGAGGACTGGGCTCAATCTTCACGGGTTCTGGCTTAGGAGGCTCTACTTTTGGAAGCTCAGGTTTAGGAGGCTCAGGTTTTGGCTCTGGAATAGGCGAGGACTTAGGTTCCTCTGGTAATGGTTTGTCCAAGGGCGCCTCGGCGGCGACTGGAGCTTGGACCGGAGCGGGAACGGAAGCGGGAGCAGGTGCTGGAGCCAGCACGGGCGTGGGGTCTGCTGGCGGCTCAGGGGTGTGCGCGGCAGCCTGGCCTGAAGCAGGCCGGTGCAGCGGCGACTCGCCGGCGGTGTCAGCGTCCGACTCGCTGTCCGTGAACTTGTCGGCGATGTGGTCGGCGGAGGGCGCGCGCGGCGCGTCCATCTGCAGCTCTCGCTCCATGTCGATGAAGTTGCGAGTGGCGGAGGCTTGCTGGTGCTGCGGCGACTCTGTCAACTCGCGCTTGCCTTCGCGATCCAGGTGCTCGAAGTCATCCGTCGAGTCCTGATCGCGCTTCATGGCAGGCTCGGCAAGAGGCGCGTCTGGTACTGGAACCTTGTCACCGCTCGCGAGGTCACCGAGGAGTGCGTCAGCGTTGTCCATATTTCCTTATGTGAAAGATAAAAAAGTCCAATGTCGAGAGTGATCGATAGGGTGTGAGAGGAGCGCGGGTGCGAAGCTGCGAACGCGGAGGGCGGGTCCTGTCGTGCGTCCTCGCCGTATCGTACTGCGGTCTGCGAGCCGTGTGCCGGCCGGCGCTGCACGACGTCACTCAGCACGAGAAACGAACGGTATTACTCATCGTCGACCCCTCCGGTGCAGCGGGGGCGGTGCCGTTCGCCGGTAATATGTGATCCAAATTATAATAATAATATATAAGCAAATAAATGTTAGAAATCAAAAGTTTTCAACGATACAAATCTATATACGTATCAAAGGCGCTGATTCAGGTACAGTTTGACAATAAATAAAATAACAAATGTGAGCAAGAAATTGCTAAAGTATTGACTTTCCGATTCTGACCTTTTTTTGAAGGCGGGCTAAGTAAGCTCTGCTTTACCGACACTAGTCAATTGTGCTCATAAGAGCACTATGGAGTTTGTAAGCCGAAAGGGCGACACTAGCGACATGAAATGAACAGCTGTTACAATGTGACCAATTATTTGTTACGTTTGGTCTATACCACATTGTTACTGTCATTTCATACCAATTTTAGTAGAAAATATCTTAGAGAAATATCAAGAAAATGTACAGCTTTTTATTGCTAAAACAAGGATTATAATTATTATAGCAGTATATTTTGTAGTGTAGTATGTCTTTGTTTTTACGGGCGTAACGCCGAACTCAGAAAAATCTAAACCAGCGCTAAAATAGATAAGAGCATAATATAATTTCAGTATTATAATTGTTTTTAGGATTACTCTTGAACCATTTATTTTGTACAATTTTCCACTTTTTTGTAATTATTAGCTACTTTATCAAGTGCTCTACCTACATTAGGTTATGACTGTATACCCATAATCTAATTTTGGTAGAGCACTTGATAAAGCTAGCACTATACCTACACAGGTATAGCGCTAGTTTTTATTTCAACTTTATGTGATTTGGTTTTGTGCGTAGTTACCGATTATAAGCATTTTATTAGAATTAATGTTAGCAAATTCCACAGCCTGATGATGTCACATAGATAAATTTTGAACTCTACTGCTATTTAGAATTTAATGACAGAAAAACCCAATAACTTTTCGTTAGCCCGACTTTGAAACAGACCAAATCCAAAGCCTGACAACAACCAACCAACCAACAACAACGATTATAATAAATAAATAAAGACTGAAATACAATTTAGATAAAAATCATAGTACTTAATAAAATGGAATTGATTATATAGTAGTTTAATTTTAATGAATAATATTCGCGTAAACAGAAGAGAATATTATGAAAATGGAATTAAGTTAAATATTTTAGTCCCCTACCAAAAGAGTTGCGCTAATACAATTTAAACTATTAAGACTAAAATAATTGAAACGTTGTTTAATGTTACGGAGGTATAATGTTCGCTAAAGATCATTACTTATATTGATTACAATTATCAATACTAGTAACTATTTAAAGCATTGTTGTTGGCTAATGACTACACAAAAACATAAACATGTAATAATAATGTTAGAGGCAAAGTCAATGAAATTAACAAATAATCTAGTTACGTTCAGAATTTTCTTCTTGACTTTGTACTTTTATTTACTTATTTGTATGTATAATATTTGTAAAGATATCTGAATAGTTTAATTATTAAAATGTTAAATTAATTTAAAATTGTTATTATTACCACATCGTATGGTGGCAATGTATTATTTATTGACTGTGTTATATTTTAGAACGAAATTCTGCACTGCGGATCTGTCAAAGCGCCTATTGTCAAAAGTCGGTAAAGCAGTCTTATATTTAATAATTTTAAAGCTATACAGCGCTTTCTCAACATTTTACATTCAGCGGTTTACCAGCGTAATGTAAATTGCTGTCAGATTAGACAGCGCAGTCACCGCGGTACGATCGTGTATTGTTTCTGTAAATTCAACTACAAGGATGGCGGCGGCAGTGGTGAATGGTAGTGTTGATACGAGTGTGATAAACTCGAATAAAAAACAAGAATGTAACGGCAAAGAGAGAATTCTTCTAAATGGAAAAATAAATAATCACAAAAATGGTTACGTGAATTCAACATATTTAAGTAATGGTGTCAATGTAAGTAGATTTTCAATTATTTTTATAACCTTCCAAAAAGTTTGTGACGATGTTTAATTTCACCGGTGTACAATATCATACGACACGCCCTCAATGATAGTGCGTGTGTTGCGGTATGCGAAACCACTACCGAGACGACGACGGGTCGAACCCGGTGCCCCATTAACCCAGTACGCCACTGCCGGAGTGTCCCGCCACACTTACTACCGCATATTGTAAATCAAAGTATTGTACATCAAGGCCACTTATATTAGCTCATTGATGCTCCGTCTTTAATTTATCAATGAGACTTTATTGTCGTGATAGTTATACAGTTTGGAGGTAACTGTATAGCTATCACGACAATAAAGTATTACGACACGACAATTAAAGTTATAGACCTATTTTATTATTATTACTTAATTTATATTAAACTCACTAGGTATTTAAAAAAATATACATATATACTTACAAAAGTTCAATGTTGAATCATAGTTAACTGAAAACTTATTGAACAGTTTGCATCCATAATTAATTTGTTAGTAAACAAGCATGAACTTAGTAACAAACGCTGGGTTATGTATGACTTATAAAGGAAAATATTGACTAATATGCCTGATTCAGTATAGAGGAAATTATATATTATTGTATAAAATAACCCAGAATGAGTTCTTGATGTTCATTTCCCAGTGGGAAGAGAAGGACTAAGGAACTCAATTCAGGGTAAGCTTAAATTTATTTAAATTAAATAATTATAACTTATAAAGTTTTAAGTTACTTCTGAAATTTGAATTCATGTACATTTATATTTGAGATCACTGTATTGAGTCCACAATTTTGTATTTGTTTTAAAAGGTGCATGGTAATTACTATATTATTTTAATTTCATATATGGAAACAGCATTATGCCAACTGACCATGGGAATACCAATTTATGCCATTGGTAATGAAAACAAAATTTCTTTCATAACTCTGCAAGGATATTACTTACATTGAAATTATTTTATTTGTAATCCATAAGACTGCTGAAAGAGATATCATAACAAATAAGCAGTATTTAATTTTCCTAATGTTTAATAAAGTATGTGGATCATGAGTGTAAAAAATATCGCTCCTCTCCTTATTACATATTTCATACTACAGCTAGTGCAATAAGTAAGAATGACCTCTTTATAATGTGCATGTGTTAAAATTTAAAGCGCCTTTCTGCCCACCTACTTCCTACCTTGAGTTTAGTATACAAATAAATCTCATGAAGACATTCACAGACAGTCATTTGAATCAATTCTATTTCATTCCAAAGTGTATAGAGCAAACATGCACTCAGTTGCTGATATCTTCAAAATTATATAGCGAGGATTACATGCCTATTAATCATTTGTAATGATGTATAATGGTCTGTCTCGTTATGTAAATTCTGATTACAACTGAGTCATCGCTTTAACCTGTTCAATTATCAATTTATTAGCAATATTAGCTTGATAATAATATGATGACGAGAATGACAGTCAACTCTTATCAGATTTCATTGAAATTAAATTTTTCTTTAGATATTTATAGAGCACTATAGCTTTTTATTAAAATCTCGACATAATAAATATATTTGCTATCAATAAATAATTTTCCGAAAATAATTAACAGTGGCAATTCAGTTAAACTTAGGAATAGCACTAAATCTACCGTCACCCGATGTAATATCGCAGCCGTAATTTTTATTTATGATCAGTCCAGTGCGAGAATAGTTTCCAAAGTTCCTAAAACAGGTGCTATGTCTTCACGGAAAGCAATACTCTTTGCTTTTTGTACTAGCATTCTGGCTGTCGCCAATACACATGATAACCTGGTGCAGAAATCATCTTTACACTACTGTGACTGCTTACTAATAACCGGGCAGTACGGTATTGCCACCTCAGCAGAATGAAAATAAATACAATATTGATATTCAGCCTTAAAGACTCACTTTAATAATTGGCTGTACTATTACAATTTGTTCTCTTTATCCTCAAATAATATGTATTCTATATATTTTATACATAAATGTGTCCATAATTAAGCTTATTTAATAAACAGTATTTATTCATATATTTCCTTACGGCTATTATTGGGGAAACAGTAGTGATTTTCCGTCATGTAGACTGTGGGTAAAAAAACCCATAACCATCCTCGATACCTTCAGCTTAAAGGATTCGTGTCCCTAAAATAAAGTAAAATCTATTCAATGGAGTCGCTACGTCTGTATGCTAATTCTTGCGAAAACTATTTTTTCTGTTAGACCTACGTCGAAACGTCAGCGAAACTGTTAATATAAATAGTATAAAAGTAAAAAGAAAATGTATTTTCAAAATAAACCGCGTTAAAAGCCGTATAAAGTATTTTTATTTAAAATACCTGTTTCTAATTAAAATTGAGGTTTTATTTAGGATTAAACAATTTCAAACGACATCCGCCATTTATGTTTACATGTGTTTATTAGACAAATGTGCTTCCAATATCTTCTTGCCGCTCAAAATTGGGCATTTTGGGTATCTAATAGGGCATCCTATAGAAATCTCGTCTTTTTAAGAAAGCGCGCTCCAGGCTTTTTGTTGCGGATGAATTTACAAACACACAATTAACCGACGCAAAGAACACCGAAACTCAGAACAAGCATTTGTGATAGTTCCACGTGGAATCAAAACCCACAATACAGCGCAGCGAAAACAAAGTATAAATAAAGCGTATTAGTTCAGTTCTGCGTCTTTAAACCGGGTTAAATAGCATCACATACACAAAAAAATAATTAAATGTCTCATTTTCTGTATTGCAGTAGTATTTCCGCAAACACAATTGTACAATATAATGTGTGTGTATTGCGGCGACAATGCTGGAGTGATCGTATTGTTTTATCATTGCGATAGCTCGCGGTCGTACGATCCCTTATCAGTATACGTAACAACACATACTGCCGTACCATCGGCACCGACCCTATATTTTTAGGATTCCGTACCTAAAAGGAAAAACGGAGCCCTTATAGGATCACTTTGTTGTTCGTCCGTCTGTCTGTCTGTCAACTCTTTATCACGGGAACGTGTGGAGGAGACTCTATACCAGAGTTGAAATTAAAACGATATACTATACAGTCTCTTGAAACTGAAAAATCAAACTTCTAAATTAACGTAAAAAAAAGTTACGGCCGTTTATGCCACCAAAAACGTATATTTCGACATTTTTAAGGGAATCAAAATTTATAGGTTATTTTCCGTTGACCTAGAACTATGAAATTTGGCAAGTAATACCGTCTTATACTACAAGTATAGGAGAAAATCTGAAAACTATACATTTGTATTTAAATCATAAAAAAACAGGGTCTTTATGCAAGGACAAATTTTTTTTGTAATAATATGTACCTACAAATTTGAATTTTATGAACCCTCGGTGGGCGAGTCTGACTCGCACTTTTCCGGTATTTTTATTGGATTTTACACTTGATTTGAGGACCTTAGAGGAACTTAAAGCTTTATATGTGCTTTTTCTCGAATACCTAAAGGTCGTGCATTTAGATTTACTAGTGGTCGCCCATAATTACTTGAGGCTAGTTTTTGCCCGCGGTTTCACGTAAACGTATGTTAAGTTAGATCCGTATCAGTAATTGTTCTGGATGAAGTACCTTTTCTGTTTATATGCAAAACATGACGATCGATCATGTAATTAAGGAGTCAAAGCATACCAAACCAACAAACTTACATTCGCATTTATGATACTAGTTAGGATTTAAATCTAATTAAGTGTGTTAAGTTTTATTTTAATGTATTTAAATTAATTCTTATTATTTTGAGTTTGTGATCTAATTTTAATTATATTTATATCTATTATTATTTATGTATGTTGAATGTAAAAATAAATATAGTAATTCATAATTTTTGTATGGTATAAAATAAAGCTTTATTATTATAATCATTTCGTAGTCGACCGGTTGTCGAAATTCGGACGTAACTTATCTTTCTTGCTTTATTACACTCCGCAATATAAAATTCAACTAACTTGGCATAGTTAAAGTTTATACTCACACTCCTTCGTGTGTGCAATATGCTCTTGACGTTTGACGTGACCGCGCACTCTATAAAAATATATGCTTCCTTGAACCAGTGTTACAAATGTAAGCCAGTTCTATCCAGATATCCTTTTCTATTGATAAGCGATTGATAACGCATTGTAGCAGTTGTTTCTTCAACTATAAAGGGGATAATTCTACTAATCCTATTAATATTTTAAATGTGAAAGTAGTAAAGATCTTTGTACGTTTGTTACTTAATCGCGCGTTAACTTTTAACAGGATTTGGATAAAATTTTGTCCGACTGATTGACTGGGATTAACTCGGCCAATCTCTATTCGGTCAATATCTACGCTATTTCATATTCCATTATGTCCACGTGGGCGAATAAACTATTGGATTGGGTTTGTGCATGATTTTCTTACAAACTCTTACATTGATTTTTTTAAGAACAAATTTAATTGAGTGATTATATTTTACATTTATAATTGCTTGACATTAGACCGAGTATGGATTGCAGATCATCATGAACAAACAAATTCAGATAAACAAAAAAAACTTTACCTCACATTAATATTTAACACCCTTACATTACGACCCTGACATATGACCACACCTTTTAGTGACACGATAGCAGGATGACGTGACATCGCTCATGAAACAGGGTGGGCGCGTCCCGTGGGCGTCACACTGCGCAATTGCTGGCCTATCTGACTTAACTCGTTCGTAACTACTGAACCGGTTGACACTAAAAAAATAATAGATGAGGACATTGTAATTCCTGCCTCGCTGGTCCATTGACTTAAATGGGAACACTTGTGTAACTGCCAAAGGTGGAAAAGAAGTGCTTCAGATAACATACATAGCCCCATGTCTATATCAAAAGAAGAAAACAGAAGGCTTAAGACGGAATACTTGTCTAAATGTTGACGAATCCAGGTCTAGCAATGTATTTAAATTAAGATACATGGGCTCCTCATTTCTATATCCCCTATGGGGCAAGTAGACGTTTATTATAAAAAGAAACAAAAATTCTTTATTTTCAACTATTACAAGGTAATATTAATAGGGTTTGGGAACTCTTCTGTTAAGTTAAAAAACCTCGGGCACGCTACAATGGTGGCGGTAAGACTCGTACTTAGAGAGTGGCTCGAGAGACGTCATGGCGCCCTCACGTTTCGTCTGACGCAAGTGCTGACCGATCACGGTTGTTTCGGTCGGTACTTGTGTCGAATAGGCAAACAGGAGACGCCCGGCTGTCATCACTGCGGCGACTGCCGCGTCGTTGTCAAAGACACGGCGTTGCGCACATTGGTAGACCCGCTACGTTCATCGGCGGCCCCGCCATCAAAGGTGTAAGGAACACCGCGGTGGTTTAGTCGGTTCAGCCCAAATTTCCATCTTAGGGGCTGGATCCCGACATATCCGCATCGCCCGCCCCAAAACCGGCGATGGGGAATGCGATTTGCACATATCCCCACGTAAAAAAAAAGTTAAATAACCTGTGATAGAAGAGACCCCTTTTATCCATGGCATGCATTAAAACAATGTAATAGCATAGTTAAGTTAAGGTAACATGGTACACATTCATAATATTTTAAATAAATAATGAAAACTTAAAATTTAAAAAAGAAACAAAAAGAAAACATATTTTTTGGTGACTAAATGTATCTACGTATTATTTGTCAATACATGGTATAGTTCTAGATTGTATACAGATGGACGGGCGTTTCTTTGTGTATGTATGTATGTGTGTGTATATGTATGTATGTGTGTGTATGTATGTATCAAGGATTGATTCATCAAAATAAAAACGTTTTCTTTTTTGAACTGACTTAGTTTTGAAATCGTATCATTATTTTGGTGTATATCATTTTGCACCAAAACTTAGTTTTTTTATTTTACTCGCTGGCCACATTTTTTTTGAAAGGTCCTTACCTTGGGAATCTCCTGTTACAATTTGATTCACATATTCTGGTACATCCTGTATAAATCTGGGTTAGCAATTTTTTATCAGATATATCTCTAAGATTAAGATATTTAAAAATCTACATTAGTTTTCGTGCTCGGTTTGGGACAAGTTCTAACTGAGAATACCACGAGAGATTCTGATCAACAATCACGCCTAAGTACTTAGTGCTGGTTCCTTTTTTTTTAATTGAACAGTTACATTTATTTGTATTCGTACAGCAAAAATGCGCTATTCATTTTAAATCGGGGTCTGGTTGTTGTGCGTTTCTAATTGAAAATGTTATATAATGTGTTTTTAATATTTTAAGGGAAAGTAGGTTTATATTTAGCCAATTTATCACCTTTCGGAATTCTGTCTCTGCTGTATTGTTTACTTCCTTCCAAGTCTGGTCATGAAACAGAAGTGCTGTATCATCAGCATATGAAAATACCGCACCGTTTTTTAATTTCATATTTGTCAAATCATTTATATAGACTAAAAAAAGAGTTGGTCCCAAGACACTACATTGGGGCACTCTGATCAGCACTTAGCGTGTCACTATCTAATTTAACGCGCTGTGTACGATCTTGTAAGTAGTTAGCGAGCATGGAAAGGAAGTTACCTCGAATACTTATCTTCTCCAATTTACAAAGTAGTTTAGGGACAGGGACGGTATCAAATGCCTTTTTGAGGTCAAGGAAGATGCACAGAGACTTTCAATTGTCTAAATGTTTAGTAATGTTAGTAGTAAGGTCTTATACTGCATCTTCTGTGCTCCTTCCCTGCCGAAAACCATACTTATGCATAAGACAAAATCTCATACCTTTTTATGAAATTTATAAGTCGTTGGTTAATTACTTTTTCCAATATTTTTGATAAAACTGTAAGTACTGATATGGGCGTGTAATTCTTATTATCATCTCTGTGCCCGCCCTTATATATTGGATGTATTATAGAACGTTTCAATTCTAAAGGAAAGATTCCTTTGTGTAAACATAGAGTGCACAAATATGTTATAATAGGGGTTAGAGTAACACTAGCAAGTTTTATCAATTTTGTGGGGATATTGTCCCATCCTGCAGCTGAATTCTAGGTTAGTTATGATTGACGCAATTTCCGACTGGTTTGGATCTACTATACCTATCGAGTTAGGCAGTGAAGGTAGCGAAGAGAAATCATTTTCAACAATTTCTGGTTCTATAACAGCTATTTGTTCGGCCAGGAATTTATCCACACTATTCAAATGATTGTTGACACAATTTGCAGAATCATTAGGATTATTTTAAAAAGAATTAGTTCCTTATTCGTGCTTTTTCTTTTTTTGTGTAGGTTAGGGTTTTATACAGTTCCATAATGTTTTATTACAGTTTCTAGCTTTATTTAGCGACTCCCTATCATATTGTTTTTCTAATTTCTTTATTAAATTGTTACAATAATTGTGGTATCTTCTATAGGTTATTTGAAGAATTTCATCTGTTTGATCATTACGTAATTGCTTTTGTAATTTGTTTCTATTTTTAATGCATTTACCTATTCCTAAGGTAATCCATGGTTTAATTATTCTTTTATTATATGGAATTTCTACTATAACAGTATGTTTTTAATACAATTTGACACTATATTAATTAATTCCTGACATAATTTATTTGGGTCTTGCAAATTAAAAAAAAACTTTAAATCTTTTTTTTTTTGTTTTAAGAGCTTCTGTATAATTAGAGAACATTTTGTATGATGTTGCAATAGATTATTACTTTATAAAAATTAATTAGTCCTACATTGTGATCCATAATTGTAGTGTCTATAATAGCAGTCGAAGCTGTAAATTTTGTGATATCAAAGTTGGTAAAAATATGGTCTAGGCAACTATTGATTCGTGTCAAATCGATGACCAGCTACTAGGTTGTGCGTCGCCAGCATGTCAAGGTATACATCTGTACATGTGCTCGATTTATTTTCATTTATAATATTAATATTAATGTCTCCCATTAACGTAGTATTTATTTTTAAATGCGGCGCGTTTTAATAATTATCTTGTGAGTTAATAAATTATCAAGATTTTTATCGGATGGCGGGCGGTAAATACATACTAATGTACATAGTTATAGGTGTCCTAATTTCTAAACATGAAGCTCGAAAGTCGAAACAGTGTTACTTCTTTTATAGAGTGCTTTATAGATTTATTAATGAAGACAGCAACACCATCATTTTGTTTTTTTTTTAACAGAACTGTATGTTAAATTGCCAGGCCATTTAGGTAGCTCTTTTAAAGAATTAATTCTACATTCTCTTAACACACGCTCGTGTGTTAACATATTTAAATTAATTTCCAAGTCACTAATATTCGAACGTTTGTTAACACTTCTTGTTTTGCACAACTGAGAGATCCGGGCTGCCGCTTGGTAAACGATTTGGTAGATCACTAACGGAGCAGTTAACGAAACTTATGTTGTTAAAGTTGTCTAATTCTTGTAACACGATGTCTTGTTTTATCCATGATGTAAGTATTGAGTGTCGTGTATGTAATGTAGGTGTGGAAACGTTTGTGTTATGCGCCCATTACAAGAATCACATGATACTATATTTATGTTCAACATTAAAAGATTAATGTATTTATGATTCTTATTTGGGATTATATAAAGATAGTAATTGACATCTTTACTTAAACAATAATAATTATATATATAATTAGTGGAATTGCATATTAAATTATTTGTTAGAACTGAATGATAATATAACATTTTATGACATAATAATACACTTACAAATGCCCCTATGCGACAAGAAAAACAAAGTTTTAAGCAATTACTAACATTACTACACGATATCATCTTTTTATTAAAAATTAGTAGATAAAGGTATATTAGTATATTCAAATAGTCAAACCCAAGAAGAAGCAAACCACAGCTAGACTTCATGATACTCTGAGCTCATTCTGCGTAAATAGAAACACCAATGATTAAATTATGTTCGGGTACTTTGAAATAACGACACTGGAACATTGAGACAACTACCATCTTAGTCTCCCCGTGACCACGGCTGCTGAAAAGCAACCGAAACGTCGGGGAAAGTGTAAACTTAAATATAAATAGTTTGAATAGTTTTAATAAATTAATTAGCTTAAAAATTAGTAAAGTTCAATAGTATCTAGTAGTAGTGTGACAGTTTCAAAATGTTGTTATAAAGTGAAAAATAAATAACGCGATAAAATCCGTATATAGTAGTTTAATTTCAATGAATAACATTCGCGTAAACAGAAGACAATATTAGATAAAAGTATTTATATTTCTTATTGAATATCATATAGGTTAGGAAGTCAGTCTTACCTTTATACAAAACAGTCTTAATGAATAAAGAAGTAGTGGTTTTGTATAGTAAATTATGCTTTGGGACTGACTGAAATGTAAGTATATTATATGTATATTTTGCCGAGTTTTCGGTCCTACGTAAAAGGATGGGAGTTTATTGTCATCTATCGTTCACAGCGCCAGATTCCGTGCTGTTTCTGAGGATCACCTAACAGAAAGCTTCAGTAGAACTTTGACGCAGAAATCAAACGCATTTACTATGGCTGCGCTACCGAGTCAGTGATGTGATTTGATATTGATTTTGATTAAACTCATACGAAATTATTAGTAGCAGTATGGAGTACGCAATGCTCGGTAAAAGCAAAAATTTGTGTAAAATCTTTAAATTTAAGATTTTATACTATTTTTTCTTTTGAATTATGGTAGAAATTACACCACTCGGCGACAACGAATAAAAATAATTTTGCTTTTGGATACGACGTAAGTTGAAAACTAAAATTAACATCAACCGTTTAATTAATAATTATTATTATTATTACACTTATAGATATTTTCTCGAACTAGGTTAAACCAACCAACATTTAAATGAATTATGGTCGAATTTCGATCACTTGGCGATCAACACAAAAATCAATAATTTCGCTATTTTAATTCGACATAAGTCTGGAATAAAACCACTGTATGCAAATTTTACCGCAGTTTATTTCAAAACACTTTTGTAACTATTTATATTTACATTTTACCAGACGTTTGGGCATAATATATGTTTGTCTATTAGATGAACATATTATTTCGCGAAAATTAGTTCCCAGACTACATCTGAGAACGAATTCTGATGAAATAGTAAGGTTAGTTTCTATATTTTGAAAAGCGAATAAATAAATGAAAGTACGCATAATGTTGACGACCCTGGTAGTCAATTTTATCTGTTGATAATGTTATTATCAACAGATAAAATTGACTAAAATTGCCTCCGTGGCGTAGCGGTAGTGAATGCGACTGCTGTGCATGAGGTCTCGGGTTCGAATTGCGGGTCGGGCCAACAAAAGTTATTGGGTTTTCTGTTAAGAAATCTCAATAGCAGCCCGGAGTTGGAAGTTGGCGGTGTTAGACACCCCCGTGCCTCGGAAAGCACGTAAAGCCGTTGGTTCTGCGCCTGATCTCTCTCCGGTCGTGTCGGTTTACCGTCCCATCGGATCATGAGAGTTAGGGAACAGAGAATGCGCTTGTGTTTGCGCACACGCTTGTGCACTATAATATCTCCTGCGCATCTGCTGACCATCTGGACAGTCTCCGATAAGACTGGCCGCCGTGACCGAAATTCGGTCTTGAGGACATTAGTATTAATCTATAATATTTTGGTAGCTTAGTCAAAATTAAACTATTGTGCAGATTAAATATACAGATAAAAGTATTGTTACTTGCGTAGATAAATGGCAAACATGGCGAACTCGGCACAAAACATGTTGTTTTTTTTAACAGTGACACGCATTTTGGTTTGACTATTACTAGTATTCTTGTTAAAACCTCCAGCTGAGCTGAAAAGCTTGTATCCAAAGAGAGTTCACGTCAGTAGTTCGATAAGTGGGATTCAAATCCTCGCCCAAGTGCAGTACTCGATTTATTAGGCTGCAGCCGTTTAAAATTAGATCACAAAGACATGCCCATGTCATATATTAGCTAGTCATGACACCAGCTTTACTAACTTCAGATAACATGCAAATAGATTTAAACAATATTTCTAAAAGGCAATTTAATACAAAAAAATATTATTAAACGCATGTCAACTTCTTTAATTAGCTGACTGAATTAGTATCACTAATTAAATAATTTGACATGAAATAGATTTTGATACGTTGATAAGCCTCTTAGAAACCGTTGATCGTCTCAGGTCTGTATGCCTGAAGGCACAAGCACAACTGTATTATATTAATATTTGACTAGCAATAGTGTGATTAGAAAGAGATGCGGCATAAATGTGGATACAGTGACAAGAATAGAAAAGGGTATGTTAAGCTGGTTTAGGCATGTAGAAAGAATGGACGAGAAAAGAATGACTAAGAAAGTTTTTAAGGCTAGTATGAATGGAACAGTCGCAAGAGGCAGACGTAGGCGAACGTTTCTTGATCAGATCGGAGTCGTCCTGGACAAAGGTCAGGTTAAGAGCACCTTAAGCTGGCGAGCGTGTATGAAGAATGTGATGCAAGTGAAGGAAACCAGAGAAGTATGTCAGGACCGTAGCAAATGGATATCTGTAGTCTCTGCCTACCTCTCTGGGAAACAGGCGTGAATCTATGTATGTATTTACTAACAATGGTTTTAGGTCTCACATGATACGGATCTAGCCTATTGTCGTCTACCGGCCACAGATCCAGACTCCATACTATCACAGTAGTTTGAATGCACGGCTGACGTAGTGTTTGAAGTGATCATTCGCCATTGCCATTACGCAGAGTACCGTGGTAAAAAAAAAACGTGGGACAATAATTGTGTGATTCACAAATGTTTGTTCCGAGTCGATGTTCTATGTGTCCGTTGTCTGAATGTTTGTAAAGTCTTCCGAGACACAAGATTTATTCACAGGGATATAGCGTTTCTTATTTTAATTTCTTGTTAGAAAACCCCAAAGCCTTGTACATCGCTAACGCATATCACCTGGCATGCTACCTATAGTACAAAAACATAGCGTTAGAAAAGCTATGACTCGCGTCCATACCCAAGTAAATAATCTAATAATCTATTGGCGTCACAGCAAGTGGCCATTGTCTGCTTTATAAGTCGAATGGTATTACAATGAGGTAATTGACTTCAATATAGATTATCCATGTTCATTTCGGTAAATGGGTTAAAATGGTTAAGAGAGAATCGAAGGGAATTAAGACTGCGCCGAGCGTAAGACAGATAATGACAGAGCTCGTGCGGCGCATATTCAAATCGGCGCGCGGCCGCCATAGTAAAATTGTATGGAGGATTTCAAGTGCTTTTTTGATAAATATGTATCTTTATTGTCAACCAATAACTTAAATATTTGGGACGGACAAATTGTAATGTAACTATTTATGTTTCGTTTAAGCTGTAAAATAGGATAGATTGCTACTGTTATAATCTAAAAGTCACGTAACACGAGCTTACGTTTTTCCATTTTTCGTACAAATTTACGTAATTTTGTAGGCGAAAATATGAATTATTTTAAGTTTTTTACACGGAGTAATTGTAAACACATTAATTGTTATGGTAAATGTATATTTTATATTTTTATTAAACTAAAAGTGTTGATATTCACTTAATTGTGACCACCTGTTTTGGCACATTTCGCTCGGCGCAGTCTTAAGAATAAGGAAAAGTTACAAGACATTTTTGACTCTTTGGAAATCATAACCGAAACATAATGTTTTGGGACACGCAATGATGTGGTGTTTTGCAGCTTGTCTGTGGCATTTAGAGATTTGTAAGGAGCTTTTACGACTTATGGCCTGTTACAAAAAGCGATGTCGCAAATAAGTATTATATTTTGAGGTTTTTGAACGTAATTAGATTATACATAATATTGTCTTCTATTTACGCGAATATTATTAATTGAAATTAAACTACTATATACGGATTTTATCGTGTTGTTTAGTCTCCCTGTGACCATGGCTGCTGAAAATAAACTGAAACGTCGGGGAAAGTGTAAAAATAAATTAAATCTAAATGGTTTTAATAATAATTTAATTAGCTTAAAAATTAGTAAAGTTTAATAGTAGTAATAGTGTAAAAATTTTCAAAATTTTGTAATAAAGTGTCAAATAAACAACGCGATAGAATCCGTATATAGCAGTTTAATTTCAGTAATTAGATTATTTGAGCTTTATTTAAAAAATGTTTTAATACACTATAGACTAAGTATTTTTTGTGTGATATCGTAATATATGGAAAACTAGCTTTTGCGCGCGGCTCCGGCCGCGTGGTACGTAGATCAATAAAAGGTCTATGTTCTTCCCCGAGTTTTAAACTATATCTGTACCAAATTTCATCTAAATAGGGGTTTTAGCCGTGAAAAGGTAACAAACAGACAGAGTTACTTTCGAAATTATACTATTAGTAAGGATAATAATAATAGATATAGTCCTTTTGCTATGCACATTACGCATCGATAATTGCCAATCCAATATTTACAAGGCGCTGACATTTTTACAGATTACTTAAGCGACTCATTAGTTAAACAGGCATTTTACTAGTAAACCTTTACTACAAAATCAATTAAATAAGTATTAGTTAAATATCTGTGTCATTAAGTATAAAATGACTAACAAAGGCTGTGACGTTTAACTTTGTTACGTCATTAACTCATTACTAGGTGTGCCGTCTCAGTTTAATTAATAATATTATTGTTGTTACATAAAAAAGGAAACATATTTTTTATTGCATGTTAAATTGTTTTAACCGTTTTATAATAATAATAAACTTTTATTTCAGACTATTGTCCATAAACTTATGTTAGTAACAAATATAAACCTAGTTTAAAAATCTGCGACCCCTCCTGGTGCACTCGGTCCATACATGTGCATACGGGTCCAGTCACCAGTGCCACAGGAACGGGTTGTCCAGTCTGTTTGCAATAATGCTAAGGATGCTGTTAGCGCTTCCCCGCAACCGAGACATCAGGGATGCAGTTCTTAAGTTTTAGTTTATAAAGTTTTTATCTTTTTATATGCAGCAGCGATAGCCTAGTGGGAAACCGTTGGACTGCCACGCAGAGGTCTCGAGTTCGAACCCAAGCCACGCATCTCTGACTTTTCGAAGTTATATGCGTATTAAATAGTTAATTATCGCTTGCTTTAACGGTGAAGGAAAACATCATGAGGAAACCTGCATGTCTGAGTTCTCCATAATGTTCTCGAAGATATGTGAAGTCTGCCAACCCACACTGGGCCAGCGTGGTGGACTATGGCCTAACCCTTCTCACACTGAGAAGAGACCCGTGCCCAGCAGTGGGACAGTTTAATACAGGGCTGATATTATTATTATTTATTATTATTTATTATTATGACTGTAGCGTGTAATAAAAATAATTATCATAACTCTAATACTAACTTGCTTTTCTCTGATAAGTCACCAAGATTTGATTCTACTTGGCTTTCGTCATAATCGCGTTAAAGTACACAGAGCTCAAATTTTATCAAAAGTTACCACCGCCTCGTGGAATTTGATCTGTGTGCTAACGTTTAAAGCAAACAGACACCCGCATTCTGGTTTCTATACTAATTGAAATTATCTGTGCATAGAAACCCTCTTTCACAATACCTACTTCACTAACTTTAACTAATCATGCTATTATGTACAAGTGAATTTATTTATATATTTGAGAATGCCAACATTCGTATACACCGTTTTATTCAGTCATCATCATTCTCTTGCCCCGGTCCCAATTTATTTGGGGTCAGCGCAGTATGTCCTTCGCTTCCATACTTCTCTGTCACCCGTCATCTGATCATTTACCCCTTTTCCTTTCATATCCATACTCACACAGTCCATCCATCTTTTCCTTGGCCTTGCTCTCCCTTTTCGTCCCTCTACCCTCATATCCATCACTTGCTTACCTACATACGTATCATCTCTTCGCATAACATGTCCATACCAAGCCAAACGATTTCCTTTCACTTTCTCATCTATGGGCACCACTTTCCGACTACCTCTTACGTATTCATTCCTAATTCTGTCCATTCTCGTCACTCCACACATCCATCGTAACATTCTCATCTCTGCTACATGCAATCGTTTCTCATCCATCTTCTTAGTAGCCACCGTTTTATTCAGTGTAACAAATAATTAAAGACAAACATAACATGCAAATAATGAACACAACTAATTGTAATAATGACCTCCAGACCGAATTTCGGCCACGGCGGCCCATCTTAACAGAGACTGACCATCTGCGCAGGAGATATTATAGTGCACAAGTATGTGCGCAAACACAAGTGCACTCTCTGTTTCCTAACCCTCGTGATCCGATGGGACGGTGATCCGACACGACCCGAGAGAGATCAGATGCAGGACCAACGGCTTTACGTGCTTTCCGAGGCACGGGGGTGTCTTACACCGCCAACTTCCTAACTCCGGGCTTGTATTGAGATTTATAAACAGAAAAACCCAATATCATTTTGTTGGCCCAACCCGGGATTCGAACACGAGACCTAATGCACAGCAGTCGCATTCACTACCGCTGCGCCATGGCTAATTGTATGTACTTAATAAACTAAATCTTAAACGAAATGTAAAATAAATCTAAACTGAGAGCACAGTAAGGTTATACAGTTAGGGTTTTGCAATATTTGATAAGTGTTGATCGAAACATGCGAAGCGAGTCTGCGTGTATATCTACGACATCACTTTATTTATTTGCTAATTTGGAAAGCCTTGGAATCGGTGTAAATATCTCTGTCTGCTTATCTGTATCATTTTCATAGCTAAACAGTTGGAAAATTTATAAACAATGGAAACATAATAGCCATATTGAGTAGGCGTTACACCCACATCGCGGGGTATAGTTTTAAATCGAAGACTATGACACTGCCCGATCAGGGAATTAAACCTCCTGAGACAAGCACTGCATTCACTTTTTACTACCGCAGCGCCAATTTTGCAGACGTACTTTAAAGGGCTTGCAAATGGTATTCTGATGATGCGAACTTCTTAAGAGACAACTGTCGCTTTAAAGTCGATCTTTGTCTCATGGAATTTTACAAACATATATTAGATGTATCCGCGGTTTCACCCGCGTTTATCGTTACTGCGCCGGCCCCGTGGGTCGTAGCGTGATGTTAGATAGCCTATAGCCTTTCTCGATAAATAGGCTATTTAACACTAAAAGAATTTTAGAATCGAACCAGTAGTTCCTGAGATAAGCGCGTTCAAACAAACAAACAAACTCTTCGGCTTTATAATATTAGTATAGACTAATATTATAAAGCTGAAGAGTTTTCTGTTTCGCTAATCTCAGGAACTACTGGTTCGATATGAAAAATTATATTATTGGATAGCCTATTTATCGCAGAAGGCTATAGGCTATATACAATCACGCTACGACCGATAGGAGCGAAGCATCAATAAAAAATGTTGCAGAAACGGAGAAAATTCTCTTATGTGAAGCAGACGAAGTTGCGCGGGTCAGCTAGTAATTGATAAATACAATACAAAATACACTCAGACTTAGAACAATCAATTGTATCACACAAATAATTCACCCGCGTGGAATCCTTAACCTCACACGACGCAGCAGTTGCGGCGGGCGAAGCGAAAGCATGCTCGCTACACTAAAAATGCCCGTATTTTGCTGTTATCAGCACCTTAATATGTGTGAAACTATCTATTACAATGCAATACAAAATTATAGTAATTAATGTGAGGGCCGCGGGCATTAGCACTCGCCGCGGTACCAGACTCGCTTACTAATGAACCGAAACAACAAGACGTACAGACTGACATACTATTATAAATACCGATAAGTCTAAGACTGCGGCGAGCGAAATGTGCCAAAACAGGCGGTCACAGTTAAGTGAATAAAATCAACACATTTTGTTTAATACAAATATAAAATATACATTTACCATAACAATGAATGTGATCATAATTACTCCGTGTAAAAAAGTTAAAATAATATTTTCGCCTACAAAATTACGTAAATTTGCATTTACATTTTGTACTACATTACAAAAGATCAAAAATGATGACAAATGATGTATACTTCTAATATACAGCTATTCGCGTGGTAATGTTTTGACAAACGACTTATTGTCATGTAAATGAAGCTTGTCTTGTTAATTACACTAAGCATTAAGACTGCGCCGAGCGTAAGACAGATAATGACAGAGCTCGTGCGGCGCATATTCAAATCGGCGCGCGGCCGCCATTGTAAAATTGTATGGAGGATTTGAAGTGTTTTTTTGATAAATATGTATCTTTATTGTCAACCAATAACTTAAATATATGGGACAGACAAATTGTAATATAACTATTTATGTTTCGTTTAAGCTGTAAAATAGAATAGATTTCTACTGTTATAAACTAAAAATCACGTAACACGAGATTACGTTTTTGCATTTCTCGTGCAAATTTACGTAATTTTGTAGCATTATTATTTTATTATTTTGTAGCACACATATATAGTAGAGCCTCGCTGATTTCAGCATGAATGGGCCGGCTCGACCGGGGAAAGACACCCTCTCACAGAATATCGACGCGAAATAGCAGTATTCCTACTGTTGTGTTTCGTTCGGTGAGTGAGAGTGCCGGAGGCCCAATCACTCTCTTTCTCCCTTCCCGCTCCTTCTACTTCCTACTTCCTTTCCTAAAGGGTCGGCAACGCGCAGGTGATGCCTCTGGTGTTGCAGGCGTCCATAGGCTACGGTGACCACTTACCATCGGGTGGACCGCATGCTTGTTTGCAAACTAAGCAGTATAAAAAAAAACAAAAGAAATATTAACTCGGAACGGGATCGTCACCGTATCGCCTTTTGCCTCGCCGCGCCGTCAAACAGGCGTCAACCTAACGTAACTAAAGCGGATTAACAACTCCGGTACGTCAACTCGGCTACGGCTAGGCGACGCCGCGCTTACGCCGTGCTCACTTACATCATATTAATATGAATATTTTGCTCACTTCTTCAATGATCCCTTTTCATCGTTATTTTTTGTTTGAAATCTGACCTACAAATTCAATAAAATACGCACCAAACACGACTGTTAGTTGTCTTGTGAATGACAGCAAATTCGGCAACAGTAGTGCAAGGAGAGACGTAAGCGCGGGGACGACGAGCCGTAAGCGCGAGGACTGCAAGCTTGTCCGTCCCGAGGCGAAGCGATTACGTTACGATTCCGATTAGTGTGCGTTGCAGTAGGGAGTTTCATACAAAGAATATTGCACGGCTCGAGTTGATACGGTGACGATACTTTTCTGATCAAAGTCAGGCTTACGACGGTAAACGCTCATCATCCGTTGGGCCGTAGTCTAGTATGCCATTTTGTTAGTTTACAAATAATTATTTATACTTAGGTAAATTATATCAGTTATTTAAACCAACCCAACTGGACCAGAGTGGTAACCCATAGCCAATTTTTTCTTATACTGAGAAGATGCCCGTGCGAACCAGTAAAACAAAAACAGTTTGAAACATCCCTGATACTCGTATTTATATGACATATGTTTTTCCAACAGAAATTGTCCCCGGAAGGCGGAGGCCTTAGACGAATACCGAAGATGGACTGGTCCAAATACGACACGTTCCCCGGATCGTTCGAGAAGTGCTCGCTACTCACGGCGGCGCTCACGCACTTAGGGCTCTATATACTTATGTTCCTCGGCTTCGTTAACCAGCTTATCTTCAAGCCTAAAGTCGCTACCGAGAAGAACAGAGAGGTAAGTCCCTATATAACAACTAATATGGATGAAAGTATCATGTATGCTATTTAGAACCTTACGAAACTTCGGGCCTTAGTCAGTCCAGTTAAAGAATGAATGTAAGGAACCCTTAATTAATGGCTACGATAGTATCGTAGCCAGTATTAAGGGTTTCCAAGGAATCTGTGTTTAGAATTTTAAGTTTTTGGGTTCTTGCGGTTTGAGCTCTGATACATTGGACATGTTTATCCTATAGGTTCCAGGTGGCTTCTATAGGTTTGATTAGGGGTCTTGTGAATTCCCGTGGAAGGAATTCACGCATATCGATTTCTCTGTCTCTAAGGAATTAGAAAGTAAAAGGCAACACAAACTAAATTTGAAAAATCAAAACCGTCTTTTCAATTCGTACATACTGAGCTAAACTTTTAACCATGTAGCGTTTTTCTGACTGCGGTAACGCTAGAGAAGAGAGCAAAATGTATGAAAATGAAAAGCGAATATCATTTTCGTCCCTTTTATATCTTTGCGCTTGCGCTATGTAACGGAACGGTAACGATGTCAAGGTTTAAACAACTTCCGAATTTTATGTAAGCCTTGACATCTTCCAAGTACATCAACGTGCAAATGTAAAAAGTGAATGAAAAGCGTCGGATATTTTACCTTAATATTAATAATATATATTGTTAATATTAACTATATATTATATATATAACGTAATGTTAATATATACTGCAACTGTACTGTAAGTAGATATGTAACGCATACCTACCTGTGCCATTCAAACAGAGCCAGCAACGGGCGAATGATACCTCTGGTATTACAATCAATCGTAATAAACGGCAACCGCTTGCCGTCAGACGGGCCATAAGTTTCTTTGCCACCTGTACCATATAAAAAAATATTCTATGTCATCTGATTAGGTTATGTTCACTGCAATTAGTCTAGACTTCAAAAAGTGCTAGATGTAGAAACAATAAACAGGTGTGGATTGTTCTAGCCAGCTCCTCTGACTATAATTAGAGCTTGGACGTTCAGTTATTGTCGCATGATTATTAATAAATAAATTAGTATAATATTGTCTTCTGTTTACGCGAATATTATTAATTGAAATTAAACTACTATATACGGATTTTATCGCGTTATTTATTTGACAGTTTATTACATAATTTTGAAAACTGTTACACTACTACTACAGTTACAGTTTTCAAAATTATGTAATAAAGTGTCAAATAAATAACGCGATAAAATCCGTATATAGTAGTTTAATTTCAATAAATGAATTAGTGTTATGTAAACTTATGTATTACCAACCAATACTCGCTATGCTTTGGCAAAATTCTTAAATATTTCAATTATTTTGTCTGAAACATTCGCGGTGCACAGCAAAGCTCAAAAGTTGCATCGCAATTGGATAAGCGGTATAGGAAAGCATCCGTTAACAACACAAACACATTACGTAGATAATTAGGTATAGTCGTAGTATACCTAAAATTATAAAATTTCGTGATCATCGGTCGAGTAGTTAAGGCGTGAAGGTGTAACAAACAAACTTACTTTCGCATTTATAATATTAGATAGGAAAGCTCAAAAGCAAAACAGTTTTATTTACGTATTTAGCATAATTGTTAAGTTGCACAATCATTTAAATGCATTTTGATAGCTCGTATGATCCAACTTAATTGACCTTACATATTTCTTATAAACTTGAATAATCACAGAAACACATAGTTTAAATAAATTACAATACAAGATGGCTGTGTAGCATATATTAAATGTATATTGGACGTAAGTCGCATCGGAATTATGCGATTAGTATTTGAAATTATTTTTTTTGTGATTTTGTCGCTTATCTGTGAGGAGAAGAGCCCGCCATCCTAAGACTTTCTAGTCTAACCGGATTTGACTGGATATCAGTTTTTACACGGAGCGACTGCCATTTGACCTCCGCAACCCGAAGGCTAACGATACCCTAAGGCTAGACCAGTGTCAGGATATTAGAGGGCACTCACTTACCCAATAACGACTGCCATAGATGTTCATGGCAGCCGGGACCAACGGCTTAACGTGCTCTCCGAGCCATAATTATCAATCAATACGCACATAATTTCGAAAAGTCATGTAACTTCCGAAAGTCAGAGGTGCGCGACATGGGTTCGAACCCAAGAGCCTCTGCATCGCAGTCTGTTGGTCTCCCCACAGAACTGTCGCTGCAGCCCGCCATCCTAAGTAAGCCCACTTATATTATAAATGTGAAACTTTGTGAGGATGGATGGATAGATGTATGTTACTCATTCACGCAAGAACTTCTAAACGGGTTTTGAGAATAACACAGTATTATTGTTCATCAGAATAACATATAGGCTACTAAAAATCTATCTATACTAATAGTATAAAGATGAAGAGTTTGTTTGTTTGTTTGTTTGAACGCGCTAATCTCAGGAACTACTGTTTCCAATATTCGCTCACAGCCAGTTGCACTCACTGATCGGTAACCGATTAGCGAGGTTAAGCAACTTTGGGTGCGGTCAGTCTATAGATGGGTGACCGCTAGTGGTATTTCATCTGAGCCTCTCCGTGCTTCGGAGGGCACGTTAAAAGTCTGTCCCGGTTGTTGCCAAATTGACAGCAGTCGTTAAGCCATGTCAGAAGCCTACGGGCGGCCACTAACCACACGAAAAGAAGAAGTCTGGTTCGAATTGAAAAATTCTTTTAGTGTTGGATAGCCTATTTATCGAGGCTATTGGTTATATAATATCACGCTACGACCCACGGGGTCGCCGCAGTAACTATAAACGCGGGTGAAACCGCGGGCAGATCTAGTCTTAACATAAATCTACATTAACGCAAGCAAAGCCACGGGAAAAGTATAGTATAATAAATGCGAATGTGAATTTGTTTGTTATGCATTAATGCCTTAACTTCTCGACCGATCATCATGAAATCTCGCATACACGTTGTCAGGGGTCCAGAAAAAGACATGGTGTACTTTTGATCCAGAAAAAAGTAACGTTACTAACCTAACCTTCTTTTATGCAAGCGAAGCCGCGACCAAAAACTAATCTTGAAATAAAACCTACCATCCTATCGGGAATGTACAGGCATGTGTATGTATTGTATGTTGTATTATAAGCATGTAAACAATGTATGGCACGGCATGCGTTTGAATTTCACCGAGAAACAATACAAAACGCGTTTCGCGGTAATTAGTGATAGCTATTACAATAATTACGGGCTAACCTTGTAGAGTAATCGATTATAATTATTAATCGATAGTGGATACTCTAAAACCATGCGTACGAACGATTGTTATATCCATAAAATGGTTCCATCGAATATATTTCATCTCTATTTAATATGCTTAATGTCATCCTTATCTTATCTTATGTGGGGGTCAGTCAGTGCAAACCGGCGACACTTCGACCCAATGGGATCTTTTGTGTCGACACTCTCCCAATAACGACTGCCATAGGTGCTCATGGCAGCTGGGACCGACGGCTTAACGTGCTCGCCGAGACACGGAGCAGGCGATAATTTTCAATATACACATAATTTCGAAAAGTCATATAACTTCCAAAAGTCATTTGCGCGACGTGGGTTCAAACCCGATACCCTCTGCATTGCAGTCTGTTGGTCTTTCCACTGAGCTATCGCTGCTCAATGTCATCCTTAATCTTAATTTGTGTTATAAAATATTATGTATGGATGATGAACATGCCGTATAACGTACCCCAAGGCTTTTAAGTACACACGGCTACACATCAAGTTAGACACCCTATATACGCATAACTCCGCTACATACAAAATAGAGAATTGTCGGAAAGGGACAGTGCATAGTGGTATCGATGTAATGATTAGGATATAGCGTAACAAAAATATAACGCACTCCCTCGCACGATTCGCAGCGTTCAACTTCTAATAATTCAAAGTCCAAACAGTCTAGGTTGATGAGTCGCTGTGTGTACCTTTGACATATTATCATTCTCCTGATTTTATAAAATGATTAGGTAGCGAAAGTGAGACAGCGTGTTACAGACTGTATAACTTTGTGTCATTCTCAGGCATGCAATGACTATGCTTTTACAAGATGGTCCAACCTCGTGCCTTAGGGGTCGAGGTTCAAATTAGGGATGTTGCGAATATTCGCATCCGCATCCGTAATTGCGGAGCTTTGCATCGATTTCGACATCTGCATCCGCAATTATCAACGCGGATTGATACCCGCTATATCAGGATCCGCATTGACATGCGGATCCTGATATAGAGCAGGTCTTCTCTCTTAGCCTTTTATTATTCCCAAGTCACTTGGGGTCGACTTTTCTGGTCTATCCGGATTTGACTGGATATCAGTTTTTACATGGAGCGGCTGCCACCTGACCTCCGCAACCCGAAGGCTAAAGATACCCTAAGGCTAGACCAGTGTCAGGATATTAGAGGGTACTGACTTTCCCAATAACGACCGCCATAGATGTTCATGGCAGCCGGGACCAACGGCTTAACGTGCTCTCCGAGGCACGGAGCAGGCGATAATTGTCAATCAATACGCACATAATTACGAAAAGTCATATAACTTCCGAAAGTCAGAGGTGCGCGACGTGGGTTCGAACCCGAGACCCTCTGCATTGCAGTCTGTTGGTCTCCCCACTGAGCTATCGCTGCGTGATATAGAGCAGGTGCTGAACAAAAATAAAAATGTGTGCATCAGTGAATGGCGCGATGATTCTTCAAGTGAAGATGAGAATCAAGAAACACCAGAAAATGGTACAGCTAAATTGATGAACCTATATATACTTTGTATTAAATAAGATGCACAATTTTTATCAACATCCGCATCCGCAATTGCGGAGCTGCCGCATCGATTTAGACATCAGCATCTGCATTCGTGGATGTGAGCCTGTTAATATCCGTATCCATATCCGCGGATGTCAAAATATCTACATCCGCAACATCCCTGGTTCAAATGCATGGAAATAATTTAGGTATCTATGAATAATTATTTAAACAAAAACGTACATAGACTTAAGTCGGTAGGCAGAGACTACGAATTTTCACTTGCTATTAATCTTTGCATATCTCCTTTCTTTATTCACTCTTATCACATTCTTTAAGCACGGTTGTCGGTTTATTACTCTTAATACTGCCACTCTCCGAAGAGCGTTCGCCTAGGTCTTACGCCACCTCATTCGGCAGTTGATTGTCTCATTGGAATCCTTATATCATAAACGATTATCTCATTAATCAATCATGAGTAAAATCAATAAATAAAATATAAAATGAATCAATAAATAAAATAGTTGACAATGATTGATTAAAAAATAACACAAAAATAGAATTGGCATAATAATACCAATAGTTTTAGTTTTTAACCAAGTTTTACCAATTTGGAATCAGTACCTACCCATGAAAATCCATCCAATAGGATTGCATACTGGAGCGGAGCGGAGATTTTATGTTGATATTTCTCCGTTTCTTCGCGCCGCGGCCTCGCTCCGTTTCAATGGACAGCCAGCCTAAAAATGGCTTGCTTTTATAAATTGAATTTGATGATTAAATTACCTACCCTACCTACCTACCTACTACCTACTACCACCTATCTACTACTACCCTAGTACCTACTCTACCATTTCTCATACATATTATTATTTATTTTTGTTATCGTCTCATATTTCCCACTGCTGCGAAAAGTCCTTGGACTTCCAAATCACTCTGTTGGTGGATATCCCCTGCCAGTCCCTATCAAATGCGTCTAGGTCGTACCGACATCTCCGTTTAGGTTTGCCTCGTCGCCGTCGACTGTCTTGTGGCACCCAATTGGTGACGATTGATGCCCACCTCACTGGGTGCATGCCACGGCATGCGGCAGACGCGTCCGGCCCATATAAAATAACCAGTCAAAATGAGAACTCATCTTTAGAATTCGGTTAATAAGCAGACTGCGTGGTAAGTCTGCATTTGTGTTATAAATTATGATGTTTGGAAGATAAATATCACTTATTACGTACCCTAAGTCTTTAATAGCACCTTTGACATATTATCACGCAACTGATGATTTTTTTTTTAATAATAGTAATATTCTATCACATACACACAACACCATCTAGCCCAAACAAAGCAGAGCTTGTACTATGGCTACTAGACAATGGATAAACATACATATATACTTTTTTTTTTGTAAATATATACATATTATACATAGAAACTAGATTAAATGCTTACTTGGATTTTAATCCGACATTTTGTAAATATTCCATAATAAATTTTCTTACACTTTAAGTTGCACATATCAGTGTACAAAATGTAAGTTGCAAATATAAATAAGTAAATACCAAATAAATATTGTGTAATGATTTAGAGGTATTGGTTCTATCGTACCTTTTGAGTTTTATGGTCGTTTTATTTGATTTAAAACAAATATTAAGCTGAAATGAAAAATGTTGAAACTTTACAGATTTTATCGCAGTTTAATATTTATGTACAACTCTGAGGTGAGGTTTCGGTTGGTTTCCATAAATAGTTTAAAAGGTAAATGTATTTGGACTGATCGGTAATTGTTAAATTATTGGTGTAACTATTTGCGCTTTAGTATTTTGCATAGCAATGAGTTTAATTAACGTAAACTTGTCTTCTTGGGGTTTTTAAATATCGTGGCGTTTCACACTTGAGTCAAAAATCTTCAAAGACTATGATAACAAATTACCTTCAGTCGTCGGTTATAAAGGCGTAATGATTATCGCTATGCCATTGATGTGTACATTAATATAGCTCGTGCCTCATATCTTGATTGCTATAATCACAAGAGTGCCTTGTTTAAATAATTCTGCTAGCAATTCAAGTAATTGTTTCAATGTTGTTGTTTGTATGTTTAATAATCGTTAGCACCGTAGCATAAGCAGCGATAGCTCAGTGGGGAGACCAACAGACTGCAATGCAGAGGGTCTCGGGCTCGAACCCACGTCGCGCACGTCTGACTTTCGGAAGTTATATGACTTTTCGAAATTATGTGCGTATTGATTGACAATTATCGTCTGCTCCGTGCCTCGGAGAGCACGTTAAGCCGTCGGTCCCGGCTGCCATGAACATCTATGGCAGTCGTTATTGGGAGAGTGTCGACACAAAAGATCCCATTGGGTCGAAGTGTCGCCGGTCTGCACTGACTGGCCCCCACATAAGATACATAGCACCGTAGCATTAATTTGCACATACGTATACCATGAAGTTCTTGTTAAAATCTGGGAGTGGAGAAAGGATTGTCAAGCTTTTCTTTAGAGAAGTTGTTAATTGTGCCTGATAGACGGAAATAGGCTTAGTATCGCTTCGTAAGGAATGGTCCGCTCGTAATGAAAGGCGACTGTATTAAAAAATGTTTGTGCATTTATATAGCTATTATAACTAATGATTTGCAATTGTATCATTATAATATTAGAATTGTTAAACCTAGTGAATTTGTTAAAGTGTTTGTCACTCAATCACGCGCAAATCATTGAACATATTTAGATAAAACTTTGCACTCAAATAGATCACCCTGTGGATTAACATATATGTGATTTACTTTTTATTTAATTTGTATTTACTCAGGCAGTAACTAGGTTTATTTTTATTAACTAATGACCTTAAACTGGAGTTAATTACATTATAAAGTAATTAGTAATTATTATTTTAACGATTTCTTGTTATGTATCTTTATATATATAAATTTTCTGTGTGTGTGTTTGTAATTAAACTCCTAAATGGCGGGACCGATTTTGATGAAATTTTTTGTGTGTTTAAGTGGATTTGAGAATGGCTTAGAATTTTTTTTCTTGTGCACAGGACAACTAACGTCTGTTGGGACAGCTTGTACTATCTTCTCTTTTCCTATCGTTATAGTTATAGACTAGCTATTAATATTAAGCCACATAGTGAAAGAGCTCGCGGTTGCCGAT
Source organism: Catocala fraxini (assembly GCA_930367265.1). Lineage (NCBI taxonomy): Eukaryota > Metazoa > Arthropoda > Insecta > Lepidoptera > Erebidae > Catocala > Catocala fraxini. The sequence continues at coordinate 3,679,761 of OV884031.1, forward strand.
CATTTAGTGACGTTATATATTTGCCTTCTGGCCCAGGAGAATACGGCCTTTTATAGGCAACTGGCGTGTGTAAACCCAGTTACTGCGTTTCGCCCGGTTAGCTAGATGTAGCCAACATATCTACCACTCTCATTAATTTACCCTTCATCGTATATTTCATAGGATTGGGAATGCGTGTGTGGTACCCTTGTGGTATTGCAAGCGATCATAGGCAAGCGTTATATCCTCTTACCATCAGATAAGTCATATACTTGATTGCCACCTTCGTATGTTTACATCATGTAACAGAAAGGTGTGGTCATATACAAGGTTGTAAAAAAGTTTTAAACTTTATGACAATTTCAAATATTTCATTTATTTATTGTTAAACACAACTAAACAAACTCATTACATTACTATCAACAATGCGTCTGATCATTATCGGGTTCACGCAGCTCACCGAGTCGGCTCTAGTGTTGTTTCAAGTATCGACTTAATGTGAAAGAAAGAAAGAAAGAAATCATTCTTTATTGCCACAAAGAAATATATATATATATGTATAGGCTACATATTTTTCTTACAAAATATCGAAAAAATAATAAAAAAGACAATTAAATAAATAGTTCGTAAGTAAAAAATAGATACATATTATGCTATTGTGGCAACAAATGAGTCTCCATTCAGCATTTATGTTGCGATAAAACTAACGTGATATCGCAACGCTGATTTTCAATGGAGACCACCGTTACGCACGGACGTCAAGCCAGATGCATGTTACAATTTTACAACTAACAAAAATATTGAAAATTTCAGGGATACGTAACCAGAGAAAAATAAACTATTACTTGACTTATTATTATGTGCTGATTGATAAGTCGATAAGAAGAAAATGCTATAAGTAAAAATAATGTATACGCATATATTTTTTGTGGTTTTCCAATGTACAGTCACAATCTATATGTATACAGGGTGTCCCAAAAATCAACGTCAAGCCGAAAACGGATGACGGGCCAAGGGATGGTGGTTCTCAAAAAAATATGAAAAAAAAATTTTTTGCTGCACTCTAAAAATTATAGCCATTTAAAAAAAAATGAGAAAATTAACACCTTGTTATGATTTTTCAAGTACTATGACTACAAAATGTTTACTTAGCTTAATTATTTTAGTGAGGATTTGTTACTGAATAATGCTAGTATACATTACAATTCAAAATTTGAACACAACTATCTTCATTTCAGAGGAAATATCCCTAATATGCCCAAACATGTACTCAAAATTATTACATTATTCAACTTTAAATGGCCGTGCTGAAAAAAAAAATGTACTACACCATTTCAGCACGTGGCATCAAAAGATGGCGCATTTAATGGGCTTTCTAAAATGCTATAACACTTACTACATTTTATCCTAATTATGGATTTTTTTTCTAAAACAACTCGGGTCTAACCTTTTTTGTTTTACTCAAAAATGTTGGTAATGACATCTAGTTTCTCTCTAAGAAACAAATTAGTGTTATACATAACCCTCTTTTATGGCAGTCAGGTAAAAACTACTAGTGACACTGTTTTGCGAAGCTACTGTGAATAGGGCAAATACCTAATTTATTGATAAACCATATTAGATTCCTTTGGTCATTGTGAATCATTATGTGTTCAATTTGAAATAAAAATTCAACCATTCAAATCAACAGTTCATTTTATTTTGTTACAATAAATATTCAAATTGTTTGCCTTCAGCTTCAATGCATGCCCTACATCTCTTTAAAAACGAACGCTTTATTTTACGAGCAAAACTTCTTGAATTGATGTATTCAGCGGCCCCCGCAATTCTTTGGCGCAGTTCCTCTACGTTTGCGATAGGCTTAGAGTAAACTTGATCCTTCACTGCTCCCCAGTAAAAGAAATCAATGGGGTTTAAGTCTGGTGATCGGGCCGGCCACGAGATCGTACCAGACCGACCGATCCACCTATCCGGATATACTTGGTTAAGAAATTCCCTTACTGAGCGAGCATAGTGCGCAGGGCAGCCATCTTGTTGGAGCCACATACCTACGTAAATGTTGAGTGGCACGTCTTCCAATAAATCTGGTAGATGATTTTGTAAAAAGTCTAAGTAAGCCTCACTGGTTAAGGTGTCTGGGAGTTCGAAAGGTCCAATAATTCTACCGTTCAGAATACCGGTCCACATGTTTACTTTGAAGCGATATTGTGACCGATCTTCTCGCATTAAATGTGGGTTTTCCACGTGCCACTCATGCACATTATATAGATTTAAGTAGCCATCTTTCTTAAAAGTTGACTCATCCGTCCAGAGTACTTTATCCAGGAAGTGGGGGTCTTCTCGGTGTCTTTGTAACATCGTTTCACAAAACGCAACCCTTGCAGGATAATCTTGAGGTGATAAAGATTGAACTCGTTGCGCATGGTACGGGTGGAGCTGGTTTTGCTGCAAAATCCGGTGTGCTGTACTCTTCGGCACTCCTATGCTTGTCTCAAGTCCACGTACTGAGACACTCGTGTCTTCTGCGACTGCTGCTAAAACTTCTTCCTCGTATGGAATGCTGGATCTTCCTGTACTGAACATTTGATTAGGAAATCGGCCTTCTGAGAGTGATCGGTGCAGATTAATAAATACTCTATGATCCGGATGACGCTCAGAATTGGGGTATCTCTCACGATAGAGTCGAGCTGCAGCATTAGCGTTGCACCTGCACTCTCCATAAATGAGATGCATGTTTGCATACTCCTGTGCTGTGTATCGAAGCTTGTACTTGTACTGTCTTACTTTAATTTAAGTAAGCTTTAAATAAAATATGCATCGCATTAGAAGCATAAATCCAAGTTGTTTTAGAAAAAAAATCCATAATTAGGATAAAATGTAGTAAGTGTTATAGCATTTTAGAAAGCCCATTAAATGCGCCATCTTTTGATGCCACGTGCTGAAATGGCGTAGTACTTTTTTTTTTCAGCACGGCCATTTAAATTTGAATAATGTAATAATTTTGAGTACATGTTTGGGCATATTAGGGATGTTTCCTCTGAAATGAAGATAGTTGTGTTCAAATTTTGAATTGTAATGTATACTAGCATTATTCAGTAACAAATCCTCACTAAAATAATTAAGCTAAGTAAACATTTTGTAGTCATAGTACTTGAAAAATCATAACAAGGTGTTAATTTTCTCATTTTTTTTTAAATGGCTATAATTTTTAGTGCTGCAAAAAATTTTTTTTTCATATTTTTTTGAGAACCACCATCCCTTGGCCCGTCATCCGTTTTCGGCTTGACGTTGATTTTTGGGACACCCTGTATATATAAAACTCTTCCGTTACTGAGTGACTGACAGACAACGCACAGCCGAAACTACTGAACGCAAGAAGCTGAAATTTGGCATGTATGTTCCTTGAAGAGTGTAAAGGAGCACTAAGAGAGGATTTTTGGAAATTCCACCCCTAAGGTGGTGAAAGGGGTGAAACCCGATATTCACACGGGAACGGGACTTACGCGGGTGAAACCGCGGGGAAACTACTAGTCTGATATAGATTGTGACTGTACATGCAAAGATTAAATTTGACCACACCTTTGTTACTCGCTGTATATAAAAATATAGTTATTTATACATTTGTAAGTAACAATCACACCATAAAACTCGCTCCAGTTTCGCTCAACAGCTCTTACAAATAGGTAATGAGATTATTTTCTTATTTCGCATGGGACTCGTAAAATACGTATTGCATTAGATTATCATAATAACTTGTTGGTTTTGTGTTTGATTTTGTATGCTGTTATTCAAAGTCGTTACGGTAATCTTACCAGGTTTTGAAGTAAACTAATTGTAAATATTATCCGTGACAATCATTGACTATTTGTTGTGCTTAGTTTTAATATAATTAAGTTCTATAAAAAGACTGGTTCAGCAGCTGTAGTGAATGCGATTTCCGTGCACATTCATTTTGTATTTGTTACAGATGAACGAATTTTTCTGTCACACTTGCCTTAGTACGTAACAATTTAGTTTTAAATAGAAGTAATAGAACTCCACTTAACGGCTAATTAAGAATCGAATAATTTCGAATGAGACAATTGTAACTGTGTATGTCTTATATTCGTCCAAGAAAAAACATTATTCTACCACTTAATTTATAACTAACTATGCCCTGCGGTTTCACCTACTACTGAGGCTCGTTGCTTAATGTTAGATAGCCCACTCTGAATAAATCTGTATATATAATTTGAAAATTCTGCACAAAGTTACAATTCTATATATATACTAGCTGTCCCGACAGACGTCCTGTACACAAGAAAAAAAAAGAAAACAAACCCTTTCTATCTAAACCATCCTCGAATCCACATGAACACACACAATTTTTTATCAAAATCGGTCTAGGCGTTGAGGAGGAGTTCAGTGACATACACACGTACAGTAGAATTATATAATAATAATAATTTCCTCCAGACCGCATTTCGGCCACGGCGGCCAATCTTAACGGAGACTGGCCATCTGCGCAGGAGATATTATAGTGCACAAGTGTGTGCGCAAACACAAGTGCACTCTCTGTTCCCTAACCCTCATGATCCGATGGGACGGTAATCCGACATGAACAGAGAGAGATCAGGCGCAGGACCAACGGCTTTACGTGCTTTCCGAGGCATAGGGGTGTCTAACACCGCCAACTTCCCAACTCCGGGCTCGTATTGAGATTTCTGAACAGAAAAACCCAGTATCATTTTGTTAGCCCGACCCGGGATTCGAACCCGAGACCTCATGCGCAGCAGTCGCATTCATTACCGCTGCGCCACGGAGGCAGTTATTTATATAAAGCAGAATTATATATATAAAGATATGAGTGATTTTATATACTATTATCCTGCAGTGTCTTCGGGATATGGACGTGCGAAATATCGAACAGCAAAGCGTGGTCGGGTTTGACTAGTGGACTATAAAATACAAAAATAATTGACGAGTAGTTTCAGAGACTAGCTCGTACAAACAATCTCTTTATCGTTATATAATTAGTATCGATATAGGTATACAAATATATACGTATAAATAAATACGTATGGTGTAGGGGTTTAAGTCGTCGCCTCGCGACTGAAGCCGCGCCGAGTGTTGTGGGTTCGATCCCCATACGGGGCTAAAAATTGTGTGATCCGCAAATAGTTTTTCCGAGTCGAAGTGTTCTTTGTGTCCGTTATTTGAATGTTTGTTAAGTACCCCGCGACACAGAAATAATTTCAACAGCGGTAGACATTTAAAAAAAGAAGTGTTGTTTCAGAGTGTAGCGCGTTTAAATAATCTCTATCGCTTAATATAATTAGTTCTATACTATACGTATATACATATATCGAGCGGAGATAGCTCAGAGGGGAGACCAATAGACTGCAATGCAGAGGGTCTCGGGTTCGAACCCACGTCACGCACATCTGACTTCCGGAAGTTATATGACTTTTCGAAATTATGTGCGTATTGATTGACAATTATCGTCTGCTCCGTGCCTCGGAGAGCACGTTAAGTCGTCGGTCCCGGCTGCCATGAACATCTATGGCAGTCGTCATTGGGTAGTGTCGACACAACATATCCCACTGGATCGAAGTGTCGCCGGTCTGCACTGCTGGCCCCCACATACATATATCAGAACGGTGGTCACAAAAAAATAAACGCGTCAATTGAACCTCTACATTTTTTCTGAACACTATTTAAGCCAAAACAATGTAGTGATAACAGTCTGGCAACTCATTTAACAGGTGTAATTGTAAATGTATGCAGTTAATTATGTGATATAAGTTATACCTATACAATTATAACTATGTATTTTTTGTTACATTTAGGTGTTACTTTAAGTGGAAAATTGCTTATTAAATATTATAATTGAGATGTTTATTCATATTTATAATTATGTATATTAGTACAGGTTAACTGGGGGTTATTATTTGTTATTGTATTAATAAATTATTTATGAATGCCCCTCTGGTGTAGGGGTAGTGAATGTCACTGCTGTGCATAAGGTTTCGGGTTCGAATTAGGGCATGCAATATCGGAAAATGTTCAAGTTCGGTATTGGTTCCGATATTGTAGGGTCAATTCCGGCTTTCTGGACTAATTCCGGCATTAGTATAACCTTTTCGTTTCTAGGATAAAATAAAATAATATAATGTACAAAATAAACAAATTAGTTACCTAAAATTAGTCTGTTAATCAACGTAAGGTAGATAAGGATTTTACCATTGCACTTAAACATCTAAAACAAAAATGATTAATTTTTACAGCTTAATGTTGTGCAGAAATTATCCAGTCCACAAAAACAGATAAAAGTTATGCTGATTTTAAACATTGTTTGTTAAGTTCATTTTCTTGTGACTGTTATCTTATTACATCATGTTATGCATATATTATAGTTTTATAAAGAATTGAATATAGATTTTTGCATTACTTGATGTTTATTTAAAAGACCTTCATACTTATAGTACTTATAGATAAATTAAAAAAGAACCTCTGGATCATTTCTGCACAACACGGTCCAATTAACCTGCCCTGGTCATTCAAACCAAGCGGACGAGGTCCGTAGGAAACACGTGCGCGGGATGCGGAATCGCGGGGGAAGGAATGGCGACTTTATAGTGCGTAGATAATAGGCGCGTTCACAAAAAAAATGTTATCTAGAAATGTCACTTTGTATTATATATAAATATCGGAATTACGATATTTGGGGCTTCAATACCAATGTTAAAATATTGGTGAAAATCGTCCGAAATGCCGGAATTACGATATTCCGGAATTTCGGATTGCATGCTCTAGTTCGAATACGTATGCTTCTGCAACCCAGGCCTGATGATAAGCAGCTGCCCTAGTCTACGCTGAATAGCAACATAAGGCAAGTCACTTGCGCGTCACCAACCCAAAAAAAAGATATTGGGTACGAAAAATTTGGAAAGAAGGCGAATACTCAGTTAAAGGGGTTGTTAGGTGATACTTACCGGGCGATTCAGCTTATTCGCATTGTCAGGAAATTAATGACGAACATGGCTTCTTTTACTTAATAAATTGTATGTGTGATTTAAGGCCCACTTACTCTGCTCAAGTGTCTTAGAGCAAACGCAATGCTATCCCTGATTTATTCGCCAAGTAAGATTAAGATTAGAGATAAGATACACCTGCTTTTAAAGCTTTAAAATATTTAAATAGGTGTTAAGGAAACCTAGTCTGAACAAGCGTATCTCGCATTTTTAGAATTACAATGACGCAAGTGCAAAAATCCGTTAAATTGACTTTATAATCCACAAATATATGAAAAGTTACAAACTATCGAATGCAACATCGGCTTTCATGTAGTAACCAAACATTCCGCTAGATTTGAGTGATATTTGGTATTCTGTCACGAAACGTCTTTGCTTTTTGAATACATACGTTGCTATAAGATTATTACAAGATTTTTTAGCATTCCAATAAGGATAAGTAAATCATAAATGAATTTTTATATAACTAACGTTACATATTTACGTCTTGTTCCTCTCTATTCCTTCTTTTTTTTTCTGCTTTAGTGGAACATCGACGTAACTGTAGACCCTATGCATTTTGAAAAATTATAACATAAAAAAAATCAATGTTTCAAGGCAATAGGTTTCATCAATCTTAAAGTAAATATAATCAAATTAAGAATTAGTGTAGGACGCAATTAAAAAATATTGTTGTAAAAAAACTTATTAATAAAAGAGTGAAAGGAAAGTTTCAAATGCGTTTTTCTCGAGATTATACTTTTTGCACTTACAGGCGATGTCATTGTAATTAATTCTAAAGGTGCGATATGTATCTTCAAGTAGAGTCAAATGTAATAAACCTCAAGGTGAGGAAATGTTTTCGAACTTCACGGCAATGATACCTTAAAATACTGATGGATTTATAGAGATAACTGATGCGCTCTGGCGATTTCTAACACATTTTGAAATAAAAAGTTAAACAAAATAAAACGAGATGGGTAACTCAGATAAAACCCAGGAATCAACCTCTGCGTCTTAAATTTAAAAGTAATGAAAAGAAATGACTCCCATATCTCGGGGGTCTTTTGACCCACAGGGCCCATATTCAAACTCGACCGAGGTATGACCCCAAGGTTACAAGTCAATCGGTCCAGTGGTTTCGGAGTTATGGCTTTCACTAACACCAATCTGTCACTAACACACAGACCCACAGTGTTTTCATTAACCTCTTCGAAGAAGACTCTAGAAGTTAATAAGTATGACATTGTGATTTAGTAGTATGTATGGGTGGCGTATTAATTTAAGTGCTCGACCAGACGATTATTATATATTTGTTTACTGTTTATATAGCAGCGATAGCTCAGTGGGGAGACCAACAGACTGCAATGCAGAGGGTCTCGGGTTCGAACCCACGTCGCGCACCTCTGACTTTCGGAATTTATATGACTTTTCGAAATGATGTACGTATTGATTGACAATTATCGCCTGCTCCGTGCCTCGGAGAGCACGTTAAGCCGTTGGTCCCGGCTGCCATGAACATCTATGACAGTCGTTATTGGGAAAGTCAGTACCCTCTAATATCCTGACACTGGTCTAGCCTTAGGGTATCGTTAGCCTTTGGGTTGCGGAGGTCAGGTGGCAGCCGCTCCGTGTAAAAACTGATATCCAGTCAAATCCGGTTAGACTAGAAAAGCCGACCCCAAGTGACTTGGGAATAATAAAGGCTAAAGCAGAAGAAGTTTACTGTTTATATTTCGTAAACTGTGCTGCCCCGTCTGGGTCTCTTCTTAGTGTTCGTTGGTTGAATTGGCACAGACCTTAGGTATAGTACATATATAAACATGTTGGAGTAGACAAGCGCGGAATGCTTTATTCTAAAAGAAATTATAGGTCACGTATTCCTCTGCTTTTTGCCCGCATAATGACACCAGAGCAGATAAATATACCACTGCCATTTCCATTTGCCTATGTGTTGATTGTTTTTATAATTTAACTTTTATGAGAACTACGTACATACATAGATTCACGCCTGTTTCCCAGAGGGGTAGACAGAGATTACGGATTTCCATTTACTACGATCCAGGCACACTTCTCTGAGTTCATTTACTTTCATCACATTCCTCATACACGCTCGCCGGTTTAAAGTGCTCTTAACCTGGCCTTTGTCCAGAACGTCTCCGATCTCCTAGAAACCTTATAAAATTTACTTGTCCTGGTTATACTGTTGTTAGCTAGTATGCAAATATAACTATTGTTGATGAAAATATATTAAAATTGGTTTAGTTTTGGAGGCGGAAACGAGAATACGAGATGGTGTTTTGTCAGTTTTGCTTAAATATAATCAGTCCGACCTGTAGTTATCTCCTTCGCACGTTGATATGTCGTGCGGGATCAGCGCGATAGCATACATTTGTTAAATTCTTTTACTAGAAACTAATGACGAGCGCATTTACTTTTCAATATAAACGATTAGGTTAAAAAGGAAGTTTTACTTTAGTGCGAACTATAATAGTATGTATAATAATTTATTTTTGAAAGTTCTCTTATATATTTATTATAAGATAATTTTTAATAAATGCCTGAAATAAAATGATATATTTGTTTAATGAATGAATAAATGATTGAATGAATTAAAATATTTGTTTAATATACGACCAAATAAAAATCATCTGTGTAAATAAATGTGGGAATTTATTAACACATTACTTACCTATTCAATGTCTGTAAAGTGGTCGCCTTGGAAACTGCCACTGGGACATAAATTTGTGTCATCCACAAATGGTTGTTCCGGGTCTGGATGTTCTTTGTGTCCGTTGTTTGAATGTTTGTAAAGTTCCCCGCGATACAGAATTTATTCCTAGTGCGGGGAGTTGTCCAAATTTTATTTACTTCATTTTATGTTATATTATGATAACAGCATTAAATATGGTAACTAGGTTCATAAAACCATGGTTCTAATTATGGATCAGTAATAAAGTCGTGGAGGGTCCTTATCGGGATAACAATGACAGGCAGTTGGTCGCTCTTTGACTCATATCGTTGGTATATTAATTAGCGCTGTGCAATGACAACATATTCAAGCTCAAATATTCTGAGTAGTTAGGTATAATTTTGGATTTCGACGCTATGACGAATAGCTTTCTCCAGCGGTTGGCAACCTTTTAGCAGGCACGGGTTACATAGTGGCTCAATGAAATAAAGGCAAGCTACACTTGTTAAAAATTTTGTGTACCTACACCGATTATGTTAAAAATGCAACAAAAAGACAGCTATAAATATCGAGTCATTACGTTCGCGCCCGCGGAGTAGTTTTGTGGGCCTATCGCAGATGGAGCTGATTTCAGTTTTAGCGCGAAATTACAATAATTCCAAATGATAAGACCTTATTTACAAAACAGTTGCGGACCGCGGGTTGCCGACCGCTGGCTTACTCAAGCGCAAGCGAAGTTGTTTTACGCAGATCTCCAGCTGCGTAAGCTGTAGCAGCTGTTACAACGTAATCTAAAGAACGTAAAAAATAAGTTTGTTTGGATTAAACACAAAAAGAAAGTCCTCTTTGCAACCCGCGATCCGCAACTGTTTTGTAAACAAGGTCTTATCATTTGGAATTATTTTAATTTCGCGCTGAAACTGAAATCAGCTCTATCTGCAATAGCCGACACAGCCCACAAAGCTCAATTAAGAATTGGACTTACCATCAGGTCCGTTACAATCACTTTGCCGTGTCAACATAAAAACAAAAAAAAACGTTATTTTTTACGTTGTTTACAAGCTGGCAAAATGTAAACAATAGATTATACCCATATTATAGTCAGTTATGGTTTTAAGTTACACGTAATAAGAGGCGAGTCTTTATGAAAGCCCATTGCCCGGGCACAGTGCTAGACTACGACAGAATATCAAATATCACTTTGTCCGAACAGAAAATCGAACCGGTGACCTCGTGCACAGTAAGTATTTACTACTACCTCTGCGCCACAGAGGTAGTCAGGTTATTTATATATTGCTAAAATTAAATAGTAAATACTGTATGCGCTCCGTTCGTTGATTGGTAGAAACCGGTTATTGTATTTATGATATCAAACTGCTTTGTGTAGACTTTCTACATAGTAACATAATAACAAAATATAAGCAAGTATTTTTAAGTTCATACGATTATTAGACTATTACAGTTACTTACGTATCTCGTAATCGCTCATAGCACGCTGCAATTAGTACCGGTGCACCGGTCGGTGAAGCGGTTGAGTGCAAGTGTACTCGTTGCACTAAGCTTGTACTGGGTTATTGAACTGTAGTGTCATTATAAAGTAAACCGGCACAGGAATTACGTTCGTGTATTATTTCGAACCGTGAATTTTTTTGGTAGGTTATATGGTTCGTATGGGATGGTGCAGGATTCTTGTCTACGACGAACATAGAAAAGACAGTTAAAAAAAATTACTCTGTTCTATTTGTACTTGTGTCTAAATTTAATATTAAATAACGGTAACATGTTGTAACGTTTATGCTCATCAACCCGCTTTAGTGGCGTGGTTGACTTAGGAAGTGAACTAAACGGAGATAATTTAAACAATATTCTACACGATCAAAAGATTTTATATTTGACTTGCTGTCCCGACAGACGTTGTCCTGTACACACGAAAAAATAAAGGAAATCAAATCTAAACCATCCTAGAATCCACATGAACACACACAAAAAAAAATCAATATCGGTCCAGCCGTTTAGGAGGAGTTCAGTGACATACACACGTACAGTAGAATTATATATATAAAGATAACAATTTGTACTAGTATATAAACACTTTTATAGCAAACAATAATGACTAGAAGTTAGATAGAAAAACAGGGCGTGGTTCTAAGATGAAGGCTTGTTACGTGGTCTTTAATAATAAAGACCACTTAACTTCGCGATGGCTGCGCAGCGGGAGGAGGCTCGCATCTCGCGCGGTCTTCGTTTTATAGGGCAGCTACCGCCGGCAGGGGTAAAGAGAGGGGCGACTCTCCACAACGACTCGCGCGCAGCCGCCATGTTGCGAGCAGCGGACGTGACAATATGAATTACAAGTAGCGATAGCTCAGTGGGGAGACCAACAGACTGCAATGCAGATGATCTCGAGTTCGAACCCACGTCGCGCACCTCTAACTTTCAAATTCAAATTCAAAATAAATTTATTCAGATTAGGTTACAAGGTGACACTTATGAATGTCAAAGTTACACTATTTTTTTCTGCGAATTTACATTTACTGCCACGTTCAGCAAAGCAAGGGTGTAGGGCTCATGAGAAGAACGGGCAAGAAACTCATGGTCACTCTTTTTAATCGCCAAGTTTTTGTTTACAAATCATAAGAGCTGTAAGGTGCTGCAACCATTTCTCCATGAACTATTACTGAACATACTCAAGCATTTAATAAAATTTATGGTAGCCTCTAAAGCAGCAGTATGGTAAATAGGAGCATCCACTTACATGTACATTAATAAAAATAAAAAAATAAAAATAAAAATATTTTATTCACAGGCTACCTAGGCCCACATTGTGTTAGTTCTACATTATCTTATAAACTATGTTAGTAAATATTAGGAACACAGAAAGAAAACAAATTATTATATTACGACCACATATATTTTCATCAAGCCCCATGTAATACATGAAGCTTGATGAACCTATCCATCCAGCCTTTCAGCAAACACCCTCAGGATACTGTTGGTGCTTCCTCCCACTCTGCTTGTCAACGACGCCACCTTCTTACGCATTATTGCGAAATAGTCGTCAGTGTGCGCATCGGCGAACATACCTGACGCACTACAATAGGGTGGAAGCCTCAACAGCACCCTAAAGGTATTATTGTATTGTACTCGCAGGGCATTGTTTGCCTTTTGGGTATGATTAGCCCAAAGGCTGCTGGTGTAAAATGTTTGGCAGTAAGCCTTGAAAAGTGTAATTTTTACTGGTACTGAGCAACCAGCAAACCTTCGAGCCACCATATTTCCCCGCACGGCCAATGCCCTGCGCTCCCTTTCCATATCTAGGTTGTCTTTTAGGTCTTCGGTAACAATGTGGCCCAGATATTTAAACTGGGTAACTCTCTTTAAAACTGAACCGCACAGCGCAACTGCAGGGATATGTGATGGACTTTTATTTGTACCTCTAAACACCAACAGTTCACTTTTCGTAGGGTTGTACTTTAGTCCATACTGCTGTGCATAACCCTCACAAACAGAAAGCAATTTTCTAATTCCACAGATAGATGGGCTCAGCAACACCATGTCGTCTGCGTAGCTTAAGTTATTGACACTAATTCCATCTATGTGGCATCCGACATGTGTGTTGCTGAGCTCAACCAGTAGTTCATTGACATAAATGTTAAAAAGTCGGGGGGAGGTCAAACCACCCTGTCTGACCCCACACTCTAGTTTGTACGGGTCAGAGAGCGCATTTGACCATTTTACAAAATTTCTCTGCTTATCATACCACATAGATAAAGTGGACACCAACGAAGCAGGAACACCAGCCTCCTGAAGTTTTCCCCACAGGGCATTATAGGAAACCAGGTCAAATGCTTTTGACAGGTCCAGGAAACATGCATACACAGGTGTTTGTCTATCCGTATAATACTTGACAGTATGCTTCAACGCAAAAATGGCACTCTCAGTAGACAACCCAGCACGAAAACCAAACTGTGCGTCGTGTAACTGGGTATATTTACCGAGGTGGGCGTCCAGCACACTGTCAAGTACCTTGGCTATAACGGTCGCCAGTGAGATAGGCCTATAGTTACCCTTGTCTGCGATGTCCCCTGTCCTGTCCTTCACAATAGGTATAACTACTGTATCCAGTAATACATTAATTTTTTTAATAATCAAGGCAAGGCATGATTGTAGTCCGTAGTTTAATCTAACTTTTTAAATAAAAATGTAGTAAGTAAATCATCGAATTCCACGATACCAAGGTCGACCAGTCACCACAAGTAGCACCCGTTCACGAGTAAAACGCATGGGCCAGCCATCGCCCCCTTTGCCATATTGAAGGGAAGAGATCGATCCGGCCCATGACGACACCACAAGCAATGACATTTGAGTGAGCATGACGGTCCTTAGCATGCGAACTCAGAATAAGACTCAAAAAGAAAACTTTACGGAACTGTCCATGATCACGAGTTGCCTTCATTGCACATTATTCTTGATTAAAATACGACTGAGTGTAACAACAATGCAAATTCTAGCTAAATATCTAATATTAACTGCAGGTTGCCGATTGCTCGTACAGTTTGTTTTAATGTGTTTACGTAACCACGCTTGTAAAATATATGAACTTAAAGAAAGTTAAATACATGGACAATTAAAATTTTATGAACTCCTTGTAACTAGCACAAATAATTGAACTGTGTGCTTACTCATCGTCTTTGAAAGTAAAAGTGGCTTCTAACCACAGAACACATATGTACATGCAGGACGATTTAGTACAAAAAGACTTTCACATGCTAACGTGAGTAGAGTGAATGAGGACCGTAAAGACCGAATACAGTGATAGACAGTCGGCCTAATCTGTATCGTTATCGGGCACTAGCTTTTGCCCGCGGCTTCACTCAAAAGATGGATATGTTGGTAACAGTACTTTAAAAAAAATTTAGCCTATGTTACTCGGTGATAATATAATGATAGATGATAATCTGGCCAGTCGACAGTTTCAGGGTTATCTATTATTTACGCCACACCCTGTATGTATGTATGTTTCTAAAGGAGATAGAATTTTTAAAATCGGTTGGGAAGTTTTTGAGTTAAATCCTTACTAACAAACAAACTAACAAAAATTCAAATCTTTCCTTTTTATAATATTAGTATAGATAAAACAGAAAGTACAATAATGTAAGTAGTAGCAAAATTGTATGTAAATACTGAACAATGTTCGCGTTTATTCCCGTTTTCCGTAATATAAATCAGTGACGTTTCCGAAAGGTATCCCGAAAATAAAAGTTACCATTCTGTAGTTTTCTGTTTCGAGCTGGAATGTTGCACGATGCTACTAATTAGTTTAAGAGTGAGAATTAAATTCTCATTCTCTATGTAGCACACGGTGCTCCCACTCAATAAATGGTTAAATAGTTCAATGGCTACTGTGCTAGTTGTGTTACATGTCTCGCCGACATATTATGAACTTACTGTGCGTGCGCTCAGGCGTTGTTCTGCCCTTTTCTGTTGGTTGGTACAAAAAACCACTTATCAATATTGCCCGAATTTGTCAATTTATCTTAAAACTTGCCTATTTTCTTGCCGTAAAATACATATTTTGAAAATTACAAACATTTTAATAAAATGGACACGTAGGGCTGGCCATTCTTACCAACATCATTTAAATTGTATTTTTATAGATTCTACAGATAAATATCTAAGTAGGTTTGAAGTTCCTTGAAGTTTCTCTATAGGTAAGTTGACAAACAAGTATTCGACCAGTTTAATGATAAGCTGTTATTACAGCCTTGCCCTTGGATTGTAACTTCAAGAAAATCATTCGTGTCGGACATATATTACAGAGTTTGCTAGATTTATTAGGCAACTATTTAAAACTTATCAAAAATCAAATGTAAATAATAAAAATAACACCTTATACAAAAACCTTAATTGTATTCCATAATACCTTCGCATTGTGGAATACATCTCCATCTCCATAATACATTACCCATGGAACCGTCTGTGTGCGAATCTGATCCGTACTTGACCGTTTTTTACTAATACCAAGGAATTGGAAATGTGAGACTTTTTGCGAAAGGGACATTTTGCGCCCTGTTGACGTTTTGCGAATGAGCCCAGCCAGCGTAAAGAATAACTGCTGTCTACTGTCGGTGTGCGTAAAAGGAAAACCAGAATCAGATGCAGATAGCACAGCGTCTCCTTAAATAGTCTAGTAACTTTCCTTTCTAAAAGCACATGACTCAAGCCTCTTTGGCTGCGATCTTCTGTATGGTAAAGGTACTTCTTTAGCGGAGTTGCTTTTGAGCTTTGGGTGTTATTTACAATTTAGTTCGAGCATCGGCGTACGGACGCCGCTAGACATCATCCTTATTACATCTCGATATAGTTAAACTGACAGATTAATATAAAGACCCGCTGTGCATTATATAGAAAAGTCGGGTACAGGCTTGAAGTGATCTGTAGAAGTACTTTCAAAACTCTCTTTGCAAAACTTGTTCAATGGTTAGTAATAAAATAATAAGTACTTTACGTTGACAAGGTCGTCTCTCCTTCTTCTGGGTATTTCTATGCAACGTTTCACTACTCATCCTTTGTATCTATCCCTAACGGTGATTAGTTTTTCGGACAATATTTACTGTTGCGTTTTCATTTATCCAATAGATTTTTCGCAAATGCATTTAGCTAGTACAAATATTTACACAACAGACGCAATGAAAACCACTCTTGGACAGCTGATTGTAGTTCGCACAATATTCTTGTGTTGTTAAGCGTAATCTTTATACTGGGTAAGTATATTATCGCCTACCAGGCGTTTTACTAGTCATGAGGGCTAGTACATTTTAATTGAACGAACCAAAGAAGCAGTACCTATTTTCCGACTAAAACCTATACCTATTGAGTCTCAGTGGCACATAATTATGTCTGGTATTCTAAGACTAGACAGATTAAACGTCGTTATATGATTCATCATACATATATCCAGATGTATAAGTCAATACACTCGATGCTGCGACGCGGACGTTACGCTTTCATGGTGCATATGCGAGTCGAGACACACGACACACAGCGCTAGTCGACGTTCAGCACTTTACGCTAATGAGCTTCTAAATGGGCATTATTTTTCTACAACGCGTGGCTGCAATACTGGCGGGCAATAACAGCTATATTATAGAATACACGTCGTATAGAGCATATGGCTATTCAAAGAATAATGTTTGAAATGGCAGACGGAGAAAATATTTTTGAACAGTCAGGCTATAGTCAGACAAATAATGCAGTAAACATACTGGTTGGTTAAAAGCCCCTTTACTGTTTTTTATAAACATAGCCACGTTGTTTAACCTCGTACATCACGAGACAAAAATCAAGTTTCGTGTTGATTAATGAAAAACTGTGTCAGATAATAAATGAACATTACACAAATAACAGCATAAAAACTAAATTTGGAGGTCATATCTCTTTGTGTGGCGGTCGACGCAAAAATCATTAGTTTATCTGCACTCAGTGGCCTCGACACTAACATTACATAACTTTGTTGTCAACCATATACATTTTCGTAGAGAAAAGATCCATATTTAACAATAGGAAATTTAAAATAACGGAGATTACTATAGCCAGTAATTTATTTAAAAGACTGCAAAGAATTATCGCTCCGGCTACGGCTAAAATAGGAGTGGCAGCGTATATTGTATTGCCAGAAACAATTTCTCTCCTACTTATTGTAATCCCAGCTCAGAAATTAGAGGATTCGTAGTTCAAACAAAACACCTTATACAAATCACAAATACATTTATAACCTTTTCTACAAATTTTATGCAAACACTTAAATTTACATTAGACTTGTACTAACTTGCTAGGTTTTATTTTAATCCAACAGTATTCTCATACGACGTTTATTACACGACCGTTCACTTCAACGCTCCGAACAAGAATGCCGTACTGTCAGTTCCGTAGCTGTCAGTTGCACGTTTGAATTCAAAAATATATGATGTTGCCAGACATAAAAATGTAAACCAATAGAACAATCAGATTTATAAAATATTCGGGGATACCAGTAGTCAGAAATATAGGCTAACATTATTATTACGATTCTAATGACACTATATTTATTAACCTCTGAGTCTTCTTTAGAGGTTAATGAAAACACTATGTGGGTCTGTGTGTCTGTCTGTTAGTGACAGGCATAACTCTAAAACCACTACTGCACCGATTGACTTGTAACTTGGTGTGCAGATACCTTGGGGTCATACCTCGGTCGGGTTTATGGGCCCTGTGTGTCAAAAGAAACCTGAGACATAGGGGTCACAACGTCACATGTATTTTAAATGCTTTTACATTTAAGACGAAGAGGTTGAATCCTGGGTTTTTACACCCATCTCGTTGATATCCAACTTGCCATTTACGCTACTGAGTAACCCGATGTATTAGACTGCTCGGGATGGCGTAGTGGTTTAAGTCGTCGTCTTGTCACTGCCACTGCGCCGAGTGTTGTGGGTTTGAATCCCACACGGGACAAAACTTTGTGTGATTCACAAATAGTTGTTCTGAGTCTGGGTGTTCTTTGTGTCCTTTGTTTGAATGTTTGTAAAGTCCCCTGTGACACAGAATTTATTTCTAGTGCAGGTGTTATCTTTTATAAATAACTAAAGTTTTATTTTATAAAATAATATGCAACTAGTCGTTTACGCTTCTGAACATCCCGATACGTACACCAGATGTACATTGTATACATACATAGATATTCTCGAAAAATATTACCTTACTTCAGAAACAATAAGGTAAAATAAATGTTACTGGACTATTTGTCTGTCAACAAGGAAGGTCATGGGCGTTGAGGAAGGCAAAATAATTGAGTTTATGGATTATCCGTAATGTTTATTAAATGTACCTAATTATTATTAGTCAAAGGCTCAGTATTCACAATAATGACCTTTCCTTGTATCTAAGGTTAATTTTAAGACTGCGCCGAGCGTAAGACATCATGACAGAGCTCGTGCGGCGCATATTCAAATCGGCCGCCATAGTAAAACTGTATGAAGGATTTGAAGTGCTTTTTTGATAAATATGTATCTTTATTGTCAACCAAAACTATTTATGTTTCGTCTAAGATGTAAAATAGGATAGATTTCTACTGTGATAATCTAAAAATCACATAACACGAGCTTACGTTTTTGCATTTTACGTGCAAGTTTACGTTATTTTGTAGGCGAAAATATTAATTATTTTAAGTTTTTACATGGAGTAATTGTAAACACATTCATTGTTATGGTAAATGTATACTTTATAATTGTAT
Source organism: Catocala fraxini (assembly GCA_930367265.1). NCBI lineage: Eukaryota > Metazoa > Arthropoda > Insecta > Lepidoptera > Erebidae > Catocala > Catocala fraxini. Next base: position 3,698,695 of record OV884031.1, read on the forward strand.
TAAACAAAAAGTGTTGATTTTGTCAGCTTAACTGTGACCGCCTGTTTTGGCACATTTTGCTCAGCGCAGTCTTAACAGCACAGCACCTCCTCAATGAGTCAATATAACTATATCTAAAACAGCGATATTAGAATTGTGTCTGTATATTGTGGTTACATTCACTCAGACGGCGCCGAACGTCGATTTCGAACTCCTAATAAGTCCTGAATTTTACATCAAAGTTATCAAATTCCACATTGGAGGTAACGCATTAGGAGTGCTATACAGCAGATTTTCGAGAAGTTTGTATAACTGAAGTCTTGCTAAAACTGTCAGGCTCTTTTCTTTCATACATCTTAAATTCTTCAAAGTTAATGGGTTTTCTGTCAACCTGGGTACGTGGAGTTTTGTGAGGAAGTTAAACATAGCTACCAAAATATGGTTATGAGACAGCTCTGCCTGAACCTTCGAAGATTTACAGACATATCTTAGTTATGAGTAATTGTGGTCTTTATCATAATCACTAAGGTAGAATTACATGAATTACAAACAAAGATCTAGCGGTAACCTGCGCGCGGTGCGCTAAGTGCACGTGCACTAAACGCACCGAGCGCAGAGCATCGAATACACCTCTCACGTTGTTTGTTGTTATGCGCCGTTTTTAGCTCAATTATAGAACTGTTAATCTGCACACACGCCGCCGCCCGAATTGCGCCTCCTATAGGGCATAACCCACTTGGGGCCTCGTCATCTTGTCGAAACAATACCTATAAAACCTGGATACATGTTATGTATATAGTAAGGTATGGTTATGCTCTCTGTGAATAACATGTAACTTATAACGACACAATCAATAGTTGCATGGTTTGATATTTTTCTCAAATTTTGCGAATATGTCGCTTAGCTAAGGATGTTGATAAACCATCCCAGAATCTCCGCGTAAAGAAATACAGCTGTACTATCATGGCGTTACCTAAAACTTGAACAAGTTAGAAAAAAATTGGCCGATAGCAGTAATTGACATTCGAACCAGAGATGTTGAGAATATTCGCATCCGCATCCGTAATTGCGGAGCTTCCGCATCGATTTGGACATCTGCATCGCATCCGCAGCCGCAATAATCAACGCGGATGTTAATGCGGATCCAGATATAGCGCAGATTGCGACAAGAAAGAAAATGGGTGTGCGATGAATGGCGCGATGATTCTTCAAGTGAAGATGATGATCAAGAAACTCTAGAAAATGGTTAACTACATTTATGAACCTTTGCAAAATAGGCTTGAACCTGCAGAGGTCATATTAGATACATTTTATTAAATAAGATGCACAATTTTCATTAGCATCCGCAATTGCGGAGCTGCCGAATTATTTGGACATCCGCATCTGCATCCGCATTTGCGGATGTGAGCGTTTAAATATGCGCATCCGCATCCGCAGATGTCAAAATATTCAATTAATTCAATTTCAATTTAGATGTATGTATGCGTCTGTTTTCGCTCATTAATTTAAACGGTCTCTATATCTATCTTCTGAACGTAGTTATATACGACTTATTTTAGCGTTTTGTAAGCCAACCGAATTAAAGTTGAGACATTCAAAAGGATGTTCAAGAGATAAGCTTTACAATGATCGCTCATGTATGTGTGCAATATACAAGTGTAACAATGTTTTATTGTAGCCGGCGATAACGTGGGATGAAGCGTTATCCAGTACTTACATAGCAAACTGTAGTTACATTGGAGTTCTAAGTAATATATCGCTTCTTTGTAATTCATAGTGTATGGTTACAAAATAATGTAAACGCTGCAAAAGTTTATGAACAATTGTGTAAGAATCGATAAGGCGAGCTCGTGAATTTATATTTTATTGCCTTTGATAGCAGGAGAGACAGCGTACCGCATAATAAGCTATAATTCATTGACATGGCTGTGTTTTCTTTTTGGCAAGAATCAATGACGAGTATTTCTACCGCTTTTGTGTGTAACTCGAATTTGCTAAAGTCATGCACTATCCCATAAAATCATGATCATGAAATATTATTTCCTGTGTGGTCACCAAAGGGATCTAGTTGATAACCAGCGCTAGGCATTTTTTAACCTGGCAGATGCCAAACGTGGTCCCATTTGGCAAAATTTATTTATGTTATATCCACCCTGTTAATGTTGTTAATGACTACGGATGTCGTAGTGACAAACGGACACACGGGATAAAAACAATTTTGACCCACAGTTAGTCTTACGGAGTCTGAGTGAGTGTCTTTATGTCCGTTGTTTGAATTTTGTTAAGTCTCCCGCGATACAGGAATTATTCCTAGTCTCGCATTAGGAAAAAAAACTTCCTCAAAAGAAGTAATAACTGTTATCTAGTTCCGCTAGGAACACCTATTCTGATAGTGAAAAAATTATTAATATAAATAATATCGAGTACAGCAAGTGTGTGACGTCAGCATAATTGTCATCAAGTAATGGGGATGCGTGTTACACATACTAACTTGAAGGGTGCCGGTAAACCGTGTTCTATAAGTACTCGTTATCTAATCGGCTCCGCCTGAATATGTAGATATGATCGGTTCTTGTCACTGGCAAACATGTGCCCGTGTGCATGTGCGGGGACGCCATCATACATGATTGATCAATGTAAATAAGCAATGTCAATAGATCACCCATTTAAATATATCGGTCTATATTGTCTGGTGTTTATACAAGTTGACACTTACAGATCTAAGTGCTGTCTACTGATTTTTTCCTATATGTGTTAGTAATTTTATACATACGAAAGTTTGTAAAGATTTTTGGACGTTTGTTACTCAACTACGCAGCAATTAAACGAATTTGGATGAACTCCCACACAGTTAGTTTGTTCTGAATTAATACTTTAATATAGTTTGAACTCAGTATGCACTCCCGAAGGATACACGTGATGTAAGCCGCAGGTACAAATTAATTAACTATTAATCATATACCAAAAATTAATTTACTATCAGATAATACATTTTTCTTTCTTTATCTTCTCCAAATAAATGGTTTTCCACGCTTAATCTACTGCTACTTCGATTGTGCCCATTTAAAATTATTCTTTTTGTATAAGTGTGGCAGCCTATTTTCGATCGTTATCCTACTCAGGAACCTGTTACCAGGTCATTTAGGCGTTCATACGAGCTTCTGTAGCGTTGAGATACTGTCCCAATCTTCCAAATTGATGTTAAGTGATTCACCTTTTGTGTCTTAACTTATTAACAAAATTATTATGTATTCTTCTTCAGGGTTACGCGCCTCTTTATGACAAGTTTGAGACGTTCTTCTCGCGGTACGTGTACCGGCGAGTGCGGCACTGCTTCAACAGGCCGATATGCTCCGCACCAGGCGCAGAGCTCACCCTCAAGGAGTTGTGCAGTGACGACCATAACTGGAGTTTCAGGTACCACAGACAGTTCTTCTTTTGGCCTATATGCCTTGCTAATATGTTGATCATAAAAGATAAAGCGGCTTTGCTCACAGGTCTACCAAAGTTTTCATAGGTCTTGACGCATCTCGACACATGATTTTTTTATTATAACATATTATGTATCTTTAAGGAAATTTATCTAAAAACCAACTCCAATTTATGTGAAAACTCAACATGTCGAAGTTTGTAGAGAGATTAGAAAACCTATGACAAAGACAGATTGCCCTCTGATTGGAGACCACTCAAAGTAGTGATCTTCATTACCAGGCCCCTGATCCTAGAGCCATCAATCTTTTTGTTAGTATTTTATAATCGTTCTGTGTACAACACACCCGGTCGATGAAATACGCCTCCATTGAACATTGCTGTTTGTTCCGTGTAGGCGGCAAGTTCGATAATAGGAATCTCAGTATCTTAGTAAACTTGTGACGATGTATGCTAAAAAGTATCTAAAATGTCATATACCTTTTTTTTTTTTTTTTTTTTACGTGGGGAAATGCACCTGATGCATACCCCCCCGCCACTAGGGGAGGCGAGAGGGTTATGTCCGGCTCTCCCGTATTTCGGGCATACGGACTAAAACCCCACGGTGTGCCCCTTCGCTGCCTTGAATAGTGGATGGGCCGCTGGTAAAGAAACTACCTCAGCGACCCACCCAGCAGACTACAACTCCTGGACGACGCCCCGGCACTACAGAGGGCGTCGGACCGACTCAATGGCTGGCGGGTGGAAGATCCCCGTTCTTCCGCCCGCAGCCTACATTACGGCGGCATGAGGCGCGCGAATGCGCGCCTGCGCCGCCCGGTTCGCCGGCGACGGCTCGGATCCGCAAGGATACTTTCCTCACGGATCCGCTCCGCCGCCTCCTTCTGCGAGATGATGTCCTCGCAGAAGGATGCGACCGCTGCCCACTTCCTCTCGCTGTCGACCATGGCTTTGATCACGGCCGGCAGCGAGAGGTCTTCACCCACAACCTCAATGAGTTCACGGCGCTGCACCGCCCAAGCAGAACATTGCTCGAGCGTGTGCTGCGCCGTGTCCTCCACACACTCGCAGTGGTGGCAGATGGGACTCGGTTCCCTCCCAGCGACCGTGTGCAGGTATTTGCCAAAGCAACCGTGCCCTGACAACACCTGCACCAGCCGGAAGGAAAGGGTCCCATGCTGCCGCCCTGCCCACCGCTCCAACACCGGCTGGAGGGCCCCAACGGTTCTGAAACCGGCCATAGGAGCCTCCAGCCGCGCCTTCCATTTTAAAATCATGCCCTGGTGGGCCCGATTCCGCGCGCGCTCTATGATAGCCGGAAGGGGACGGCAACCCGTCACCTCCCGCACTTCCTCACTCACTGTGTACACTTCGGCGAGCACCTCAGCCTCCAAATCCCACGGGGGTGTCCCGGCCAATGCGCAAGCTGCATCGGCCGACACCGTGCGGTATCCTCGTATTACCCTGACCGCTATGACTCTCTGCGGTCTCCGCAAGAGAGTCCTGCACTGAGCGGTCAGGGAGTCAACCCACACCGGTGCGCCGTAAAGCGCCATCGACCGGATAACCCCCGCGTAGAGTCGCCGGCAACCAGCACTAGGCCCGCCCAAATTTGGCAATAACCGCCCGAGGGCGGACGCAGTGCCGAGAAGCTTCGGGGCGAGCTGTCTAAAATGCTCGTCGAAGTGCCACCTTCCGTCCAGCACCAAGCCCAGATATTTCATGTGGGCCTGGACGGGAACGCGCGTCGAGCCCACCATTATCGAGGCGCCACGGGGTGGACCGCGACGAGGCCCATGAAAGACCAGGGCCTCCGTCTTGTTAAGAGCCACCCGTAAACCCAGCGCCTCGATACGCCCGACCACCTGGGAAACCCCCATAGTGGCCAAACGGGCCGCCTCCTCGAAGGTACCCCCACGGGCTGTGACGAGGGTGTCGTCAGCGTAACTAATGACACTCAGCCCCGGGGGTAGGACAGCACGTAGGGCCCAGTCGTACCCAATGTCCCACAGGAGCGGACCAAGAACCGATCCCTGCGGGACACCGCACGACATGGGCCGCCGCCAAACCTCCCCTCGAACCTCGAGGAGGACACTCCTGCCTCTTAGATAGTCTGCCACCAGCCGCTCCAGGTAAAAAGGTACTCCGTGATATCGAAGCGCCCCCTGGACACAGCTGTATGGCAGACTATTAAACGCGTTGGCGATGTCTAAAGACACCGCCAACAGAACACCGCCACCGACGACCGCCTCCTCGGCCGCGGTCCTCAGGCGCATAATGGCCCCGATTGTCGAACGTCCTTCCCGGAATCCGAACTGAGCGTCCGACAGGTCGGGACCGACCGTGCTCAGGTGCTGGACGATGCGGGTGGCGAGAATTTTCTCAAACATCTTCCCCGCCTCGTCCAGCAGCACTATGGGCCTGTATGCCGCGGCCGACTCTGGAGGCCGTCCCGGCTTGGCCAGCAGTACCAGCTTCCCCTCCTTCCAGCACTCAGGGAATCGTCCCGACACCAGGCTCGCGTCGAAAAGTTCCCTGAGGCGGACATCCAGGTGATCGAGGGCCAGCGCGAGAGCTCGCGCCGGCACACCGTCAGGTCCAGGGGCGGTCGTCTTGGAGCGGATCCGCAAGACAGCCGCCCCCATCTCCGCATCTGTAACCAGGGGAGCACTGAGGTCGGCCTCCCGATGTCGGCCTCCCGATGGGGCCATTGTCGGGGGCACGTGCTCTGCCCGGTCGGGAAATAATTCCTCGACCACCTCGGAGAGGAAGTTGGGCTGGAGGGTCTCCGTAAGGGGGGGGCCCCGCGCACGGAGCTTGTTCAGTGCCATGCGATATGGGCGCCCCCAGGGGTCAAGGTCTAGACCCTCCAGCATCTCACTATTCGCCCGTTCCTTGGCGCGGCAAATGGCCGACTGCAGAGACGCCCTCGCTTCGCAATACGCGTCATACAGTCGGCCCTCCTCTCGCTCATCGCGGCGGCGACGGCCTCGGCTGCGTGTGTACAACCTTCGGGCACGAATGCAGGCCGCACGGAGGTTCGCCAGCTCCTGGGACCACCAGTAGACCCCCCTCGGGGTCCAGTGTCGCACTCGGGGCATGGCCGCGTCGCAAACAGCTTGAATGCTGTCACGAAAGCGGACAGCCCCAGAGTCTACCCCCCCAGACGGGGGTGCAGGAGACAGCCAAGCTTGAACTATGGCTGCCTCTTCCAGTAGGTCCCGGTTCAGCCTCTTCACAGCCCACCGCGGAAAGCGAGAAGTTCTGCCCGCCGACGGGCGATGACCCCTGCTAGGGTCCCGGAGCAGGGAGACACCCAGACGGATATACCGATGGTCCGAAAGGGTCTCCACCCCCTCCAGAACACGCCATCCCCTTACGCGTGCAGCGAGGGCAGGGGTAGCAAACGAGAGGTCCACTATCGACCCCCCCTGCCGTCGCACGCACGTGTTGACGGCGCCCCTGTTCAGCAAACAGAGGCCCGCCGCATCGGCCCACTCTTCGACCGCCCTTCCTCGGACATCCGTGTGGGGGGACCCCCACGCAGTAGACTTTGCGTTAAAGTCCCCCATCACAAGGATGCGGCTAGATGATATCCGCCGTATCGAGGCCTCCAAGTTGTTGAGAAAGGCCTCGAAATCTGCCAGACTCCTGTTCGGGGAGAAGTACACACCAACGATTGTGACCTCTCCCCACACGGCCGCAACGTATCCCGCTCCCCTCTCCTTAACTGAGAGGGAGGGTGAACGAGGCGCCGTGGAGCCGACAACTGCCACGGAGCTGTCCCGGTCACCTGCCCAATTGGGGCTGGGAGGAACATAATATGGCTCCGCGGCTACAGCTACACCGATCGACCACTCCGCCATGGACTGCAGGAAAAGGTCCTGCGCTCGGGCGGAGTGGTTGAGATTCGCCTGGAGGAGGAGATAGTCACGGTCCTGGTCCATGACTAAGTCGACATCCCCTCCTCCACCGCCGAGGGCGGTCTTACCTCAGGAGATAGGGCGGCAGCCGGGGTCGGTGGGCTGCCCCCTTCTACACGCTTTGTGGGCGGGGATTTGCACCCCCTGTCGCCACGGAAGTGGGCAGCTGATCGACCAGCCGCCGCGCACGCCGGGCAGTGCGGGGTCGCCTTGCACGCTCCAGCGAGGTGCCCAGGCTGACCGCAGCGATAACAGGCGTCACTGCGGTCCACGGGGCTAGGGCACTTAATACGAGCGTGCCCAGCTCCCCCACACCTAAAACATCTCATGGGCCGAGCAGCCAGGATGTTGACCCTGGCCGAGCTCCAGCCTACGAGCAGACGCCCGGCGTCAGCCAGCAGCTTGGCCGCGGCGACAGGGCATTGCGCCCACACAGCGCCGACCCCCCCAGGGCCGGGACGGATGGTGCCAATCCTTATAGCATCCGCAGCACAACCAGTTCTGGCACTAATGGCACCAGAGACGTCCTCCGCGGACACCGAATCATCGAGGCCGGTGATGCGCATCTCTGCACACTTTACCGGCCTCGCAATCCTGACACCATCCGTCTCAGGAAACAGACTCCTGAGCTTAGCGGCGATATTGTCTGCCGCTTCACCTCCGTCAGCTCCGGGGAACTCCAGGATGCGGCCTCCTGTGTGAGTCTGGCGGACCCTGGCTCCGGGGTGCGTAACGTCCCCGGTGTTCCGCCTCGCCTTGGAGAGCACGGCCTGATACGTCAGGCCGCGCTCAGCCGCCTCCGGTAGCACCGTGATGACCACGGCAGCTGACGTTGGCGCTCGGAGTCTGTTTCTCCTCCGCCTCTTTTTCTTGGCCCCGCCTTGGTTCCCGGGGCCAGGTCTTATTGCCGCTGCAGTCGTCGCAGCAGCAGCCGCAGCAGCAGCCGCAGCGGCCTTCTTGGCCTTCTTACGGCGAGCCTTACCCGTATTCTCTACTGTCCGCCAGCCCTCTCCCTGAGGGATGGCAGGCGCAGGAGCGGGCGGCGCAATGAGCGCAGGTCCAATGGGGCCTCGCCGCAAGGTCTGGGGCGGAGGAGCCCTGGGTGCTGGAAGAGGTGGGAAGTCTGCCGTCCTCCCTTCCCAACCCTGTTGCGAACCGTTAAGGGCGCGCGAGGGGCTTCCGGTGCCGGCGACGATGGCGCTGGCGGGGCCTTACCAGCCACAGAGGCGGCAGCAGCGGCGGCCGCAGGCGGCGCGGCTTGCAGCCGCGACCGATAACTTGGTGCCGGCAGCAGTCGGTCACCTAGACCTGCTATGCGGGCGTCCACATACTTAAACATCGTCGCCTGCAGGTCCAGTTCTTGCCCTGATGGTTGGGGCGCCTGTTTCGATGCCCGCCCCCGGGTTTCAGCCCTAAGCCGCATCATCTGCCGGCGCAACTCAGCCATTTCCGTCTCCAGCCGTGTGAATTTGTCGGCCAGGTACACGACCGACTCCCTTGTTGCAGCTGCCGCCTCCTTTAAGTGCTTCTGGAAGGTACCCTTGAGGTTCCGAGACTTGGACGCCACCTTCGTCACAATCTCGGATCCATCAAGGACCCTCTGCACCGCCTCTGCTACCGACTTGGGAGTGGGGCTGCTTCCCTGCGGCCGGATTTTCTGCGCGAGCTGCACCACCTCCTCCTCCGCGCACAGCTCTGTCGCCGCGCGCTTAGCTGCTGCCACCTCAGCCGCCTTTGCCGGGCCGTAAGGCCCTGGTGTGCCGGGCCGGTCCCTGCCCCTTCGGGCAGTCCCGACCTTTGGGTTTGGCGCTGCGCTCGAATCCCCTTCAGACTCGGTATTCATCCGACGGGATCGGCGCTTGCGCTTCCGTGCTAGTGCCGCCTTGTCCGGGACTAGCCCCAAGGCGACACTCATCGCGGAGTCGGTGTCCGACTCCGCAGGGGTTTCGGTGCCTGAAATTTCGCGCGGCACGGCGCTGCGATGTTGGTTGCCCCCCCCCAGAATACGAGGGGCAGACGGAGCCAGCAGGCTCCGTGAGGGATTCTCCGGGCGCGGCGCACCCGGTACCCTCCTGGGGTAGTTTAAAACCTTGGTCCGACATCATGAAATTTTGTTTTGGGTGGCCCTAATGACTGGGTTCCCCCCAGCCATACAGCCCCTCGCCGGGCCACAAAGCTTGAGCTTTGGGTTATTTTTATAGAGGTTGTCTTCCTCGCAGCCCGAAGGCCTCCGGTCCTGTCAGTTCAGGATTACGGGTTGGGCCGGATGGGGGTCCATGCTGGACCGATCCACCCGCCCCAAGACCGCCCGACTGGGCAGGAAATCCATGCTCCCCGCCCCGGCCTAACGGCCCCCACTCGTGATTTTTTAGAGAGGTTGTCTTCCTCTATCCCCCCCAGGTTGGGCCGGATGGGGATCCATGCTGGACCGATCCACCCGCCCCAAGACCGCCCGACTAGGCAGGACGCTTACGCTCCCCACCCCGGCCTAGCGGCCCCCCACTGGTAATTTTTTAAAGAGGTTTTCTTCCTCTATCCCTCCCGTCTCATCCACGTGTCCTCTGCTAATCAGAGGAACACGTGGAGAGACCCCCAAACGCGGCTCTCGCGAGCCGATAACCCCGAGACAAAATGCCTCGGGTTCCCTACGCGCGCCGGTGCCGAACGCGACGGCATAAGGCACCGGTTGTCAGAATATTAGCCGCCAGCAACAATGAAAGCATTATTGCCAACGTTGCCCAGGGTGCACCACGAGGAGGTTTTCTGACACACACCCCAAAAATGTCATATACCTAAGTCAACAGATAAAAAGTTATAAACAATTTAAAAAGGTAAAATCATTTTCATCTTTATCATTACATTGGTGTTTACACAATTTATATTTCTGCCAATAACTCTATAGTCATATTCGTGGTATCATTTTACTTTAATTTAATCATTGTTGAAGCAGGGGTAGGCCTCCCACAAGGTGGAACGACGATCTGGTAAGGGTCGCGGGAAGCGGTTGGATGCTGGTGGCCCAAGACCAGTCTGTGTTGAACACCATGGGGGAGGCCTATGACCAGCAGTAGACGTATTTCGGCTTAGATGATAATGATGAATCATTGTCACTTTGTCCGTTGTTCATCAAACATCAATCAAAACTATAACTAACAGACGGTAAAAAAACATTCACGTGAACATGTCATATCAATTAACTTGGCTATAAATACTTGTTACACCATTTGATATATCGTTCATACATACCAAGTAGACATTTTCCATAATGAATACGGGTTAATTTAATAAATAAACCGACTAATATTAATAGTTCAGTGGACAGAGAGAGATATTCCTATCATCACTATAAGAACTACAATGTAAAATAATATTGTAATGTTTACATTCTAGTGAATTTTTCCACACGTGAGTAAATATCATCAATACTATGGGTAAACTGATAATTTCTAACCACTAACATGACTGGAATAGACTTGGACACTAAGAATATAGATAGAAATCTGATTGTATGAACATGTATACTATCAGATTTCGATCATGTCTTCCCCGTTGCTTTCATATTTCTTGACCTGATCCCTGAGCCCACAGTATGCGCACAAATTACTTTGATATAGATGTTCGTTTCAATACGAAGTACAAAAATAAACGCACTTTCAAATGAACGATCTCTGATCGAATAGGCCAAATGTCTGTATGCACGCGTCCATGTGTAAGTGCTGCTGTTTTATGGGTACTGTTGTGCTGGCCTTCTGTACTCAAGTGTTTTACGGCTAATAAGACTTTTTACAATAGTTGTTAAGTGTCAGCTTAATCGAACATTGACCAGTCAAAGCTTTAACAAGAGGGTCTAAAAGAAAAATCTAAAGGACCTGTTTCAGGCGATGACCTTACATCCAAAACCTTATATCCCAAACTACATAAGTACAGAAGCCCGGTTCAATACCATGCGAGAACATACGCGTTAACACAGACGCCTTTGTACAATGAATGAAGTTTTAAATCAGCTGATTTTATTATTAAAATTGTGACTTGATTTAAAATCGCTGCACGTACACGTTTATGTGTTAATGCCTCTGATGTTGCGCGTCGTCCTGTCTGCCATCTGCATCACTAATTCGTAGTTGTACTAAGACTGCTCAGTTCTATTTCGTGAACTGTTAGTTCCATTTATAATTTTAGGAAAATACCGGTCTACTTTTACCGTTACTAACAGAGAGCTCCTACGTATATATTTACACATTGTACAATCTGTTGCATTGACTAACATGGTGGGAGTTTTATTATGGGCGACTTTAAAATAAGCAAACCTGAACAAATTCTTTTAAGATGTATTTACTGCGATCACAAAACACAAATAGGTACAGAAGACCTGCTCAAAATAATGCTGAAAAAAAATCGGTAACACAAAGGACGCGGCAGCATAGCAATCCGAGCCAGCCATCTGTATTTAAGTATTTTATGCCGTGACTGTTACGTTTAATAAATTCTGCGGATGATAATTGATATGCAATAATAATTTATAACAATAACATATGGATAACCTAAAATTAATATCATTAAATAAATTGCATCATTCACTTAGGCGAATGAATAAATCTCCAGTCTCATTACGCACAGCACTTATTTGAATTGCTGCTTGTCAAGAAACATAAATCGGTTTATTCCGATCTGTCACCCTGCTTTGTCCCCTTAGGGGGACAGATCGGAAAAAAAAGTTTGATCTGTCCCCCTGTTAGCAACGACGGGACAGTTCGAACTTTATTCACTCATTAACGGTTTCATTTGTCCCCCTATTACTGATAGGGGGACAGATTAAACTTTTTATTCCTGTTTGTCCCCCATAGAAATTAATGTATGAATTTTTAAAAGTAATCCCACGCATTATAATCAACATTAAGTAAAATAAAACACTAGCGTTTTGGGTTTATAATCATCTGTATTTAAATATGTTTGTTTTTCCATCAATCAGCCACAGTTCCATAAATCACAGTAGATATTGTAGGTATAATTACAATCAGTCTTCTGGTAAGACTTAATTTAACTTATTTACAATAAAAAAATGAAGTTTCTAACAATAAGAATATTTCTTTTTTTTCTCAATTAATCAGTCAAACAAAGTCGAAAAAATTACTGTAGGCATTGTACATATTACAATCACTTTTCTGATTTGTCTTCATACAACTTAGTTAGAAATGCTAATTTTAACTAACAATATGATAAATTTTACATGAGTAAAATGCTACTAAGAAGAAAATATTAAATTGCAGCATCTATTAAGGTGGTTGTGTATTATTCAAGACATTATTTAATAAAAAAACAAGTTTTCATTCCTATAAGAGTAATCAAACATATAATTATAAAATTTCCAATTGTGCTCTGTATGTCAGTAGCATAAGTAATATTAATATTTAGTCGTTATTCGCAAAATATTGCGAATAACAACTTAAAGATTTATAAAATACGGTTGAAAATTACTCGCACTGCATTATTGTTTACAAAAAAGCCGGCTCTTCCGGGAATTTACTCGGTGCAAATAAACAATAGATTCTAAAACAAGGAAACAAATTTCGATTCTCTCTCCCTTTCTTACTCAGTATTTCAGTATCATTTGGACGAAGTGTTTATACCACGAAGTATGTAGTTTGCAAGTGAGTTAATGGACATTATCAATAAACTGAGAGGAAATTACAGACCGTGGTAAGTTCATATAGAAAGTACACTACACACAACGTGACTATTTGAAATTGTTAGCAAGTTTTAATGCAAATTATGCAAAACCCTAGAACAAAGGTCATTAAGCACCAGTATTTGTTTTATAGATTACAACATGTCGGAATTGGAAAACTTACCTGGTACTTCTGCTACAGTAGACGAGCAATGGTCTTTTATAAAAAGAGGTGGTGGTCAGGTGCTTTTACACGCCGGTCATCAATATTATAAAAAGAAAAGTTTACAAAATGGAGTAACTGTCTACGAGTGTAACCAAAGGAGGCAACATTGTCGTGGATCAGTAAAGATTCTGGTAAGAAAAATATATTTAACTGTTTAGTGATTCATTAAGTTTTATTGCAGGAAATATTATGTACAACGACTATAATTAAAATATGTATATGTATGTACACCCCATTAATACAATGATTACAATATTCAGGATGCTTAGGATACACGAAATTTGAAATCAAGAAATAACATTATTTTAGGCGGATATACATATAGCCTAAAAAAACGATAAAGAACTTACATGTGTAAGTTGTTTGTTGTTTTTTCATGTTTCCAACATCTTCTTTATTTCTGTCGGCCTCGATGGCGTAGTGGTTAGTGTAACCGACTGCCACGCCTGAGGTCGCGGGTTCGATTCCCGCACAAGTCAAACATTTGTGTGCATGAACATGGATGTTTGTCTTGGTCTGGGTGTTTCTATGTATAATATGTATGTATTTCCAAAAAAGAAAGTATATATGTATGTTTATCCATTGTCTAGAACCCATAGTACAAGCTCTGCTTAGTTTGGGCTAGATGGTGTTGTGTGTATGTGGTAGAATATTATTATTATTATTATTTTTTAAGTCATGCACTAACCTATTTTTGTTGCAAAAAACAACAACTTTTAAAGTAAAACCTTATATTTTGTTACAGCATAATGCTATTATTAAAGAAACTGCACACTTACATGCCCCTGATTTCGCCAAAAATATTATGGATCAAAAATTATATGAAGTAAAACAAGATATTTCCGCATCTCGAGCATGTAAAAGTGTACCAAGAATTTACAAAGAGGCCTTAACTTCTATGAAAGATGATGGTCTGAATTTAATAACAAAAATACCACCCTTTAAAAATATTAAGAGTACCTTATACAAACATCGGAATGAAGCAATACAAATGAAAAAAATATTTTTTGATGATATTGACGAAGTAGTAATACCTCCCAAATTTATACCTTTTGTATTAGCTGACTACAGTTATGAAGGTTATAGAATAATAGTTTTTAGTGCCGAGGACATGAGAAACCTGTTAAGTACATTAGATGACTTTTTGAGCGACGGAACATTTAAAAGCTGCCCGAAACCATTTTTACAGATTTATACTATACATGCAGACTTCGGCAGTAAAAATATGACTACTGATATTGTGCCAGTAGTTTACGCACTAATGAGTCATAAGGATCAGAAGAGCTATGAAATTTTATTCAATATGATTAGGTCACAAATTCCAGAGTGGAAACCCAAAACCTATAAATCCGATTACGAAATAGCAGCAATGAACGCTATCAAAACGGTTTTTCCAATTGTAACAGTTAAAGGTTGTTTTTATCACTATAATAAAGCTGTGTGGAAGAAAGGAGCAGCTCTTGGGCTAACTAAGTCGAAACTTTTGAGCAGACAAGTGGCATTGAGTGCCGTACTTCCATTGATTCCTCATAATGAAATTTTGAATGGATGGTCGTACATTGCATCAGATAGTCCAGATGATGATCAAAGCAAGAAATTTCGTTTGTATATGATCAATCAATGGATTAAACCGCACGATGCCGAATTTAGAAAAATATGGTGTGGTTTTAATGAACGTCATCGTACTACAAACTTCCTTGAAGGCTGGCATCATGGATTAAATAATGCAGTTGGAAAAAACAAACCCAACTTATATATGCTGTTAGTTATTCTAGAAAAGGATGCAGCCTTTTATAGACTCATATCACAACAGATCCAAAACCAATCAACTCCGCCGTTAAATTGTCGCACAAAGAGATACATTATGAAAGACGAATATATACATAATTGTCAAATGCAGTTTGTAGCTGGTGAAATTACTATTGGTCATTTGTTGGAGAAGTTGAGATAGATATTTTATATATCTATTATTATTATTACGAACTTTGGAAAAGTTTTAAATTTTATTTCACATTTTATTTCTTTAATTTATGTTTTAAGATTATTTACAACTTTAAGTTTTATTATTAGTGAATTTAAAAGTTGTAACTAGGTTAAATATGAAGTCAAATCAGAAGACTGATTGTAATAATTATGTACAATCCCTACTGTGATTTATCGGACTGTGACTGTGATTGATAGAGAAACAAAAGAAATATTCTTATTGTTAGTAAATTATTTTATTTTTGATTGTAACTAAGTTGAATTAGGTCAAAACAAAAGACTGATTGTAATTGTACCTACAATATCTACTGTGATTTATGGAACTGTGACTGATTGATGGAAAAACAAACATATTTAAATACAGATGATTTTAAACCAAAACCACTAGTATTTTATTTAATTTAATGTTGATTATAACGAGCGGGATTACTTTTAAAAATTCATACATTAATTTCTATGGTGGACAAACAGGAATAAAAAGTTTAATCTGTCCCCCTATCAGTGATAGGGGGACAAATGAAACCGGTAATGAGTGAATAAAGTTCGAACTGTCCCCTCGTTGCTAACAGAGGGACAGATCAAACTTTTTTTTCCGATCTGTCCCCCTAAGGGGACAAAGCAGGGTGACAAATCGGAATAAACCCATAAATCGCTTCTTAACACGTTAACTGCCATAACAATATTATAATGACGGCATTTTTTATTTTATGTGTACGGTCTTATATCAATATAGGTGATAAAAAATTACTGTTTTAGTATTTATTTCCGTATTTTTTTTACATAAAATAAGACTTAAATAAAATTTCAAGCACATGTGACTGACAAAGCCCTAACTGATACAATGTCTGTCAGGCACCGGTGCCTGACGTGGCAGCTAACGTGTTAACAAATTATACAAAACTATTTCTACCATGTTTTGCATACGACACACTATTTTTTTTTCTTTATTCTGTTAAAAGTGTTTAAAATATATTTTTTGAAATCATTCGTAAGTTCAACTCATCGCAAATCATTTGCAAAAAATGCACAAAATAGACAGGTAAGAAAGCAAGTTAATAAAATGTTCATAAATACACCTTTGGTATTAGAGAACCTGTTGAATATCTAAAATAATTGAAGTCAAGTATCATTATCCGTCCGGTTTTCGCTGTTGTCGGTCTCGTCGAATAGTACACAAACCGATAAATAGCGCGATGCGCGTCGTGTCAAAGAATTGTAGGTACGATGTCACTTCACGTCGTAAACTTTCCGATGCCACATACACTCAGAGATTCATCCGTTGCAGTTTAACATTGCACTCATGTTAATAACTACTATAGATTGAGAGGCAACTCCCAATGACTAGATATCAACCATAATATACTTAATGTTGTTTTTATTTTCACGTGAATTCCAAAAGCCAGACTTGTCGTGAGAGAGACAAGAAGTTCTATCCTCTGAAGAACAGTAATGGTCTAAGCACCATGAAGTATGCTTCGCTTGTAAGGCAAGTCTTATAATGTATGATAAAGATCATAGTCCCGAACATTAAAATACTTGAACTCATTTAATTAGTTATGTATAATTATAGGTATTTTAGGTACTAGAGTACTTTAGCTTTAGTGCAGTATCTTTCATAAACGTAATGGTAGATAGAAAGATCGTTTGCCTATGTTTGATTATGTTTAATTTCTATATAACAGAGTGAGGGTATTATGAGGATATCTCGCTAGCTCCTTCGGACAGCTGCATTTAAATAACGATTACGTCATAGTTTTCGTATGGTGCATCCATTTTCTGTCATCTGAAATTATTAGTATTTGAAAAGATTTTATCTTGTTTATATTCGATAGATTTTAAAAACCACAATGGCCTAATCCATCTTACACTGAGAAGAGGCCCGTGCACAGCAGTGGGACAGTTTAACACAGGGCTGATATTATTATATTATAATTTATATTTTAGAGTTTGGGTTATGTAACTTTTAGACCTTTTTTGAATAAAATGTCAACTACCATATTATAGCTTATGTCTAAATTATATTTTGGACGTCTAGAATGTTCTTATAAATGGTGAAAAGCATCTAATGTAAGGTTTAAAACCCGTTCACAGTCTTATAGTTTAGCAGAACGGGTTTCATAGATGGACTTATGTTTTGTTTTCATTGGTTTACGGCAACACTTGTTGCCGTTAAGACTGCGCCGAACGACATGTGCCAAAACAGGCGGTCACAGGTCACATAAAATATACATTTACCATAGCAATGAATGTGTTTACAATTACTCCGTGTAAAAAACATAAAATAATTAATATTTTCGCCTACAAAATTACGTAAATTTGCACGAGAAATGCAAAAACGTAATCTCGTGTTACGTGATTTTTAGTTTATAACAGTAGAAATCTATTCTATTTTACAGCTTAAACGAAACATAAATAGTTATATTACAATTTGTCCGTCCCAAATATTTAAGTTATTGGTTGACAGTAAAGATAATTATTTATCAAAAAAGCACTTCAAATCCTCAATACAATTTTACTATGGCGGCCGCGCGCCGATTTAAATATGCGCCGCACGAGCTCTGTCATTATCTGTCTTACGCTCGGCGCGGTCTTAATGCCCATCCGTATGATTTTGCCTGTCAGGTTGCCTCATTGAATATGAGATATTACATTTACACGGAACTAAGTATCGCTACATAATATGTGCGGGCTGCCTCTAAACACCGCTAACGAGCTACGAACTACAGTGCTTATACATTTTATATGAACTCCACTTTTAAACAAGTTAACTAACTTAATATGACGTCTACTTGACCCATTAACATTGGTACACATGTCATCATCCTCGATAGCAAACAAGTTTGCATAATTTAACCACGCGGCCCCGCGCCACCATCGCTACGACGTCGCACTGTGTTAGGAAGTTTGAATTTTTATGACAATATTTGTGGGTCGATAGATCCATGCCGTAATATTGACACAACATTTATGTAAAGTTACAATGTCACACCTACATTTAAGCATTTCAACTAGGGCCGTGGTAGTTAAAATTAAGCACTTTTAAACTGACATTAAATTTCTGTACCTACTTGTCTGTGGACTACCTTTAATACCGAAATTAATTGTTAGTAGTCTTCGCTGTGGCGAGTGTAGGTTAAAATTGATAATGAAAGACAGGTTACAAACAAATTATTGCAGAAGTTGAATTAATCCATCCCATTAACATAAGCAAATATTTATTGTTACATTTTAGATTTGTATAGTCAGTAACATATGATACCTTGTAAATAAGGTCAATTTAAAAGATTGGCCGTGAGATTCTTGCAGGTCTTTTCAGAGGCTCACATAATGAATGTGGTTCTTCGTATACAATTATGCATATTACTACTTATGATATACCCTCTGAGGCTGAATAAGGTTTATGGGATAGTAAAATAATATCGTAGACGAGAAGGCACGGACCGCAAATCGAAGTAATATCGGTTATAAAGGTCAACGGTATTACGCCATACCTAAACCGTAAACCTACTAGTAAAATAACTAAACCGTTACTGTTTACGCTACCTAAACCACTAACGGTCGGTCGGTGCAAAGAAAACTTTAGGTGGAAACTCTCGGACGGTACCGATCTGGCTTGCGCGTGCGGTGCAAGACAAAACAATGTCCCACCTTACATCGTGACCTGCATGCCCAACAACTTGCACGCAGGAGGATCTGATGGCTGCCTATGACAACGCAGCTAGCGTAGTTGCTTTCTGGGCGGAATATATATAACTAGTAGCTTTCCCGCGGTTTCACCCGCGTAAGTCCCGTTCCCGTGTGAATATCGGGTTTCACCCCTTTCACCCCCTTCAGGGTGGAATTTCCAAAAATCCTCTCTTAGTGCTCCCCTACACTCTCCAAGGAACATACATGCCAAATTTCAGCTTCTTGCGTTCAGTAGTTTCGGCTGTGCGTTGTCTGTCAGTCACTCAGTAACGGAAGAGTTTTATATATATAGATTTAAAAGTGTTTGCCAATGATACGCAAAGAAGAAGAAGAACCACTAACAATAAGGTATACGTATATTTGTCGACGTCCGACTATGACAATCGCAATGTACTTGTCTTGTCGCTGAAGGCTACCCTACGACCTACGCGGGACTTTTTTTGGCACCGAAATTATTGAACATTTTATACATGACAAATAGCGCTATCAATATTTTGTACCGGTAGCGTAAGCGCAAATATTAACCACTTTCAGTAAACCTTTAAAATAAATTGCTGCAGTAAATTTATACCGGTAGCGAAACCATATACCCTAATCGTTAACGATCCCTGCGAGAAGGCACTAATGGTACGGTTGTGAGTATTAAAAAGTGGTGAAACTATGGTTGTCAATCGCAGATGAGGAGCGTGCACTAATGATACGGAGTACTAAAAAGTGGTGTGTCTTAGTCATGATGAGAAATGTATGTGTTAAAGAGCGGTGTGTGTACGGTTGCAGGTTGACAGGCACCCAGCGACGCTGCATCAACTTAGGCTCGTACAACTACCTCGGGTTTGCGGAGGGCGAAGGCGGCAGTACCCAGGCCGAGGTGGCCGCCGCCACGCGTCGCCTCGGCATCGCAATGTCCTCGCCGCGGGCCGAACTCGGCGAGACTGACCTGCACCGTGAGCTTGAAAAAACCACGGCGGAGTTCCTCGGTGTCGAGGTACATGCTTGTCTTATACTACACATAGACTACACAACTTATTTTTCTTCTAAACTCATTGCACATGTTTCCTTTTCTCTCTCATTGCACATGTCTGTTTTTGATTCGAAAATCACACGATACAATTATTTTTGTATCTATCTCGCGACACAAGGCGTTACCCTAAATGCTAAAGTAGTAAGAAGTCAAAGAAGAATGGGATTTTTTAATAGCCATAATGTCAATATAAATAGTGCCTCATCGTTTCCAGGCAGCAATCGTGGTAGGCATGGGTTTTGCGACAAACACGCTGGCGCTGCCAGGTCTGCTGGGCCGTGACACGCTGACGCTGAGCGACGCCAACAACCACGCGTCGCTGATCCTGGGCCTGCGCCTGGCGCGCACCACGGTGCGCGTGTTCCGCCACAACGACATGGCGCACCTCGAGACACTCGCGCGAGCCGCCGTCGCCGAGGGCAAGTGGAGGAAGATAGTTGTGGTGAGTATGCTCTTGTACCTTCAAGACCTTCAGGTCAAGCTAAAGTGCTGCTTGACAGATCTGCTCGACTCACAAACAAAAAGACACCGGTTCTAGTACAAAATTGGCATAAATGTGTGCACATAATATGCTACGTGAGTAAAAGTAAGAGCATGTTGAAATTAAACTACAAATTTTATCTCGTTGCTTAATTTTACTTTCTTTTCTTTTTGATTATATAAAACATGTATCAGAATCATAAGTTTGATTAAAATAAATGTGTCTCGGATTGTAAGAGACTAGGCCCCACGACACAGGGAATCCTAGTGTGGGATCTAGGGCAGCAAATTGTTATATTTTTTTGTTATTATCTTAAAACATAGTCAAAGTTAAAATCGTTTATTCATTTAGGTCACAAAGTAACACTTATGAACGTCATAATCACCAACATTACAAGTACCAACAGAAAAGAAACATTATTTCTGAACATTTCTATGTTTTTTGCAGGTGGTAGAAGGTGTTTACAGTATGGAAGGTTCAATCTGTCCGCTCAAAGCGTTGGTCTCACTTAAGAAGCGGCTCGGACTCCAACTGTACTTAGATGAGGCTCACTCAGTGGGGGCGCTGGGACCCCGCGGTCGGGGGGTCACCGACCACTCGGGGGTTGACCCTAATGACGTCGATGTACTTATGGGCACGTTCACCAAAAGTTTTGGTGCCGCCGGCGGATATATAGCTGGTGCGTACATTTATTGATGTATTTTTTTATGCTTTATATCAAATGATTTTTAGGTACCACAAAATAAGGCTTAGTTTAAAAAATATAATAATTTAATTAGCGTCCTTCATAAATTACAAATTACTCAGCTGGAAACCTGCGCCGAAATTAAATAATGGAATTGATAAATTTAATAAAATAAAAGTGAAACCAGAAAACGTATTTAATTGAAAGAATATCAGCACAGACAAGATACAACAAAGACAATATTATAAGCACATTAGAGATATGACAATATAGTGACGTGTCAACCAAAAAGAAGGGATTAAATTTATAATTACAACACTCTTACCAAATAACAAACATACAACATAGACAAATAAAAACATATTTAACACAAAGTTTTCATGTCAATCATTCAGTTTAAATACTCCTATCATATTTCATAATTACTGAAACTGATCTCTAGGTAAGGCCTTTGTAAATATATCAGCATATTGCTCTTTGGTAGATACATATTTTAAATCTATATGTTTATCTGCATATTTATCTTTTATAAAGTTACTAGTAGTTTTCCTGCGGTTTCACCCGCGTAAGTCCCGTTCCCGTGTGAATATCGGGTTTCACCCCTTTCACCCCCTTCAGGGTGGAATTTCCAAAAATCCTCTCTTAGTGCTCCCCTACACTCTCCAAGGAACATACATGCCAAATTTCAGCTCCTTGCGTTCAGTAGTTTCGGCTGTGCGTTGTCTGTCAGTCACTCAGTAACGGAAGAGTTTTATATATATAGATATTTTACTTCTATATGTTTGCATCTTTTGTTAGTTTTGTTGATACTCCACATTTTTAATCAAACACATTGCACTTTGATTGTCTATATGTAAAATCACTAAATCTTGATGAAATGCACTTATGTCCAATATTAGTTGTTTTAATCACATAGCCTCCTAAGTGGTAGGACATGCCGCCATGAACTCAGCTTCCATAGTAGATAAAGCAACAGTCTGTTGAAGTGGTGTTGCCCATGTTATAGTAGCTCCATTGTTTTATAAAATCATATCCTGTCAAGGATCGCCGTGTGCATGTATCTTTAGCATAATCTACATCACTATATGCTTGTTCTTTGTTGTCATGTAACAACTTGTAACATAGACCATAATTTTTTGTTTCTTTTAAATATTTCATTATTTTCTTAACAACATTCCAGTGGGTGTGATCAGATCACACACGTGTGACAAATGAGATATCTACTCACCAGACTAACACCATACATAATCTTGTGTATGAGATTGTGACTGCAGACTCTCATACATTGGTCAAATCAAGAGAAACATAGGCACCCGCATAAAAGAACACATAGCTGATGTAAAACACCAACGCTCGTTGAAGTCTGCTGTGTGTGAACATGTGCAACAGGGGACCAACCACTACCTGAGATTTGACAAACCACAGATTCTCGCTAAATAACACCGATTCCTACCAAGAATGCATCGCGAGGCTATTCAAATCAAAAAACATCCTAATTTTAATAGAGAAGATGGTTGGAATGTACCACCAGCTTGAGATCCAGTAATACAAATAGTCAAACCCAAGAAGAAGCAAACCACAGCTAGACTTCATGATACTTTGAGCTCATTCTGCGTAAATAGAAACACCAATGATTAAATTATGTTCGGCTACTTTGAAATAACTACACTGGGACATTGAGACAATTACCATCTTAGTCTCCCCGTGACCATGGTTGCTGAAAAGCAACCGAAACGTCGGGGAAAGTGTAAAATTAAATTAAATCTAAATAGTTTTAATAGTTTTAATAATAATTCAATTAGCTTAGAAATTAGTAAAGTTTAATAGTAGTAGTAGTGTAACAGTTTTCAAAATTATTTAATAAAGTGTCAAATAAACAACGCGATAAAATCCGTATATAGTAGTTTAATTTCAATAAATACTTTCCTTGAAAAGTTATCAATGAAAGTAATAAAATAGCGAGCATCTCCTAGGGACGGCACTTCCATGGGGCCGCAGACATCACAGTGTATGAGTTCTAGCAAGACTTGCTCTGGAAGAAGGGAATGGATTTCTTGATCGCTTACCCTCTAAACATGATATACATACAACTTTGTCTTTGAGGTGCTAATTCATCGTAGAGCCAGTCACGGTACATTGTTAGATGCATGGCTCCCGAGTCCACATACCAGCCATTGTCGTTACTCGTTGATGCAGAAAATACTGCTACGTAACCAGAGTTCTCATTCGACTTCTGTTCCTTATTCTTATTTCTGAAATTCTTACTGATATACCTATATTTATTGCATAATATATAGCATCTCGGACATTTGTTAGGTTTCTTCACTTTATCTCAAGCTTCTTTGGCATTCTGCGAGTCATATTTACTTTTGTTGACATACAGCGCAGCAGTATCTTGTTTTCTAACATCTTGTAGAAGCTTTGTTTTAACAGAATCAGCTGTTACTGCCAAACCAGAGCTTTCTAATGCCATTATCATTGGTTGATACATGTCTGGTAGACCAGCTAATAGAAGGGTTCCCAGCCATTCATCATTTACAACAAAACCAATATTTCTGAGTTTGTGAGCAGTTGTCATGATGTTATTAACATACTCCTCTATACTTTGGCAGCTATCTAAGGTTGTGGTGATCAGTTCTTTCAACAAACCAACTCGGCGAGTTAGCCCATTGTCATTGAAAGCTTTAGCTAAATTATCCCACACTTCTTTTGCCGTTGTAGCCTCTTGAATGTGGACATAATTGATTTGATGTACTAATCAAATTATCTTTGACTTTGCTTTGACGTCTTTTTTCTTGTCAAATTCTTGATCTGACTCCGGTTCAATGCAAGTCCACAAGTCTTCGTGCTCAAGGTAAGTTTGCATCGCAAACTTCCAGGTAGGACAATTACTTGTTCCGGTCAGCTATTCTATTAGTATTGATGTATTATTTAAGCTGATGAAGATAGATTCAAAACACGACGACCACGTTTACTGCACTTTTATCCAGAAAAGTTTTTAACTTTACTTTTACTAAGCTCAACATTAATTTTTTTTATTTTTTTGAAGAATCTGGTGGGTCTGGGCCCATAACTTGATAAATTTAATAAAATTAAACTGCTATATACGGATTTTATCGCGTTGTTTATTTGACACTTTATTACAAAATTTTGAAAATTTTTACGCTACTACTACTATTAAACTTTACTAATTTTTAAGCTAATTAAATTATTATTAAACTATTTAGATTTAATTTTTTTTTGTTAATTTCAATGAATAATATTCGCGTAAATAGAAGACAATATTAAATTTAATAAAATAAAAGTGAAACCTGAAAACGTATTTAATTTAAAGAATATCAGCATAGACAAGATACAACAACGACAATATTATAAGCACATTAGAGATATGACAATATAGTGACGTGTCAACCAAAAAGAAGGGATTACATTTTTTTATTACAACAGGAATATTATAGATATACGTATCACAATGATACTGGATCAAATATATACATTTAGAATTAAAATTAGAATTTATTTATTTACCAAAGAGTGTTGGCACGGTTTAGGTCTTAAAATTAGTAAATACATGTCCAAGAACACTTGTCATTATATATACATGCAAATAATGAATATAATAAAAAATTTATAATTCTCAAATAATAGAAAAAGTAGATATTTAAAAAATCATACATCAGACAAAGTATATATTGCTAAGAGTACTGCAAGGCTTGGATATGGTGCCATCATACTTTTTGTTCTTATTATGATTCAGCTAATATTAGTACCGAACAAAAACTGTACTGTAGATCTAATGGACTTACAAGATGAAATAAGCAAAATTATATTGTATATACCTATATACAAATATTATATGAGCTAGTGAGGTCACTAGCTCATATAATATTTCACAAATATAGATTCTTATTAATTGATGATAGGAGAACTGTGTACCATTACTCTAAATAAAAATGCTCGGCTTAAGAAGAAAATCATGAAGATTAATAAATGGTCGTCTGCATGCTTTCAATTCGGCCATCGCTGTATAGACACCGACGTCCAGATACAATTCTTTTATATTTATGTCTCAACATCGTTAAGCTAATAGGTTAATAACAAAAAATAATCATTGTGAAGAACGGCACTGTTTAGCCCTTACATCGTTCATCAGCCTACATTTCACAATATAATATTTTAGAGAAACGAAGTACAATGTGCCTACATAAAAAAAAAGAGAATTTTTCGACCATACTAGACATTGGAGTCTCGCTGGCTGCGGTGCTATCATTAATGTCGAGAACTTGTATAAGTAGTAACTTACTGTACAAACTTTGTTAGCGCGATTTAGGCTTAGCACATCTTGTATTATGTAGTATGGAATTCAGAACAACGCCATCTCTTGTTGCTAATAGTATTTTTCTTGGCGCAAATACAACCTCCGACTCAATATTAATACATTGTCAGTGAAGCAAACACATGAATATCATTGTTTGTGTATACGCAGGATCCCGCAAGTTGATCGACTGGGTCCGCGCGCACGGGCACGCGCACACGTACGCGCACGCCATATCGCCGCCCGTCGCGCAGCAGGTGCTGTGCGCCATGCGCGCGCTCGACACCGCGCCCGGCCGCCAGCGGGTGCTGGACCTCAAGGAAAACACGCACTACTTCCGGGACAAGTACGTAAATACTCACTCTACACTATCATCGTCATCTCAGACGTCTACTGCTGGACATAGGCTCCCCTCATGGTTTTCACTTTATTTTGAGGAGTTTTGCCATAATCGCCTTGGCGATTGGCGATCGCAGTGACGGAAGTCTTCAACACTAGGCGCTGCTGCCCACCTAGCACCTTTGTATTTACTTCCGTCTAGTTTTGGCTGCATTGGAGGGATGTTCCGCCAGTGGGTGGTGGGATCGTCACGTCCCGACACCTTTACTCTCTACTCTATGTAGACACGATATTATGCGTAACTCGCACTCCTCACTATCCAGGCACCATATCGTTATGCTATAGTGTGACCGTAAGTTTCTTGCAGAATTTTTCTCATAAGCTCAACCCTTTGCCTGAACCTAGCAACTAACCTAAATGTAGCTCCAGTAACTCAGTAAACTCACTAACCTATATATTTTGTCGTTCTGATTTTTGACTTTGACCGTAAACGCTGTACCGCGTTTTAAGTAAATATGCGGTGAGACGAAGCGGGTGGAACACTTCGAACTATTTTGTCATATCGGCCTTAACGCTCGCGGCACATGCACCGTACAGTTTACGCCATAAACACGTAGGATTATGTCTTGTCATTTTGTACACTCGCTCGCCTATCGCTGCTTAGCCGCGGGTCAGCAATTCTGGTCATTCTATAACTAAAGTCCTCTGTAGAACCTAGCTATTTTTCACATCGTCGATTTTCATAAAGTGTTAGATGGTAAAACCGTCAGAAGATATAAGCTACATTGTTGTGCACACGCTAGCTTTTATGTCCTAGTGAATCAGCGGCCGCTGGCTGACATCTTAGTAGGCGAGGACTGGTGGCTACGTAGCCCCGCCTCAGTAAACAGACCACACCCAGTGCTGATGACCTAGACATGTGCAATCAGCGCAAGATGAGCTAGCTCAGGTATTATAAATGTCTGTTTATACAGCATGTCATATTAAGGTGTGGTCGTATTTAAGAGTCGTTTTGTAGAAATAAGATTGACGGCAAGTTTGACCACTATCAAGTAAAAGTTATTCGAAAATTAAATCGCATGCTGTCTCACTCTTGTAAGGTTAAAGAAGAGATGGTGAGACTTTTATCTTATAGATAAATGCTATTTGGAGGTTGTGGTACAGGCCCTAAGGGCTGATTTTCAATCGTCAGATAACTTTTATCTGAGGAATATGTTTGACAGTATTTGTGTAAATCTGTCAAGCCGCTTTAATTATTGGTTGGATAAAAGTTATCTGACGATTGAAAAATCGGCCCTAAGTTGAAGATATTCGTTGATATATTTTTTTTCTGGAATATAGTTTAGAATGTTAACCGTTTAGGCTGGTATAACCACATTATATCTGAATTGTACAGCAAGGTCTTTTTTATATTTGTACTTTTTATAAGCTTTACATGAATTTTGCAATGTGTGCAATGATTTTACTTTTCATTACTTCGCCAAGAAAGCGCTTTGTTTTTTTGACATAAATCCTTTGTGAATAAAATAGTATTGGAAATTTTGTATGATAAGTATTTTGTTTTTGTTTTAGTGTGCATTCATTCTTAAAAGTCATATACAAAATTATTTTCATAATTGTATCGTTCCATAAGACACGAAATAATGTAATTAGTATTTATCTCCGAATACATTCAATCAGTATACCCTAAAAAACAGAAGGCAGAAACTAACGCTACGGTAGAATCAATTGATTACCCGGATTCTATTGCTCTATGCTACGTTTCAAAAACAGATATTTTCAGTTACCTCAAATAATTGAATAATAACAAAAGGCTTGAACCAGATTCGATACCAATATCTTGTAGAATTATATCGAGCCGTATAATTCCACTACACGAGCATCGAACTCGTGGCTTAGCAAGCACAGCGAAAGAAAATGAATTTAGCAATAATGAATGATAGTGAATTTAGGTTTGAAAATGAAAAGATAACGAGCAAGGCCAAAATGAATACTTATTAATTTACTGATTATATAAAAGATTTTTACTGCAAGAATTATAAAATTACAGAAAGTAGGTATATAATATTTTAAAGCTAGTAGCGCGCGTGGCGAGAGTCGGGTCCCGAATGCTCTGGAAGCGCGGGCGCCGCAGTGTCCTCCAACGCCGTCCAAGGTCGATTTTGCGTAAACAAGTCAAGTCTTCCACGTGTAAGCGCATGGCCCAATATCCATAGGCGGAGCGATTCGCTGCAACTCGGGCATGTGAAAGGTGGTGGTCCGAGTATAACATACTTATTCTCGCCACATGTTCCCCCCGACCAGACCGTTGCTACGGTCGATAATAATTGGGGAATCTGACTCGTCTTCCACTTCGTGTAGTCTTCTCCGTAGAAGTTGCTGGCGCTGTAGTAGTCGTAGTAGGTTGCACCTCAGGAACTGTTCTGTCTTCTTTCATCAGATATGCGGGTTTGAGTCTGTCCACAGAGACGTTGATGGGCTTCCCACGTACCTCGATTGTGAAATATTTTGGGTGTCTCAGAGTGACTTTGTAAGGGCCAGCGTAGGGTGGCTCGAGAGAACTACGAACATGGTCACGTCGAAGATAGACGTGAGAAGAAGAATGTAGGTCTCGGGGTATATAGAATGGCGAAGAAGAATGCCATGAAGTTGGTTTAGGGGTAAGGCTAGCCATGTAGGCTCGAAGTCGGCAAGCGTATTGGGTAACATCAGCTGCAGTGTATTCTTCTTTTGAAGACAGGAACTGGCCGGGTAGTTGCAGGGATTCTCCGTAGACTAGCTCGGCTGGCGTGGCTTGAATGTCTTCTTTCCATGCGTTTCGCATACCCAGTAGTACTAATGGAAGAGATTCGGTCCACTGCAAAGAAGTATGACACATTATGGCTGCCTTGAGTTGCCGGTGCAGTCGTTCAACGATGCCGTTGGCAGCTGGATGGTATGCAGTAGTGTGGAGATGTCGTGCGCCGACCAAGGCAGTGAGAGCCTTGAATAGGTGGCTTTCAAATTGTCTGCCGCGGTCTGTAGTCACGCGCACTGGACAGCCGAACCTAGCTATCCAGCCCGACACAAGAGCTGCTGCGCAAGTCTCCGCAGTGATGTCCCTCAGCGGGTAGGCCTCAGGCCACCGGGTAAACCTGTCAATCACGGTTAAGCAGTACCTGTAATCATAAGAAGGGGTTAAAGGACCTACAATGTCGAGATGGATGTGACTAAATCTTTGAGAAGGAGTCTGGTAAGTGGAAAGTGGAGAAGTCGTATGGCGGAATACTTTGCTTGACTGACATAGCAGGCATTGTCTCGCCCACTCCCTGCAGTCTTTTCTAATTCCTGGCCACACAAAGCTTTGAGCTACTAGTCTCGCTGTAGCAGCGCGTCCTGGATGGTGCAGGTTATGTAAGGATTCGAAGGCCTGTCTTCGCAGCTGAGGAGTGATGTATGGACGAGGTTTCGGCGTAGATACATCACAATATACGGGTGCGTTACCCCTCAGTGTGTCAGTTTTCTTCAAATGCAGCGCTGAACCACGTTTCATCAGATCTTGCAGTTCTGGATCGTTTTCCTGATATCTTGCAAGTTCTTTGAAGTCAATAGCAGACGAAACTTCCTCAACTCGTGACAGTGCGTCAGCCACGACGTTGTCCTTACCGGGAACATACCGTAGGTCAGTAGTAAATTGCCCAATAAAATCTAAATACCTAAACTGCCTAGGTGAGCAGTTGTCCCGGTTAGATTTAAAGGCAAAAGTCAGTGGCTTGTGGTCCGTAAATATTACAAAGGTTCTTGCCTCCACCATATGCCGGAAATACTTGATCGCTTCATACACAGCTAACAGCTCTCGGTCATATGGGCTGTATTTTCTTTGCGCGCTGTTCAGTTTATGCGAATAGAAGGCAAGTGGTTGCCATGCATTACCTTTTCGCTGTTGAAGTGCAGCTCCAATCGATGACTCGGATGCATCGGTAACGATCGCCAGTTCCGCTGATGTATCAGGGTGCGCTAGTAATGCAGCATTCGATAGTGCGGTTTTACAGTCCTCAAAAGATTTCAACAGCTGTGGGGTAAAATCGACTGGATGTGATCCTTTAATTTTTGGTCCTGCTAACACAGCATTCATGGGAGCTTGAAGGTGGGCGGCATTGGGTACAAACCGACGGTAAAAGTTGATCATCCCCAGAAATCGACGCAGCTCTTTAATAGTCTTTGGAACAGGATAGCCTTGAATAGCCTGAACTTTAGATTCAAGAGGTTTCGTACCTTTAGCTGAGACGCTATAGCCCAAGAACTCCACTTCTGGCTGGCCGAACTTGCACTTCGAAGTATTGATAACTATGCCGTAGTTTTTCAGGCGGTCGAATAGTTGACGTAGATGCGATTTATGTATTTCTGCCGAGGGAGAAGACACTAAAATATCATCGACAAATCCGTAGCAGAATCCTAAACCCAAAAGGACTTCATCGATAAACCTTTGAAAGGTTTGTGCCGCGTTACGCAAACCAAATGTCATAAATGGGAATTCATACAGGCCAAAGGGTGTAGTAATTGCCGTCTTGGGTATATCCTCAGGATTTATTCTAATTTGATTGAAGGCCTTTACGAGGTCTATAGTTGAAAATATGGTACATCCAGAAAGCTGGTAGGAGAAGTCATGGATATGACGGATGGGGTACCTGTCAGGTATTGTTCTCGCGTTCAAGGCTCTGTAGTCACCGCAAGGTCTCCATCCGTCGTCCTTTTTCTTTACAAGGTGTAGGGGAGCTGACCATGGACTCTCTGAACGTCTGGCTACACCGCACGTAAGCATCTCTTCGAACTCTTTCTTGGCAGCCATTGTTCGAGCTGGGTCTAGACGTCGGGGTTTGCTGGAGACTGGTGGGCCTGGTGTCGTTCGAATATAATGAAGAGTGTTGTGCTTACCCATAACTTGCTTGCCTGGAGGTCGTGTTATCTCAGGGTACTCACGGAGAAGCTCGTGGTAGTCTGTGCTGCCCACTACAGCTTTAACAGAGACAATTTCTTCGTATGACCTGTTGTGTACGGCGGCAACTGAAAGTGAGGTCATATTGTCGATTAGGCTTTGATTTCTACAGTCTATAAGTAAGTTATAGTGGATGAGGAAGTCGACTCCAATTATTGGTTTTGAAACATCTGCTATGATGAAATTCCAAATATAATCTCGCCTAAGTCCTAGATTGAGGCGTAGTGATATAGGGCCATATGTGTGGATCGTGGTATTGTTTGCAGCTACTAAGGTGTACTTCGAGCGAAAACAGTGCGTCTTGACAGCCGACCGGGGAAAAACACACAGGTCAGAGCCAGTGTCCACCAGGAACTGCATTTTCGATGTCCGGTCTGTTACAAATAGACGGCCTGTTAGTACTGGGCAGTCGTTGGCCGCTACTTGCGACCGCCCTTGCCGTTTTCCGACGTAAATGTACAGGGCTCCCTACACTTATTCGCCTTCTCACCGTAAGTGTAGTGGTAGTAACAGTGTGGATGGTTCGGTGGCGGTTGCTGCGGTCTATGTTTATTAAAAGAAACATACCTCCTGTTGCGGGACTGTGAGCGTGAGCGTGAGCGTGGACGGTTTTCATCTCTGTTGGCCAACCTGGTAGTAAGTTTGGCAACCTGCTTACTCAGTTCGCTGACTTGCTTGATTAAATCCTCGGTGATGGAGCTAGTAGCAGTTGTAGCTGCACTTGCAACTTGTGGCGCCTCTGGAGCAATCTCATGAACCCTGTCTGCGATCTCGGCAAGTTTCTCGACCTGTAAATCTGAGATTTGGGAAGCGATTACTGTTTGGATATTTCTTGGTAACCGGTTTGTCCATATACTCTTCACAAAATCAGAGGCTCCGGAAGGTCCTGCTAGGTTTTGGAGATGCCGCAAGAACTGCGATGGTTTGCGGTCGCCCAGTTCTTCATGGATCAGCAACTGCTGTATCCGCTTTTCCTGTGATGCAGACAGGCGTTTAATTAATTCGTCCTTAAGCTTATCAAATTTGTTAGTTTCTGGAGGGTTGGTAATAATGTCCTTGACCTGAAGGGCATAGGCAGGCTCTAACTGCGTAGTGACAAAATAAAATTTTGTCGTGTCACTAGTTATTCTAGATAATATAAACTGCCCCTCTAATTGCGCAAACCAAAGAGCTGGTTCTTCAGGGCAGAATTTCGGGCATCGCAACGGCACTCCTATTCTTGATACAGCTCCAGAAACGTGAGGAAAATCACCTTTGCCATCGGCTTCACTATAGTTTTCCGTATCCGACATAATAAAAATAAAAAACGCTCACCGTTTATGGCTCACTTCACCGCTCTTTAGTTGTACCCAGATTGAACCGAATACCTTTCTTCGTTCGTGAATCCGCAAGTATCTCGGCGTCACTGCGTATCTTGAGTTTGCGTTGTAGTCGGGGTCACCAATGTAGAATTATATCGAGCCGTATAATTCCACTACACGAGCATCGAACTCGTGGCTTAGCAAGCACAGCGAAAGAAAATGAATTTAGCAATAATGAATGATAGTGAATTTAGGTTTGAAAATGAAAAGATAACGAGCAAGGCCAAAATGAATACTTATTAATTTACTGATTATATAAAAGATTTTTACTGCAAGAATTATAAAATTACAGAAAGTAGGTATATAATATTTTAAAGCTAGTAGCGCGCGTGGCGAGAGTCGGGTCCCGAATGCTCTGGAAGCGCGGGCGCCGCAGTGTCCTCCAACGCCGTCCAAGGTCGATTTTGCGTAAACAAGTCAAGTCTTCCACGTGTAAGCGCATGGCCCAATATCCATAGGCGGAGCGATTCGCTGCAACTCGGGCATGTGAAAGGTGGTGGTCCGAGTATAACATACTTATTCTCGCCACAATCTCTTTAAAATTATGCGGAGCAGCTTGCTGTTCCACTTTACACATTTTTAACAAGTCTATTTCTAGCAGTACTTTTCCCTCTAAATGGAAGATTGAAAACATTACTCCAATTCACAAAAATAGAGACCAGAATAGTGTTGCAAAGTACAGATCGTAACCGCGAAGAAAATGTTTTTAAAAAGATGATTCAAATAAAAATTTACTTGCATCTGAAGTCCACATTCAATATTAATCACCACCGGTTCCTTTTGAAAACAGTACAGAAGTACATGCTATCTATACCTATTCCTCAAAGGCGTTTGACATGGTTGATCACAGTCTACTCATATATAAATTGGCTTATGCAGAGATTTGTAGCTCGCTACTTAGATGATGTTAATCCTACCTCACGAATAGATCAAAGCTCGTGAAAATCAGAGGCTACAAATCTATAGTAAGAATAGTCCCACCTGGAGTACCTCAGGGCTCACACCTAGGACCCCTCTTTTTCTTAGTCTATGTCAATGCCTTATGTTATGCCATAACATCCAGTTACCAAATATATGTAGACGAGCTTAAGTTATATAGAACTATATCTAATCATAATGATAATAATTTAATCCAAACTGACATAAACGTAATTAAACATTGCTGCTCTTTAAATAGAATGTAGATTAATTCTTAAAAATGCTATCATATTAAATTTACAGATAAACTCTCGGTTTCATGCAAATTATAATAGCATTTCTACGCCTGCAACTTATTACATTGCCGATATGTCAAGTAATGAAGTATCGAACATAAGAGATATTGGAGTTGTGGTATATACTAATGGAAAAAACGTAAGGATCTAAAAAATTTCTTATTTTTGACAGGCTGTATTTCATTGAAAAATGATCGTAACGGAAATCTAAAATAAATTGAATATTTTAGATTCTAGTTTTTATAGCTTAAGGCCAAAAATTTATTTTTGTGCCCTTAATTTTACCATTAGTGTATATAGTCAGTATCATAAGCAAAGGAGCGCGCTTAGCTGGTTTTTTAATATGTTAAGCGAAGATCTTTAACGATCATGTAATCCCTATCCTTCTTTTCAACTGTATGTAAGATCAATTCTTGAATATTGCTGTCAGATATGGAATCCTTTTTATGTAGTACGTATTTCTAGACTAGAAAAATAGTTCTTAGATCATTTATCATATGCACATAAACTATGCCATAAACAAATGTGAGACATTAGAGACTCTAGACTTAAGCATTTTAAATTTATATCACTGGAATTAAGACAGAAACATTGCCGACATTGTGTATTTGCTCAAGCTAACTAATGGAAAACTTGATAGTCCATCCTTACTTGGCAAGATAAATTTCGCTGTTCCAAAACTAAGCAGTCGTACTCATTATCGTGCTAATTTTAGTTAGTTCTCCCTGTTGTACCATATGTGTTCAGCCTATAATAAAGTTTGCAACGAAATTGATATTTTTGGTGAATCTGTTAGATCTTTAAAAAGTACATAACTGAAAAAAAAACTAATTCCTTGATTATTAGTTACAAATTTCAAATTCAGATTTAAATTGTAATTGATTGTGATGAACATACTCAAGCTTTTTTTTACATACCATGCAGTGATCACTACAAGAAGAGCATACACGAATGTTGTGTTTTATATTTGTGCAATAACCTTAAACATTTTTCAGTGCTTTGCTTAGTTTTGTAAACCTGATAAAAAAAGAAAATCTTAAAACAGACGCAGATTAGATGCGTACCTAATTGTACATTGGCCCGATGTGTCTTTAAACACACGCGAAATACCGTATGATCGGCGAGGGTCGCTAACGCAGGAAAGTATCCCGGCGGATTCGTACCGCCGCCAGCGAACCGGGCGGCGCAGGCGTGGATGGGAGAACGGGGATCCGCCTGCCAGCCATTGAGTCGCAGCGACGTCCTCTTTCGTGTCGGGGCGTCGCCCAGGAATCGCAGCCCGCAGACCTTCTCTGTCTGCATTGGGCACTGGGTCGCTGACGTATTTTCAGTTTCAGCGACCCACCCACCATACAAAGCAGCGAGTTGGCTCACCGTGGTGGTTTTAGACAATAAGTCTCGGGAGTGCGCGACATAACTCTCTTAT
Organism: Catocala fraxini; assembly: GCA_930367265.1. Classification (NCBI taxonomy): domain Eukaryota; kingdom Metazoa; phylum Arthropoda; class Insecta; order Lepidoptera; family Erebidae; genus Catocala; species Catocala fraxini. The sequence goes on from OV884031.1 coordinate 3,733,404, forward strand.
CTCCTCTTGTGGCGAGGGTGTATGAATCAGGAGCATTTCGCTCACGCACATTATCAGTACTAACTGTATTTAGAAAATTTTGATAAAATTTAAGTTACTTTATTTCTGTTGATTTCGGCAATACATCGTAAATTCAATATTTCATGTGATTAAATCGGCACCCTGTATAATAATATGTTGTTGGCAGGTTAAAAGAGCTGGGCGTGGTGACGTTCGGGCACTACGACTCGCCAGTGGTGCCGATGCTAGTGTACTCGTTCAGCAAGATGGCGGCCACGGTGGAGCGCCTCACCGCGCGCCACATCGCCACGGTCGGCGTCGGCTTCCCCGCCACGCCGCTCAACAAGGCGCGGATACGGTGAGACACCACGCACACGCACACACGCGCTGTATACACGCAAACACACACAGACATACATATTTCTTTGTAATTACTCGATATACAGCCACAAAAATTGCAACTTCAAAGCCATGATATTTCTATACAAAGTTTTAAGAAATGAAATTGATTGTTCATCCCTTTTGGAATCATTCAAATTACGTATTCCACGTCGTGTGCCAAGACGAATGCTCATCAATGCAGGATTGTTGCACCAGCCATTTTTCAGAACAAATTTAAAACAATTTTCTTCTTTATCCCGCTTATCTAAAGCATACAATGCTATTTGTGGTGAAATGGATGTGTTTGCGGAGAAGCATTCCACATTAAAAAAGTTGTATTAAGGTTGTTAAGAATAGGCAAACGGCATTTGTAAAATTATTTTGTTGTTATTTTAAAATTCTTTAATTCCTTGCTATTACTTTTTTAATTTTGTTTATATTTTGTAAATTTATACCTCTCACTAATTAGTAATTGGTGTTTTTTTTTGTTTTCTTAATGAATTAAGATAACGGTGTTACACCATAATTTGTGCATGCTGCGACACCTTAAATTGTTGTGCATTTAGTTACTATTTGTGATCTTATTTAGATATGTAGAAATAATGTAACAACTACTGCATGTCCAAATAAATAAATAAATATACTATTGCAAGCATCTGAAGACTACAGCAACCGCGCATCATAAGACCGGCCATATGCAATAAACATCGCATCAAATGTATAACACGTATTACACAATGCATATTAATAGCTATCATATTATAGTATGTTATTACTTTATCTCGGCCTGATAAGCGATTATAATTAAATTCTAACAAGAAAACAATTCATGCGTGTCGCGATAACTAAATATTGATCTAATCCCTATTCAGTTGTTTTAGTACGCCAATAATTTATGACATAAACTTACATACTATTTATAGCAATAGCTCAGTGGGGAGACCAACAGACTGCAATGCAGACGGTCTCGGGTTCGAACCCACGTCGCGCACCTCTGACTTTCGGGAGTTATATGACTTTTCGAAATTATGTGCGTATTGATTGACAATTATCGCCTGCTCCGTGCCTCGGAGAGCACGTTAAGCCGTCGGTCCCGGCTGCCATGAACATCTATGGCAGTCGTTATTGGGAGAGTGTCGACACAAAAGATCCCACTGGGTCGAAGTGTCGCCAGGCTGCACTGACTGGCCCCCACATAAGATACATATTTATATACTGAAGATGTTTTGATTCACGTTATGTATGTATGTATGTAACAAATAGAAAGGGCTACCATAACCTATGGAGAACAAAGGAAGCCCTGTCCCCGTAACAGCGATAGGACAGCGATGCACGATTGTCACAGAAAAATAATCTTATGATACCGCATTCTAATGTTCATCTATTCGTTTTACTCGTCATTATTCGAATCATAATCGATTATGATCAGGATCTAATGTAACATTAATTTGATTAATTTTTATTGATTGTGCTGATTACTTTTAATTTTGGTCATCAGTCGATTCGAAGCTTTATTTTCTTTCGTGCCTCGTAGAGTATATAACTTGACAATTTTCTATTGCTTTATTTTTTATTTGGAGCAATATCTGAATTGCGCTGGTGACACCTGAATTCGCAATTCGAACATTCAAATATCTTAAACATTCGAATGACACGCAATGCTAATAACTAGTCCCAAATTATTTAATCTCTATAATATTATTAACTTATTATTGTTATTACCTTTAGTTTTTTAAAGTCATTAGCATATGGTATAATGGTTGCAACACCTTGTTGATATGAGTTGTAAAATACTGAACTTATATTTAATTGGCGATTTAATAGAGCGGCCGTTGAGTTTCTTGCAGGTTTATTGTCATAGGCTCAACCTTTTGCCTGAACCTAGCAACTAACCTAAATGTAACTTCAGTAACTTAGTAAACTCACTAACCTATAAATTTTGACGTTCATAAGTGTTACTTTGTGACCTAACTGAATAAATGGTTTTTGACTTTGACTAACTGACAATCACACATCTTTCGAGTAGTCTTCACCCATATTATGTCACCTATATAAATTATATAAAGTCATGCAAATCATAGGAACGAAGTCCATTGTCATCCGACTTTACTTGACTAGACCTATAACTTTTAAACTTTCGCGTTGCATTTCGACCAGGTTACACTGGCCGTGGTCACCAGCTTGTGATCACGGCCGGTGTAACCAAACGTCAAGCATTAAAAGGTAAACATTATGCATATTCCACCTTATCCCGCCCTCTCCTTTCCTATCCAGAACAACGCGTGCTGGACTCAGATGTCATCATTACAAGGTAGAATCGATTTGAGCGTGCACCGACAAATTTGGGCCCTCATACCTCTGCCGAACGATCAAGGCATGGAATTCACTGCTAAAGCACGTGTTTCCTTCTTCTTACAATCCTGGGTCCTTTAAGCGGGTCGTGAAAAAGCACCTTCCCAGGCCGTCAAAGTAGAGACCTCAACATCGCTTCAACTGCTATGAGGACGGTGTGGAGGCCACTGCTCTTGGACCACATGACTACTTACCATCAGGCGGAGTGTGGTCATTTTAAGATGACAAAAAAGAAATACTCGTTACGTACTACTACTAACTTAATTACTAATAGAGTATAATTTGTGCAGGTTCTGCGTATCAGCGTCTCACTCGCGCGCACAACTGGACGAGTGCCTGGCGGCGGTGCGCGAGGTCGCCGACGAATTGGGGCTGCGGTACTCGCGCCAGAAGTAGCCCCGACACACACCTTGCAGTATACGTGCTAAACTTATACTTAATAAATTATTTTCTCACACATTCATGTCTTGTTATTTTACTTTGCTTTTTGTCGTGGACCGAAAAGGTTCGGATTCGTCTGGTTCTAACGAACTTCTTTTTTCGGTTTTACGGTCGATATGAATGATACGAGAATTACAACTTTAAACTAATAGTGTATTAGAAAAATAACAAGTACGTATAAATGGTTACTAAAGTAAACCAAATGGTTTGAATATAAATGGTTAGCTAAACTAGAATAATTTGATATTCATTGGAGTAAATGGTTTGAGTTACGCGCGAACTAATTCGACAGCCGTTTGTGTACTAACTCTAATAACTTAATGCCGATGCATTTATAAAATTGTGCAACGACAAAAATGCTGATCTGTTTGTTGTGATGCACCGAACATGGACAGATTGGATCCCAGATGGTGCTATATGGCAGCCTGGTAGACCAAAGCGTCGATGGCGGGACGAATTAATTAGCTACAGGAGAGACTGGTGCAAACTAGCGCATAACAGGGATACGTGGAAAAGCGAGAGGGAGGCCTCTGCCTTGCAGTGGGACAATACAAGCTGATCTTCGACCTACTTTGCATAGGTCAGACCACTTATGGTGGACTATTTGGCAATCTCTCAATCGCATGCAGGTTGATGTTTTATTATGACATGTTAAATTTACTGCAATATAGGTACCTGATGGTTTAGTAATTAAGATCACCATCTCTGTTGAATATATTGCAAACAAGGAATGTCACTTTGACGGCCAAAGGTTCCGAGTATTATTTTTCTAACATGTTTTTTTTACTAAGGCGAAGATAGTATAGTATTAAACTGTTTATTGTTATTATCTTTAGTTTTTTAAAGTCAGTAGCATATGGTATAATGGTTGCAACACCTTGTTGATATGAGTTGTAAAATACTGAAATTATATTTGTAATTAGAAAATCTACTACATATTCCCTCATAATTAGAGTTCCCGTGAAAATATTTCCTACTCCACATCCACACCTACCACGCTGCTAACAGATCTGCAAGCCTCCTAGTAGAATCTGATCCCAAGATAACCTCATTGTCGTAGGGTTAGCGCATACAGACAAATACATGCATGCACTTACACACACACACACCCACACACACACACACACACACACACACACACACACACACATAACATACATCATACGGTACTAATATTCGTAACCACTCACACTAATATCACATAACCACATACCAAAATCACCTATTTGAACTCCGGCTGTCCAGAGTTAGGAGAGGCTGGTAATCTGTCATACAGGTGTATCCTAGTACAGATACCAGTCTCTCACGCAGATTTCCACTATATAAGAAATGTTTATCTTAGCCTAAGTTATATATTGTTTTTTCTGTAATTTTCTGTGTGAGAGAGGAAACAAATGCTTTATTATTATTATTATATTTAATTGGTGATTTAAAAGAGTGGGCGTAAGTTTCTTGCAGGTTTCTTCTCATAGGCTCTACCCTTTGCCTGAACCTAGCAACTAACCTAAATGTAGCTTCAGTAACTTAGTACACTCACTAACCTATATATTTTGACGTTCATAAGTGTTACTTTGTGACGTAAATGAATAAATGATTTTTGACTTTGCGTGGCGGTATTTGTTCCACTTCTTTCTTGTGTTGGTGGCACTAGAGCTAAGTATATTGTTAAAGGGTGACGAAAGGATGAATTGGAACAGCTCGTGAGAACACGCTATAGTATAGAGGGTAAAAGACGATCATGAGTAAAGCTGGCCGCAAACATACGGTTTCCTGATCAGGTTTCCGAAACAGAGATTCAGATTCGGATACCCGAATGCACACTTTTTATACGAATTTGCTATATACCGCACACGTTCTTATATTTTTCGTGAGAAAATAATTCCCGTCGTTCCATTCGGAATCTCGCCGGTGTGTACTGAATGAAGAACGGAAAAAAACCGATGACGTGCATTCCGAACGCAGCGCTCGCTAACATTCTGTATGTACCGCTGCACACGAATGGAATAATTAGGGTGCCTAGTGTGAGTTGTTCGAAACGTTAACCGCGTTTGGCTCTCTGATTGGCCAAGAGCTAGGAGCGGGCCAATCGGAGCGCCGAACGCCATAAATGTGTCGATCGCGTTAACGTAAAACAAACTCGCACTAGGCACTCAGAGTTAGCTAGACACGGTAGCGTTACCGTACGTACTGGTAATACTAATTCCTGATGAAAAAAACCCAACGTCTGCGCAAAGCTGACGGAATGACGAATCTGAATCCCTGTTACGGAAACCTGATCAGGAAACCGTATGTTTGCGGCCAGCTTAATGGCTTAGGTACTGATTCTGAAATAGCCAAGTCCTGTATATATCAGTCGTTTCATTACATACTACGATGAATTTAATAAGTTATTTTAGTAAGGTAAGCCAGGCGTGGGTGTAAGCCTATATAACAAAATTAATTTACTATGGAGTTAATAATGTCCTCCAGACCACATTTCGGTCACGGCGGCCAATCTTAACGAGGACTAGACATATCTGCGCAGGCGATATTATAATGCACAAGTGTGTGCGCAAACACAAGTGCACTCTCTGTTCCTTCCCCTCATGATCCGATGGGACGGATAATACGACACGACCGGAGGGAGATCAGGCGCAGGACTAACCGTCCACAACTCAATGTGTGACTGAGTCTTTTCCGTCAGGGACAAAGCTATATATATATAACATAGGTATTTTGGATATATGCCAATCGAAACAACAATTTGGTCTTTGCTGAAATTTTATTTATTTATCTTTGGAAATCTATGAAAACTCATACGAATAAATACTAGGGAATATCACCATCATCTATGCCCAGTGTTTTTATCCCGACTATACTAGTGAACGAGATAGCGCTACACACTGTGTATGTAATAGCACATGTAGTACAAGAGATTGTACGATACCAATGCAAAAATGTCAATGCACGGAAATAGCACAGTATACTAAGAACAGTAGTTTATCTAAGACCGTTCGGCGAGTTATTAGCCTACTCTTGCGTTGGCACTTAAGGTTGTCACTTTTATTTTTAGTTAAATATTATATGCGTATTATGCGCAGCACTATGTTTTAATTTATATAATATAACGTGAGAGCAGGCGAACGCAAGCGGGCGTGCAGCGTAGGTACTTGAACGCACCCGATCACATGACACATTCGCGGTACGGCCCACGCTGCCGCCACAGTATTCCGCCGTATATTATGCTAATGTGTGCGTGGCAGCGCGTGCGTAGGTACACGGCGCCCGGCGCGCACACACACATTCAAACCGGCAGTGGCACATTTCTATGAAGATGACTTACTGTTCTTAGTATACTCTGGAAATAGCGCACTGGGCGTGAAAGGTACCTGTTTGTCTACGCTGGCGAAGATAAGATATAGAAAATATATAAATAACATTCTACATGAAATAATTGTTCTAAAAAATAAGAAATCCAATATTAATATCAGTTTATATTGCCGCATTGCTGGCCAAGCTTGCACTTATACGCATATAACTTTAAAGTCAAAGGTGCGTCTCGAGTGGCTGTGTTATTACTGGATTATTATGTAAAACAATTTTGACAAAATTTTAGGCGGTCTAGGCAAGTTCATAGTAAGCACTTACCGTTATCAACGAGAGGGTATGACGGTAAAACTTATAAAAGTAAGAAAGGGCACTAAATGCTGCCTGCTATTTCGAACAGAGCATCTACGAGCGAATGAGATATGCTTTTATTAGGATTTATGTTATAGAAATTAGGTACTCTATAGAAGATTCTCTTCTGAACATTCTGAACATGAGATCTATCTTTTGAACATTCGATGAAATTGTATTACCGTGTATAAATTATAACTCACAAAAATTGATTTCAAATTTTAATTTATAATGTTAGTGAATGTAGTTAATTTTTTATCTATCTCTTTTGTATTTGTAATTTTCATGGAGATCAGTTGAACTCTAAGTAGTACAAGGAACAGACTATGTCAAAGTCGGCTTTTCTAGCCTGGCCGCTGTAATTTAAGCATAATCCCAGGTTTAATCGAGGGTCCTGTGGGTGATTTTGAATACTTGTTCCTACCTAAAAATCTTACACTGCTAACAGAGTTATTAGCTTACCAGCTGTCTTTGATCCCAAGATAATTATACTGCATTATCGTAGTGTAAGCACACATAGCACATACACACACGCAGACTCACACATGTATACACACACTTACGCACACACACACTCACGCACACACACACTCACGCACACACACACTCACGCACACACACTCACGCACACACACACTCACGCACACACACACTAACGCACACACTCACTCACGCACACACTCACTCACGCACACACTCACTCACGCACACACACACTCACGCACACACACACTCACGCACACACACACTCACGCACACACACATATATCTATACTAACATTCATACACACACGCTCACGCACACACAAGCATACCTACATACTCACCGCATTATAACATGAATAGAATTATGTTTTTAATAAGTCTCTCTTTATACATCTCTTACTTCTGAATACCAATCAACGTGGTTGCACTTACTCGAGCTTCGGCTAATCTAGAGTTGAGAGGCTGGTAATCTGTCATACAGGTCCTCCTAGTGCAGATGCCAGTCTCTCACACAGACTCACCTACTCGATCATGTAAAACTTAGTTTAAAACCTGATTTATTGTAGTTATTCTGTGTGAGAGTGAAATAAATAAATTATTATTATTATTTCTTGGGATAACTTTTTGGGAATACTGGACCTTGCTTTGGCCAAATTTAAGAAATCAATTGTCTGGTTTACTGATAGTAATAGACCTTGGCAAGGCTAGTAAAAACGTTGCAAAAACATCCACGATAGATATTTCAGACAAATTTATTATATTTAGTCTGCGTATAATTATCAGTATTTAAGTAATATGTTTGGGACGCTTTATCGTTATAAAAATTGACCTTAGTCCGCGGCTCAAGCGACCTACATACAATGGTAGCTTAAATCAGTCAATGAATCACATATCCATATCTGCTTATCACTCAAATGGCGAGATAGCTAGATAACGATGCGTGGCCAGTGTACCACACGGATATATGACAAATAGTACCTGTGCTTATGAACCTGGAACAAGTAAACCAAGTGTAGTGACATATAGTGTGTGATGTGTATTTTATTATTAAGTGTGTGAACGATGCGAGAGTGTGTGTGTATGTTAGCGGTCGCACTGCTGCTAAGAGCCGCAGCGTCCGTCAGCCAGAACATCACCGTCGTGAGGAAACAGTGAGATGATCATCTTACCTTATATCGTATTTACACCGTTGCTACCATGATTGCTACTGTCAATTACTTATAAGTATTTTAAACAATATACGTGCTACAGAAAATGTGTCTAAGTTACATTACTTGCGTAAATCGCGTTTATTTATAACTGGCGCTGAATATGAGGAAAAGCTACGTTATAAACAACAGTAATCTTCCTGTTGTGTAAGACTTTGCTTTGTGGTAAACTAAAATACTTAAATAATAATATTATTTGCCTCAAAAATACATATACATACATCTTACTAAAACTTCTTTAGAATATTTTCTAGTTGTAGGTATATGCTTATAATTTAGAAGTCATGCATGTTAGAAGCTGTCGTGGCTAATGCTAGTTCGTTCAACAGGTTGTCCTTCGAAGAGGAGCATGTCCTGGAAGTAGACGCGTCCATCGAGTACATTCTAGACTTTCTGCCGGTGAGTATAAGTAGTAATACAAAGCCAAGTGTATATTGTCAAGTATAAGGAAATAATCGCTAACGGTAGAGCAACTAGTCTTTTTATCAATATAACATGTATACATTAGGTGTGTGCCAATTATGAAGGTTTGTATACGGAAATGCCAGGTAATCACGAAAAAATTCTGGTGTTTTCTAGAAAGAGAGCCATTACATGTACAAACTTCAAATTTCGTCAATATTATAAAAAATACTTACAGACATAGACTAGGTACCTACCCATAACTAAATGAACTAAGCACCAATAACTAAGAAACCTCAGGTATGTTTCTCAGATGCCCAGATACCTATGTTTGAAAATTTAAACATGATACGTATCTATTTACCATTCGTCACGACCCTCATAGGTACATATATGACCACGCCTTCTATTCGACGTTTTATAAGTAACCCACACAGAAACATACCTATACTTAAATAGTTATCTATATGAAAACATCACAATGTTTTCGCACAGATAGCTGTGTTAATTTTATAAAATATTAGCGAATCTCCGTATCAGGACAGGGGCTGAGATACGGAAGCTCTCAGCTATCTATAATATTAATATTATTTAACTATACCTACGGCATCACCATTACAAATATTTGAATTTTTGGGGCGTTTTTGTTAATTGATTATCCAGTGCACATGACAACTCACCAAATGTTCATTATTAGGATTTTTACAAAGACACAGCCAGATATGCATATATAATATACAGATTCAAGATTTAAAGCATAGGTAGATGTGCCCTCACCAAACTTAGATCGCTCGGCAATTAAAACGCCATTAGATAGAGCACGATAGTGAAAAATTTAAATATGAGTGAGCGTGATAATACTATATTTATCAGATTTCATATTAGAATTGTGCGTCAAATGACAACTTAACCTCTTATCAACCAACGCTAGGACGCCGGCATCCGGGCTTAACCGAGCTGTTTAAAACGTAAATTATGCTGATAGTTTTTTTTGTTTGAATAGCTTTTTTGTATTTTCGTATTTTTGATAACTGGATTGGTTGAGAGGTTAACGTCCAGAAAAGTGACCCTGGGTGCGTCTATGATTTAAATCTTTGATATAGATGGAATAATGTGTTCAGAGTGGCGACCAAGGCTTTTGGCCAACGCGCGTGTGGCTGAGGACTGATGGTGGTGACACCGCACATCCCCTGCTTGTGACTGCACGACGGAGAATAGGTAATACAACTCTTCGTTAGATAACTTTACTTTACAACAAACACCACTAGAAATAAAATAAGTAATTCCCGCCGTGCTATTTAGCTTAAATCTCATCTCGAACTTGTAGACCTCGCTAGTAACCACTGGTATTGCCATAGCTACCGTGGAAAATTCCAATTATAACAGATGTCAGTTTGGAAGTGAGACTGAAGCGGCAGCATCCCACCGGCGGCCAAATACAATAGCTTTTCAACTAGTGGCTCTTCAAAATCTTCTGAAATGCCAGACATAAATTTGGCATTTCTGCAATCGACGGAACCAGCTGTATCGTAGAAACGTAACATAATATTGTTACCTACGTGCTGGGTTCGACGGATAAGAATATAAACAATATTACCGACTAGAACACGTTTTATTCAAACACACAATTAAATTTAAAACACAACAAACACTATACCACACTTTTTCACTGTACTGCTTCAAACTCCGTAGTATTTTCGCTTCCGTTCGCTTCGATGAACACTTGACCGCTTACGATTGTAAACTGACTCGGCGGTGCGCGTGCGCCCTATTTATACGCGTGTAAAGCGTTTCTAGAGTTTTCTAGTAACGCTATACCCGGTATGTAAACAGTACGATGTTTCGCGAAAGTACCAGCGTTATCTTTAAGATTCTCGTACGCATACCTACTACGTAATTCCGTAAGATGTCAATAGATGGCGGTGTAAATTATTAGACGGAACTGCCGAGTCTTTCCCACAATGCCGAGAGATGTCACTGGGCGTAACAATATATATAAACTATCTTAGTCAAAAGGATGTGTTATGACTGCTCGATGTACCTACCATGGCATTAATTTTCAATGCACGGTCGGGCAATGTTATTGCGTTTTTCTGTTCTCTGAAATTTCTCAAGACTGAAAATATTCTAACAGGAAATAACGGTGTCTAAAAATTTGCCAGGTAGACCGCAATAGATTCACTTCTATTATATTTGAACTAAAACGGAAGCAAAAATTTAAATTATAAGTATACCTATACCTACTCAGTATTATACTCTTTCGTGCAGATATTAATAAAAGATATTTGTATTTAGGAGCAACAACATGGCAACTGCCCTACTACATAGGAGAAACTCTTCTGTACCAGCAGGAACGGACGCTGTGCCCCGAGGACAGCCTCGATGTCGTAGCTCTGAGAGAAGACTGCGGTTAGTATACGCGTATATTACCTACTTACTTATCTACTTATAAAATGTCCGTTTACAACCACAGTATTTCAACACACCTATCAGAAAAGCTGGTGGTACGGCTTAATTTTCTTTATTCTGATTCTGAGGCCCGCCAGTCTACTATGGTTTTGGCTACCTACTTAACATCTTTAAGATTCTTCCAAAAATATCGAACTATATTTATTTTGTTGAAGCAGCGATAGCTCAGTGGGGAGACCAACAGACTGCAATGCAGAGGGTCTCCGGTTCGAACCCACCACGTTGCGCACCTCAGACTTTCAGATGTTATATGACTTTTCGAAATGATGTGCATATTGATTGACAATTATCGCCTGCTCCGTGCCTCGGAGAGCACATTAAGCCGTCGATCCCGGCTGCCATGAACATCTATGGGAGTCGTTATTGGGAAGTCAGTGCCCTATAATATCCTGACACTGGTCTAGCCTTAGGGTATCGTTAGCCTTCGGGTTGCGTAGGTCAGGTGGCAGCCACTCCGTGTAAAAACTGATATCCAGTCAAATCCGGTTAGACTAGAAAAGCCGACCCCAAGTGACTTGGGAATAATAAAGGCTTGGGAGAAGAAGATTTATTTTGTTGAACAAGCTATTATTATTATACAAGTAGGTATAATAAATACGGACGACATATGTAAAGTCGGACGTGCGTGCCGTACAATCTCGAGGAATTTGTAGACTGATATCTCATCTAACAATCTCCATATTGGATTATTGTTTATTTTTTATCTTATTTAACACTAAGTATGTCGCGCATCTGTCCGAAATATTAAGGCTTGTGGTACCAACTAAGCTGCATCGTAAATTCATGTTTGCATATCATGTTCATATGTATAGCCGAAGACATTTATGTGGCCTCCATTTATTTAACTAATTTAGCCAACTTTATAAAACAAACCTGGTGTAACAATGCTTTATTTTTGACAAAGAAAAACAACAAAGATACCAACATTATTCTGCATTTATCTTTTTTAGGAATAATACAAAAGTTTTCCTTTTATATGATTTTTTGTGTCAGATTGCATACACAAAATTCGGCACACTTTTAATTAAAATATTGAGGTTAACATGTCATTATTGTGATATGGTCAGAGGGTCCCGAGCCAGCAATCCGTGGTTCGGTATCGCTGCACGTTGGAGCGTCGTGCGTCGCGCCCGCGACCCTGTGGCTGCGGCTCTCACCCGACCGGGACTGGCGCCTGCCGTTTGATAAACCCGTGATCGTACACGCAGTGGAGGTAAACCCGTAAACAAATATACATTTCATACTACACACACTTTCATTTGTGTGATGAGAGTCAATCATATTATGGAGAAACATGGTGTGATGCCCTCCAGCACAAATCGAGGATCCTTCAACCAAGCTGGGTGATCGTGCTTGGCGGGTCCGCAGGCCGACGGTTGATATCGGTAATATAGTAACTCGCTGTGTAAACTTCGCTTGCGCGATTCAAGAATGTATAGGAAGTGTGTAATTGTGTACAGCGCCATCTCTTGTCATGTGTCAAGACTTCCATGTCTGTGTGGAGTCTACAATAGTAAGTTATTGTTTTTTACATAATATATTATAGTAAATCAGAAGACAGGGAGACAAGGAAACTCATACAGAGACTAAAAACACCATTTATTGCTTAGTCACACTGACACACAATGTATCCATACAATATAAAATACGTTATTATCAGAGATGCTTACAGCTCCAGGCATTAGCAAAAGAACGCCCTTACGCAAATCTTAAAAATTGGCGCACACTGCGTTCGTTACTTGGTCAATTGAGATACCCGGTCACGCAAGAATAAATGATAAAATGAATAAAATATTACATCCGGCTGTTGTTAATCATTAGACGTACTTATTAAAAGTTATTAAATATCAAATTAATATAACAATATGTCGTCATCATTTATGTTCAGAGCAGTCTACAAAGTGTATACAGCTTTCAAAGCGCGTATGTTAGCCAGGACTAATTAGACTCACTTTTTACTGCCAAGCGCTTTGTTTATTTGTATTATTAGGTACCTAATGTTAAACTAACGTCGCAAATAATGTAAAAAAATATTTTGTCAAAGTCTTTATACACAAGTAAAACACAAATGTCCTTTCTAAAATTGCCATTATTGCTGATACGCACTGGCAGTGTCGTCATGCAATGTGTTTTGTAAAATGAAGAGTCATGTAGTTAGTTCAACGGTATATGTTGTACACTTATGCACTTCATTAAGAGATATTACTGTGAATATGTCCTGTAGAAGACTATGGAAGAGCAATAATATGGTGGAAAATTATGGTGTGTTCTGTTTGCAGGGAGCCCCTCGTATTCACTACTATCAGTTCGAGGCGGAACAGACGAGCGTGCGACTGGTCGTGGAAGCCGAGGACAACGTGTGCGCCACCATCGCTATACAAACATATACGGTGTGACAATTTCTCCATTCTATTTATTAATAAACTGCACTAAATAGTGCCCAACCTGATGCTTGGCTTATCCGTCATAATAAGTTCTATAAAAGCGAAAGACCCTGGTCCTCACAACTCATTGTATCCTAGTTCCACACTAATCACACGTCTCGCAATTTTTCTCCTTAAATCAATTTTTTATGGGTTTTAGCCATATTTGCAAATTGCCCAAATAGGCAGAAAGTATTGAAATTATTTCCTCTATTGTAGAGTCTATAACAAATCTAGACCACTGTATCTAGTCTAAGTAGTGAATTAAAGTGCATTACTGTGTTCTTTCAGTGTCCAATCGCGGAGACCATAGACCTCATCGAGACCTCCACCATGAGGATGACGGTGCTTAATTCTGGAGGTGCACAGATTTCGGTAACAACTTTATACTATATAGTTTCCCAATTTAGTCACTTTTAATATTAGATATGTGAATTACTTTATATTTTGTCAAAAATAGTTCATAGTTTTATCAAAATAATCATTAAGTTTCTAATATACAGAAATCCCGATAATGTTCGAGCGAAGACCCACGAACATAGTGTAGCTGGTGTATGTGTGGTCAATAAATAAATAAATACAGATTGACTTTTCCAATTTGATACATGGCATGACGTAAATATAATGCATGATAAATAGAGCAATGGTGACTGTCATAATATTATTGCAAGGAGAAATCGACCTCGTTGTTCCATAACGTTCAAATTAACCGCAACCGTAGGATGGTAGACCAGATTTTTGGCCGATTGTGTATCAAAACTTTGTTAACAAGATGGTGTCCGGAAATTGCTAAGTGAATGACCCAGCAGTTTTGACATTGTGTTGCAGCGCAACGCGTACCCTCGCGGGTTCTACGTGATCGCGCTGGTGCGCGAGTCTGACGACCCCTGCCGCCAGGAGGAGGTGTCATCGGAGGACTGGCTGTGGGAGGTGGCCGTGCTCGCCGCCTCCGAGCGCGACCCCGCCGCCGCGCCGCGCACGCGCGCTAAAATACTCACTGTACACATCAAGGTGAAAACACTCCTTCATTCTTTCTTCTGCTTCTCTTTTAACCTCTTACGAATCTCTTGCGAATCGACTTCTTCTACGTCTCAGTATTTCTCCTCCATCCCTTACTTCTATTTATCTTTCTAAGATTGCTTTAAAGAGGTTTTATTTCTGTAGGAAGCTTGTTTAGCAATTGCGGTTCAAGTTTTATGATTTTATCTAAATATATTTAGGTAGCCAATTGTTATCTCCTCTAGTTTCTTACACAAATCTATGTATAGTATTCATGGGTATACTCAGGATATGGTAAGATTCTATTTATTTTATTTGAATTTGCTTAGTAATTCAAGCAATCATCTTGTTTCACATCTTTACAATATTCTGTAAATCATGAATAGCCAAGATGACAGGTGAGGAATTTAGGTGGCATTTTGAAATTTGGGCTCGGTGTTTCCAGCAAGCTTTTAAAGGATAAGTGCGTGTGTCGTTTGCAGGCGGCGTTGTCCCGCGCGCAGTACTTCGTGGGCGCGGGCGTGTCGCTGGCGCTATTCGTGCTGTTCTACGGCGTATTCGGCGCGCTGGTGCTGGCGCAGCGCTGGCCGCGCTGGCGCCGCCTCGTGGGGCCGCTCGCCGTGCTCGCGCCCAGTACGTACTCACCACACTATTATATAATAATATCAGCCCTGTATTGAAACTGTCCCACGGGCCTCTTTTCTCTGTGAAAAGGGTTAGGCCAGGCCAACATTGTGGAGGACTTTCAGATATGCAGGTTTTTATATTTTCCTTCACTGTTAATTAACTATTTAATACGCATATTACTTCGAACATGCGCGCCTTAGATCGAACGCGAGACGTCTGCGTGGGTGTCCTACGGTCTTCCAATAGGCTATCGCTGCTTATTGGATATAGATAAAATAAAGTGCAAGTAGGGTACTTGCACTTTATTTTATCTATTGTCGGTATATCGGCTTTCTGCTATACACGCCGTTCGCACTTCAGTTACACTCTGTCAAAGCAAAAGTGCCAGAGAGAGAAGCGTGCGCTCCTCTCCCCCACTACAATACAGCGCAGCGTGTACGCATAAAATAACAAAACATGAAATATTAGTCATATACACTACACTACTTAATTAAGAGTTGTAGTTTTATGTATCGGAGTTAGCTGACTATTGTCTGTCTCAAATGACATTTCTCTTTGACATTCTTTGTTTTTTTGCTTTCATGAGAAATGGCTCCATGCTAACGTGAGCTGTGGTACCAAAATTATAATTCCATGATAATTTTAATTAGCCTCAATCTCTTCTCTGTGCCTAGCAATTCTAAGTGTAATTTTATGACATTCACAAGTGTTAATTTGTAATAATATCTTAGCTTAATGTTGATCATACTGCAGAGGTTTTCCCAAGAGAACACAGCAAAGCTTCTTCAAAATGCGCATAAAATGTATAAATGCAACCTATTTTAGTTTGTTCATATTTGCAGCAAAATAAACGCATTATACCTTGCATAGATCTGCGTTCTGGCATACGAGGGATATATAAAAGAAACAAAATAAGTACAGACTTACAGAGTACCTATGTCACAACTTTTGTATTATTGAAGAGTAACAAGTATCTCGCATTGTTCACGATGTATAAGTGCAGAACCATAGTGCGATTCAGGAATATGTCATTGTAATAATAAATTCTTGTTGACAAAAAAAACTACCCGAGAGCTCGATAGATGGCGTTGTTCCTCTTTCCTGAATCGCGCTATGGTTTCGTTACCGCTCCACGTATATATAGCCGAGGACATATGTTTGAAATCGGAGGTCAAAATAAATTAGATCAAGTTACTGTTTGGTTTCAATTATTCACCTACTAGCACACCTTTAAAGATAATTCGCACCCTTAATAAAACAGAGACTTCTCTCAGTATTTTGGATTAAACAAATTTGAACTCTATTGCAAAGATTTAACACAAATATAATAATAGTATTTAACATATACAATTAGAGTTCAAATTGCCTTACTTTCAAATTTCGAGTTAAGTCGCTGTTTTATTAAGAGTGCGATATCACCTCACACCTGGGATTTAGTTCCAAGTTAGTGCGAACTAAATCACGCATTGTCTCCTCAGAGCCGGAAGAGGGTACGCGGTCGGAAATAGAGAGCACCATGTCTGCAACGCCGGCGCGACGAAGACGCGACTCCAGTGAGATATTTATTATTATTCAAGCTAAATAAATAAAATAAAATTTAAATTTTAGTAATCTCTTCTAATAAAAACAAGAGATTATACCGAAACTAATCAACAATCAAAGTGGTTTGTTTATATCTTACATAAACTTCACAATTAAACGCCAATCTAAGTAATCTTCCAAAACTTTGACACTGGAATAAAGCCTAGTACGAATGCGAACGTAGTCTTTTAAAAATTGAATATTGATCTAGTTTCTTATGGTATATTTTAGCCGCGACGTTCGACAGCAGTGACAACAGTGACACGGACGATGAAGAAGAAGTACAAGAGGAAGTGGTGACCAGCACTACCACCGCTACCGTCACCGCTACTCCTATTACTCCTACCACTGCTGTTATTAATGGCGTTGACAGGCGGGCTGACACGAACAACGGCGGATATGTCAATGAGATTTACTCCGTAGAGGGAGATTCGCAGCCGGTAAATGTCGATGATGATGTCGCAATGTGTGGCTTTTCAAGTCTGCTTGATATTTTAATGAAACAGACTAGAGAAGGCAAACGGTTGAGCTATTAACTTCTAGTAGCAGTTTACGATTGAATAAATATTTTTAACCCTAATTAAGAAGTGTTGCAGCGCAGTGTCGACTTTAATGGACTGCTTTTTTTTATTGCCATTGGCGGCAGACGAGCAAGCGGCCCACCTAATAGGAAGTGGTAACCGCTGCTCATGGACTTCAGCAATGTCGGGACACAGCAAAGCCGCTGCTTACCGTGAAATAAGAACTCTCTTTAAACCTCGTTTGAAGAAAGACATATCATAGCGCTCGGGAAACACCGAAGCAGGCAGTTCATTCCAGAGCTTGCTCGTACATGGAAAAATTATCACTGAAAGCGTACTGTCTTTGATTTGAACGCTTCCAGGTGATATGGATGAACCCTGTTTTGTTGTCGAGTGGTAAGGTGATAGAAAGGGTCCGCTGGTACCAAATCAAACAATTCTTTAGAGCACTCCCCGTGAAAGAGTCTGTAGAACACGCAGAGAGCCCAAAGTCTCTCCGTTGCTCCAACGACTCCAATCTATCCGTGAGACTGGGATTATTGATGATTCGAACTGCCCGTCTTTGTAAGGAGGCAAGCGGATCGAGCTAGTAGTTGGGTCCCTGCCGAGAGATGTGAGCAGTACTCCACGTGCTGCTTGAAAAGCTGCTATGCTTTGTAAAGCACAAGACGTTGACCTGATGTCAAGTATCGCCTCGCTCTGTTCAGTACACCCACCTTTTTGCTGCCTAATTTAGTTTTGTCCTCCAAGTGACTCCCAAACTAGACTTTCCACGCCGAGGATTCCAATACGTTTGGAGATACGGAGAGTAACTCCTTGAAACTGCCGCGCCATGACTAAAGGGTCCTTTTTGGCAGTGAACGCGCACATTTGTGTCTTTAAGGGGTTGAATCGAACTAAGTTCTGTTCGCCCCATTCGGAGGCCCGCCCAAGAGAGTCCTCGACTTCAGACACAAGTTGTGTTTGTCTTTCCTGTATCATGCTCCGAGAGACATTCTGATAGCTGATATAATGCACATCATCCGTGTTGTCATGCTTGCCCATAGGACTCCTCCAAAGCTTTACACACAGACCGGTTCTGTTATAACACGATTTAATTTGTCCATTGGAAGGCTTCGGCGTAGGAACATTTGCACGAAGACACATCTTCGCACCATCGTTCCTACTCCGATGCTTTTATTATTATTCGATATGGTTAAGATGACAGCTTAAAAAATGAAGTCATCTCCATATAATCTTCTCATAATAGTACATGAGCACTGTCAGGGTAAGACAGAATGCTTTAGCGTAGAGGTCATATTGGTGTACAAACACAAGTATTGTGTGTGTTTTAGTTTTCTACTGATATCGTTGTTCCTACCAGTTTTGTTTTGTTATTTTAGCCTTAGGTCATCCCCTCTCTCTACGATTAGTCCAGTTTATGATATAGCGTTCTCCTACACCAACCGTTAGGTTATAATAGTGGGAGCGGCTGTATCTTCCAGTGCCCGAGAGCACCTTCCAGGACCAGTTATAGACAGGTCTTGTCCCCAAATCTCGATTTCTCCATTCTAACCTCAGAGATCCGGTTCTCGTAAGCAAGCTACCTCGTGCCCAAGTGACACTACCTATTCTCCAGATGGGAACCAGAGCAATAAAGCCGCTTACCACTCGCAACTCTAGGAGTTGCTAACAAAAACCTCGCTGAAACCGACGGAGAAGCCGCCTCCCATATCTCCAGTATGGTACCGGAGCTGTATAAGGTACGCTCACTTCCCGACGTACATCCATACGCCTACTCAAATAGGCCTACAAGCCGGGTGTGACCCGAGTCACTCTAGCTATGACTCTTACTTGCTGAGCAGTCGAGCACCCGAGATGCGTCGTGGCAGCGAAACCACGCTGCCACTTCGCTAAAGACAACTCCGCGCCTCGCGCGACCGTCTGGTTCGCACTAAGCGCGCATGAATCCGACGCTCGAACGTTGTGGCAGGTTGCACGCCGCCACTTCGCTAAAGACAACTCCGCGCCTCGCGCGACCGACTGGTTCGCACTAGGCGCGCATAATTCCGACACTCGAACGTTGTGGCAGGTTCTTCGTAAAGACAACTCCGTACCTCGCGCGACCGACTGGTTCGCACTAGCCGCACATGAGTCCGACGCTCCAACGTTGTGGCAGGTTGCACGCCGCCACTTCATTAAAGACAACTCCGGGCCTCGCGCGACCGACTGGTTCGCACTAGCCGCGCATGAGTCCGACGCTCGAACGCCACGTGCTTGCCGAGCAACGAAAATTGTCGTCCTCAGCGGCTAACCACATAGCCCCTGTGAGTCCAACACCAATGTCAGGCACTGCGCACTCTAATCATGTCGTTAGAACACACTTTTCGAGGCGCAGTGGGCTTCCTGACCCCGCCGTACCCTGGTCCTAAGGGGGAGACCCGTAGTTCTCCCCCCGAAACCCTATCTACTCGGGTCCTGAAGATAACAGGGACAGCCTTAGGTCAGTCCGGTCAATCATAGAAAGTCTTTGCCTAGTTGAACCGTTACCATATTTAGGAGCTGTTCTTAACCAGTTATCGCTACTAATTTTTACACCAGCTTACCAGGTTGCTTGAGTAAAGCAAGACAGATGTCTTGCTTTACTCATCATTAGCTTTTCTGATGTTTAACAAGATCGGGGTGAATACAAACCCTACAAGGGTTTGTTATTCTTCTTTTTGATACACTTCTTTTTCACCCATTACACACGCACACTCTCTCTACCCTTTTCACATGGTATTGCCCGATTCGACAGTTTCATAGAGGATGCTAATATATAAAATAAAATAAATTAGGTAATCAGAAACATAATGTGTGAAAGATGTCCTGCATCTTCAAGCTCGTTCCACTATTGTTACCATCGACCACGTGTCTCACGCTGCCGAAGGCTTTATAATAGTCTAAGAAATATAATGTGTGAGAAACATGTTTCTTTTTTGTTTTGGCAGATTTACCATCTGTAGTTATGCAGGTCCATTAAGGACATTGTCATATAAATCTTGTTACAATTCATTTTCGTCACGCTTGACACTATTTTTTGATATTACTTACCACTGTTCGTCGCGCACACACGCGCACGCATCATCGTTGTTGCGTTCATATTTAACTGCAGTAGCGAGCCTGCCAGCGTCAACAGCTAGTTTTTTTTTTTTATATCAGTGCGCGTATTGAGCTGTATTGTTTGCGCAATAGGATATTCAGACGGCGAACGTTCCACCAGATCAAGAGACACCCGTCCAAACGGACGCGGCAACAGCCCCGCGGCCCTTCGGACTACCGGCGCGACTGCACGTGGCGGCACTAGCGAGGCGCCACGACCGCGTGCTGCACGCGCGCTCCAACCGCTACCTCTACACGCTTTACACCGTCGGACTGTTCTACGCGCTGCCCGTCGTGCAGTTCGTCGTCGCCTTCCAGTTGGTCAGTACACACTACTACCTACTACTGTACTGGTGCCGCCGCAATGGCATTGCGCAATAGGCTCAAGGTCGCAGGTCACTTATATGACACCGTTTCCACGCACGGTTTCATGTCAAATTTCAATGACCGCACGTTGTCCACGCGCTGACAGCTAGCAGACTGCTTTCTGTTCACGCGGTGACGAAACAAAACTTGTTGCTTTCTCGCGGCGTGCGACGCTACCTTCCCGCGCATGGTCGTGCAACGAACTTTAAACGAGTCCTGAGTGGTCTTTGTGGATATAGCGCGCGAACTGATCGCTTGAAGCTTGTATATACAATATGTATGTAATTATGTATGGTATACCTATTTCCAGGTGCTGAACGTGTCCGGCTCGCTGGACATTTGCTACTACAACTTCTTGTGCGCGCACCCGGTCGGCTCCGTGTCTGACTTCAACCATGTGTTCAGCAACATCGGGTACGCACAAAGCTTCTTTTAATACTAGTTTTTTCTCGAGTAGTATGTAACTTTTTTGGTGTCTTCTCTGGTGGTAAACTTGTTGTTTATAAATACTAAAAATACTTGTGGCATGTTTAAGAAAACAATTATTCATTTATTAATTGTTATTATTAAATAAAAACTATTATTGCACTTTTTTTGTCCACTTATTATTCCTAACATTACCTAGCCAGTGTTGGGTAGACCTAGGTGTGAACGGGTAAACATCGAATACAAATTGAATTTAATTGAATTGCCGAACTTTACCCAAAGAGCTTGGATAATACTAAGTATACCTGGGTAAACCTAAGTTTACTAGTTCGTCTAGTACAACTACTACTGTAGTCTACCAGTAACATAATTATATAGTCCACCGTCTTCCAAAAATGTCAACCATATTTTCGTCAAGACCATTATTCAATCCATATTAAGATAGAAGTACGTTAGTATGTTTGCAAAACCTGTAGTATTGAAATTGCACAAGCATAAATATTTATGTTAGTAGTTTCAAATGTCACAAGTATGAAATAATGTTTAATTAAAATTTGGTATTTTTATCATTGCAGTTACTTGTTGCTGGGGGCACTCTTTATGCTGCAGGTGCGACGTCGAAAGATGCGGCGGAAACGAAGGCCCAGACACGAGGTACAAACCAGTCGTAGCTAACGCATTGTCACCAACAATTTTCATACAATCATCATAGTTCCACACTGATATCCCCAAAGGGGGCAGAGATGTACTCACTATAATTTCATAAGCTGTGGTAATTAACCGGTCGTATACCGCCGGCTCGCATACCAGCCGGCAGATTTGTACCCGTCGTAGGCCGGTGGCTCGCATGCGAGCCACCAAATTGGTTTTACGTTAGCTTAAGCTAAAGCGAAGGCGGCGCGCGGCGTTTTGGCGCCAATTTGGTGGCTCGCATGCGAGCCACCGGCCTACGACGGGTACAAATCTGCCGGCTGGTATGCGAGCCGGCGGTATACGACCGGTTAAGTCTCTAAAAGGGAGCGAGCATTTTGCATTCTTTGAAGCACAGTGACAGATTTCGAAACCTCACTAAATAGATAATTTCTTTTTTGCGGTATTTACGAATGTTCATTTACTTAAGACCACGTCAAATGCAATAATGTTTTTCAGCAGATAATGTGTCGTAAACGAGATGTGAATGTATGTATTTTTTTAAATGATGCAGGAGTATGGCATCCCAGCGCATTATGGGCTGCTGTCGTCGCTGGGCGCCGCAATGATGATGGTTGCGCTACTCTCCGCCTCCTACCACATCTGTCCCAACGGTCTCAACTTCCAGTTCGGTAATGTGTGCTTTAATTACAATTCAACTACAACAAAATTAGATTTTAATTTTAATCGATGTTTGGAAATATCGCTAAAGAAATCGACTTCTTTGTTATTTACATACCTATTGGTAACTCTACTTAAACACAACACAACACACGCTGTATACCAATATATGTCTTTTGTAAAGTGTAGTTCTGCAGTCGAGATACTCCTGGTTTAAGCAGAATATATAGGGTACGCTAGAGTACCTAACCTGTGTTATAGTAGAATACTTCACATTAGTAGAATACCTATACGAATCTACTAAAAAAAGCGGTAAACTAATAGCCGGTTCCCTGTCCAAGACAAGTATCGGAGATTAATGTACAGTTTTGTATATACAGACACGGCGTTCATGTACGTATTAGCGGTGCTAAGTATGATCAAGATCTACCAATCTCGACATCCAGACATCAACGCGCGCGCTCACGCCACTTTCGGCGTGCTGGCTCTACTCATCCTGCTCGGTACGTATCGACCATTTTTATTGACCGTTCTCAACAAGCTATTTCTGTCGATTTTGCTATACTGACTATCATATTATTATAAAAATCGACAAATATACATACTAAATACAATGCACCAGCCACGCTTTTAAACATACAATGTGGTGGCGATTGGCACAGGATGAATTTCACGACGTAACTAAGGTGATAGGGCGTCCTCTTAACCCCCATTGCACACTCAATGCAGTCATTTTGTAAAATAATAAATTAACTATCAATATATGTAATATATCAGTGGGAGACCAACAGACTGCAATGCAAAGGGTCTCGGGTTCGAACCCACGTCGCACCTCTGACTTTCGGAAGATATATGACTTTTCGAAATAATGTGCGTATTGATTGACAATTATCGCCTGCTCCGTGCCTCGGAGAGCACGTTAAGTCGTTGGTCCCGGCTGCCATGAACATCTATAGCAGTCGTTATTGAGATAGTCAGTACCCTCTAATATCCTGACACTGGTCTAGGCTTAGGGTATCGTTAACCTTTGGGTTGCGGAGGTCAGGTGGCAGCCGCTCCGTGTAAAAACTGATATCCAGTTAAATCTGGTTAGACTAGAAAAGCCGAGCCCAAGTGACTTGGGAATAATAAAGGCTAAGGGAGTGTTATGTCTTTAATTTATTTAATCTGTCTGTAAGATGTTAATAAAGATAAACACATAGGTAATTTGATAATATCAATTACAAAGCTTTATTGCTATATGTATTTATTTAATATTCTGTGTCTTTGGCAATGTGTTGGCAGTCGTGTGGGGTGTACTGGGCGGCGGGCCGCTGTTCTGGAGTATATTCACTGTTCTACACATGTTCACATTCCTCATGCTCTCGCTGCGCATCTACTACGTGGGACAGTTCCGATTTGGTAAGTACTGTTTGCACCGCCATAGAAACCTATTAGCGGTTCATATCTTCGTTATCGATAGAAAGTGCGACGCCGCGAAAATTGTGTTGTATGGATCGCCTTAGAGGCTGACTTACCTGACATGGGTATGAGTTTAGCTTTAGAAATACCTGCAGTTACGAGCGGCGAGCAATATTTTTGCTCCAGTACCTATCAGAAAATGGTGGTCACTGGGCACGAGGTAGCTTGCTATACCGGAAACCGAATCAGTAGATTTGGGGACAAGGCTTGTATATATCTCGTCCGAGCTTTCGGTAACTCAAACAGCTCTCTGTCTTATAACAGTACTTTTGGTGGGAGGGGACACTATTATTATAAACCTTGGTAGATTCGTTATAGAATGGAGCTGATCCCACTGCTGACAACTCCCCATCTCCATAAGAAGCCTGGTAACCCTAATTACTGCGGCAACATAACACAAGGTTGGATGCGATCTTCTGTTCGGTTGCACGTCCACAATGCAGCCTAGATTTTAGTGAAATTCTAAGTTTTAGTATAGTCGCCGCTGTGCCATATCTCTAATTAAATATTGTGATACAGAAAAGGAAAGTCTTCAAGTGGCAGCTCGTGGACTGCGCTCGCTGCCGCAGAGCGGCATACGGCCGCTGTACACGGCGCGGCTGGTGATGCTGCTCATCGTCAACTTCGCCAACTGGAGCTTCGCCCTCTACGGGCTGTTCACACAGAGCGCAGACTTCGCCAGCCACCTGCTCACTGTGCTGCTGGCCAACACGCTCATGCACATGGTGTTCTACCTGGTCATGAAGTTGTTGCACGGGGAGCGGCTGCGGTGGTACGCGTGGGCATATCTAGCAGCAGGCGCGGCGGCTTGGGGACCCGCGCTGTACTTTTTCACATCAGGCAGTTCCAACTGGTCCAGTACGCCAGCGCTCTCGCGCCACCTCAACCACGAGTGCAAAGTGCTGCAGTTCTACGACTCGCATGACCTCTGGCACATGCTGTCCGCCGTCGCTCTCTACTTCTCATTCAACGCGATGCTCACGTGGGATGACGGTCTATCCGCCGTCAAGCGCACCGAAATCGCTGTTTTCTGATCTTTAAATAAATTTTCGATATTAATAAGACATTTTGTATTTTATTTGTCTGACAACCTTCAATAAATCTTTATTATACCGATAGGTATACATACACATACCTACTAAAATAAGCCATTAGGGAAAATAAATCATTTGGTTTTATATGTACTACGACAGGTACTAAGGCTAAGGCGTGTCGAAATAAAGACTATATTTATCAAATAACAAAAACTTTAGTCATGCGGCTAAAGTCTTGGGAATAGGTAGTCATAGATTAAAATGCTGTAGGTAGTAACAGCATCTTTCGTGGTTTTTTCGGGCTTGCTACCATTTTTATTATGTAAATCTAGGGCTTTGCAAAGCAGAACCACCTACCATGTAAATATTGCTGAAAGCATGTTATTATATTCTGCATTTTTTTTTTTTTTTTGTTGTGAAATCTGGTTTCCTTAGTTATGTGAGTGTGTATCAGTACTAACGCCATCTCTCGATGGACTGACTTAAAACTTCCATA
Source organism: Catocala fraxini (assembly GCA_930367265.1). Classification (NCBI taxonomy): domain Eukaryota; kingdom Metazoa; phylum Arthropoda; class Insecta; order Lepidoptera; family Erebidae; genus Catocala; species Catocala fraxini. The sequence goes on from OV884031.1 coordinate 3,759,165, forward strand.
GATAATGGTATTAAAGATTCAGGCAGTTCTATTTTTTTTAATATTATTCTCGTTGCTGTCGCTTCTTTTATTCTAGGATTTGCAAATACAGTACTTTTATTATTATTTTAGTATGCACATTAAATATTTGTTATTTAGATCATTGGCGAAAACAATTAAAAAGGTGTAGATTAAGGTGTGAATTTCGTTTTTACTTAAAGTAGACAGATATTAAGTACTAATATTTACTTCAGATATAATTAATTAACTAAAGTTTATGACGAACTTAAGATAAATAATTTAGAAAGTGTCAAAGCTAAACGCAGTTTTTAGTTCAAAGAACAAAGCAACGAAACGTTTGGAAATGTCAGTGACACAGTGACGTCACGTCAGCGACTGTCGCGTTCTCATTATTTTTATTTCGCAATTTCGAGAATATCTGCATAAATTTATTGTTTTATGTACAAAAGTGGAAATAATTAATAATAAAACATATTCACGAGATGGATAACCAATATTACTACAAACTGATGGCGAGCTATCTATCCAAACGAAACTGTGACGAGTCATTTATGAGGTATTTTTTCGGCAAGAATTCTCTAAAGAAAACACCCGAAGAACTAGAGCGAGCGGATGAGAGGAAACGAAGACTGCAAAGGGAACGATCTCGACGGTATAGGGCGTTAAAGAATGCTCGGCGACAGCATGAGGGTGGCGGTGTTGGTGGTGGTAGAGACAGCAACGACAGCGACGCGGCACGCTCCAAATCGCGCACTCTCATATTAGAGGAGGAGCTGAGTGACGGCGACGAGCCGCCAACGCTCTGCGACCTCACGTACGACGACAAGTGGCGGGAGCCGGCCGCATCTTCAGACTGCGCGTCCGACGACAACTCGGCGCATTCGGCCGCCGAGCTCAAGGAGGCGGCGCTGTCGGGTGACTTCTCGCTCAGCCTCAAGGAGTTCTTGAGCTCGCCAAACGCAGAGCTCGACTACCCAACGGTCCACAGTCTCATGTTCCATTGGCTGCAGACGTAACACTGCGCCACTCAAACTCTACACTAACACAGCAGTTTTATCACCGTTGGCTCATATCCATGTGTTTACTTTACAAAATTCTAAATCATATATTTGTTTACACAATAAACACCTATCTAGCATTGCCAATTGTGTATTGAATGCACCAGTAACTAGAATAATAGACAGATAGTGCAAGTGCAGAAGTCATATTGATCTGGTACAACTGTGAGTGTGGTAGTCTAACACATATCAAAATGTTGCTGCTTTTATGATAATTGATCACATGTGTCGACAGAACCGTCCTGCTATGATTTATTGACTAATTAGATAGTAGTAGATGTACTTTGACTGTAGATAATAATTAAAAGTTCAGGGTGGTTTACAAACTGTGCAGTGTATGTAAGCTTCATAACTTTTTGAATTTTTGCTTTCATTAGGCATAGCCGTCCCTGGATTATTTGATTGTATTAATTATCATTTCTATATGATAATGTCAACATACAGCATGTCTGTAGTGATAAGTATGATGTTTTGTTATGAATTTACAAAATCTGTAATGAATATATATATATATTATTTGTTTTGCTATTTTACATTAGCATAATAACAAATGCTTAGCATTATTTGAAAGCCGTGACATATCATGTATTTTGTATTAACCACCAGTGCACTGGTTGTGTGATAAACATAATAATGTGTTGCAGACAATACTAATCTATGGTGAAGGTAATGCAGGTGGCAGTGGTGCCATGATGTATCCACACCGTGCGCGCCGCACGCCTCTACAAAGCGCAGCGGCGCGGCGACACTCGCCACTAGCTGATAGAGTATTCCACTAGACAATAAGTTGTTGTTAAGTTGCCATATCCTAATATTTAGATACTCAACAATTATACATAATTTTATCATTATATGCATAGAGAAGTATAGAGTATTATATACCTATAGTTTGTGATACAAATGAATTTACATTTTGTGTGAACTCTACAATGTTAGGTGTAACAGGTAGATAGCGTAAGTTCGCGAGGCGGCGGCCGCTGCACCGCGTGCGCCGGCTCCGCCTGTCAGGGATGTGTGTCACACTAGTGCTCTTCATTGTAATTAGTTCTGTACACAACATTCCTACAAAAACTAACAATACTTATTTTTAAGACCTTTTCTAGATTTTTATGTACTTTTAGATCTGACACCAACCTCTACTAAAATTGATTATTACTTGAGACTGGATATTAAAACTGACTTGTTAAATGCATTTATGAACAATACTCTGGACTTGTTTACAGTATGCTCTCTGAAGTTTATTTTATGGCTTACAATCTTTTTATATTTTATATTAATTTATATTATTATGAACAAATGAAGTGTTCTTACTGGTCACATTATTTAAACTTTTATGACTATGTTAAGTATAGCTATGTTAAATAATTTCAATATTATTTTGCTTGCTTTGTAACAAATGAATGCCGCTGGCTTGAATTTCTTTTATATTTATGTTAGGTACTGTAAAGATGTAATTATTACTGGTACAGTATCAGAAATGGATCAGTGTGAAAAATTAAACCAGTGCACACTTATGCATAATCACTGAGATATATTATGTTATATTAAATAATGCTCACAATAACGGTGTATACAGAATGTAACAAACAATTGATTATATGTTTCACATTAGTCAGCGCATTATTTAGATATACACCATTAGAATGCTCAGTGCCTCAGCTGCAGTACTGTTGAAACCTATATCATATTGTTACTGTGACACATAATGACTCAGCCATATAATTAGTTTAGATATCTTAGCTTTAAGCGGACCGTAGACGGCACTCATTTCAAAGTTGCAGGTGATTCCTTTGATGCTGCAGTATATCAGATGTTGGTATATATTGGAATATTATTAGTAATAAGACTCCGGTGTGAAATTTAGTAAGACTAAAATTTATCAATGGAGTGTTCTGTATTGTACAATATTGTACTTTAGGTGCTTTCGTTATTTGCCTCCATGATAGTTTTAGTACTGGCAGCTTAATTGATAAGATGTAAAGATTGACTTGGGTTAACAGGGACGCATACTGAACAAATGCGTTATTTGATTTCTTATATTTTCTTAATTATAGAGATAAATGTATTTAGTTTGTGATGAGTATAGAGTGCCATTGGTCGTATTTTGTTCAGCACACGTCCCAACGACCGGCGATGCCTTCGAAGATATATTGTAACGTAAACCTAACGCATAGGTACTGTAAGGTAGTGCCATATTAAAAGAGCTTCCTGTCTATTTTTAATTGATCTTTTATTCATATTTAATACACACAAAATTCATATTATAGAATATAGACACACAATTTGTTACATATTATAGGACATAGGTCATTTATAAATTATTAAAATTATGTGTATAATAAAATACTATTGTTGTATGCTATACCATAAGATGTGGTCATATTAAATGGTCGTGTCTAAAAACACGATAAAAATTGTCAATATATTAGAAAGCTTTTCAAAACAAAAGTCTTGATTTGTTTTGAACAAATTAGTAGCAGCTTGGCTTTCAAGTAAAAGTAAATGCTTGGCGTTAGTGGCAATTGAAACTACGGCCTCTGAAATCGAAACTCCGAAGCAATCATTGTGCCGCTGAAATCTCAAAAATTTGGTAAAGTACGTCGTGTGAATGATGCTGTAATTCAGAAGGAGGGAAGAGAAGAGGCTCTGGCCGTTAGCCTCGATATCGCTAAGGCATTTGATAGGGTCTGGCATAGGGCCCTTCTATCGAAGCTACCATCTTATGGAATCCCGGAGGGACGCTGCAAATGGATTGCCAGCTTTCTGGATGGTCCGAGCATTACAGTCGTCGTTGATGGCTGCAGCTCCGAAACCAAAACCATTACCGCTGGTGTTCCTCAAGGCTCGGTGCTCTCCCCAACGCTGTTCATCCTGCATATCAATGACTTGTTGTCAATCGAGAACATACTTTGCTATGCGGATGACAACAACGGGTGATGCGCGTTATACCAGCTATCAGAATGTCTTTCGGAGCATGATACAAGAAAGACGAACACAACTTGTGTCTGAAGTCGAGGACTCTTGGGCGGGCCCCCGAATAGGGTTAACAGAACTTAATTCGATTCAACCCCTCGAAGACACAAGTGTGCGCGTTTACTGCCAAGAAGGACCCTTTTATCATGGCGCCACAGTTCCAAGGAGTTACTCTCCGTATCTCCGAAAGTCTTGGGATCCGCGGCGTGGAAATCTCGAATAAAGTCCAGTTTGGGAGACACTTGGAGGACAAAGCTAAATTAGCGAGCAAAAAGGTAGGTGTACTGAACAGGGCGAGGCGGTACTTCACACCAGGTCAACGTCTTGTGCTTTACAAAGCACAGGTCCGGCCGCACGTGGAGTACATCTCTCGGCAGGGGCCCCTAAATACCAGCTCGAGCCACTTGACTCCCTACAAAGACAGGCAGTTCGAATCGTCGATGATCCCAATCTCACGGATAGATTGGAGTCGTTGGAGCAACAGAGAGACTTTAGGTCTCTCTGCGTGTTCTACAGACTCTTTCACGAGGAGTGCTCTAAAGAACTGTTTGATTTGGTACCAGCGGCCCCTTTCTATCACCGTACCACTCGACAACGAAGCAAGTTTCATCCATATCACCTGGAAGCGTTCAAATCCAAGACGGTTCGCTTTCAGCGATCATTTCTCCCACCTACGTGCAAGCTCTGGAATGAACTGCCTACTTCGGTGTTTCCCGAGCGCTATGATATGTTCTTTAAACGAGGTTTAAAGAGAGTTCTTCTTTCACAGTAAGCAGCGACTTTGCTGTGTCCTGACATTGCTAAAGTCCATGAACAGCGGTTACCACTTTCCATCAGGTGGACCACTTGCTCGTCTGCGACAAATGGCAATAAAAAAAAGAACTAAAAATTCTGTTTGACACTGTCTGAATTGAAATAGAATTTATAGATTATGGTAGGCACTTAGAAGGAATTATATATGGATTGTTTATCTTTAAAGAAAATCATAGATGGGCACATTTATAGTTTTCATATAGAGAGCTTTCGCATTAATAATAATGCCTTCAGAGATCGCAATATATTTATCTCGTGCATGTCACGACTTAAAACTATGACCACACCTTAATGTTACACGAAGTACATAAATATATCGATGACACAAGTGCCGCTACAGACAAATGACATAACATATAGGAATAGAACAATATGCGACAGAAATGGGAATTACTGCCATGATTACAAACTAATGTAAATCAGAAGCAAGACCTTGAAGGAATGAGTTAACATTCGGCGGTAGCTACGCCCACGTCACTGTGCATGTGCACTAGTATGGTATTCAATGTCAACTACTTATTCATTGTGCAACACCTAATATTTTTGTTTACTAAGTTCCCCGCAACATTCGAATACACAACCCAACAAAAAATAAAATTTTCACTAACATAATGTTTTAATCACAATAAAAATTATCAGCGGCTTGCTCAAGCGCTTCCAAATGCATTTTTTTATATATTTTTGATCTTTGGAATGCTCAATGCATGCTCTTCATGCCAATTGAAAATATCGCTTTCAAGTGGCCTTTTCCTGGCAAAGCCGCTTGATAAATTGATAAACATTTAACAAAACAAAATACTTAACATAAAATTAACTTAACTGTATATAATATAAAATACATCACAATAATTCAATAATACCAGTAACTTGTACTCTGTGTAAAATAATATATCTGGACGCAAGAACCTCTCGCTAGTCAATAAAGTTCAACCCTGTCACCATCATTAGCTCCCGCACCCTAAACCTACTGAAACCTCAGTTACGTCATAGCCATAAATATGTTGAAGAAGGTGACGTTTTCTGCAACTACTAATACGTATTTACAAAACTAATAAGCTATCACATATTATTGCTTATATCAATACCGTCATTGGCACAAGTCAATTTCCACTAAAACTCTACGTCATTCTTATTCTAGATGTAAGACAAAATTATGGGGGAGTGTGATGCCTAATATCGTTTTCGGCATCTAGGTTTCAGTTCGATTTAATTACTATTAGATAAGTAATCAATTCATTGACCTCAGAAGTAGTGAGAACTAAAGAAGCTATCGCAACACGCCCGGAAAGTACACGTCCTAAGCGAACTCGGTGGAGTGGAAACCCTCGTTGCTAATCAAACAGTAAGGTAACATTCTTACATTTTTTCAAACTGTAAAAGTTAATTAAAAGTATAATGTATGCGGCGCGTGCGGTTCTATGTGGATGAGCACAGCGCCGCAGTACGGCGCGGCGGCGCAGTCGCGGCGCGAGCCCGAGCCGACCTGTGCGGGCGTGGGCGACCACGGCCGCGCCAGCGCCGCCCGGACCCGAGACCAGCGCCGCCCGCGCCTCCGACAGTGCTAGTGTCTTGTGATCGCCAAACAAAACAATTATGAAAAATTGCACCATGTACAAAATCACTTATGTGACAAGGAAAAAACAGGTAACTTTCTAAAATAAATGCTTTTAGAATGTATCGTCAAAGTGTTTTCTGACGGTAGTGGTTTAATAATCAGGTAATTCATTAGATTCTATAGATTCACTACTATTGTATATAAGAGTATTTTTAACCGATTGTGATAATGGAAACATGGTGATGCGTCCGATACCGGGATTGCAAACGCCAGCGTAGTCGTCGGCGTTCAATGAGTATATCATAGCTCCTCGCAGGTTGTTATCTTTGATGAACTTTGCTTTCTCCATGACGCTCTGTGGAGTGTCATACGAGACCCACTCCTGATTCCTGTATAAATATGGCACCTTTGCTTCACTGTCTTCCTTTAAGTTTACATCATTGTTGTTCTTCACGAAGTTGCACACATCTGGGTAATTGGTGAAACCTGAGCCACCAAGCTTTCCATATCCAGATGCTGGGCCTCCCACACGAGGATTGTTACGATTCACCAATGTAAAAGTATGGCCATAAGTAGGTATACCAACAACTATTTTGTTACGGTCCAATCCTTTATCAATGTACATGTGTATGGTATAGTTTATGTTGAGAGTGGCCAGATACATGTGTTCTGTAGATCTTGGATACAATGGGGAGTTAAAGCCTGTGAAAGGAGTGTATTTGGTGTAGAAGTGATAATCATAAGTCATAATATTAACAAAGTCCACATACTGATTCACTTGATCTACATCATATGATATGTCCACAATGGTCTCGGGTGCAGGTGCAGCAATAGTTAGTATGTAGTCTCTTTTTTCTCTGATATACTCCATTCTGATCTCTCGTAGCAACTGTGAGAAATGCTGTCTTTCCCGGCTTCCACCCTCCACTTTATGCAGAGCTGGAAACTCCCAATCAAGATCGATTCCATCTAAAGTATAATTTCTCAATATTTTTTTGATAGACCTTATGAATATTTTTCTTGATGCATGGTTGACTACCATATCAGAGAAGCCTTTGTCATTACCAGATCCACCAACTGACAGTAAAATCTTAAGGTTGGGGTTGTTCTGCTTTAGGTTTACTACCTCTCTTAAGTTTTTGTACTGGTTATCATCCAATGTAATCTCGTTATTTACAATTCGGGCAAAGGCAACATTTATGTGTGTACATAGGTAAGGATGAATGTTGTGAGGCAATAATTGGTTAGAATCGGATTCGCTGGGTAAGTTGTAGTAGCAGGAAACGACTTTATCAGATTGTGTGTCGGGCTGGGGTGGCGTTAGGCGCGCCAGATGCGTGTATGTGTAGACATGTACGTGTGCTGACGTACGCCACAGGCTCTTGTACGTCATCGAATTAATTTTAAATAGCTGATTCGTACACAGTATCATTACAAATAAAAACAACAAACCTGCGCTTGCTATCCCCAGTCGCCACACAATTGATCTGTATAATTTTTCATCAAAATATTTTATATTTATATTCTTTTCAACATCCTCTACACTTTTTTCGTTTTCTTGTAGACGTTGAAACTTATTGTTTTTTTCTTCTTTGTTCATTTTTTCCCACATATTGAGTAATCTGAAATATATTGAATGAGTACGTTATAAGTGTTATTACCTTGGCTGTAAATTCACTCATTGACTGAAGCTGGCAAGTATTACCTACCAATAGATCACCTCAGCGAACTGTTATAAAGAGCATAACACGTATTGCAAACAATCCTCGCAACAACAATGGAATGTTTGGGTAAATACAGGTGATTATCAATAGAAAAATAAACAGAGATAATGAGTGCAAACATAAACTCAATAATATCATACACCCAATCACAACATAGCGTTGTTCGTCGAATGTTCGTATTTTAAGCATAATAATATAAAAGAAGGAGACCGAGAACATAATATTCTTAAAACTAGAAAGAGAGGACCAAACAACATGTCAAAAGGTTATTACACAATGCTAAAAAAGACGCCATTTTTTTTTTAATTGTGCTTACATTATTACGCTTTAGTATTATTTACTATTTTATTTATAGTTGTCTAAAATTTCAATTTAACTTAATGATCTTCATTCAGATTCATGATAAAAATTCAATGATTGTATCATGAAACTTTTTATTGTTTAACATTTTTAATTAAACTTGCTTTGTAAACTGGTTATAAGGTAAGTTTGACATTGATGACAGTGACAAGTCACGATTAAGACTAGAATCGAGGATGTGAGTGATGTTGATCAGTAATACATAATATTTATTTAATCGTCCTTAGTAAAGTAAATCAATGTAGCTGTAAGATTAATATTGTTCAAGAGGTCATATCGTCCTCGAAACTAATCTCTAGATATGGATGACGAGTCCATGAATCGCTATGAAAAACAGCTGTACACCGTGTTTAAAACGTTCGACGTAGATAACGAGGAAGCCCTAGACAGATCAGCGGTACATGAGCTTTGTGACGCATTGCAGCTGGAGGACCGCGGTGCGGCCCTCGTGAATACATTGTTCGAGAGACGATCCGACCGAGTCACCTTCGCGCAGTTCCGGAACGGGCTCCTCGCCGTACTCGGCGGCGCGGGCGGCGACCCCGCGCCCGCTAGCGCTGCCGCATCCGCCACTCCGCAGCAGCCCGACCCGCCGCCTCAGCACAGCGACGACGACTCGTCCGGACGCGAGGTCGCTCCCAAGTTTGTTTTTGGATCTAAAAAGTACGGGCGTCGGTCGCGGCCTCCTCGTGCAACCACCGCTACGGACGAACCGATGAGCCCGCGCTCGTCATCAGCCTCTCGCCTGGACACCGACGATAAGAGGGCGAGACAACGTATGAGGTGTCGACGAAGCGCCTCTGCGATGGAGAGCCGCTATGAGAGCGGAGACCTAGACGCCACTGACCACGCTGCCGCGCCGTCCGAGCCTTTCGAGCATGATAGACGAATCGACAGGGACGAGGCCCTAGCGTTGTGTCGCGGACTACACATGGATGGCATTGACCATCGTCTCGTCGAACGCATATTCGAGGATAGCGGGACCAGCGACACTACCGTCGGTGAGTTCTTCGATAGATTAAACGCGTCGTTAACCACCACCATAGAGGAGACGAGTCGGACGACGCGGGCACCTACAGCCGGCGGTGACGGCGGGAATGAACCAGGCGACGACGAAGCGGGCGCCGGCGTGCCGAGCGATCTCGTGCTGGAGGCGTGGGAGCGCGCCGGCGTGCAGCAGCCGCGGCGCCTGCTTGTTGAGCTCGGCTTCGGTGCACCCGCGCTTCGCCCACCCGAACTCGAGCGCGCTCTTGACGACGAATTGCGCGCGCTGCCCGACTCGCCACCCGAACGGCGAGACGCGCGTGCGCTTCTGCTTGCGGCCGCGCTCGCGCTCAGTCGCCTGCGCTTAGAACTAGCGCGGCGACGCGCAGAGCTAACTACCGCCGAACGGGATAAGCTTCGCTGCGATGTCGCCGAGGCCAACAAACGGGCCCGTCTCCTCGCCCAAGAGGTGGACGAGAGTCACGCTCGTATCGAAGCCGAACTAAAGGCAAGCGTGCGTCGATCCGAGGCGAGGCAAGCTGAGGTGGCCCGGCAGGCAGCCGCCGAAACCGCCTCAGAACGCGAGCGCGCCGCCGCCACCAGTGCGCGCCTAGAGGCGGAAGTAGCGCGTCGTGCTGACCTTGAGGTGCGACTGCGTAGTGAGGTAGACGCGCTCCGGGAGCGTGCCGACGAGCTGGAAGCGCGCGCGAGTGCCGCGGAGGAGCGCGCGGCCGAAAGCGAGCGCGAGCGTGCGCGCCTGGCGGGCGAGCTGCGCGCGGCGCTGGAGCGCGGGGCGGCGGCCGCGGCGCACTGCGGCGAGTCGGGCGAGCTGGCGGCGCGCCTGCGGGACCTGCGCGCCGAGAACAAGCAGCTGCGCGACCGCAACGACGAGCTGTGCGCCGCGCTCGAGGGCACCGCGCGCCACGCCCACCTGCACCCTAGCGACGCCGCGCGCGGCGGAGACCTCTCGGCCGAACTCAACTCGCTATTGACGCAGGACCGACCAGAGGTAAGACGTGACGTGATTTTTATAACAATAGGAAATCTTACTAAATATGTAAACATGAAAGTTTATTCGCATCATTAAAATAGTCCTAATCAGCCAATTATTTACAGGAATGCGACTCATCACCTGTGAGCTTAGATCAAAGGATTCTGGGGCACGTTGAGGCCGTAACGAGGTTAAGAGAAATATTCGAGTGTGTAAGCGCTATTCCATTTCCCGATGAGAACGTTTGTTCGGCGTGTGGCTCCGTCAGCAAGGCGGTGCGTCAGCTGCAAGAGCGCGTGCGCGAGCTCGGCGACGCATTGCTGGTGGCCGAGCCGCCGCGCACGCACGCCGCCGCACAGACCGAGGCTGACGTGAGCCGTGACCTGCTCGACGTGGACCAGAAACATGAGGAAGAGAAACGGAAACTCACCACACTCGTCAAGTTAGTAAAATTTCAGCGATTTTCGTCCGCGACAGGTTTAGATTTGGTCTCACCAACATTGTCACCTCACTTTCAGGGACCTCGAAGCGAGTCTAGAACAGATGAAAGCGGAGTACGACAGGTGTGAGGAGTACTGGAGCGGCAAGCTGGAGGAGGAGCGCGACGTGTACAACGAGGAGCAGCGCCTAGGCGACGAGCGACTCGCTGAGTTGATCGCCAAGATCGGCGAGTACGAGCGCCAGTTCGCAAGCGCAGCCAACGCACTGCCCACCATCGACGAGCGCTACAGCCTCGAGGCGCAGTTTACCGACCTCGAGGACGAGTTCGCACAATACCGCCGCGACAAAGAAGCCGAGCTGCAGGCCGGCGCCGCCGAGAGCGCGCGCCTGGGCGAACGGGTCGAGGCGCTGGAGCGCCGCCTGGCCGCGGCCGAGGCCGAACGCGCCGCCTCACCCGGGCCGAGGCGCCGGCCCCGCGACTACCACAACCCCGCGTACTGCGCGCCGCGAGCCAGTGACGCGGCCGACGCGCCGCGCGACGCCTCGGTGAGTGCCCGCGGCACGCGGCGTCGGCGAGCCCGCCGCGCGAGACACCGCGCCTCACGCGGGGCCATGTAAAAACTGATCGAGCTATGTAATAGTTCCTGCAGGAAAAGAAGGCGATCAGCCACTCGGTCAGTTTTTACGCGGCTCCGTGTCCGCTGTGGCTAGCGGTGTGGGCGGGCGGTGCTGAGCGCGTGTGTGTTGCAGAGGGCGAGCGCGGGCGCGGAGGTGCGCGAGCTGCGGGCCCGCTGCGGCCGCGCCGAGGCGGCCGTGCGGCGCCTGCACGCGCGCCTGGCGGCCGCCGACGTGCTCGTCAAGGACCTGTACGTGGAGAACTGCCAGCTGGCGCACCGCCGCCCGCTGTGACGTCAGCGCCCGCCGAGCGAGCCCGCGCGACCGCTGGGTTAGCGTGCGGGCGAGCGGCCTGTCGCGACTGACTCGTACGTGGTTTACCGACTTAAGTTAAAGTGCCTTCGAATGTTCTATTTTCTTACCTATTGCTACTTGGGTACTACGTAATCACCGCCGGTGCTTGTCCCCGGTCGTGTCGGACCGCCGCGTTCATCCACATTATATGTCATATAATGCTAACGTATGAATAGTGAGACGGTAGGTAGACGAGGTGTGGAGCGGCTCAAACCAGTGATATTTGTTGCACCGTGTGCTCAGAAATCCGTATCCACTACATATTTACTAAATTTACAAGTTTTAATAATTATATTGATAAATGTCATATGTAATAAATTAATAATATATGTATATATCTAATTGAATGTAAAGATATGGTACTTTTCGTGAAATGCTTTGAGACGTCAAATTTTAGTTGATTATCAATTATTATCAGCATGCACGCATTATTGATTTATTGCATTTTTTTAAAGTAAAGTGTAGCTATATTTTATTCTAATTTGTGTGAAGATAACAGGTTGAGTAGATAAAGCGTTGTGGTGTGTAGATTGAATTGAGTTCCTAAAATGAGTAGGATAGAGGGAATTGAATTATGATGTATGTGAAGGTTATTGAAATGTTATTTTAATTTGGTTTTATAGTTATCAAATTTAATTCTGGCTTTATTTAGTATCTCCACGTTTCGAGTTGACTGAATATAATTATCTATAAAGCAACTGCAGTCTATTCAGACGGACCAAATGGATAACAGTATCATAAGTTAGACGGGTTGGATAGAAATTACATCAATTTATATAGGTGTATCAAGAATGTGAATCAGTGAAGACCAGTTTTCACAGAACGAGTTCGTGTCTTTTATTTAGGGATATCTCCATTTCAAGTTAGCGTATCGAGTCGTCACAATAATATAATTTAAATAAATTTATAGGAAAATTGTATATTAATATTCCGTTGCATACTTAGCCAAATGTCATCATGTCTTGACTAACGTGTCAGATACAATAATAATGTTATTACTGCCTAAAGACAGAAGCACACCATAAAAAGCGCGCTTTCCCCACCAAATTTTACAGTCTAAAAAGCGGTTTAGTTATCCTGAAAGTGACTGTAATAATCACCCAACGATAATCGTCACGGCTTAATAATATCACAAACTACACAGGTAAGGATGGCTAGTTCATTACAACGCGAAAACGATGGACGTGAATATTGTTGTCATAATTGATACTCGATCAACAAAACAGTAATCGTTGTACGAACGTGGCTGTGTCTCTGTTAGCCACGGTTGGTGTTGAGCCTGCCATCTATATTTGAGTAGTTTGTGTCATAGAGGACTTCAATGTGGATAGAAATAACATTTTAAAGTGCTTAATGATTATTTAATTGGTAATTACAGCCACTCTAGAGTTTATTAAACCGCTTTTTGTAGATTGATTCTGCTTTAAGACAGTAATATCAGCAAGCCCCCACTTAACAAGTGAGAAACGGCAATGTTTTGCCGTAAATCTCAGAGTTCGAAAAAATGGCTCAAGTAATATCAAAGGTCACGTGATACCACGTGACCTTGAGGTCAGAAGTCAAAGGTCATAGTCATTTCGGGGTATATCGACTATGCTGAGTCGAATGGCATTGACCGCGAGTCTCCAGCTCTTACGGTTCTTAGTTGAAAGTTGTATAACAGACGGACGGACGGACAAAGCAGTTGTATAAGAGTTTTTTCGAACTCTAAAAAATCAAATTTTTATGTATCCTACGTCTATGGTTTGTTTTTATTAGCTTCGTGTTCTTTAGTTCCTGTATCAGACAATACCTTATAAATATGCCCAGTGTTAAGTACCTACCTTATGGACTATTTGATTGTCCATCTTAATTATAATTAGAACTGCTTACTAAAGCTCTAAATATACAACTAGAGTAACCAAACCCTTCCTCGAGAGTAAATATAAGTAGCTAGTTTTTTACAATATAGCTTGATATTTGAATTTAGAATGAACATACATTTATTCAATTAAAAAGATATGGTGGCCATCTTTGAAAGAAAAATAATTAATATCTGTCACAAACGTCATAATTCACAGTCACCAGTCACTTGTTTTGTGACGTTTACGGTCGATATATTATGTGGACAATGATATTATAAACTATAGATAATTTTACATGCATATAAAATGACAGGCAAAATTCTAACTCTCTGCATAAAGTACACGTCTCACCGATTATAAGAAAGAAGATACAATAACTGCGAGAGTAATATAGATAGCTATATATAAAACATACGGCTTTAACGTAATTTATGAAATTATGACACCCGATGTCCTTGCTGCACCGGTGATAGAATATATTTGTCAATCTCGGTCGACGTCACACTCATTAAATTGAAGTCAATTATTTTTTATTTTAGTTTTCTATCGCAATTTTGGCGCGCATGTAACATATTAAACTCTTTTTCTATATAATAATATCATTGTCTGTGCACTAAGTGGTTTCACTTTTGAGCGGCAATACCTAATCTAGTTATCTACAATAATGTTCAGCGATGTCAAAGTTTAAACAGCGTTATTTTCTTTTTATTAATTTAGTCATCGGCAAATGCATTTTCCCTACCATGAGATTTAGTATAAGGCGTTATGTAAGTGTTTAAATGAATTATTTCTTCTGTCTCACCTTTTAATACAGCGTGAAACATGGACAGGTTATATTACAAATAGAATAATTTTATTTGATTCTAGAAGTCATCCTAAATGGATATAGAATACATATCAATTCTTAATATTAATTATTATTATGTAGACTTTTTAAAATATTAAATTTTAAAATACGATATTATCAAATAATATTTAATGCTTACTACTACAAAAACAGAACAGTGATTAAGAAATTGACGGATTTGCCGGATTCTTGTAAATCAGTAAAAACAATTAATGCAATTCAGTTAAGAAATCAAGATATAAATAACCCTTTTCGTTAATTTATGCCAAAATTATAAAGAGGTAAAATTAGTTTGTTGAAATATTTGGCATAATCTTTTAACGTCAGAAACAGTTTTGACTAATCTCTTACTATTTAAAAGCTACACTATAAGTTATATTAAAATGAAACACCTTATGATACACCTCCGAGCGAAGTGGTAGTTGGGATATATAAGTTTCCAATTGCATTTTTCTTTAGTAATAAATTAATATACTTTAGGTATGACCATATGTTCTGTTTCACGCTGATATTTTGCATTATATTTCGTAGTATACTAATAAATTGGAATGCTGTGACGTAGTCGTGTGCCGGATCGAGATGAGCGGTTACTTAACATTGAACTAAACTAGGAATCGATAGAGGCGGCCTTGTGAACGTTGTGAATCACCATCTTCTAAAATATTGTTATTGCATGCGTAACAACGAGACAAAACTTCACACCCCGAATCGCTCTGCTTGTCGTTATACGCATTATCAACACTGCTACTGGTTACTAGAGATTTGGCAAACAAAAAGTAACGTGAAAATATGGATTATTCATTATTATTATGTTTTTAGTAGTTTTGTAAAATAAATACAGTTACAATATCTAAAATTATGCTTTAATAAAACATTAAATAAAAACTTGGAAATTCGTATTTGTGAAGGTAACGTCATGAAAATGTAAGTAAATTGCCCTCTTTTAACAAAAGTCACAGTATACGGAAAGATTTTCTTTTACTTTTCCTCCTATCATAGCTAGCACTTTGTTTCAATTTAACGAAATTTTACTTTCCATGTAAGAATTAGAACTTAGAAGTCATAAAGTAATAAAACCTTTTTTTTGTATTGAAGATGATACAGAGGCTGCTTCTAATGGATGCCTAACATTATAGGAAACAATATCAGCATTGTTGTATAACGCTTATATATTATTTGTAACGTGTCGTATTTCAAATGGCGTGATTGCAATCCATCTTGCGCCGGCACGCAACAACCACTGTCGCCACTCATGTATAGATACATAATTATGTTATACAAATGTCATTTATACATTAAAAAAAACGAATGATTTATGCCGTCTGCTATGCTATTCTGTAAGAACGTTCGTATCTCGACAGCTGAATCCGCGGTAACATACCAAAAATATATTCGTATTCCGTAAGTTTCGAATGTACTAGTGGCGCCACATTGTCGAACGCGGCAGGAAAACGTACTTTGTTCATGTAATAGGATGTTGACATTTGAAGTATGAATTAAGTATTCCGTAGGGAAATTTTCGTCTGGACTTTCGAAGTTCGTCACTGTCGAAATAGGAATTCAGATTCGTTTGCTTTCAAAGTGAGCTTTATAGTTTGAAGGAAACTTAATATCGAAATTGCATGTTATGGAATAACACTGCTGGTCAGTTAAAAGTGCGATTTATGACGTATAGACGTAACGCGAAATTAAAAAAGTGATACTGACCTTTTCTGCGGTCTTATTAACGTCTCAACTCATGAAATTCTCAAAAAGCAGGAGATTTCAGTAATACCGTTCAAACAAAAGTAAACTTTATCTTAACAAAATGTACGCTTAAAGTTCCAAACGTTGGTTGAGAGATTCCAGCATTTCAACAAGTTTATGTGGCCTTTAAAAACGTTTTATTGATATCTTGTCAATAATCCTGATCTACAGTACATCGAGCTTATTCACAACCATACGCAGTTTACAGTGCATATGACTGTGACGCATTCTAAGCATTCATATCACGCAAACGGTGTTTCTAACCGCGGAGTATTTCACGTGACGTCACGCATTCATCTGTATCTTGCCTAAAGCAATTAAACAATAGTTTACAGTTTGTTAACATTCTGTTTATCTCATTTTACTTCTGTCGACAAACATTCTGTCGACTATACACTTGTGTACAGTCAGCAGCATAAGTCGCTAAACATAAAATAAATTTATGAATGAAATTGATATTGAAATGAAATTGATATGAAATGAAAAAAATCTTATCTATAATTCTGTGCGTTGTACTAAATTTTTTAAAGATTACTTTTTTAATAACATTTGTTATAATTTCGAAAGCCAATCAAAATATCGACTCATGTTGCTGACCATACCTAGTACGTACTTATGTTAATTGTTCTTGTTTATATAACACTATTACGCATGCTGTTGTCTGTTTGAAAACATCACTATTTCACTAACAACGAATTAAATGTAATTTGATTCACAGTTCTAAGTTGTCAGCTTTACCGACAATGTAAGAAGTTTCTGGATGTTTTCGAGGCGGTAAAAGATTTTCATTACTTTTTTTACCCCCTCCAAAATCATGTTTCGATCAATTATTTTGTAATGTTGTGGTGTGTTTTTCTTGGATATCTTATTTTGTACTCAACGACATTTGATGAAAAATATTACCCATTTATTAATGTTATAATGGTCATAGAATAGGTAAGAACAGAAGGACGGATCAACGAAAATAAACTCACCCACCCATAGAGGAGTACAACGTTAAGATTAAATCTGGCGAATACAGTAATTAACATTCAAAATCTCTATTCAAAATATCGTAATCGTCTATTATATGCATTTGTTTCCGTTTCGTGTATTAAACCGACAATATGTACTTATATTTTCTGGGTAATAAGGTAACTTATAAAAACACAACATAATATAATAATTATAATAGTTGTATTTATTAATCTCATGTTCAGCATTTACGTGAAGTGACCTCACCCGTGTCGGACGCATCGCGTCGTCGTCGCGTTGCCGTCGCGTCGCCGTCGCCGACACATATGTATATTGTTATTCTCATGACATTAGGTTAATCGTTTTGAGTGTGTTAGTGTCCCCGCGTTGTGTTATACAAATAGTAGTCAAATTGTAATTCAGCTTTTGTGTTACTGCCAACGTGATTTAATCAAGTCTTAAGTCAAATAGGCATACAGCGCCATCTAGTTAACGTATTATTAACTAACCCAAGATAGTCGGCGGATATCTACATTATTTGGCTTACTGTCTAACGCTCTAGGAATATTACCGCACTGGTATTGGGCAATTAGATGTAGATTGCCGGCTTGTAAAGCAATTTCGAATTAAGTCAGCCGAATGCTAATGACTTTTCGCCCGACTTGAGCTGAAATCGCCGTACTTGAGTGCGTCTATTTTCACGTGTAACATTTTACCACCCATCTGTATCGATCTCTTTTGACCGAAAGGCCACTATTTTAGGTAGGTAATATCAGAGGCTGGATACACAGACCGTCTTTTTTTTTAATCAGTCCTATATAATAATTCGTTATTATTGTTTTCAAATTATTATAGAGCCAATCTACTCAGGCAGGTATACATACCTGCCTGAGTGTTATTATGATTGAATTATTAAATATAAAAATATTATATTATACCGTACGCATATAAATCTATACAATATTATTTTCCATTAGCAGAACTAACATTATTTGGATATTTTCAGTCCTATGAATTGATTCCATTTCTGTAACGTTGGTCAGAAAATAAAAAACTGAACCTTGAATATTTAAATTAATAAATTGTTCATCAAATCAAGGTTAAACAGACGGGATGTGTAGTATACAACTACTAATATCTATTATAAATTCGAAAGTAAGTCTGTCTATTTCTAAAGGTTTCACGCTGTTATAAAATTGCTTAATTTTTGGGAAACGGTACCTATAGACTATTTTGACTAAGGTTCCTTTAACAAGAATAGAGTCGTTTTAGCTACGGACAGTTAAATTTTGTCATTTTTTTATAGAATTTTTGACAATAATTAAATGGCCGTAGATAAAATGATTCGTTTCTTTATGTAGGAACCGGGTCTTAAATTAGGCCATAACTTTTCCCAAATTATTACAAAACTTAGAAACATCATTTATTTTTCAAAATGTTTATTTTTTTGTATGTTTTTCACAGAAAGTTGCTAGTTTTATATATCATTCTGTATTTTAAATAAGAGATCAATAAAATAGCTAAGTAAATTGACCATGTGCTTAGAAACTCTCATTACACCTGCCTTAAAATTGGCCTGTTGATTTGTTAAAGGCCTGTTTCCCCACCTCCAAATAGCATTTATCTATAAGATAATAGTCTCGCCATCTCCATTCTTTAACCTAACAAGAGTGAGACAGATACGATTTATCTTTCGGATAACTTTTACTTGATAGTGGTGAAACTGGCCATAAATCTTATGTCAAGTTTATCGACCTTGAAAAATCGGTTGTTTATATTTCAATACCAGAGCTTTAGACATTACGTCAGATATTACCAGTTGCTATTGTTCAGTCCGTGTTGTATTTAAATAAGATGTTTGGTCAGCCTTGCGGCTCGCGGTAGTGTGGCGGTATAACGAATCAATACGACACGGCACTCGCAGAAACGCGCTGGTACTTAGTAACACATTGTTGAATATCAAACCAATGTACAATATTGAAAATGAATCGTCTTCTATATAAAAGTATTCTATAAATTGAAACAATTGTATATTCTTAAGTATTTGTTAAAGAACGTAGCACTTATGAATGTCAAAGTTACACTTTATTGTAAATTTATTTTGTTACAGCATTGTGAGCATTTTATTCAAATTATATTCGGAAGAATTGGCAATGGCATGTAAAGTTATTTTTAGACATACGCGATTTGTATACCTTCATACTTAATATAGTATCAGAGGATTAGTCTGAATCGCGTTGGTAATTATTTAAAGATAATAAATACCCATTTATTTCCTTTGATTGTTGTGTCTAAAATAGATAAAAATCGGTCAAAACCTCGAGAAATAAATACTTAGCTATATATTACCTTTCAATGATTATCAACACGATTAAGACCCGTTCTAACATTATGTGAAGTACTTGCAAAATAGGTATCTCGATACACAATATTCGAATTTCATTTAGAATTGAATTAGATGCATCACAAATTTATTTGTATGACATTTATTTTTTTATACGTTCTGTATAGAAGACGGGATGTTATTGATATTGCACTTTCGAGTATACAATACGTTATTGTGATTGGAAATATTTTATGTATAAGTAAGCTTGTGTTATAATCCATTCCATATATGTATAAGTATCCACGGTTGCCTGTGTTGTGTTGTTAAGAATAAATATAAATTTCGCTGAAACAGTGCCTAAACTATAATTGTGATTACAATCAATGCGTTAAAGTTAACTAATTAGGTTTATTATAAGTAGATACACGAGACATTGATTGTTGACTATAAATTGTTTGTAGCAGGGATGTTACGGATGTAGATTTCACTTACATCCGCATTTGTGGCTTTTGATGCGGATGTAGATATATGCAAAAATAAATGCGTTTGTTGATTAAGTACTATTTAGAATAATGTTTACTTACAACTAGGGTTGATATTGTTCATAAAATCAAGAATCCCATGGTAAGATTGAACCGAATCTGTAATTCAATTCAAAATTGTGTATAGCACCCGGCTAGGCTTCCAATAATCCAGTCAAAACTGTCTACATCCGCATCCGCTAATTGCCACGACGATAGTAGCTATAAAGCTGCAGTTAGAACTGCGTATGTAAATATCAAAATAATTCGAATGAGCCGCAACTGCGGATGTAAATATCCGCAACATCCTTGGTTTATTCGGTGACCGCTCGCACTGTAGGTATCCCTTCGTTCGGTTGGTCTCGGTGCGGCGGTGCACTCGATTCGATATCGATCTGTTTTTGTATTGTTTACACACTATATGTTACGAAGCAACGACACTGTAGGCGTGGTCGCGCACTTGATACACCAGTACTACGTAACTCAACACTTTATACTTAGTACATATACAATTATACATGCTGTCCTGTAAAAAATGGATAATACTGAAATACCATAAAAAAATAAAATATTAAAAAATCGTTGAAGTCCTATATCTCAATCAGGTTATAAATTTATACGTACCACACTCAAGTTGTAGCTACTTTGTGTAGCTAAGAAGTAAGTACGAATAAGTCCATTTTATTATTAATTTGTGCTCTTTAGAAAGTATACATAAATATACTAAACAAAACAATGTCCTTAAAAAAGTGGACTTATCATTCTTTACTCTCGGCTACAGTTTTATTAAAATCGTTATAAAATATCATGGTTTCGTACGTATAAAATTTGCCATGTTAGGCTAAATCAAGTATGCTTTTATGAATAATTTTACTTGTTGGGAACCTTTTATTTTATATTAATGTTTTTTTTTTAAAAGCTGCTGATGCTTATTGTATGTTTACAGTGTAATAACCTTAGTGACTTTATAACATCTTAGACATATTTGCAAATCAGTCGCATAGAAATTATCAATAGTTAAAAAGTACTTAAATGATTTTGCCTCGATATCGATTTAGTTTTAAACATACCTGAAGTGCATAACATCATTAAATATTCTCTCTCTTAAGCGGCAAAAAAATAATGCAGAATCCAGCATGTCTAAGAGATCCCAATTGCATTCTTTAAGATACGGCAAGTCTGTCAATCCACACTGGACCAACGTGGTGATACATATTTTAACCCAGAGTTTATGAAATACTGTAAAAATATAAGTCCAAATTACTCACATTTAAAAAAGAAGGCTGATATGTAAAGTTATTTTATTCGGTTATGCCTTCGTTTTATTGTATACGTATAAATAGCTTAATCATTGTATTTTTCCAAATTAGTATAGCGACAGAGATCCTTGCCTTGTAATTAGTCTATTAATTATATATGTAGAGTGTTTTTGTGTGATGCGCGATCACGCCTACAGTCGGAGCGAAGCACGGTCTAGTGTCAGGTGCTGGCGCGGCCAGGCCGATCTAAATTTGTGTTTAAAATATTAAATATTCATGTGATTATTAAAGTGTTGATCAAATTTTGTGTTTTATTGTATACTTGCAGTTCTTTTTATGTTTATGCTAGCCTGATAAAGGTTACTCCAAATGTAGTGAAGAATGTGTCCAACATACCGCAAAAAAGCTAAGAGTTGTATAATTATAAAACTGAATATTTTGAATTTTAGCCAAGTACCAAACAAAATATTGTGTTTAGTTTAAGCATTTAGGCAAAACATCATATTGATGGTACCGACGGCAACTAGCTGTGGGCCAAGTTAAGATTCAAAAAGGTCCCGCCAGGATACTGCCATGTCAAGCTGGTTTGAATCATGCGCGACTAGTGGATGTTAGTAGGAATGCGCGAGACACAAGAGTTGTCTGTAGCGAAGTGGAACTTACTGCGAAGCATAGAGTCCTACTTAGGGTGACTTGAGGTTGAGGTTGACCCGACGTATGAAGGTACCTAAGCTACGTCGGAAAGCAAGTGCACCTTACAGCTGCCGGCGATATGGGAGGCTTCAGCGAGGCTATCGTAATTGTGAGCAACTCTTTGAGTTGCGAGTGGGGAGCGACTGTATGTAAAATTTGTCTTTGCAAAAATACATATTATCGCGTTAAAGTACAGGCATTACTTAGGCACATAATATGACTATTATAACATTTTAATGTTATTAGATATGAAATGATCCACTTTTATTATTTATTTATGTATGTGCTACTAAACTGACCACTGTAAGACACTGGACAGACTATAGAACTGAGAAGTGACTACGTTTCTTTTTTGCCATTTTGGCGCTGTGATCAAAAATTTGTGTGTCTACTTAGAATACCTATTACTACAGATGAATAACATGAAGTTAATCATGTAAATTTCTATAATAAATCTTGAATTAAGACCTTTAATATAGTATAAAAATAAAATAAATAAATTCGTGATTCCCACGTGATGACTTTAGTTGATGTGTTTGAGATTTTCATACCGCCTGTAGGTATACGACTGTTGTTTAAATATATTGAGGCTCAAGAGTACCGAGGCCTGACAGTTCTTAGCTGTTAGAGAAGCACTACTAATGCAGTACATGCTGCCTACCCCTAGTAAGCGATTTTTGCTGGAAAAGGCAGTTATCAAGATTTTCGTTAAAACTTATTTTGCAACTAACTTTTTCGACGTATGCAAGCCAAAGCTGGAGCTAACTCCAGCTTTGCCTTGGTAAGTATTTACATAACTACTGGAGTTATTAGACTTATAAGATATCTTACGATATTAGGTTCCTTTAATTTGCTCTTTCCATGATACCGAATACCATAAGCGATAAGAGGCGACATATATAATCATTTTGAAATTTCCAATTATCATATCGATTTTCTTTTATATTTCGACAAATATTTTAACCCATTGCAGAAAGGTTGTTATAAATTTGTATGAGTGTATTTGTGCCATCAAAGCGCCCAAACCGATATGGATTTAGTTCATTTTGTTTGAAAAGTGACTTAAACGGGAGTGTTGAATCTAACCTATGATTCAACAAAATTAGTTCAGCCGTTTGAGCATCATCATGACGTATCTAGTTGATGAAGAGATGTAGGTACCTATTATATACTACTTACTTCTAAAGGTTCGTTTTTGTCAATACTCTAGTACAGTTGTACTCTATACTACTTAAATAGCCAGGACGAGGACTTGACCCTTAGTATCCACAAGTATACATAGGTACCCATTTTATTGAACGCAATCTTCGCTTCCTGCGTCTTTTTATAGATTTCCTAACAGTGCTCCCAGCAACAACTTTGATTAATGAAGACTCGCTCTCGTTCGTTATACTTGAGAACGATAGCCACTCGTAATAGGAGGACAAAGTTACAGACTGGGAAAATAAAACAAAGCTACAACAGTATAACGTTTATTGATATACTGATGGTGAATTGAGACAAACTTAAATATTAACTTATTATATGTTGGTATGTTTAGGTATATTATTATTTAAAACACGAATATATTTATATTACCAATGTAAGTTCTTTATCGACCAGCTCATCTTGCCAACAATCATTACAAATGTAAGGAAGTGCGTTACGCACTCTCAAGTATGACTATAAAAAATGCAAACTAGTGCTTCGTCTTGTTGGCAAGTGCGAACAAGAACAAAAAATCCCGCACTAGGAATTTACAACACATCGCTCTTATATTAACTATGGATATGTATCAAGGCCAAAGACATTGTATAAGAGCCAAACAATATCTTTGATCAAGACGCACGTGTTATTTAGGTACTTTTTGCCTATTTATACACATATAGAAATTTGATAGAAACTATGAAGTTGACAGTTCGTATAGATATTAGCAGTAAACTTATAATTGATAAAAATATTTTATTCCATCAAAAATATGTTAGTTCACTCATCTACCGAAGTGACTACATTATTAATAATTTGATAAAACCTTTAAATCCATCGCTCATTGGTGTAAAGCAGTAACACGGTAAAATGACTGAATCGGAGGACATTAATACCATGATTCGACTTTCCAATGAGCAATGCCTTCGATCAGATCTGTCGACCACCATATCGACCACAAAAAGAGATAGTTCACTGATCCAGTGATAGTCAGTATTGTCCATTTGCAAGCTAAACCACTGAATCGGAACGTTTTTCGTCAAGTCCACTTTCGGAACGTGGAATTTTTGCAGGATTTAAATCAGCAAGAACAATGTTCTGTTTCAACGTTGTCTTTCTCATCCTCCTCTTAGTGCGCCTGCTCGCCGTGTTTTTGCCTCAGAGGTACATCCCGTTGACCAGGTAGTCTGCATCATGGGCGAAGGGTGACTTGCCTCGACGCAGGCGACGACGAGATCCGCGGGATTTGCACGCCATCATAACGGCCATCATCGTCGTAAGACTCACACCTGTGAAACACCATAGTACGTTATAAATATGAGTATTTCAATTTAAGTGGTCGGCCAATACTACAACGCCGAGATTTGTTGATCGATTCCCAGTGGTCAAAGAATTATGTGATCTACAAATAGTTGTTTCGGGTCTGGATGTTCATTGTGAAATTTTTATGTTCGTCAAGACAAAAAATAAATCTAGAGCGAGGGATGCCCATTTTAAAAATAAAGATTAAATATTAAGTTGAAATTATTATATCAATTGTGAAGGTATAAAGAGATAATGATATTACTGATGACTAGGATCAGCACGGCGGCTGGCGGGTGCTCCGTAAGATCTTCGTGATCATCCATCGTGGCATAGTGCTGGTGCGCCGTCGCTGACGACTGCGGCTTCTTTTCCACGTTGTCGTCTGTCAGCTTACTCGCTTGTACCGCCTGTAGGTACATGTAACCAGATATTAATAGGCACTCTATTAAAAAGATGGTATCATAAAGCATCTTTTTACTACTACGTACCTTATCTGTGACCAGTTTTTTCTTGGTCGTGCTCTCAACCGGCGGAGGCTTGACCTCTTCTCGCTGGTCTATGTCGTTGTTGTCGGTGTGAGGGGGAGCTTCCGTGCTGTCCACTTTCTTTAACAGCTCGAAGCCTTTCTTTGGACTGTCCCGCAGCGTCTGCTGCTGACTCGAGTATACTACCGGGATCTCTGGCATGGTTTTTGGAGGGATGTATACCGGCATTTCCTGGATAGATTATAAAAGATTATAGAGGTATTAGCAATAAAAATACTAGAGTAGATATACCCACGTTTCATGCAATGATTGTAAGGGTAGATGTTGTACCTGTTCGGGGCGCGGCGGCGGCACGGGCCAAGCGCGTCGTGGGTCGGGCTCTGGCCAGTCGACGCGCGAGTAACCTCCGGCCCACCCGCGCTCCCCGGACATCCCGTCCATGCCTGCACGCAGACCACGCCTGTATATAAAATCTGTTCTGTCAGCCGCTAATCGCCAGCCATTGACGGGCTCGTCAAGGAGTGTTCGCTTAGCATACACATGGCATTAACAAACGCTCAGCATATACTAGTGTTACTGGCTGTTGGATCCCGTCGTCGCCGCAAGCCGGAACGTCCTACGTTACCCGGCGGCGGCTGCTGGGCTGACCAGGCGCGGCGCGGCCACGGCGCCTCAAACGCCGGGAACTGTCCGCCTGCCTCCGGCTCCTGCAGTAGGCCACCCTTGTGGCTGAAGATGTGAGAACTTGCTCCGTCTGAGGAGATGTCGATTGCTCTATAAGTGGGCCCGCTGTTCGTTTAAAAAGCTTGTGATATCATCGTCTATATGTGACGTACCATTGTACCGGTGTTGTGGTTGCGCTTGCGCGAGACGGTGTGGCCAGCGATCAGAGAGTGTACCACTGTCAGAGACCACCAAGCCCTCGCCGCCGCCTCCCGTCTCCACGCTCTCCTACGCGTAATTATGTCTTATGAGTATTATGACGTAAATGGATAACGTTCGAGTAGAATGTCACATAATAGTAAATCATCGTTCTGATGATAACAAAAGCTTATTTATTATCATTGTTATCGTAATAATAAAATGAAGCGATAAACCAAAATGATAAACATTTGTTTATAATTATCTTGCATGTGTGTTCAATGTGCTAACATATTTTTTTATCTTTCATCATAATTGCCTGCGATCAAATGATAACGGAATGATGATGAATTGTTAACCTAGAAAATCTTAACAACATGCCCAGACCTGTAGGTGTACCATGAACATGTGTATCTGAAATTTCGGGCCGAACGAAAAACTGCTTTTCAAAATTACAAATCATTACATTGTCGTCTAGAGTGCTTCATGAAAGGCTTTCAGACAATGAAGAGATTATGTAGCGAAAGTCAAATCTAATTTCGGCATAAATGTGTTATACGAACAGTTGGCCCAAAACTTCAGCATTTACGTTTCATGGTGGGCCATGCTTTTAGATTCAGATAGTGCAACTTAACCTGCAAGGGTTTCAACAGCGCGGTGGGCGGCGGCGACGTACGCGTGGACGCTGGGGCAGGTTGGGCTGGTGGGGCCCTCGGCGGTGGTGGAGGTGGACAGCCCAGCTCTGGGGCCTCATCACTGCCGTCAGCGCATTGTGCGACCCCGTCGCACGCGTTGTATACCGCGATGCACTCTCCACCGCGCCGGCATTCGAACTGGTAGCGGCTGCAGTGACCCACTGCACATAGAACACCACAATTATAACAATGTCTCTATGATGTATGTGCAAAAATGGTTATTTCGATCATTGCCAAATCTTGTCAAGTTCTCGAAAGTATTAATGGACCATTGTAACCAATCTGGGCTGTTAAGTTATTAGTTAAGTTGATTGAATTATAATCAAATAATTGCTGCGCCTGGTTTTAGGAATCAATGATCATGTATACAGGGTCTGTCGTTAATAATGGATAACCCGTTAGCTGGAGGTTAACCAGTTATCAGGCAGTAAGAAAATTATATTTTTATGTCAGGGTTGCCAACAGCGTGAAAATGGCGTACATTTTAGAGATTTTGATAAAATTCACTTCTTTACCCTTTCAATTGGTTGTCATTTCAACAAAATTAGTTTTTTTTGGCTAATTCTTTTGCCATCGTACTTGCGAATACTTGTATTATTTAATTTAACAACATTTTTAGGCGCCATCAATTTCTTAAAATTAATATTTTCGTACGTCTAGTTTTAACCACGGATTGTGAAAAAAAAGTATGGCATTACTTAACTATACTACTAATATTACTAAGCAATAACTTCGATTAATCTTATAGTTCATGAACCTTTTTTATTACTAAACTAAAAACAAGACGGCAAGTAGTGCCGTAGCTTAAAGACTCTTGCGACATCAAAAAGGCGACACTGTATAATGAATAAACACCTAGTCTACCAACTGGCAGTACAGGCTTTTCTTAAGATGCTCGAAAAAGCCTAAAAGCAGTAGCACTTCAGCAACAAGGTCACTCAATAAAATCAATGCAATTATCGGCACGACAAAATTATGGCAGTTACCTACAACGCACAGTGGCCTAAAAATCGAGCTCCATACTCATAGAAACTTAGACAGCAATTAAAAAATGTCTTTGGTATATCTCCCTTTATGTAATAGTACCTTATGGATGGTATTAGCTGATTCATGTGTGAGACAAAAGCGCAAAGCAACACTCAAAGGTGATCATCTTGATCACCGTGTATGGAATAATAGCTCGTATGAGCACCAGAGCTTCAGTTCCATTCAGTTTCAAGAAACTTAGTTTATATTTTTGTACCATATTAAAAGAAAAACTTTTTTAACTTATGCGTGGAGCTACTAAAACTATTCATACGTTAACAGATTACAACAGATACGTAAATTTTATAAAATTATATTCTTACTTTAGTTAGGTACTTGGAGTATGGAGCTCGATTTCAGACCACTGTGCTACGTATACAAAAATACTGTACCGATGTATATTTAATACGTTAAGGACCGATGTATCGTATAAGTATGGCTATTGAGCTGAATAACTGTATCGATGACGAACAGATTCACCGTTACAATGTGTGGCGTGCCGCGTGTGCGAGAGCCGAGAGCTTGACCATGTGTTGTCTACGCTAACAGTAACCATTCAACGATTCGAACAATTTGTTGAGTGAGGTCGCTAGTGGGCGAAGCGATATACTCATAGAAGTGGTATATATAACAAAGAATCATGGCAACTTAGACCTTTATATATTTTGTAAAGATTGCAATGATTGCGCAATAGTTGAAGGTGTCTTTCCAGTACTAGTAGCACCTAGTGGTGCTATGGTTCCGACCAGGGATGTTGCGGATGCAGATTTTTTGACATCCGCGGATGCGGCTACGAATATTTGAAGACTCACATCTGCGGATGCGGATGTACAAATCGATGCGGAAGCTTCGCAATTGCAGATGCGGAGGTTGATGAACATTTTTCATTATATTTAATAAAAAGTGCCTAGTATCACCGCCTTGCAGGTACAAGCCTGTTTTGCAAAGGTTCATAGATTAAAAACGTACTACTGAACAACTGATTTCTTTCTTATCGTAACCTACGTTATGTCTGGATCCGCATTAACATCCGCGTTTATTATTGCGGATGCAGATGTCCAAATTGATGCGGATGCTAATATTTGTCATCCCTGGTTTCGACCTTACACCGGGGTAAAAGTGCGTTTTGTATAAAAGAGGTCCTCTTGTTAACTATACATACAATTAAATCAGCAGTCTTACGATCGAGTGGTCGCGGCGAATCCCACCCATTGCACTATCGACGTGAACCCTCTCCTTATACAAGCATTCTGGCTTATTCTAGCTGGAGCGATTACCAAGAATACCTACTAGTAATGTGTTTGTTTTAATTTGTAAACCAAATTAGCAATTATCCTTAAAAAAGTCTTCTACAAGAAAGTTAGTGGTTTGAACACAGGTAACATCGGCTTCCAATAACATATTCGCACTCTATTATTACGTTACCTATACGAGTAACAAAACCTTGATTAACCGTACGATCCTATTCGGATGAGTCATCAATCTGTCAAGTAAACATACTTTTGAATTTTAAGACTTTTAAGTCGAAGTAGGCTGGGACAATAACAAAAGTCTCCTTAGGTGATGGCCACCAGATGTGACTGCGGAGCGCGAGCGATGACCCCTTGTTTGCCTAATCTTGTACCCACTACTGTGAGTAGTGGGTGTGACACGCGCCTCACGCACTAATGCGCCCCAAGCGACACCATCAGCAACATTTATCATTTTAATTAATAGTGTCGTAACATTTACATAAATAGCGGTAACAAATACATATGATCATATTTGAGGGTTGGGTGAACAGTCACCTTAACTAATATCATATATGCGAATGTGAGTTTGTTTGTTTGTTTGTTTGTTGCGCTTTTACGCCTTAATAACTGAAAGGATCATTAAGAAATTTGGCATACAAGTTGTCAGGGGTACAGAGAAGGATATAGAGAACCTTTCATCCTGGAAAAAGGTACTGTTCGCGAGGAATAGAAATTGATTGACTGTATCTACACTAACGCGAGGAAAGCCACAAAATCGGGTGTCTTAACATAATTCAGCAGTATATGGCCTAGCAATAGTACACACGGCTACACATCAAGTTAGTTACCTACGCATAACTACGCTACATACTTATGCGAATAGAGATTTGTCGGTAAGGGACAGTGCATAGTGGTGTAGACCTATCACGGTCGTTTATTACCAACGACACTACTGAACGACACACCAGTGGTGTCGTCGGTAACAAATGATTTACTTGACATTCCCAACGATACCTACCACTAATCGTATTGGATATTTTTCTGTGCACTAGTTCGTGCGGCGAGGCCCGCAGCTCGTTCAGCGTGAATGAGACAAAATAACAAAAATATAACATACTCTCTCGCACGATTCGCAGCGTTCAACTTCTAATAGTTCAAAGTCCAAACAGTCTAGGTTGATGAGTCGCTGTGTGTACGGTAAGCTCAACGTTGTTTTAAGAAGTAAAGTGTTACTGCGACCGTATGCAATAGTTTTACATTTGTGTGTGCTTTGTGGCGTTAAAATGTTAATAGGTATAAATAAATTAAAATTATACGGCCATAATAATGCCAAGTTGTTATTAAGTTGAAAAGTCGATAAATTACGAAATATTTATACGCCTTGCCATGATATATAAGGTTTTGTGCAATGCTCTAATCATTGGCAACCTGATCAAATATTATGTTTAATGAATATTGAATATTAATCTTTATTAAAACTTTGGATAGACATCTCTATAAGGAACTAGCATTTGTAGTATTTTTAAATTTAGAATGATGATGCCGAGATGCCGTAGATATAGACAAGCCGTTAATGGAGAAATTGTATTGATTCGATGTTTGAATTTACAGGATTGCTCGGTGTTATGTTTTGGTTAATAGCGATCTCTAAATCAGTTAGATGATGTACTTACCTACTCATTAAGACGTATAATGAAAACAGAGCTATTTTTAAAAAGAAACCGGTTTGTAACTGCCCAGCAAACAACCAGAGCTGCAGATAACTAGAATGGCTGATGTAGTGATGACATAACATACAAAAAGAGTAACTTTTCAAAAGTAACACTGTAACTTTCAAAGGGTCGACTAGACCTACATATAACTAAAATAGTTTAATCATGCAGACGTACCATACAAACTGAGTTACTTTTCGAGAGTGACCAATCTCCAAACAGGCAATCAGGACCGCAGACAACTTGAAGACTTGTAGATATTATTGTAAAAGCTACATACCTGGTGGTCGGTCCATATCAAGTGGCTGTGTGGGCCTCGGCGGTGGAGCTGGCGCCGGAGTTGTTGCCGCTGTGGTACTCGCCGTGCTGCTGGTAGCACTCCTGTGTCAAGAAAACAACGGTTACATATCAGTATTATGGTGAGATGCACACCTTATTTGAGGTACTGTACCCAAATGCTGCCAAAGGGAACTTGTTACTAAGACACGTATATCACAATTTGCTTTATTGGTCCAGCGACATATGTATGCACTAATATTTCCGAAGGGTAAGGTCCTGATTGATCCTAGAATCAGGCAAAGTGTTATTAGGGTTTTCTGTTACCCTTACCTCTGCCTACCCTCTCAGGGGTACATACAGCGGGTCTTCAAACTGAAAGAATTTTCTCCTCGGGCTGATCCACCTTAGACCGAAGCCCTACTTCGCCTAACCAAATGTTAAATCTTAGTTCCACTTACCTAAGATTGGCAAGTTCCTGCTCATGATGTGCGAGGCGCTCCTGGTCCTGAAGCTCTGCGAGCCGGCGGCTCAGCGCAAGCACACCGCTGCTGAAGTTGCTGTGCGCCGTGAACTTGCACCGAAAATCTTCTGGTGGGCCGCAGTTGAACAAGTAGCAACTGCCTGGACCCTGTAACACAAACCACATTTGCCTTTAAATCTCAAACTCTTATGTTGTCTCATGTATTGAATTTTCATATTAAAAACATTTGTATCCAGTCTTAAATTGTCGTCCAAGTATTGTATTATTGTTAATTAACAGTTAGGTCATTAGGTCACTGCCAACGCCTTAAAAAACGGCAGACGTTCTCACAGCTTCGGCATTGACGCCATTGTTAGTCACTATCTCGATTTCTAAAAACAAAAGCTATTTAGGTATTTAAAGTTTCATAATCCAAGAAGGTCACCATATGTCCATGATCTCGATCTAGGTTAGGGTTTATTGCGCAAGTCTAGGATTTCGATTACCTGTCAAGATATATACCTATAGGTATGGTCAAGATGGCCGCCACATCAAATGCGCTGATGTACTCAATGCTGCACCATATGTAAACTATTATTCAACTTTCAGCTATCCCTATTCCTTGTCCTTCTCGAGGCTCAGCAAGCTCGGTAAGTTCATGCCTATATCTTCAACATATCATAAAATAGTTGCCACATATTCCAGAACACTATTAGTTCTTAGTTCCCGAGCGCCATCTAGACTAGTGTTGTTCACTGCGCAAGTACTACGTCATCGATTTTTTGTTGCTGTGCGCAGGGACGATGCATGCCGGTACATTATAACGGCCGCCGCATCACATGCGTCGATGTATTTAATACTGCATCATATGCAAACTAAAAAGCAACGTTAAGATATTTTCATTCTTTGTTGCAGTCGTGGCTCCTGATGCCAGATTGTTGCTGGTTCCTTCTCCCCAAACTCCATCTTGACCGGAGTCCACTTGCTCAAATTATAGATTATCAATGCTCGTTGTAATGATGATTATTAGGCCGATCCACACAGGTATCTTTAAAATAACCGCTGGCTAAAGTATCCCAACGTTTGCCACATCACACACGAAGTGATATGCAACTACACAGTTTCCATTCCTAGTTCACGGCTTCTCACATGTTGTTGTGTTATTGATCGCACTTCCTGAATCACTATGTTTTAGCACGGCACTGGATCCTTGTCCTGGAGCTCGATCTAGACTAGTCCCTTGCGCAAGTATTGGGTCATCGATTACTTGTTGCAGTGCGCCGTAATGATGTACGCAGCTACATACAAAATGGCTGCTGCACCAAGTGCACCGATGTACTCAACACTGCACAACATACAAAGCTTTATGCAATATCAAGCTTTACTCATTGCTTCTGACATTTGCCTTCGTCTTCACTACTTTATATATTAGTTGTCATATTTTTTAGAACGCTGCTAGTTCTTTGTTCCTGAGGTCTATCTAGGCTAGGTGTCACCGCGCATGTCCTAGGTCATCGATTACTAGTTGTAGTGCGCAGTGACGATAAATAGACGATGCACGCAAGTATAAAATGGTTGCCACCGACAGTGCACCTATATACTCAATACTGCACTATATGCAACATATTATGCAACTTTTCCTAATCTTTGTTCTTCTTTAAAGCTTTTGATATTTTTCTTATTTTTGAACGCCTAACAAATATGTTTTCATATTTTATAACGCTATCAATGTTTTGTTACTGACTTCACCTAGACCAACTTGTTACAATGCGCAGTGACGATAAATACGTGTTGCACGCAAGTTGTTTATAAAATGTTAGCCGCATAAAGTATCCGAATGTTCACAATACTGCACCACACACAAGGTAACTAACCACAAAATAACTCTCACTCTAAGTTCCTTTCAGAACTTCTGCTATGACAGCTCTTGATAAACTTTATTTGCCACCTCCACCTCCTTTTTAGGGCGGTCAATCTAGACTAGTGTTCACTGCGCCAGTACTAGGTCATTGATTAGTAGTTGCAGTGCGCAGTGACGATGCACGCAGGTACGTACAAAATGGCTGCCGTATCTAATGCACCAATGTATTGAGTAATGCAACTCATGCAAAGTATTATGCAACATCAAGCTATTCTCATTTCTTCTTAAGGCTTCTCAATTTTTTCTTGGTAAAGAGAAAGAACAAAAAACTCACACAGTGAGTTACCATATTTTCCAGAACGTTGACTGTTTGTCCTGGGCGCCATCTAGACTAGGTCTCACTGCGCAAGTACTAGGTCATCGATTACTCGTTGCAGTGCGCAGAAACGATGCACGCAGGTACATACAAAATGGCTGCCGTATCCCTTACACCGAGGTTTTCAATAAAGCCAAATATTATGCAACTTTTCTCACTTGTTGATCCTCTCGAGGCTTCTCATATTTTCCTTGTCTTCAGGCCAGGGCTTCATACATTAGCTGTCATATATTCCAGAACGCTGCCCGTTCTTTGTTCTTAGCTTTATCTAGACTAAGGTTCCATTGCGCAAGTACTTGATTATCGATTCTTCCTCCCAGCTCTCTTACTCAAAATGGCCACCGCAAAACATGCGCTGAAGTTATCAGCACTGTACCACATACACATCAAGCTATTCCTAGCCGTGTTCTTCTCGAGGCTTGTGATATTTCTTCTTTATTTGCCGGCCTCCATAAATTAGTTTTCATATATTCTAGAACCTTATCAGTTCTTTGTTCCTGACCGCCATCTAGACTAGGGTTCTACTGCGCATGTACTAGATTATTGATTCTACCTACCAGTGCGCAGTGACGATAAGTACAAGACATACAAAATGGCTGACGTATTTGACATTATAATGTTCCATATACCTACCAATCTTTATGCAGCCGTTCTTAGATCTTTTCAGGAGTTTAAATCTTTAGCTGCAGGACTCCTGACCGTCCTATAACGTGGAGCTGATAGGTACATACCTTCTCTTCGTAGACAAACACGTCACAGGCATCAGTCTCGCAGCAGAGCCGCAGACACTCGTGGCGCGCCCCCACGTCCAGCTCAGAGAGGTACCGCGCGCCCATCTCGCGTGACTCCTCAGTGCGGATGATCTTGTCACGTTGCACATCGAAGCGAGCGGCACACGCGGCTGGGTCTAGCTCCCGCGCGACAGCCACGCCCGCCAGCAACGCCACCCACCACGCCCACGCGCGAGCACCCATGGCTCTACCACGACTCGTCAGCCTAGGTTGCTGATGAACCTCCGTCTTTCCGAATGTTTACGCGACGATCTAGTATTGTTTCACTGCGAGGGGCGGTGTCTTCCATGTATAATCGAAAACCTTGCACTTCCGTGTGTAGTTCGCGGCGTGGACAGGAATTGACTAACGTTTTCTCGAACGCACAGCTCGCGCTGTCTGGCGCCGCGACGGGCGGGGAGTCGCGATCGATATTGTCGCACTTGCGTATTACGCGCCCCACACACAGATTACTAAGTAGTGGATGCGGTATTTCAAACGACTGGTTACTTTTTTAATCTTTCAGGTAACGTGTCAAACGTAACTCATAGATCGGTTTGAACTCAATTGACCGAGTTCAATCAACACCTATGTCAATCAATCCAAAGATTAATAGGTAAAATTTATTAAATGTTTTTCTTTCTTGAAACCTTTGTTAACATATTTCTTATTCAATTAGTGCACAGGCGTTTGTACAAGCTAGCAACACTGCGGCTGTCAGACGCGCGTTGTTAAGAGATTGTTTGCCGCTTTTTATTTTCTATAACAAAATGGCAGAAAATATGACATTTATCTATTAAGCTGTATAGTTGTAGATTTGTGATGTAAAATCACAAATTAGGTATAAAATACTATATGCAGTATATGTATTAGTTATCTCCAAAGCAAAACGGATATCTGAGATAAACATATAAAATAGATAATGGTTTAAATAATATGGTTTACAGGTAAATATATAACAGAAACATTTAACGACATCTGTGATGTATTTTCATACAAATTCGCAGTATAGTTACTTATCCTAATTGATGAAATTAACCAAATAACTTTTTACGTTGTCTTTATAGAACTCTCGGCGAAAGAATATCGTATTTAACTGTTGTCTCCTATTTTAAGTGTCCACAGAACAAAGTAAACAACGAATAATAGATTGTATGGATACACAAACAATACTATTTTATAATATAATATGACGATAAGATAAGATAGATGACTACATTAGTGACGAATACACTACTACCTACGGCTCGCCGCAAGGCTCCGTACTCGGCCCTACACTTTTTCTCATATCTGTTAACGATCTGGGCGCGCTTGCACTCCCGAGAGGTAGAATGGTTTCCTTTGCAGATGACACGGCTCTCTTGTTCAGCGCAAATAACTGGGATGAGGTCTATGAGTGTGCTCAGTTAGGCTTTAACTTAGTGCAAGGATGGCTGAGAAATAATCTGCTTACTCTCAATATTAATAAAACTAGATATATCACGTTTTCCATCAAAGACCATACACCACCCAACTTCATAGATACACAGCACTCAATAATAGCACACTCATGCACTGATCCACACAACAACATGTGTCACTGTGCTCACCTAAGCAAATCGGAGAGTATAAAGTATCTGGGACTGATAATCGACTGCAGCTTACGGTTTCAGGAACATATCGCCACCTTAAATGGAAGATTACGTAAATTAATATATGTTTTTAAAACCATACGTAATGTGGTAGATGACAAACTATTAAAATCAATCTACTTTGCACTTGCTCAATCAATACTGACATACTGTATTACGTCCTGGGGTGGTGCTCCTAAAACTACTTTAATAGATCTGGAGAGGACACAGAGGGCCATCCTCAAAGTCTCTTACAATCGACCATTCTTATATCCAACAGAACAGCTATACAAGGAATGCAATGTCTTAACAGTCCGTAAATTATTTATATTAAACACGGTTCTAAGACAACATAATTTACTAACCTATGACCCTTCGATATCTCAGGGTAAGAGGCGCTATACTCCAGTGGATAGGTCAAAAGTTTATCTGAAAACTATTTTTTCAAAACGATTTTTCTGTCATGTAGGTGGATTTCTACACAACAAGTGTAAGAAAGCATTAAATATATTTAAACTCACAAAATACAAATGTAAGAAGACACTTACTGCTTGGCTCCAACAATTCAACTATGAAGAAACTGAAAAAATTCTTACCAGTCTCTTTTCACACACACACACACACACACACACACACACACACACACACACACACACACACACACACACACACACACGCGTACGCACACGCTCAAAGATACGCACATGCAGATGTTTTGTATTGCCTTATTTTATTTTTGGTTTGTAATAAATATCTTACCGTAAACTAATGTAAGCTGTACATAATAAGATGTTAAGCCTAAGGGGTGGAGACCTGGTAGCCTGAAATACAGGCCTTGAGTCTAGTTTAGGTACCAGTCTCCCCACAATATCTAATTGAAATAATTATGTAACCTACCAAATGTAAATAATGTTTATATTGTGGTGAGAAAATAAATAAATTATTATTATTATTATTTGCCTGAAAGTCGGTCGCGGTCAGTGAGTTTACCGAATATAAATAACGCAAGTATTTATTTTCGGTAATCTTACTGACCGCTAAACTTTGACGTTCTTATGTGTTACTTTGTGAACAATATGAATAAATGCTATAGATAATACCAATCTACTCGTTGGAAATCGGTGTTTTTAAATCCAGGCAACACAGTACTGTCGTTTTAAGGCAAAGCTAGTAAATTTAATTTTAATTTTAAAATATTGGCAGATGCGTTTCTTTTTACTGATTCCAAATACGTTAAAAGCTCAATTTCGAAATAATGTTAGATACGATTTTTTTTCCTTATGAGCACAGAGCAGAGTCGTAGGGTCGCAGGTTAGAATAAGGTTTAAAATGCTACGTTCCCTGACCATGAATTTTCATGCGTCAAATGTCCGGTGACGTTACATCGTCTGGCTTAAACGGCGCCGAGCCTTAGTTAAGTACTAATGTTACGAAGCTATTATGTGATTTGCGCATTGTAATACTATTATTCTGCAGTTCAAACGAAAATGAAAAATATGTGTTCATTTTTGTTTAGTTATATGTTTAACTGATGAGCGTAATAATTTATTAATTACTAGCTGCGCCCCGCGATTTCACTCGTAAGTCCTGATGCCGTGGGAATATTGGGATATAAAGAAGCCTATATGTGAATCCAGGTCTCCAGCTATCTACATACCAAGTTTCATCGCAATCGGTTCTGTAGTTTTTGCGTGAAAGAGTAACAAATATCCATACATCCATTCTCACAAACTTTCACATTTATAATATTAGGAGGATAGACGGGTACAAACTGCAACTCAATTTACTTCTGTACAGAATATAAAAATTAAATATGCTAATAACCCTTTACCTGTGTTTAATTTATATCTTACTCAACAACTTTTTGAAGCAGCGATAGCCTACTACACAAAGGTCTGAATTCGATCCCAGGGCCCGCATCTCTGATTTATGTGCGTATCCAATAGTTAATTATCGCTCGCTTTAACAAGAGAAATCCCCTTAATGTTCTCGAAGATATTTGAAGACTTAAAACTCACACTGGGCCAGTGTGATGGACTGTGGGCTAACATTCTCACGTCACTGTCACACTGAGACGAGGTCCGTCCGCGTGAGAGGACAGTTTAATATAGGGCATATGATGTTATTATATAAAAACTTTTGTTCTACCAATTTTCATAATACGTTTTTTGTTTTTATACAATAATACAATATAATAATATTAAATTGTTTGCTCTAATCGCATCACTTAGACCTAAGACTACACACATTCACAAAAGAAAGCAGCGAAGTGAAACAAACAATAGACCTCAAGGTGGGAGGCGTTGTGCAGGAGCTGGGGTTCTTGCAATTTTGTTAAAATGTGTTTTTGGTTAAAGTATTATGTAAAACGTGCTAGAACAAAAGTTGTTTGTTTGTAAAGAAGACACCGGTGAACTGTTATAAGTATTTCTTATTTAACTCTGTAAAATACAATTGTATATTTAAAATAAACCGTGATAAAATCCGTATAAAAGTAGTTGTATTCCAAACTAGCTGACCCACCAGTCGTTGTCCTGACAATCTATACAAAAATACATTTCACGTAGGTAATTAAATTCAATATCGAAACTTGTTTCAATTTTTTGCTTAAATAATTAAATTTATTATAATTTAACGATGCCTAAACCATTTTTGTAAATATTTAATATTATAATTATTTGTGTTTTTGTAATTATGTTATCTTTTTTAATACGTTTGTAAATATAGGTATATTCGATTATTTCGTTTTAAAATTAATTATAATTTACGTTGGCAGAAATTAAATTTAAATTTAAAATAAAAATATCGTTTGAATTTTCGGTATTTGCTGCGGATTTTCTTTCATACAAAAATTGCCTTGACAATTACAAACACAAAAAAAAAACAGCTAAATCGGTCGAGCCGTTCTTAAATGATGCTCCATCATACATGTGGCAATTGATTTTTATTTATATAGATTATTACTAGAATCTTCTGATAGAACCATTTAATTCGTATGCAGTTCTGCCTCTGGAAGAGATAAAACTCTATACCAGATCCAACTAAGTTTTATAGTGCTTGTTATTATGCAGCTAAGTGGTGCGATATAAAATCGATGGAGGCTGGCCGGGACCTGGGACCTGCGTCCTCGGTGCATCCGGAGGGGTGAAGGAGAAGGGAAGGGAGAGGGGCTTACACAGGTTGAGATACAGGTAGCTATTATACATATATGTTTGTCACCTGTCTAGGTGCATTATACACAATGCTATCCTAAATCTATACTAAGAGTTTGTTTGTTTGTTTGAACGCGCTAATATCAAGAACAACTGGTTTGAATTGAAAAATTCTTTTATTATTGGATAGCCTATTTATCGACGAAGGCTATAGGCTATATAACATCACGCTACAATCCACGGGGGCTGCGCAGCAACCATAAACACAAGGCACATCTATAACATTATAAATGCGAAAGTAAGTTTGTTTGTTACGCTTTCACGACCTAACTATTCGCATACAAGTTGTCAGGGGGACAGAAAAGGAATAGGGTTACCTTTCATCCAGAAAAAGTACTGTTCCCACTGCCCGAGAGATAAAAAATTTACATAATCTACATTTACGTGAGGGAGCAGCTGTGAACATAATTTAGTTTAATGGTTATAGATCATACTTTGAAAGATGTTGCGAATTGCGAAGCTGCCGCATCGATTTGGACATCCGCATCCGCAATAATCAACGTGGATGCTAATGCGGATCCAGATATAGCGTAGGTAAGAAATCAGTTGTTCAGAAGTGCTTGTTTAATTTATGAACCTCTGTAAAACAGGCTTGAACCTGAGAAGGCGATGATATAAGATACTTTTTAGAGTTCGGAAATCTCTTATACAACAGCTTTGTCCGTCCGTCCGTCTGTCTGTTGTACAACTTTCAACTCAAGAACCGTAAGACCTAGAGACTCGCGGTCAACGCCATTCGACTCAGCATAGTTGATATACTCCCGAAATTACTATGACCTTTGACCTCTGACCACTGATGATGAATGACCACTGGTCACGTAATACCATTTTTTCGAACTCTAAGATTTACGGCAATTCATGGCCGTCTCTCACTTGTTTTAAAAGACAGCTCCTCACTAGGAATAATTAATGTGTCGCGGAGGACTTTAAAACAAAAATACAAAGTACCTACACCAAGACCAGTAACAACAATTTGCGGATCACACAAATTTTTGTCCCGTGTGGGGATCGAACCCACAACACTCGGCGCGGTGGCGGCGGCGACCCGATCACTTAAACCACTACGCTATCCGTGCATTAAGTGGTAATTTTTAAAACCGCAATAAAACGTGCAAGAATGTCATTCGCAACCAAACCAGCCATCTCATCTCATTCATCAATTTATGAAATACTAGCGACCCACTCCGGCTTCGCAGGGCTAGTACAAAACCTTAACAAATTATACACCTAAACCGTCCTCATGAATCAGTCTGTCTACTGGTGAAAACCGCATGAAAATCCGTTCCGTCGTTTTTGAGTTTATCGCGAACAGACGAGGCGGGGGACTTTGTTTTATAGTATGTAGTGATGATATATTCTAATTATTTCACCATATGAGGGACAAGGTTAGTATAGCTAAAAATGTTACAAAAACTGAACTAGCTGGCGTAATTTATGCGCCTTAAAGACACATTTGTGGATTACAATGTACAAAATATCTCGTGAGAAGATCGAATTCACAACACTCAGTGCATTAACAATGGAGAGATGACTGTTAGTATCACGACACCATCGCGTCGGTGCAAAAAATAAGTAGGTATTACTTTTCAAAATTACATAAAAGCGCTTATATTCTTGAAGACTTCGAGGTGTATCACCCCCAATATTTTTTGAGTTTTAGTTGCAGATCCGTCGTAATCAGGTCGAGCATTTTATCGTCCATCGGGCACTATTCTAGATTCCGTGCTGCCTATACCCACATTTTGCCAGCCTAGTATCAGGTCCATCGTAATAGGGTCGAGCTTATAGCCGTACACTGGACACTGTTCTATACACCGTGCTGCCTGTACCAACATTCATTAGTTTCAGTGTCAGATCAGTAGCAATAGCGGCAAGTATATAATTACCGTCATTTTCTAGACACCGTGCTGGCCATACCTAGATTTCTTGAGTTTTAATGTCAGATTCCTTGTAAAATGGGCGAGCTTCTAATCGACTACCAGGCACAGTTCCAGACACCGTTCTGTTCCTGAAAATATTTTAACTAAAATCTCAATAACATTTTGGCTGATCCGGTCATCGAACACGAGACCGCATGCATAATAGTCATATTCACTATCGTTGCGCTAACAAGGTAATGAAATATACACAGTGGGGTATCTTATGTCGGGGCCAGTCAGTGCAGACCGGCGACACTTCGACCCAGTGGGATCTTTTGTGTCGACACTCTCCCAATAACGACTGCCATAGATGTTCATGTTCACAGTGGGGTAAATAAGATTACATAAATAACATACCTCTAATTATTTATACTAATGTTATAAAGCCGAAGAGTTTGGTTGTTTGGTTGAACGCGCTAATCTCAGGAACTATTGGTTCGAATTGAAAAAATATTATCGTGGCGGATAGCCTATTTATCGGGGAAGGCTATAAGCTATATAACATCACGTTACAACCCACGGGGGCGACGCAGTAAACATAAACGCGGGTAATACCGCGGGCACATCCAGTTATACATACTTGTGTGATAATTAAAGCATGGTACGGTATGGTAAGGTGAAGAAGAGACAAAGAGTACCATACTGAAAGAAAATAAGAGAGATGCTCTCTTTCTCTTGACTCCATGATATGACGACTACTCAGGTCCATATTCTGGTAACGTTACTTAATCAAGTTGGGGTTATTTTGCACAGATAGACAATGACTTGTACTAACACATACTTAGAATACTTTTTATCCAGGTAATATGTTCCCGTGGAATGCTACCTCAACTATAACATTATTTAAACAACACATTCGTTCCAAACGTGCGAATAGATGGCGCTGCTCAAGCAAAGTTGGCGTTTTATGAATTTTTTTATATTCCATTTATATTAAAAGTAGCTGACCCGCGCAACTTCGTCTGCTTGACATAAGAGAATTTGCCCCGTTTTTGCAACATTTTTCATTGCAGCTGCGCTCCTATTGGTCGTAGCGTGATGTATAGCCTATAGCCTTCCTCGATAAATAGGCTATCCAACAGTAAAATAATTTTTCAATTCGGACCAGTATTTCCTGAGATTAGCGCGTTCAAACAAACAAACAAACTCTTCAGCTTTATAATATTAGTATAGATGTGAATTTATACATTAATTCATAATGTGAAATTGTGTTTACGTGATGAAACTTCGTAAAATATATACTCTTTTACTAGGGTCTTGTCTTGTCTTTACCCGTGGCTACTGTCAAGGGCACATGCTTAGCTAAGCGCCAAAATTCAACAAAATAAATAAAGACGCAACTAATCATATAGGTACCTACTCTTTACTTCACTGTGACGTATGCCATATGCGCGTCATATACAACAATGGAAATATGATAGTTAAGGACAGTGACATTATTAACCTAGGTCTGATATACACATACAAACAAAAGAGACGGGGATATTTATAAAAGCAGAACATAACAAAAATTATGTATAAAATCGAAATCACGCCTTGCAAGGCCCAAATGACCTTAACAATTTAACGTAGACCGAATCCGAGTTTCAAAGTTTGAGACCAGAAAACTAACAAATTATAGCAAATAATGAAACTAAAATGACGCCTACTGACGTAGTGATGGATTGGTTAAGCCGTGTGTGTTGTAAAATGTTTGTTAGGTTCCTAGACGCAGACATAAGATTTATTACTAATGTGGGAGTTCTCTTTTTCTTTAAAAAGATCACCTAACGTCTGTCTTTTCAATTATTTGGCGACAGCACAAAGGAGTTGGATCGCCCATAAAAGTTACAGGAAACCGGCCTAATAGTGGTGACAAAGTTAATGCGTTTCGCCCAATGTATTTGTCCTATTCCAACCCGTACCGATCCCTACAACAAATTAAAAATTGAATCTTTAATTAGTTTTAGGGATCAGTGACACGAATGTGATAACCCTGGTGTTACAAACAATCATAGGCAGCAGTTACAACTTACCATCAGACGGGTCATATATGCTTGTTTACCAGATTTGTAGGTGAACGAGTACGAAGAAATATACACTACAGAGCCCATTTAGTTGATTTCGGAATTAATTATTTATTTATTTTTAAAACTTACAACTATCATTACAGGTAAACCCAATTCGATAGTGCGCTACATCTCGCATCTCGCATAAAACTCAGCTAAGTAACTAAAAGAAACAAAAATACAAATAAATTTTTAACTTATAACTACTGACAATACTAGGAACAAAAACAGGACACTGTGTAAATAGTAATTTGTGTCAATGCGTGTTTCACTTTAGTCAAACAAATAACTGAAGCCCTTAATGATAAAATGTCTGTAATATCAGTGTTTTTAGACATGAGCAAAGCATTCGATTTTGTTCCACATTCTCGCCTACTTTGTAAAATGGAGAAATATGGAATAAGAGGCAAAGCGTATGATTGGGTTAAAAGTTATTTATCGGGTCGTCAACAACGGACTGTATTAGCAAAAATTGAAAATAACAAGAAAAATATATACAGTTCAATATCCAAAAATAATAACTATGGTGTTCCGCAAGGAAGTGTGTTACGACCTCTATTTTTTATCATATATATAAATGATTTATGCGAATTCCTAAAACATAATTGCACATTATTTGCGGA
Organism: Catocala fraxini; assembly: GCA_930367265.1. Classification (NCBI taxonomy): domain Eukaryota; kingdom Metazoa; phylum Arthropoda; class Insecta; order Lepidoptera; family Erebidae; genus Catocala; species Catocala fraxini. The sequence continues at coordinate 3,802,882 of OV884031.1, forward strand.
CGACACAACCCTAACCATTAAAGCTTGGAACAAAAATGGTTTAGAAATCGACACCAATAATGAAATACAAACTGCAATAAAATGGCTTGAATGGAATAATTTACACGTTAACATGAGCAAAACGAAATTAGTGCAATTTCGGTCATCAAATTCTTTTGTGGAACCTCCTAAAATACAATATGACATCACAGTATTGGAACCAGTAACATCCTCACTATTTTTGGGCATAATAATGGACGAAAAACTAAATTGGAGTGAGCAAGTAAACAAAGTTTGTACTCGGCTTGACAAATTTGTGTTTGCTTTGCGAAAGCTTAGGCTAATTGCTGGCAAAGCAACAGCACTTAACGCTTACCATGGTTATATTTCTTCAGTGCTGCGTTATGGACTTGTTATATGGGGTAACTCAGTGGACGTAAACAGAGCATTCATTGCGCAAAAGAAATGTGTCAGAGCGGTTTCTGGAGCGGAATACTTAGATCACTGTAAGCCACTTTTTAAAGCACTAAAGATACTTCCACTTCCCTGTCTTTACATTTTTGAGATTTGTTTGTTCGTTAAAAGACACTCATATCTGTTTCCTTTGTATGAACACAAGTCCAAGAGAGTTGAAATCAAAAATCCAGGGAAATTACTTGTACCTAACCAAAGACTGCACTTGTATAGCAGAAACTCTAATTGTATGGCAATCAAAATATTCAACAAATTACCTCCAGAAATAAGAATATTACCAACCAATAAATTTAAGAAAATCATATTTGCTTGGCTTTTAGACAAATGTTTCTACTCAGTCACTGAATTTTTTTAACCACTGACATTGTATTTATATTTATTGACATTATATGTACTTAATCTGACATAATTATTCTTATTTTGATTTGCCTATTAATATTTTATTTATATTGTGACTTACATAATAACAAATATTGACATTATTTTGTTTTGTTTTTAACTTTTAATTTTGTATTGTTGATTTTATAATAATTTTAAATTAATCTATTTGTTGGTTAATATAATTTGACTTTGTATTTGAATTGTAATTAGACATTTTAATTTAAATTGGATATTTCTACACCGGCATCGGTAGTATATGTGAAACTTTTAACTAAGATTTAAGAACTTCATGTACCATATACTCAGAAATAAATGACATTATTATTATTATTATTATTATTATTATAATGTGACAGCAAAATATGTCAACATTCTTGCTTATCATATTAATTACTTTAAGAGGACACACTGAAAAAATGCACTAACTTTCATCGAATAGTATAGGACTATGAGAAGACCAATTAATCTAGAATTTTGATATAGGTAAATTGATGTCTTTAACTAGAATTTCCTAGCTCAAAAACATGATATTGTGATTTTGGCTCGATCATAATTATTTTTGAAAACACCTCTGAAAAATTACTATTTTTGAAATTACAAGTAAGTTACACTATCATTATGCTTAGGAATTACTCAAATATATTCGTAACATCAATATTAGTGATTTGCTAGCTCATTATTTCCATAACTAAAACCAATCACTTTTAAATAATATTTTAAGTTTTTTTAACAATTTCTAAGCGTTCTCGATCATTGCGGGCGCATCGCAATTTTAGACCTTATGACCGCTATTTAAGGATTGTTACACAATGAGTGTCATTGGGGCGGATATGGGCGGAGCTATTCTAAACGATAATTTTCGCGGTGTCCCCTTGATAGACCTGGATATGGGACACTTTGCCAGTAAGTTGGTCCTGGCGTTTGGTACTACTAAGAGTGGTGGATGTCGCCGCCGCCATACGTATCGATCTGGTACACAGAGACTAAGGCATCGCAGTACTCCAGGATTGTATTCAATTCCACGTAACAGCCTAACTAAATATATTACAAGTCGGAATTCTCTACCTACTTTCAGTTCGTTATATCCTATATTCTACAAGGACTACTACAGGTTGTTATAGTCAGGAGGAGGGTGTAGAGCATAAAGCATTCTTCTTAAAAAAGAAAATGTCTATCCTGAGAATAAGTTCTGTATCTTGTGGACTTATTCAGGCAACGGGCACAAAGGAATATTAAACTTAGAAAACTATCTATGGATTACAATTTCTTTATCCCGTGTTGGGAATGGGATTGAACTCACAACACTTAACGCCCGACAGTGACGAAGCGACCACTTTATTAACTGCGCACTCCATTCAACACTCCAGCTAGTCATCATTTCTGTGTTGGGCAACTTATGAAACAATGCTTTTCACAAGTCATCTTTGCAGTATTCAAACGTCGACGCTTTACTCAATTTGCGCATTTAAACAAATCTTACTGTCAACATTGTACACATGCTAAGTATATTAACTTAAATGGAAAATAAACAACTTAAAATAATTGTTTGTTGTTTCGTCTTAAAGCAGCTGTGGTCCAAATAAAAGACAACCTCCTTCCCACAAGAACTACAGTCAATCAAAACGTTTTAGTAAACGTTTTACTAGAGAATGTCACGGAAAACAATTTTCCTAAATTAAATAGAGCAATAATTATATACCATGTATTGCAGTTCCTTAAACCCAAACGCCGCTTTCGTGATTTTACGTTTGGGTATGTATTATCGAATTTTTTACAGAAATATCCATTATTTTCCAATAACCAATGCAAAATAAACACACTGGGTGTTCAATGAAATGCTAATGCTCATAAAATTTGCCAAAATTCAGTGATGCCTTTTGGAAATTTGGCGCTAGTGTCCGCTGGTGGCGTTGAGCGATAAGTTTTAAGATACACTTCCAGTTTTCTTACAAACATCATTCAGAAATACCCAATCTCAAACTTAAACTAGATAGTTACACGGAGCGCGGGAAAGATGGCGTGAGTGACCACAAGTCAAACTTAATATCTAAATTATATATTTTTTGGTCTACAAAGGACAGATTTTTGACAAAAGTTTATTAGTAATTATGTTAAATATATCGCACTCTTAATAAAACAGCGACTTAACTCGATATTTGAAAGTAAGGCAATTTGAACTCTAATTGTGTATGTTAAATACTAATATTATATTTGTGTTAAATCTTTGCAATAGAGTTCAAATATGTTAAATCCAAAATACTGAGATAAGTCTCTGTTTTATTAAGGGTGCGATATTATTCTGGTAAGTTTGCAATTTACAAATTCGATATCCATTTTGATCTTATATGAGAGGCATTGGATATCTTAAGGATATATAATATAAAAGGTCGCGTGAAGCTGGTCTATACTTAGTTGCAAGTCATATAACTAGGTTAAGGAAGCAAGTAGGAAATTTAACTATCTATATTTCTTTTACGTATTTTTTATTTTATATGTCTTACACGTATGACAGCCGCAGCATCCGATAGATTCTGTAAACCGTAAAAGACGATATAGGTATTTATTTGTCAGGAGTACGCATGCGCTGTGCGCCGATCCCAGCGAGGCAGAACGTGCGTGTGTGCGTGCGGGCGAGGCGCGCGGCAGTGTCGGCGCGTCGCCTGCCGTAGCTCCGCCGCCACGCGACAATCGACAACCGACAATCCTCACGCGATACGCGACACGCGCCCTCATGTCGCTGTTCTTCAAGTTCAGGAGCGGCGTGAGTACCCTCTGTCATGTCGCACATGTACCCTATGCTCCACGTTTCATGTTTACCCCACTTTCATTCTTACCCCGCTGTGACCAGTGTTATGTGTTCCACCACCAGTGTCTCGTGCTTCAAGGATATCATTTACGTTCACGTTCATTAAATGACATATCCAAAACATTATACATGCATGACGCTTTGCAACAGATTTACGCTTAACAAAAATATGAAGTCGTAATTGATTCTAAGGTCATCAAACGAGGTTATCAGTATTCAGTTTTTAAATATGTAAACAAACGGTTGAGTTGTTTACACATCATGTGGGTGATGAGATGTGTAAATTAGAGGAGAAGGAGAAAGCTTCGTAGCTGTACTATTAAGTATTAGTAAGGCGCAGGGGCGCGGTGGGTCGCGCAGGTAGGTCCCGGGCGCCGCCGCGCTACGGTTCCAGGCCTCACAGAGCACAGCTCACGGGCACCGCACATATTCCCGCTCCTAGGCACTAAAACCTTACCCCATTACTCCACACCATTGTCAATAGTATTTGAACTGTTAACTGACAACCGTTCTAGATTCAAATTTCTTGCATATTTTATTACCACAGAGATAAATCAATAATAATAATCTCTCAAGTAGTCCCATGCAAACAGGTGTGAGTCTATGCATAAATTATCTGTGTAATACAGATAGAATTTTATATAATAGTATTTCTTTTTTTAGTTCCCTAGGCACATAGAATAAATATTTAAAATATCGCGATTATTAAATGTTTTAGACATAATGCATATTATAATGTGGCCAAAAAGAGTTATTACTTCATACCAACCTAAAATAATCTTGATGTCAATGTCAATGAAACAAAGCAATTTAAACTGACACGTTCTCATACCAACATTGCAAAGTTAATGAACTATCTGTGGTCATTAACATAGAGCGAATAATGAAATTTTAATGTGAAAGGTTAACTTTATTAAAGTCTTGCATGTGTTGCATTCGGTACAGCGCCTTTAGGTCCGGGGGCGAAAACAGAGTAACGAACAGAGCCCTTTGTTACGACTCTGTCCCTCAGTTGAGTGACCCGAAACACATTACATTTTACGACTGCTGCGCGTAACCTACGGCCAACTGTGCGTAAGATTAAACTATCTTTATATTTGTATCGGCTGTTTTATGAACTGTACTACTCTTTATTTTAACATCACAGCGCCCTCCATCTTTTGGAGTTTGTCCCTTACACCTTAGACCTAAAATGGTTACGTACGAAGCACTTTTATAGTCATCCTAGGGATACGAAGGTTGGGCAATGACCTCAATGTCTTGTCTCTATAGAGCCTATACTATTAGGTTACCTCACTCTCTCTTCGAAAGTGAATGAAGGTCGATCATAAAGGTTTTATAGGGTTGGTAATGCGCAATTGATGCACTGGTCTCTGAACCGCTTACATGCTTACTGTCTATGTGATGAACAGTACTCTTGTTGCCTATTTATTTAAATAACTAGTTGTCGCCCGCGACTTCGTCCGCGTGGACTTTAATTTATTACCCAATACCTACTTTTAATTCGTGCAGCGATAGCTCAGTGGGGAGACCAACAGACTGCAATGCAGAGGGTCTCGGGTTCGAACCCACGTCGCGCACCTCTGACTTTCGGAAGTTATATGACTTTTCGAAATTATGTGCGTATTGATTGACAATTATCGCCTGCTCAGTGCCTCGGAGAGCACGTTAAGCCGTCGGTCTCGGCTGCCGTGAACGTCTATGGCAGTCGTTATTGGGCAAGTCAGTACTCTCTAATATCCTGACACTGGTCTAGCCTTAGGGTATCGTTAGCCTTCGGGTTGCGGAGGTCAGGTGGCAGCCGCTCCGTGTAAAAACTGATTTCCAGTCAAATCCGTTTAGACTAGAAAAAGCCGACCCCAAGTGTCTTGGGAATAATAAAGGCTAAGGGAGATGACCTACTTTTAATTTGTTATCTAATTTTAATATATAAAACTACAACTAAAGAAATTAATAAGTCTAACTACACCTATATAGGTGTAGTTAGCTATATATTCAAAAAATACATATGGTATCGCGGAGTTTTTTGTAGATATTGATACGTTCTATAATACTGTAGAACATTTTTTTGTTTTATCATAAATAATTTCCGCAGCGCACGCGATGACAGATTTTTAATGACTAATTTTTTCACACCTTGGGTTATATTATTGCATTTATATTAAGGATCCCTATTTTTTTAAAATGTTATATAGCCTATGTCACTCAGTGAAGATGCAGCTTTCTAATGGTGAAAGAAATTTTGAAATCGGCCAAGTAGTTTTTGTGTGAAAAGATTACAAACATACATACAAAAACACAAATGTTTCCTCTTTATAATATTAGTTTAGATAGACAACAGTGATACAGTTTTATAAAGCCTATATAAAAATGTATCACTGTTGGATCTCTTCACAAAATAAAGAGAGTTAAGCTGTAGCATAGCACGATAGTCAAATGCTGATTGACAGACTTCACACTACTTCAAGAAGATTATGTAGAACTCTTAGACATGCTGGTTTCGTCATGATGTTTTCGCTAAGATGTAGGTGTTTAGTCAGATTAAACATAGCCTAATTAAAAACCTATACATCTAAGCTACTCTTCGAACCTGAAATGTCTTTACTCCTGTCTCATCTGCTCCATTGATGTCTCACTTTTCCCTTACCACCAGGACCACCAAGACCCTGCCTTGTATTAAATGACATTGGCCAATTAATACCGAGTGATTGGGTACCAGCATTCAATTTCAGTCATAAAGCTGATTTGTATGTCAACTGAAGGGCAGAATAGCTGTTCCTTTCAAACCTGAACTGACTCTTAACACAAGGATGTTAGTTTAGTTTAAGGAGTTAAGTCACGACGTAGACAATATCCAGGTACCGGACCTGTCAAATCATATTACGTGTGGAATTGAACTGTTACTAACACTAGGTTAAGGATTTTGCCTAATATGTTACTAACACTTTATGAACCCTGGTCTGAAATTAATATTTATTATTATTACGCAAATAGCAAAATAATTATCATTAGCATATCGAGGGCTATCTTCCAAAGGGATCCCAGTCCCTAAACACACAATGGCCTGCATACAAACCTAGAGTAGATACCTAACATCCTGGGGTAGCCCACTAGACAATTCTGGGGTGGGAACGGCCCAACGGGTCCTAGTTAAATACGCCAATAACCATAAATCGACATTACAGATGGCGTAGAGGTTTCAGGAGTCACCTCGCCATTGCCACTTAGGACAAAAAATTCGAGATCCCGAAATAGTTGTACCGAGCCTGGGTATTCTATGTGTCCGTTTAAATGTTTGTAAAGTCCCCCAGGACTCAGGAATTATTCGTAGAGCAGCAGTTGACAATATAAAAAAGGCAGATAAAATACAAAGTTTCTTCCAATATTGTTTAAAGTCATTTTAGTAGAGTTAGTAGTAGAGTTTCGTGTTCTGTTTAAAAGCAATACGGCAATAACTCCCTTTAATGCTGTTTATCTGTCTGTGACAGTTACCTGAAATAGCGCTGCTGTTTGAAATACATTATAATTGTTAATTATCGATTTTCTGCTTCGCTAATCCCGGGAAATGAGTTTTCGCTGTGAGTTTACGACTGATCAAAGGGTCTCGATTAGATTTTCGGGTTGAAGCAGGGTTGTTAGGTTTCCAGCCCGGGTCAAGCGAAGGCTACTTTCTCTTTTAGGCATCTAATTCTAATAAGCAACAAAATGTCTGACATTATATCTAGTACTTGAATCTAATTTACGTGTTTATTTGTGGATTAGGTTATGCGGTAATATATTACGTGAATAAAATATACCCTGCCTTGAAAATTTACAGGATTTGATTTGATTTTTACATTTACATCACTGTGTGTGTGTAGTGATTTTTACGTAGATAGATAAATCCCTGACATCTGCACTTTTATGTCTCAGACAATTAATGCTAGAGTGACCTGGGCAATCACTCAAACAGATATGAATTTATAAATAAATGAACTGCATAAATTAGGTATTAAATGCCTCTTGATGTATCTGCTATACCCATATTTAAATAAGACATATGAAGCATAATCGATCAGCCTGCTAATTATTCGCTGACGATCCGAACCAGCCATCTCGCTCAGGGAAACACAGCTCACTTACTACCGATGTGCACGATTTCTCTCGAATAATATTTGAATCCAATTTTGCACAACACGAAACCTACATATCGTGGAGAGAGACCAAGCCCGCACATCAATGTTAATAGATATGAATATCTATCCTAACAAAATAAAGTTGTAAAATTTGTACATTTAGAGTTCGAAAAACTCTTATACAACAGCTTTGTCCGTCTGTCCGTCCGTCCGTCCGTCCCGAAATGACTATGACCTTTGACCTCTGACCTCAAGGTCACGTGTTATCATGTGACCTTTGCATATTACTTAAACCATTTTTTCGAACTCTAAGATTTACGGCAATTCATTGCCGATTGTCACTTGTTTATATTTAGACGCGTTTATTTCTGCAGCCAACATTGTTGTATTTGCTAGCTCAATTATTAGGGAAGGTTTTGTGCTATATAACATCCCGCTATGAGACATTACACCATAGGAGCGGAACAGTAATCACGTCACAAATATTTATATATATATATATAAATATTTGTGACGTGATATTTGTTACATAGGTGAAACCCATTTTTCTCCGTGGCGACAGCTAATCTGATATAATTTTTTGCATCACTACCTCTTACGGGAATTCGCCCTACGGCTAGTAATATTGCGTTATTGCGTTTCGCCTGGTAAATAAGCGTTCTATAAGCTTTCATTTCATCTCTCATTCTTGTTCCTTAGGGTCGAACGCCTGATATCTGATATTGCATACGATCGTAGACTACGGTAGCTGCCTGACAATGTGTTAGTGTGGATGATTCTCGTTGAAAGTTTCGTTAAACGTTCCCTATGTTCTATTCTGTACCCCTAACACCGTGTATGCAAAATTACATGATGACAGGTCGAGTCGTTAAGGCGTGAAAGCGAACAAACAAACTCACTTTCACATTTATGATATTAGTTAGGATATAATAATATAATATTCTACCACATACACACAACACCATCTAGCCCAAACTAAGCAGAGCTTGTACTATGGGTACTAGACAATGGATAAACATACATATATACTTTTTTTTTGTGAATTCATACGTATTATACATAGAAACACCCAGACCAAGACAAACATCCATGTTCATGCACACAAATGTTTGACTTGTGCGGGAATCGAACCCGCGACCTCAGACGTGGCAGTCGGTTACACTAACCACTACGCCATCGAGACCGACAAAAGAATAGTAAGGATAGTAAGGATTAAGAGCACCGCCAAGTTTGTCAGTGAGTATGTTCTTGTCACGAGACAGGGGGCGAACATAATTACGTCTATGAAGCACATTTTCTCTTTTTCCTTCACAAACTTGGTACTGACTTTACTCGCTACTAAGAGCGATGCCAACTTCTTGTTATACTGACAAGTAAATAAAAGGCTGGTTCAATCATTAATACTTTGTTCTTTGCTGTGAAAAACATGACAAACTTTAATGAAGTTCGTTCTTGCATATCGCCATATAACTAGAGCAAACACCGGGCCTAGAATATGAAATAAAGATGAAATCATTAAATATCACATTTTTAACAAACTATGAGCAATATTTTCTTACTTTAACTATAACAGACAGGATCCATAAACGTCACCATATAATTTTTTAGAACGTTATATAACATTTTCTAGAGCTATAACGTTACCAATGAATTTTATGGCGTCGCTCTTGCCTGACTTGGGGATCATATTCGTGACCGGTTCGCAGACTTTACACCACGGGCCCAAAGAGTCAACTGCACTTCGAAGAAAATATATAGGAATAGGACGGGCAAGAAAATAAAATTTTATATTAATCATCTATACTAATATTATAAAGAAGAAAGGACTTAACTCAAAATCTACTTAACCGATTTAATAAAATATTTCCCTATTAGAATAAGGAATAGTGTGATTAGAGAGAGATGCGGCATGAAAGTTGATATAGTGACAAGAATAGAAAAGGGTATGTTAAGCTGGTTTGGGCATGTAGAAAGAATGGACGAGGAAAGACTGACTAAGAAAGTTTATAAGGCTAGTGTGAATGGAACAGTCGCAAGAGGAAGACCTAGGCGAACGTTTCTTGATCAGATTGGAGGCGTTCTGGACAAAGGCCAGCTTAAGAGCACCTTGAACCGACGGGCGTGTATGAGGAATGTGATGAAAGTGAATGAAGCCAGAGAAGTGTGTCAGGATCGTAGCAAATGGAAATCCGTAGTCTCTGCCTACCCCTCTGGGAAACAGGCGTGAATCTATGTATGTATGTATTCCCTATTACAAATTTATATTATCACCGGGTGACATAGACTACATTTTATTTACAATAATACTGATACTTTTTTTTTTTACGAGGGGGAATGTTTTGACACTTATCTCTCCGCGGGGCGACGGAGAGGTTATGTCGGGCTCACCGGACGAAAGATACGCCGGTAATACCGACTAAACCTACCATGGTGTTCCTCGACATAACCATAGACGGCGGGGCCGCGCGAATCGCTTTCACATGCAATTGCGACCCCGCCAAGGTTTCGGCCCGCCGTGTGGAACGGCAGGCCACTACACAGAAAAAACTCCCTCTACTGTCCCCTTGTAAGGGGACAAAGGCACGAGACAGAGGCGGGCGTGTGAACACGCACGCCGCCTCTCGGACCTGGTGCTGATCGGGTGGCGAGCAGGCCCACGAAGCCCACCACCCCCAGGTCAAACCTCAGGGTGGCTGGAGGTCATCTCGCGCCCTCCGGCGCCCAGTTCTGCGGTTGGGGACAGGGTTTGAGCGCTACCTCTCTCGCTCCGCCACCTCTTTGATGGAAATTACTTCCTCACAGAAGGAGGCGACGGCGACTCCACGATCTCTCGCTCCGGACCATAGACTGAACCACGGCCGGTAGCGAGAGAGCAACCAATCCGACTGCCGCGAGCAACTCACGGCGCTGCGATGCCCAGGCGGGGCAATCCGCTAAAGTGTGCAGCGCCGTGTCCGCAACAACATCGCGGCAGTCGCCACAATGGTAACAACCGGGCGTCTCTTGCCAGCCTATGCGACATAGGAACTGGTCAAAGCAACCATGGCCAGTCATTACCTACGTCAGCCGGTGAGGGCAACATGCCGCCTCTCCAGCCACTCCTTAAAAACGGGACTTACCGCCACGATCGTGGCGTGCCCGAATAATACTGATAGGTACTAACATAACCAATTCAATCTACCCTCATTTTAGGCCAGCGAAGTCGCGGGCAAAAGCTATTAATTAAATAAAAACAGACACGTACATGCTACCATACCATGCTGAAGGTTCTACTGGGGCTGATCGTGAAGGTGCAGTGCGTCAGAGATGTTTTTAGAGACATAATTACTATACTGACGGCTTCGCCGCTATCATGAGAAAAAGGTGCTTGATGGCGAGCCCCTGCGGCACCAACACCATCCTAACTGTGTTCGCGGATCGGTGGGAGACCCCGATGTTGCGGAGGTGGATGCAGCTCCATGCTGTGATGATTGATGATTAATCATGCATATTACCCACGTATTGTCTATTAACATTAGAATTTTAAGTAAATTGTTACTAACACGATATGGACTTAGTCCGAAATAAACGTACTTATATTATTATTATTATAAGCACCAAATATTTGTCGTCACACGTTACACCTAATGGATGTTATTCATTGATAAAACAACCCTAATCCCGTCAACTATTGTGATTATGTTTCTTTTATCTAATTATTTATATTTAAGATAATTATATACGTAGGTACAAATAGAAAGTCCTTGTGATATTTAACATTATCGCAGATAATTGATATATTATCTAATAAAAAGCAGTGATGTGTATTATATTACTATTCGGCGAATATGAAGAGCTGAACGTGGTTATGAATTATTAGATTTTTCTCGCTTGAGTAAATGTAGGATAGGTTAAGAACAGTACTTTTATTCTTACCAAAGGAAATGAAAGGTACTCTATGTCCTTTTCTGTTCCCCTGACAACCTGTATGCTAAATTTCATGATAATCGGTCGAGTAGTTAATGCGTGAAAGCGTAACAAACAAACCAACTCACATTTGCATTTCTAATATTAAGTTAGGATTAATATTGTTCAAAGGCAATAAGTTAATAATATAATACTAATTTGTATGCGCATACATATATGAATATTCATATATTAGTTGTGTTCCACCCGCGTTTATGGTTACTGCGCCTCCCGCGTAGGTCCGTAGCGTGATGTTATATAGCCTATAGCCTTCCTCGTTAAATAGACTATCCAACACTCAAAGAATTTTTCAATACGAACTAATAGTTTCTGAGATTTTTGAAATTAGCGCGTTCAAACAAACCAACGTTATGTACGTAATGTTATATATATGTATATGTATATATACATATATGTATATAACATTATATATTCAATATATATTATATATATGTATAATAATATAATATTCTACCACATACACACAACACCATCTAGCCCAAACTAAGCAGAGCTTGTACTATGGGTACTAGACAATGGATAAACATACATAGATACTTTTTTTTTTGTAAATACATACGTATTATTCATAGAAACACCGAGACCAATACAAACAGCCATGTTCATGCACACAAATGTTTGACTTGTGCGGGAATCGAACCCGCGACCTCAGGCGTGGCAGTCGGTTACACTAACCACTACGCCATCGAGGCCGACAAAATATATATTTATATATACATATATATATAACATTATACTACGACCCATGGCAGTAACCATAAACGCGAGTGAAACCGCGGGCACATGTAGGTATATTATAAAAGCTTTCAACCATATTAGTAGGATATTTCGTTAAGTATTTTGCGAGTATGGTCTATTACTTTACTTACTTATTGCCTGTGTGATTTAATTAATACGGATGGGTAACACCGACGTTCAGCTAACGATTTTTGTTTTTGTCTTTAACACGCTTATTATTGACAGCTTGACCTGAATGCATGTTTTGTTGCAATAAATTTCTATTTCAACCAGTTAAAGACTGTACAACTGTCTAAAAATGTGTAATAATGCACACAAATTTTAGAGAATAGGTACAATTAAAACTTGGAAATAATTAACAAAAAACATCGTTTAGTAACATCTACATAACCTATAAAGACTTGAAAAAAGATTGCCCTATTCTTTTGTTTATTAAACGTGTTTCCGAACTATATTTTTACCTGTCAAATTGCTATTACGCTGCATAATCATAGTAGGAACTAAGAAGTAAGTAAAGTATTTTATTCATGCAAATTACATTAAAGGCGTTATGTTGACTCCCCTTAAATCGTGCTCATGGGTCGTAACAATATTGTACATTTTTAACCGATTTATTTGTAGGTCAAGGCACCCCACTACATTGCGTCGCTTGCCCTCTCCCCCTCCCTTACTCCGTCCTCGTAGTACCAGCATTAACTAACCAGATATGTGACCGAAACGCTTTAACTATTTGTCACCAATTAGCACCTACTACCACACGTTATAATGTTGTTTAAAAAGGATAGATTCTTTTCATTGTTTGTTTTGTTGATGTTGTTGCCTCTGGCTCTTAAAATTGCGTCAGGGTTAGTAATTTACTTTTTGCCTTCAGGATGACATGATACTCACGATGCTCTTAGCTAGCTCTAGCTCAATCATTTTGTCATATTTCAGCTGCACTTGTCGAAAAGAGTAAATAAATGGTGATAGTGGTTCAAAAATGAACGGTCCCGCCATTTTAATGTCTTTTGTGACCGAGCAAGCGTTTTCGTTGGGAGAAGTACCATCCGCTTATAGAACCGGCGTAAGATTAGTAAAACCGTTACTGCATTTTGACCGGTGTCTGATAGTTCTAGACGATTACACATCTTCTCGTTTCTTTTCTTTCATCCTTTCTTTAATTGCCGTTCCTGGGGTAAGAAACGCGCAAGTGACCACTTACTACTAAGCAGCCCTTAAGCTTGTTTACCGCTTCAGTTGTATAAAAAGATTAATATGTGTGGGTGAGATCTGGGGGAGAATGGATAGCCTTAATATTGCCCATGCGAGAACGAGATAAAAAACACTTCGAAACGCGCTGTATCGGCCTTTCCTACGCAAGTAGCGTTTCCAGTCGCCCGGATAAAGCCGGACACAGTAAAGTTCTTTGGTTGAGTGTGCGGCTAAATTAGACGGTGCCAGACCCGTCCGAAATATGTTAGGCTTTTTAAAATTGAACTAATTTTGTTACATTTGTCATGAGTTAGTCTCTCGTCCGCCCACCTCTCCTTGTATCGCAAGCGCAAGCGAGCGGACTAGCACTGTTCTGCCCTAAAAAATTGTCGTGTGTGTGTCATGAGTCATGACTAAAACATACAAGACCTTTGGGTAAAAGGTTGAGTTAAATCCAAAAAAGGCTGACTGTCCCTGTCCAGCCTTTTTACCCAAATGTCCGGCTTTTCGGATTTAAGGCCTGGCAACTCAATAGTAAGCTATACATATAAGATGATGAAACGATGCATGCATTATGCTCTTCGAATAAATGTTCGCGTGTCTCTTTTTTTCGTAGTGTTATTATTCCCAATTGGCATCGGCTACATAATACCTCAAACTAAATTGAATAAAATAAAATATTATTTTAGGTCACAAAGTAACACTTATAAACGTGCACAGACAGTATTTTACACGCACAGTATATTATCAATACGTATACCATTGACAGATAACAATAACCTATTAGAATTGACCGGTGCATCTTTATTAACATTTTGATGAGTTAGTTAAAGTTTTGCAAGCAGCTCAAAATGTGATAATTATGTCCATCACGATCTCAATGTTTATCATGACGATAACTTATTAAAACTTCTATTAAAGCATTGATGCCTTATTAATTTTTATTATCCATTGAATTAATAAGTACTTAAGTATAATATATATAATTACTAGCTGCCCGGATAGACTTCGTTCTGTCAAAAGTAATTTTTCTTTTTTTTATGTTTTCTTTATCACTAAGAGGTATGAAAAATAGACAGTAGCCGATTCTCAGATCTACTAATATGCATATAAAATTTCATAAAAATCAGTCAAGCCGTTTCGGATGAGTATGGTAACTAACATTGTGACACGAGAATTTTATATATAAGATTAATTTCGTGATAATACTCAAGCGTAACAAAAATATTCAAAACAGAGACAAAAAAAAAATATTTGGTTTTAAGTAGAGATTTATTATGTTTGCTTTTTAAAACTGTCGCAGTTTGTACCATTGATTTATACGGTAGTATAGGTACACGTGTAGGTATTCCATCTTAGGTTTGAACCAATCTACGCCGACATCAGCTGTATTTCATTAGAACTGTGTATTATCTAGTCGTTTTCAATTTCAATTTAGGAGGGTTAGTTAGATTTGTCTTAATCATGGAAACGAAACGGAATAAACAATCTTTGGGTAAAATTAATATGGCCGACGACAGGGATTTTTTTTTTGCCGGGTTGGCGGCCATTACATCAAGCGGCTTTATAGGCAGCCTTTGTGACTTTTTATTAATTTATAACTTGTTTATGATTCGATCAGTAACCGCGTATTGACGCGCCGGGAAATCCACTTTCATAAGTGCTAATTTCGTATTTGGTTAGATAACAGGTCCATAAGTTGTTTGTGAATTTGTAAACGCTTACGTTATAAAATTTTAACTGTCGATTCTATCACTCATGTCTATAATTAGATGATAAGTATATTTGCCTAAGTGCCGATTTGGCTGACTGCGATTCAGGCAATTTAACCCCAGCTACACTATATATCTAGATAATAGTAGTAATACTAGTCATATTATTGAAATGTATCTACTTTATACGGATGCTGAAAAGTACAATATAGTGTATTCAAATAAACTGCGATAAGTTTATTTGAATACACTACACTTTACTTTTCAGCAGCCCCGTGGTCAGTCTCAACGGCTTCCGTAAAGCAACCGAAACATCGGAGAGAGTCTTCTTCTCCCTTAGCCTTTATTATTCCCAAGTCACTTGGGTCGGCTTTTCTAGTCTAACCGGATTTGACTGGATATCAGTTTTTACACGGAGCGGCTGCCACCTGACCTCCGCAACCCGAAGGCTAACGATACTCTAAGGCTAGACCAGTGTCAGAATATTAGAGGGTACTGACTTTCCCAATAACGACTGCCATAGATGTTCATGGCAGCCGGGACCGGGCTTAACGTGCTCTCCGAGGCACGGAGCAGGCGATAATTGTCAATCAATAAAATAAATAAAATAAAAACGTTTATTTCAATTACAATTGGCATTGTGATACATATTATTGGAGATCACCTTTTAAGCAAGGAATTGCTTGTATTAGGAGACGATGAGAGATCAATACGCACACAATTTCGAAAACTCGTATAACTTCCGAAAGTCAGAGGTGCGCGACGTGGGTTCGAACCCGAGACCCTGCATTGCAGTCTGTTGGTCTCCCCACTGAGCTATCGCTGCTATCGGAGGGAGTGTGAATCTAAATAGCTTTTTTTCTCAGCCTGCTTTTGTGTCCCACTGCTGGGCAAAGGCCTCCCCTCTCAATCTCCACTGCTCTCGCTCCTGAGCAACGTCTTGCCACCTTTCCATGAACTTTTTTATGTCGTCCCGCCATCTCCTTCGTGGTCTGCCCCGTCGCCTACGGCCACCATTCGGTATCCACTCGGTGTATAGTTTGGCCCACCTATCGGGCTTCATGCGGCTGACATGTCCGGCCCAGTTCCACTTCAGCATAGCGGTCTTAGCACCTACATCTTTGATCTGGGTTTTGGAGCGCAGGTCCGTATTTTTGACACGGTCTAATCGGCGGATGCCAAGAATGCTACGCTATGCTAAATAGATTAATAATTATGAATTAATAGTACCTACTAAAGTAGTAGTAACCGTAGCTTTAGTAGTAAGTAACTGTAGTTAGTAGTAACAGTAGTTTAAGACGAGCGAAATGTGCCAAAACAGGCGGTCACAGTTAAGTGAATAAAATCAACACTTTTTTTAATACAAATATTAAATATACATTTACCATAACAATGAATGTGTTTACATTTATATTTTCGCCTACAAAATTACGTAAATTTGCAAAAAATGCAAAAACGTAAGCTCGTGTTACGTGATTTTTAGATTATAAAAATGGATATCTATCCTATTTTACAGCTTAAACGAAACGAAAATAGTTATATTACAATTTGTTCGTCCCAAATATTTAAGTTATTGGTTGACAATACAGATACACATATATAGAAAAAGCACTTCAAATCCTCCATACAATTTTACTATGGCGGCCGCGCGACGATTTGAATATGCGCCGCACGATATCTTTGTTTTTATATAATAGTACATAGTATTTTTAAATAAACCGCGACAAAATCCATGTAAAGTAGTTTAATTTCAATGTACAACATTCGCATAAACGTAAAACGATATTAACTAGTCATACTATGGTTTGCGAGCCTTTTCGCCCCTCAAGGTTCGCCCCCTAGTAGGTATTTGTTAGGTTTCTTCATAAAATCCACCCGAAAATAGGAGCCGTCTTTCTATAAAAGGGGCGAAAGTCATGGGGCGTACGGGTTCGTAGCCATACTATGCAATACACGGCTTTATTTTGTATAACTCCCATATTTTATTTTTGATATGCCCTGTGTGTGCCTTAATAATATTACAAATGCGAATGTGAGGCTGTTTGTTTGTTTGTTTTGCTTTCACGACTGAACTACTCAACCAATCATCATGAAATTTCGCATATATGGGGTACAGAAAAGGACATAGGGTAACTTGCATCAAGGAAAAAGTTACTGTTCCAGAGGGTACAAAATTAACAAACTTAACCTATATACATTTACGCGAGCGGAGCCGTGGGCAAATACCAGTTCATTTTTTACAGACATCCGCACTAGGTAGAATTCCTGTGTCGCGGAAGACTTTACAAACATTCAAACAACGGACACAAAGAACACCCAGAGTCGGAACAACCATTTGTGGATCACACAAAGTTTTGCCCCGTGTGGGATTTCGAGCCTACAATACTCGACGCAATGGTAGTTGGGAGCTGACCTCCTTAAACACTGCGCCATTCCTGCAGTCAAAAATCGTTTTTAGAGTTCGAAAAACCTCTTATACATCAGGTTTGTCCGTCCGTCCGTCCGTCCGTCTGTCTGTTATACAACTTTCAACCGTACAAGCTAGAGACTCGCGGTTAAATCCATTCGAGCATAGTCGATATACCTCGAAATGACTATGACCTTTTTGACCTCTGACCTCATGACCACGTCACGCGGTATCACGTGACCTTTGCATATAACTTGAGCCATTTTTTCGAACTCTGAGATTTACGGCAATTCATTGCCGTTTCTCACTTGGTATATTATTGCTTCGCAATCGAAAATACCGATACATTGCCCAGCTCTATTGTTGTCTAGCTAGGTGACGTAAATCCTTTTCTGACGCGGCGTAATACAAGTTGTAAGTGATAATGCGATTAGGTGCTACCTATCACTCCTTCGTTCAGGATTTTTATTCAACAAAGACTCGCAGTATACATAAGTGGTTGTCATGGCTTATGATTACACGTAGGATGAAGGGAAAGGAATAACATATATACATGTCACAGATATAACGCACAACCACAAACACACCAATTAGATTATTAAATCGAAATAATAATATAATCATTAAAATGTTACTTGTATGTACTTAATTATTTTAATTTAACGGATTAGTTCTCCTTATTGTGCGCGGATAGTGTGGGTATATTACAATAAATCTAACATTATTGACTTTATTGCATCAAAAACCTTATTACCTTGAATTATGATACATTTTCGTTTATTTCAGCTGTTTTATAACTGGGTGACTATAATTTAATTCGTTAATAAATTATCTATATTAAAAATTGCTAGAATTGATTTTGAACAAACTAATTTCAGGATATGCGTTTATTATCTTACATGTTGTATATATAAACCTCCAGCACTTATACATATTTTTCGGAACACAACGGAACACAAACAAACGCAAAAGTGTTGTTGCTCGCTGGATTCTTGTAAGAGGGTTTTTGTCCCTGGAATAACAAATATTTGCCACTGGCAGCCTCTGCCACACAACGGATAAATATTGTGTTTGATGATATCCTTTCTTGTTTTGGAGGCTGAACATAATTAAATTGAACTGACTATCATTGTGACCCTTATCAACATTAAAAGCATTGATTGTTAACAGTTATTATGCTTATTTCTTGACTTGTTATATCTATGGCTTTTGAAGTACTTTTGTATCAAGTTTGTTTTAAATTTTCAGTAATATTTTATTAAGTAATATAATTATTACTGTAAAGCGTGTGATGTAATCAGCTATTGCTACTCCAATCGGGTATATTACTATACTCCATGTAAACGATAAAATAATGAGCCATTCTGTCCCAGGTAATATGTGCCAAGACATACATTGTTCAGCCACATGTTGTATTAAAGCTACGAAGACGGACTGACTTTTAAAAAAATATTATATTATTTTTAAACATTTAAAGTATTCCCCTTTTAGAAGCCATATAAGTTCTTCTTCTTTTCGTGTGGTTAGTGGCCGACCTGTTGTCAAGAGTTGTTCAAGCCGCCCGTGGGCCTCTGACATGGCTTAACGACTGCTGTCAATTTGACAACAACCGGGACCGACTTTTTACGTGCCCTCCGAAGCACGGAGACTCTCAGATGAAATACCACTAAGCGGTCACATATCTATAGACTGGCCGCATTCAACGTTGCTTAACCTCGCTAATCGTTTAGCGATCAGTGAGTGCAACTGGCTATGAGCGACTCAATATAAGTTAATTTCTTGTTATGCACGTTATGTGATCGTTGCATTTGTCGGCCTCGATGGCGTAGTGGTTTGTGTAACCGACTGCCACGCCTCAGGTCGCGGGTTCGATTCCCGCACAAGTCAAACATTTGTGTGCATGAACATGGATGTTTGTCTTGGTCTGGGTGTTTCTATGTATAATATGTATGTTATTACAAAAACAAAATAAAATTATGTGTATGTTTATCCATTGTCTAGTACCCATAGTACAAGCTCTGCTTAGTTTGGGCTAGATGGTGTTGTGTGTATGTGGTAGAATATTATTATTATTATTATTACCAACTATACAGTTACCACAATAAAAAAGGTTTAATTAAACTATTATAGTATGTAGTTACTCATACTTTTAACTTCTACTGTGAGTTAATAAACATTTTGGCGTTGCCCTTATTGAGTTGTATAAAAAGTGTTATGCGATTATGATCGGTTTTCCCCACTCGCTATGTCCTCGGAACACCTTAACTTATGGGTGATTTAGAAATCGTTAATGGCCTTATTTCTTATTCATGCTATAAGTTTTTAGTATGTGCGAATGCATACTGTGGATGTGATGCAACAAATATCGTCTTAAATCCTACCGTGAAGTGAAACGGAGTATGTCACATTCTTTTCAAACTTTATCGTAGGTATATTCATAATATTACGTTTGCCTCAAAGTTTTGGATAGACCTTTTCATGATAGGTCTATGTAAGTATAAAAATAAATCCTGTATCGCAGGGGACTTTGTGAACATCCTAGCGGCTGCCACCTGACCTCCGCAACCCGAAGGCTAACGATACCCTAAGGCTAGACCAGTGTCAGGATATTAGAGGGTACTGACTTTTCCAATAACGACTGCCATAGATGTTCATGGCAGCCGGGACCAACGGTTTAACGTGCTCTCCGAGGCACGGAGCAGGCGATAATTGTCAATCAATACGCACATAATTTCGAAAAGTCATATAACTTCCGAAAGTCAGGGGTGCGCGACGTAGGTTCGAACCCGAGACTGCATTGCAGTCTGTTGGTTTCCTCACTGAGCTATCGCTGCTAAATTATTAATTTATTATACAAAAACAAATTTCTACAAAAACTTTAGAAGGACTTGTTGATAAATGATAAAGCTGAGTTTTACATTTTAAGTGACACATCTTTATAAAGATTTAGCTACCATTTGTTTACAGTCAGAGAATGTACGTGTGTACACCAAAAAGTCGATGGGTTTTCAAAACGTATAGGACACTTTAAGCGTACCAAACTAGATAATAGTTAACACTGAGCTTCGTGAGCAATCGATAATATATGTCTTTGTTTATAAACCCACAGTCGGCTTCATAATCCTAACTTAATATTATAAATACGAATGTGTTTGTTTGTACGCTCCACGCCTTAACTACTCGACCGATCATCATGAAATTTCGCATACTTACACGTTGTTAGGGGAATAGAAAATACACATAGTGTATGTACCTTTCATCGAGAGAAAACTTGCTAACCTAACCTATATTTACGCGAACAAAGCCGCGGGTAAAATCTAGTTAGGTATTCATAAATAGTAATAACTACAAGCTAGTCTTATAAATTTTAATGAAGAACAGTGATAGCTAAATGTTGCCGAGTTTGAGCTAATTCCCTACTTGTTAAAGTAAATATTTTTTTAAATTAAGCTTCTATATACTGATTTTATCGCGTTATTTATTTGACACTTTATTACATAATTTTGAAAACTGTTACACTACTACTACTATTTAAATTCACAAATTTTTAAGCTAATTGAATTATTATTAAAACTATTAAAACTATTTAGATTTAATTTAATTTTACACTTTCTCTGACGTTTCGGTTGCTTTTCAAATTAAATCTAAATAGTTTTAATAATAATTCAATTACTTAGCTTAAACATTTGTAAAGTTTAATAGTAGTAGTAGTGTAACAGTTTTCAAAATTATGTAATAAAGTGTCAAATAAATAACGCGATAAAATCCGTATATAGTAGTTTAATTTCAATGAATAATATTCGCGTAAACAGAAGACAATATTAAGTAAATATTTTGTCAAATTAATTAGTTACTAAGTATAATGTATTATATGTGCCTTTTCTGATTTTTAATCATCAATTATTGTAGTTTTAGTTAGGTAATATTTGCACGACATTCATCGCGCATGAATATTCAGTTATAATTGTATGGCTAAGCCTATATATATAATATGAGATCTTACATAGGTAGGATAGGTAAACAACAAAGAGAAAAATAGATATACTAACTTCTTTTTTAAATAACTTTTTTTAACATATCTTGGATTCGAATTAAATTACAGTAAACGCTCTTTTAAATAAGTAAACTAAAATATTTTTTTGGAAGATGTTTAATTATATCGAGTCATAGTTACATACTTGAATGTAATAAATATTCCTACAGGCACACAAAGTGCAATAATTTAGCAAGTTCGATATACCTAGCTATGGTTTCGAAATGCAACGTATCTACTCAGTATTCACGACTGGAATAACTTGAAAATGATTCTTAAATAAATAAGTAAGTGCATAGACAAAGAGGATATTGTGATGGGCTGGTTTAGCTCGCGGTTGTTGGTGCGACCCGGGGCGTGCGGCGCTATCAGCTGAGCGCGGCCGGTCGCGGGCCGCGACCGCTGTCCCCGCCCTCGCCCTCACCTCCGGCGTGGCCCCGCACGCCGCGCGATCCATCTTCGCGCGCAGTCGGAGCTCGCGCGGTTCCTTGCACGCTCGCATCTTCACAGTTCCGTGTTGTGCACACGTAGTCAGTGTCGTGTCGGTGGTGAGTGGCTCGTGCTCGTGCTCGGTGATCAGCAGTGGTCGCCGCGGGTGTGCTCAGCGGAATCGGTGGCGGCGTGCAGCGAGTTCGGAGCGCGGCCTCCGCTGGGGGCAGTGACCGCAGCCGCGATCTCGGTACGGGCTCAGAGATGATTGCGAGCGTGACACACTCGCGCGTAACGTACACCTGCGTTGTTGTTTCAGTCATTTACTTAAATCTCATCTAACGGTGACACTAAACAGATACGAGTCAGATCATTGGCTATATTGTGCCGGATGTTCGAGTTCCTTGTTTTCCTTTGATTTCTTTTTGTTTAGCTGCTTAGTAGATATGTAACAGAATTTTAGTAAGATTAACGAAGCTATTTCGGTAGCCGCGTAGGAGAAGCTTCAGTAACAGTTTTGTAAAGAATTAAGTAATTACGGCCTCGTGATCACATCCGTGACGTCCGTTTGGTTTTAATCAACAAGTACGTACTTACACACATAAGACGTTGAGTTACGTTTTGCATATGCGCCTACATACTCCATTATTTGCGAGAATGTCTGCTTTCAGCGCATCCGCTGTTGAGATCCATTTGTTACGAAAGCAAACCAAAATTAAATAAACTAAGCAGGTTATTGCGGTGTATATTTGTGTGTGGGTGTATCTGTGTGCTACCAAGTACCATCTACTTAAAATATGGAGCGGCTGCCACACACACATACGCAGTGATTCATCATTCATCACAAACACCGTTATTGCTATTAATCAGTTGAGCGTTTATCATACTGTGTAATAACAATAATAAAGCAATGTTCGGTTAACAAGGCACTTCGTGCTAGATTAGTGAGGTGCACATGTAAACCAATTAAAGGATATGGCTTGTAGTAATAATCTAATTAAAGAACTCGTCAACGGTGACGCCACGTGGTGAATTATATGTTAGGCACAAACTTAAATCCATCGAGTCAAATTCACAATGCCAAAATACAGGTGTTCATTATTATAAGTCGGTGCCTGATGATACATCTTCATAGACGACGCGACGTATCATTTGAACGCCACTGATAACTTTAATTGATTATGATAATGTGAAGTGTACGTACATTGATAACTTACGAATTAGTACCTATACTTACTACCAATAATTTCTTCTCATTGCTACCGGTGCTAGTGTCTGTCAGTCTATCAGTACTTCGAATTAATATTCTCTGATGCCATCTTAAATATTCAATTTAGCGAATACTGTTAAAAGATTCGGATAATACAACTGCAGCAATCACGGAAACTGTAGGCAAACATCAAATTGGCTACAATTTATATGTGCCAATGTTTGCGCCACAATGTAGATTAATTACAGGAGTCCTTGACTTTGGGAAAGACCCTTCAGTTGGCAAAGTTCCGCCTGCACGTCACTGCACGTGGCTGGCAACCCGCAACAGTCACATACATCTATAGAGAATACAAAATGTTGTTGCCGCATACAACAAATATTTTATCTACCTGCACATGTAGATAACGATTTAAACGCTACTGCATTTGCGATTGCTTCTGTTCCATCGAGGCTAATTCATATCTTGGCCAAATAACCTTGTATTACGTTTTAGGCAATGAGTAGGGTTTCTGGAGTTTCTGAAAAGCTGCTTTTTTGTCAGTGGGGCTAGTTGTACTAATGTAATACAAAAGAAGCAGATATTTTACTAGCGTACAAAAATTGAAGAATAGAAGTCGACCCAATTGCAACGTTTTCTCTCAAAATCGGTTTCAAAACTGTTAAGGCACAATTGTTCATGTAATAGCGATCTTTTTCAAGTAAGCTCTTTTTTTATACATCAATGAGTTGTACCTACCTTTCTTTCGGGTCGCCAACTCCTATATTCCATTATATTCCTATATGTTTTTACTCTATGGTTTACACGGCCATGACGCGTGCCGTATTTTGTTACGCATCTATCGGTCACGTTTCTCCAAGCTTTTATTAGTTTACCTTAAACTAGTTATTCATAGAAGTTATGTCAGCCATATTTATAGTTTCATTGTAAAATATCCTGGCTTGTCGACTTCAACGTATTCAAAAGAAAATGAAAACTGTAAGTCAAGTCCCGCGCACCGAGATTTCCGCGCCAACATTTTAAAGCGCACACTTGACCGACTTGACTTTTTGTTATTTGAAGTTTTCTTTAGCATTTACACTACACTTGAAGTTTGAAAATTGTATGTGCAAAGTTTACAATGGAGATAAAAAACATTGCTACGTAATAAATTTTTATCGAATCATTCCTTCCTGTATAAACGTCAAGTATAATATCGATGTTTTTGTACATATTCACGTTGAACATTTGAACGTTGATTCTGATCTGTATTGTATAGGCCTGTATGTTGATTGTCGTGTATAGATAAATATAATCTGATTGTTAATGGAACTTGACAAGATTATCTGAAAGGATAACATTTATTACATTAGTCATAATGTTGCCACAGTGACATATTACACTGATATACTGGGTACATGCCTTTGATTTCAAATTATTATACACTTAATAGTCGCACGCCTATGTCGCAGCAGTTCTTTCAGTGTAAGCAGAGGTGTATGTATTATGTTACCTACATCTTTAGCTACGGTTTTGCTTAATAAAGGGCAGGGTTATTGCCGTTTACTGCATGCAATTTTAGTCTCCAAGCTGTTAAAGAAAAATTTTACAGAAAACCAAGTAACGCTGCCTACCTGCGAATCGAACCCAAGATCTTATGCACAGCAGTCGCTAACAACACTGCTACTCCACCGAGGTTGACTTACAATATGTTATTAAATAAATGTGTGGTACTCAACCCAGGATATTCTGTAGGCCTACCCTAAAACGTGAATGCCGAAATTTCTAGCCGCCTAGACTGTTTGTACCGCGAAACACATTTATTCCGAAATATGTCCTGAATTTCGGTGCATAACCTCTTAATTATCCCAATCCTTTTCATGACGTAGTCCAACCAACAAAGTAATGTCATTTCCAGAGAAAGTAACCGAAGAAACTTTATTGCAAGTATTTTTCGATCGGCTCGAAGTTTCGGATAGCAATTTTCTAGTAGACCTAAAGATTGCAAGGCAATTCTGGCATCGTATGTAGGACATCGCTAGGCAACACAGGGAAAATAACCTATATGGTGATATCGTGACACAGACACATAATCGTGAACTAGTTAAAGTTTAACACACCACACATCACTTGATGTGACATGCGAATGCAATCGAAGTGCCTTCCACCGCGTCTAGAAACTTTATAAATAAACAAGATAGGAACAGAACTTTGACCTATATTTACCATTATAGAAGGTAAACATTAAATAAAGATACATGCCTTACTGATTAGTACGTTGTAGTGTGAGCACGTAATCACGTACCCTTCTAAAGATATGTATGTTAATACATGCATGTGGTATTCATTTGTCTGTATGTGGAAATCTCTGCAACTACTAAACTGATTTTGAAAATTCTTCCTGTTGTAGAAAGGTACACTATCCCTGAGTAACATAGGCATACACATTCAGAAAAATGTACTAGGTGCTACTAATCTATCCTAAACTAAACTACAATTACGCGAAGACTGCGGAAAATATTTAGTTTATTATAAATCTATAGCTTCTGCCCGCTGATTTATACTTGTATGGCATCAACATGTATGCAAAATTTCATGATGATCAGTCGAGTAGTTAAGGCATGAAAGCGTAACAAACAAACTCACATTCACGTTTATAATATTATAGTTAGGATACCCAGAAATATAGGTACCTATACAGCACGCTAAAGAACACCATGGCACAGGAATTCCAAACAGCTGTAATCTTTTATGGAAAATTTTAGGTTATAATTAAATAGTAACCGAGGCAGTATGTATTCAAATAAATAATATGACAAATGATTCATCTCTATAAAAACAGCAATTCCGCAGAATTCCTAGGACTGAATACACAACATTTGTATTCAGGCATGTTGGCATTCTGAATAGTTATGGCCTTGGAGAGAAGCATTCATAGTCTACCAACTTATTGCTTAAGTTTATTATGCGTCCCATATTAATTTATGTATTTTCTATTACTAACTTTTATGTTCCATGTGTTTATAGAATCCATAATTTACTGTCATCTCTTTTTAATTACATCAAGGCAGCAATCAAACAGTAAAATTTTATACATTTTATAGTTTTACTTTTAAACCCCTCTTAAACATTTGAGAGATAATTAAGTATAAACTAGCTACTAATCTGTAAATATTACTCAGCGTTAAGTGTTATTTAAATAACAATTAATTATTTGAATAGCAGTAGCACTAGCGGATCTGTGATCGAAAGTTAATCGTTGATTGTGAACTTGAAAACTGTTTACTTGAGATGTAGCTTAACAATTTTATAAGGAAACTTTTTAAATTTTTTATCAACATAATAAATAAGAGTGTTATAACAAAGTTATAGCTATTGCGCGCGGCTCCGCCCGCGTGGTACCTACATCAATAAAAAGTAGCCTATGTCCTTTCCCAGGTGTTTAAACTACCTGTATATAAAATTTTATCTAAATCGGTCGAGTGGTTTAACCGTGAATAGGTAACAAACAAACAAACTCACATTCGTATTTATAACATTTAGGATTTTGGTATCTACGTCAAATCATCGGCTCTTTTCAATTCTATCATCGATATTGTCTCAAAACTGTACAGCACGTGAAATCGAGAGTGTTCACGTAGCGACACGGAGTGCGTCCGCTCAGCTGATATGGTACGTGCATCGGTTCTCATATTAGGTTATCTAAACATCTAGCCACTAACGCTTATAAAAAAGTGCTTTGGATATGTAATCCAGGTAATCGTAGGTATTTTTGACACGTTTTTATCATTCACAAGATTTAGCCTTCCACATCGTTAATTTACAATTTGCCAATAGACTTCTATTCCTCAGAAACAGTTTTTTTTCTGGATGAAAGGCACTATTTCGTTTTTTGTACCCCTGACTACGTGTATGCGGAATTTTGTGATGATTGGTCGAATAGTTTAGGCGTGAAAGCGTATCAAACAAACTCACATTATAATATTAGTAAGGATATTATTAACTGGCTTCTGCCCGCGGCTTTGCTCGCGTGCAAGGCATACCGGGATAAAAAGTAAACTTTGTAAATGTTAATCCAGGACGTGGTCTATCTATGTGGCAGTTTTTATCTAAAATCGTTCAACAGTTTACCCGTAGTGTAGTAACAAACTTCTTCACAAGATTTCAGATTTATAGAATTGGTTGCGTGAAGTTTGCGTAAATATTTGGATGTAAGTGATCCTCAGTTTATGTATGTTTTTGTGTGTGGTGGATGTTTTTGTTAATGTTGAGTTTAATATATTATGTATGTAAGTAGTTGTATTTTACATTTTTATGTAATTCAGGTACTTTGTTCTTCTATTTCCCGCTTAGTATAAATAAATAATGAATTAAGCTTTTACATTTTTAAATAGAGATTAACCAAGCAAGATTTGCTTAGTGAAACTCTATACCTATGTATATGCTGAAATACTCGGGCTACAGAAATAATGCCTGCAAAAATGACATCCTCAAAAATAACCGGACAAATGCGAGTCGGACTCGCGCACCAAAATTTCCTCACAAACATGTTATTTTTTTATGAGCTGACTATAGATTTTTCAATTTTCGGATTTTCCCCTTTACTTATGCTGCAAGTCATTGTCTCTTGTCAAATTTAATGGTTCTAGGTCAACGGGAAGTACCCTATAAGTTTTGATACCTTTGCGATTGTCAAAATATGCGGCATCTGCAACAGCCGTATTATTTTTATTACGATGACTTGCAAGTTTGATTTTGAATTGGAATCTCCGAAAACTAACGGAATTATTTCGTAGCCTTTAGCCTTACAAAAGAGATACAACATCTAGTATATATGAAATCTATGGCAACCCCAATTCGTTTGACATTGATAAAGAAGTACCTCATGGCACGGGACGTAGATAGAATAGGTACTAACCACGGGACCGACGATTTTGGTGATTTCATCCAATTACAATCTTTTTTTATCCGCCATAAAGAAAGATTCAGCTAGAAGGTCGTTAGTACAACAAAATGGCATAATATTGTCTTCTGTTTACGCGAATATTATTCATTGAAATTAAACTACTATATACAGATTTTATCGCGTTGTTTATTTGACACTTTATTACATAATTTTGAAAATTTGTTACACTATTACTACTATTAAACTTTACAAATTTTTAAGCTAATTATATTATTATTAAAACTATTTAGATTTAATTTAATTTTACACTGTCCCCGACGTTTCGGTTGCTTTTCAGCAGCCATGGTCACGGGGAGACTAAGATGGTAGTTGTCTCAATGTTCCAGTGTAGTTATTTCAAAGTACCCGAACATAATTTAATCATTGGTGTTTCTATTTACGCAGAATGAGCTCAAAGTATCATGAAGTCTAGCTGTGGTTTGCTTCTTCTTGGGTTTGACTATTTGTGTTACTGGATCCCAAGCTGGTGGCATAATCTGAAATCGGCAATATATGATCGCTGGTAGTACTTTCAGATAAGACGGACGCCTAGCTTGCCTTACGAGTATGTTCAATCCAGAATATATCGAGATACACAGCAGACTATTCGCCAAGTTCGTTAAGAAGTGGGCGACGTACGACCAAGTTGTAAAAGTTTATAATTGTTTTCATGAAAGTGAATGAAGCCAGAGAAGTGTTTTTTTTTATACCTCTATGCTGGCAAATAAGCATACGGCCCACCTGATGGTAAGTGGTCACGGTAGCCTATGGAAGCCTGCAACACCAGGGGTATCACTTGCGCGTTGCCGATCCTTTAGGAAAGGCAGTGGGAAGGAGAAGGAGCGGGAAGGGGTAAAACGGATGATTGGGCATCCAGCACTCTCACTCTCCGAACGCAACGCAACAGTAGGAATACTGCTATTTCACGTCGATATTCTGTGAGAGGGTAGTCCTTCCCCGATCGAGCCGGCCCATTCATGCTGAAATCAGCGAGGCTCTACTACTCTGAAAATGTGTCAGAATCCAAATAAAAAGCCGTAGTCTGCCTACCTCTCTAGGAAACAGGCGTGAAACTATGTACGTATATCATAGCCAGTTATCATTTGAGAATGTTTGTACGATTGAACTTGGCGCTCATTTAGATCTCAACTCTTCTGTCGGCAACACTGTCAATCCTTTAAGTCATTAGTTACTTTTTTTTTTGAGCAGCGCAAGCTCAGTGTGGAGACCAACAGACTGCAATGCGGAGGGTCTTGGGTTCAAACCCACGTCGCGCACCTCTGACTTTCGTAAGTTATATGACTTTTCGAAATTATGTGTGTATTGATTGACAATTATCGCCTGCTCCGTGCCTCGGAGGGCACGTTAAGCCGTCGGTCCCGGCTGCCATGAACATCTAAGACAGTCGTTATTGGGAGAATGTTGACACAAAAGATCCTACTGGGTCGAAGTGTCGCCGGTCTGCAATGACTGGCCCCCACATAAGATACATACATACATACTTTTTTTAACTGCTTTTATACGTATTTTGTCGCGATGTATATTAAAACTTTCATATCATAATTTTGAAAATATCATTCTACTACTGAATCTATGATACTATTTTGTTTCTTTAAAATTATCAAAACCATTTAGAATGTTAATATATATGTATAATGTTATGTGATTAGTTACTGCCGAATCCCTTTTCACATTATAATAGTTTAGTGTATTCAATCTAGTACTAACATGGATTGCGCACGCTTTGTTAAAAAAATATCCACGACATGCATATCATAGAGAATAAAGAGGGAACAAGATTGGTTTTATTTCATTCGCTATTTAACCTTTTACCTACTAATAACAGTTTTTTTTTTTGTTTGGTAGCCCAATTCTTTAAGGAGGTTTTAGGTTTATATAACACCACGCTATAATGGCCCAATTGTGGGGCTAAGTGCGGATAACACATGTCCAACTAACTAACACCACGCTATGCGCCACAGAAGCGAAGCAGTAATCATGAACGTGGGTGAAGACAGCTGGTGTTATTATATCAAGCTTACTCTATAATGACACCCTTAGCACGCTATTGAGTTTGAGTTCTAAGTAATTATGACGTCATAAAAGCTATAAAGCTTGAAAAACTAGTCTCGATGGGTGACGCACATTCCTTGGGAAAATCCCAATAGTGTGATATGCGAATGAGGATTGCACGAATTTAGATTTAAAATTCTAAACGTGACTTGAAGTGTGCGTAATGTGTACAGTAGCGATGTACAATTAACGATTCGAATGTATTCGAATAATATTAATTGTTAATCGAATACGGTAATTGTTATTTATTTGAGAAACTGCTTTCACAGAATTATACATATAAATACGGAACAAAAGCTTTAAACATTCTAGTCAACTTCAAGGTGACGCAGATAAAGTTGAAGCAGGTATAGTAAGATTTAATCTAATGTGCAGTCGACTGACTTGAATTTCAATTCTGGTGCAACGAGATAAAAACAGATAACATTTACTCGACCGACCCAAGAAGTATAACAGCAAAACATCATAATAATTAAAATTAAAATGATAAACATTTATTATCTAGGCATCACTAAATCTTGATTCGAATATCGAACGTAAATCGATAGTAAACAGTGACGACGAAAAACCAATATTCGAATGCGAAATCTATTTTCGAATCATTCGCCATATTTTCTGTGACAATCGTGCATGTGTAGAGTAGTCAGTGTCTATTTAGTCGATTATTACTGCGACATTGTGCGCTCGCGGTCAGCTCTCGCCGCTATACCATTTAGTATATTAGGCCCAGTAAAAGAGCATAATGTGTCACGTTTCTAATAATTGAATGACAATGCGACCAAGTGTATTGTATGTAGAATTGGAACATCTAACGACATATACAGAGCGAAGAGTTTTTAGTATGTTTATATTTTCGTAATACCTTATGATATGTCCTTTACCAAAAAATATCCAATCAGTTTTAAGCATTAAGTTTAGTAAAATAAGGTATAAAGTGGCGCGCACTTAGTGGCTCGTATCCGAGGCGGTAACAAACACAAGGTACAAATGTAGCGGCTCGTATGCGAGCCTCTGTCAAAGGGCCAGGTTCTTAGAAAGTGACAAGGCAGGCATAACCGTTGTGGGTATTTTCCGAATCGAGCTGCTTTTATTTTGACATCATATACGCTATTGAATTCTGAATAATTATGACGTTATAAAACTCTTGTATTTGGAACATACACATAGACTGAACCCATATATTTCCAAAGAATTAAGCAGAAGTGTGATGCGCCATCTATCACCAGCTATCTATCGGACACGATTAGCAGTCTCTGGAATGCTTCGTAGAACTTCTGCAAAACTCACGGTCACTATTAAATATTCTGTACTTTTACTGCCTGTAACCAAGCACATAAGCTTTATCCTAAAGGTCATTAAAAGCATATAGTTTCATGTTGTGCATAAATATCATTACCATATGCTGGTATCTTTAATTTTTGTAGTGTTCGGCTTTCGGCTAGGGTTGCCAGAAAATATATCACAACTTTTCATATCTTTTGACGCACCTTGTAATGTTTAATAGTCAGCATTAAATTCAATACCAATAATTTATGAAACCTCTTGTAAAAATGTCGATGAAATAATCAATAGTATATACAGCGTGTTACAGAAAAGTGTGGTCATATTTTAGGATCGAAATGTGCATGTAAAAAGTAACAAACTCACATCCGCATTTATAATTTTAGTTAGGATTTTATGACTATTTCAGACTATTTCATTTTATTCATTTATTTTCATACATCGAAACAAACGCACCTTTCTGTTATCGAAACAAACACACCTTTCTGTTCTATTTCTGAATATCGGTATTATGTTGGGATTTGTCTAGAGAAATAAGTAGGTATGCTGCGTAATGTCTTCTGATCGTATTTCTTGTTGTGTCTGGAGATAGCGTGCGTGCTGACGACTTTGTTTTTACTGCTTTGCTATTATAAACATGTTATCTTCCAGCTAGAATACGTAGACTTACAAAACGATTGTACGCACTGCTACACATCAAGTTAGACACCCTATATGTATACGCATAACTACGCTTCATACAAAATAGAGAATTGACGGAAAGGGACAGTGCATAGTGGTGTCGATGTAATGGTAAGGATAGAGCATAATAAAAATATAACGCACTCTCTCGCACGATTCGCAGCGTTCAACTTCTAATAGTTCAAAGACTAAACAGTCTAGTTTGATACGTCGCTGTGTGTACAGTTGTTGCCCGATAGGGAAGGCTGAGTTTTAATGTACACTTGCTATGATTCTTGCATTATCTCTTGCTTTGTTCACTTGCATTGCATTATATGCATGTTTGTCAGTAAACTGACGTGGCAAATCACTAATGTGTATTCTTGGCCTGGCCTTTCGCCAGTACTTAGTTTAGGGTACACACAACCTAGAGTTTTGGAGAGAGCATTTGCTTATATTATGTGTACTTTCCATCATTATTTCTCCGTCCAATTTTTTTTATCCAAAACCATGGTACAAAACCATGGTAGCTTATATTTTCCCTATTCTACTGTCTTCTAATATCTTAAACTGTTATACTCTGTAAAAATACTGAATTTTATTGTGTCTAGCCGTCGCCTTTCATCGTCACACAAAGTCAGGTGAACGTTTTTTTATTGCACTTTTTGGAAACGGGCTAGCGACTCACCTGATGGTAAGTCTTAACCGCTGCTCATGGATTCCGGCAATGTCAAGGGTACACACAAACAAGACCGGTATTAATAATAATAATGTTCGGCACACTGTGCGCTACACGGTCCAACATACACTTACTGACCTACATAAATAAACATATTTTTGATTTTTAGCGGACCGTGTTCGTAATTCTGTCGCACCATGACCGACTTCAACAATTTCCGTCCACCTGGCAGCCCTAGGCTCGTTCTAGGCGCAGGCCGTCGTGTTGCCTAGGGCTCACACCTCCCCTACACTAGGCGTACGTTGCAACACAAGCACATGTAGGAAACTGATACGCTTGCATAACTACGTACGAGTACAGAGTACAGTCGGCCAAGAAAATGGTCTACCAGTTTTGACAAAAGTTTCTGTAAGGTTTAATTATCGCTAAGGTTGACTTTTCTAACGGTGTAGGATATCTTACACAAGGAGGTCAGTTGTTGTTAGCTGTGATCATTTAAACTTAACACATGGCATGACGTAAATATAATACACTAGCTGACACGCGCAACTTCGTCTGCTTCATATAAGAGAATTTTCCCCGTTTTTGAAACATTTTCCATAGCTGTTCCTCTCCTATTGGCCATAGCGTGATGTTATATAGCCTATAGCCTTCCTCGATAAATGGGCTATCCAACACTAAAATAATTTTTCTATTCGAACCCGTAGTTCCTGAGATTAGCGCGTTCAAACAAACAAACTGTTCAGCTTTATAATATTAGTATAGATAATAAAGAGAACAATGGTCACTGTCATAATATTATTGCAAGAGGAAATCGACCTCATCATCGGCAGGGATTTCTCACGCCTAACAATCTAAATAGTGCCGGACTAAGCGGTTCCAAAGGAATTTTCTTCCGCGGACGCTCAGGTTGTGGAATGAAGGCTACAGAATGGGGTTCTTCAAAAAGGGAAGTATAAGTTTTATACTTTTTACAAGGTCGGCAACGCGCAAATGATGCCTCTGGTGTTGCAGGCGTCCTTAGGCTACGGTGACCACTTACCATCTGGTGGGCCGTATGCTTGTTTGCCATTTTAGTAGTATTATAAAAAAACCTTGTTGTTTCATGACGTTTAAATGCACCTCAACCGTGAGGTGGGAGACCATATTTTAGGCCGACTGTACATTACACATTCTCTATAACATAGCCTACTTGGTCGCGTTACGTCGTCGTGTGTTCATTATGCTTGAAGCTTTGTTCCCTGACACAGTGTTGGGTCACGTGGAATATATTCTTCGAATGTGTCTTTTAGTATTAATGAGGTAGTAACTGTCATCTTCAGAATTGAATCATCATATCACGGGTAATAATTAATGTTATATAAATGTTAATTGTCGGACTTCTCGATCAGACATGGGAAGCTACCGATACAAAACGGTTCTATATAATTTGCATTGAATGGACTTCCCACGCTCCGGCTTTAACTGTCAAGTTCACAATAGATACATATCATTATTACATGCGGGAGTCATTAACCCAGGATTAGCAAATCAATTGGGGCTTTAACTAAGACGTTATGTTTGCGAATAATAATATTTTTTTTTTATTTTAGTAAAATTTATCTAATTTTCAATTGCATCTTAACAGTTACATAAAGTGCACTTATGAATATTTACTAGGTTAAACCTGTGTTTCGAGCGACAAAGTGCTTACTTACTAGGTTTTATCATTACAAATAAATTTAGATTATAATAACTTTTATAATAAACTAGAGGTAAAAGTAAAAACAATTAAAATAAGTTTAATATGACTTCTTTAAAATCCATTATGTTAAATTATATAAATCGAAATCATGGTGTAATTAATATCTCAAGGCAATATAATAGGTAGTAAAAATGTCTTATGTGAATTAGCTAAAGATATGTAGAAATTAATATTTTGCAGAGCAGCGATAGCTCAGTGGGGAGACCAACAGACTGCAATACAGAGGGTCTCGGGTTCGAACCCACGTCGCGCACCTCTGACTTTCGGAAGTTATATGACTTTTCGAAATTATGTGTGTATTGATTGACAATTATCGCCTGCTCCGTGCCTCGGAGAGCACCTTAAGCCGTCGCTCCCGGCTGCTGTGAACGTCTATGGCAGTCGTTATTGGGCAAGTCAGTACCCTCTAATATCCTGACACTGGTCTAGCCTTAGGGTATCGTTAGCCTTCGGGTTGCGGAGATCAGCGGGTCTACCGTGAAAATGTTTTTACGCAATGACGTGCCGAAACGAATGTCGGCGCGAATGATGTTTCATGGTAAGAATAAGCACGAACGAACGTACGCAATTGCGTATTAACGCGTTTCACGATAGACCCCCAGGTGGTAGCCGCTCCGTGTAAAAACTGATATCTAGTCAAATTCGGTTAGACTAGAAAAGCCGACCCCAAGTGACTTGGGAATAATAAAGGCTAGGGAGAAGAAGAATATTTTGCAGTGCGCTCATATTTGCTAAGACTGTAACAGAGCGCTAAGGATTAGGCACAGGATTTAGCAGTTTCCGGTGCACCCCCTGCAGTTACATGTCTACTATATTCCTTGCCATTCATATTTATATATGAAAAAATTTGATCAAATCCCTGTGGGCTGACCAGTAGACGGACTGATCTTATTTTTATAAATTCTCTACCGAAAAATCGATAGGTTCGAGACCACTGGTACTGAATATGGAATATGCAAGTTTTTACATGTAACAGTCGCTGAGCTTCGTTATTTTAGTTGTTCCTCCCTATCGAAAGCAAATAAATTTTCGTGGACTCCCGCTTACGAATTGTGGACTCCCATTTTTTGGCACGCCAACGTAGACCCCTATCGAGTCTCCCGTGGACCCCTGGGGGGACCACTTTGGAAACTAATGCACTAGGCTATCGCTGCTTCAATTAAGTTAATTAAGAAATTATAATAGTGTAAAGTAGGTACTGAGAGAAGGAATGTAGAAAAGTACTGAGTGAGCAGGATAAATAAGTATTTGTTATAATTACATTTTGTTTAGGTACCTACTTAAAATTAAATAAAGTGAGACACAACTAAAAACTATATACAAATTAAAACTAACCGTTAAGGCTGGGCTGCACTTAAAATTTTTACTGTACTGGGATTTTTACTGGGAGGGCCCCATCCAAAGAATTTGCCACAGGCCTCAGATGGTATACTTACGCCACTGATTACTGCTTCACTCTCGTAGCTCCTAGCGTGATGTTACATAGCTAATATTACTTCAGAATACAGTAGCTTTTTATGGTGAAAGAATTATTAAAAAGGTTTCAATATTTTCAGAGGTTATCAATTGCAAACAAATAACTAATCTTTGGAAGCACGTGAGTGCTTTCCGAGGCACGGGGTATCTCACACTGCCAAGTTCCAACTCCAGACTGCTATTGAGATTTCTTAACAGAAAAACCCAATATCCTTTTGTTAGCCCGACCCGGGATTCGAACCCGAGACCTCATGCGCAGTAGTTGCATTCACTACCGCTGCGCCACGGAGACAGCTATCGTATAGAAATCGTAGATGAAACCGCGAGGAACAGCTAGTAATTAATAAATAAAATGTTTTAACAGTGTAATACGTAGATAGTTAGATACTGACTACCGCTGCTGAGTAGTTCTTAAATCAGGAACTTGTTCACTAACAGTCTGTGTTGAGAACTATGTGTCTTGTATCTTATGTGGGGGCCAGTCAGTGCAGACCGGCGACACTTCGACCCAGTGGGATCTTTTGTGTCGATACTCTCCCAATAACGACTGCCATAGATGTTCATGGCAGCCGGGACCGACGGCTTAACGTGCTCTCCGAGGCACGGAGCAGGCGATAATTTTCAATCAATACGCACATAATTTCGAAAAGTCATATAACTTCCGAAAGTCAGAGGTGCGCGACGTGGGTTCGAACCCGAGACCCTCTGCATTGCAGTCTGTAGGTCTCCCCACTGAGCTATCGCTGCTTTGAAAACTATGTAAGTACCTATTCTCTCACGTTTCAAGTTGTGTAGAAATTGCTTGCGGATTATTATATAAATAGGCTCTGTCTGTAGACAACGTTCAGCTGTTAAGACTGCGCCGAGCGAAATGTGCCAAAACAGGCGGTCACAGTTAAGTGAATAAAATCAACACTTTTAGTTTAATACAAATATAAAATATACATTTACCATAACAATGAATGTGTTTACAATTACTCCGTGTAAAAAAACTTAAAATAATTAATAGTTTCGCCTACAAAATTACGTAAATTTGCAAAAATGCAAAAACGTAAGCTCGTGTTACGTGATTTTTAGATTATAACAGTAAAAATCTATCCTATTTTACAGCTTAAACGAAACATAAATAGTTAAGTATATTACAATATGTTCGTCCCAAATATTTAAGTTATTGGTTGACAATAAAGATACATGTTTATAAAAAAAGCACTTCAAATCCTCCATACAATTTTACTATGGCGGCCGCGCCGATTTGAATATGCGCCGCACGAGCTCTGTCATTATCTGTCTTACGCTCGGCGCAGTCTTAAAACACAAGCTAAGATAAACACCTTTATTCCAGCACTTATGCGTAATGCACTAATTAGATAAAATCTGTACATTTTAATGTCTTCACCTGTTCTATTACAAATAATTAGTTAACTAAGTGCTTATCTACGTATAAGCCTTATCGCTATCCCTACATGTTATAAAACAAAGTCCCCGCCGCGTCTGTCTGTCTGTTCGCGATAAACTCAAAAACTACGGTACGGATTTTCACGCGGTTTTCACCAATAGACAGAGTGATTCACGATGAAGGTTTAGGTGTATATTTTGTTAAGGTTTTGTATTCCGCGAGCGAAGCCGAGCCAGGCCGATAGTCAAACATAACTACACAATTTAAATCCAAATTTATCAATCTATTTGTGTATTGAATCCCACAAATAGTTGTGTGATCCACAATATTCCGTGTGTGGATCGAACTTACGACACTCGACGTAGTACCAATGGGGACCACCATTTAAACTACTACGCCGTCCGTGCAACAATTAGTATGGCAACATTATTATAAAAAGCGAAAAGTGACAATCAGCTGTCAATTTACTTCAATCTTTATTGGACATCTGTGCAAACTTGTTTCTTTTTTTATTTGTTTAAAAAGTAATGACCACTACAAAATGTTCTTACCGGCCATTACTGTAAATCGTTCTTGTTTTAAAACAACCAACAGTCGTAATGATTCAACATTGAGACTAAATACATACTAAGAAACTATTTGCATAAACGGTACATGTACCAAACTTCTCGATTAATGCTATGTTTAAGCGTTTCAGTTGTTATTATACGCGAATCGATGATGGCAATTATACAGACAGTTACTCGCTGAGTTTGAAATTGGGTTAGCTGATTCGTTACGTCATCTAAGATGCTTCTATACTAATATTATAAATAGGAAAGATTTGATTTTTGTTTGTTTGTTTGTAAGGATTTAACTCAAAAACTACTAAACCGATTTAAAATTTCTTTCACCTTTAAAAAGCTCTATTATCACCGAGTAACCTAGGCTATATATATACTAACATTATAAAATTGAAGAGTTCGTTTGTTTGTTCGGTTGAACGTGCTAATCTCAGGCACTACTGGTTCGAATTGAACAATTCTTTCAGTGTTGGATAGCCCATTTATCGAAGAAGGCTATAGGGTATTACATCACGCTACGACCAATAGAAGCGAGGCATCAATGAAAAATGTTGCAAAAACGGGGAAACTAAAAAACACAGTTTAAAAAGAAGAAAATAATATAATAATTTTAATGTAAATAAAGTTAGTTAGTTTCTATTAACTATTTTTTTTTTTATTATCTAAGTATTTTATATTTTTTCTAAATTAGTGTGCTAAGTTTCAAATCAATCCGCCGCTTTGAAAGGGGTGAAAATCTCACTCAAAGATTCCGTTACATAGATTCATAAATACATACCAAGCTAATAAAAGCGTGTTAAAAAGGTACCTATCGTTACTAACGTAACCTAACCTACTTTTACGCGAGCAAACCCGCGGGCAAAAAGCTAGTTGTTGAATATAGCTGTTTAAAACGTTATATTTATTAGCAGGTATAAATAATTATGCTATGTCGTCGAACCAACGGAGAGAAACCACGTCATCTCTGGAATTGGGAGCATATTATATTTTGGTCGCATCATCTGATATAGTTTTGTTGTTGGCCGCGTTGTCACGTTGCCTTGTCGCATACCGTTAATAGTATTAATTGGAATAGAGAAGCGCCACTACAAATCGATATTTTGTTACTATTTAAAAAACCATTCTTAAGAGTATCAATGCAATCGGTGTTACTAGGCGGATAGCGACAAAAGAACTAGAGACGAAGTAGTAAGTATAGTTTTAAGAGAAGCAACATGACTGTCAAAATGTGAATATTTAAAACTAGCTGTGCCCGCGGTTTCACCAGCGTTTATAATTAACGCGCCGCCTCTGTGGGTCGAAGCGTGATGTTATATAGCCTAGAGCCTTCCTCGATAAATAAGCTATCCAACACTTGAAGAATTTTTCAATTCGATTTAGTAGTTCCTGAGATTAGCGCTTTCAACCAAACCAACTAATTTTTCAGCTCTATAATATTAGTATCGATAAAAAACGAATTTACTTATATATTGGATGCTCTTCCAGATTGGAAATATAAAGGCTTGTGTCGCTACAGTTTTTTACGCTGCTCTTATCTGTAGTTACATCTTCAATAGTTATTATTTGAACGAATCTTTTTGCTAATTTAACTTTAGACGAGAGTAGTCCAGCCTGAATCTATTTTCCAAAAACATTGATTTCTTTGCCTGTAGACTTAACTTAGTTTGTTCCAACAAAGATATAATAAAATATAAAATGGTTATTTTTAGACGATATTTTAAATCGACTCTCGACCTGACTGCGCCGAGCTAAAGACATAATGACAGAGCTCGTGCGGCGCATATTTAAATCCGCGCGCGGCCGCTATAGTAAAATTGTATGAAGGATCTGAAGAGCTTTTTTGATAAATATTTATCTTTATTGTTAACCAATAACTTAAATATTTGGGACGGACAAATTGTAATATAACTTTATGTTTCGTTTAAGCTGTAAAATAGGATAGATTTCTACTGTTATAATCTAAAAATCACGTAACACGAGCTTACGTTTTTGCATTTTTGCAAATTTACGTAATTTTGTAGGCGAATCTATTAATTATTTTAAGTTTTTGGCATTGTTATGGTAAATGTATATTTTATATTTGTATTAAACAAAAAGTGTTGATTTTATTCACTTAACTGTGACCGCCTGTTTTGGCACATTTCGCTCGGCGCAGTCTTAACAGCTGAACGTTGTCTACAGACAGAGCCTATTTATATAATAATCCGCAAGCAATTTCTACACAACTTGAAACGTGAGAGAATAGGTACTTACATAGTTTTCAAAGCAGCGATAGCTCAGTGGGGAGACCTACAGACTGCAATGCAGAGGGTCTCGGGTTCGAACCCACGTCGCGCACCTCTGACTTTCGGAAGTTATATGACTTTTCGAAATTATGTGCGTATTGATTGACAATTATCGCCTGCTCCGTGCCTCGGAGAGCACGTTAAGCCGTCGGTCCCGGCTGCCATGAACATCTATGGCAGTCGTTATTGGGAAAGTCAGTACCCTCTAATATCCTGACACTGGTCTAGCCTTAGGGTATCGTTAGCCTTCGGGTTGCGGAGGTCAGGTGGCAGCCGCTCCGTGTAAAAACTGATATCCAGTCAAATCCGGTTAGACCAGAAAAGCCGACCCCAAGTGACTTGGGAATAATAAAGGCTAAGAGAGATGGAATCAATTGTCTTTAAACAGTAGTAAAATTTGAGTAGGTATTTGAACATTATATATCTACTTATAAAAACACAGTTAATAGCGGTTTGATGAAATACTGTAGAAGGTATGTCGTAACTATCACAAATGATTTGGCCGCGGTTCTTATATTTAAAACTAGCTGTTGCCCGCGACTTCGTCCGCGTGAACTTTAATGTATTACCCAATACCTACTTTTAATTTGTTATCTAATTTTAATATATAAAACTACAACTAAAGAAATTAATAAGTCTAACTACACCTATATTGGTGTAGTTAGCTATATTTTCAAAAAATATATATGGTATGTCAGACTTTTTTGTAGATATTGATACGTTCTATAATACTGTAGAACATTTTTTTGTTCTATCATCAATAGTTTCCGCAGCGCACGCGATGACAGATTTTTTATGACTAATTTTTTCACACCTTGGGTTATATTATTGCATTTTTATTAAGGATCCCTATATTTTTGATAATGTAATATAGCCTATGTCACTCAGTGAAGATGCAGCTTTCTAATGGTAGAAGAATTTTTGAAATCGGTCCAGTAGTTTTTATGTGAAAACATTACAAACATACATACAAAAACACAAATGTTTCCTCTTTATAA
Organism: Catocala fraxini; assembly: GCA_930367265.1. Classification (NCBI taxonomy): domain Eukaryota; kingdom Metazoa; phylum Arthropoda; class Insecta; order Lepidoptera; family Erebidae; genus Catocala; species Catocala fraxini. Next base: position 3,844,402 of record OV884031.1, read on the forward strand.
TATTAGTTTAGATAGTTTAGACGAACCGTTTTAGCTACGGACAGTTAATTGTAACACGTATTCTCTGAAATATACGTCATAATGTAACTGACCGTAGCTAAAACGACTCGTTTTTCGATATAGAAATCAGGGCTAAATCGTTTGTGATACGATTTAACCCCCAGTTTTAGATTTGAGAAAAGTAGCAAATATCAACTGATTATTCTTTAATATTTATACACAATTGAATTTCATCTAATCACTATTGATACAAGAGTCGGGCCTTAGTTGAGTTGTTTTAAGTACAGTAATACCCCGAACTTACGCGATAGGGATTGAGCGATAACCGCGTAAGTCGAATTCGCGTAAGTCGGGATATAATTTCGCATCTAAATACATATAGGTAATATAAATTATTTTTAATTGAAGTCAGAAGCTAAAGAAAATAATAATTTATTTAATATTGTTAAAGAATCTTAGATTATCCATATATAAAATCGCCAACTGAAATTATTTTGATGTAGAAGGCACCATAAAATCTAACAAAGTATAATATTACATTAAGTACCTAGGGCTTCAACTTGACTGTTGTCTCTCGTGGCAGCCCCAAATACATATGGTCTCCAATCGACTGAGGAAACTCATATTCCTTTTTAAAAAACTAAGGACTTCTGCCCGTAGAGACATTCTGCAGATAGTATATAAAGCCTTAGGTGAATCCATTCTAAATTACTGTATCACTGCTTGGGGAAGCGCCACAAAAAGCACACTCATTCAAGCAGAAAGGGCACAACGAGCAGTGGTAAAAGCTATGTTAATTAAGCCTTTTAGATACCCCACACGTGATTTATACGCTGAGAGCAAGACACTTACAGTGCGCCAGATGTACGTTCTACGCACAATTACAAGAAAGCATTCCAACCTACCATTTAAAAAACATGCTCAAAGTCGACTACCCACTAGAGTTAGACGAAGGCCTCACCCAATATGCCCAAAAGTATACACAAATACATGTTTTGCACAACGACACTACAAATACTCTAGCGCTTTACTCTACAACAAAATTCATAATAAGATAAATATACACCATCTTAACTTACACCACTGTAAAATGAAAATAAAAGAATACTTGCTCACCTTAAATTATGATGATACAGAAGAGTTGCTAATTCCACCATATAAATAATATGAATACACACACACACACACACACACACACACACGCACTCCACACACTCACACACACACACACACTCACTCACACACACACACACACGCACGCACGCACACAAACACATACACAATCCATATATAACCACAAACGACTACTCCACACTTTCTTACCATTTCTCCTACTTGCTTATAATAATAAAGGCATCGTACTTACCTTACCTCTCAATAAATCCTATATCATAATTGTTAACATATAGACGGATTGGATGTCCCCCGTAACACAGGATTTTCCTAGCTCGGGGGCCATTGATCACTGTGTTATTAATTCATGTCTCTAGTTGATTAAGTCATATAATGTAAAATTCACCGCATTGTACTTTTTCCTGATGCCAATAAATTATTATTATTATTATTATTATATTGTCTTCTGTTTACGCGAATATTATTCATTGAAATTAAACTACTATATACGGATTTTATCGCGTTGTTTATTTGACACTTTATTACATAATTTTGAAAACTGTTACACTACTACTACTAGTAAACTTTACTAATTTTTAAGCTAATTAAAAGTATTATTAAAGCTATTTAGATTTAATTTAATTTTAAATTAAATCTAAATAGTTTTAATACCTAACAAAGTACCTACTATGACAAACTCAAAGACTTTTTCTCCCGTAAAATTTCGTCGATTCCTGGACAATAGAGTAGGGTTAGTAAGTCTAACCAAAAATCGTGAGGTGTGTGACACTCAAATAAAATACGAATTAACGAGGTTTGAATATCGCGTAACTCAGAGTTCGCGTAAGACGGGGTAGCGTAAGTTGAGGTATTACTGTACATAATAGATACATACATATTACCTGAATGGCGGACTGGCGAAGCGCGAGCTCCCGCGAGGCAAGCACCGGTCCCCTTACCCCGCGCCCCCCTGCCTTCCCCTACCACATCTCACTCATTAACATTTTTATGTCGGTGCCATCGCCACGAGCCGAAGGTCGACAACCTACGGTCATTTCACATAAAACCTCCAGGCAGCCGCGCGCATATACTCCGCTTTAGAGATGACATTTGTGTTAATGTTGCCAACCGGGTCCTGTGGGCGTAATAAGTATCTTCTTTTGTAGCAGTTTTATAGTAATACTGCTAAAAAAGATGAAAGCTATACGTTGTAGGTAGCTCTCATGCTTAAGAATTGTTAATCACGCTATATATAAATAAGCTCGCTCTGACGTTTGCGTATCGTCAGGTCGCAGAATCGATTCCCGGGCCGTGCATTGTGATTCTTTTTTTAAGACTACTGCAATTAACATTTTATGTCGGTGTTAGCGCCACGAGCTGAAGGTCGGCAACCTACGGTCATTTCACATAAAGCTTCATGGCAGCCGGGACCGACGGCTTAACGTGCTCTCCGAGGCACGGAGCAGGCGATAATTGTCAATCAATACGCACATAATTTCGAAAAGTGATATAACTTCCAAAGGTCAGAGGTGCGTGACGTGGGTTCGAACCCAAGACCCTCTGCATTGCAGTCTGTTGGTCTACCCACGGAGCTATCGCTGCTTGACCGAAAAAAAAAACACCGACACAAAAAAAAAACAAATATTTATAGAGTACCTACCCAAATTTTGCTTTGTGTGGGGATCGAACCGCATCACTGGGCACGTCATAGCGAGGTGACGACATAAACCATTGCGTCATCCGTGCAGTCAGGTTTTTAATTGGAAATTCTTAGTAACAACACTCAGTCTAAAAACGTACAATGTGGCAATAGACTCGCCTCCCTCATTATGTGGTATCTGAAAAAGCTGGCGAAATTTGGTTGAAATACACCTTTACATATTAAGAAGGGGAAAGAAGCGCGAGACAAAACGTTTTCTTCAAATTTGCAAATGGAATATCTATAAGCTATCGGCCTCGATGGCGTAGTGGTTAGTGTAACCGACTGCCACGCCTGAGGTCGCGGGTTCGATTCCCACAAGTCAAACATTTGTCTGCATGAACATGGATGTTTGTCTTGGTCTGGGTGTTTCTATGTATAATATCTATGTATTTACAAAAAAAAAAGTATATATGTATGTTTATCCATTGTCTAGTACCCATAGTACTCTGCTTAGTTTGGGCTAGATGATGTTGTGTGTATGTGTTATTATTATCAAAAACAACTTAACTAAACTATGGGTTTCTATATCAACCAATTAATTTATATTGTAAATATCAGTTTAAAGCGATTGCTGTGGTTAAAGTGGCCGCCTCGCTACTGCTGCCGCGCCGAGTGTTGGCCGAGGGTTCGAATCCTACAAGGGACAAAAAAATTGTGTGATCCACAAATAGATGTTCAAAATCTGGATGTTCATTTTGTCCGTTGTTTGAATGTTTGTAAAGTCCTCCGCGACACAGGAATTATAATAATAAAAATAAAAGATGTATAACTAGGTGTGGTATAGTTTTAAATAGCGTTACAAGAGCAGGTCGCAAGCCGTGGCCGGGGGGCGGGTGGTGGCTGCAGTAAGGACCGCGCGCCCTGGCGTATGCTTTAAGACCCTAGTGTTGGTAAAAAGGGGACGACTAACAAACTCACATTTGTATTTATAATATTATAAATTCGAATCGATATATATATGTATATATATCGAATTCGAGATAAATAATTAATTATCTCAGTCGGAGAAGATTCCGATTCCGATACGACTTTTGTTTCGAGTGAGAGTGACTAATAATTATATTTTAAAATGACTGCGTTTTATTTCTAAATGTATTTGCCAAAACACTTTTAATATGAATTTATTTCGAAGATCTAAAATCGGTAATTCCGATTCCATTTCCTTGGCCAAAAAATTCGATATTTTTAAATAATCGTTTAAATTTCCATAGGTTACATTACTATAATTGTCAGTCATGAACTGTCATGCATATCATTATACAGCGAAAATACGATAGTTAGAATTTCAGTTACGAAATTCTAAGTAGTATCACGGGCTCTGAAACTGTGGCTGATAGACGACAACAGGCCTATATTAAGTAGGACTTGTTTCATTATGGTAATAATACACCTTTCGGTAATATAAATCAATGCTTTTCTTTTACGTTTTATGGTCAAGCGAAATCACTGTGGTCAAATTTCCAGCTAGCGACATACACAGACCATCACCCATAACTCTATCAGGCAGCCCTTCACGCATCCTATACCGCGAACGGCGCGTAGCCATCGATCGGTATTCCATCTACACTTCGTTCCCAGAACTTTCGTCGAACAGTACGCGCGTGTACATTAGTACCCAGTTACCCACTGATAAATAACGCACGAACAAAGTATTACTCATTGTATTTCACACGAACCGATATAACGTTACGACATCACACACGGTTATAAATTAACAATTGACAGAATCAGGACTTGGTAATTGCTTATTGGTAGATTCTTATCGTGAGTTCGATCGTGCGAATCCTTCGAGTGAGAGGCTAGGGAAAGTAAACTATGTGTTAATCTAGAAGATGGTCTATTCGTGTCCAAATCCGTTCAGCAGTTTATGCATGATTGAACAACAAACAACGCAACATCTAAACAGACTTTAACAATTATTATAATACTAATTTCGGCAGTCCACGATAACGTATACACGGAACAAAAGTATCGTGTGTGTTAATCTTAGACATGGTCTATCTGTGTGCAACATTTCATCCAAATCTGTTAAACGGTTTACGCGTGATTGAGCGACAAACACGAAAAACATCTAAATAGACTGACAATAAATACGTCAGTTTCACCCGCGTAAAAGCCACGAGAATCTTGGACACGGTCAATCGGTGTGTAGTTTCGTTCAAATCCAATCAGCAGTTTAAGCGTGATTAACTATCAAACATACAAACGTCATAACTAATCATCATTTTTATAATTGTAGTAGGATTTATAGGATTATAAGACAAGATGTGTCGTCCCTCCTCGGTCTCGGTCGAATAAATTGTGTTATGTCTGCTGACGATCATGAACCTGATGGATGTATAATTGGTTCGACCATATAAATAAGACCTAAAACCATAACGCAATATTAGTATATGTTGAGGATATAGTCATGAGACTGTGTGCTTATAAATCTAGAGAGAGATGCGGCATGAAAGTGGATATAGTGACAAGAATAGAAAAGGGTATGTTAAGCTGGTTTGGGCATGTAGAAAGAATGGACGAGGAAAGACTGACTAAGAAAGTTTATAGGGCTAGTGTGAATGGAACAATCGCAAGAGGAAGACCTAGGCGAACGTTTCTTGATCAGATCGGAGGCGTTCTGGACAAATGCCAGGTTAAGAGCACCTTGAACCGACGGGTGTGTATGAGGAATGTGATGAAAGTGAATGAAGCCAGAGAAGTGTGTCAGGATCGTAGCAAATGGAAATCCGTAGTCTCTGCCTACCCCTCTGGGAAACAGGCGTGAATCTATGTATGTATGTATGTATTATATTGAAACTTGTCCTACGGCTTAAGCTACTCTGCTAAACTTATTGACGTTTATAAATCTTGTGATGCCAGTAATATTTTTATCTCGATGTCAGCCCTACAAAAACCTTTTTACGGCAGACGATTGGGCCGGGTGGCGTGTGTTTTTTACCCTTTTGGCGTTCGCCCATTCCGTAGTCTCAAGGGAATACCGGGTAGGGAGGAGAAAATTCATCCGAAATACGACTAACAAAATTATTACGTAAACATTACCTGTATTACTAAGTTGCACTTACTTTATATTAGTTATACTAATATACTCACGCCTGCTGCCTTATAGGGCAGGCAGAGAAGCTTATAGATTAGTAGAAATTAATATTCATGCAAAAATTTTTACCTATGAATATTAAATTCATTCATCATCATACATTCAAAAAATATTTTGGTACATTCATACTTTTGTACGTATCACGTAGGTAGTCCAGGTTTTGTTTAGAGTTATAGTCTACCGCTTT